>CP136055.1:267151087-268467839 GCA_032464435.1 Aegilops umbellulata | reverse complement strand
AACTCCTCACTAGCACAAGCTGACTTTGCATAAGCCGCGTGTCCTTCCTCACATTCCAAAGAGATTTTCCAATCACCATGGACCATAATTGTACCCTTTTGCCCCTGGCATCTTGAGCTGTAAATAAACATAGCAAGGGTGAGCCATGAATTTAGCATAAGCCAGCCATCCAAACAAGGCATGATAGGGACTCTTGAGTTTGACCACCTCAAACCACAATGTTTCTGCTCTATAATCATAGTCATCACCAAAGGCGACTTCCATAGCAATATTTCTGACAGGTTACGCCGACTTACCAGGCACCACACCATGGAAAACAGTGGAAGATGGCTTAAGATCCTTGGCAGTTAATTTCATCCGACGAAAAGTGTCATAATACAAGATGTTGATACAGCTGCCCCCATCCGTAAGCACCTTAGTGAACTTATAACCACCCACTTGAGGGGCTACCACCAATATATGACCCGGATTCTCAACCCAGGGCGGGTGATCCTCCCGACTCCATGTAATCGGGTGCTCCGACCAACGTAAGTATTGGGGTACTACCGACTCAACAGTACTAATTGCATGCTTATGAACCTTCTGATCTCGTTTGCAAAGAATTGTAGTGAAAACATGGTACTGGCCACTATCCTGACTAATTACCTTGCTGCTGGTTGCCATGACCAGACTGTTGATTATGACTACCATGGTTACCTTGACCTTGATAGCCAGTATTTAAACTGCCTCCACCAAAGACGGAACCCTGAGAGCCAGAACCTGAACTGTCGGACGGTCCATTGTCATTACCATGATTCTGACCGAGATTGTAATTCCTGAACTCTTGCATAACCCAACAATCCTTCCAAGCATGAGTGGATGGCTTGTCAGGAAAATTGTGCTTCGGGCACGGGTCATTCAACGCCGCCTCAAGATTAAAAGGTTTTCCCTTGTTGTAAGGCGGCTTACAATTACCATTGCTGCGCTAGTTCTTGTACCCAATGTTGGTGTTAGCTACCAGATCTGACCCGCCATTAGGGTGTCTGCGCTTACCACCATTACCCTGGTTGTTGCCATTATGCCCTTCCATATTCTGTTGCTGACCCTTACCATTGCCACTCTTCTTGCCCTTGTTGGATTTCTCATCATCAGATCCCCTTGGTGTTATCAGAGCCGACATATTTAATGAGAGCCGCCATGAGCTCACCCATGTCATTATAATAACGCTTAAGCCGCCCAAGATTCTGCTTGAGGGGGGTAAAGTGACAATTCTTCTCCAAGACCAGAACTACCTGGCCTGCCGCAATACTATCTGATGAGTGAATAATAGCAGAGACCCGCTGAACCCAATGGTGGTCAACTCATCCTCGCGCTGCACGCAGTTATCTAGATCGATAATCGTTAGAGGCTGCTTGCATATCCCTTGAATTTTTTTTGATGAAACGTTCCTTCAACTCTGCTCATGAGTTCACGGAATTAGCAGGCAAGCTTTTTAACCATGTCCTACACTGGTACGCGTCGGTCCTAAACAAATGGTTTTTAACCCCTTTCCACGATGACATTTGGAATTGTCGCCAAGTGAGTGTGGGCGATAGGGGGATCCTTCCCACACGACCCAGAAACCGTCGGGGATAGGGAGCCTTGATGCATACAGTTATCCCTATATACTTGTTTACGATATCTCAAATATCCCAAACGCTTCATCCTAGCTACTCATTTGTGCTCACATTGCCATAGCAGTCGGAGTTTTGTGGTTATGCCTAAAACCAGAAAGATTCCAGGCACGGGAGTTTTCCAGGTAGATTCTAGGCACGGGAGTTTTATGATGCCTGGCACATCACAAACAGTTCATGATTATAAACTGTGTATGATGGGTAGACAATCACACGCATTTAGTTTTCCCGCACCATATGTGATAGTGTTTGACATCACACACGCTTTGCAAACGGCAACTGTGTGCATGCTTGCACACATTTCCTCTCTGTGAACCGTCTCAAATTATGGTGTATATCGCAAACGTTTGTGTTTTACCAACCGTGTGTGCCGTAATGACCTGCACAACGTAATTTCGCCCTAATTTAATTGCTGCTATTTAAAATTGTACCTATTTTAAACTTGAAAGTAGGCTATAGCTTTATTCATATCCATCGGGTTCAAATAACTAATGCATTATTCGATTCACAGGTACATATGTTTAAGAATTACATAAACACCAAATAAAGAATGATGCATAGTTCTATTGACATATTTTGACCCATTTTAATAACAATCTTTATCAGTTTCCTCACTTGATGCTGGTTCATGAATATCTCATTGCCCCACATGCAGAGAGGGTCGAAGTCTGGATCTTTGGCAATGATATATGTACCTAAAAGCACCAAGTTAATATTAGAAGCTAAACAACAATTGAAAAATGATGTAGTACAACACTCCATCCATCCCATTATATAAGATTTTATTACATGTATATCTAGACATCATCAGAACATTAAGGTAACACTCTTCCTTGTTGCTATGTAGCCTGGGATTGCATATTTAGTCATTCAGTACAATGCATGTTGCTAAACAACAATTGAAAAACGAAAAGGCATGATAACTGCAATGACCTTAACAGCAACGATAAGTGCATCTAGTGCCACCCCTAGTTGGTTTTGGAGTATTGACGGCAAACCTGGTTGAGGGACTAATGTGTCTGTGAGAATTGCAGGATGACACAGGTAGTAGTCCTTCATTGATTCGGTTTACCTACCGGAGATGACCCCTAAAAATGTATGAAGACATTAACGACAATGGTGGTATATGAAGATATTCACATTGAAGACTATGACATGAGAAGACATTGCATGAAGACTATGGAGCGCGAAGACTTAGTTGTTTCGTTGTTTCCTTTTCTTCTTTTTTGAGTCATAGGAACCACCGTACTGTTAAGTGGGGTCCCAGTGAACAAAGTCAGAGTGACTGAAGTGATGCTCAACCAAAATCCTATGTCTTCGAGCAAAGACAATGAGAGCAAATCTTATCCAGAGCTGGATGAGTCAGCTTTACTTGCAGCACAAGTAAAGTTGCCATGTGTGTTTGAAATCTGACCGTTGGAACACGTGTCAGTTCCTTAGTGATCCAGGGTCATTTCGGACAAATCAGGTCGGGTTGCCTAATGGCTATAAATAGCCCACCCCCTACACCATAAATTGGTTGGCTGCTCAGAGTTAGTGCACGGCTTTTGTCATTTGAGAGAAACCCACCCCCGAAGCCTTTGAGAGAGAGAAATCCTTGCGAGGACAAAGCCCAAACACCCAGAGCCAAAGAGTGTTAGGCATCACTGAAGTCTTTTTGTCCGCGTGACCTGAAGACTTGTTACACTTGAGGACTGCGAATCCTCCAGCCGGTTAGGCGTCGCGTTTTGAGCATCCAAGAGTCATTGTGGATCGCCGGTGAACGAAGTCTATGAAGGTTTGGAACTCTACCTTGAAGACTTACCAGAGTAATTGGGCGAGGACTGTGTGTCCTTAGCTCAAGGGGAATAAGGTGAAGACGCGGTCTTCTGAGTTGAATCTCAGCCTCCCTAACCAGACGTACAGTTGTCACAGCAACTGGAACTGGTCCAATAAATCATGTGTCCTCAACAAGTGACTGGTTCTATCCTCTCCCTCTCTTTACGTAAAGCTTGTCTTCGTGAAGTCATTGCCTATTTGCTTTACCTATTTGTCTTCACTATTGGACTACTATCGTTGTTTGGCTTCATACCATCTTCCATCCTGATCCTTACTACCTAGCTGATATTAGTCTTCGTGCTTTCACTTCATTGCATACTTGACTATGGCTTGCTTAGTGTAGTTTACCTTCCGCTGCATATCAATAGGATCATTTCTATTGTTTGTCTTTGAAACTTCCATGTTTTGAAGACTTCCATAAAATCGCCTATTCACCCCCCTCTAGTCGATAACTGGCACTTTCAATTGGTATCAGAGCAAGGTACTCCCTTGTTCTGTGTGATTCGGTTTAACCACCTGGAGTTTTAGCTATGTCAACTGCAGGGATAATCAAAGTCTCCGCTGCTTGCCCCGTCTTCGATGGAACTGAATATCCCTACTGGAAGAATAAGATGCGCATGCATCTTGAATCCATTGATGTCGACCTCTGGTATGTCGTCAAGAATGGCGTTCCCAAGACTGGTGAAGGTGTAACCCCTGCTAATGTCAAGAAGTTCGTTCAACTGGATTCTACTGGCAAGAACATCACCTGTGGTCATCTGACCAAAGGACAGTATGGCCACGTGAGTGCTCTAGAAACGTCGAAGCTAGTCTGGGACTGGCTCTCCAAGGTCAACGAAGGCGTCTCAACCCAGAGAGATCAAAGGATCAGTGTTCTTCACAACCTCTTCAACCGCTTCAAGAGAAACGACAACGAGAATGTCCAGCTCATGTTTGATTGCCTCACTGACATCACAAATGAGCTTCGCGCTCTCGGCGCCACTGAGATTACCAAGCATGAAATCGTCAAGACACTACTGAGATCACTTGACAGCTCCTTCGACACACTTGCCCTCATGATACAAGAACGCCCTGACTTCAAGACACTCGATCCGTCTGATATACTTTAGAGGCTCAACACACATGAGTTCTAGCTATCTGAAAAAAGAGATATCTATGGTCCCAACTATGGCCGAACTCGTGCTTTGAAGGCATAAGCTGCTTTCTCATCTGAAGAAGAATCTGACTGTAGTTCTGATGATCCTGAATACATTGGAAAGGAACTTGCTATGCTTGTGAAGAAGTTCCAGAAGTTCATTAAGAAGAAGGGCTTCCGAAAGTCTTCACGATCCAGCTCAAGAAATGATGAAGCTTCCACTCATGACTACAAGAAGAGAACATGTCACAAGTGCAAGAAACCTAGACACTACATCTCTGAGTGTCCACAGTGGGACAATGAGAACAAGAAGAAGAAGAAGAGCAAGGAATACGATTCTGATGACAAGAAGAAGAAGAAATCCTCAGAGTCTTCTTCCAAGTCTTCATCTCATAAGAAGAGCTCATCTGGCAAGGATCGTGCTTTTGTTGGCAAGGAGATGGATTCAGAGGAGGAGTCTGCTTCAGAGGAGGCAGAGGTGGAGTCTGAGGAGGAGTCCGACCCTGGCATTGCAAGTCAGGCTCTAGCTACAGCCTACGTTGCCAAGTCAATCTTCAACACTGAAGACAATGGCTCCGTCACCAATGCTGAAGCTCATGACAAGGACGACTCTGCTCCCACCTACTGCTTCATGGCACGTGGTGCCAAGGGTATGACACCTCATGCTTCAGAATGGATTATGGACAGCGGATGCACTAATCATATGACTGGTGATCGAAGTCTTCTCATGGACTCAACTTTATGTCCATCTGACAAGAGTCACATCAGATTTGCTGACACTAGTAAAAGCAAGGTATTGGGTCTAGGTAGAGTTGCAATCTCAAAGGATCAGCACATGGATAAAGTGATGCTCGTTGAATCCCTTGGTTTCAACTTAATGTGTGTCTCAATGCTTTGTGACTTGAACATGATTGTGATATTTGGAAAATATCGTTGTCTTGTACTTATGGAATCTGACAAGTCTCTAGTCTTTGAAGGGTACCGGAAAGATGATCTATACATGGTAGATTTCTTAGCAGGGCCACAACTTGCCGTATGTCTTCTTGCAAAAGCTTTAGAGTGCTGGCTCTGGCATCGGAGGCTAGGGCATGCTGGCATGAGGAACTTGCACACTCTCACAAAGAAGAAGCATGTCATAGGCATCGAGGGCGTCAAGTTCAAGAAGGATCACTTGTGCGGTGCCTGCGAAGCTGCAAAGATGACTAGGGCCAAGCATCCCTCGAAGACAATTATGACGACATCTCAACCCTTCGAGCTGCTACACATGGACTTATTTAGCCCTACTCACTACTCTACTATCACTGCTTGTCTCTATGGCTTCGTCATTGTTGATGATTATTCAAGATATACATGGTTTCACATAATTCTCTACAAGACTGAAGTGCAGGATGTCTTCAGACGCTTCGCCAACCGTGCCATGAACAACTATGGCATCAAGATCAAGCATATCAGGAGTGACAACGGCACTGAGTTCAAGAACACTGGCCTCGACCTTTACTTGGATACATTGGGAATCACTCATGACTTCTCAGCTCCGTACACACCTCAGCAGAATGGCATCATGGAGCGCAAGAATAGAACCCTCATTGAGATGGCTCAACGATGCTCGAAGAATACAAGACACCAAGAAAGTTCTGGCCTGAAGGTATTGATACCGCATGTCATGTCATTAACCGTGTTTATCTCCACAAGCTTCTGAAGAAAACATCTTATGAACTCCTCACCGGTAAGAAGCCAAATGTCAGTTACTTTAGAGTATTTGGTGCTAGGTGCTGGATCAAGGATCCACATCACACTTCAAAATTTGCACCGAAAGCACATGAAGGTTTTATGCTCGGTTATGGAAAGAACTCGCACTCCTACAGAGTCTTCAACCTCTTTCTCTATAAAGTGGTTGAAACTGTGGATGTACAGTTCGATGAGACTAACGGCTCGCAAAGAGAGCACCTGCCAAATGTGCTAGATGAAGCTCCACCCAGTGAATCTATCAAGCTAATGGGAACTGGTGAAATCATGCCGTCTGAAGCACAGCCTAAAGAGGAACTTATCATTTCTGCACCTAATCAACCTGAAGACAATGCTCAGCCTGAAGACAATCCTTCCAACGATGACAATGATCAGCAAGAGCAAAATCTTCGTCCAGTCCATCCGCGTGTTGCAAATGAAGTACAGATTGAGAAGATAATTGATAGCATAAATGCGCCTGGTCCACTCACTCGTTCAAGAGCAACACAGCTAGCAAATTTCTGTGGGCACTTTGCTTTTGTCTCAATATCTGAACCCGAGAAAGTTGTTGAAGCCTTTATGGAAACTGAATGGATTCAAGCTATGCAATAAGAGCTTCAACAGCTCAAGATGAACAATATCTGGGAACTTGTCAAGCGTCCTGACCCTCGCAAGCACAACATAATAGGCACAAAATGGATATATCGCAACAAGCAAGATGAGCATGGTCAAGTTGTCAGAAACAAGGCTCGTCTCATCGCTCAAGGATATACTCAAGTTGAAGGGATTGACTTCGATGAAACATTTGCTCTTGTGGCTAGGCTTGAAGCTATTCGCATACTGCTAGCCTGCTAGCCTATGCTAACCATCAGAACATCTTGCTATATCAAATGGATGTGAAGAGTGCATTTCTCAACGGCAAGATTGAAGAAGAAGTGTATGTCGCACAACCTCCTGGCTTTGAAGATCCAAAACATCCTGATATGGTGTACAAGCTAAACAAAGCACTGTATGGCCTCAAACAAGCCCCTCGCACTTGGTATGACACGCTCAAAGACTTCCTGAAGAGCAAAGGCTACAAACCTGGTTCCCTGGATCCTACACTCTTCACGAAGACATATGATGGTGAACTGTTTGTGTGCCAAATATATGTGGATGACATTATCTTCGGCTGCACCAACTAGAAATACAGTGATGAGTTTGGACACATGATGCAAGAGCAATATCAGATGTCCATGATGGGTGAGCTGAAGTTCTTCCTTGGTCTTCAAATTCGTCAGCAAAGAAATGACATCTTCATATCTCAAGAGAAATACCTCAAAGATTGCCTGAAGAAGTTTGGAATGCAAGACTGCAAAGGTTACACGACGCCAATGCCAACAAAGAGTCATCTGGGTCCTGACGCCAATGGTAAAGAGTTTGATCAAAAGGTATACCGCTCCATGATTGGTTCTTTACTTTATTTATGTGCATCTAGGACAGATATTATGCTTATTGTTTGCATGTGTGCTCGATTCCAAGCAGCACCAAAGGAATCGCATCACTTAGCTGTGAAGCGAATTCTTCGATATTTGGCTTACACCCCAACATTAGGATTATGGTATCCAAAGGGCTCGGTGTTTGATCTAGTTGGATTCTCGGATGCTGATTATGCTGGTGACAATGTGGATCACAAGTCTACATCAGGCACATGTCACTTTCTGGGTCGATCCCTTGTCTGTTGGTCTTCAAAGAAGCAGAACTGTGTATCACTCTCCACTGCTGAATCTGAATACATTGTTGCTGGATCTTGCTGCACTCAGCTTCTATGGATGAAGCAAACTCTCAAGGACTATGGCATCCATCTGAAACAAGTACCACTGTATTGCGACAACGAAAGCGCCATCAAGATTGCCAACAACCCAGTTCAGCACTCGAAGACAAAGCATATTGAAATTCGTCATCACTTTCTCAGGGATCATATCATGAAGGAAGATATTGATATCATACATGTCAACACTGAAGAGCAACTGGCAGATATCTTCACAAAGCCCTTGGATGAGAAAAGGTTTTGCAAGTTACGGTGTGAGCTAAATATCTTAGAATCCTCAAATGTCCTGTGATCAGGCACATATCCTAACACTTATGCATATTGATGACTTAGATGTGCAACAAACGAAGTAGAGTATATCTTCAATCAATGAAGACATACATTCTGAGTGTGAATACATTAACGCGGAATTTGACTTCGGAGCACCACGATAATTGTGCGTCGTGTCTGGGTCTAATACTTCCTATACGGTGGGTAACGCCACCACCAAATTCTTCTATTTGAAGTGTTCTTCTCATGGCATTACATTTGCTATGTCTTCACATTTGGTTTGTCTTCAATATCATCGTGTCTTTTTGATTATATTCACTATGTTGACTTGGTTGTGTTCTGATATATATAAGTATTATGTCCTCTACAGCATTCACTTATAGCTATGTCTTCTCTTTCGAATCATTTGAACTAAGTGAATGTGATCGGACCCGAATCTCTCTATGCTTTCTACCTCAAACTCTATCCATCCAAATCATATGCATTCTGTTGAAACTGTCAAATGTCTTCTCTGCGTCGTTGTCAGCAGAAGATACAGAGACAAACATTAAATCTGTTTTAAATGCTCAATTCTTATTGCCTGAAACCCGGAGAAGACGGAACGACCATCCGACAGTCCAGGCGGGCGTGGGAACGTGGGACAACTCCAAGTATGTTGCATGTTCGCCACGTGCCCCTCAGATGTGAACCGCCAGAGGCACCTGCGTAATTGCACTGTGCCGTCTCTTTCCCTATAAATGCACATCCAATCACTGTCAAAATCTTTCTTCCACCGCTCCACCTCGACAAACCCTAGCGCCACCGCTAGCTCTCGACGACACCGGCGATGAAGCGCTTAGCTGCGGCGACCTCTCCGACGGCGTCTTCACGTCGGACGCGAACATCGTCTTCTCCACCGCCGCTGTAGGTGTCCTCCGTCGCCAAGTTAGGGCACGGAAGATCGAACTGCTCGGCCTCCTCTTATACTCCGTCTAGCAGTTCATCGTGTGGTAAATAAAAACCCTCTTTTTACCGTCTTTTTGATCTTATAGATCCATCCTTTTTTACCAAAAGTGGTTTCTGCCTCCACAAAGTTGGATCTATCATGTCTGCATCTCATACAATGCCTAGTATATTCACTTATGCTTCACACATAGTTAGATTCCTCACTTGTACTTATTCTTGGATTCGTACAAATCTGGAACCAACTCTCAACATATAAGTGAATGTCTTTGCGCTATGAGGTCAATGTCTTCTAAACTGATTTATCTTCAAAATCTTCTGAGAATGCATATGACCTCTTCCCCTTCCCTCGCATCTCTAATGCTGTCACATGTACATGTTCGTGGGAGAATCCCTTGGTTCTCATAGTCTGCATTCATTTGCAGAATTCTTACAGGATCACATCAATTCTCCTGAAGCCAGTTCCTGTCTGACCAGCATACGGAAGCCTTTGACAGTGTTGAAGCCTTTCAGTCTAAACTTCATGGCAATAGAGAAATCAGCAAGGGAGGGTGGCAGACAGCGCCGTGGGGGTACATCAATGGATCTTCCCGAAGATCTCTATGAACTATACAAAACTGATCCTGAAGAAAGCTGTGGTCAGCGCAAGACACGAATCCAATGGATTCAAAGATATTGGGCCGAGCAATGGTTCAAATACAGATTCGTCGCCAAGGAGTATGCTGAGAAGAATGCTATCAAGCGTCCTTGGGGAGATATTCTCTATAAAAATATTCAACCCAAGACCGGAACTGAAGCCATTACTCAGGGATTCTATCCTTGCATGGTCCGAGGGCCACAGCCTGCTGATGCCGACCCATCGTCATTGCTATGGTGTCGAGATGACAATCTGTTCAAGCGCAACTTTCAGTTTGCCAAGAACTCGGCCAAGGAAAACAAGAAGTCTTGGGGATTAGACTTCAACCCAGGCCCCTCTGCGCCACATGCCGATGGCACACGCGAAGCTGAACCCAATCTTGTTGGGCCCTTCTATAACTTAGAAGGTTTCGTCACTCATATAATGGTTCAAGGGGCAGACGTGGATCAACCTGCAGACGACGCTGACTCTGACGAAGCGCCTGCACCACCGAAGCCGAAGAAGCAAAAGAAACCTAAGGCTTTGAAGCTTTCCACTCCACCTGGCCACTGCTCCTCCTGCACCAAGTGTGCAGTCTCAAGATCTCTCCCGCATCTCCAAGACCGAGAAGAAAAAGAAGAAGCCCATGCACTCCTCCAGTCCTGCTCTGACTCCTGCTGCTGTTTTGAGAAACGAGAATGACGCCATTGATCTGTCGAGTGACGACAATCTAACTGATGACGCTCTTGAGCAATTGATAAAGAGCAAGCAAGAGGCAGAAATCTACAATGACTTGCCTCTCTTTGACGTGGCAGTATTAAACAACTTCATTGATGAGTGGTTTGACACCCCCAATCTTAGCTTTGATGATCTGCAACTTCCAATTGGCCTAAGCATCTCCTTTCACGACGTCGTTGCTCCTGAGCTAGTTCTTGCTTAGAAAATTGTTGAGCTGAAGAACAGTCGATTTTGAAAAGGCAAAGTTCAAGAAGCATATGGCCAGGCTCAGTGTGGCAGATGTCCAGAACTTCAAGGTCATGTTGCATGAGCTCAAGGAAGCATTTCACAAGAAACGTGATGAAGCCAAAGGTTCTCGTGAGCGCATGAAGACTCTTGTTGCCAAGTGCGTTCAAGCTTACAATGAAGCTGAGAAGCGCAAGGCTCTTGGGCGTCCTGGCATCGACCCCAGGATGGCTGCAAAGAAGAAGAAGCCATCTGTGGACCAAACTAAACCATCCAGGCGGGAAGAGCCTCGCATTGTCTTCCCAGCCAGCATGACAGGCGTGAAGCCTAAGGTCCCCATAGTGGCTTCAGAGCTTCACAAGACCAGGGTAGCTGAAGCCAAGGCCAGAAAGCGCAAAACCAGGATCACCACTGATGAAGCTCCACCCACCAAGAAGCGCAAGACTAAGAAAAGAAATCGGGCTGCTCCCACAAAGCCCCTTGTAGTCGAGCCGATTTCTGTTGCTCGTCCTGAATCTGCACACCAAGAACGACGGATGATAGTTCATGAGCCTGCTTCCACAGAGGCTCCTGAAGCTGATGACATTCCAGCTGTTGACCCCACCGCAGCTGATGAAATCCTCTTCCTCAGATCAAGCACAATGTGGTATCATCGCCTGTTCTCACGAACATCGAACTCATCAGCATTGGTCATCCATTGACGCCAATTGCTCAGGATGACTCATGGGCAGATCACCCTCAAGAATCCCCACGTGATGAGGAAACACCAGTTACTCCCCCAACACAGGTCACCACTCCGGTGATTGACGATGAAGACTTTGAGGCCCAACCAACTCCATCTCCACAAGCGTCGCCAGCATTTCACAGGCTTCGTAAAGGACCAAGGCCACAAGTCAATCTGTCAAGTGTTCCATAAGGAGATGAGCGCCAATCTGTTTCACGCCAAGTGTTTCCTGAAGCCTCTCCAACTGTGAACAACCCTGATTCTGAAGCCAAAGCGGCTGAAGATATTCCGGCTGCATCAGCCGATGACCAAGAAGAAGAGACAAGAGAAGAAGAAGCATGTGTTGCCACACCCCCTACCAACCAAGTTTGTTCTCGAGGAGAACGTGTCCGACCCTCCAGCTCATGAAGTGGAGGTTACCAATACTGAGGCGGTCACCAACACCAACACTGAAGCCAATGACGTTGCCATGGTTGAAGCTAATGTGGCGCCTGAAGTCAATGTTTTGCCTGAAGTGATAGCACCTGAAGCCAATGCTGCACCTGATGCCATTCAGCAGCCTGAAGTCACTGCGACTGCTCCTGAGGGAGTCCTGGATTAGGGGGTGTTCGGGTAGTCGGACTATACCTTCGCCGGACTCCTGGACTATGAAGATACAAGATTGAAGACTTCGTCCCGTGTCCGGATGGAACTTTCCTTGGCGTGGAAGGCAAGCTAGGCGGTGCGTGTTACCCTAACCCTATCCGGTGTCTATATAAACCGGAGGGTTGTAGTCCGTAGGACAATCAACTCCATACACAACAATCATACCATAGGCTAGCTTCTAGGGTTTAGCCTCCTTGATCTCGTGGTAGATCTACTCTTGTACTACCCATATCATCAATATTGATCAAGCAGGAGTAGGGTTTTACCTCCATCGAGAGGGCCCGAACCTGGGTAAACTTCGTGTCCCTTATCTCCTGTTACCATCCGACCTAGACGCACAGTTCGGGACCCCCTACCCGAGATCCGCCGGTTTTGACACCGACATTGGTGCTTTCATTGAGAGTTCCTCTGTGTCGTTGCCTTTAGGTCCGATGGCTCCTTTGATCATCAACAATGATGAGGTCCAGGGTGAGACTTTTCTCCCGGGACAGATCTTCGTCTTCGGCAGCTTCGCTCTGCGGGCCAATTCACTTGGCCACCTGGAGCAGATCGAAAGCTACGTCCCTGGCCATCAAGTCAGGTTTGGAAGCTTAAACTACACGGCTGATATCCGCGGAGACTTGATCTTCGACGGGTTCGAGCCACGGCCAAGCGCGCCGCACTATCTCGAGGGGCATGATCTAGCTCTGCCTCCGAACGGTGTCCTGGAGGCCGCACGCGCACCGGTTCTGACCCTTAACTCAGAGCCTGTAGCGCCGATCGAGGATGAATGGGTGGACGTCACCTTGGGGGCTGTGATCTCAAAGGCGATCGAGCCGAACACCAGCCCCGCACGCCGCGTGACTCATGACTCCGAGGATCCGGATTCTTCTCCGGACTCCGAACCCCCCGCGCCCCTGCCAATCGAATCCGATTGGGTGCCGATAATGGAGTTCACCACCGCGGACATCTTTCAGCACTCGCCTTTCGGCGATATCCTAAATTCTCTCAAGTCTCTCTCTTTACCAGGAGAGCCCTGGTCGGACTACGGTCAGCAAGGATGGGATACGGACGACGAAGAAATTCACTGCCCACCCACCACCCACTTTGTAGCCACTGTCGACGATCTAACCGACTTGCTCGACTTCGGCTCCGAAGACATCGACGGTATGGACGAACAGGAACCAGCACCTGTAGGGCGCTGGAAGGCCACCACGTCATACGACATATACATGGTGAACACTCTAAAAGATGGATATGGCGATGGAACAGCGGGGGATGACACCTCCAAGAAACAGCCAAAGCGCCGGTGTCAGCGGCGCCGCTCTAAATCCCGCCAAAGCAAAAACGGTGATTCCGGCACGGGAGATAATACTACCCCGGATAGTACCGAAGAACACCTACCCCATCAAGATTCGGCGTAGGAAGATGGAGAAGCCAGCCCTCATGAGAGAGCGGCAGACCGAGAGGTTGAGGATGATAACTATATGCCTCCCTCCGAAGACGAGGCAAGCCTCGATGACGACGAATTCGTCGTACCATCAGACCCCGCCGAACAAGAGCGTTTCAAACGGAGGCTTTTAGCCACGGCAAACAGCCTCAAGAAAAAGCAGCAACAGCTTAGAGCTGACCAAGATTTGCTAGCTGATCGATGGACTGAAGTCCTTGCGGCCGAAGAGTATGAACTCGAATGCCCCTCCAAGAGTTACCCAAAGCGCAGGCCGCTACCCCGATCAGAGGAGGAAGCGCCTACATCACCAGCGCACGACATGGCAGACCGGCCACCTCGCGGCCGTGACAGAGAGGCCTCTCGGCCCTCCACCCAAGCCATGCCCCGGCACCGCTCAACTAAGGCACAGGAAAATGCGCCAGACCTGCGAGACGTACTGGAGGATAAGGCAAGACAAACAAGATCGATCTACGGATCGCGCAGGCGCCCTACGGCACGTGACGATGATCTTCACTCAGGATACAACAAATCCGGCCAGGCCGAACACAACAGACATAGCTCTTCCGAGTTGCGTCGTGATATAGCCCAGTACAGGGGCGCCGCACACCCACTATGCTTCACAGATGAAGTAATGGATCATAAAATCCCGGAGGGTTTCAAACCCGTCAACATCGAATCATACGGTGGCACAACAGATCCGGCGGTATGGATCAAGGATTATCTCCTTCACATCCACATGGCACGCGGCGCTGATCTACACGCCATCAAATACCTCCCGCTCAACTTAAAGGACCGGCATGGCATTGGCTTAACAGCCTGCCAGCAGACTCAATCGGCTCTTGGGAGGACCTGGAAGCCGCATTCCTCGACAACTTCCAGGGCACCTACGTGCGACCACCGGATGCCAACGACTTAAGCCACATAATTCAGCAGCCAGAGGAATCAGCCAGGCAATTCTGGACACGGTTCCTAACAAAGAAAAACCAGATAGTCGACTGTCCGGCCGCAGAGGCCCTAGCAGCCTTTAAGCATAACATCCGCGACGAGTGGCTTGCCCGGCACCTGGGACAGGAAAAGCCGAGATCTATGGCAGCCCTCACGACACTCATGACCCGCTTTTGTGCGGGAGAAGACAGCTGGCTAGCTCGCAGTAATAACCTAGCTAAGAACCCTGGTAATTCGGATACCAAGGACAAAAGTGGCAGGACACGTCGGAATAAGCAAAAACGCCGCGTTAGCAGCGACAGTAATGAAGATACGGCAGTTAATGCTGGATTCAGAGGCTATAAATCCGTCCAGCAGAAAAAGCCATTCAAGAAGAATACTCAGGGCCCATCCAGTTTGGACCGAATACTCGACCGCTTGTGCCAGATCCATGGCACCCCCGAAAGGCCAGCCAATCACACCAACAGGGATTGTTGGGTGTTCAAGCAGGCAGGCAAGTTAAGAGCCGAAAACAAAGACAAGGGGCTGCATAGCGACGACGAGGAGGAGCCCAGGCTGCCGAACAACAATGGACAGAAGGGTTTTCCCTCACAAGTGCAAACGGTGAACATGATATATGCAACCCACATTCCCAAGAGGGAGCGGAAGCGTGCGTCATGGGACGTATATGCGATTGAGCCAGTCGCCCCAAAGTTCAACCCATGGTCCTCCTGCCCGATCACCTTTGATCGAAGGGACCATCCCACTAGCATCCGTCATGGCGGCTTCGCCGCATTGGTTCTCGACCCAATCATCGATGGATTTCATCTCACAAGAGTCCTCATGGACGGCGGCAGTAGCCTGAACCTGCTTTACCAGGATACAGTGCGAAAAATGGGCATAGATCCCTCAAGGATTAAGCCCACAAAAACGACCTTTAAAGGCGTTATACCAGGTGTAGAAGCCAACTGCACAGGTGTAACGCCCTCGATGCGGCTATATCTCCTACGTGTCGAAGCACGACTTAGAGGCATAACCGCATTGAAAGCAATGTCGCAAGTGAGGTAATCTTCACACAACCCATGTAATACATAAGGGAAAGAGATACATAGTTGGCTTACAGTCGCCACTTCACACAATACATAAATAAACATTCATCATCTAGATTACACTCAAGGTCCGACTACGGAACCAAAATGAAAGAAGACTACCCCAAATGCTACACAGATCCTCGAATCACCCCAACTGGGCTCCACTACTGATCATCAGGAAAAGACACATAGTAACGACCACATTCCTCATCGAACTCCCACTTGAGCTCGGTTGAATCATCTGCACTGGCATCGTCAGCACCTGCAACTGTTTTGGTAGAATCTGTGAGTCATAGGGACTCAGCAATCTCACACCCGCGAGATCAAGACTATTTAAGCTTAAAGGTAGGATAGGGTTGTGAGGTGGAGCTGCAGCAAGCAACTAGCATATATGGTGGCTAACTACGCAAAAGAGAGCGAGAAGAGAAGCAAAGCACGGTCGTGAAGCTAGAAGTGATCAAGAAGTGATCCTAGAACAACCTACGTCAGACATAACTCCAACACCGTGTTCACTTCCCGGACTCCGCCGAGAAGAGACCATCACGGTTACACACGCGGTTGATGTGTTTTAATTAAGGTCAACTTCGGGTTTTCTACAACCGGACATTAACAAATTCCCATCTGCCTCATAACCGCGGGCACGGCTTTCGAAAGATAATACCCTGCAGGGGTGTCCCAACTTAGCCCATTATAAGCTCTCACGGTCAACGAAGGATATTCCTTCTACCGGGAAGACCCGATCAGTCTCGGAATCCCGGACTACAAGACATTTCGACAGTAATAAAACAAGACCAGCAAAGCCGCCCGAATGTGCCGACAAATCCCGATAGGAGCTGCACATATCTCGTTCTCAGGGCACACTGGATAAGCGAAGCGTACAGGTACCAATGTGACCCAAGTTGCCTAGGGACGGTCCCGCACGGTGCTCTAGTTTGGACCAGCACTCAGAGGAGCACTGGCCCGGGGGTTAAAATAAAGATGACCCTCGGGCTCACGAAAACCCGGGGGAAAAAGGCTTAGGTGGCAAATGGTAAAACCAAAGTTGGGACTTGCTGGAGGAGTCTTAATCAAAGCGAACTGTCAAGGGGGTCCCATAAATCACCCAACCGTGTAAGGAACGCAAAAATCAAGGAACATAACACCGGTATGACGGAAACTGGGGTGGCAAGAGTGGAACAAAACACCAGGCATAAGGCCGAGCCTTCCACCCTTTACCGAGTATATAGATGCATTAATTAAATAAGAGATATTGTGATATCCCAACATAATCATGTTCCAACATGGAACAAACTTCATCTTCACCTGCAACTAACAACGCTATAAGAGGGGCTGAGCAAAGCGGTAACATAGCCAATCAACGGTTTGCTAGGACATGGATGGTTAGAGGCTGACATGGCAATATGGGTGGCATGATATCGCAAGTGGTAGCTATCGCAGCATAGGCATAGCAAAAGAGCGAGCATCTAGCAAGCAAAGATAGAAGTGATTTCGAGGGTATGGTCATCTTGCCTGCAAGGTTCTCGGAGTTGTCGAAAGCTTGATCCTCGTAAGCGTTCTCAATAGGTTCCTCGTTCACGTACTCGTCTCCCGGCTCTACCCAAAACAAGAACACAAGCAAAGGAACAACTATCAACCACGATGCAATGCGCAAGCAACATGATGCAAAACATGGCATGATATGCGGGATGTGGTATGCAATGCATATGCGTGCTCCGGAAGGACAAGGATGAACAACGCATAATCTTGGCAAACCAAGTATGCCACTGGAAAGGTGAGAAGATTTCGGTTGAAATCGATATAAAGATCACCGGAATCGGACGCACGGTTTGCAAATGACAAGCAAAACAAGAATGCCAATATTCTGCCATTAACAGCATGATGCTACTTAGCAAGCAACAAGAAATTAAGCTACTGCACCCAAACGTACCAACAAAGCATATGACAGTAATCTACTCAAGATGCTTGACAAAATATGAACACTGAGCTACGGCTAAATCACACCATAACAGGTTCAAAAAAGCATGGCGAAAGTGCAAAAGATAACAGGTTCACAGACTTAGTGAAAATAACATGCCAGAAATTAACATCAGGATGACATGTTTAGGTCAAGAAAACAACATGCTACAGGGACACAATATATCAACACAAGGCATCGCATGAATATACTCAAAGCATAGAACAAAAGTCCCTTAATGACCATGAGCCAAAAGGGATCAGAAAATATAATAGCACCCATGTCAATTAAGCAAGTTTCGTTATAGGTTTCAGACTTAGCAGAAAACTGGACATGCCAAAAACAGATAACAAGTAGGCATGTTTACGGGCTCGATGCACTCACTACAGAGCATTACATGATAAACTAAGCATACATCCAGTAAGAGGACATGGCATAGAAGCTAGACATGGCAAGAATAACATCATATCATGCAAGGATCAACTACAACAAGCTTGGCAAAATCGAATAACACGTAAACAATCTGCAAGTAACAATTTATAGCAAAAGTAGAGCTCAATTGACTCAAGCTATGGAACTTCATAGTTACAAACAAAGGCATGTATGGATAGAGCAAATCCATATGTTCAAAACACCCTTACTGATCATGCTCAAAAGAGGCATAGATCTCTCTGAAACAACATGAACACATGGCATAAAAATAACAGCAGGACACTAAGTCTCTGAAATCAGCAACATTATGTACCCTAGTTTGCATGCTTGTGCTAGTCACCAAAAAGATCACAAAAATACATGGCATACACCCCTGTAAAGATGGCATGGCATATTACAAAACACATGTAGGACTCAACTACATAGGAAGCACACATCAATCATGGCAAAAATGACAAAAGTGCATGTTCTGAAACAGATCTGAAACTAACATCACATAGCCCTCTTCTAACAGAATTTTGGGCATTAAGATGAGCTCAAATGAAAATGATGCAATGAGATGAAATTATTTACTCATCGATACGAACAATTTGACATATTATACGCACGAAACGGAGCAGTATGCAGCAAGTAATGATGCATTGAACATGCATAAAAAAATACATGCAGGAAAGGACTTGGCAGAAAAATGAAGTCAACCTCGGGTTTTCAGATCTGGGCGCGGAGAACGAGGTTCGCCGGAGGACTTGCCGGAGATGAAGGAGAGGCGACAGTCGGATCTTGCGGAGGGGCCAGCGAAGGAGAGGCGCCGGGGGCCGACGCTGGCGGGGCGCAACGTGCGGATCCGTTGCCGGGAGGCCGGATCCGGCGACGGACGCGCAGGGCGGCGGAGGGGAGCGGCGCGCTCGGCGGGGAGCCGGCGGGCGGCGGAGGCGGCGACCTGCGGCGGCGTTGGAGGACAGGGCGAGCGGGGGGGGGCGGGACGGCAGAGCAGCAGCGCTGGAGGCCGAGGCGCGCGGGGACGCGCGGGCGGCGGACGGGCGGCGGGGACGCCGGCGAGCGGCGGAGGTGGGCGCCGGCGAGGCGGCGGAGGGAGCCGGGCGGCGCGGGCGGCGGGCGTGCGGGCCGGGCGGGCCCAATCCGGGCCTCGGCGGGCCGCGGCGGGAGGAGAGAGAGAGGCGGTGAGGTGGCGGCGCGTGATAGGCTGGCGGCGGCGGCGGGAGGACGTGGCGCGCTCTTATTGGCTGGAGCGACGTGGCTGCGGGGCGGCAGACATGTCCGGCCGTCGGCGGACGCGTCCGGCGGCGCGGGGAGAGGCTAGGCTAGGGTTTCGTCCGCGAAAATGGACGGGGAGGGCACATATTTATAGGTAGGAGGGGCTAGGAGGTTCCAAATTGAGCACGGTTTTCGGCCACGCGATCGTGATCGAACGGCGATGGACATGGGAGTGACTTAGATGGGTTATTGGGCTGTTTTGGAGGGGTTTTGTGCTGCAACACACAAGAGGCCTTCACGGTTACCCGGATAACCGTTGGAGTATCAAACGACCTCCGAATGACCCGAAACTTGACAGGCGGTCTACCGGTGCTATACCAAGGCCGCTTGACAAACCTCGGTCCATTCCGAGAAAGTTTAATACCCGCTCACGGAAAAAGGTAAAAGGGGACGCCGAGGAACATAGGAGCGCAGGATTGCAAAATGGACAACGGGGAAAATGCTCGGATTCATGAGACGAACACGTATGCGAATGCGATGCACATGATGACATGATATGAAATGCATGACATGAACAAAATGCAAAATGAAGGAAAACCCAACCACGGAGGGAATATCATATCACATAGCCGAAAATGGCAAGAGTTGGATTACAAATATGGCAAGTTACATCCGGGGTGTTACAACAGGCTCAGTAACACTTGACGTGGTCTTCGGATCTCCGGATAATTTCCGAAGCGAAGAGTTAATCTTCGATATAGTCCCGTTCCGCAGTGGCTATCACGCCCTGCTCGGACGAACCGCATTCGCAAAGTTCGATGCGGTGCCGCACTACGCATACCTCAAGCTCAAGATGCCAGGACCTCGAGGAGTAATCACGGTCAACGGAAACACCGAACGCTCCCTCCGTACAGAGGAGCACACGGCGGCCCTTGCAGCGGAAGTACAAATCAGCCTTCTTAGGCAACTCTCCAGTACGGCCGTTAAAAAGCCGGACACTGCCAAGCGCGCCCGGAGTAACCTACAACCAGACCGTCTGGCACGTTCCGAGCAGGCGTAGCAATGCGGCCCCAACCCCAGCCCTCGCGACATAGCGAAACCAGTACCTCGCGTACATAACTACGCTCTTGAAATACCATGGGCACAGGGGAAGGGGCACAATAACGGCACACCCAAAATACGGCTTAAAACATACTAGGGGATGCCGGATTCTTTTTTTCTTACTTTCAGGACTCCACACTTCGGACGACCTGTTCGACAATTCGACTGCTGCACAAACGATGCAAGATCCAAGGAAGCAGACAAGCCACGCCGCATTATGGAACCCCCAGGTGGTCTCTGTTACGAGCAGTATACCTGTTTCGAATTATTTTCCGCGGCCTGCCCCTGTTCAGGACATGTTAAATAGTCCAGTATCTTTTTGCTTATCGCACTATTTGTATCGTTCGGCTTTGATAAACAACCCCTCTATAAACAATGCATAGCTTTTTGTCTATTTTTTGCATTATCCTATTTTCGTATATATGTTTATTAAATGACATGATTGCACCCGTACACCATGGTACGGCAAATACGCCAGGGGCTTCAGTACCCCTCATTATGGTGTGAGAAGTCCGTACACTTTCACAAGTGCGGCACCCCGAACTTATAGCACTATATGCATCGGCTCCGAATCATGATTTGGGTCAATAGTTGGGTTTGCCCGGCTCCTATGTTTTGGTGCCTTACGTTCCGCTATATCGGCTAAGGTAGCACTAGGAGAACCACTGCGATTGTGCCCCGGTTCAGCTGGGTTAAGCACCTCAGTGGAGAAAGCTAAAACTGACTGTCATGATAAGGCGAGAGACCGGTCGCTATTCGAGAGGTTTTTTGAGTCCCTAAAGACTTATGCCGCTTCGAGCGAGGAGCTGGCTTTGTCCGGCCAAGGCGTCGATAGCGCCCCGAATTCGGTCTTCCGAACTAGGGGCTTCGCCGAAATTTAAAGTTATAAAGTTCTATGGCTAAGTGAGAGTGTTCAAGCATTATAGTCTGATTGCCTGGTTTGTTGTGCTGAGCGCCTCCCTCGAAGGATCCAACCATGGGAAAAAGAGCGCTCAGGTTTATCCCGAACACCCCAGCACTAGTGGCACGGGGGCAGAAGTCGACGACTGGCCATCTCTCAATTTTTGATAAACGGCCGCATAGAAAATAATATTTTAAATCCAATAAGCATTGCTTAGCGCATATAAACAAGTTTTTAGTGCACAGGATAAACACGAGCGAGTTCATTCAAAAATTACATCCTTGGTACATTCATCCGCCACAAGGCGGGCACCTGCAAGAACATCCTTGTAGTAGTTCTTGGGCTTGCGATGCTCCTTCCCCGGCGGCGGCTCGTCCCTCACAAGCTTCTCACCGTCCAGCTTACCCCAGTGCACCTTTGCACGGGCAAGGGCCCTCCGGGCACCTTCAATGCAGACGGAGCGCTTGATGACCTCAAGCCTTGGACAGGCCTCCATCAGCCACCGCACCAGCCCGAAGTAGCTCCCAGGCAGGACCTCTCCGGGCCACAGCCGAACCATGAAGCCCTTCATGGCATGTTCGGCCGCCTTGTGGAGTTCGACCAGCTGTTTCAGCTGGTCGCTCAAGGGCACAGGGTGTCCGGCCTCAGAATACTGAGACCAGAACACCTTCTCCGTCGAGCTGCCCTCTTCAGCTCGGTAGAATGCGGCGGCATCGGATACGCTGCGGGAAAGATCTGTGAATGCCCCTGAAGAGCTCCGGATTCGGGTAAGTAACAAGTAGTTTACTTTTATATTTCTGCTTTGCATAAAGAATTCCTTACCCGCTGCTATCTTCCTCATCTCCTCCAACTCTTGGAGGGCCTTTTGGGCTTCGGCCTTGACAGACTTGGCGGTCTCAAGGGCCGACGCGAGCTCGGATGCTTGCGCCTTTGACTCAAGCTCCAAACTCTCATGTTTTTTTCATGAGAGCCTGAAGCTCTTGCTGCACCTCGCCGACCTGAGCCCCAAGTCTCTCTCGCTCGGTGCGCTCCGCGGCCGTCTTCTTTTCGGCCTCAGATAGCGCCTGCTTGAGGGTCGCCACCTCATTCATGGCCCCTACAAATAAGCAGTACAATCCTGTTATTTTTTTTTGCAATCACGCCTTTTTATAGGCATTTTTTCTAAAAGGCATTTCTTACCTTCTTTTTCCTCGAGCTGCCGCTTGGCAAGGCCGAGCTCTTGCTCGTTCCGCCCGAGGTCCTTTTTCAGGACACCCACCTCCGTAGTCAGTGCGGCGGTGGATAGCAGCGAAGCCTGCATACGCATATTAACTCTTTTTTCAGACTCCTGCGAAAATTAATAGATCCTCTATTCGGCTTTTCTTTCCGAACGCCAAAAAGAGCATCAGGGGCTACTGTCTATGCGGTTATATTCTTGCTTATTTTTTACTTACCTCGAAGCCTGTTAGAAGGCTAGCGCAAGCTTCGTTCAGTCCGCTTTTGGCAGACTGAACCTTCCGGATCACCGTACTCATGATAGTACGATGCTCCTCCTCGATGGAGGAGCCGTCAAGCACCTCCAGCAGATTGTCCGGCGCCTCCGGTTGGACGGAGGCCGCCAGCTCAGAAGGCTTACTCCTCTTGGAAGGAGTTCGCCTACCGCGGTCCGGAACCATTGAAGATTCCGGCACGGTGTCCGGCTCGAAGCCGGACTCGGAGCCCTAGGGGGTCTTGTCCCCTTTTTTCCTGGGGTCCGGGAGGTCGCCTTTCGGCCCCTCCAGGACCACCTCCTCCTGCCCCGGAGCTTGTTGCGACGCCACTTCGGCGTCGTCGGCAGTGCGGGGGGAGACAGCGGGCGGAACCGAGTTCACGTCCGACGAATCCAGGGAGCCGCTCGACGAATCGTCGAGTTCGGCCCGGGGCGGGCTGCACAATTATGTTCGGCATTATGAAAAGATACACGACTTAGGAATATCATGAGTCACTCTGGTATCCGAATACTTACGATTTCGCCAGACGCTTGGCCCTGTCCGGCCACTCCTCGTCGTCCTCGTTGGTGCTGGGGGAATAGTCCGGCGGAGGGGTCTTCCTCTTTCTAGACCCTCCGGCCTCCCCCGTTGGGGCGGCCTTCCCTTTTTCTCCTCCCCCCGCTGGAGGGGGAGAGGTTTTTTCTTCTTCGTCCTCCTCGTTTCCACGGGAGGAGGGTGTCTCAGACTCATCGGCTGACGAGTCTGACACCACCACGTTACGGGCACTCTTTCGAGTCCCCGTGGTCTTCTTCTTCTTGACCTTCTTCTCCGGCACCACATAAGGCGCCGGAGCTAGCAGCTTCACTAGGAGAGCAGGGGCTGGGTCTTCGGGCAAGGGAGCTGGATAGTTAATCGGTCCGGATATCACCTGCCAAGCCTGTTAAAGGTAAGGGAGTTCAGATCCCGCATGGAGTCAAACTATGAAAAAACTAAAACATCCTGTAAAAGGTGAAAAATAGCTTACCTCGCTAGCGTGACGCTGCGAGCTGTATCCGCGATCCTCGGAGGCAGATGTGGGAGCCTCGGCGCCTTTGGTTAGCACCTTCCAGACGTCTTCATACATCGTGTCGAAGAGCCTGATGAGGGTTTGGTGCTGCGCTGGGTTGAACTCCCACAGAGTAATATCCCATTGTTGACACGGGAGGATCCGGCGGACGAGCACAACCTGGACCACATTGACGAGCCTGATCGGCTTGTTCACCAGGGACTGGATGCATGTCTGCAGTCCGGTCACCTCTTTTTCGTCACCCCACGACAGGCCCGTCTCTTTCCAGGACATAAGCCGCGTGGGGGGTCCGGATCGGAACTCGGGGGCTGCAATTCATTTTGGATCGTGTGGCTCAGTGATGTAAAACCACTCGGATTGCCACCCCTTTAGGGTCTCCACGAAGGAGCCCTCGAGCCATAGGACGTTGGCCATCTTGCCCGCCATGGCGCCTCCGCACTCCGCCTGGCTGTCGCGCACCACCTTGGGCTTGACGTTGAAGGTCTTGAGCCAGAGGCCGAAATGGGGGCGGATGCGGAGGAAAGCCTCACACACGATGATAAATGCCGAGATGTTGAGGATGAAGTTCGGGGCCAGATCGTGAAAATCCAGGCCGTAGTAGAACATGAGCCCCCGGACAAATGGGTGGAGTGGAAAACCTAGTCCGCGGAGGAAGTGGGGAAGGAATACTACCCTCTCATGGGGCCTTGGGGTGGGGACAAGCTGCCCCTCCTCAGGAAGCCGGTGCGGGATGTCCTTGGACAGGTATCCGGCCTTCCTTAGCTTCTTGACATGGCCCTCCGTAACGGAGGATACCATCCACTTGCCTCCCGCTCCGGACATTGCTGGAGAAGGTTGAGGTGGGAAGAGCGGGCTTGGGCGCTGGAGCTCGAGTGCGCAGGAGATGGATAGGCAAAGGAGGAAGAAGGCGTAGGTAAAAAAGGTGGATCCTTATCCCCTTATATGGGCGGATGCGGTTATGCGTCCCCACCTGCCTAATAAAACTCGCTTGCCTCCCAAACGCCGTGGTAAATGGCACGGTTGGGTTACCCACGTCCGCATTGATGAGAATCCCGTAAAAAAGGGGACACGATCTCTGCTTTGACAAGACGTGCCAAGGAAACCACCTCGCAAAACGTGCTAATGTGGAAAAGTAAAAACGATTCGAGTAAAAGGACTTGGCCGTAGTGTGATGATACACTGCGGAATACGTCAGCAGATTTGATTTGTGTTAATATTATTCTCTCTATGGCAATATGTGGAAACTTGTTTTGCAGAGCCGGATACTGTTCTTGGTGTTTATAAATCTTCTATGAACGACTTGGAGGAGGAACCCGCCTTGCAATGCCGAAGACAATCTGCGCGCCGGACTCGTCGTCCTTGAAGCCTGGTTCAGGGGCTACTGAGGGAGTCCTGGATTAGGGGGTGTTTGGGTAGCCGGACTATACCTTCGCCGGACTCCTGGACTATGAAGATACAAGATTGAAGACTTCGTCCCGTGTCCGGATGGAACTTTCCTTGGCGTGGAAGGCAAGCTAGGCGGTGCATATATTCAAGATCTCCTACCATTGTAACCGACTCCGTGTAACCCTAACCCTATCCGGTGTCTATATAAACTGGAGGGTTGTAGTCCGTAGGACAATCAACTCCATACACAACAATCATACCATAGGCTAGCTTCTAGGGTTTAGCCTCCTTGATCTCGTGGTAGATCTACTCTTGTACTACCCATATCATCAATATTGATCAAGCAGGAGTAGGGTTTTACCTCCATCGAGAGGGCCCGAACCTGGGTAAACTTCGTGTCCCTTATCTCCTATTACCATCCGACCTAGACGCACAGTTCGGGACCCCCTACCCGAGATCCGCCGGTTTTGACACCGACAGCTCCTGTACCACCTCCAAGGCCACATACCATTGAGTAAGCATACAACTATGGTCAGCTGGTCACTGTCAGATGGCCCATTCTGGTTCCTCCTCCTGCTGCTGGTCCCCAATTTGATTACCATGTCGAGCACAGGCCTCAGGTCCAGAATCCGAAGCCAAGACTGCCCAGGTTTACAGGTACTGCCACTTCACCAGGTTCCTTCAATGCTAATGGCTTCAAAGCGCACAACACCTTCTTTGATAGCGCCAAGAACCCCTACTCAAGGGCAAGGGTTTCCTCTGACCGGTTCTGGAGCTATCAGCAGCGCAGCTATTATTCATGTGTTCTTTATGATCAAGGGCACATCTTCCCTCATATGCGTCTTGACTGTGAAGCCATTGCTGGATTGCCTTGCCTTGAAGAAGCCCTTGACTGCTTCCGTGATGCGGGCTTGCTCAACTTTGTGACTGATAAGGAGCATTGGAATGAAGAGCTTCTGCTTCAATTTTATGCTACCCTCCACATTCGTGGATACAACAGGTATCTGAAGACTTGGGTCCTTGAGTGGATGACAGGCAATGTCCATCATGAAGCCAAAGCCTTTGACATCATTGAGCTTACCGGCCTGCCCACTCCAGGAGAATTGTATGAACCTAGTTGTCAGCTTCACCGCAATGCTTTAGAGAGCATCTTCCATAAGCCAGAGCCCAATATGAGTCAAATGCTAAGCATGATGAAGCCTCTGCCACATGACGCTGATTACCCAAAGGAATTCTTTGTCAAAGACCTAGAGTATCTGCCTCGCACCATTTATAACATCATCAGGCGAACACTATTGCCTGTCAAAGGACATTATTCAGCAGCAAAACTTGAAGGAGAAATGAAGACTTTGATCTTTTATATCTTCAATGGCATCAGCTTCAATGCTCAAGACTTCTTTATCAGACAGTTGGTTGCATCCGGATCTGATCTCTTTGGCCTGAAGTTCTACGCTCCATGGGTCATGCGCCTCATCAAGCTCCACTCAGCTCTCAACTATCAGCCCTCTTCTCACAACCATCTAGTCTTTCTGCCTGAGGTTGATATGTCAGTTGAAGCCATATACCCAGAGCCTGCCAAGGAGCCTGTTTGTCTTCACAATGCTGATCACCAAAGCTTCTCGCAACCCATTGAAGGATTCCAAGCAGTCACTCATGTTTATCCATTGGCTGGCAATACTCGCTTACCTCACTGAGCTCAGACTGAAGCCACTGAGAGCACTATTGCTCAAAGGCCTCGGAAGCGCTCTCGTGTTCTAAACGACCGAGAACTTCTTGTTGCACTGCATCAGAAACAAGATAAGCATCACTTTCGGCTGAAGCGACAAATGCAAAGCCTCTTGGTGGATGTCAATCGCATTCGCAATCTTGCCACCAAGAATGCTTTTGTTACACATGAAACCTGTCGGAGGTCATGGAAGAGTTTGACATTGCTCAGTGCTGAACCAAATCTTCAAGATGATGGCTTCACTGAAAGATTCAAGTTTGACACCACTCCCCCAAGGAATGTTGTTCTACGTCAAACCCCGTCTCTTGAAGACTCTGACTACTCCTCCTCCGCTGCAACAGTGAATTTCAGAGTGATCGATGATCAAGATGATGCTACTTCAACACCTACGACTTCAGCGCATATCGACACTGCACCACGTTCGACTGCACCGCCAAACCCCGACACCGACCCTGCATCTTCTCCTACTCCTTCTGGGAACGAGTAGAAGCTCTATGTCTTCAAACCATTTTGGTCCTTACTGACAAAAGGGGGAGAAGCATATGAGTTGATAGTCTTCAAGCGGGTCCATATGGGCGGTTGCTTTATATTTTGCCTAGTGTTTACAACTCTCGTTTTTGATACATTTGGTTCTTTGAGTTGTAACACTTAAACTTGATGGTCGTCTGCTACACTTTCTGCTACTTTGTGATGCAATGATAAATTCCGCATGTGCGATGATAACTTCCGCACTTAGTCATTTTGCATATGTCCATTTTTCATTATGCATGTCATTATCTTCATTATATCAAATCATGCCTGATGAATTGTCTTCATAAGTTGAAGAGGATCTCCACAAGTACAATCTGCCATGTGCATTTGCATTCCAAAAGCAAATTACTTATATGCACATCTTCAGGGGGAGCCTTTTTTCCACTCATGAAGACAACACCTAAATCCTTACAATTTCACATACCTTATCCCTGTTGAAAACTTCAACCAGTTTGTCATCAATCACCGAAAAGGGGGAGATTGTAAGTGCATCTAGTGCCACCCCTAGTTGGTTTTGGAGTATTGACGACAAACCTGGTTGAGGGACTAATGTGTTTGTGAGAATTTCAAGATAACACTGGTAGTAGTCCCTCATTGACTCGGTTTACCTACCGGAGATGACCCCTAAAAATGTATGAAGACATTGACGACAATGGTGGTATATGAAGATATTCACATTGAAGACTATGACATGAGAAGACATTGCATGAAGACTATGGAGCGCGAAGACTTAGTTGTTTCGTTGTTTCCTTTTCTTCTTTGTTGAGTCATAGGAACCACCGTACTGTTAAGTGGGGTCCCAGTGAACAAAGTCAGAGTGACTAAAGTGATGCTCAACCAAAATCCTATGTTTTCGAGCGAAGACAACAAGAGCAAATCTTATCCAGAGCTAGATGAGTCAGCTTTACTTGCAGCCCAAGTAAAGTTGACGTGTGTGTTTGAAATCTGACCATTGGAACACGTGTCGGTTCCTTAGTGACCCAGGGTCATTTCAGAAAAATCAGGTCGGGTTCCCTAGTGGCTATAAATAGCCCACCCCCTACACCATAAATTGGTTGGCTGCTCAGAGTTAGTGCACGGCTTTTGTCGTTTGAGAGCAACCCACCTCCGAAGCCTTTGAGAGAGATAAAACCTTGCGAGGACAAAGCCCAAACACCTAGAGCCAAAGAGTGTTAGGCATCACTGAAGTCTTTCTGTTCGCGTGACTTGAAGACTTGTTAAACTTGAGGACTGTGAATCCTCCAGCCGGTTAGGCGTCGCGTTCTGAGCATCCAAGATTCATTGTGGATCGCCAGTGAACGAAGTCTGTGAAGGTTTGGAAGTCTACCTTGAAGACTTACCAGAGTAATTGGGCGAGGACTGGGTGTCCTTAGCTCAAGGGGAATAAGGTGAAGACGCGGTCTTCTGAGTTGAATCTTAGCCTCCCTAACCAGACGTACAGTTGTCACAGCAACTGGAATTGGTCCAACAAATCCTGTGTCCTCAACAAGTGACTGGTTCTATCCTCTCCCTCTCTTTACTTAAAGTTTGTCTTCGTGAAGTCATTGCCTATTTGCTTTACCTATTTATCTTCACTGTGGGACTACTATCGTTGTTTGGCTTCATACCATCTTCCATCCTGATCCTTACTACCTAGCTGCTATTAGTCTTCGTGCTTTCACTTTGTTGCATACTTGACTATGGCTTGCTTAGTGTAGTTTACCTTCCGCTGCATATCAATAGGATCATTTCTATTGTTTGTCTTCAAAACTTCCATGTTTTGAAGACTTTCATAAAAATCGCCTATTCACCCCCCCCCTCTAGTCGATAACTGGCACTTTCAGCAACCAAATATCGTAATTCATAGTGGTATTGTTGAAACTGTTAATGATAAAATGAACTTCACCTCAACCACTCGTCAGCGTTGGAAACGCTTGCTTTGAACCAGAAGTGATTCTCTTGGAAGGGCAAGCTACTGTCAATCTCGAGACCAACGCAGGACTGATCATCCAGGCTGAAGCGGCCTATGTCAGGACCCATATTTGGACGGTAGGGAAGCATAGCAATGTCCGAGGTATAGATACAGTTGCTTCTCATAAATGGTAGTAACGTTGTGTCAACAACAGCTGGGTCGCCTTCCACCATCATTGGATAGTTTTTTCCAAGGAAGAGCGAGTTTCCTCCAAGACTTTCAATACTGAACCAGGGAGAAGGTGTTGGCGCTAGTACACTAGTATCCATCCGAATACCCTGCAACGGATGTTGGAATAGGTCCGGAGAGTGCGACCATGCGAGACAACACTTGCTTCCTTAGTAACATCAACAGTGCCATGTATACAGACAAGAAGAGGTGATCCATCGGAATAAGCTTCCAGGTGCCATTGGGTATATGGGTCCTGCTCGTCCTCATGCTCGTGATCATCAGCATCGTCATCTCCCCTTTGATTATAAACAATTTCAAGTATAGGTGGTGGAATGTTCACAGGACCTTGGAAACACAAGAAGTTTATTAGTAAGGGGGAACTAGCTAACCCGCATGCATGTGGATGAAACAATTATAATTACGGTGGAAGACAAACGTATCGAAAGCATCAGGATTCCATGCAAAAATAGTGCCACTAGTGGTGGCAGCAAGCACAAGACCCTCGTATTGAATTGCATCACAGTACTCATCCATGTATAGAAATTGATTTTTGAGAAATATCCATCAAGGCGTGGAATAAGGACGGCAACAAGTTTGTCGAAGATAGCAACAACTTCATAGTTCGTGTAATCCCAAGAGCAGTTGGGAACTCGACCAATTGCTATCTTCCGTAGACGACAGTCACCATGGTCATATTTGAACTCACGTAGAATACCGGTGTACTCAACCTCTGGGCAGTCGTCTGAGATTTTTGGAAGTGGAACCCGGTGACGAGTGTACACATTCACAAGTTCCCACTCACGGTTGTACCCTATATAAACAACCCAATCTCCATTTGCACCTTCCCAAGCCTTGCCCTCAAGCGATGGCATATTAACATCATACGTATCATTATCAAGCGGCATCAACTTGCACAAGGCGAGGCTTCCCTCGTCCCTGCGCCGGTTAGCAGGGTCACGGCAAAGAAGATAGGGAGATCAAACCGCTCCTGGGCCCTTGGGTTCCTTGCAATGATGTTATTAGTTGAGTCAAGAATGGTCTTGAACGAACTTGCCATGCTAGCCGAGGTGATGACGTCGCACTGACCAATAAGTTCCTCCACCACGTCATCTTTCAGATCAGGGCAAGAATAACGGGGTCGTTTTCGGCCTGTTCCCTCCATGGAGAAGATGATCGAACAATGGCAGAAGGAAGGGTGAAGGCAAATGGAGGGAGGAAGAGCGTGCGAAAGCAGTTCCTAATCGAGAGGGAAAGGCGAAGAGGCGGTGGACAGTTTCCACGGTACACGAAGATGCGCCTGGGGAGCGAACGGTTGCCACAGAGGTCACACACTGACGACAAGGACCGAGTGAACTGCATGCGTATATCGCACACACCTTGATCTGGCTAACCGTTTCTTTTGTGTTGCCTAATCACAAACAGTTCATCCGAGTGAACCGCATGCCGCATATCGCACACACCTTCATCTGGCTTCCCGTTTCTTTTGTGTTGCCGAATCACAAACAGTTCATCCGAGTGAACCTTATGTTGTGTATCGCACACGCCTTCATCTGGCTGCCCATTTCTTTTGTTCCTCCTCATCGTAAACAGTTAATTCAACTGAACCGTATGCCCTTCATCGCACACGCAACTAAAACCTGAACCGTGTTTGATGCATCTGTCATCGCAAACGTTTTATACATTTCTAATGGTTTTCATACACCACCGTTTGTGATTATTGCATCGCACACAGTTTCTCGAAGGGTCTCTGATCGTAGTTGTAGCGACCCGACCTTAGATGGTCAAGTCTCTGTGCTCCGGTGTCATCCCTGGATCAGTAATGCTGACACCACACAGTACTTCGAAGGATTTATAACAGAGTAGCAATCACACACTTAATACATCGGCGTCTCAAAGAGAACTTATTACAATAAAAATGGCTTAAGGCCATCTAATAATGATAACAGCGGAAGACTTGGAAGATAAGTGAGTCCATCAACTCCAACGGCATCACTGAGTATAGAACCACGACCTAAAGCACCTTACTCGTCATCTGAAAAGTCTGCAACATGAAAGTTGCAGCCCGAAAACGGGTCAGCACATGGAATATGCTGGCAATGTAACACATAGAGAGTAATGAACAGTAATGAGCTATACTATATGCATGTATAACTGGTGGAGAAGCTCTATGGTTACAGTTTTGCGTAAAGCCAATTTTTCCCTACTGCAAAGGAATAAATTTATTTAACTATCTTGGTGGCTGTTAAACATCGAGAATGGTTGACAGCATTCCGATCCCAATTAAATGAACAATTAAAACCCAACAATATTAATTAGAAGTAACATGATGAGATTCACATGATATTCAAGTACTAGATACTCAAGTTGTCCATAACCGGGGACACGGCTAATCATGATTAGTTTGTACACTCTGCAGAGGTTTGCGCACTTTTCCCCACAAGACTCGATCGCCTCCGTTTGGTTTCTCGCACTACATGGTGTTTGAGAAACGGATGACCGAGACATAGTCTTTCAGAAGCGCTAGCACCTTACGTTGGATAGACCGGTACACCTACTTTCCCCTACATCTGCTAGTCTACCCTGTAAGAGTTTGCATGACTTAATCAACTATGCCAGAGCCCATAATGGCTTCTGTCTGCACACGGAACTTACTAGATTGAATGATCTTATGATCCCTTTGAGCCTGGGTGGCGGTCCAAAGAAAAACAGGCAAGTCCTGATAGAAACCAGGTGCCTCAATCCACCCAGATGTGTGTTTAAGTTGCCACCTTAGATAAACCATTAGTTAACAATACTCACATCTGTCATGGATATCACTCACCCAGTCCACGTCTACTAGCATAGCATGGCATAATAAGCAAACGTAGAAGTAACTCCCAAAGGTTTCATAAGTAAAACAGGTAATAGGTACTACCTCAACTACTTCCCATCCCACAGTTTAATTAGATCCTAATCATGCAATGTTTGAGGATTGATCTAATGCAATAAAACTGGGTAGTAGAAAAGGTATGATCAAAGTGTTACTTGCCTTGCTGATGATCCGCGAAACCTAGAGATTCGAAATAACAGGCCGCGCACTCCGGGTGATCTATCGTAGACAAACAACAAGCATACAATAAGTACTCATCTAATGCACAGGTAAAACTCGAACAAGAGATCGAACCAAAAAGTTCAATTTAAGAACTCCGGTTGCAAAGAGAAAACGAACCGAACAAAGTAACGAAAAACAAACGGCGGAAGAAAACAACTCGGTTCTAGCAAGTTGAAACTAGGTCAAATTTTACAGTAGCAAAAACTTGTTTAAGTTGATTAGTCGGAACGGCGGTTTCGAAACGACACTCCAGGCGCTTGAATCACCTGATTCCGATAAACGAGTGAGAAGATAAACTAGAACGAAGATCGGATCTGAAATCGCGATCAGAAAAAATTGCGGAATAAATCCGATGAAAAAGAAAACGACGAACGGTTAAACGAACGGACGTTCGTTAACCGAGAACAACCGGTGATCACGTTTGTTAAGACGAACGGTCCGGCAAACGCTCGCTAAACAACTAAACCGGAAAAAAAAGAAAACCGATCTAGGGTTTCGGAAAAAAACCGAAACAACGAAACGAAAAAGAACCGGAATAGTTTTTATAAAAAAAACGAACCGAGGGGAGGGGTGGCGCGGCGCGGCAGCTACCTCGACGAGGGGCTCCGGCGGGCGGGGCTTGGCGGCGGGGCAACGAGGCGAGGCGCGGGCGGCGGCGGCAGGCGGCGGCGCTGGCGGCGGCGGCGCGGCGCGAGGCGCGGGCGGCGGCGACTGCTGCTGCTGCTGCTGCAGGCGGCGGGGCGGTGTGGGGAGGAGAGGGGGGCGACTGGGTATTTAAAGGGGGGAGGAGACTTGGGGGAGGGGGCAAGGCAGGGGGCGGCGGCGGTGGAGTTTAAAGGGGGGGAGGGTATTTAAAGGGGGGAGGCGGGCGGGCGGTTGGGTCGGCTGGGCCCTTGGCCCAGGCGGGCGCGGCGCGACTTATTTTTAAATAGTTACGCGCGCAGAAAAACGAAGAAAAGAAAATCTAAACGAGCTCCAAAAATCCCGAAGTTAATTTTCCCCGACTCCTAAAAATGAGTCGAACAAAATGAACTTTTACTCGGGGCCTAAATGCATTATTTTGAAAACACGCATTTTTCCCTAATGCAAATAAAATGCAAATAAACTCCGGAAAAATCCAAAATTTGATTTATTTATTAAATCTTCATTTTTCCTAAATTTGGGAAAGTCATATTATTCCTCTCTTATGTCTTTGATATTGGAAAAATAATTGAAGATGAAATAAATAAAACCAAATGATCCTCTTTTCAAAATTTGAGAAAACTCAAATATGAAAATAACGAAATCTCCAACTCTCTCCGAGGGTCCTTGAGTTGCGTGAAATTTTCTAGGATCAAACAAAATGCAAGAAAATATGATACGCATGATGATCTAATGTATAACATTCCAAATTGAAAATTTGGGCTGTTACAAACCTACCCCCCTTAAGATGAATCTCGCCCTCGAGATTCGGGTTGGCTAGAAAATAGGTGAGGGTGGTCCTTGAGCAAATCTTCTTCTCTCTCCCCGGTGGCTTCATCCTCTGAGTGGTGGTTCCACTGAACTTTGCAAAACTTGATAACCTTGCTGCGGGTAACTCTTCTGGCATAATCGAGAATCTTGACTGGTTCCTCTTCATACGTTAAGTCATTCTTCAACTGAATTGCTTCAAGTGGCACTGTATCTTTTAGCGGTACCTCCGCCATCTCGGCGTGACATTTCTTCAGCTGAGAAACATGGAATACATCATGAACTCCTGACAGTCCCTCTGGTAATTCCAACTTATAAGCGACTTCTCCCATACGTTGCAAAATCTTATGCGGCCCAACGAAACGTGGTGCTAACTTTCCCTTAACTCCAAAGCGCTTAACTCCTCGAAGTGGGGATACTCGAAGATAAACTCTGTCTCCGGTTTCGTAAACTGTCTCCTTGCGTTTAGAATCTGCGTAGCTCTTCTTCCTGGACTGGGCTATCTTGAGCCTATCGCGAACCAACTTAACTTTCCGTTCAGACTCCTTAATCAAATCTGGTCCAAAGAACTGACGGCCTCCAACTTCGTCCCATGACAACGGTGTCCTGCACCTTCTTCCGTATAAGGCTTCGAAAGGTGCCATCTTCAAACTGGTTTGGTAACTGTTGTTATAAGAAAACTCCGCATACGGCAAGTTATCGTCCCAACTAGATCCATAATCTAGTGCACAGGCTCTCAGCATATCTTCCAAAATCTGATTGACTCTCTCAGTCTGTCCATCCGTCTGTGGGTGAAAAGCTGTGCTGAACTCTAGTCTGGTTCCTAAAGTTTCATGCAACTGATCCAAAATTTTGAGGTAAATTGGGTTCCTCTATCTGATACGATACTCCTCGGAACTCCATGCAAACAAATGATCTGAGTCATGTATATCTTTGCCAACTTAGCACTGGTGTAAGTGGTCTTAACTGGGATGAAATGTGCTACCTTCGTCAAACGATCAACTACTACCCATATCGAGTCATAGCCGGCCTTTGTCCTGGGTAGTCCTGTGATAAAATCCATGCCTATCTTATCCCACTTCCATTCGGGTATCGGCAATGGTTGTAACAATCCGGCTGTCTTCTGATGTTCTGCCTTCACTCTATGACACACATCACAAACTGCTACATATGCTGCAATATCCTTCTTCATTCCGGTCCACCAGAATGTTTCCTTCAAATCCAAATACATCTTGGTATTTCCGGGGTGAATCGAATAGGGTGAATCATGTGCCTCTTGCAGAATCAACTTCCTGATCTCCGGGTCATTGGGTACATAGACACGGTCTTCAAACCATAGGGTATTGTGCTCATCCTCATGAAATCCCTTTGCTTTTCCTTCGCTCATTTTCTTCTTTATATCAGCAATCTCCTTGTCAGTTTTTTGAGCTTCTCTGATTTTATCCATCAAGGTAGATTGAATTTCCAATGCTGCTACATAGCCTTTCGGAACTATTTCCAAACATAGCTCACGAAGATCTTCGGCCAATTCCCTCTGTAACTCTCCGGTCATCAATGTATTGACATGGCTCTTACGGCTCAATGCGTCAGCTACAACATTAGCCTTTCCTGGATGGTAATGCAACCTCATATCATAATCCTTGATGAGTTCCAAGCATCTCCTTTGTCTGAGGTTCAACTCCTTCTGCGTGAAAATATACTTCAAACTCTTGTGATCCGTATATACTTCACAATGATTCCCAATGATAAAATGTCTCCAAGTTTTCAATGCATGCACTACGGCTGCTAACTCCAAATCATGCGTAACATAATTTAATTCATGAGGTTTCAGTTGTCGTGAGGCATACGAAACAACTCTTCCTTCCTGCATAAGCACTGCTCCAAGTCATCGACGTGAAGCGCCGCAATACACCTCATAATCCTTGTTCTGATCTGGCAGAATCAATACTGGTGAAGAAACCAATTGTTTCTTCAACTCCTGAAAACTGGCCTCACATTCCTCAGTCCAATTGAACTTGGTATCCTTCTTCAACAATTCAGTCATAGGCTTTGCAATCCTTGAGAAATTCTCAATGAATCTCCGGTAGTACCCTGCGAGTCCAAGAAAACTCCGGATCTCTCCAACTGTCGTTGGTGCTTCCCATTCGGTTATGGTCTCAACCTTTGTGGGGTCAACTGCTATCCCTTCTCCGGATATAACATGTCCAAGAAATCCAACTTCCCTTAACCAAAACTCACATTTGCTGAATTTGGCATATAACTGATGTTCCCTTAGTTTCTCCAAAACCAAACGCAAATGTTCCTTATGCTCTTCTTCATTCTTTGAGAAAATCAAAATGTCATCAATGAACACTACGACGAACTTATCCAAAAACTCCATAAATACCTTGTTCATCAGGTTCATAAAATAGGCAGGTGCGTTAGTCAGTCCAAATGACATAACGGTATACTCATACAATCCGTATCTCGTGGTAAAAGCTGTCTTGGGTATGTCCTGCTCTCGAATCTTCAACTGATGGTACCCTGATCGCAAATCGATCTTGGAAAACACTTTAGCTCCTTGCAAACGATCAAACAGATCATTTATCATTGGCAGTGGGTACTTGTTCTTGATGGTTACCTCATTCAATCCACGGTAATCAACAACCATTCTTAACGATCCATCTTTCTTCTCCACTAGAAGTACGGGTGATCCCCAAGGCGAAGAACTTGGGTGAATGTAACCTTTATCCAATAACTCCTTAATCTGCTTCTTAATTTCCGCCAAATCCTGTGCGGGCATCCTTTACGGTCTCTTCGATATTGGCCCAGTGCGTGGCAAAAGCTCAATTAAGAACTCGATATCTCTATCCGGTGGCATTGCTGGCAATTCCTCAGGAAATACATCAGGGAAATCCTTCACCACTGGAACTTCTTCCTGCACAACTCCTGATAAAGAATTTACTTGTGTCCTGTTTGGCGTATGTCGGGATACATACTTGATCCTTCTTCCTTCTGGCGTTGTGAGCAAAATTGTCTTACTGGCGCAATCGATGTTTCCTCCATACATCGACAACCAATCCATACCGAGAATTATATCCAGACCTTGGGATTCCAGAATGATTAAATCCGTTGGGAAAACATGCCTTCCTATACTTAAGGGCACTTGAGAACATCCTTGTCTGGCCATGTACTCTGCTCCTGGCGAGCTTACTAGCATAGGTGTTTTAAGAACCCTAGTGGGCAGGCTATACTTTTCCACAAATCCCCTTGATATGTATGAATGCGATGCACCAGTATCGAAAAGAACGAGTGCAGTAAATGACTTAACCAAAAACTTACCGATTACTGCATCAGGCTGAGCTTCAACCTCTTCCACATTAACGTGGTTCACCTGTCCCCTATTGAAAAGGTTCGGCTTCTTCCCAGAGCTTCCATTGCCATTTCCGTTCTGGCCTTCAGGACATTCATTGGCATAATGTCCGGTCTTCGAACACTTGAAACAGGTGACTTGACTCATATCTCTCTTGGCTGGGGTTGATGGGGTGGTACGGTTCTGGCCGTTGCTTCCTCCATTCCCATTACCATTCTTGTGGCCATTATGGTTGTGCGAACTACCTCCTCCATGGGTATGCTGAAACTGAACTCCCGGTTTAGGGGTAAAACGGGGCTTCTGCTGGGCTCCAGAGTTATACTTCCCCTGTCCATACTTCCTCTTGCGGTTCTCAATCTGCTGTTGCTTCCCTTCAATCATGATGGCACGATCTACCAACTCCTGGTAGTTGTTGAAACTTGCTACCATCAACTGCATGCTTAGCTCATCATTCAGTCCTTCCAGAAACTTCTCCTGCTTAGCTGCATCTGTAGCAACGTCATCTGGGGCATAACGTGCTAACTTGTTGAAGTCGTCAACGTACTGGCCAACTGTCCTTCCTCCTTGGCGTAAGTTGCGAAACTCACGCTTCTTCATGGCCATAGCTCCTGCTGAAACATGGGCAGTGCGGAAAGCTTGCTGAAACTGATCCCATGTGACAGTGTCAACTGGGTAAGTGGCTGTGAAATTCTCCCACCATGCTGCCGCGGGTCCGTCAAGCTGATGTGCGGCAAACTTCACTTTTTCATCATCTGTGCATCCAGCAGTGGTCAACTCCCTTCCTGTCTTGCGGAGCCAATCGTCTGCTACTATTGGCTCGGTGCTACTGGAAAATACCGGCGGATTCAGCCTAAGGAAATGGGTTAGGTGATCAACAGGTGGCGGCGGCGGAGGGTTGTTGTTGTTGTTGTTGTTGTTGTTGTTCTGCTGGTTCTGGACTAACAACTGCATCAATTGGTTCTCCTGCTGGATCAACTGAGTGAGTTCCGGTGGAAATCCATTGTCACGTCTCGGAGGCATCTGAGGGTTTAGAAAAGATGAGAATTAAGAATAGAGTGAGGTCTAAGGAGAAAACACTACCCAAATGCACATGAGACAAATGCACACAAAATCACTTCATTCAATTCAAACAAGGGCATACAGACGGTCTACAACTATCGCAAAAGTGCTCGAACTATAATGTATACATGGGGAAATACTACTAATATTTGGTGGTCATCTAGAAATTTGAATCGGTGGAAGACTCCATGATGTCTGCTCCAACTTCGTCTTCAAAGTCGGATTCACTTGGATCCAAATCGGTGTCATTGATGATGATGTAGTTGTCCGGACATGCGACGTACTTGTCTTCCTTCTTGGATGCTAATTTCCCCTTGAGTTCTTCAATCTCCTGCTTAAGATCGCGATTGTGCCTTGCTAGAGCTACGATCTCGTCCATGTAGTCCTTGCGTGTACCCTTCAGTTCTCCTTCTAGCTCGATGATCCTTGCCTTCGCATTCTTCAACTTTATCATATCATTGCACATCTGGTTCTCGTGGCGTCGAATGTGCTGGTTTAACTCCTGGATGAAAGCTGCAATGGATATATCCTTCTTGGTGCTGACTATCTCCAATTGTTCATCTCCGCGTCCGCAAATCTGGTAGATAGTGTCCTTGAGGTCTTCTTGATAAACTTCTCCAATGCGTCCCATGGTGATATGAGCTGCCATGCTCTTTCCCAGACTCTAGGTTGGTGCACTGAAAACACTATTTATGGGCTTCGTGATTGGCGCGAATGTCCTTCCCGGAATGTGAGCTTGAATCTTCCAGCGCTCCTCTTCAGGCAGAGTGGCGTTGAAGGTCCCGGTGAAGCTTGGTAGTCCAATGTTCAGGTACTTGGTGACTTCCTTCAAGTGAAATCCAAAAGGTGTGCCTTCCTCCGGTTGAGCGTACTTGATCTTCGCGTCCGTCATCCTAAAAGAGTAGAAAAGATGAGGAGTTAGAAAATGAGAGGACAATAGTGATCTATGGCTTTAACTTAGTGGTCGTGTCCTATAGTCAGCGTGTGCTCTGATACCATCTCTGTAGCGACCCGACCTCAGATGGTCAAGTCTCTGTGCTCCGGTGTCATCCCTGGATCAGTAATGCTGACACCACACAGTACTTCGAAGGATTTATAACAGAGTAGCAATCACACACTTAATACATCGGCGTCTCAAAGAGAACTTATTACAATAAAAATGGCTTAAGGCCATCTAATAATGATAACAGTGGAAGACGTGGAAGATAAGTGAGTCCATCAACTCCAACGGCATCACTGAGTATAGAACCACGACCTAAAGCACCTTACTCGTCGTCTAAAAAGTCTGCAACATGAAAGTTGTAGCCCGAAAACGGGCCAGCACATGGAATATGCTGGCAATGTAACACATAGAGAGTAATGAACAGTATTGAGCTATACTATATGCATGTATGGCTGGTGGAGAAGCTCTATGGTTACAGTTTTGCGTAAAGCCAATTTTTCCCTACTGCAAAGGAATAAATTTATTTAACTATCATGGTGGTTGTTAAACATCGAGAATGGTTGACAGCATTCCGATCCCAATTAAATGAACAATTAAAACCCAACAATATTAATTAGAAGTAACATGATGAGATTCACATGATATTCAAGTACTAGATACTCAAGTTGTCCATAACCGGGGACACGGCTAATCATGATTAGTTTGTACACTCTGCAGAGGTTTGCGCACTTTTCCCCACAAGACTCGATCGTCTCCGTTTGGTTTCTCGCACTACATGGTGTTTGAGAAACGGATGACCGAGACATAGTCTTTCAGAAGCACTAGCATCTTACGTTGGATAGACCGGTACACCTACTTTCCCCTACATCTTCTAGTCTACCCTGTAAGAGTTCGCACGACTTAATCAACTATGCCAGAGCCCATAATGGCTTGTGGCTTCACACGGAAGTTACTAGCATGAATGATCTTTTGATCCCTTTGAGCCTGGGTGGCGGTCCAAAGAAAAACAGGCAAGTCCTGATAGAAACCAGGTGCCTCAATCCACCCAGATGTGTGTTTAAGTTGCCACCTTAGATAAACCATTAGTTAACAATACTCACATCTGTCATGGATATCACTCACCCAATCCACGTCTACTAGCATAGCATGGCATAATAAGCAAACGTAGAAGTAACTCCCAAAGGTTTCATAAGTAAAACGGGTAATAGGTACTACCTCAACTACTTCCCATCCGATAGTTTAATTAGATCCTAATCATGCAATGTTTGAGGATTGATCTAATGCAATAAAATTGGGTAGTAGAAAAGGTATGATCAAAGTGTTACTTGCCTTGCTGATGATCCGCGAAACCTAGAGATTCGAAATAATAGGCAGCGCACTCCGGGTGATCTATCGCAGACAAACAACAAGCATACAATAAGTACTCATCTAATGCACAGGTAAAACTCGAACAAGATATCGAACCAGAAAGTTCAATTTAAGAACTCCGGTTGCAAAGAGAAAACGAACCGAACAAAGTAACGGAAAACAAACGGCGGAAGAAAACAACTCGGTTCTAGCAAGTTGAAACTAGGTCAAATTTACAGTAGCAAAAACTTGTTTAAGTTGATTAGTCGGAATGGCGGTTTCGAAACGAAACTCCAGGCGCTTGAATCACCTGATTCCGATAAACGAGCGAGAAGATAAACTAGAACGAAGATCGGATCTCCAATCGCGATCAGAAAAAATTGCGGAATAAATCTGACGAAAAAGAAAATGACGAACGGTTAAACGAACGGACGTTCGTTAACCGAGAATAACCGGTGATCGCGTTTGTTAAGATGAACGGTCCGGCAAACGCTCGCTAAACAACTAAATCGGAAAAAAACGAAAACCGATCTAGGGTTTCAAAAAAAACCGAAGCAACGAAACAAAAAAGAACCGGAACGGTTTTTATAAAACAAACCGAACCGAGGGGAGGGGTGGCACGGCGCGGCGGCTACCTCGACGAGGGGCTCCGGCGGGCGAGGCTTGGCGGCGGGGCAGCGAGCCGAGGCGCGGGCGGCGGCGGCAGGCGGCGGCGCGGGCGGCGGCGGCGCGGCGCTGGCAGCGGTGGCGCGGTGCTGGCGGCGGCGGCACGGCTGCTGCTGCTGCTGCGGGCGGCGGGGCGGTGTGGGGAGGAGAGGGGGGGCTGGGTATTTAAGGGGGGAGAGGAGACTTGGGGGAGGGGCAAGGCAAGGGGGCGGCGGCGGCGGAGTCCGGGTCGGACTCGGCGGCGGCGGCGGCGGCGCTGCGCGCGGGCGCGCGCGCGAGGTGGGGGGCGGCTGGGCCGGCTGGGCTCTGATACCATCTTGTAGCGACCCGACCCGAATGGGACAAGTCTCTGTGCTTACGTGTCATCCCTGGATCGGTATGCTGACACCCACAGTACTCGAAGGATTTATAACAGAGGTAAATCACATGTATAAAGTAACGTAAATTCTATTACCTCAATCCATAATAGCGGAAGCAACAAGGTTGTGGATACCCATCAACACCAACGGCAAAGTTGAGTATAGGAAATCGTAACCCTAACGTATCACTTACTCGTCGTAAGAAACCTGCAACATGAGACGTTGCAGCCCGAAACGGGTCAGTACATTGAATGTACTGGCAAATTCACACCATAGAGAAAATGATGAACAATGGCTATTACTACATGCATATATGGCTGGTGGAAAAGCTCTATGGTTATAATGTTTTGCGAAAAGCCAATTTTTCCCTACTGCAAAGGAATAAATTTATTTAACTATCATGGTGGTTGTGAAACATTGAGAATGGTTGACAGCATCCTCAATCCCAATTAAAAAGTAATCATCAATAACCCAACAATATTAATTTAGAAGTAACATGATGAGATCAATAGGATAATCCAAGAAGTAGATACTCAAGATGTCCATAACCGGGGACACGGCTAATCATGATTAGTTTGTACACTCTGCAGAGGTTTGCGCACTTTTCCCCACAAGACTCGATCACCTCCGTTTGATTTCTCGCACTACATGGTGTTTGAGAAACGAATGACCGAGACATAGTCTTTCAGAAGTGCTAGCACCTTACATTGGATAGACTGGTACACCTACTTTCCCCTACATCTGCTAGTCTACCCTGTAAGAGTTCGCACGACTTAATCAGCTATGCCAGAGCCCATAATGGCTTGTGGCTGCACACGGAAGTTTCTAGTATGAATAATCTCATGATCCCTTTGAGCCTGGGTGGCGGTCCAAAAGAAAAACAGGCAAGTCCTGGAATACCTAGGTGCCTAGACAGGCAAGTCCTGATAGAAACCAGGTGCCTCAATCCACCCAGATGTGTGTTTAAGTTGCCACCTTAAGTAAACCATTAATTAACAATCTCACCTCTGTCATGAATACTCTCAAAACCCAATCCACGTCTACGAGCAAAGCATAGCAGTATAAGCATAGCGTAATAGTAACTCCCAAGGGTTTGATAATAAACAGGTAATAGGTACTACCTCAACTACTTCCCAATACCCACATGTTATCAATCCTACTCATGCAATGTTTGAGGGTGAAACTAATGCATAAAAACTGGGTATGAAAAGGGATATGATCAAAGTGTGAACTTGCCTGCAATGTTGATGAAGATGATTCGCACTCAAAACTCTTGATAGTTCAACTCGTCATACTCCGGTCAATCTATCGTAAGCAATCAATAGTAACCACACATAAGCAATCACTCAAAAGATCAGAGATATCGAAGAAAATGATTCGAAAAACATCAAAACCAAGCAAATAACTCTTGCAACATAAAACAATTTCTAACAGTACCAAAATTATGTGAATTTGGCCATATCATAAAGTTTAGGTCAAGAGCTTCGATTTGCAAAAGGAATCAACTCAAACGGAGCTACGAAACTCAAGTTACGATCAAACGAAGTTTGAATCTAAATCTGATCTAATTCAAATTTTAAAATTTCAAAAACATGGTTGAGTTGGATTACTGGATAGAGGAGATCATAACGAAGAAGTGGGCATTGGTTTCGTTTGATTTGGACAAACGAGTAAAAAGATGTGATCGTTTGAAGTGCAGGGACTATTCTGTAAATAAAGTATTCACATCTAGGTCCTTGGCCGAAAATTAAAATAAAAAGAAAAAGAAAAGACTAAGTAGTGAACGTTCGCTAACTAGTTCTAAATAGAGAACGTTCTTCGAATAGCCCTAACTAAAAAAAACTAAACCTGGTTTTTTTTAACAAAACCGGGAAAGAACCAGATCGGACCGGGGCAACGGTTTATACCGGTTCGGGCGGTCCTTCGTCGAAAACCGACGGCGGATCTCCGGCGATGTCCGCGGCGGATCGGTGGCGCGGCGGCTCTGGTGGATGGCGGCTGGTCGGCGCGGCAGTGGGGCAACAACGGCGGCAGCGCGGGCGAGCAGGCGGTGCTAGGCGAGGCGCGGCTGGGGCGGCGCAAAGCGGCGGCGGCGGCTCGGATCGGGCGCGGGCGGCGGCGGCAATCTGCGGCAGCGGCGGCACGAGCTGCACGGCGAAGAGGGGCGGCGTGGGGTGGCGGATCTCGCCTTTTAAAGGGCGAGGGGAGGAGGTGGCGTGGAGGAGGGGGCGCGGGGTCGACGCGGAGTCCGGCGGGACTCCGGCTGGCGGCGGCGATGCTCGGGACTCTGTCCCGAGCTTGGGGGCGGTGTGGCGTGGCTGGGCTGCGGCCTGGCCCGGTTGGCTGGGCCGGCCCAGTCAGAGAGTTTTTTTAACATCTTTTTAAATAGTTACGCGCGCGGAAAAACAAAGAAAAGAAAATCTAAACGAGCTCCAAAAATTCCGAAGTTAATTTTCCCCGACTCCTAAAAATGAGTCAAACAAAATGAACTTTTACTCGGGGCCTAAATTGTCACATCCTACCTAGCTCATGCATTAGAGTGTGCATCATGTTTACTTTTGACAGAAATTTGAAATGGGGAAGGCAGAACCCCCAGCACCCCTCCTGAAATCAACTAGGGTTTACTAAAAATATTTTCAATGAACCTGAAATGCCCTTCTAAAATATTCACCCTCTTTGTCTTGGGTTAAAACCTCTGGCAAAATGGTGCATATATTTCTAGGTCAACAGAAGGTCATTGAATTAATGCATAAGTATTTGAATTTGGGCATTTAAAATTTATAAAATATTTCAAATGCTCAAATATTTCCAAACCAAAATGTTCCTTGCTGGAAATACTCCAACTAAGGACCAGATGAAGTTTGGTGATTTTAGGAGTTGTTTTATTATTTTTAATAAGTCCACAAAGTCACAGAAAAAAATAGAAAAAGGAAACAAAATGGAAAACTTACCTGGCGCCTACTAACCGGCCCACCTGCCGGCCCAGCCCAGCTGCCGCGCCAGCGAGCTGCTTGGCTTGGCCAGGCAGGCACGCAGGTGTTCGACGGCGGCACCAGCGTGCGCCACGCAGCTGGCCGCCGCCCTGCTTCACCTTCTCGCCGCCCCGCTGGCCTGGACGTGTTCCACGTCACCGCCCCGAGCCCCTGGATATGCTCTTTCGCCCCTGCCTCGCCTCCCTCGCTCCCCTTCGCCATGGCCGACGCCACCGCCGCCGCACCTACGTCGTAGCCGTGCTCTCCGTCAACCCCACGCCACGCCACCGTGTCCACCCGCTTCACCGTCGTCGATTTCGTCGAACAGCCCGAGCCCCGAGCGCTCGCGTGCCCCAAAGCCACCGCACCGACCTCGCCCGAGTCTACCATCGCCGGAGATCCCCTTCAACGCCGTCGCCGCATCAGTTCGTCCCCTACCCCGCCGGTGGCCTCTACGAGTGCTGTGTGAGCCTAGCTACCCCTCCTGCCCTTCCTCTCTCGCCCCCGAGCCGTGTAGCCACTGCACGAAGATCACCCGCACGCACCGCCGCGGATCTCGTCGCCGACGTGCTCCCGGCCATCCTCCGGCCACCTCTCGGTGTCCATCGCACTCACCACGCTGCGTTGGGTCCAACCGTGCACTCCCCGCACCTCACTGCACCCCCTAGCTCGAGTTCGCCTCCAACCGAACTCCAGCGGCCACCTAGGTCGTCGCCGGCGCCGACTCCGGCCACCCTGACCCCAACCAACTCCACCAAGAGCTGCGGTTCATCCCCAGCTCCACTTAGATGCCTTCCGCGCCTCATTTGGTGGCCGGAACGGCCAAAAACACTTCCGCCGCCGCGTCGGGCTCGCCGGCGGCTAAACACCGGTGCAGCCGACCTGACTTTGACCACGGGTGGGCCCTCGTTGACTCCCCTGAGTCAATGACAGGTGGGCCCCCCTGTTAACTAATTAGATTAGTTCTAATTAAAATTAGTCAGTTAAACTAATTACTGACGTGCGGGTCCCACTGGTCAGTTTGACCTGGACGCCCCCGTTGACCCCTGACGTCACATTGACGTCATGCTGACGCAGTAAATTAATTACTGGATTTATCTTTGTACAGGAAAATCCAGAAATTAGTCCAAACTTTAAAAAAATCATAGAAATTAATCTGTAGCTCCAAATGCAAAGTTCTATATATGAAAAATGATCAGGAAAATCCAAGATATCCATTGCTGCTAGTTTCATGCATGTCAGAACAAGTTAAACCCACTGTTTAGGCATTACAAGGTGATGCACTAATTTGGACATGTTAAATGAGCTAACAATTGAACCTTTGGTTCAAATAAGCACTTACCCTTCTGTTTAGCTTGCATTAGGTCAGGACACATCCATATTGCCATGTCATAGCATGCATCATATTGCTGCATATCGTCATGTGTTGATTGTGTTCCGATGTGTTCTTCGTGGTAGGTTCTTCCTCCGAGGATATCTCCGAGTATCCAACTGAAGGGCAGTATCCCGCTACTACTCCATCAGGCAAGCAACCCATTGATCATTCCGATACAAACCCATGTTCTCGCTTCTACCCTTGTTTACTGCATTAAGACAACGCGTTTCAAACTGCTGTGTGTCGCGGTAGTTGAACCCACTTCCTTTGCATGACCTGTCATTGCCACAGTAACTAGATGAAACCCGCTAGCATGTGTAGGAGTTGATTGAGCCAATATATGTGTGTGTGTTCCTACCATGCTATGCTTGCTATGCTTAGAGTTGTGTCAGGTCTGGCTCATCGGATGGTGAACCGGAGTGAAAGGTTGTGTCGGTGACAAGAGTGGAAGTGTTGAACACGATTTGGTAATTGAATCGATGAGAGGCCATGTAGGAGTACATGGTGGGTTGTTTCATTGAGGCCGTCCTTAAGAACTGAGATCTGTGTGTGTGATTTAAGATTCAGCTACTACCACACTTTGGGATCCTTAATTGACTCTCTCGGCTTCTTGATCACGCTTGTCCTCTATCCAGGAGTTGCAAAGTAGTTTCTGGTGTTTGTAGTATGCTGGGGGCCGCACGCAGCGCTGACCGTCGGGGTGGGCTGGGTTGCGGTAGGCACGTGGCCGGGCTAGCCGGACGCTCGTTTGGTGTCTCGGAACCCTGTTCACATCGTTCGGGGCCGTTAGTGGAAACCTCGGCCGGACTCCCTGCGGATGGAACCCGAATAGGTGATAAACCTAGACTAGAGACTTGAGTGTTTAGGTAGGCCGTGGCCGACACCCTCGCTGGGCTTCCGCTTGAAGGTTGCCAAGTACATGTCGTGTAAACGGCGGTAAGTGGTGAGAGCGTGTGTGAAGAAGTACACCCCTGCAGGGTATAAATCTATTCGAATAGCCGCGTCCGCGGTAAAGGACTACTTGGTCACCTATACAGTTCATAGACAAGTTAAATGGATACTACTAAAAATCTCAAGATAAGTGTGAGTACCGCGGATGGCCCTCTCGTAGGATGGCGAGAGAGGATCCACGGTGGAGTATTGTGATGGTGATAGTGGACTCGTGTGCGACAAATGATTTACAAGTGGTGTCTATCGTAGGATAGCTTAGCCAAGAGTCAAAGCTGGCTTGCTGCAATAACCCCACTACCTTCTTGAGAATGTGCATGTATAGTAGGTTCCTGTTGTAAGACTTGCTGAGTACCTCCGTACTCATGTTGCTTTAATCATGTTTTTCAGACGACTGCACCAACCCCTCTGATGGGTTCTATGTAGACCTCGACGTTGACGAGTGACTTATCACCCAGGTGGTGATCCAAGACTTGTGAAGGGTCGATGTAGATAGACAGGTTTCGTCAAGCCTTCTTTCTTTCTAGTGTCTGTACTCAGACTACTTTGCTTCCGCATGTGCTTGTATGCTTGTATGACTTGAGTGTTGGGTCATGTGACCCCTATCTGTATGGATGATATGTATGGCTCCTCGGAGCCTTCTAAATAAAGTACTTGAGTTGTAGAGTTTTGTTGTGATGCCATGTTGTATTTACTCATATCGGGCATATTGTGTGTATGATTGAAATGCTTGGTATGAGTGGGATCCGACTATCTAGTTGTTTATCCTTGGCAGCCTTTCATATGGGGAAATGTAAGTCTAGTGCTTCTGAGCGATAGTAGTCCGCTACAGCCCGGTACACCGGAGTCCTGCTAGCCCAGCACTACTGCTTGGAACACTTGACTGGCCGGCATGTGTTTCACGTCGTTCCTATGTCTGTCCCTTCGGGGAAATGTCACGCGCTGTTATTCGGAGTCCTGCCTAGCCTGCTACAGCCCGGGTTACCGGAGTCCTGTTAGCCCAGTGCTACAGCCCGAATAAATACGTTGATGACCGACATGCTCGATGTGATTCCTGTATGCCTGTCCTCATAGGCTAGCGCCGCTTTGGATTCACGACTAGCCATGTCGGCCCGGGTTCTCTGTCATATGGATGCTAGCGACACTATCATATACGTGAGCCAAAAGGCGCAAACGGTCCCGGGCCAGGTAAGGTGGCACCCGTGGGAGTACCGTGCGTGAGGCCGCAAAGTGATATGATGTGTTACACGCTGGATCGATGTGGCTTAGGATCGGGGTCCTGACAGCGTTGGCATCAGAGCCGGACTGCCTGTAGGTTCGCTAAGCCAAACTCGTCGATGTCGAGTCTAGTAATGCTCTAGTTATATGTAGGGGAATTGATTGTGGGAGGGAACGTAAGGCTCTTTTACTCCTTTACCTTATGCCCTCTATTCTGAGTCATTCCCTTCTCATTCTACATGGGTTAAGGACAAGGCCCTCTTCCCTCTATCAGGTTCACGTGTTACTAAATCCGTAGTAACTTATAGGATTGTTGGAACCAACCCAGTTCAGTTCTACTAAAGTTTAGTATGTTGCCAATTGAACCAGAACCTTGATATGATGTTGTTGAGTGGTTTCGCAAACTGTTGTGGATGTCTCAAGTCTTTTTCTGAGCATTTACAGCCGTTATGCTGTCCAATTTCTTCCAGAAAATTCTAATGCTTTGCACTATTTTGTGCTTTCAGATGGCTACCCGTCCCCAGAACCAAGTGGTTCGTCTGACCCGTTGCATTGGTATATGTGGCCATACCGCCATGTTGGTTCAAGTGATGGTTGAGGCAGGTTACCGATGGTACCCTGAATACACCGTCGAAGAGCAGTTTAGAGATTTTAACCAGAGCCAATATCTGTGCACGGTCAGGATATATCCATCTTATCCCGGAGCCACGGAACCACTCCACTATTCTTATGGACTTGGGATTACTATTGGGATGTCCGTGCAAGATGCAGCCTACTCGATGATGACCATCATTCGAGGCAGAACTGCCTTGTTGAGCAACACTGAATTTCGCTACATGCCAGCATCCCTCCCTGGGGCGCATGGTTATCTTTAGGGCATGTACAGTGATGCATCCCATGAGGACTCACTTCTTCGCACCACTACTGAGATGTTGGAAGACAAGGACCGTGAAAACCGGGCCTTGCGTATGGAGCTCTTTAATGCTCGTGCTGATCATTGGGCCACTTTGACGAGGTTTGCACCTGCTGTGCAAGCTGGATACATGGACATGAGAGACTTGTACCCTGTGCGGGCTAGTTTGCCAGACTTCATGGAATGGCGAGAGGTGGGAGGCATCACCCCTCCTCGTGGACCTCGTCTGCCGCCGTCTGTTGGACCAAGGCCGCACCCAAGTCCCTATGGTCCACAATCACCGCAGGACCGTCTGTTCCCAGATGACCATGTTCCGCTTCCAGGTCTGGGTGGTGACTTCTATGAGGACTTCTACGGAGTCGTCTGAGCTAGTAGTAGTCTCGCTAGTATTGTAACAGTTGTATGTCCACCGTCCTGCGTGACCCGTGGAATATGACTTAGTGTGTATCAATGCCGGAGGTGTAGTTAAATAATGTATAGGAGCTTGGAATGCCTCCGATGAGATGTAACGTCTTTCATCATAGTGGTACTTCAGCCGAGCTTGTACTAAACTATGTATGGTGGTGTATATATGGCAGTTTCTATATTACCATGTCATACGGATGAACATCTCTGCATTCCATGTTGTCCATTACATTCCGCACTTCCTTGGCCAGATTTTGCCATCCTCGACTAAATCGTTGTCTTGTTTCCTAGGATGGTCAACACTCGCTGCAACCCTGCTGCTCCGGAGCAGGGAGAGGCTAGTGCAGCAAGAGAGGAGAATCTTCCCCAACCACCTTCTCTCGCCAAAGTGATGCTGGAGGCAGAGCGCAACAGGTGCGACACCAACCGTTTGCTAGAACGGATTGAGCAGAACGCTGCACGCCAGCAGAGGATCAATCCAGTGTCCATCAATGACTTTGTCAAGCTGTACCCGCCAAAGTTCAACCATTCCATCAAACCTCTCGATGCGGATGACTGGCTCCGCAGCATCGCCCACAAGCTACGTTCTGCTAACGTAGCTGAAGATGATAAAGTTACCTTTGCTGCCTATCACCTCGAAGGCCCTGCCAGCCTTTGGTGGGAGAATTATGAAGCTATGCGCCCGGTCGGCCAACTCACTACTTGGGCTGATTTCAGTGCCGCTTTTCATGAGCATCATATCCCGGAAGGTCTCATGGACCGCAAAAGGGAGGAGTTCTGTAACTTCACCCAGGGAAAGCTGACTGTGGATGCATACAGTCGCGAGTTTGGGAAGCTTGCATGCTATGCTCCCGAAGAGGTATCCACCGACGCCAAGAAGCAGGCAAGGTTCCGCAAGGGACTTAGCCCTGAGCTCCGCCATGATCTTCGTCTGCACAATTGCACTTCCTTTCCGAAGCTAGTCAACAAGGCCATCAGTGCCGAGACAGGGCAGAATGATTTTGAAGCTTCACGCAAGCACTCCCGCGACTATGGATCTTCATACGGCTCTGGATCTCAGAAGCGCCGGGTCTGGATCCCAAATTCTGCTATGCCACCCAGGTATACCCCGAGGCCATCCTTTGAGGCGCCTCGTCCCAACCAGCAGTATGTGCCGCCCAAGACTTTTGGTGGCCCCACTACCAATGCTGCTCCACGCCCCAATTTGATAACTTGCTTCAAGTGTGGTGAGCCGGGTCACTACATCCGTGAGTGTCCCCAGAACAACCCCAGGCAGTTCGGAAAGTCTGTTGGCCGTGGTAAGTCAACAGCAAAGGTGCTTGTCGCCAAGCCAGCCACCACTGCTCGTGGCCATGTCAACTACGTCTCAGCTGAAGAGACTCAAGAGGACCCCAACGTCGTTCTCGGTACGCTCCTTGTTAATTGCCATCCGGCAACTGTTCTCTTTGATACTGGAGCATCTCATTCATTTATTTCTGAGAGCTATGCTCGATTGCACAACACTACCTTTAGTGACATGCCCACCTCCATGGAAATTCAAACTCCCGGTTCTAGATGGCAAACCTCTAGGATCAGCCATGGAAATGAAATTCTTGTCGACAGATTGGTCTTTCTCGCGTCACTAATAGCTCTCAAGTCTTTGGACATAAACATCATCTTGGGTATGGACTGGATGTCAGCTCATTACGCCAAGATTGACTGCTCAACTAGAACTGTTCAACTTACCCATCCATCGGGCAAGACAGTCAATGTTTTGACCCGAGTGTCGGAGCGTCAGCTCTACTCTCTAAATGCCAACCCCCTTCCAGACCTCGAAGATATTCCGGTAGTCCGTGACTTCCCGGATGTCTTTCCAGAGGAACTGCCAGGTGTTCCACCTGACAGAGATGTTGAGTTCGTGATAGACCTTGTTCCAGGAACCGTCCCAATCTCTAGAAGACCTTATAAGATGGCACCCCTAGAACTAGATGAGCTTAAGAAACAACTCGATGAGTCCTTGCAAAAAGGTTTCATCCGTCCTAGTTCATCTCCATGGGCTTGCCCCGTCCTCTTCGTCAAGAAGAAGGATGGAACGGATCGGACGGTTGTAGATTACCGACCTGTCAATTTGGTCACTATCAAGAACAAGTATCCGCTCCCCAGGATCAACGACCTGTATGACCAGCTCGCAGGATCCTCAGTCTTTTCCAAGATGGATTTGAGGTTGGGCTACCATAAAATCAAAATCAAGAACGGGGACATTCCCAAAACGGCCTTCGTCACTCGTTACGGCCAATACGAGTACACCGTCATGTCCTTCGGTTTAACCAATGCTCCAGCCACCTTCTCTCGGTTAATGAACTCGATCTTCATGGAGTATTTGGATAAATTCGTCGTGGTTTACCTCGATGATATACTCATCTACTCCAAGAATGAGGAAGAACATGCCGAACATCTAAGGTTAGTATTGATGAAACTTCGAGAGCATCGCCTTTATGCCAAATTCTCCAAGTGTGAATTCTGGTTGCCAGAAGTGACCTATCTGGTCCATGTAATCTCTGGCAAGGGCATTGCTGTCAATCCCGAGCGAGTTCAAGCTGTCCTTGACTGGACTCCACCTGAAACGGTCAAGCAAGTTCGGAGTTTTCTTGGTTTGGCGAGCTATTGCCGCCGCTTCGTCGAGAATTTCTCCAAGGTTGCTAAGCCTCTAACTGAACTCCTCAAGAAAGATAAAAGGTTCGAGTGGACCCCACAGTGTGAGTTCAGCTTTCAGGAACTGAAAAGACGCCTGACATCTGCTCCCGTACTGGTACCACCAGATTTCTCTAAGGACTTTGTTATCTATTGCGACGCCTCGCGGCAAGGACTAGGTTGCATACTCATGCAAGATCGTCATGTGATTGCCTACGCATCTCGACAGTTGCGTCCACATGAGGATAATTATCCCACACATGATCTAGAGCTTGCAGCAGTAGTCCATGCACTCAAAACCTGGCGACATTACCTTCTGGGTAATCGTTGCGAAATCTACTCTGATCACCAAAGTTTGAAATATATCTTCACCCAACCGGATTTGAATCTCAGGCAAAGACGTTGGGTCGAGTTGATCTCGGATTACGACTTAGGAATAACTTACACCCCAGGCAAAGCCAATGTCATGGCTGATGCACTAAGTCGTAAATCTTATTGTAACAATCTGATGTTACAACAAGGTCAACCACTTCTCCACAAGGAATTCTGTAAGCTTAGCCTTCACATTGTTCCTCGAGGATTCCTTTCCACCCTGGTGGCGAAACCTAACCTTACGGATCAAATCATAACCGCTCAGCGGTATGATAGAGGAATATCTCGGATCAAGGAAAACATCGCTAGCGGAGTTGCTAAATGTTTTTCCATGGATGAACGAGGTGTTGTCTTCTTCGAGAACCGCTTGGTGGTTCCCAAGAAACAACATTTACGACAATTGATCCTTAAGGAAGCTCATGAATCCCCTCTCACCATTCATCCCGGTAGTACTAAGATGTATCAAGACCTACGCCAGAGGTTTTGGTGGACTAGGATGAAGAGAGAAATCGCTCAATACATTGCTAATTGCGACGTCTGTCGTCGCGTTAAAGCAGAGCATCAACGGCCTGCTGGCACCCTTCAACCATTGGAGATTCCTGAATGGAAATGGGATAAAATCGGTATGGATTTCATTACCGGGTTTCCCAGAACCAAAAGAGGGAATAATGCTATCTTCGTTGTTGTCGATCGTCTTTCCAAAGTAGCCCACTTCTTACCTGTTCGCGGGAGTATAACCGCTAGCCAGCTAGCTGATTTGTACATCTCTCGAATAGTGTCTCTCCATGGTGTTCCATTGGAAATTAATTCAGACCATGGAAGCCTTTTCACCTCTCGATTTTGGGAAAGTTTCCAAAATGCTATGGGGACTTGTCTCTCCTTTAGCACCGCCTTCCATCCTCAATCAAGTGGTCAAGTAGAACGAGTCAATCAAATTCTGGAGGATATGCTCCGAGCTTCTGTCATCTCTTTCGGTATGAATTGGGAGAAGTGCCTTCCATTCGCCGAGTTCGCTTATAACAACAGTTATCAAGCTAGCTTGGGTAAAGCTCCTTTCGAAGTTCTTTATGGACGAAAATGTCGAACGCCTCTTAACTGGTCAAAAACCGGCGAGAGACAACTCTTTGGCCCGGACATGATCCAGGATGCAGAAGAGCAGGTTCGCATTATTCGTGATAAGTTGAAAACCGCCCAATCTCGACAAAAGAGTCAGTATGACCGCAAGCATAAGCCCATGGCTTATGAAGTTGGCGAGATGGCTTACCTTTGGGTTACACCTTTAAAGGGAACCCATCGATTCGGTATCAAAGGTTAATTGGCTCCTCGTTACATTGGACCCTTTCGCATTCTTGCCAAACGAGGGGAAGTTGCCTACCAGCTGGAACTACCTCCACATCTCTCCAGAGTTCATGACGTCTTCCACGTTTCTCAACTCAGGCGTTGCTTCTCGGATCCTATCCGTGGAGTGGACCACGAAACGCTTGATCTCCAAGATAACCTCACTTACCGGGAATACCCCGTTCGTATCCTTGATCAAGCCGAGCGTACCACTTGAAGCCACAATATCAAGTTTCTCAAGGTTCAATGGTCACACCATTCCAAGCAAGAAGCTACATGGGAAAGGGAGGATCGTCTTCGACTCGAGTACCCCACCTTCTTTCCGGAGGAACCTAAATCTCGGGACGAGATTCTTTTGAGTGGGGGTGAGTTGTCACATCCTACCTAGCTCATGCATTAGAGTGTGCATCATGTTTACTTTTGACAGAAATTTGAAATGGGGAAGGCAGAACCCCCAGCACCCCTCCTGAAATCAACTAGGGTTTACTAAAAATATTTTCAATGAACCTGAAATGCCCTTCTAAAATGTTCACCCTCTTTGTCTTGGGTTAAAACCTCTGGCAAAATGGTGCATATATTTCTAGGTCAACAGAAGGTCATTGAATTAATGCATAAGTATTTGAATTTGGGCATTTAAAATTTATAAAATATTTCAAATGCTCAAATATTTCCAAACCAAAATGTTCCTTGCTGGAAATAATCCAACTAAGGACGAGATGAAGTTTGGTGATTTTAGGAGTTGTTCTAGTATTTTTAATAAGTCCACAAAGTCACAGAAAAAAATAGAAAAAGGAAACAAAATGGAAAACTTACCTGGCGCCTACTAACCGGCCCACCTGCCGGCCCAGCCCAGCTGCCGCGCTAGCGAGCTGCTTGGCTTGGCCAGGCATGCACGTAGGTGTTCGACGGCGGCACCAGCGTGCGCCACGCAGCTGGCCGCCGCCCTGCTTCACCTTCTCGCCGCCCCGCTGGCCTGGACGTGTTCCACGTCGCCGCCCCGAGCCCCTGGACATGCCCTTTCGCCCCTGCCTCGCCTCCCTCGCTCCCCTTCGCCATGGCCGACGCCACCGCCGCCGCACCTATGCCGTAGCCGTGCTCTCCGTCAACCCCACGCCGCGCCACCGTGTCCACCCGCTTCACCGTCATCGACTTCGTCGAACAGCCCGAGCCCCGAGCGCTCGCGTGCCCCAAAGCCACCGCACCGACCTCGCCCGAGTCCACCGTCGCCGGAGATCCCCTTCAATGCTGTCGCCGCATCAGTTCGTCCCCGACCCTGCCGGTGGCCTCTACGAGTGCTCTGTGAGCCTAGCTACCCCTCCTACCCTTCCTCTCTCGCCCCCGAGCCATGTAGCCACTGCACGAAGATCACCCGCACGCCGCCGCGGATCTCGTCGCCGACGTGCTCCCAGCCATCCTCCGGCCACCTCTCGGTGTCCATCGCACTCACCACGCTGCGTTGGATCCAACCGTGCACTCCCCGCACCTCACTGCACCCCCTAGCTCGAGTTCGCCTCCAACCGAACTCCGCCGGCCGCCTAGGTCGTCGCCGGCGCCGACTCCAGCCACCCTGACCCCAACCAACTCCACCAAGAGCTGCGGTTCATCCCCAGCTCCACTTAGATGCCTTCCGCGCCTCATTTGGTGGCCGGAACGGCCAAAACCACTTCCGCCGCCGCGTCGGGCTCACCGGCGGCTAAACGCCGGTGCAGCCGACCTGACTTTGACCACGGGTGGGCCCTCGTTGACTCCCCTGAGTCAATGACAGGTGGGCCCCCCTGTTAACTAATTAGATTAGTTCTAATTAAAATTAGTCAGTTAAACTAATTACTGACGTGCGGGTCCCACTGGTCAGTTTGACCTGGACGCCCCTGTTGACCCCTGACGTCACATTGACGTCATGCTGATGCAGTAAATTAATTACTGGATTTATCTTTGTACAGGAAAATCCAGAAATTAGTCCAAACTTTAAAAAAATCATAGAAATTAATCTGTAGCTCCAAATGCAAAGTTCTATATATGAAAAATGATCAGAAAAATCCAAGCTATCAATTGGTGCTGGTTTCATGCATGTCAGAACAAGTTAAACCCACTGTTTAGGCATTACAAGGTGATGCACTAATTTGGACATGTTAAATGAGCTAACAATTGAACCTTTGGTTCAAATAAGCACTTACCCTTCTGTTTAGCTTGCCTTAGGTCAGGACACATCCATATTGCCATGTCATAGCATGCATCATATTGCTGCATATCGTCATGTGTTGATTGTGTTCCGATGTGTTCTTCGTGGTAGGTTCTGCCTCCGAGGATATCTCCGAGTATCCAACTGAAGGGCAGTATCCCGCTACTACTCCATCAGGCAAGCAACCCATTGATCATTCCGATACAAACCCATGTTCTCGCTTCTACCCTTGTTTACTGCATTAAGACAACGCGTTTCAAACTGCTGTGTGTCGCGGTAGTTGAACCCACTTCCTTTGCATGACCTGTCATTGCCACAGTAACTAGATGAAACCCGCTAGCATGTGTAGGAGTTGATTGAGCCAATATATGTGTGTGTGTTCCTACCATGCTATGCTTGCTATGCTTAGAGTTGTGTCAGGTCTGGCTCATCGGATGGTGAACCGGAGTGAAAGGTTGTGTCGGTGACAAGAGTGGAAGTGTTGAACACGATTTGGTAATTGAATCGATGAGAGGCCATGTAGGAGTACATGGTGGGTTGTTTCATTGAGGCCGTCCTTAAGAACTGAGATCTGTGTGTGTGATTTAAGATTCAGCTACTACCACACTTTGGGATCCTTAATTGACTCTCTCGGCTTCTTGATCACGCTTGTCCTCTATCCAGGAGTTGCAAAGTAGTTTCTAGTGTTTGTAGTATGCTGGGGGCCGCACGCAGCGCTGACCGTCGGGGTGGGCTGGGTTGCGGTAGGCACGTGGCCGGGCTAGCCGGACACCCGTTTGGTGTCTCGGAACCCTGTTCACATCGTTCGGGGCCGTTAGTGGAAACCTCGGCCGGACTCCCTGCGGATGGAACCCGAATAGGCGATAAACCTGGACTAGAGACTTGAGTGTTTAGGTAGGCCGTGGCCGACACCCTCGCTGGGCTTCCGCTTGAAGGTTGCCAAGTACATGTCGTGTAAACGGCGGTAAGTGGTGAGAGCGTGTGTGAAGAAGTACACCCCTGCAGGGTATAAATCTATTCGAATAGCCGCGTCCGCGGTAAAGGACTACTTGGTCACCTATATAGTTCATAGACAAGTTAAATGGATACTACTAAAAATCTCAAGATAAGTGTGAGTACCGCGGATGGCCCTCTCGTAGGATGGCGAGAGAGGATCCACGGTGGAGTATTGTGATGGTGATAGTGGACTCGTGTGCGACAAATGATTTACAAGTGGTGTCTATCGTAGGATAGCTTAGCCAAGAGTAAAAGCTGGCTTGCTGCAATAACCCCACTACCTTCTTTAGAATGTGCATGTATAGTAGGTTCCTGTTGTAAGACTTGCTGAGTACCTCCGTACTCATGTTGCTTTAATCATGTTTTTCAGACGACTGCACCAACCCCTCTGATGGGTTCTATGTAGACCTCGACGTTGACGAGTGACTTATCACCTAGGTGGTGATCCAAGACTTGTGAAGGGTCGATGTAGATAGACAGGCTTCGTCAAGCCTTCTTTCTTTCTAGTGTCTGTACTCAGACTACTTTGCTTCCGCATGTGCTTGTATGCTTGTATGACTTGAGTGTTGGGTCATGTGACCCCTATCTGTATGGATGATATGTATGGCTCCTCGGAGCCTTCTAAATAAAGTACTTGAGTTGTAGAGTTTTGTTGTGATGCCATGTTGTATTTACTCATATCGGGCATATTGTGTGTATGATTGAAATGCTTGGTATGAGTGGGATCCGACTATCTAGTTGTTTATCCTTGGCAGCCTTTCATATGGGGAAATGTAAGTCTAGTGCTTCTGAGCGATAGTAGTCCGCTACAGCCCGGTTCACCGGAGTCCTGCTAGCCCAGCACTACTGCTTGGAACACTTGACTGGTCGGCATGTGTTTCACGTCGTTCCTATGTCTGTCCCTTCGGGGAAATGTCACGCGCTGTTATTCGGAGTCCTGCCTAGCCTGCTACAGCCCGGGTTACCGGAGTCCTGTTAGCCCGCTGCTACAGCCCGAATAAATACGTTGATGACCGACATGCTCGATGTGATTCATGTATGCCTGTCCTCATAGGCTAGCGCCGCTTTGGGTTCACGACTAGCCATGTCGGCCCGGGTTCTCTGTCATATGGATGCTAGCGACACTATCATATACGTGAGCCAAAAGGCGCAAACGGTCCCGGGCCAGGTAAGGTGGCACCCGTGGGAGTACCGTGCGTGAGGCCGCAAAGTGATATGATGTGTTACACGCTGGATCGATGTGGCTTATGATCGGGGTCCTGACATAAATGCAATATTTTGAAAACACGCATTATTCCCTAATGCAAATAAAATGCAAATAAACTCCGGAAAAATCCAAAATTTGATTTATTTATTAAATCTTCATTTTTCCTAAATTTGGGAAAGTCATATTATTCCTCTCTTATGTCTTTGATATTGGAAATAATTGAAGATGAAATAAATAAAACCAAATGATCCTCTTTTCAAAATTTGAGAAAACTCAAATATGAAAATAACGAAATCTCCAACTCTCTCCGAGGGTCCTTGAGTTGCGTGAAATTTTCTAGGATCAAACAAAATGCAAGAAAATATGATATGCATGATGATCTAATGTATAACATTCCAAATTGAAAATTTGGGATGTTACAGTAGTGTCGCGTTAGTAGCATTCTGCAGTAGTGCTAGTTGGTCCATCCAACATCACAGTAAAGTACTTGGCACGGACTGCATCATTGACATCCAACATCACCATAGCTAACTCATAACTCTCGATCCAACCTTTAGGAGGGAGATCAGCGGTATAATTAGACACCTTGCGAGGGCCCTTGAAATCCTTGGGCAGATGTTCATTACACAAAGGCAATACTAAACACGGCACTCCAACTATCCTGGAAATCGTTCCGGGCCCCACTGAGGTCGTCGGGGTCATCGGAGGCTGCTAATAAACCCCCTGCTGGACCACTGCCTCCACCTCACGACAGGGCGGGTTATCATGATGACGTCGTTCGTTGCTACAAACTACATGTGACTCAACACGTCGAATGTAGCTTCGACTTGGGCGAGGAGTCGAGTGAACACGATCATGACTATATGAGTAAGCCGCCGGCTATGCAACAGTCATTTGAAGAAGCTCAACAGCGTTCCATGTTTTCCACCACGGCCGGTGACTCACCCTCGATTGGAGCTGCTAGCAGGGTTGCTGCCGCCAACATGTTATCCACTGGGTTAGAGAAGTTCCCTAGCAGTGGTATTAGGAAGCGTTGAGGAAGTATTTGATTGGGGGCAGGTTAGGCACCCACTCCTCTCTTCGTGTCAGCTCAGGCTGACGAGGTTGAGCCGCCGGGCGACTTCCAGGCCCATCCGGGTTTAATTGGGGATTCACCCGGGCGTCCGGAGTACTTGGAGCCGCTCGAGGAGTGTTAAATAAATTCATAGGGTCATGATGCAAAGGCAGGCGAGTCTGGTGCCTACGACGAAGAACTGTGTTAGAGGCTTTCTGATCTAGACTTAAACGATAGGCCTCTGCCCTCACGCGCTCTGACTCAGCTGCAATTTGAGTCCGTTCCTCTGCCATCTTGGCATTCTGTACGTTAATATCCTCCGGGGCCTTAGTGATCTCCGCATGTATCTTTCCAATCTTTGCATTGCGCTCTGCTTGATTCGTAGCAGTAACCTTTGTTCCTAGCAAAGTAGTCAAAGTGCCCAATAGATCTGATAGAACCTGAGCCGGCAGCCTACCGGAGCCGCCAGCACCAGCTGTCGCACCAGCAGTCGATCCGGATGTCATAGCTGCAGCTGTTGATGAATTTAGAACCGGCCATGTACCAGCCATGAAGATAGCAGCCCGACATGGCAGCTCTTAGGGGTCCAAAATACTGTCACCATCGGAATAGCCACCAAGCCCACCGTCTAGAAGCTGGTAAATCGACTCCATCTCTCCGATCGAGGACTCATCATCTGAGTAGATGAGAGTCTCTCCTCCAGATACAGAATCCTCCGCAAGGTTCGTCCCATGCGCGAAATCGACGAAAACATGCTTCCGGTCGGGTTGAACCTAGGTGGGTTGCGTGCGCCAAGCCGACTCGATGAGGTCAGTAGAGATGTCCGGCTCAGGCTCAGATTCACCGATCTTGCCAATGAAGTCATGAATTCCGCCAAAGGATACCCGGTACCCGTACTTGATTTAGTCGGCCTCGGGGCCCTAGCCAGCATCATCGATTGTAGAGCTTGTCACAGCGACTCTTGGTCATCCTGCCAACAACGTATACCTCGATCCCTAGGAAAGATCCCTTCAAGGACTTGAAACCACCATGCTCTGGACCCATGGTGGGCACCAACTGTCGTGGTTTTGTCATGACAGATGCCGACATACGTGTGAGGCCATGGCTGTGGTGATTATCTTAAAGGGGTTGAGCTGGAAGAGAGACACGAGTTTACCCAGGTTCGACCCCTCACCGACGAGGTAAAAGCCTACTTCCTGCTTTGTATGGAATTGATTGAGTATCGATTACAAGGGAGCAGAATCGCTCAACCTAATGCTCAATTGATTGTAACTTAACTTTACCCGCCACAGGGTCTCAGCTTTATATACACAAGTCGAGGCCTTGTGCTTATAAGAGTCCAAGTCGGATCACACGACGTGACCGGCCCGGGTTTTAAGTCGCCTTGCCTTGCTAGGCAAGTCGCCATCTGGTGGCTCACACCTCCTGGTTATAACGCCATGCCTGGGTCTTGGGCCTTCAACAGGTCTGCCTTGTAAGCTGCCTCCAGTCTTCATATCTTATCTTATTGGGCCTACTTAGGCTTTCACTTATGAGTCGCCAACAGTGTAACCCGGCTCCTCCTGGGCGGGTCACACCGCGGGGTTATATCCCCAACAGGAACGATCTTGGTTCTCTCATCCTTAAGATTCTTCTAGTGATCAACAGATATAAATCCCAAGTGACTCAACAAATATAGCTATGCTCCCCGGCAACGGCGCCAGAAAAAGGTCTTGATAACCCACAAGTATAGGGGATCACAATAGTTTTTGAGGATAGAGTATTCAACCCAAATTTATTGATTCAAGACAAGGGGAGCCAAAGAATATTTGCAAGTATTAGCAGTTGAGTTGTCAATTCAACCACACCTGGAGACTAAATATTTGCAGCAGAGTGATCAGTAGCATAGTAGTATGGTAGTTTGATAGTAGTAGCAATGATAGTAACGGTAGCAGCAATAGTTTGGTAGCAGTTGTGACAGTAGCAGCAATAGTAGTATCTTAGCAAAGATCAATATATGAAAAGGTCACGGGCATTGGATTGTTGATAACATTGGATAACATTCATCATGTCACAGTCATAACCTAGGGCGACACAGAACTAGCTTCATTTCATCAATGCAATGTAGGCATGTATTCCGTATATAGTCATACGTGCTTGTGATAAGAACTTGCATGCCATCTTTTGTCCTACTCTCCCTACTTTATATCATTTTCTGGTATTAACCTATTAACCCAGTGCCTAGTGCCAGTTGTTGTTTTTTGCCTGTTTTTGGTTTTCCAGGAAATCAGTACCAAACGGAGTTCAAACACTACGAAACTTTTTGACGGTTTTTTTGGATAAGAGAGACCCTAGAAACTTTGGGAGGAGACCAGAAGGAAAACAAGGAGACGACAAGGCAATATGGCGTGCCCTATTACCTTGTGGGCCCCTCGTTGCTCCGTATAACCTAATTCCACCTATATAAATTCTCTAAAATGGGAAAACCAACAGAGAGCCACCCAAAATACTTTTTCCGCCATCGTAAGTTTTTGTTCTTCCGTAATCCAATCTGGAAGACTTTTCTGGTACTCTGCCATAGGGAGAACCGATCACGGAGGGCTTTTACATCATCCTTCTACCCTCCAATGATTTGTGAGTAGTTAACCATAGATCTACGGGTCCATAGCTAGTAGCTAGATGGCTTCTTCTTCTCTCTCTCTCTCTCTCTCTCTCTCTCTTTGATCTTCAATACAATGTTCTCCTCGATGTTCTTGGAGTTCTATTTGATGTAATCTTGTTTTACGGTGTGTTTGTTGGTGTCGGATGTGGGGTTTCGGCAAAACCCTTAAGGTTCAAACTCTGGGGTGCGCGCGAAGTTCTTTCCCTCCTACCGATCTACGCCCTAGCTCACTAGGATCTCGCGGACGAACTCGACGAACTCGCAACACAGAAGGACACGAGATTTATACTGGTTCAGGCCACCATTGTGGTGTAATACCCTACTCCAGTGTGTGGTGGTGGATTGCCTCTTGGGCTGATGAAGAACAGTACAAGGGGAAGAACGGCCTCCTGAGGTTGAGGTGTTCTTGTACTCTGTGGACCTGTGGATGAGAACTTGATCTGTTCGACCCCCTTTTTCTCTACTGTTGTGGCTAGCTCTACTTATATAGGCCCTGGTCCTCTCCCAAAATATTGAGCGGGAAGGGAGCCAACAACGGCGGGCGAATTTGAAAGGGGACAGCTAGTACAAGCTATCCTGACAAAAGCGGTCTTCTCCTGCAAAGGGCTCTCGTGGTGACGCCGTCTTGGGCCCTACGGTGACCTCCATCTTGCCATCCTGCTTGTCTTGGTCTTGTTGACCAATATGGAAACCTTTGCCTGACGCCTCGGTACTCCACGCCTGCGCTTGCTTCCTTAGCACCAAAGAGGAAACAAGTGAAGGAAATATGCCCTAGAGGCAATAATAAAGTTATTATTTATTTCCTTATATCATTATAAATGTTTATTATTCATGCTAGAATTGTATTAACCGGAAACATGATACATGTGTGAATACATAGACAACAGAGTGTCACTAGTATGCCTCTACTTGACTAGCTCGTTGATCAAAGATGGTTATGTTTCCTAGCCATAGACAAAGAGTTGTCATTTGATTAATGGGATCACATCCTTAGGAGAATGATGTGATTGACTTGACCCATTCTGTTAGCTTAGCACACGATCATTTAGTATTCTGCTATTGCTTTCTTCATGACTTATACATGTTCCTATGACTATGAGATTATGCAACTCCCGTTTATCGAAGGACACTTTGTGTGCTACCAAACGTCACAACGTAACTGGGTGATTATAAAGGTGCTCTACAGGTGTCTCCGAAGGTACTTGTTGGGTTGGCGTATTTCGAGATTAGGATTTGTCACTCTGATTGTCGAAGAGGTATCTCTGGGCCCACTCGGTAATGTACATCATTTAAGCCTTGCAAGCATTGCAACTATGAGTTAGTTGTGGGATGATGTATTACAGAACGAGTAAAGAAACTAGCCGGTAACGAGATTGAACTAGGTATTGAGATACCGATGATCGAATCTCGGGCAAGTAACATACCGATGACAAAGGGAACAACGTATGTTGTTATGCGGTCTGACCGATAAAGATCTTCGTAGAATATGTGGGAGCCAATATGAGCATCCAAGTTCCGCTATTGGTTATTGACTGGAAACGTGTCTCGGTCATGTCTACATAGTTCTCGAACCCGTAGGGTCCGCACGCTTAAAGTTTCAATGACAGTTATATTATGAGTTTATATGTTTTGATGTACTGAAGGTTGTTCGGAGTCCCGGATGTGATCACGGACATGACGAGGAGTCTCGAAATGGTCGAGACAGGAAGATTGATATATTGGATGACTATATTCGGACACCGAAATGGTTCGGGGGTTATCGGATATATACCGGAGTACCGGGGGTTACCAGAACCCCCCGGGGGATTAATGGGCCTAAATGGGCCTTAGTGGAGAAAAGGAGGGGCGGCCTGGGCAGGCCGCGCGCCCCCTCCCCTCTAGTCCGAATTGGACAAGGAGGGGGGCGGCACCCCCTTTTCCTTCTTCTCCTCCTCCTCTTTCCCCCTTCTCCTAATCCAACAAGGAAGGGAGGGAGTCATATGCCCGATGGGAGTAGGACTCCTCCTGGCGCGCCCCTCTCCTGGCCGGCCGCCTCTCCCCCCCTTGATCCTTTATATACGGGGCAGGGGGCACCCCAGAGACACAACAATTGATCTCTTGATCTTTTAGCCATGTGCGGTGCCCCCCTCCACCATAGTCCACCTCGATAATACTGTAGCGGTGCTTAGGCGAAGCCCTGCGTCGGTAGAACATCATCATCTTCACCACGCCGTCGTGCTGACAAAACTTTCCCTCAACACTCGGCTGGATCGGAGTTCGAGGGACGTCATCGGGCTGAACGTGTGCTGAACTCGGAGGTGCCGTGCATTCGGTACTTGATCGGTCGGATCGTGAAGACGTACGACTACATCAACCCCGTTGTGCTAATGCTTCCGCTTTCGGTCTTCGAGGGTACGTGGACAACACTCTCCCCTCTCGTTGCTATGCATCACCATGATCTTGCGTGTGCGTAGGATTTTTTTAAAATTACTACGTTCCCTAATAGTGGCATCCGAGCCTGGTTTTATGCGTAGATGTTATATGCACGAGTAGAACACAAGTGAGTTGTGGGTGATATAAGTCATACTTCTTACTAGCATGTCATACTTTGGTTCGGCGGTATTGTTGGATGAAGCGGCCCAGACCGACATTACGCGTACGCTTCCGTGAGACTGGTTCTACCGACGTGCTTTGCACACAGGTCGCCAGCGGGTGTCAGTTTCTCCAACTTTAGTTGAACCGAGTGTGGCTACGCCCGGTCCTTGCGAAGGTTAAAACAGCACCAACTTGACAAACTATCATTGTGGTTTTGATGCGTAGGTAAGAACGGTTCTTGCTCAGCCCGTAGCAGCCACGTAAAACTTGCAACAACAAAGTAGAGGACGTCTAACTTGTTTTTGCAGGACATGTTGTGATGTGATATGGTCAAGGCATGATGCTATATTTTATTGTATGAGATGATCATGTTTTGTAACCGAGTTATCGGCAACTGGCAGGAGCCATATGGTTGTCGCTTTATTGTATGCAATGCAATCACCCTGTAATGCTTTAATTTATCACTAAGCAGTAGCGATAGTCGTAGAAGCATAAGTTGGCGAGACGATGATACGTCCATTTTGCATCATGCTTTTATATCGATATTTATTGCATTATGGGCTGTTACTACACATTATGTCACAATACTTATGCCTATTCTCTCTTATTTTACAAGGTTTACATAAGGAGGGAGAATGCCGGCAACTGGAATTCTGGGCTAGAAAAGGAGCAAATATTATAGACCTATTCTGCACAACTCCAAAAGTCCTGAAACTCCACAGAAGTCATTTTTGGAGATAATAAAAAATATTGAGCGGAAGAAGTTCACCAGAGGGGGGCCCACCTGTCCATGAGGGTGGGGGCGTGCCCTACCCCCCTGGGCGCGCCCCCTACCTCGTGGGCCCCCTGTTGGCTCTCCGATGGCCATCTTATGCTATATGAGGTCTTTCGTCGAGGAAAAAATCATAATAAACTTTTCGGGACGAAACTCCGCCGCCACGAGGCGGAACCTTGGCGGAACCAATCTAGGGCTCCGGCAGAGCTGTTTTGCCGGGGGCACTTCCCTCCAAGAGGGGGAAATCATCACCATCGTCATCACCAATGCTCCTCTCATCAGGAGAGGGCAATCTCCATCAACATCTTCACCAGCACCATCTCATCTCAAAACCCTAGTTCATCTCTTGTATCCAGTTCTTGTCTCCAAGGCCGGGATTGGTACTAGTAGGTTGCTAGTAGTGTTGATTACTCCTTGTAGTTGATGCTAGTTGGTTTATTTGGTAGAAGATCATATGTTCAGATGCTTTATGCATATTAATACTCTGGTTATGAACATGAATATTCTTTGTGAGTAGTTACGTTTGTTCCTGAGGACATGGGAGAAGTCTTGCTATTAGTAGTCATGTGAATTTGGTATTCGTTCGATATTTTGATGAGATGTATGTTGTCTAGCCTCTAGTGGTGTTATGTGAACGTCGACTACATAACACTTCACCACTATTTGGGCCTAGAGGAAGGCATTGTAATAAGTAGATGATGGGTTGCTAGAGTGACAGAAGCTTAAACCCTAGTTTATGCGTTGCTTCGTAAGGGGCTGATTTGGATCCATATGTTTCATGCTATGGTTAGGTTTACCTTAATACTTTTGTTGTAAATGCGGATGCTTGCAATAGAGGTTAATCATAAGTGGGATGCTTGTTCAAGTAAGAACAGCACCCAAGCACCGGTCCACCCACATACCTAATTGTCAAAGTACCGAACGCGAATCATATGAACGTGATGAAAACTAGCTAGCTTGATGATATTCCCATGTGTCCTCGGGAGCGCTTTTCTCTATATAAGAGTTTGTCCAGGCTTGTCCTTTGCTACAAAAAGGATTGGTACACCTTGCTGCACTTTATTTACTTTTGTTACTTGTTGCTCGTTACAAATTATCTTATCACAAAACTATCTGTTACCACTTATTTCAGTATTTGCAGAGAATACCATGCTGAAAACCGCTTATCATTTCCTTCTGCTCCTCATTGGGTTCAACACTCTTACTTATCGAAAGGACTACGATAGATCCCCTATACTTGTGGGTCATCAAGACTCTTTTCTGGCGCCGTTGCCGGGGAGTGAAGCGCCTTTGGTAGGTGGAATTTGGTAAGGAAAAATTTATATAGTGTTCTTAAATTTACTATCAGTTGTTACTATGGAAAGTAATCCTTCGAGGGGCTTGTTCGAGGTATCTTCACCCCAACCAGTAGAGCAAAGAATTGCTCCTCAACCTACTGAACCTACTGAAAATGAAATTATTCCCTTTGAAGTTCCTTCGGGTATGTTAGAAAAACTGCTTGATAATCCTTTTACAAGAGATGGAACAAAGCATCCTAATGAACATCTACTCTATGTGGATGAAGTTTGTGGATTATTTAAGCTTGCAGGTATACCTGATGATGTTGTTAAGAAGAAGGTCTTCCCTTTATCTTTGAAGGGATATGCATCGACATGGTATAGGCTATGTGATGATACGGGATCATGGAACTATAAACGAATGAAATTGGAATTTCATCAAAAGTATTATCCTATGCATCTTGTTCATCGTGATCGCAATTATATATATAATTTTTGGCATTGCGAAGGAGAAAGCATCGCTCAAGCTTGGGGGAGGCTTAAATCAATGTTATATTCATGCCCCAATCATGAGCTCTCAAGAGAAATGATTCTTAAAAAAAATTATGCTCGGCTTTCTGAAAACAATCGCATCATGCTCGATACTTCTTGTGCTGGCTCTTTTATGATGAAGACTATTGAATTCAAATGGAATTTATTTGATAGAATTAAACGCAACTCTGAAGATTGGGATCTCAACGAAGGTAAGGAGTCAGGTATGACACCTTACTTTGATTGTGTTAAGTCTTTTATGGATACTGATGTTTCCCGTAAATTTAGCACTAAATATGGACTTGACTCTGAGATAGTAGCTTCTTTCTGTGAATCTTTTGCTACTTATTTTGATCTCCCCAAGGAGAAGTGGTTTAAATATCATCCTCCCATAGAAGTAAAAGTAGCTGCACCTATTAAAGTTGAAGAAAAGACTGCCACTTATAATGATCCTATTGTTCCTACTTCTTATGTTGAGAAACCACGTTTCCCTATTAGAATAAAGGATCATGCTAAAGCTTCAACTGTGGTTCGCAAAAGCAATATTAGAACTTATACACCTCCTGAGCAAGTCAAAGTTGAGCCTAATATTGCTATTGTTAAAGATCTCTTGTGTGATAATATTGATGGGCATGTTATTCAATTCTGCAGTGAAACTGCTAGAATTGCCAAACCTTGTGCTAAAGATAAACATAGACCTGTGGTAGGCGTGCCTATTATTTCTGTTAAAATAGGAGATCATTGTTATCATGGCTTATGTGACATGGGTGCTAGTGTTAGTGCAATACCTTATGACTTATACGAAGAAATTAAGCATGAAATTGCACCTGCTGAGATAGAAGATATTTATGTCACAATTAAACTTGCCAATAGAGATACTATTTCACCAATGGGAATTGTTAGAGATGTTGAAGTCATGTGTGGGAAAACTAAATATCCTGGTGCTTTTCTTGTTCTTGGTTCCCCACAAGATAGCTTTTGTCCCATTATATTTGGTAGACCCTTCTTGAACACCGTTAATGCTAAGATAGACTGCGAAAAGAATGTTGTTACTATTGGTTTGGGTGATATGTCTCATGAGTTTAATTTCTCTAAATTTAGTAGACAACACCATGAAGAAGAATTGCCTAGTAAGGATGAAATTATTGGTCTTGCTTCTATTGCCGTACCTCCTAGTGATCCTTTAGAACAATATTTGTTAGACCATGAAAATGATATGTTTATGAATGAAAGAAGGGAAATAGATGAAGTATTCTTTAAGCAGGAACCTATTCTGAAACACAATTTTCCTGTTGAAATCCTAGGGTATCCTCCTCCACCCAAGGATGATCCCGTGTTTGAGCTTAAACCGTTTCCTGATAATCTTAAATATGCTTATCTTGATGAAAAAAGATATATCCTATTATTATTGGTGCTAACCTTTCAGAACATGAAGAAGAGAGATTAGTGAAAACTCTGAAGAAGCACCATGCTGCTATTGGATATACTCTTGATGATCTTAAGGGCATTAGTCCCACTCTATGTCAACATAAAATAAATTTGGAAGAAGATGTCAAACCAGTCCGTGATCATCAACGAAGGCTTAATCCTAAGATGAAAGAAGTGGTAAGAAAAGAAATACTAAAGCTTATGGAGGCAGGTATAATTTATCCCGTTGCTGATAGTCAGTGGGTAAGTCATGTCCATTGTGTCCCTAAGAACAGAGGTGTTACTGTTGTTCCTAATGATAAAGATGAATTGATCCCGCAAAGAATTATTACAGGTAATGGGATGGTAATTGATTTCCATAAATTAAATAAGGCTACTAAAAAAGATCATTACCCCTTACCTTTTATCGATCAAATGCTAGAAAGATTATGCAAACATACACATTATTGCTTTCTAGATGGTTATTCTGGTTTCTCTCAAATACCTGTGTCAGCTAAAGATCAATCAAAGACCACTTTTACTTGCCCTTTCGGTACTTTAGCTTATAGACGTATGCCTTTTGGTTTATGTAATGCACATGATACCTTTCAAAGATGCATGATGGCTATATTCTCTGACTATTGTGAAAAGATTTGTGAGGTTTTCATGGACGATTTTTCTGTCTATGGATCCTCTTTTGATGATTGCTTGAGAAACCTTGATCGAGTTTTGCAGAGATGTGAAGAAACTAATCTTGTCTTGAATTGGGAAAAGTGCCACTTTATGGTTAATGAAGGTATTGTCTTGGGGCATAAAGTTTCTGAAGGAGGTATTGAAGTTGATAAAGCCAAGGTTGATGCTATTGAAAAGATGCCATGTCCCAAGGACATCAAAGGTATAAGAAGTTTCCTTAGTCACGCCGGATTTTATAGGAGGTTCATTAAGGACTTCTCAAAAATTTCTCGGCCTCTGACTAATTTATTACAAAAAGATATACCATTTGTCTTTCATGATGATTGTGTAGAAGCATTTGAAATACTTAAGGAAGCATTGATCTCACCTATTCTTCAGCCACCTGATTGGAATTTACCCTTTGAAATTATTTGTGATGCTAGTGATTATGTTGTAGGTGTTGTTCTAGGGCAAAGAGTTGATAAGAAGTTAAATGTTATCCATTATGCTAGTAAGACTCTAGACAATGCTCAAAGAAATTATGCTACTACTGAAAAGGATCTTTTAGCAGTTGTATTTGCTTGTGATAAGTTCAAACCTTATATTGTTGATTCTAAAGTAACTACTCATACTGATCATGTTGCTATTAAATATCTTATGGAAAAGAAAGATTCTAAACCTAGACTTACTAGATGGGTTCTCTTGCTACAAGAATTTGATTTGCATATTGTCGATAGAAAGGGAGCTGAGAACCCCGTTGCAGACAACTTGTCTAGGTTAGAAAATGTTCTTGATGACCCACTACCTATCGATGATAGATTTCCTGATGAGCACTTAAATGTCATAAATACTTCTCGTAGTACTCCATGGTATGCTGATTATGCTAATTATATTGTGGCTAAATTCTTACCACCTCGTTTTACATATCAGCAAAAGAAAAAGTTTTTCTATGATTTGAGACATTACTTTTGGGATGACCCACATCTCTATAAAGAAGGAGTAGATGGTGTTATTAGACGTTGTGTACCTGAGCATGAACAGGAACAAATCCTACGCAAGTGCCACTCCGAAGCTTATGGAGGACACCACGCTGGGGACAGAACTGCACATAAGGTATTGCTATCCGGTTTTCATTGGCCTACTCTCTTCAAGGATGCCCGTAAGTTTGTCTTGTCATGTGATGAATGCCAAAGAATTGGTAATATTAGTAGACGTCAAGAAATGCCTTTGAATTATTCACTTGTTATTGAACCATTTGATGTTTGGGGCTTTGATTATATGGGACCTTTTCCTACCTCTAATGGATATACACATATTTTAGTTGTTGTTGATTACATTACTAAGTGGGTAGAAGCTATTCCAACTAGTAGTGCTGATCATAATACTTCAATTAAAATGCTTAAAGAGGTTATTTTTCCGAGGTTTGGAGTCCCTAGATATTTAATGACTGATGGTGGTTCACATTTTATTCATGGTGCTTTCCATAAAATGCTTGCTAAGTATGATGTTAATCATAGAATTGCATCTCCTTATCATCCACAGCCTAGTGGTCAAGTAGAATTGAGCAATAGAGAGCTCAAATTAATTTTGCAAAAGACAGTTAATAGGTCTAGAAAAAATTGGTCCAAGAAACTTAATGATGCATTATGGGCCTATAGAACTGCATATAAAAATCTTATGGGTATGTCTCCATATAAAATGGTTTATGGAAAAGCATGTCATTTACCTCTCGAACTAGAACATAAGGCATATTGGGCTATTAAAGAGCTCAACTATGATTTCAACTTGCCGGTGAGAAGAGGTTATTTGATATTAGCTCACTTGATGAATGGAGAACCCAAGCTTATGAAAATGCCAAGTTGTTTAAAGAAAAGTTAAAAGATGGCATGACAAAAGGATACAAAAGCGTGAGTTTAAAGTAGGTGATTATGTATTGTTATACAACAATCTTTTAAGAATTTTTTGCAGGAAACTTCTCTCTAAATGGGAAGGCCCCTACGTTATCGAGGAGGTCTATCGTTCCGGTGCCATAAAAATCAACAACTTCGAAGGCACAAATCCGAAGGTTGTGAACGGTCAAAGAATTAAACATTATATCTCAAGTAATCCTATAAATGTTGAAATCAATATTATTGAAATCGTAACCCCGGATGTGACGCCCTCGATTCAATCGTACACTAATCATACACGCAAAGGTGTACGATCAAGATCAAGGACTCACGGGAAGATATCACAACACAACTCTAGACACAAATTAAAATAATACAAGCTTTATATTACAAGCCAGGGGCCTCGAGGGCTCGAATACATAAACTCGGAAACACAAGAGTCAGCGGAAGCAATAATATCTGAGTACAGACATGAGTTAGACAAGTTTGCCTTAAGAAGGCTATCACAAAAGCGACAACGATCGAAAAGGCAAGGCCTCCTGCCTGGGAGCCTCCTAACTACTCCTGGTCGTCGGCGGTCTTCACGTAGTAGTAGGCATCGGCGGTGGCATCTGGCTCCTGGGCTCCGACATCTGGTTGCATCAACCGGAAAGAAGAAGAAAGGGGGAAAAGGGGAAGCAAAGCAACCGTGAGTACTCATCCAAAGTACTCGCAAGCAAGGATCTACACTACATATGCATCGGTATCAATGAAATGGACTGTATCTGTGGACTGAACTGCAGAATGCCAGAAGAGAAGGGGGAAAGCCTAGCCTATCGAAGACTAGCATCTTCTAGAAACCACCATCTTGCAGCAACAGGAGGGAGTAGAGTAGCATAAAGTAAAGTAGTAGTAAAGTTATCAACCTCGGCCAGAGATCCTTTCTCGACTCCCTGCGAGAAAGTAATCCCAGAGCCATACTATCCAGTTATCATCACAATCCATTACTCATCACCATCCAGTCTCATCACAAGTATCCAGTTCTAGTTGTATCGATCGGGATACAACTCCAAGTGTCCGTTACCATAGGACAGGCTATCGATAGATGTTTTCTTCCCTGCAGGGGTGCACCAACTTACCCACCACGCTCGATTAACTCCGGCCGGACACACTTTCCAGGGTCATGCCCGGCCTCGGCCAAACAATATGCCGCAACCCGACCTAGGCTTAATAGAGAGGCCAGCACGCCGGACTAAACCTATGCCCCCAGGGTTCATGGGCCATCTCCCCGGGAACTCCTGCACGTTGCGTACGTGGCCGGTGAGCAGACCTAGCTACCTCCTTCAACAAGGCAGGCGCTTACGCAGTCCAATCCGACGCGCGCCGCTCAGTCGCTGACGTCTATTAAGCTTCGGCTGATGTATATGACGCAGAACGCCCATACTATGCCCACGTGATGGTTAGTGCTATCAGGCCAGAGGCCCCTCGGATCAAATATCCAAATCGTAGTGGATTAGGAACGCGCGGTAACAAACAGAGACTCACGAAAGAGGTGACCCCGTTGCCCCGTCTCGAGGACTTGCGGCAAGGGCTAGGAATGCCCGGCCACGCCTCGTAATTATCTGGCGGGCACCTTCCAGGTCCGCCCGACTCCACATCACTCGCAATTAAGCTCGCGCGGGTACCCCTCAGGGTTGACCCGTCTTTCCAAATAACAGTGGTAAAGTACAAGTATCTGTGTGTCCAAACATAAAGGGGAAAACCCGAGGAATCACCCCCGATGAATTCCACTAGATGTAATCATCAAGGTGAACGTAAGAGGAATCACCCCCGAGGTTCACACTTGAGGGGTTGCATGACAGAGTCGTATCGAAAGTGGTTAAGGAGGAAATCACCCTCGATGACCACGGCCGAATGACTACTCTACAGGGTTAACATCAGAAGTGCTCAAGAGGTTCACCCTCGGTACTCGATAGTAACCCAGTAGTGTCAAGCAACTAAGGGGAAGTGATGTGCGGTGTCGGGGCCTGGTCTTCGATCACGTAGATCGAGTCGTCGATGATGAAGCAGGGGCAACAAGGACAAGTGGGGGTCACTGATGGATCACTAACCAACCTATACTAGGCAGTTTAGGATAAGCAGATAAGGTATAACAGCATAGACAAAAGCAGGCTATGCATCAGAATAGGAGCAAACAATAACAGTAGCAAAATCTAATGCAAGCATGAGAGAAAGGAATGGGCAATATCGGGATGATCAAAAGGGGGGCTTGCCTGGTTGCTCTGGCAAGGAGGGGTCGTCGTCGACGTACTCGATCACAGGGGCGGCATCGGTCTCGGGGTCTACTAGAGAGAAGAGGGGGAGAAACAGTAAATATAAAGCAAACGTAACATCATAAAGCATAACATGGCAATATGCGGTGCTAGGGGTGTTCTAACGCAGCGCTAGGTGACACTGGCGAAGGAGGATAACATCCGGGAAAGTATTCCGGTGTTTCGTGTTTTTGGACAGATGAACCGGAGAGGGAAAGTTGCGTGTCTGCTAAGCTAGGGATGACTGGCGGACGAACGGAGAGCGTATCCGGATTTGTCTCGTCGTTCTGAGCAACTTTCATGTAGAAAACATTTTCATCCGAGTTACGGATTATTTTCTATGATTTTTCAAAGATTACACAATATTCTGAAATTGTTATTAATTCGAAATATTGATTAAATGCTAGGTGCACCCAGCTCTGTGTACACAACAGTGTACACAAAGGATGACTGTGGGGCCCAGGGGGTCCAGTCAGCAGTTTGAGTAGTCAAAGTTGACTCGTCAAAGGGAGAAGGTGTGACCCACATGGCATAGGCTATACCTAAACATATAGTCAAAAAACTATCATAATTAAATGAGGCCAACACGTCATCTGCACATTAGACAATTTAGTGCACTAATCTAATCCTAGATCTATCCTATCTCTAATTAACTTAGCCGGCCAGAGACACGGATGCACGGCCATGGCAAAGCATCAGCAAAGCAGCTTGGCGGCAGCAGCAAAGTATTAGCAAGCAAGGACAGCAACTAGAATCAGCAGCGACGGCGCTCGCAGCGGATGCAGTACAGAGCAGCAGTAGCGCAGCAACGCAAGCAGCGGCAGCTAGAAGCAGCACGCAGCTGGCGCCGGGAGGCTGCTGCGGCGGCGGCAGGAGGCGGACGCGGCTGGAGCGCGGGCAGCGCGGGATGTGACCGGCGCGGAGAGACGGCGGCGCAGGCGATGATCGGTCTGGGCGGGAGCGGGCGCTCGCGCGAAGTGGTCAAGGCTGCGGCGGGAGCAGACAGGCACGCTCGAGAGCGGAGCTCCGGCGGTTCGGCCATGGCGACGATTATTGGGTGCAGGTCAATGGCGCCAAAACGAAGACGGGAAACGGGGAAATCGAGGTTGGTGCTCACCGCGAACACGAAGGCGAGGTCGGTGAGGGCCGGGAGCCGTCGGAGCAGCGGGGACGACGGTGGTCGTGGCGGCAGCGTCGAAGGGGAACGGCGATGGAGGAGATGCGAGGCCTCACGACTTGGACCGGAGGGCGGAGACGGCGTAGGGAAAGGCCGGAGGGGCTCCAGAACTACCTTGGCGCAGCTCGGGTGGCCGTGGCCATGGCGAGGTGGAGGCGGCGGTTGGCAATGTACGCGACGGACGAAGGCGATGGCGAGTGTATGGGGCCTCCCCGGTCCAACCCAACGGCGTAGACGAAGGGGGGGACGGTGGTGAAGCTCCTGCATGCGTCAGCTTGGCGGGGGAAGGCGGACGATGGCGGCACGGTGACGAGGCTTTGGGCCAGCGGGCGCGTCGGGGGAAAGCGAGGCGAGGCGCGAGGAGGAAAGGGGGAGAGGCAGGGGCGTTAGGGTTAGCAGGGGGTGCGGGGTGGCCTTATCCATCGCGGGAAACGACGAGGAGGCGTGGGATGGCTGCCCCGTGGAGGATCCGGCCATAGACGATGTACAAACGTCCACCGCGACCGGTTAACAGGAAGGAAGAGGACCGAGAGGAAGTTGGGCTGGGCCTGCACTGTTGCCAGAAGGCCAAGTGCACAGTGTATGCTTTCCAGTTTCCTTTTTCCTTTTATGTATTTAAGTTAGCTAAAGTTTTGTATTTGTTTGACCACCAAATGACTTTTGTAAAATATGCAACTGGTCTAAACAAATACTAGGAATTATTTAGTACTGCCACAAAAAGTTTGGAGTTTGTTTGAATTTACTCAATTTATTTTGCATTTTAAAAGCCTCAGTTAAGTGTTGTTGGCCACTTATTAATTTCCAAGGGATTTAACTGAGAGTCAAATGAAGTTGGTTTCATCACGACAATGATCAGGGGAATTTATAGAATAGTGTGAACATTTTAGTTTTACTATTTTGAAAAATTATAATTTGACTTGGCATTAGAATTTTGATTTTAGTTTGGTTTGAAGCAAAGTGAGGATTAGCCAAATAATTATGATGACATAGCATCATTAGGCATGAGATTACTGTAGCATGACACCGGGGATGTTACAAATCTCCTCCACTACAAGAAATCTCGTCCCGAGATTTAAGTGGGGAAGTAAAGAGTAACTTCGGAGAACTGACCCTTTAGGGTTAATTACCTAGTGAACAATTCAGGGAATGAGGCAGAAGTACCTCTCGAGTTGAAAGTTAATAAACATTGAGAGCAAAGTATGAAGGTACAATAGGAAGTTTCAAGCGAATGGACAAATTGATACCTGAACAGAGTGTGAGAAAGAGGATCAGAACATCAGGAATAGATCATCTCTCGAAAGGTGGCTCGTGACAGGATACGAAGCCAATTGCAAGAATATTTAGGAATCAAAGATATACAGGAGAGTCAGGTTCCGATCCTGTGGAACTGTGGGTTATGAGCCCACCATGTGGGTTAAAAGTAGAAAGGGGGCCGATAGCAAGGCATGTCAGATGATAGACTGTCAGCTATGTTGCCAACCACGTTGGTACCAAGGGCGAGGGACGAAGACAATTATTTTCCTGCTCGTTGAAACGAGGCGGACCAGTAGGCAAAGTTCTCATCCATCAGTGGTTACCGGGATGTCGTCAGCAATAGTAACAGGGTCACACTGACAGAGTTGTAAACTGAGGTGTTTACATAAGCAGGAGAATATTACTACTTAGATCATATAGATCACAAGAAGGGTTAAACCAAACAATGGAAAGGAAAATATGATTATACCCTAGTATCAGGAGTATATCTTTCCCATCCATGACAGGACAACAAGTAGATAACCAATTAGGTAAAAAGGCGAGGGGATTCATGATATTACCCATACAACGGTGTTTGGATAATTGATCAAGAAACATTTAGCATTATGCTTCCAATGTTCTTGTTGATGTTTGAGAACCACAGTCATGCTTCGGGATAGTATTGACATGGTTTTCAAGCAAAGGTCAGACTTTTGATACACAAAGGATCCATCGGAAACAACTTAGAAACTAAGTCATACAATTTCAGCGAGGAAAAGATGAGGATGTGGCCGACGGGCTCAGCAACAACCCTTCGACATGTCAAAAAGAATGTATTTCCAAAATTATATGAACAAGTTTGTGTTGGGGAAGGCAAGAATGTTGTCGATGATAACACAAATCATCGAGGGGCGAGGATGGTATTTCTCATCATGAATGCAATTAATATCCTGGAAGAGCTCAGAATGTTGATGATGATCACGACACCTTTGTCGAGAGATTTCATGAAGATGTAATCGATCGGCGATGACATCAAGTCAAGGAATGATGAAGCGAAAGGTTATTGGAACCACGGGTACGACACAAACCCGAAATCAAGCTTGTTGTTCAAGGTGAAATGATATGACGAGGAAGATCGACGTAGGCATTAGCTCATCATCGAAAATTGTGCTCCGGGAAGAAGGTCTGGGTAGCATGGTTAAAATTTTAGCACGATAATGATATAGCCGATCAGACTAGGAATGACTTGAAGGATTACTAAACTCGTAAGCAACGAAAATTACTCAGGAGTTATTGAATCGGAGTGCGGAATCGCTTCACTTATCGGTGTTCTCGAGTGACTAATAACTCAGAACCCGAGAGAAATAAGAAATCGATGAGAAGCAATACTAGATGAAGACTCATAGGAAGCAACACAATTCTTTGATATTCTCGAGGTACCGGAGGGTAATACTCGAAGGAAGATCAAAATAAAGGTTGCGGAGATGCATTGATCTGCAGAAGAAAGGTGATTTAACTTGTCCAAGAAATGGAATTAAAGGGGAACAATCATGGTGAGAACCAAAGTTGCTAAGGACCAAACATAGATACCATATGAACTTATAACAAGGGGATTATTATATCTCAAGAAGCTTCCATGATAAGTTCCGCATTAGGTCCATGGGCATGAACACAAAGTTCAAGGTCGACTCCCACTTATTCAATGCATATCATTTCATTTACTTCTCGATTTCGATGAAGTTGTAGTGTTGAAATGTTATCTGGAAAAACACCAGAAGAGTATGACTCGTGAAAACTCTCGGGTTCACATGGATTAAGGAAGGCATAGGTTCAACCCATAGGGGCATCTTGGGAACATATACCACTAACTTCAGGATTAAAATATACCAGCTCGAAAGCAGAGCATGGTTGACAAAAGCGGATGATAGAATTTACCAAAGGCATTATGTGTCAGCGCAAAACTCACAAGTTTAATGAATATGAAGGACATTGTCGGATAATAATCCAACCAAGGATATGGCGGTCCATAAAAGATCTGATGTGAGTATCGATACTCACCCAGAATAAGAAAGAATGCAAAGGCTTCAGATTATAGAAATAACTGGATAACTTCAAAGCTTGAATACAAAGGAATTACGATTTTCAAGTCAGAAGATCTGAAGTAGAGGCTCTGACCAAAAGATGAGTAAGTTGAATAGACTTAGAGGTGCACCCGATAAAATCTTGATTGGGCAAGAGCTAGCTCATAACCGAAGCGATGTCGGAGCCGGAAAGAAAAATTCAAAGGATTAATTGATGATTGCGAGTATTCGCTCACACGTTGAATCCATAGGAACAAAATGACTACCACAAAGTATTTTAAAGAATATTGCTAGACATAGGAATTAATCCTAATGCAAGCAGGCATGAATTTCAAGAGCAACAGGGGTGCAAAGAAATTTCGGAAGATCAATTAACAATGGGAATGATATTGCGAAGCACATGATCAACTAGGGATGAACGAATCCCTGATAAGTGTGAGGAATTATCCGCAGTGCAAAAGAAGCTGCAAAGCAGAAGCATAAGGATTCTCGGAACAACGAATAGTATTGGGGTAACTTGTAATCATCAAGAGGAATTGGGAATGATTGTATGAACGACACGCGTAAGTCGTTATCCATATGAATATAACGGTGGTAGGGAATTGCAAAGGCGGAGGTCACAAGGGTCTCGGGAAAACATCGGAGAGTAACTGCAGAATTTTCTGGTGCAGTAAGCGGTCATCGGTAATGTCGGGGCTCTCCGGGAGGAAGTGGGTCCGAGAACCTAAGTGTCGGCGTTAGTAAATTCATTTTAACCCGAATAGGAGAGAGATCAGAGTCCCAGAGTATAGATGAGGAATAAAAAGATCCTAATACCATCCAATGGCGACATGGGCCCGTAAGCCACACAGCCAAGTCAGTAAAACTTTATTTTTGCGACTAGACTCAACTTCGGCCAAGGAGTTGGAAAGGGGGCTACCTACAGGCAGTCGACTCTGATACCAACTTGTGACACCCTCGATTCAATCGTACACTAATCATACACGCAAAGGTGTACGATCAAGATCAAGGACTCACGGGAAGATATCACAACACAACTCTAGACACAAATTAAAATAATACAAGCTTTATATTACAAGCCAGGGGCCTCGAGGGCTCGAATACATAAACTCAGAAACACAAGAGTCAGCGGAAGCAACAATATCTGAGTACAGACATGAGTTAGACAAGTTTGCCTTAAGAAGGCTATCACAAAAGCGACAACGATCGAAAAGGCAAGGCCTCCTGCCTGGGAGCCTCCTAACTACTCCTGGTCGTCGGCGGTCTTCACGTAGTAGTAGGCATCGGCGGTGGCATCTGGCTCCTGGGCTCCGGCATCTGGTTGCATCAACCAGAAAGAAGAAGAAAGGGGGAAAAGGGAAAGCAAAGCAACCGTGAGTACTCATCCAAAGTACTTGCAAGCAAGGATCTACACTACATATGCATCGGTATCAATGAAATGGGTTGTATCTGTGGACTGAACTGCAGAATGCCAGAAGAGAAGGGGGAAAGCCTAGCCTATAGAAGACTAGCATCTTCTGAAAACCACCATCTTGCAGCAACAGGAGGGAGTAGAGTAGCATAAAGTAAAGTAGTAGTAAAGTTATCAACCTCGGCCAGAGATCCTTTCTCGACTCCCTGCGAGAAAGTAATCCCAGAGCCATATTATCCAGTTATCATCACTATCCATTACTCATCACCATCCAGTCTCATCACGGGTATCTAGTTCTAGTTTTATCGATCAGGATACAACTCCAAGTGTCCGTTATTGTAGGACAGGCTATCGATAGATGTTTTCTTTCCTGCAGGGGTGCACCAACTTACCCACCACGCTCGATTAACTCCGGCCGGACACACTTTCCAGGGTCATGCCCGGCCTCGGCCAAACAATACGCCGCAACCCGACCTAGGCTTAATAGAGAGTCCAGCACGCCGGACTAAACCTATGCCCCCAGGGGTCATGGGCCATCTCCCCGGGAACTCCTGCACGTTGCGTACGTGGCCGGTGAGCAGACCTAGCTACCTCCTTCAACAAGGCAGGCGCTTACGCAGTCCAACCCGGCGCGCGTCGCTCAGTCGCTGACGTCTATTAAGCTTCGGCTGATGTATACGACGCAGAACGCCCATACTATGCCCACGTGATGGTTAGTGCTATCAGGCCAGAGGCCCGTCGGATCAAATATCCAAATCGTAGTGGATTAGGAACGCGCGGTAACAAACAGAGACTCACGAAAGAGGTGACCCCGTTGCCCCGTCTCGAGGACTTGCGGCAAGGGCTAGGAATGCCCGGCCACGCCTCGTAATTATCTGGCGGGCACCTTCCAGGTCCGCCCGACTCCACATCACTCGCAATTAAGCTCGCGCGGGTACCCCTCAGGGTCGAGCCGTCTTTCCAAATAACAGTGGTAAAGTACAAGTATGTGTGTGTCCAAACATAAAGGGGAAAACCCGAGGAATCACCCCCGATGAATTCCACTAGATGTAATCATCAAGGTGAACGTAAGAGGAATCACCCCCGAGGTTCACACTTGAGGGGTTGCACGACAGAGTCATATCGAAAGTGGTTAAGGAGGAAATCACCCTCGATTACCACGACCGAATGACTACTCTAAAGGGTTAACATCAGAAGTGCTGAAGAGGTTCACCCTCGGTACTCGATAGTAACCCAGTAGTGTCAAGCTACTAAGGGGAAGTGATGTGCGGTGTCGGGGTCTGGTCTTCGATCACATAGATCGAGTCATCGATGATGAAGCAGGGGCAACAAGGACAAGTGGGGGTCACTGATGGATCACTAACCAACCAATACTAGGCAGTTTAGGATAAGCAGATAAGGTATAACAGCATATACAAAAGCAGGCTATGCATCAGAATAGGAGCAAACAATAACAGTAGCAAAATCTAATGCAAGCATGAGAGAAAGGAATGGGCAATATCGGGATGATCAAAAGGGGGGCATGCCTGGTTGCTCTGGCAAGGAGGGGTCGTCGTCGACGTAGTCGATCACAGGGGCGGCATCGGTCTCGGGGTCTACCAGAGAGAAGAGGGGGGAGAAACAGTAAATATAAAGCAAACGTAACATCACAAAGCATAATATGGCAATATGAGGTGCTAGGGGTGTTCTAACGCAGCGCTAGGTGACACTGGCGAAGGAGGATAACATCCGGGAAAGTATTTCAGTGTTTCGTGTTTTTCGACAAATGAACCGGAGGGGGAAAGTTGCGTGTTTGCTATGCTAGGGATGACTGGCGGACGAACTGAGAGCGTATCCGGATTCGTCTCGTCGTTCTGAGCAACTTTCATGTAGAAAACATTTTCATCCGAGTTACGGATTATTTTCTATGGTTTTTCAAAGATTTACACAATATTCTGATATTGTTATTAACTCGAAAATATTGATTAAATGCTAGGTGCACCCAGCTCTGTGTACACAACAGTGTACACAAAGGATGACTGTGGGGCCCAAGGGGTCCAGTCAGTAGTTTGACTAGTCAAAGTTGACTGGTCAAAGGGAGAAGGTGTGACCCACATGGCATAGGCTATACCTAAACATATAGTCAAAAAACTATCATAATTAAATGAGGCCAACACGTCATCTGCACATTAGACAATTTAGTGCACTAATCTAATCCTAGATCTATCCTATCTCTAATTAACTTAGCCGGCCAGAGACACGGATGCACGGCCATGGCAAAGCATCAGCAAAGCAGCTTGGCGGCAGCAGCAAAGTATTAGCAAGCAACGACAGCAACTAGCATCAGCAGCGACGGCGCTCGCAGCGGAAGCAGTACAGAGCAGCAGTAGCGCAGCAACGCAAGCAGCGGCAGCTAGAAGCAGCACGCAGCTGGCGCCGGGAGGCTGCTGCGGCGGCGGCAGGAGGCGGACGCAGCTGGAGCGCGGGCAGCGCGGGATGTGACCGGCGCGGAGAGACGGCGGCGCAGGCGACGATCGGTCTGGGCGGGAGCGGGCGCTCGCGCGAAGTGGTCAAGGCTGCGGCGGGAGCAGACAGGCACGCTCGAGAGCGGAGCTCCGGCGGTTCGGCCATGGCGACGACAATTGGGTGCAGGTCTACGGCGCCAAAACGGAGACGGGAAACGGGGAAATCGGGGTTGGTGCTCACCGCGAACACGAAGGCGAGGTCGGTGAGGGCCGGGAGCCGTCGGAGCAGCGGGGACGACGGTGGCCGTGGCGGACAGCGTCGAAGGGGAACGGCGATGGCGGATATGCGAGGCCTCATGACTTGGACCGGAGGGCGGAGACGGCGTAGGGAAAGGCCGGCGGGGCTCCAGAACTACCTTGGCGCAGCTCGAGTGGTCGTGGCCATGGCGAGGCGGAGGCGGCGGTTGGCGATGTACGCGACGGACGAAGGCGATGGCGAGTGTACGGGGCCTCCCCGGTCCAACCCAACGGCGTAGACGAAGGGGGGGACAGTGGTGAAGCTCCTGCACGCGTCAGCTTGGCGGGGGAAGGCGGACGATGGCGGCGCGGTGACGAGGCTTCGGGCCAGCGGGTGCGTCGGGGGAAAGCGAGGCGCGGCGCGAGGAGGAAAAGGGGAGAGGCAGGGGCGTTAGGGTTAGCAGGGGGTGCGGGGTGGCCTTATCCGTCGCGGGAAACGACGAGGAGGCGTGGGATGGCTGCCCCATGGAGGATCCGGCCATAGACGATGTACAAACGTCCACCGCGACCGGTGAACAGGAAGGAAGAGGACCGAGAGGAAGTTGGGCTGGGCCTGCACTGTTGCCAGAAGGCCAAGTGCACAATGTATGCTTTCCAGTTTCCTTTTTCCTTTTATGTATTTAAGTTAGCTAAAGTTTTGTATTTGTTTGACCACCAAATGACTTTTGTAAAATATGCAACTGGTCTAAACAAATACTAGGAATTATTTAGTACTGCCACAAAAAGTTTGGAGTTTGTTTGAATTTACTCAATTTATTTTGCATTTTAAAAGCCTCAGTTAAGTGTTGTTGGCCACTTATTAATTTCCAAGGGATTTAACTGAGAGTCAAATGAAGTTGGTTTCATCACGACAATGATCAGGGGAATTTATAGAATAGTGTGAACATTTTAGTTTTACTGTTTTGAAAAATTATAATTTGACTTGGCATTAGAATTTGGATTTGAGTTTGGTTTGAAGCAAAGTGAGGATTAGCCAAATAATTATGATGACATAGCATCATTAGGCATGAGATTACTGTAGCATGACACCGGGGGTGTTACACCGGAGGAATACGTAAGGGACACTTTCCAGAACGTTTCAGACTCCGAAAAGGAATAGGTGTGTGGTACGGTAAGTAAACCGACTCGAAAACAGTTTTTAAGGCAATATTTCTCCGTTTTGGAAAATTAAAAAATAGAAAAATAAGTAGCAGTCCGGGAAGGACACGAGGGCCCCACGAGGGTGGAGGGCGTGCCCCCCTACCTCATGTGCCTTCCGGACTCCATTTTCTTGCACGATACGTATTTTGGTCGGTAAAAATGTATTATATATTCTCCCGAAGGTTTTGGCTCTTATATCACGCAAATATCCTCTGTTCTTGTTTCGAGCTGTTCTTTGTCAGGGTTGTCAAGGCCAGGCATCATGTCGTCCCCCTCCTCCAACAATGGTGACAAAGATGCTTGGCTAATGAAGATAGAGCTGAAGAGGGAAGAACCCATGGAGATCAACAAGGATGAAGATATCAAGAAGGCCACGAAGAACCAAGCTCCGGTAGCAGAAGACATCCTTCAACTTGATCACAATCTTCTTACCCCAACTGAGATCGAAGCTTTCAAGATGATTGAGTTAGCTCGTATTCAAAACAAGTATCTCACAAGTGAAAATATTTTGTTGAAGGAGCATATCGTTGCACTCAAGGGCATTATCCGCAAGTTGGAGGACCTCTTACGCTCGATGTGTGACTATCCATCACCACCACCTTCTTCACCAACAAAGAAGGAGACATAATCACATGGGTATGGGCACTCCCCTTGGCAATTGCCAAGCTTGGGGGAGTTGCCCCGGTATCGTATCACCATCACACTCCTATCTTTACCGTTTTTCTTAGTTCGATCCTATTAGTAGTATCTTGATCTAGTAGAATAAAGTTTATGGCATGATCTAGTTTTGAGTTTTGCTTTATGATCTCTCTATGTAATCGAGTCCGTGAATTATATATAATAAAGATTAGTGTTGAGTCAAGGGCTTGATTATTTTGCCATGATATTGAGTGAATAAAAGAAAAGAAAGAAAAAGAATAAAAATAAACAAAGAGTTCAGATTGATCTTATTGAGAGTAATGACTTCACATAAAAAGAGTATGATAATTAAAAGTTGTTGGGAGTTGGCAGACATAGCTTTGGTCATCGTTGCAACTAATAGGAAGTAATAAGGAAAGAGATGTTTCACATATAAATATATTATCATTGACATCTTTTATGATTGGGAGCACTCATTAAAATATGACATGCTAAAGAGTTGATGTTGGACAAGGAAGACGACGTAATGGGTTATGTTTTCTTATATTTGAGATAAAGTATCTTGTAATGGATCATCCAACATGTTGAGCTTGCCTTTCCCCCTCTTGCTAGCCAAATTCTCAGCACCAAGTAGAGATACTACTTGTGCTTCCAAAAACCCTTAAACCAGTTTTGCCATGAAAGTCCACCATATCTACCTATGGATTGAGTAAGATCCTTCAAGTAAGTCGTCATCGGTGCAAAGCAATAAAATTTTCTCTCTAAATATGTATAACTTATTAGTGTGGGAGAAAATAAGCTTTATACGATCTTGTGATATGGAAGAAATAAAAGCGACGGACTGCATAATAAAGTTTCATATCACAAGGGGCAATATAAAGTGACGTTTTTCGCATTAAGATTTTGTGCATCCAACCATAAAAGCTCATGGCAACCTCTGCTTCCCTCTGCGAAGGGCCTATCTTTTATTATTATCTTCTACCTTATGCAAGAGTCATGGTGATCTTCACCTTTCCTTTTTACATTTTATCCTTTGGCAAGCACAGTATGTTGGAAAGATCCTGATAAATATATCTAATTGGATGTAGGGGAGCATGAGTTATTATTGTTGACATTACCCTTGAGGTAAAAGGTTGGGAGGCGAAACTATAAGCCCCTAACTTTCTCTGTGTCCGATTAAAACTCCATAACCCCAAGTATCGCGTTAGTGTTAGCAATTATGAAAGACTAAATGATAGTTGAGTATGTGGACTTGCTATTAAGCTCCGACATAGACTCTTTCTGATGTTATGACAAATTGCAATTGCTAATAACTGAGATTATAGTTTGTTGGTTCCCAATAAAGTTTATGGTTCGTACTTTTGCATTGTGAATAGATTATTACTTGAGCATAAGAAATCATATGACAATATCTATATATGTTGCTGTTATGGAAATAATCATGATGCCTTCATGTCCGTATTTTATTTTTGTCGACACCTCTACCTCTAAACATGGGGACATATTTACCGTTATCGGCTTTTGCTTGAGGACAAGCGAGGTCTAAGCTTGAGGGAGTTGATACCTCCATTTTGCATCATGCTTTTATATCGATATTTATTGCATTATGGGCTGTTACTACACATTATGTCACAATACTTATGCCTATTCTCTCTTATTTTACAAGGTTTACATAAAGGAGGGAGAATGCCGGCAGCTGGAATTCTGGGCTGGAAAAGGAGCAAATATTAGAGACCTATTCTGCACAACTCCAAAAGTCCTGAAACTCCACTAAAGTCATTTTTGGAAATAATAAAAAATATTGAGCGGAAGAAGTTCACCAGAGGGGGGCCCACCTGTCCACGAGGGTGGGAGGCGTGCCCGACCCCCCTGGGCGCGCCCCCCTACCTCGTGGGCCCCCTGTTGGCTCTCCAATGGCCAGCTTCTGCTATATGAGGTCTTTCATCAAGGAAAAAATCATAAGCAACCTTTCGGGATGAAACTCCGCCGCCACGAGGCGGAACCTTGGCGGAACCAATGTAGGGCTCCGGCAGAGCTGTTCTGCTGGGGACACTTCCCTTCGGGAGGGGGAAATCATCGCCATCGTCATCACCAACGCTCCTCTCATCGGGAGAGAGCAATATCCATCAACATCTTCACCAACACCATCTCATCTGAAAACCCTAGTTCATCTCTTGTATCCAGTTCTTGTCTCCAAGTCCGGGATTGGTACTAGTAGGTTGCTAGTAGTGTTGATTACTCCTTGTAGTTGATCCTAGTTGCTTTATTTTGTGGAAGATCATATGTTCAGATCCTTTATGCATATTAATACCCCTCTGATTATGAACATGAATATGCTTTGTGAGTAGTTACGTTTGTTCCTGAGGACATGGGAGAAGTCTTGCTATTAGTAGTCATGTGAATTTGGTATTCGTTCGATATTTTGATGAGATGTATGTTGTCTAGCCTCTAGTGGTGTTATGTGAACGTCCACTACATAACACTTCACCATTTTTTGGGCCTAGAGGAAGGCATTGGGAAGTAATAAGTAGATGATGGGTTGCTAGAGTGACAGAAGCTTAAACCCTAGTTTATGCGTTGCTTCGTAAGGGGCTGATTTGGATCCATATGTTTCATGCTATGGTTAGGTTTACCTTAATACTTTTGTTGTAGTTGCGGATGCTTGCAATAGAGGTTAATCATAAGTGGGATGCTTGTTCAAGTAAGAACAGCACCCAAGCATCGGTCCACCCACATATCAAATTATCAAAGTACCGAACGCGAATCATATGAACGTGATGAAAACTAGCTTGACGATATTCCCATGTGTCCTCGGGAGCGCTTTTCTCTATATAAGAGTTTGTCCAGGCTTGTCCTTTGCTACAAAAAGGATTGGGCCACCTTGCTCCACTTTATTTACTTTTGTTACTTGTTGCTCGTTACAAATTACCTTATCACAAAACTATCTATTACCACTTATTTCAGTACTTGCAAAGAATACCTTGCTGAAAACCGCTTATCATTTCCTTCTGCTCCTCGTTGGGTTCGACACTCTTACTTATCGAAAGGACTACGATAGATACCCTATACGTGTGGGTCATCAGACGACAACGATGTTACATGGAGATCAAGGTGTCGCGTCGGTGATGATGGTGATCATGACGGTGCTTCGGAGATGGAGATCACAAGCACAAGATGATGATGGCCATATCATATCACTTACATTGATTGCATGTGATGTTTATATTTTATGCATCTTATCTTGCTTTGATTGACAGTAGCATTATAAGATGACAACTCACTAAATTATCAAGGTATAAGTGTTCTCCCTGAGTATGAACCGTTGCGAAAGTTCTTCATGCCGAGACACCACGTGATGATCAGGTGTGATAGGCTCTACGTTCAAATACAACGGGTGCAAAACAGTTGCACACGCGGAATACTCAGGTTAAACTTGACGAGCCTAGAATATAAAAGATACGGCCTCGGAACACTAAGACCGAAAGGTCGAGCGTGAATTATATAGTATATATGATCAACATAGTGATGTTCACTATTGAAACTACTCCATCTCACATGATGATCGGACATGGTTTAGTTGATTTGGATCACGTTATCACTTAGAGGATTAGAGGGATATCTATCTAAGTGGGAGTTCTTAAGTAATATGATTAATTGAACTTTAATTTATCATGAACTTAGTCCTGGTAGTATCAGCATATCTATGTTGTAGATCAATAGCTCGCGTTTAGCTCCCCTATTATATTTTGATATGTTCCTAGAGAAAACTGAGTTGAAAGATGTTAGCAGCAATTATGCGGATTGGATCCGTGATCTGAGGATTATCCTCATTGCTGCACAGAAGAATTATGTCCTTGATGCACCGCTAGGTGACAGACCTATTGCAGGAGCAGATGCAGACGTTATGAACATTTGGCTAGCTCAATATGATGACTACTTGATAGTTTAGTGCACCATGCTTAACGGCTAAGAATCGGGACTTCAAAGACGTTTTGAACGTCATGGACCATATGAGATGTTCCAGGAGTTGAAGTTAATATTTCAAGCAAATACCCGAGTTGAGAGATATGAAGTCTCCAACAAGTTCTATAGCTAAAAGATGGAGGAGAATAGCTAAGTAGTGAGCATGTCCTCAGATTGTCTGGGTACTACAATCGCTTGAATCAAGTGAGAGTTAATGTTCCAGATTAAATAGTGATTGACAGAATTCTCTAGTCACCATCACCAAGTTAGTAGAACTTTGTGATGAACTATAATTCCCAATCTCTTCACAATGCTAAAATCGGCAAAGGTAGAAATCATTAAAAAACATCAAGTGTTGATGGTTGACAAGACCACTAGTTTCAAAAGAAAGGACAAAGGGAAGAAGGGGAGCTTCAAGAAGAACGGCACGCAAGTTGCTGCTCAAGTGAAGAAGCCCAAGTCTGTACCTAATCCTGAGACTAAGTGCTTCTACTGCAAAGGGACTGGTCACTTGAAGCGGAACTGCCCCAAGTATTTGGCGGATAAAAGGATGGCAAAGTGAACAAAGGTATATTTGATATACAGATTATTGATGTGTATTTTACTAGTGTTCGTAGCAACCCCTCAGTATTTGATACTAGTTCAGTTGCCAAGAGTAGTAACTCGAAACAGGAGTTGCAGAATGAACAGAGACTAGTTAAGGGTGAAGTGATGATGTGTGTTGGAAGTGGTTCCAAGATTGATATGATCATCATCGCACGCTCCCTACACTTTCGGGATTAGTGTTGAACCTAAATAAGTGTTATTTGGTGTTTGCGTTGAGCATGAATATGATTTGATCATGTTTATTGTAATACGGTTATTCATTTAGTTAGAGAATAATTGTTGTTCTATTTACATGAATAAAACCTTCTATGGTCATACACCCAATGAAAATGGTTTGTTGGATCTCGATCGTAGTGATACACATATTCACAATATTGAAGCCAAAAGATGCAAAGTTAATAATGATAGTGCAACTTATTTGTGGCACTACCGTTTAAGTCATATTGGAGTAAAGCACATGAAGAAATTCCATGTTGATGGGATTTTGGAATCACTTCATTATGAATGACTTAATGCTTGCGAACCATGCCTTATTAGCAAGATGACTAAGACTCCGTTCTTCGGAACAATGGAGCGAGCAACTGACTTATTGGAAATAATACATACTGATGTATGCGATCCGATGAGTGTTGAGGCTCGCGGCGGGTATCATTATTTTCTGACCTTCACAGATGATTTGAGCAGATATGGGTATATCTACTTGATGAAACATAAGTCTGAAACATTTGAAAAGTTCATATAATTTCAGAGTGATGTAGAAAATCATCATAACAAAAAAATAAAGTTTCTACGATATGATTGTGGAGGAAAATATTTGAGTTATGAGTTTGGCCTTCAATTAAAACAATGTGGACTAGTTTCACAAACTCATGCCACCTGGAACACCACAGCATAATGGTGTGTCAGAACGTCATAACCGTACTTAATTGAATATAGTGCAATCTATGATGTCTCTTACCGATTTACCACTATCGTTTTGGGGTTATGCATTAGAGACAGCTGCATTCACGTTAAAAGGGCACCATCTAAATCCGTTGAGACAACACCATATGAACCGTGGTTTGGCAAGAAACCAAAGTTGTCGTTTCTTAAAGTTTGGGGTTGCGATGCTTATGTGAAAAACTTTCATCCTGATAAGCTCAAACCCAAATCGGAGAAATGTGTCTTCATAGGATATCCAAAGGAGACAGTTGGGTACACCTTCTATCACAGATCCGAAGGAAAGACATTTGTTGCTAAGAATGGATCCTTTCTAGAGAAGGAGTTTCTCTCGAAAGAAGTGAGTGGGAGGAAAGTAGAACTTGATGAGGTAACTGTACCTGCTCCCTTATTGGAAAGTAGTTCATCGAAGAAATCTGTTCCTGTGACTACTACACCAATTAGTGAGGAAGCTAATGATGATGATCATGTAACTTCAGATCAAGTTACTACCGAGCCTCGTAGGTAAACCAGAGTGAGATCCGCACCAGAGTGGTACGGTAATCCTGTTCTGGAGGTCATGTTACTTGACCATGACGAACCTACGAACTATGAGGAAGCAATGATGAGCCCAGATTCTGCGAAATGGTTTGAGGCCATGAAATATGAGATAGGATCCATGTATGAGAACAAAGTATGGACTTTGGTTGACTTGCCCGATGATTGGCAAGCCATAGAAAATAAATGGATCTTCAAGAGGAAGACAGACGCTGATAGTAGTGTTACTATCTACAAAGCTAGACTTGTCGAAAAAGGTTTTTGACAAAGTTCAAGGTGTTGACTACGATGAGATTTCTCACTCGTATCTATGCTTAAAGTCTGTCCGAATCATGTTAGCAATTGCCGCATTCTATGAAATCTGGCAAATGGATAACAAAACTGCAATCCTTAATGGATTTATTAAAGAATAGTTGTATATGATGCAACCAGAAGGTTTTGTCAATCCGAAAGGTGCTAAAAAAATGTGCAAGCTCCAGCGATCCATCTGTGGACTGGTGCAAGCATCTCAGAGTTGGAATATACACTTTGATGAGTTGATTAAAGCATATAGTTTTACATAGACTTGCGGTGAAGCCTGTATTTACAAGAAAGTGAGTGGGAACACTACAGCATTTCTGATAAATATATGTGAATGACATATTGTTGATCGGAAATAATGTAGAATTTTCTAGAAAGCATAAAGGAGTATTTGAAAGGAGTTTTTCAAAGAATGACCTCGGTGAAGCTGCTTACATACTGAGCATCAAGATCTATAGAGATAGATCAAGACGCTTGATAAGTTTTTTCAATGAGTACATACCTTGACAAGATTTTGAAATAGTTAAAAATGGAACAGTCAAAGAAAGAGTTCTTGCCTGTGTTACAAGGTGTGAAATTGAGTAAGACTCGAAGCCCGACCATGGCAGAAGATAGAGAGAGAATGAAAGTCATTCCCTATGCCTCAGCCATAGGTTCTATAAAGTATGCCATGGTGTGTACCAGATATATTGTATACCCTACCACTGAGTTTGACAAGGGAGAACAATGGTGATCTAGGATTAGATCACTGGACAGCGGTCAAAATTATCCTTAGTGGAATAAGGATATGTTTCTCAATTATGGAGGTGACAAAAGGTTCGTCATAAAGGGTTACATCGATGAAAGTTTTTGACACTGATCCAGATGACTCTAAGTCTCAATCTGGATACATATTGAAAGTGGGAGCTATTAGCTAAAGTAGCTCTGCGCAGAGCATTGTAGACATAGAAATTTGCAAAATACATACGGATCTGAATATGGCAGACCCGTTGACTAATCTTCTCTCACAAGGAAAACATGATCACACCTTAGTACTCTTTGGGTGTTAATCACATAGTAATGTGAACTAGATTATTGACTCTAGTAAACCCTTTGGGTGTTGGTCACATGACGATGTGAACTATGGGTGTTAATCACATGGTGATGTGAACTATTGATGTTAAATCACATGGCGATGTGATCTAGATTATTAACTCTAGTGCAAGTGGGAGACTGAAGGAAATATGCCCTAGAGGCAATAATAAAGTTATTATTTATTTCCTTATATCATGATAAATGTTTATTATTCATGCTAGAATTGTATTAACCGAAAACATGATACATGTGTGAATACATAGACAAACAGAGTGTCACTAGTATGCCTCTACTTGACTAGCTCGTTGATTAAAGATGGTTATGTTTCCTAGCCATAGACAAAGAGTTGTCATTTTATCAATGGGATCACATCATTAGGAGAATGATGTGATTGACTTGACCCATTTTGTTAGATTAGCACACGATCGTTTAGTATTCTGCTATTGCTTTCTTCATAACTTATACATGTTCCTATGACTATGAGATTATGCAACTCCCGTTTATCGGAGGAACACTTTGTGTGCTACCAAATGTCACAACGTAACTGGGTGACTATAAATGTGCTCTACAGGTGTCTCCGAAGGTACTTGTTGGGTTGGCGTATTTCGAGATTAGGATTTGTCACTCGGATTGTCGAAGAGGTATCTCTGGGCCCACTCGGTAATGTACATCACTTAAGCCTTGCAAGCATTGCAACTAATGAGTTAGTTGCGGGATGATGTATTACAGAACAAGTAAAGAGACTTGCCGGTAACGAGATTGAACTAGGTATTGAGATACTGACGGTCGAATCTCGGGCAAGTAACATATCGATGACAAAGGGAACAACGTATGTTGTTATGCGGTCTGACCGATAAAGATCTTCGTAGAATATGTGGGAGCCAATATGAGCATCTAGGTTCCGCTATTGGTTATTGAACGGAAATGTGTCTCGGTCATGTCTACATAGTTCTCGAACCCGTAGGATCCGCACGCTTAAAGTTTTGATGACAGTTATATTATGAGTTTATATGTTTTGATGTACCGAAGGTTGTTCGGAGTCCCGGATGTGATCACGGACATGATGAGGAGTCTCGAAATGGTCAAGACATTAAGATTGATATATTGGACGACTATATTCGGACACCGAAATGGTTCCGGGGGTTATCGGATATATACCGGAGTACCGGGGTTACCGGAACCCCCCGGGGGATTAATGGGCCTACATGGGCCTTAGTGGAGAAGAGGATGAGCGGCCAGGGCAGGCTGCGCGCCCCTCCCCCTCTAGTCTGAATTGGATAAGGAGGGGCGGCACCCCCCTTTCCTTCTTCTCCTCCTCCTCTTTCCCCCTTCTCCTAATCCAACAAGGAAGGGAGGGAGTCCTACTCCCGGTGGGAGTAGGACTCCTCCTGGCGCGCCCCTCTCCTGGCCGGCCGCCTCCCCCCTTGCTCCTTTATATACAGGGGCAGGGGGCACCCCAGAGACACAAAAATTGATCTCTTGATCTTTTAGCCATGTGCAGTGCCCCACCTCCACCATAGTCCACCTCGATAATACTGTAGCGGTGCTTAGGCAAAGCCCTGCGTCGGTAGAACATCATCATCATCACCACGCCGTCGTGCTGACGAAACTCTCCCTCAACACTCGGCTGGATCGGAGTTCGAGGGACGTCATCGGGCTGAACTTGTGCTGAACTCGGAGGTGCCGTGCATTCGGTACTTGATCGGTCGGACCGTGAAGACGTACGACTACATCAACCGTGTTGTGCTAACGCTTCTGCTTTCGGTCTACGAGGGTACGTGGACAACACTCTCCCCTCTCGTTGCTATGCATCACCATGATCTTGCGTGTGCGTAGGAAAGTTTTTGAAATTACTACGTTCCCCAACAAAAAGGACACTGCACGCGCTGGCGCCCGCCTGGTGTCGATCATCATGGCTCACGTCACGAGAGCCGCGTGAGGTTTTCTCCGCCTTGATATCTCCGCTCCTCGCGAGGTAGCCTAGTGAGGCTGCTCCTGAGGAGGTCTTGCAACGCCCTCCTCGCAAGGCTTGGCCCCTCGTGAGGACCTTGAATGCTTTGTTGACGAAGATGGGTTGTACAGGCCCGCTAGCATAGCCACATCATGGGCCACAGGCAGGCAAGTCTGGGGACCCCCGTTCCCAGAACGCCGACAGTAGCTCCCAGGCCCAAGGTGCGCTCGGGCTTGGCTTCGCGGTGAAGCCAAGGGTCAAGTACGGAGCGCTGCTGGCCCCCAAAGCCTGCGGCCTTGGTCGACGCGTGGCGGTTGATTGGACGTGTGCGTCTCCACTTCCCACGCCGCCTCGACAACTGCACGACTTGACAAGTCCCTGCGACATGCAAGGAAAACCATCATTACCAGTGGTCGTGGGAGGCGCCGGTTGGCCTCCTCTCCTATAAATGGGAAAAAGGGGAAGAGCCCTCGTCGTCCATCTCTTCCTTGCTTCACTCGCTTCTTCATCCTTGCTCCCCTGCTTGCAACAATGGCGCCCATCCGAAGGTTCTCCACTGAAGAGAAAGGAAAGGCCTCCCACGATGATCCCGTGCCACTCCCGCCGAAGAAGAGGTTGGTCCATTATCGCGACGAGGCGGCGATGCAGGTGGTGACGAGGCCTTGGTGCGAGCGGCCTCCTCCAGGGTACCTGCTTCCCTTGTACGCCCGAGCCGAGGGCTCGGGAGGGCGGAGCGACGAGCGGCGACGCCCGTGCCATGGATTCCTCACGCGAGCTTGTGCCTTGGGCGCTGATGCCCCCGAGTTCCTGGATCCTCTTCCCACGGTACTTCTTTGACGTGATGCCGCCAAGGGGGGCTCTCGAGCTCTGGCTACAGCACGCCGACTTCAACGCTCCAGCGATCGGAGCAGAGGTCGAAGCGGTCCCCATGGGCAAGATCTTCATGACTCGCGGCTGGGGTGAGGTTGCACGGGTCTGCCGTGCGGAAGGCGCCCTCACGATCCATTTTGAGTTCGACGACGCCTCCACGCTCTTCTTCAAGGTCTTCGACACGGAGGGCCGCCGCCTGGAGTGTTGCCCTGGAGGGGAGCGCCGAGGTGATGCACGCTCCGCTCGTGGCTACTCCAGCAGCAGCAGCCCCTGGGAGTCTAGCGACTCTTCGGAGCTCTACGAGACTCCGGAGACGAGCGACGATAACTACGTGCCCCCAAGCTTCCGCCGGGCTCGGGGCAGAGCCGCGGCGTCCAGCCGCCGCCGCTGATCTGGATGGGATTGGCGCCGGCCTCCCGTGGCCCACTGTTGATGATGGCGTCTGCCACGGGAGGGTGTAGATAGGATTCCTCTTAGTTCTTGTTTTAGTTTCCTGCGAAGAATCATGAAGTACCCGTGGGGGTGTGTAAGGATTTGTAATGCTTTTTGTGTATATATTCCCTGTTATGAAAATTTGCGAACGCATGTCCTGTTTAGGTTCGGTCTCCCCTTTCTGACCTCGCGATAGCTTGTTGTTCTAGCCTAACAGGTCCTGGTCCCCAAGCAGGCTGCAGTCGTCGCTGGTATGCCAGGTCGCGTGCCGTGGTCAAGGCCAGGAGGTGAGCGGCCCGAGGTCCAGTAAGAGCCCCTGAGTTGCGATGCTCAGGGGGTCCCCCTTAGCGTCCAAGCAGCTATGGTAAGGCAGGAAAGGGATGCGACGTGGTCGCAACTAGAATGCGGCGAGCACGGCCCTTAGGTTCTATCGATTAGCCAGTCTGAGCACGAGACTTATTTCAGTAGTTCAGGATCGATTCCTCGTGTTGCGCCAGGCCTATGCGCAACCACTCACAGCCTAGCTAGGTTAGGCCCGTACGGGTCCTTCCCCTTCCAATGATTTCCTTCGTGCTCTACGTCCTAAGGTCCCGGCCCTCGAGCGAGCTCAGCCGCCGCTGGTATGCCAGGTCGCGATGTCGTGGTCAAGGCCAGGGGGTGAGGGCTGGAGATACAGTAAGAGCTCCTGAGTCGTGATGCTCATGAGCCCCCCTTTAACGCGCAAGAGGATCTCATGTCAGAGGAGAGGGTCCGTGGTACCACCCGCTATTATCCTCAGGAAGTTCTTGCAGGTCATCACAAGGAGAAACACGGTTTTGCCGTTATGGTTGCCTGCCCACCGCTAGTTGCTCAGAGACAAGATGAAGGCACTGAGGGCCTGGTGAGGTGACGTGCGTGGAGCGTGCCGCGAGCCAGAGCTCGACCGCTCAGGTTTGTCGATGTGGCAGGGACGGACCCATGCACCAGCGCAGTGCCTGTGTGTGGAGGCCCCGTGGGACGCGACGATCGACCAGGTGGTAACCGGGCCCGGGCAGGCAGATTAAGCATGGAAGACAAATCAACTTGGGTAAATGCAGAAAGATACATGCCACTGGGTTAGGCCCGAGCGGCTTGGGGATGATGCAGCCCGAGGAGCGCCCCCAACAAGGTAAGCTAAAACATAGGCAAAGGAATGATGCTATTGATGATGCTAGTACTCTGCTGAATGAAACTGTGCCACTAGGTGAATTTCTTGATGAATAACTAGCTAAGGCTAAAGAAATTGAAAATGACAAAACTGATGAAATTTATGATTCACCTATTAGGCCTAGCTCTCCTAGAATCGAAATGCCTAAGATACCCGAGGGCTATGTTGTGGATGAGGAGATAACTAGAGAATTTATTGCGTGTAATGATAGAGAGGATGTTCAGAAACTACTATGTAAGCTGAAAGAAAAATCTCTGAATGCAAGAATGAAATATGAACCTAAGTTTGCTACTTCACCTATCTTTGTTACCGACAAGGATTATGAGTTCTTTGTCGATCCTGAGTTAATTACTTTGTTGAATCAGATCCTTTTCATGGTTATGAATCTGAAACTGTTGTGGCACATCTTACTAAATTGTATGATCACTGGTACAGTGAGGTGCTATACAAACGGTTTTAACCCCTTTCCGCGACGGTGTTTTGAACCTTCACCAAGTGAGTGACTGTGATAGGGGGGTCCATCCCACATGACCTAGAAACCGTCGAGGATAGGCCCTCCGGTCACACACAGTCGGCAAAGTGAGGTTGTGTGCGGTGGGTGAGCGGTCAAATATGGTTATACGGGCCCAATCGGTTCCGGTCCTAAGTACATCCCACACAGTCAGTCCCAAACAAACGTTTCCGTTTCTTATGTACATTCCACACAGTCAATCCAAGGAATATGTGTCCATTCTTATGTACATCCCACACTGTCAATCCAGGGAAAACATTTCCGTTCATATGTACATCCCACACAGTCAGTCCAGGGAAAACGTTTCCGTTCATATATACATCCCACACAGTTTTGTGCATAGGCTCGTGTGTGATAGGTGTAACTATCACACACGCTCTGCCTCTGTCACGACCGGTTTTCCAATAAAAATTTTTATTGAAAGATTGATCTTTTGAGTCCAGTATGAGGAAAAATCCTCCTTACTGGTAGACAATCTCTTGATACAATAAGCCAGTAGCAAAAATATATTACAGGGTCGAGCTAAGGGTGCTCAACAATTTATTACAAGCGCGCCAATGATTATACATAATGGCGGATATAACACAATGGTGTGGTGGCATACTATTGACTCGAGCTTAAAGTGAGGGTGGAATAACACAGTGGGGAGTGGATAACATGACTCTTAAACTAGCATCTCATCGAGCGTCGAGGTGAGGCTCGATGAATTTATTCGGGTTGCGGAAGCGGATATAATACAGTGACCAAATCCAGGGTCGCACGAGACTGACTGGGACTCCTCTAGGCGTCGGACGTGCTATCGAATTCTTCATCCATGAGATCGCCTTTGTCAGCATCTGGCCAAATCAACAAGCCAGGTGAGTACTTTGAAGTACTCGCAAGACAGTTCAGACGTAAGATATAACAAATGCATGCATGAATGCGTTATGATTAATTTACCAATGCACATTCAGAATTTAGCAGGCAAGGTAAGTAAAAGGGAATCGGCGGTAGTCCGCCTTAAATCCCAACAAAATAAAAGAAAAACCGATCGGGTGTCTGAAGCGACGCCTCGAAAGGTGAACAAGTAAATAAAGATCATGCCATAGTCGGGCGTCTAAGCGACACCACGTAAAGGGCTTAAACTGAAAATAAAAGACATACGTGCCACAGACGGACGTCGGAGCGACATCACGGAAAGGGCTTGTATTGAAAGGAAATAACAGTACTGCCACAGTCGGACGTCTGAGCGACATCGCAGAAAGGGCTTCTGCTGAAAGTAAATAATAACAACGCCACAGTCGGACATCTGAGCGACATCGCAGAAAGGGCTTTTAATGAAAATAAAAGATAACAACGCCACAGTCGGACGTCTGAGCGACATCGGAGAAAGGGCTTTTGCTGAAAGTAAATAATAACAATGCCACAGTCGGACGTCTGAGCGACATCGCAGAAAGGGCTTTTGCTGAAAGTAAATAATAACAACGCCACAGTCGGACGTCTGAGCGACATCGCAGAAAGGGCTTATAATGAAAATAAAAGATAACAACGCCACAGTCGGACATCTGAGCGACATCGCAGAAAGGGCCTTTGCTGAAAGTAAATAATAACAACACCACAGTCGGACGTCTGAGCGACATCGCAGAAAGGGCTTATAATGAAAATAAAAGATAACAACGCCACAGTCAGATGTCTGAGCGACATCGCAGAAAGGGCTTATAATGAAAATAAAAGATAACAACGCCACAGTCGGATGTCTGAGCGACATCGCAGAAAGGGCTTTCTTCATAAGGAAAATAATACTCATAATAAATAATCAACTCATGATAATAAACGGGTTAGTCCATCCATAGGAATAAACATTTAACTGGGCTTAGCTCTCATGTGATTCACCGGAGTATCTGTCACCAGAAACTGACACTTGTCAGGATAAGATAATGCAGAACTTGAACATGGATGAGATGATTCGAGGATATATGACTCTGCAGAGTTTGTACTAAAATTACCCACAGCTAATGGATTTCCGTAGTCCCGAAGGACTAGTTCCGTTTACGGTAGTTCAGAAGGAAACACAGTGATCCAGTACACACCCATCACACCTCATGATGTCAGGAATCACCCTAGACAACGTACAAGAAAAACTTTGAGACGGGGAGATCACAATCTCGAATAGCATGGGATCAAATTTATATATGCATGCTCTAAGGGGTGCCCCCCTCTCGGTCCCAACCGGAAACACCCATGCCCCCTGACCAGATGACTGGCTTTAATCCAGGGCCATGGAACCATCATCACGGCCTCTCCTTTTGGTGTGTACCAGGAAAGCGGTTTGCAACCTACTAAGCCATATCCCTTGCGGAAAACTTGTGGTAGTACGGGAAGGGAAATGGATTGGAACCGAACCGATACGGGCCGATACTCAAGTCAAATACTATGGCATAAGACTGGCATGCTACAACACTGCCATCTTACCCATCCTCATGCCAACACATGGCCATGCACATTCACATCCAACACGTATGGATCATCGAACTCACTTGCCTCAACTATGCATGAAAAATAACGTTCATCGGTATGCTCATCAACATGCCATGAAACTTGCTAAATGCAAACATGCCAAAACACTTATCATATCAAAAGTTCAAACATGCTTGCCTGGTTCAGAGTAGTCGGAGCCTAGCTCGGTGAAGTTCGCGGCCCCGTCACCTCCTTCGGTATCTATGGTTTAAAGGAAACATACGCGCTAACGTAAATACCGAGAGGTGCATAAAAATTATTCCAAATATTTTTCAAATAAATCTAATAAGAAAACTAGACAAAATTTCAGAGAGGACAGAAAAAGAATCACTCAAAAATACTCTTCTGTTTAAAAGTTATTAGTGTTTTTGTCTAGGGACCTTTCTGTAATGAAACAGAAACTTTCCAGGGTCCTCTTTGTAAAACAGAAAATGTTTCAGTCCCGAATACGCCAGTTCAGTGGAGAAAGCGTATTTTTCCTGAAGGCGTTACCAGAAAACGATTCAAAGAGAATAAAAATCTGACGGGGTGGACCCACCCGTCAGGTTTGAAAACGGAGGCAGAGTTTTGGCGCCAGAGGGCCGCAGCGATCGCCGGCGGGGATCCACGGCGGGGCAGGAGGATCGTAGGGTACCTCCGAGTTCAGGGCGCCATTTTGCGTCGGTTGGTGGTGGTGGTGGTCGTCGGCGAGCTTCACGTCGACGGCGGCCTTGACTCCGGCGGGCGGTGGTTCGGGTGTTGATGGATTTCGCCGGAGAGGGCTGCAAACTTCGAATTGAGGTGGGGGTTAGAGCACTAGGTGTAAGAGAAGGCTACGGACGAGGTTTGGGCGCCGGAGGAGTTCTCACCGGAGAGAACGTTGCCGGAGCCCGAGGCGGACGGAGATGGCCGGAGTCGAGGAAGAAAGGCCCCTCGAGGCCCTTCCAGTGGCTAGGCGGGGTATGGCGAGGTGGTGGAGTTGTGTGGGGGCAAGAGCAAGCTCGGGGGGGCTATATATAGACGGCCCGAGGCGATTGCCGTGAATGGATGAGTCCGGCGGGCGATTATGGCGGTGCTGTGGGTGGACGGTCGGCTTAGGGGCTTGAGCGTCATCTAGGTGAAGTATTGGTGCCATCCCAGTGTCCAGCTCAGCACGGGAGGGAGGATTACGGCCTACCCTCGACGAAACGGGGACCAAAGAATGAATGGATATGGTAAGAAGTATCACCTGTATCAAGAATTCTTAAGAGGCGGTGAAATTCTCACGACATTCTTGACATAAAAGATGGTAATACTCCAAGGTAAAGAAGAACAAATGCTGGATAGCAAGGATCTCAAGGTATAATACAAAACACGAACAAGTTTGTGTTGAACGGAAGGCAATAAAGTGGTCGATGATAACGCAAATCATCGAGGACAAGGATGGTATTTCTCATCATGAATTCAATTGATATCCTGGAAGAGCTCTGAATGCTGATGATGATCACGACACATTTGTCGAGAGATTTCATGAAGATGTAATCGATCGGCAATGACATCAAGTTAAAGGAATGATAAAGCAAAAGGTTATTGGAACCACGGGTACATCACAATCTCAGAATCAAGATTGTTGTTCAAGGCGAAGTGATATGACGAGGAAAGTCGACGTAAGCTTAGCTCACCATTGAAAATTGTGCTCCGGGAAGAAGGACCAGGTAGCATCGTTAAAATTTAGCACAATAATGATATAGCCGATCAGGCTAGGAATGACTTGAAGGGTTATTAAACTCCTAAGCAACAAAATTTACTTAAGAGTTATTGAATCGAAGTGCGGACTCGATTCACTTATCGGTGTTCTTGAGTGAATAATAACTCAGAACTCGAGGGGAAATTTGAATCGGTGAGAAATAACAATTGATGAAGAACTCATATGGAGTGAAGTAGTTCTGTGATATTCTCGAGGTACCAGAGGGTATACTCGAAGGTAGAGCAGAATAGAGGTTGATAGGTGTAATGATCTGCAGAAGACAAGTACTTCAACTTGTCCGAGAAAAGGAATCAAAGAATATCAATATGGCCGGAACTATGATTCCAGATATAAGATGAACTTATACCAAGGGAATAATTAATTTAAGAGTAGCTTCCATGATAAGATCTACATCGTGTCCATGGGCATGAACACAAAGTTCAAGGTTGACTCCCACTTATCCAATGCATAACCTTTCATTCACTTCTCTCGTTCGATGAAGTTGTAGTGTTGAAATTTTATTTGGCAAAATACCAGAAGAGTATGACTCATGAAAACTTTCGAGTTCACACATATTAGAAAAGGCATAGGTTCAACCCATTGGTACATCTTAGAAACATATACCACAAACTTAAGCAATTGGTCTCACAGATCACAACGAATCTGATGTGAGTATCGATACTCAATTAGAAGGAAAAAGAATGCAAAGGCATCAGATTATATAAACAACCGACTAATTCAAAGCTCAAATGCAAAAGAATTATGATTTCCAAATCAAGGGGTCAGAAGCAAACGCTCTGATTAAGAATGGATGAGTTGAATAGACTTAGGGGTAAAATCGATGGCAATTTGATTGGCTGAGAACCAGCTCATGTTTAAAATGATGTCTAAGCCGAAAGGATAAATCCTGAGGATTGCGAGCATCTGCAGCATATTGAATCAACGGATCAAAATTATAGTGACAAAGGATGCCAATAATATTACTAGACTTATGGGATTAACCATAATGCAAGCAAGCAAGAATTTCAAGATCAATAGGCTGCTGAGGATTTTCGGAAGATCGAATGGTATTTCAAAGATTGGTGACATACATGAATCAACAGGGGATGTCGGTATGAACGACAAATGTAGGTAGTTATCCATAAGGATTTATCGGTGGTAGGGATCGCAACGGCGAAGGGCAGAAGGGTCTCGGGAAAGCATCAAAGAGTGTCTTCAGAATCTTCTAGTGCAGCAGGCGATCATATGGCCAAAAGGGGATCTTCGGGAGAAAGTATTTTCGAGAACCTAAAGTTAGATTTTAGCAAAATCATTTAACTCGAATAGAAGAGAGATCAAAATCCCAGAGTATAGACGAGGAGTAAAAGATCCTAATACCACCCAATGGTGACGTGGGCTCGTAAAACACACAGCCATGTTAGTAAAGGTTTTGTAGTGACTAGACTCGACTTCAACCAAGGAATGTGGAAGGGGGATTCCTATAGGCAGTCGGCTCTGATACCAACTTGTGACGCCCCCGATTCAATCGTACACTAATCATACACGCAAACATGTACGATCAAGATCAGGGACTCATGGGAAGATATCACAACACAACTCTAAAATAAAATAAGTCATACAAGCATCATAATACAAGCCAGGGGCCTCGAGGGCTGCTACCTCTTGAGCTTGCGTTGGATTTCCCCGAAGAGGAGAGGATGATGCAGCAAAGTAGCGTAAGTATTTCCCTCGGTATCAATCAAGTAGGAGGCTACGCGCGAGTCCCTCGTACCTACACAAAACAATAGCTCAACGCAACCAACACGATTAGGGGTTGTCAATCCCTTCACGGTCACTTACGAGAGTGCGATCTGATAGAGATGATAGATAATATTTTTGGTATTTTTTATATAGAGATGCAAGGTAAAATAAAAGGCAAAGTAAAAAAGCAAAGCAATAATAAAGTGATTGGAGATTGATATGATGAGAATAGACCCGGGGGCCATAGGTTTCACTAGTGGCTTCTCTCAAGAGCATAAGTATTTCTACGGTGGGTGAACAAATTACTGTTGAGCAATTGACAGAATTGAGCATAGTTATGAGAATATCTAGGTATGATCATGTATATAGGAATCACGTCCAAGACAAGTAGACCGACTTATGCCTGCATCTACTACTATTACTCCACTCATCGACCGCTATCCAGCATGCATCTAGAGTATTAAGTTCATGAAAATAGAGTAACGCCTTAAGCAAGATGACATGATGTAGAGGAATAAATTCATGCAATATGATAAATACCCCATCTTGTTATCCTCGATGGCAACAATACAATATGTGCATTGTTGCCCTTTCTATCACTGGGTAAGGACACCGCAAGATTGAACCCAAAGCTAAGCACTTCTCCCATTGCAAGAAAAACCAATCTAGTAGGCCAAACCAAACTGATAATTCGAAGAGACTTGCAAAGGTAACCAATCATACATAAAAGAATTCAGAGAAGATTCAAATATTGTTCATAGATAAACTTGATCATAAACCCACAATTCATCGGTCTCAACAAACACACCGCAAAAAGAAGATTACATCGAATAGATCTCCACGAGAGAGGGGGAGAACTTTGTATTGAGATCCAAAAAGAGAGAAGAAGCCATCTAGCTACTAACTATGGACCCGAAGGTCTGAGGTAAACTACTCACACTTCATCGGAGAGGCTATGGTGATGATGTAGAAGCCCTCCATGATGGATGCCCCCTCCGGCGGAGCTCCGGAATAGGCCCCAAGATGGGATCTCGTGGGTACAGAAGGTTGCGGCAGTGGAATTAGGTTTTTGGCTCCATTTCTGATCGTTTGGGGGTACGTAGGTATATATAGGAGGAAGGAGTACGTCGGTGGAGCTTCGAGGGGCCCATGAGGCAGGGGGCGCGCCCTAGGGGGGCGCCCTCCACCCTCGTGACCGCCTCATGGCTTTCTTGACGGAGGGTCCAAGTCTCCTGGATCTTATCTGATGAGAGAATCACGTTCCCGAAGGTTTCATTCCATTCGGACTCCGTTTGATATTCCGTTTCTTCGAAACACTAAAATAGGCAAAAAACAGCAATTCTGGGCTGGGCCTCCGGTTAATAGGTTAGTCCCAAAAGTAATATAAAAGTGGAAAATAAAGCCCAATATAGTCCAAAACAGTAGATAATATAGCATGGAGCAATCAAAAATTATAGATACGTTGGAGACGTATCAGGCATCCCCAAGCTTAATTCCTGCTCGTCCTCGAGTAGGTAAAAGATAAAAAGAGAATTTTTGATGCGGAGTGCTACTTGGCATAATTTCAATGTAAATCTTCCCAATTGTGGTATGAATATTCAGATCCAAAAGATTCAAGACAAAAGTTTATATTGACATAAAAATAATAATACTTCAAGCATACTAACAAAACAATTATGTCTTCTCAAAGTAACATGGCCAAAGAAAGTTTATCCCTACAAAATCATATAGTTTAGTCATGCTCCATTTTCGTCACACGAGAATGCTCTCATCATGCACAACCCCGATGACAAGCCAAGCAATTGTTTCATACTTTAATAATCTCAAACTCGTAAACCTTCACGCAATACATGAGCGTGAGCCATGGATATAGCACTATGGGTGGAATAGAATATGATAATGGGGGTTATGTGGAGAGACAAAAAAAGAGAAAGTCTCACATCAACGAGGCTAATCAATGGGCTATGGAGATGCCCACCGATTGATCTTAATGCAAGGAGTAGGGATTGCCATGCAACAGATGCACTAGAGCTGTAAATGTATGAAAGCTCAACAAAAGAAACTAAGTGGGTGTGCATCCAACTTGCTTGCTCACGAAGACCTAGGGCACTTGAGGAGGCCCATCGTCGGAATATACAAGCCAAGTCCTATAATGAAAAGTTCCCACTAGTATATAAAAATGACAAAACAAGAGACTTTCTATCATGATGATTATGGTGCTACTTTGAAGCACAAGTGTGGAAAAGGATAGTAACATTGTCCCTTCTCTCTTTTTCTCTCATTTTTTTCTTTTTTTTGGGCCTTCTCTTTTTTTATGGCCTTTCTCTCTTTATATATATTTATTTATTTATTTATTCCTCACTTGGGACAATGCTCTAGAGAATGATGATCATCACACTTCTATTTATTTACAACTCAATGATTACAACTGCATACTAGAACAAAGTATGACTCTATATGAATGCCTCCGGCGGTGTACCGGGATATTCAATGAATCAAGAGTGACATGTATGAAAGAATTATGAACGGTGGCTTTGCCACAAATACTATGTCAACTACATGATCATGCTAAGCAATATGACAATGATGAATGTGTCATGATGAACGGTATGGTGGAAAGTTGCATGGCAATATATCTCGAAATGGCTATGGAAATGCCATAATAGGTAGGTATGGCGGCTGTTTTGAGGAAGATATAAGGAGGTTTATGTGTGAAAGAGTGTATCATATCACGGGGTTTGGATGCACCGGCGAAGTTTGCACCAACTCTCAATGTGAGAAAGAGCAATGCACTGTACCGAAGAGGCTAGCAATGATGGAAGCGTGAGAGTGCGTATAATCCATGGACTCAACATTAGTCATAAAGAACTCATATACTTATTGCAAAAATCTACAAGTCATCAAAAACCAAAGCATTACGCGCATGCTCCTAGGGGGATAGATTGGTAGGAAAAGACCATCGCTCGTCCCCGACCGCCACTCATAAGGAGGACAATCAAATAACACCTCATGTTTCAAATTTGTTACATAACGTTTACCATACGTGCATGCTACTGGACTTGCTAGCTTCAACACAAGCACTTCTCAAATTCACAATTACTCTACTAGCATGACTTTGATACTATCACCTCCATATCTCAAAACAATTATCAAGCATCAAACTTTTCTTAGTATTCAACGCACTCAAAAGAAAGTTTTACAAATCTTGAATACCAAGCATATTATTATTATTAAGCAAATTACCATGTTATTTAAGACTCTCAAAATAATATAGGTGACGCATGAGAGATCAGTATTTTCTTTAAAACAAATCCACCACCGTGTTCTAAAAGATCTAAGTGAAGCACATAGAGCAAAACTATAAAGCTCAAAAGATATAAGTGAAGCACATAGAGCAAGACTATGAAGCTCAAAAGATATAAGTGAAGCACATAGAGTATTCTATCAAATTCCAATTCATGTATGGATATCTCAAAAGGTGTGTACAGCAAGTATGATTGTGTTAAACTAAAAAGCAAAGACTCAAATCATACAAGATGCTCCAAGCAAAACACATATCATGTGGTGAATAAAAATATAGCTCCAAGTAAAATTACCGATGGAAGTAGAAGAAAGAGGGGATGCCTTCCGAGGCATCCCCAAGCTTTGACTTTTTGGTGTCCTTGGATTATCTTGGGGGTGCCATGAGCATCCCAAAGCTTAGGCTGTTGCCACTCCTTGTTCCATAATCCATCAAAAGAATTTACCCAAAACTTGAAAACTTCACAACACAAAACTCAACAGAAATCTCGTGAGCTCCGTTAGCGAAAGAAAACAAAAGACCACTTCAAGGTACTGTAATGAACTCATTCTTTATTTATATTGGTGTTAAACCTACTGTATTCCAACTTCCCCATGGATTATAAACTATTTTACTAGCCATAGATTCATCAAAATAAGCAAACAACACACGAAAAACAGAATCTATCAAAAACAGAACAGTCTGTAGTAATCTGTAACTAACGCAAACTTCTGGAACTCAAAACATCTACCAAAATAGGACGACCTAGACAATTTGTTTATTGCTCAGCAGCAATTGGAATCACTATTGTATCACGTTCTAGTGATTTTTAACAATTGTTTTCGTGAACAGAAAGTTTCTGGAAATTACAACATGATCAAATAACTATCATCCAAGAAGATCCTATAGGTTTAACTTGGCACAAACACTAATTAAAAGATAAAACAACATCTAAACAGAAGGTAGATGGATTATTTATTACTAAGCAGCAAGGAAAAATATTGGGTTGTCTCCCAACAAGCGCTTTTCTTTAAAGCCTTTTTAGCTAGGCATTGAGATTTCAATGATGCTCACAAGAAAGACAAGAATTGAAGCACAAAGAGAGCATCATAAAACACGTGACAAACACATCTAAGTCTAACATACTTCCTATGCATAGGCATCTTATAGGCAAACAAATTATCAAGGCAAGCAAAAACTAGCATATGCAAGGAAGCGGGAAGAAACAATAGCAATCTCATCAAAGAGAGGGGTAATTTAGTAACATGAAAATTTCTACAACCATATTTTCCTCTCTCATAATAATTACATGTAGGATCATCGGCAAAATCGACAATATAGCTATCACAAAACATATTCTTAACACGATCCACATGTATGCAAAGTTGACACTCTTCCGAATTAGTGGGATTATCATTAACTAAAGTCATGACCTCTCCAAACCCACTTTTATCAAAAATTTCATAAGATTGAATATTCTCCAAATATGTGGGATCTAAAGTTGACACTCTTCCAAACCCACTTTCAATATTATTGCAAACAATATTATCAATCTCATATTCATCATGGGGATTAAATAAATTTTCAAGATTATAAGAAAAAACACCCCAATCATGATCGTTGCAACAAATAGTGGACATAGCAAAACTAGCATCCCCAAGCTTAGGGTTTTGCATATTATTAGCATAATTGACATCAAGAGAATTTATAGTAAAATCATTGCAATCATGCTTTTCATTGAAGGAACTATCAAATATGGGTGCAATAGCAATGATCTCATGTTTAACATAAGGAACTATAGCAAATTCATCTTCATAAATATTGGCATCATGGCCACAAGAATAGCAAGCATCATGTTCATCAAGGGATATATAAATCAAATCATTGGAATCATCATTATCTATAGATTCATGCATATCATTATTTTCTTCCAAAGCAACGGTCATTCTTTCGATAAATTCTTGGACATAGGCATTATGAGCAAGGTTTTCATTGCAATATTTAAGTATGACCGAATTTTCAGATTTGTTGAGAGTAAAATCATACTTTTCAATCAAAGAAGCAACTTCATGAGCACCCTTAAAAACGACAGATTCTTCAATTTGTTCGATATCATAGTAACTATAAACACCCTTTGCATAAGAAGATAGGGTTTCATTATCATGGAACTCACATAGGTAGGGAAGGTGTTTTTTAGGGTTCTTAGAGCAACAAGTAAAATCACACATTTCATGAAGATTCCAAGCATAGCATAGCAAACTATTTATATGATACCATAAGAGCTTCCCTTTTTCAGACAAACGATGACGCACAAAATGAGCATGCTCATCTAAAGATTTCCCATCAACTAGGCTAGTTGGGGTTTCAGCACGAGCGCACAAGGATCGAAGATGATCCAAGTAGAACACTTTAAGTGGATCCATATCAATAGATTTTCAGCAAGCGAAGATACAAGCATATAGAAGGCACAAGGAAACACAAACAAAGATACATACGGGAAGAAGGCAAACGAAAAAAGAGAGGGCGAATAAAACGGCAAGGGTGAAGTGGGGGAGAGGAAAACGAGAGGCAAATGGCAAATAATGTAGTGAGAGAGATAGGGATTGTGATGGGTACTTGGTATGTTGACTTTTGCGTAGACTCCCCAGCAACGGCGCCAGAAATTCTTCTTGCTACCTCTTGACCTTGCACTGGATTTCCCCGAAGAGGAGAGGATGATGCAGCAAAGTAGCGTAAGTATTTCCCTCAGTTTTTGAGAACCAAGGTATCAATCCAGTAGGAGGCTACGCGCGAGTCCCTCGTACCTACACAAAACAATAGCTCAACGCAACCAACGCGATTAGGGGTTGTCAATCCCTTCATGGTCACTTACGAGAGTGAGATCTGATAGAGATGATAGATAATATTTTTGGTATTTTTGATATAGAGATGCAAGGTAAAATAAAAGGCAAAGTAAAAAAGCAAAGCAATAATAAAGTGATTGGAGATTGATATGAGAGAATAGACCCGGGGGCCATAGGTTTCACTAGTGGCTTCTCTCAAGAGCATAAGTATTTCTACGGTGGGTGAACAAATTACTATTGAGCAATTGACAGAATTGAGCGTAGTTATGAGAATATCTAGGTATGATCATGTATATAGGCATCACGTCTGAGACAAGTAGATCGACTCCAGCCTACATCTACTACTATTACTCCACTCATTGACCGCTATCCAGCATGCATCTAGAGTATTAAGTTCATGAAAATAGAGTAACGCCTTAAGCAAGATGACATGATGTAGAGGAATAAATTCATGCAATATGATAAATACCCCATCTTGTTATACTCGATGGCAACAGTACAATATGTGCCTTGCTGCCCTTTCTGTCACTGGGTAAGGACATCGCAAGATTGAACCGAAAGCTAAGCACTTCTCCCATTGCAAGAAAAACCAATCTAGTAGGCCAACCCAAACTGATAATTCGAAGAGACTTGCAAAGATAACCAATCATACATAAAAGAATTCAGAGAAGATTCAAATATTGTTCATAGATAAACTTGATCATGAACCCACAATTCATCGGTCTCAACAAACACACCGCAAAAAGAAGATTAAATCAAATATGTAGCGACCCGACCTCAGACGGTCAAGCCTCTGTGTATCTGTGCCATCCCTGGATCAGTATGCTGGCACACACAGTACATCAATGTATATATCAAAGTGCAATCACATGTATAAATAACGTAAAACTGATATATACCTCATAATACTCAGCGGAAACAATCAAACGGGTGTGGAGTCCCATCAACGCCATCGGCAGGTTGAGTGTAGACCGTAACCCTGTATCGTAACTCTTACTCGTCGAAGAAAATATCTGCAACATGATACGTTGCAGCCGTGTAGGTCAGTACATTGAATGTACCGGCAAGATCACAATAAGAGAAAGCTGATGATAAAACTATTCTATATGCAATATGGCTTTGTGGCTCTGGGTCTGAGTTTTTGTTTTGCATAAAAGCTGGTTTTACTTTTCCTACAACAAAGGAATATCAGGAGCCTGTACTACGGAGTTTTCTAACATGACATGGTTCCGCCAACCGATGTCCCATAGCCCAAAATCATCATAAGTTGCCCACAATTAAGTTATCAATCCGGTGTTGAGAGTTCCGAGATAGATCCAAGTCCAGAGACTCAAGTTGTCCGTAACCGGGGACACGGCTAATCGATTAGGTTTTAACCCTCTGCAGAGGTTTGTACACTTTACCCGCAAGATTCGATCCCTCTCTTTACGTTCTCGCACTTCATGGTGTTTGAGAACAAGATGACCGAAACATGGTCTTCCGAAGAGTTCCTCTGACCACTGTCCGGTGCTCATCCAATCCTACCGTAGTTCTACATCTGCTAGCACCGTCCCAGCCAGAGTCACAACTAAGGTCAACCAAGCCAGAGCCCATAGTGACTTGCGGTTGCACAGGTAAGCTTCTGGTCATGAAGTATTCTTCCGTCTCTTTGAGTCTGGGTGGAACTTTCCTCATGAGTACTGGCCAAAACCCAGCTCACTAGGCAAATCCACTGGGTACTCCAGGGTGCCTCACAACCAGTCCACCCAGTAGTGTGTATTGAAGTCTTGTCTCGAGTCTTGAAGTCTTGAGGTCTCGAAGATGCTGTCCTCGCAGGTGCCATCAGGAAGTTGTCGTCTTTGACGTAAAATCCTCCATTCTCACACCACTCCCGAGCACTCATACCAACCCCGTCTACTATAGCGTAGCTTTAAAAGTAAACAACGTCCCGGGCTTGGTAACAGGAAGATGGGTTCCTACCTCATGCATTCTACTCAACTACAAGAATTCAATATCACTACTGGAGGGATTGAAATAATGGTGCCACTAAATGCAATCAAAACATTGGTATGAAAAATATGGTCAAAGTGAACTTGCCTGGTATGTTGATGAAGATATAAACGCTCTTGGAAACTTGATAAAACTATTCGTCACTCCGATGTAAATCTATATAGTCAAACATGGTAATCATATAAGCAATCGTCCTAGCAAACAATACTAGCAATCAAAATAACAATCAAAAAGCAAGAAGAAAACCAAATAAAAAAAACCAAAAGAAAACTTCGAAAGAAAACTTCAAGGAAAACTAGTGGAGACCAATTCACACAAATCTTACATAACATCACTAAATTACTCTAATAACTTTTCTACAGCAAAGAAACTATAACTCTAATAAAATAACATAACATAAATTACTAATTTAATAACTAGCTAAAAGAACTAAGATAAAACTACTATAACCATCTAGTTAATACTATAACAACTAGCAAAACACTAAGACAACTATAACAGCCAAGCATTCATTAAAACATTAATAAACTATACTAAATAAATATAACAACTAGTTTACAAATAACAGAAACAATAACAACGTAACTTGAAGTGGCAAAAGAAATTACTTTTAAAACTAATAAAACTATTCTATTTACCCTAGTTTCATAACTAAACAATAGTAAAACAAAACAATAACTAAACTCTAATAAATAACTATAAAAAAATTATCTACTGTAGTCTAACAGAAATATAGAACAACAAGCAAAAATCTACAAAAAGAATTAACTAAAATAATTAAAAACAATAATTAGATAACCAAAACAACTATATAAGCAAAACAGTACTGTTTTGACTAAAACTCTAATTTAAAATAACTAAAAATAAATCACTATATGCTACTGGATAAACCAAACAATAACAAAACAGTAGCAAAAAGAAACAATCAAAAATATTTTATAAAACTCAAGATACGGCCAAAATAGTGATTTGAACAAATTTCATCAAACTAAAATTTAAACTACTCAAATTTTAAAACTAAGTACACAAACAGAAACTTCAACAAATTTGTGACACAATGCAAAAATAATCACTCAATTTGGATCTAAAACATAAAAGTTATAAGCAATATAAAATCAGAACTATTCTGTTAAAAACAGAAACGAAAATTAACATAAAAAAAAATACTAACGCGCTAACGGGCCTATCTAACGCTCAGGCGACAAATAACTAAAACGCGCCCACGGCTAAACAGAGGAACCGCCCGGTTCGATCAATAAAAACAAACCGTAACTAAACAGGAAAAAGACCGACCTAAAACCGATCTAAACAAATAAACCTAACCCTTCGTGTGATCTAATCTAGACCCTAGATCCTAGATTGGACGGTGGTGGGCGGCTCCGGCGACTTACCGCGGCGGCGACGACGACGGCGACTCGAGCGGCGACGGCGCGGCTGCTCCGGTGGTCCTGGGTGGCGGCGGAGACGTCGGGGAGAGGCGGCGGAGTGTTGCGGAGGCGGTGGTGGAGTCAGTGGGGCTCGGGGTGGTCGGTGGAGCTCGGGGGTGGAGCAATGGCGCGGCGGCGGCGTCGGACTCCGGCGACGAATAGCGGTGAGGGGGAGGGGTGAGGCGAGGGGGAAGGGTGGGGAATGGGTCGAGGGGGCGGGTATTTATAGGGGGGTGCCCGACTTGGAGGAGGGGCGAATCGGGGGAGGGGATCCCGCGATCTCCGGGATTCCGGCGACGGCGGCGGTGATGGCGCGGGTTGGCGTGGCGTGGAGGGGAAGAAGAAGGGGTGGGGCCGGCGCGTCAGCGAGAGGGGGAGAGAGGGGAGAGAGCGGGCGACCGAGGGCGAAGGCGTTTCGGGCGCGGGCGAGCGACTGGGCCAGCCTGGCGCGTAGGTGGGCCGAGAAAGGGAGAGGGGGAGATGGGCCTCCGGGGCTTCGGGCGTTTGCACTTTTTTTTTTTAAACATAGACAATAAAACAAACACAAATAAATAAATAAATAATATTATATAGGCATATAATATATCAAAATTTTCAGAAAAAGATTTCCTACAACATGAACTCTTTCTCAAGTTAAAATAAAATCTACAAAAATTCAAATAAAGCAAATAGTGATACTGTTGCATTAAAACCCAATAAAAATCATTTTTAAAATAACAAAATGATTTCAAATTTATTTTCTCCTAATTTTCCATTGAAGGGAATCATTTTACCCTTATTTCCATTTATTTATTTTTAGGAGAAAGATAATTTGAATAAAATCCAAAATATTCCAAATTTGAAAGGGAGTTTCAAAATACTTTCAAATGATTTTCAATTTGATTCTTTTCAACTTCCAACTCATACTTCATATAATTGAAGAAGTCATTTTATCTTCTCTCATGAAAATCATTGAGTTGCATAAAGTTTTTTTTAGAATCTGAAATATTTCCAAACAGAATTCAAATCTTTTCAAAACCCTTTTCATTTATTTAACTGGAAGAAGTCATATCATCTTCTCTCTAGGGTTTTGTGTTTGAATTGAATTTTAATTCATGGAGATCATAAATGCAAGGTGAAAGTTTGGGAAAGTCATTTCATTCCCTCTCGTTCAATTTTCAAAAAGTTTCAAATTTCACTCAATTTCACACAAGCAACCACACCACAATCAAACAAAGAAGCATAATTATGTATTTAATATAACATTCCAAAATTTAGAATTTTGGGATGTTACAAAACTACCACACTTAAAATGAATCTCGTCCCCGAGATTCGAAGAGGCTAGGAAAGAAAAAAAAATTAGGGTTTGGAGGTCTTCCAGCAATGCCACTGATCGGAATGGTCTAGTGTGCTACCACACTTAAAAGCGGGGTTACGGTTCCGACAAAATTCATGTACTCCATCCTTTGGCTTGGTGATGTCGGTCTTCTCATATACTCGGGAATAGCTCTTTCATGGGTGCTCTTCCGGTCGGGGCATGACCTGTTCTCAAAATCTTTTGTCCTCTCAATCATGGTGAGTTTCTTCCGAGACTGCGTCTTCATATCTGACGGGTCTGTCGCCAATACTAAACAACTATCAAAAATCTCATGGTGGTCGACAATTCATGGTTTCTCCTGCAGGAAAAAAAAATGGCGGGGTTGAGTCTCACCGTATAACCTACGATTGGCAACGGTTGCCTGTAAAGGGTTCCATCGTCCTACCATTCTATGGTTTAACAAGGTTTGACATCGTCGTCTCTCTACTATGGGTAAGTCACTCAGATTTACCGTTCCAAATAGCAAGAGCGAATGACAAGAGTAAGTCGGTATGGTGATCAATCCATTCCGCACCCAAATCATTACCTTGTATAAGGTTTAGCGAATCTCGCATTTCTAACACTCGGGCATTCTCACAAGCATGGCAGAATTTCTCTTGTCCACGAACTGGGTTCGGGTAAATCCTTTGGTTCTGCAAGCCAAACAAAACATCTATCGTTTCTTCACAACTCTCAGGTTTTTACGTAACCTCCTACGAAACGTATGCTGATGAAAACACAGCCTCTTCCAAAATTTCTTCTTCGAGGGAGTACTTGATCCTTTTAAATCCTGGTTCCTGTGGGTTATGGCCCACTTCAATACTTGTATATCTTTAACTCATCTTTGGAGTTACTATTGTTCCATATTCCAACATTATACCTTCTTTAAACCCAATGGTACCCCATTCCTTCCTAGCCTTGGGGTAACCTTCATATTAAAATAAGACTTAAACTTATTTTGTCCAAACTCCACTTTGCGGAATACATTTTCCCTTCCATAAATTTGGTGTTCTCATAGGGTACTGCCACCCTTAAAGTGAAATGCACAATTTCATCCATAGACCATATTTCTCATATCCTCGAAAATGGTCAAACTCCTTGTTCATAGAGTAACAACTCAAAAAAAAAATCCACGTATGAAATCATGACACATTAACTTTATTGATTTCATGAGTTCATTACAATCTCTGAGACATCCATTACATAACTCAACTCATTGTACTCATGAAAATAAATTTGCTTCCTACTACACTTACTACCAATATCAAAGTCTCAACTACTTAGCTCCAGTTTTTTTTTTCTCCTGATCTGAACATTCCCTCGCAAAATGTCCTGCTTGCTTGCAGTGTAAACAAATGACGTCGGACAAATCCAGGGGCTTCCGGTTACCTCCTTGGGTTCTTTGCTTCTGTTCTGGACAATCACTGGCATAATGTCCTGTGGTCTTACACTCAAACAGATAATATGACTCTTATCCTTCTTTGCAGAGACTGGTTTGTTCAGGGAATGCCTTCGTTTTCTCTTCCTGGATTCCTTTGTAATGATTAGAGCTTCTATTTCCCGAGGGTCAAACTTCACTTCTGCTGTCGGGAAGTCTCTGAGATACTCTTCTCTTTCCTTGGTACAATACTGGGAAAAATGTCCTTCTTCTCCACATGAATAGCAAGTGTTGGAGTAGAATCTGATTAGGCCTTCTTCTTCAGGGTCTTCAACAACTTCCTTCATCACAGGTTCTTCTAGACCTTCCTTGAGGGCTTCTTTCATTCCTTCTTCCTGCTTCTGAATAGTTTGTTGCACCGTGGGGTAAATGTGACACTGCGCTGGGTAGTGTGTAGTTCCTTCGCACAGGAAACAAGCAACTTGCCCAGTCAGGCATTCTTCGGCTGGGTGATTCTCCTCACAATGTGGGCATCCATCCTTGTGTTCCTCCTGGGTGTGTCCTATTTCTCCACATATCTTGCATGCACAATTTTGCTTCATTTTACTATCACCGGGCTTCTGGATAAAACGAGACCTCAGTAGAATCGTCTTGAATTCTTCCCAAGCATTTGCTCCATTGCATCCTTGTATGGCTTGATGCATTTTCCACCAGGTTGCAGCACTCTCGGTAAAATACTGAAGAGCATATTGAACCTCATAATTCCTTGAAACCAAATTTTCCCCGAAGTGATTTTCCATGTTTTTGAATCCATAGCTCTGCCTTCAACTGAGTCATCGGTCCAAAGAATACCAGTCCAACTTCATTCATCATCTATGGGGTCCAAAGGTTTTAGGATGGGATACGAGAGAAGAAAGGAGGGATATACACACAATACAAACAATAGTTTTTTTTTGAAGAAGCAAGTTTTATTTTGTGGCCGTCGGAAAAACATCAAACAAATGACAGCTCACAAATCGTCGCATCTAACGTAAGTATATAAAAGGCTTTTGGTCTTCTAAGCGTCAAATAAATCTTCGGAGTCTTCAATTGTTGTAGCTTCAACTCTTCTAATGCATGGAGAAATCCTCTTTCGACTGAAATGACCATCAGTTGTCCGATATCTTGTACTTCTTGGAGCGGCTTCAATTGATCCTCCGTGTGGTCAAAAGGAAAAGAGGTATATTCTAACTATTTGAGATAAGAAGGGATATTTGATAAAATCAGAAAAGATGAGAAGTAATGGACTACTTTAAAAATAAAGTTTTAGAGATATCCTGTCCTATGGGCTTTCCAATTTCTAGAGTCACGTCCTACAGTCAACATGTGCTCTGATACCATTTCTGTAGCGACCCGACCTCAGACGGTCAAGCCTCTGTGTATCTGTGCCATCCCTGGATCAGTATGCTGGCACACACAGTACATCAATGTATATATCAAAGTGCAATCACATGTATAAATAACGTAAAACTGATATATACCTCATAATACTCAGCGGAAACAATCAAACGGGTGTGGAGTCCCATCAACGCCATCGGCAGGTTGAGTGTAGACCGTAACCCTGTATCGTAACTCTTACTCATCGAAGAAAATATCTGCAACATGATACGTTGCAGCCGTGTAGGTCAGTACATTGAATGTACCGGCAAGATCACAATAAGAGAAAGCTGATGATAAAACTATTCTATATGCAATATGGCTTTGTGGCTCTGGGTCTGAGTTTTTGTTTTGCATAAAAGCTGGTTTTACTTTTCCTACAACAAAGGAATATCAGGAGCCTGTACTACGGAGTTTTCTAACATGACATGGTTCCGCCAACCGATGTCCCATAGCCCAAAATCATCATAAGTTGCCCACAATTAAGTTATCAATCCGGTGTTGAGAGTTCCGAGATAGATCCAAGTCCAGAGACTCAAGTTGTCCGTAACCGGGGACACGGCTAATCGATTAGGTTTTAACCCTCTGCAGAGGTTTGTACACTTTACCCGCAAGATTCGATCCCTCTCTTTACGTTCTCGCACTTCATGGTGTTTGAGAACAAGATGACCGAAACATGGTCTTCCGAAGAGTTCCTCTGACCACTGTCCGGTGCTCATCCAATCCTACCGTAGTTCTACATCTGCTAGCACCGTCCCAGCCAGAGTCACAACTAAGGTCAACCAAGCCAGAGCCCATAGTGACTTGCGGTTGCACAGGTAAGCTTCTGGTCATGAAGTATTCTTCCGTCTCTTTGAGTCTGGGTGGAACTTTCCTCATGAGTACTGGCCAAAACCCAGCTCACTAGGCAAATCCACTGGGTACTCCAGGGTGCCTCACAACCAGTCCACCCAGTAGTGTGTATTGAAGTCTTGTCTCGAGTCTTGAAGTCTTGAGGTCTCGAAGATGCTGTCCTCGCAGGTGCCATCAGGAAGTTGTCGTCTTTGACGTAAAATCCTCCATTCTCACACCACTCCCGAGCACTCATACCAACCCCGTCTACTATAGCGTAGCTTTAAAAGTAAACAACGTCCCGGGCTTGGTAACAGGAAGATGGGTTCCTACCTCATGCATTCTACTCAACTACAAGAATTCAATATCACTACTGGAGGGATTGAAATAATGGTGCCACTAAATGCAATCAAATCATTGGTATGAAAAATATGGTCAAAGTGAACTTGCCTGGTATGTTGATGAAGATATAAACGCTCTTGGAAACTTGATAAAACTATTCGTCACTCCGATGTAAATCTATATAGTCAAACATGGTAATCATATAAGCAATCGTCCTAGCAAACAATACTAGCAATCAAAATAACAATCAAAAAGCAAGAAGAAAACCAAATAAAAAAAACCAAAAGAAAACTTCGAAAGAAAACTTCAAGGAAAACTAGTGGAGACCAATTCACACAAATCTTACATAACATCACTAAATTACTCTAATAACTTTTCTACAGCAAAGAAACTATAACTCTAATAAAATAACATAACATAAATTACTAATTTAATAACTAGCTAAAAGAACTAAGATAAAACTACTATAACCATCTAGTTAATACTATAACAACTAGCAAAACACTAAGACAACTATAACAGCCAAGCATTCATTAAAACATTAATAAACTATACTAAATAAATATAACAACTAGTTTACAAATAACAGAAACAATAACAACGTAACTTGAAGTGGCAAAAGAAATTACTTTTAAAACTAATAAAACTATTCTATTTACCCTAGTTTCATAACTAAACAATAGTAAAACAAAACAATAACTAAACTCTAATAAATAACTATAAAAAAATTATCTACTGTAGTCTAACAGAAATATAGAACAACAAGCAAAAATCTACAAAAAGAATTAACTAAAATAATTAAAAACAATAATTAGATAACCAAAACAACTATATAAGCAAAACAGTACTGTTTTGACTAAAACTCTAATTTAAAATAACTAAAAATAAATCACTATATGCTACTGGATAAACCAAACAATAACAAAACAGTAGCAAAAAGAAACAATCAAAAATATTTTATAAAACTCAAGATACGGCCAAAATAGTGATTTGAACAAATTTCATCAAACTAAAATTTAAACTACTCAAATTTTAAAACTAAGTACACAAACAGAAACTTCAACAAATTTGTGACACAATGCAAAAATAATCACTCAATTTGGATCTAAAACATAAAAGTTATAAGCAATATAAAATCAGAACTATTCTGTTAAAAACAGAAACGAAAATTAACATAAAAAAAAATACTAACGCGCTAACGGGCCTATCTAACGCTCAGGCGACAAATAACTAAAACGCGCCCACGGCTAAACAGAGGAACCGCCCGGTTCGATCAATAAAAACAAACCGTAACTAAACAGGAAAAAGACCGACCTAAAACCGATCTAAACAAATAAACCTAACCCTTCGTGTGATCTAATCTAGACCCTAGATCCTAGATTGGACGGTGGTGGGCGGCTCCGGCGACTTACCGCGGCGGCGACGACGACGGCGACTCGAGCGGCGACGGCGCGGCTGCTCCGGTGGTCCTGGGTGGCGGCGGAGACGTCGGGGAGAGGCGGCGGAGTGTTGCGGAGGCGGTGGTGGAGTCAGTGGGGCTCGGGGTGGTCGGTGGAGCTCGGGGGTGGAGCAATGGCGCGGCGGCGGCGTCGGACTCCGGCGACGAATAGCGGTGAGGGGGAGGGGTGAGGCGAGGGGGGAGGGTGGGGAATGGGTCGAGGGGGCAGGTATTTATAGGGGGGTGCCCGACTTGGAGGAGGGGCGAATCGGGGGAGGGGATCCCGCGATCTCCGGGATTCCGGCGACGGCGGCGGTGATGGCGCGGGTTGGCGTGGCGTGGAGGGGAAGAAGAAGGGGTGGGGCCGGCGCGTCAGCGAGAGGGGGAGAGAGGGGAGAGAGCGGGCGACCGAGGGCGAAGGCGTTTCGGGCGCGGGCGAGCGACTGGGCCAGCCTGGCGCGTAGGTGGGCCGAGAAAGGGAGAGGGGGAGATGGGCCTCCGGGGCTTCGGGCGTTTGCACTTTTTTTTTTTTTTAAACATAGACAATAAAACAAACACAAATAAATAAATAAATAATATTATATAGGCATATAATATATCAAAATTTTCAGAAAAAGATTTCCTACAACATGAACTCTTTCTCAAGTTAAAATAAAATCTACAAAAATTCAAATAAAGCAAATAGTGATACTGTTGCATTAAAACCCAATAAAAATCATTTTTAAAATAACAAAATGATTTCAAATTTATTTTCTCCTAATTTTCCATTGAAGGGAATCATTTTACCCTTATTTCCATTTATTTATTTTTAGGAGAAAGATAATTTGAATAAAATCCAAAATATTCCAAATTTGAAAGGGAGTTTCAAAATACTTTCAAATGATTTTCAATTTGATTCTTTTCAACTTCCAACTCATACTTCATATAATTGAAGAAGTCATTTTATCTTCTCTCATGAAAATCATTGAGTTGCATAAAGTTTTTTTTAGAATCTGAAATATTTCCAAACAGAATTCAAATCTTTTCAAAACCCTTTTCATTTATTTAACTGGAAGAAGTCATATCATCTTCTCTCTAGGGTTTTGTGTTTGAATTGAATTTTAATTCATGGAGATCATAAATGCAAGGTGAAAGTTTGGGAAAGTCATTTCATTCCCTCTCGTTCAATTTTCAAAAAGTTTCAAATTTCACTCAATTTCACACAAGCAACCACACCACAATCAAACAAAGAAGCATAATTATGTATTTAATATAACATTCCAAAATTTAGAATTTTGGGATGTTACAGAGCTCCACGAGAGAGGGGGAGAACTTTGTATTGACATCCAAAAAGAGAGAAGAAGCCATCTAGCTACTAACTATGGACCCGAAGGTCTGAGGTAAACTACTCACACTTCATCGGAGAGGCTATGGTGATGATGTAGAAGCCCTCCGTGATGGATGCCCCCTCCGGCGGAGCTCCAGAATAGGGCCCAAGATGGGATCTCGTGGGTACAGAAGGTTGTGGCAGTGGAATTAGGTTTTTGCCTCCGTTTCTGATCGTTTGGGGGTACGTAGGTATATATAGGAGGAAGGAGTACGTCGGTGGAGCTTCGAGGGCCCCACGAGGTAGGGGCGCGCCCTCCACCCTCGTGACCGCCTCGTGGCTTTCTTGACAGAGGGTCCAAGTCTCCTGGATCTTATCTGATGAGAGAATCACGTTCTCGAAGGTTTCATTCCGTTTGTACTCCGTTTGATATTCCGTTTCTTCAAAACACTGAAATAGGCAAAAAAAACAGCAATTCTGGGTTGGGCCTCCGGTTAATAGGTTAGTCCCAAAAGTAATATAAAAGTGGAAAATAAAGCCCAATATAGTCCAAAACAATAGATAATATAGCATGGAGCAAAAAATTATAGATATGTTGGAGACGTATCAAGGGCTCGAATACAAGTGCTCAATCATTGACGAGTCAGCGGAAGCAACAATATCTCAGTATAGACATAAGTTAAACAAGTTGCCATAAGATGGCTAGCACAAACTGGGATACAGATCGAAAGAGGCGCAAGCCTCCTGCATGGGATCCTCCTAAACTACTCCTGGTCGTCGGCGGCCTGAACGTAGTAGTAGGCACCCTCGGTGTAGTAGGGTCATCATCGACGGTGGCGTCTGGCTCCTGGGCTCCAACACCTGGTTGCGACGTCTGAGAAGAAGAGGAAAAGGGGGAAAAGAGGGAGCAAAGCAACCATGAGTACTCATCCAAAGTACTCTCAAGCAAGGATCTACACTACATATGCATGGGTATCTGTGCAATGGGGCAATATCGGTGGACTGTACTGCAGAATGCCAGAATAAGAGGGTGATAGCTAGTCCTGTCGAAGACTACGCTTCTGGTAGCCTCCATCTTGCAACATGTGGAAGAGAGTAGATGGTAAGTTCAACAAGTATCATCGCATAGCATAATCCTACCCGGCGATCCTCTCCTCGTCATCCTGTGAGAGAGTGATCACCGGGTTGTATCTGGCACTTGAAAGGGTGTGTTTTATTAAGTATCCGGTTCTAGTTGTCATAAGGTCAAGGTACAGCTCTGGGTCATCCTTTTACCAAGGGACACGGCTCGAGTAGATAAACTTACCTGCAAGGGTGCACCACATAACCCAACACGCTCGATCCCTCTGGCCGGACACACTTTCCTGGGTCATGCCCGGCCTCAGAAGATCAACACGTCGCAGCTCTACCTAGGCACAATAGAGAGGTCAGCACGCCGGTCTAAATCCTATGCACGCAGGGGTCTGGGCCCATCGCCCATTGCACACCTGCATGTTGCGAACGCGGTCGGTAAGCAGACCTAGCCTCCCTAATACAAGAGCAGGCGTTCCAGTCCAATCCGGCGCGCGCCTCTCAGTCGCTGACGTCAAGAAGGCTTCGGCTGATACCACGACGTCGAGTGCCCATAAATGTTCCGGCGTAGTTGGTTAGTGCGTATAGGCCAGTGGCCAGACTCAGATCAAATACCAAGATCCCATTAAGCATGTTAATTGATGTAACCGCGGACGCCGACCAGGGCCAGGCCCACCTCTTTCCTAGGTGGTCTCAACCTGCCCTGTCGCTCCACCACAAAGATCCACACAGAGGACCGTCAGGAAAGTATGTCCTTTCAGCCCCCAATCCATGAATCAACCGTGGGTACTCAACGAGCCGACCCGACTTTGGTCACCACATGTATCACACATTATGTATATAAGTATATACATGTGACCAACTCCCGAGTGATCACGGCCCGGTAGTATAGCATGGCAGATGGATAAGAATGTAGGGCCACTGATGGAATGACAGCATCATATACTAAGCATTTTGGATCGCAGGTAAGGGTAACAACTGTAGCAACAATGACAGGCTATGCAGCAGAATAGGATTAACCGAAAGCAGTAACTGTTGGGGAACGTAGTAATTTCAAAATTTTCCTACGCACATGCAAGATCATGGTGATGCATAGCAACGAGAGGGGAGAGTGTTGTCTACGTACCCTCGTAGACCGAAGCGGAAGCGTTGACGCAACATAGAGGAAGTAGTCGTACGTCTTCCCGATCCGACCGATCCAAGCACCGTTACTCCGGCACCTCCGAGTTCTTAGCACACGTCTAGCTCGATGACGCTCCTCGGGCTCCGATCCAGCAAAGCTTTGGGGATGAGTTTCGTCAGCACGACGGCGTGATGACGATGATGATGTTCTACCGACGTAGGGCTTCACCTAAGCACCGCAACGATATGACCGAGGTGGAATATGGTGGAGGGGGGCACCGCACACGGCTAAGGAACGATCACGAAGATCAACTTGTGTGTTCTAGGGTGCCCCCTGCCCCCGTATATAAAGGAGGGAGGGGGAGGTGCGGCCGGCCCCCAAGGGGTGCACCTGGAGGAGTCCTACTCCCACCGGGAGTAGGACTCCCCCCTCTCTTGCCTTGTTGGAGAAGGAAAGGGGGAGGGAGAAGAGGAAAGGGGGGCGCCGCCCCCCCTTCCTTGTCCTATTCGGACTAGAGGGGGAGGGGGCTCGCGGGCTGCCCTGGCCGGCCCCTCTCTTCTCCCTTATGGCCCATGAAGGCCCATTAACCCCCCGGGGGGTTCCGGTAACCCCTCGGTACTTCGGTAAAATGCCGATTTCACCCGGATCGATTCCGATGTCCAAATATAGGCTTCCAATATATCAATCTTTATGTCTCGACCATTTCGAGACTCCTCGTCATGTCCGTGATCACATCCGGGACTCCGAACTACCTTCGGTACATCAAAATGTATAAACTCATAATAACTGTCATCGTAACGTTAAGCATGCGGACCCTACGGTTCGAGAACAATGCAGACATGACCGAGACATGTCTCTGGTCAATAACCAATAGCGGGACCTGGATGCCCATATTGGCTCCTACATATTCTACGAAGATCTTTATCGGTCAGACCGCATAACAACATACGTTGTTCCTTTTGTCATTGGTATGTTACTTGCCCGAGATTCGATCGTCGGTATCCAATACCTAGTTCAATCTCGTTGCCGGCAAGTCTCTTTACTCGTTCCGTAATACATCATCTCACAACTAACATATTAGTTGTAATGCTTGCAAGGCTTATGTGATGTGCATTACCGAGAGGGCCCAGAGATACCTCTCCGACTATCGGAGTGACAAATCCTAATCTCGAAATACGCCAACCCAACAAGTACCTTTGGAGACACCTGTAGCGTACCTTTATAATCACCCAGTTACGTTGTGACGTTTGGTAGCACACAAAGTGTTCCTCCGATAAATGGGAGTTGCATAATCTCATAGTCATAGGAACATGTATAAGTCATGAAGAAAGCAATAGCAACATACTAAATGATCGGGTGCTAAGCTAATGGAATGGGTCATGTCAATCAGATCATTCAACTAATGATGTGACCTCGTTAATCAAATAACAACTCTTTGTTCATGGTTAGGAAACATAACCATCTTTGATTAACGAGCTAGTCAAGTAGAGGCATACTAGTGACACTCTGTTTGTTTATATATTCACACATGTATTATGTTTCCGGCTAATACAATTCTAGCATGAATAATAAACATTTATCATGATGTATGAGGAAATAAATAATAACTTTATTATTGCCTCTAGGGCATATTTCCTTCAGTCTCCCACTTGCACTAGAGTCAATAATCTAGATTACACAGTAATGATTCTAACACCCATGGAGTTTTGGTGCTGATCATGTTTTGCTCGTGGAAGAGGCTTAGTCAACGGGTCTGTTACATTCAGATCCGTATGTATCTTGCAAATCTCTATGTCTCCCACCTGGACTAGATCCCAGATGGAATTGAAGCGTCTCTTGATGTGCTTGGTTCTCTTGTGAAATCTGGATTCCTTTGCCAAGGCAATTGCACCAGTATTGTCACAAAATATTTTCATTGGACCCGATGCACTAGGTATGACACCCAGATCGGATATGAACTCCTTCATCCAGACTCCTTCATTTGCCGCTTCCGAAGCAGCTATGTACTCCGCTTCACATGTAGATCCTGCCACGACGCTTTGTTTAGAACTGCACCAACTGACAGCTCCACCGTTTAATGTAAACATGTATCCGGTTTGTGATTTAGAATCGTCTGGATCAGTGTCAAAGCTTGCATCAACGTAACCGTTTACGATGAGCTCTTTGTCACCTCCATATATGAGAAACATATCCTTAGTTCTTTAGCCGGTACTTCAGGATGTTCTTGACCGCTGTCCAGTGATCCACTCCTGGATTACTTTGGTACCTCCCTGCTAAACTTATAGCAAGACACACATCAGGTCTGGTACACAGCATTGCATACATGATAGAGCCTATGGCTGAAGCATAGGGAACATCTTTCATTTTCTCTCTATCTTCTGCAGTGGTCGGGCATTGAGTCTTACTCAACTTCACACCTTGTAGTACAGGCAAGAATCCTTTCTTTGCTTGATCCATTTTGAACTTCTTCAAAACTTTGTCAAGGTATGTGCTTTGTGAAAGTCCAATTAAGCGTCTTGATCTATCTCTATAGATCTTGATGCCCAATATGTAAGCAGCTTCACCGAGGTCTTTCATTGAAAAATTCTTATTCAAGTATCCCTTTATGCTATCCAGAAATTCTATATCATTTCCGATTAGTAATATGTCATCCACATATAATATCAGAAATGCTACAGAGCTCCCACTCACTTTCTTGTAAATACAGGCTTCTCCAAAAGTCTGTACAAACCCAAATGCTTTGATCACACTATCAAAGCGTTTATTCCAACTCCGAGAGGCTTGCACCAGTCCATAAATGGATCGCTGGAGCTTGCACACTTTGTTAGCTCCGTTTGGATCGATAAAACCTTCTGGTTGCATCATATACAACTCTTCTTCCAGAAATCCATTCAGGAATGCAGTTTTTACATCCATCTGCCAAATTTCATAATCATAAAATGCGGCAATTGCTAACATGATTCGGACAGACTTAAGCATCGCTACGGGTGAGAAGGTCTCATCATAGTCAATCCCTTGAACTTGTCGAAAACCTTTTGCGACAAGTCGAGCTTTGTAGACAGTAACATTACAGTCAGCGTCAGTCTTCTTCTTGAAGATCCATTTATTCTCAATTGCTTGCCGACCATCGGGCAAGTCAACCAAAGTCCACACTTTGTTCTCATACATGGATCCCATCTCAGATTTCATGGCTTCAAGCCATTTTGCGGAATCTGGGCTCACCATCGCTTCTTCAAAGTTCATAGGTTCACCATGATCTAGTAGCATGATTTCCAGAATAGGATTGCCGTACCACTCTGGTGCGGATCTTACTCTGGTTGATCTATTCATCTGAAGTTGCATGATCATCATCATTAACTTCCTCACCAATTGGTTTAGACGTCACAGAAACCGGTTCCTGTGATGTGCTATTTCCCAATAAGGGAGCAGGTACAGTTACCTCATCAAGTTCTACTTTCCTCCCACTCACTTCTTTCGAGAGAAACTCCTTCTCTAGAAAGTTTCCGAATTTAGCAACAAAAGTATTGCCTTCGGATTTGTGATAGAAGGTGTATCCAATAGTTTCCTTTGGATATCCTATGAAGACACATTTCTCCGATTTGGGTTCGAGCTTATCAGGTTGAAGCTTTTTCACATAAGCATCGCAGCCCCAAACTTTAAGAAACGACAACTTTGGTTTCTTGCCAAACCATAGTTCATAAGGCGTCGTCTCAACGGATTTTGATGGTGCTCTATTTAACGTGAATGCGGCCGTCTCTAAAGCATAACCCCAAAACGATAGCGGTAAATCTGTAAGAGACATCATAGATCGCACCATATCAAGTAAAGTATGATTACGACGTTCGGACACACCATTACGTTGTGGTGTTCCGGGTGGCGTGAGGTTGCGAAACTATTCCGCATTGTTTCAAATGTAGACCAAACTCGTAACTCAAATATTCTCCTCCACGATCAGATCGTAGAAACTTTATTTTCTTGTTACGATGATTTTCAACTTCACTCTGAAATTCTTTGAACTTTTCAAATGTTTCAGACTTGTGTTTCATTAAGTAGATATACCCATATCTGCTTAAATCATCTGTGAAGGTGAGAAAATAACGATATCCGCCACGAGCTTCAATATTCATCAGACCACATACATCTGTATGTATGATTTCCAACAAATCTGTTGCTCTCTCCATAGTACCGGAGAATGGTGTTTTATCATCTTGCCCATGAGGCACGGTTCGCAAGTACCAAGTGATTCATAATCAAGTGGTTCCAAAAATCCATCAGTATGGAGTTTCTTCATGCGCTTTACACCGATATGACCTAAACGGCAGTGCCACAAATAAGTTGCACTATCATTATCAACTCTGCATCTTTTGGCTTCAATATTATGAATATGTGTGTCACTACTATCGAGATTCAATAAGAATAGACCATTCTTTAAGGGTGCATGACCATAAAAGATATTACTCATATAAATAGAACAACCATTATTCTCGGATTTAAATGAATAACTGTCTCGCATTAAACAAGATCCAGATATAATGTTCATGCTCAACGCTGGCACCAAATAACAATTATTTAGGTCTAAAACTAATCCCGAAGGTAGATGTAGAGGTAGCGTGCCGACTGGGATCACATCGACTTTGGAACCATTTCCCACGCGCATCGTCACCTCGTCCTTAGCCAATCTTCGCTTAATCCATAGTCCCTGTTTCGAGTTGCAAATATTAGCAACAGAACCAGTATCAAATACCCAGGTACTACTGCGAGTATTAGTAAGGTACACATCAATAACATGTATATCATATATACCTTTGTTCACCTTGCCATCCTTCTTATCCGCCAAATACTTAGGGCAGTTCCGCTTCCAGTGACCAGTCTGCTTGCAGTAGAAGCACTCAGTTTCAGGCTTAGGTCCAGACTTGGGTTTCTTCTCTTGAGCAGCAACTTGCATGTTGTTCTTCTTGAAGTTCCCCTTCTTTTTCCCTTTGCCCTTTTTCTTGAAACTAGTGGTCTTGTTGACCATCAACACTTGATGCTCCTTCTTGATTTCTACCTCCGCAGCCTTTAGCATTGCGAAGAGCTCGGGAATCGTTTTATCCATCCCTTGCATATTATAGTTCATCACGAAGCCTTTCTAGCTTGGTGGAAGTGATTGGAGAATTCTGTCAATGACGCAATCATCCGGAAGATTAAATCACAGTTGAATCAAGTGATTACAATACCCAGACATTTTGAGTATATGCTCACTAACAGAACTATTCTCCTCCATCTTGCAGCTATAAAACTTATTGGAGACTTCATATCTCTCAATCCAGGCATTCTGTTGGAATATTAACTTCAACTCTTGGAACATCTCATATGCCCCATGATGTTCAAAACGTCGTTGAAGTCCCGGTTCTAAGCCGTAAAGCATGGCACATTGAACTATCGAGTAGTCATCAGCTTTGCTCTGCCAGACGTTCTTAACGTCGTCAGTTGCATCAGCAGCAGGCCTGGCACCCAGCGATGCTTCCAGGACATAACTCTTCTGTGCAGCAATGAGGATAATCCTCAAGTTACGGACCCAGTCCGTGTAATTGCTACCATCATCTTTCAACTTTGCTTTCTCAAGGAACGCATTAAAATTCAACGGAACAACAGCACGGGCCATCTATCTACAATCAACATAAACAAGCAAGATACTATCAGGGACTAAGTTTATGATAAATTTAAGTTCAATTAATCATATTACTTAAGAACTCCCACTTAGATAGACATACCTCTAATCTTCTAAGTGATCACGTGATCCACATCAACTAAACCATGTCCGATCATCACGTGAGATGGAGTAGTTTCAATGGTGAACATCACTATGTTGATCATATCTACTATATGATTCACGCTCGACCTTTCGGTCTCCGTGTTCCGAGGCCATATCTATATATGCTTGGCCCGTCAAGTATAACCTGAGTATTCCGCGTGTGCAACTGTTTTGCACCCGTTGTATTTGAACGTAGAGCCTATCACACCCGATCATCACGTGGTGTCTCAGCACGAAGAACTTTCGCAACGGTGCATACTCAGTGAGAACACTTCTTGATAATTAAGTGAGAGATCATCTTATAATGCTATCGTCAATCAAAGCAATATAAGATGCATAAAAAGATAAACATCACATGCAATCAATATAAGTGATATGATATGGCCATCATCATCTTGTGCTTGTGATCTCCATCTTCGAAGCACCGTCATGATCACCATCATCACCGGCGCGACACCTTGATCTCCATCGTAGCATCGTTGTCGTCTCGCCAATCTTATGCTTCTACGACTATCGCTACCGCTTAGTGATAAAGTAAAGCATTACAGGGCGATTGCATTGCATACAATAAAGCGACAACCATATGGCTCCTGCCAGTTGCCGATAACTCAGTTACAAAACATGATCATCTCATACAATAAAATTTAGCATCATGCCTTGACCATATCACATCACAACATGCCTTGCAAAAAAAAGTTAGATGTCCTCTACTTTGTTTGTTGCAAATTTTACGTGGCTGCTACGGGCATAAGCAAGAACCAGTCTCACCTACGCATCAAAACCACAACGATAGTTTGTCAAGTTGATGCCGTTTTAACCTTCGCAGGGACCGGGCGTAGCCACACTTGGTTCAACTAAAGTTGGAGAAACTGACACCCGCCAGCCACCTGTGTGCAAAGAACGGTGGTAGAACCAGTCTCGCGTAAGCGTACGCGTAATGTCGGTCCGGGCCGCTTCATCCAACAATACCGCCGAACCAAAGTATGACATGCTGGTAGGAAGTATGACTTATATCGCCCAGAACTCATTTGTGTTCTACTCGTGCATATAACATCAAACCATAAAAACCTAGGCTCGGATGCCACTGTTGGGGAACGTAGTAATTTCAAAATTTTCCTACGCACACGCAAGATCATGGTGATGCATGGCAACGAGAGGGGAGAGTGTTGTCTACGTACCCTCGTAGACCGAAGCGGAAGCGTTGACGAAACGTAGAGGAAGTAGTCGTACGTCTTCCCGATCCGACCGATCCAAGCACCGTTACTCCGGCACCTCCGAGTTCTTAGCACACGTCCAGCTCGATGACGCTCCCCGGGCTCCGATCCAGCAAAGCTTCAGGGATGAGTTTCGTCAGCACGATGGCGTGATGACGATGATGATGTTCTACCGACGTAGGGCTTCGCCTAAGCACCGCAACGATATGACCGAGGTGGAATATGGTGGAGGGGGGCACCGCACACGGCTAAGGAACGATCACAAAGATCAACTTGTGTGTTCTAGGGTGCCCCCTGCCCCCGTATATAAAGGAGGGAGGGGGAGGTGCGGCCGGACCCCAAGGGGTGCGCCTGGAGGAGTCCTACTCCCACCGGGAGTAGGACTCCCCCCTCTCTTGCCTTGTTGGAGAAGGAAAGGGGGAGGGAGAAGAGGAAAGGGGGCGCGCCGCCCCCCCCTTCCTTGTCCTATTCGGACTAGGGGGGAGGGGGGCGCGGCCTGCCCTGGCCGGCCCCTCTCTTCTCCCTTATGGCCCATGAAGGCCCATTAACCCCCTGGGGGGTTCCGGTAACCCCTCGGTACTCCGGTAAAATGCCGATTTCACCCGGATCGATTCCGATGTCCAAATATAGGCTTCCAATATATCAATCTTTATGTCTCGACCATTTCGATACTCCTCGTCATGTCCGTGATCACATCCGGGACTCCGAACTACCTTAGGTACATCAAAATGTATAAACTCATAATAACTGTCATCGTAACATTAAGCGTGCGGACCCTACGGTTCGAGAACAATGCAGACATGACCGAGACATGTCTCTGGTCAATAACCAATAGCGGGACCTGGATGCCCATATTGGCTCCTACATATTCTACGAAGATCTTTATCGGTCAGACCGCATAACAACTTACGTTGTTCCTTTTGTCATTGGTATGTTACTTGCCCGAGATTCGATCGTCGGTATCCAATACCTAGTTCAATCTCGTTGCCGGCAAGTCTCTTTACTCGTTCCGTAATACATCATCTCACAACTAACATATTAGTTGTAATGCTTGCAAAGCTTATGTGATGTGCATTACCGAGAGGGCCCAGAGATACCTCTCCGACTATCGGAGTGACAAATCCTAATCTCGAAATACGCCAACCCAACAAGTACCTTTGGAGACACCTGTAGAGTACCTTTGTAATCACCCAGTTACGTCGTGACGTTTGGTAGCACACAAAGTGTTCCTCCGATAAACGGAAGTTGCATAATCTCATAGTCATAGGAACATGTATAGGTCATGAAGAAAGCAATAGCAACATACTAAATGATCGGGTGCTAAGCTAATGGAATGGGTCATGTCAATCAGATCATTCAACTAATGATGTGACCTCGTTAATCAAATAACAACTCTTTGTTCATGGTTAGGAAACATAACCATCTTTGATTAACGAGCTAGTCAAGTAGAGGCATACTAGTGACACTCTATTTGTTTATATATTCACACATGTATTATGTTTCTGGCTAATACAATTCTAGCATGAATAATAAACATTTATCATGATGTATGAGGAAATAAATAATAACTTTATTATTGCCTCTAGGGCATATTTCCTTCAGTGGCAGCAAGGAGCAGAGAGCAGCGGCGACGAGCGTGGGGACAACGGGCGACGGACAACTATGGGCGCAACTGGCGCGGGGGCACGAGTAGGCAAGGCAGCAGCGAGGCATGCGCTGGCACGCGCGGGCTGGCTAGCAGGACGAGTGAGAGCGCGGCACGGGCGCGAGCGCGAGCTTTGGTGAGTTCAACTGCGGTGATGTATAGTGTCTACGGCAACAGATTCGACGGGAGACTACCAAGGGGTGGAGGAGGAGCTCACCGCGGACTCGTAGGGCTGCTCAGGAGGCTCGGGGATGGTCGGGGATGCGTAGGTCGACGATGAGATGCGGCGGTCGAGGTTGGGGAAGATGGTGCAGGCGACGGCCGTGGCGCTCCCCGGCTCCGATCCTTCGGCGAGGGAGACGAAGAGGAGCCCGTCGGAGCTGATGGAAGCGGCGAGGTGGCGAGGGGCGTGTGGTGGCTACACGATCGACGATGACGGTGGCGGCCATGGCAGACGAGGATGGAGCAGCGCGAGGGGATAGGGGAAAAATATCCCGGGGATCTTCCAACGTGTGTGTGGTGTTGATCTTATCCGCGCTAGGGCTATAGGGATTGTCGTGGTGGAGCGCATCATGCGGTGCATCGGCTCTGGACGGCCATGGCGTCTCGCGCGTCCAGAGGTGCTGGAGAGCGATGAAAGTCCGGCTTGGGCGGGCCAGGCCGCACTGTAGGAACAACTGGGCCAAGTGCACAGTAGTTAGGTTCTTTCTCCATTTACTATTTCTTGCTTTCTATTTTCTCTACGGTTTTCTATTTATTTTAGCTATCAAACGAACTTTGTCAAATGTGCCACTTAGCACAAAATTACTAGGATATATTTTAAAGCAGCACGCAAAGTTACAATTTATTTTGAAAAGGTTGGATATTTATTTAAATTGAAACGGTAAATTTAATTGTTGCTAATTGTGTTTTAAATAGGTTAGGGACATTTTATTAATTCAAAATATGTTGGATAATTCATGAAAAATAGTTAGGGAATATTTGCAACCTACCCCACATTTTTATTTTGCCATTTGAAAACTTTATTTATTTGACTTCAAATTAAATTTGAATTCGAACAGGATTTAAATCATCGCGAGATTGACAATAGTAATCATGGTGATGTGGCAACATTAGTACAGGGTTACTGTAGCTTAATTATCTGGGCGTCACACAAATACTATCAGGTACTAAGTTCATGATAAATTAAAGTTTAATTAATCATATTACTTAACAACTCTCACATAGATAGACATCCCTCTAGTCATCTAAATAATCACGCGATCCATATCAACCAAACCATGTTCGATCATCACATGAGATGGAGTAGTTTTCAATGGTGAACATCACTATGTTGATCATATCTACTATATGATTCATGCTCGACCTTTCGGTCTCAGTGTTCCGAGGCCATATCTGCATATACTAGGCTCGTCAAGTTTAACCCGAGCATTCTGCATGTGAAAAACTGGCTTTCACCTGTTGTATGTGAATGTAGAGCTTATCACACCCGATCATCACGTGGTGTCTCAGCATGATGAACTGTAGCAATGGTGCATACTCAGGGAGAACACGTATACCTTGAAATTTAGCGAGGGATCATCTAATAATGCTACCGCCATACTAAGCAAAATAAGATGCATAAAGGATAAACATCACATACAATCAAAATATGTGACATTATATGGCCATCATCATCTTGTGCCAAAGCACCATCATGATCTCCATTGTAGCATTGTTGTCGTCTCGCCAACTATTGCTTCTATGACTATAGCTACCGCTTAGTGATGAAGTAAAGCAATTACATGGCGATTGCATTTCATACAATAAAGCGACAACCATAAGGCTCCTGCCAGTTGTCGGTAACTTTTACAAAACATGATCATGTTATACAACAATTTATATCTCACCATGTCTTGACCATATCACATCACAACATGCCCTGCAAAGACAAGTTAGACGTCCTCTACTTTTTTGTTGCAAGTTTTACGTGGCTGCTACGGGCTTCTAGCAAGAACTGTTCTTACCTACGCATCAAAACCACAACGATTTTTTGTTAAGTGTGTTGTTTTAACCTTCAACAAGGACCGGCCGTAGTCAAACTCGATTCAACTAAAGTTGGAGAAACAGATACCCGCCAGCCACCTGTGTGCGAAGCAGGTTGGTAGAACCAGTCTCATGAACACGGTCATGTAATGTCGGTCCGGGCCGTTTCATCCAACAATACCGCCGAATCAAAGTAAGACGTTGGTGGTAAGCAGTATGACTATTCTCGCCCACAACTCTTTGTGTTCTACTCGTGCATATAACATCTACGCATAGACCTGGCTCAGACGCCACTGTTGGGGAACGCAGTATTTCAAAAAAAATCCTACGATCACGCAAGATTTGTCTAAGAGATGCTATATAGCAATGAGAGGGGAGAGTGTGTCCACGTACCCTCGTAGACCAAAAGCGGAAGCGTTTAGTAACGCGGTTGATGTAGTTGAACGTCTTCACGATCCAAACGATCCAAGTACCGAATGTACGGCACCTCCGTGTTCAGCACACGTTCAGCACGATGACGTCCCTCGAGCTCTTGATCCAGTTGAGGACGAGGGAGAGTTCTGTCAGCACGACGACGTGGCGATGGTGATGATGAAGTTACCGAAGCAGGGCTTCGCCTAAGCACTACGATGATATGACCGAGGTATTGAACTATGAGGGGGGCACCGCACACGGCTAAGACATTGTCTGTTGTGCTTTGGGGTGCCCCCTGCCCCCGTATATAAAGGAGGGAGGGGAGGCTAGCGGCCAAGGAGGAGGCGCGTCAGGGGGGAGTCCTTATGGCCCACTATGGCCCATTACTACCCTTGAGGGGGTGAGCCACCTTGTGGCCTCCCCTCTCCTTCTCCCTTATGGCCCATTAAGGCCCATAACTTCCCCAGGGGGTTCCGGTAACCCCTCGGTTCCCCGATAAATATCTGAAACATCCCGAAACCATTCCGGTGTCCGAATACCTTCATCCAATATATCAATCTTTACCTCTCGACCATTTTGAGACTCCTCGTCATGTCCGTGATCGCATCCGAGACTCCGAGCAAACTTCGGTCATCAAATCACATAACTCATAATACAAATCGTCATCGAACGTTAAGCGTGCGGACCCTACGGGTTCGAGAACTATGTACACATGACCGAGACACATGACCGAGACATAACCTGGATGCTCATATTGGCTCCTACATATTCTACGAAGATCTTTTATCGGTCAAACCGCACAACAACATACGTTATTCCCTTTGTCATCGGTATGTTACTTGCCTGAGATTCGATCGTCGGTATCATCATACCTAGTTCAATCTCGTTACCGGCAAGTCTCTTTACTCGTTCTATAATGCATCATCCTGCAACTAACTCATTAGTTACATTGCTTGCAAGGCTTATAGTGATGTGCATTACTGAGAGGGCCCAAAGATACCTCTCCGATACTCGGAGTGACAAATCCTAATGTTGATCTATGCCAACTCAACAAACACAATTGGAGACACCTGTAGAGCATATTTATAATCATCCAGTTATGTTGTGACATTTAATAGCACACAAAGTGTTCCTCCGGTATTTGGGAGTTGCATAATCTCATAGTCAGAGGAATATGTATAAGTCATGAAGAAAGCAATAGCAATAAAACTAAATGATCATTTATGCTAAGCTAACGGATGGGTCTTGTCCATCACATCATTCTCTAATGATGTGATCATGTTGATCAAATGACAACACATGTCTATGGTTAGGAAACATAACCATCTTTGATTAACAAGCTAGTCAAGTAGAGGCATATTAGGGACACTATGTTTGTCTATGTATTCACACATGTACTAAGTTTCCGGTTAATACAATTCTAGCATGAATAATAAACAATTATCATGATATAAGGAAATATAAATAACAACTTTATTATTGCCTCTAGGGCATATTTCCTTCATGCGGTCCGATGAGTGTTGAGGCTCGCAGCGGGTATCGTTGCTCACTGACCTTCGCAGATGATTTGAGCAAATATGGGTATATCTACTTAATGAAACACTAGTCTGAAACATTTGAAAAGTTCAAAGAATTTGAGAGTGAAGTGGAGAATCATCGTAACAAAAAAATAAAGTTTATACGATCTGATCGCGGAGGCGAATATTTGACTTACGAGTTTGGCCTTCATTTAAAATAATGTGGAATAGTTTCACAACTCACGCCACGTGGAACACCACGGCGTAATGGTGTGTCTGAATGTCGTAACCATACTTTATTAGATATGGTGCAATCTATGATGTCTCTTACCGATTTACCGCTATCGTTTTGGGGTTATGCATTAGAGACAGCTACATTCACATTAAATAGGGCACCATCTAAATCCATTGAGACGACACCGTATGAACAGTGGTTTGGCAAGAAACCTAAGCTGTTGTTTCTTAAAGTTTGGGGTTGCAATGCTTATGTGAAAAAGCTTCAGCCTGATAAGCTCGAACCCAAATCGGAGAAGTGCGTCTTCATAGGATACCCAAAAGAAACTGTTGGGTACACCTTCTATCACAGATCCGAAGGCAAGATCTTTGTTGCTAGGAATGGATCCTTTCTAGAGAAAGGAGTATCTCTCGAAAGAAGTGAGTGGGAGGAAGGTAGAACTTGATGAGGTAATTGTACCTTCTCTCAAATTGGAAAGTAGCTCATCACAGAAATCAGTTCCAGTGATGCCTACACCAACTAGAGAGGAAGCTAATGATGATGATCATGAAACTTCAGATCAAGTTACTACTGAACCTCGTAGGTCAACCAGAGCACGTTCTGCACCTGAGTGGTATGGTAATCTCATTCTGGAAGTCATGTTACTAGACCATGACGAACCTACGAACTATGAGGAAGTGATGATGAGCCCAGATTCCGATAAATGGTTTGAGGCCATGAAATCTGAGATAGGATCCATGTATGAGAACAAAGTACGGACTTTAGTGGATTTGCCTGATGATCAGCAAGCCATTGAGAATAAATGGATCTTCAAGAGGAAGACAGACACTGATGATAGTGTTACTATCTACAAAGCTCGACTTGTCGCACAAAGTTTTCAACAAGTTCAAGGTGTTGACTACGATGAGATTATCTCACTCGTAGCGATGCTTAAGTCTGTCTGAATCATGTTAGCAATTGCCGCATTTTATGAAATCTGGCAAATGGATGTAAAAGCTGAATTCCTTAATGGATTTATTAAAGAAGAGTTGTATATGATGCAATCAGAAGGTTTTTTGTCGATCCTAAAGGTGCTAACAAAATGTGCAAGCTCCAGCAATCCATCTATGAACCGGTGCAAGCATCTCGGAGTTGGAATATACACTTTGATGAGTTGATCAAAGCATATAGTTTTATACAGACTTGCGGTAAAGCCTGTATTTACAAGAAAGTGAGTGGCAGCACTACAGCCTTCCTGATAAGTATATATGAATGACATATTGTTGATCGGAAATGATGTAGAATTTTCTAGAAAGCATAAAGGAGTGTTTGAAAGGAGTTTTTCAAAGAAAGACCTTGGTGAAGCTGCTTAAATATTGATCATTAAGATCTATAGAGATAGATCAAGACGCTTGATAAGATTTTTTCAATGAGTATATACCTTGACAAGATTTTGAAGTAGTTCAAAATGGAACAGTCAAAGAAGGAGTTCTTACCTGTGTTGCAAGGTGTGAAGTTGACTAAGACTCAAAAACCCGACCACAGCAGAAAATAGAAAGATAATGAAAGTCATTCCCTATGCCTCAGTCATAGGTTCTATGAAGTATGATATGTTGTGTACCAGACCTATTGTGTACCTTGCCATGAGTTTGGAAAGGGGGTACGATAGTAATCCAGGAGTGGATCACTGGACAGCGGTCGAAGTTATCCTTAGTTACCTAAGAGGACTAAGGAAATATTTTTTTCGGTTATGGAGGTGATAAAGAGTTCATCGTAAAGAGTTACGTCGATGCAAGATTTTACATCAATACAGATGACTCTAAGTCTCAATCTAGATACATATTGAAAGTGGGAGCAATTAGCTAGAGTAGCTCCATGCAGAGCATTGTAGACATAGAAAAAATTGCAAAATACATATGGCTCTAAATGTGGTAGACCCATTGACTAAAATTCTCTCACAAGCAAAACACGATCACACCTTAGTACTCTTTGGGTGTTAATCACATGGCGATGTGAACTAGATTGCTGACTCTAGTAAACTCTTTGGGTGTTAATCACATGGTGATGTGAACTATTGGTGTCAAATCACATGGCGATGTGAACTAGATTATTGACTCTAGTGCAAGTGGGAGACTGAAGGAAATATGCCCTAGAGGCAATAATAAACTTGTTATTTTATATTTCCTTATATCATGATAAATGTTTATTATTCATGCTAGAATTGTATCATCATCCTTTTCCTCACTTGGGACAATGCTCTAAAAATGAAGATCATCACACTTTTATTTTCTTACAACTCAACAATTACAAATCAATACTTAGAACAAAATATGACTCTATATGAATGCCTCCGGCGGTGTACCGGGATATGCAATGAATCAAGAGTGACGTGTATGAAATATATATGAATGGTGGCTTTGCCACAAATATGATGTCAACTACATGATCATGCTAAGAAATATGATTATGATGGAGCGTGTCATAATAAACGGAACGGTGGAAAGTTGCATGGCAATGTATCTCGGAATGGCTATGGAAATGCCACGATAGGTAGGCATGGTGGTTGTTTTGAGGAAGGTATATGGTGGGTGCATGATACCGGCGAATAGTGCGCGGTATTAGAGAGGCTAGCAATGGTGGAAGGAAGAAAAGTGCATATAATCCATGGACTCAACATTAGTCATAAAGAACTCATATACTTATTGCAAAAATCTACAAGTTATCAAAGCAAAGTATTACGCGCATGCTCCTAGGGGGATAGATTGGTAGGAAAAGACCATCGCTCGTCCCCGACCGCCACTCATAAGGAAAACAATCAATAAATAAATCGTGCTCCGACTTCATCACATAACGCTTCACCATACGTGCATGCTACGGGAATCACAAACTTTAACACAAGTATTTCTCAAATTCACAACTACTCAACTAGCATTACTCTAATATCACCATCTTCATATCTCAAAACAATTATCAAGCATCAAACTTCTCATAGTATTCAACACACTCATAAGAAAGTTTTTACTATTCTTGAATACCAAGCATATTAGGATTATTTAAGCAAATTACCATGCTATTTAAGACTCTAAAAATAATATAAGTGAAGCATGAGATATCAATAGTTTACATAAAACAAATCCACCACCGTGCTTAAGTGAAGTACTAGAGCAAAACTATATAACTCAAAAGATATAAGCGAAGCACATAGAGTATTCTAAAAAATTCCAAATCATGTATGGCTCTCTCAAAAGGTGTGTACATCAAGGATGATTGTGGTAAACTAAAAGAGAAAGACTCAAATCATACAAGATGCTCCAAGCAAAACACATATCATGTGGTGAATAAAAATATAGCTCCAAGTAAAGTTACCAATGGAAGTAGACGAAAGAGGGGATGCCTTCCGGGGCATCCCCAAGCTTTGTATTTTTGGTGTCCTTAGATTATATTGGGGGTTCCATGGGCATCCCCAAGCTTAGGCTCTTGCCATTCCTTGTTCCATAATCCATCAAAAAATTTCACCCAAAACTTGAAAACTTCACAACACAAAACTCAACAGAAATGTCGTGAGCTCCGTTAGCGAAAGAAAACAAAAGACCACTTCAAGGTACTGCAATGAACTCATTCTTTGTTTATATTGGTGTTAAACCTACTCTATTCCAACTTCTCTATGGTTTATAAACTATTTTACTAGCCATAGATTCATCAAAATAAGCAAACAACACACGAAAAACAGAATCTGTCAAAAACAGAACAGTCTGTAGTAATCTGTAACTAACGCAAACTTCTGGAAGTCCAAAAAATCATCCAAAATAGTAAGACCTAGGAAATTTGTTTATTGACCAGCAGCAATTGGAATCAGTATTTTATCACGTTCTGGTAATTTTTAACAATTGTTTTTGTGAATAGAAAGTTTCTGGAAATTACAGCTAGATCAAATAACTATCATCCAAGAAGATCCTATAGGTTTAACTTGGCACAAACAATAATTAAAACATAAAAACACATCTATCCAGAGGCTAGAACAAGGATTTATTCCTAAACAGAAGCAAAAGTAAAAAAACTAAAAATAAAATTGGGTTGCCTCCCAACAAGCGCTATCGTTTAACGCCCCTAGCTAGGCATAAAAGCAAGGATAGATCTAGGTATTGCCATCTTTGGTAGGCAATTCTTCAATGAGACATCTATCATCCTTAGGAATTTCTTTATTTTTAGTAATTATCAAACTTTTAGGCACAAGATCGAAAAATTCATTCGTAGCAAATGGTTCCTTAATCATGGCAAAAAGATTGGCATGAATACTTATAGATTTGAGATCCGCAGTTTCCTTATTAGAGGATTCACCCTTATTTTTAGGAACATACATGAGCTTGGCAATTTTAGTAGGAGGACTTGGAGTATTCTTTACGGAAGAAAAAGCGGTTCCCAAGTTGGTAATGATACCTTCAAGTTTATCGATTCTAGTGGAATCTTGGTTTATTCTCTCATTAACTATGGGTTCCTTCTCCTTAATATTTTTCAAAGTTACTCCTACCTTAGATCCATATTGGGTAATTTGGCTGTGGATCTTTTTATCCAAATTTTTGATTAACTCTATGGTAGCAACTTTATTTTTGATAATTTCAAGTCTTTGCATTACATGCTCCAAAGTTAACATAGTTACGATGGAACAACTGATCCCGCGGTGTGGATCGAGGATTTTCTTCTACGTATCCATATGGCCCGCGGAGATGACCTCCACGCCATCAAATACCTCCCATTAAAACTCAAAGGACTAGCTCGGTACTGGTTAAACAGTCTGCCGGAGAACTCTATTGGCAGCTGGGAGGACTTGTAAGACGCCTTCCACGACAACTTCCAAGGTACATATGTCCGGCCACCAGATGCCAATGACTTAAGTCACATTGTCCAGCAGCCCGGAGAGTCAGTCGGGAAGCTCTGTACTAGGTTCTTAGTTAAAAAGAACCAAATCATCCACTGTCCGGACGTAGAAGCCCTAGCGGCCTTCAAACACAACGTCCGGGACGAGTGGCTCGCCCGCCACCTCGGTCAAGAAAAACCAAAATCCATGTCAGCCCTTACCACTCTGATGACCCGCTTTTGCGCGGGAGAAGACAGCTGGCATGCTCGTAGAAGCAGCAGCGCCAGCGATCCAAGCACTTCCGAAGTCCGAGACGGCAATGGCAAGCCACGACGCAGCAAACACAAACGTCGCAATGATAACGAAAGAACGCACGACAAAGCGGTCAACGCCGGATTCAGCGGTCCCAAACCCGGTCAACGGAAAAAACCATTCAAGTCAAATAGAGACGGACTATCCAATTTAGACAAGATATTGGATTGGCCCTACCAGATTCATGACCCAAATTGGGTTGCCTCCCAACAAGCGCTATCGTTTAACGCCCATAGCTAGGAATAAAAGCAAGGATAGATCTAGGTATTGCCATCTTTGGTAGGCAATTCTTCAATGAGACATCTATCATCCTTAGGAATTTATTTCTTTTTAGTAATTATCAAACTTTCAGGCACAAGATCAAAAAATTCATTCGTAGCAAATGGTTCCTTAATGATGGCAAAAAGATTGGGATGAATACTTATAGATTTGAGATCCGCAGTTTCCTTATTAGAGGATTCACCATTATTTTTAGGAACATACATAAGCTTGGCAATTTTAGTAGGAGGACTTGGAGTATTCTTTACGGAAGAAAAAGCGGTTCCCAAGTTGGTAATGATACCTTCAAGTTTAACGATTCTAGTGGAATCTTGATTTATTCTCTCATTAACTATGGGTTCCTTCTCCTTAATATTTTTCAAAGTTAATTCTACCTTAGATCCATATTGGGTAATTTGGTTGTGGATCTTTTTATCCAAATTTTCGATTAACTCTACGGTAGCAACTTTATTTTCAATAATTTCAAGTCTTTGCATTACATGCTCCAAAGTTAACATAGTTCCATTAACCAAAAGAGGTGGTGAGCCAAACAAATCTATCATAGCATTATAAGAGTCAAAAGTATGGCTACCCAAGAAATTCCCTCCAGTAATGGTATCAAGGATATACCTATACCAAGGATTAGCACCTACATAAAAATTACGGAGAAGAACGGAAGTAGATTGCTTCTTGGTAGATCTATTTTGAGCATTACAAATTCTATACCAAGCGTCTTTTAGATTTTCTCCCTCCCTTTGTTTAAAATTTAGAACTTCATTCTCGGGAGACAATGGAGAAGATAGAGGACTAGCCATAACGACAAGCAAGCGAAAAAGAGGCGAACGAAAAAGAGTGGGCGAATAAAACGGCAAGGGTGAAGTGGGGGACAGGAAAACGAGAGGCAAATAGCAAATAATGTAATGCGAGAGATAAGGGATTTGTGATGGGTACTTGCTATGTTGACTTTTGCATAGACTCCCCGGCAACGGCGCCAGAAATCCTTCTTGCTACCTCTTGAGCACTGCATTGGTTTTCCCTTGAAGAGGAAAGGGTGATGCGGCAAAGTAGCGTAAGTATTTCCCTCAGTTTTTGAGAACCAAGGTATCAATCCAATAGGAGGCTACGCGCGAGTCCCTCGTACCTACACAAAACAAATAACTCCTCGCAACCAACGCGATAAGGGGTTGTCAATCCCTTCACGATCACTTACGAGAGTGAGATCTGATAGATATGATAGATAATATTTTTGGTATTTTTGTGATAGAGATGCAAAGTAAAATAAAAGCAAAGTAAAAAAGCAAAGGAAATAACTAAGTTTTGGAAGATTAATGGTACTTTTGGTATTTTTGCATGAGAACAGAGTAACCCTTAAGCAAGATGACATGATGTAGAGGGATAAATTCATGCAATATGATAAAAAAACCATCTTGTTATCCTCGATGGCAACAATACAATACGTGCCTTGCTGCCCCTACTATCATTGGGAAAGGACACCGCAAGATCAAACCCAAAGCTAAGCACTTCTCACATTGCAAGAAAGATCAATGAAGTAAGCCAAACCAAACTGATAATTCAAAGAGACTTGCAAAGATAACCAATCATACATAAAAGAATTCAAAGAAGATTCACATATTGTTCATAAATAATCTTGATCATAAACCCACAATTCATCGATCTCAACAAACACACCGCAAAAGAAGATTACATCGAATAGATCTCCACAAGAGAGGGGGAGAACATTGTATTGAGATCCAAAAAGAGAGAAGAAGCCATCTAGCTACTAACTATGGACCCGAAGGTCTGAGGTAAACTACTCACACTTCATCGGAGAGGCTATGGTGTTGATGTAGAATCCCTCCATGATGGATGCCCCCTCCGGCGGAGCTCCGAAACAGGCCCCAAGATGGGATCTCGTGGGTATAGAAGGTTGCGCGCGGGAATTAGGTTTTTGGCTCCGTATCTGATTGTTGGGGGTACGTAGGTATATATAGGAGGAAGGAGTACGTCGGTGGAGCAACAGGGGGCCCACGAGTGTGGAGGGCGTGCCCTGGGGGGTGGGCGCGCCCCCCTACCTCGTGGCCTCCTCTTTTGTTTCTTGACGTAGGGTCCAAGTCTCCTGGATCATATTCTTCCTAAAAATCACGTTCCCGAAGGTTTCATTTCGTTTGGACTCCGTTTGATATTCCTTTTATGCGAAACTCTAAAATAGGCAAAAAACAACAATTCTGGGCTGGGCCTCCGGTTAATAGGTTAGTCCCAAAAATAATATAAAAGTGCATAATAAAGCCCAATAATGTCCAAAACAGTAGATAATATAGCATGGAGCAATAAAAAATTATAGATACGTTGGAGACGTATCAGGCATCCCAAGCTTAATTTGTTGGAAATATGCCCTAGAGGCAATAATAAATTGATTATTATTATATTTCCTTGTTCATGATAATCGTTTATTATCCATGCTAGAATTGTATTGATAGGAAACTCAGATACATGTGTGGATACATAGACAACACCATGTCCCTAGTAAGCCTCTAGTTGACTAGCTCGTTGATCAATAGATAGTTACGGTTTCCTGACCATGGACATTGGATGTCGTTGATAACGGGATCACATCATTAGGAGAATGATGTGATGGATAAGACCCAATCCTAAGCCTAGCACAAGAACATGTAGTTCGAATGCTAAAGCTTTTCTAATGTCAAGTATCGTTTCCTTAAACCATGAGATTGTGCAACTCCCGGATACCGTAGGAGTGCTTTGGGTGTGCCAAACATCATAACGTAACTGGGTGGCTATAAAGGTACACTACAGGTATCTCCGAAAGTGTCTGTTGGGTTGGCACGAATCGAGACTGGGATTTGTCACTCCATGTGACGGAGAGGTATCTCTGGGCCCACTCGGTAGGACATCATCATAATGTGCACAATGTGATCAAGGAGTTGATCACGGGATGATGTGTTGCGGAACGAGTAAAAGAGACTTGCCGGTAACGAGATTGAACAAGGTATCGGGATACCGACGATCGAATCTCGGGCAAGTATCGTACCGATAGACAAAGGGAATTGTATACGGGATTGATTAAGTCCTTGACATCGTGGTTCATCCGATGAGATCATCGTGGAACATGTGGGAGCCAACATGGGTATCCAGATCCCGCTGTTGGTTATTGACCGGAGAACGTCTCGGTCATGTCTGCATGTCTCCCGAACCCGTAGGGTCTACACACTTAAGGTTCAATGACACTAGGGTTATAAAGGAAGTTTGTATGTGGTTACCGAATGTTGTTCGGAGTCCCGGATGAGATCTTGGACGTCACGAGGAGTTCCGGAATGGTCTGGAGGTAAAGATTTATATATAGAAAGTCCTATTTCGGCCATCGGGACAAGTTTCAGGGTCATCGGTATTGTACCGGGACCACCAGAAGGGTCCCGGAGGCCCACCGGGTGGGGCCACCTATCCCGGAGGGTCCCATGGGCTGAAGTAGGAAGGGATCCAGCCCAAAGTGGGCTGGGGCGCCACTTTCCCCTAGGGCCCATGCGCCTAGTGTGGGGGAAACCCTAAAGGGAGAGTCCCACAAGGGGAAGGCACCCCTAGGTGCCTTGGGGGGAGGGAAACCTCCCTTGGCCGTCGCCCTCCCTAGGAGATTGGATCTCCTAGGGCCGGCGCCCCCCCCTTGGCCCTCCTATATATAGTGGGGGAGATGGAGGACTTCACACCTGATCCAAGGCGCAGCCCCTCCCCTCCCCAGCATCTCTCCTTCCTCCTCTCCCGCGGTGCTTGGCGAAGCCCTGCGGGATTGCCACGCTCCTCCAACACCACCACGCCGTTGTGCTGCTGCTGGACGGAGTCTTCCTCAACCTCTCCCTCTCTCCTTGCTGGATCAAGACATGGGAGACGTCACCGGGCTGTACGTGTGTTGAACGCGGAGGTGCCGTCTGTTCGGCACTAGGATCATCGGTGATTTGGATCACGACGAGTACGACTCCATCAACCCCGTTCACTTGAACGCTTCCGCATAGCGATCTACAAGGGTATGTAGATGCACTATCTTTCCCCTTGTTGTTGGTTTCTCCATAGATAGATCTTGGTGACACGTAGGAAAATTTTGAATTTCTGCTACGTTCCCCAACAGTGGTATCAGAGCCAGGTTTATTGCGTAGATTCCATGCACGAGTAGAACACAAAGTAGTTGTGGGCGTTGATTTTGTTCAATATGCTTACCGTTACTAGTCAATCTTAATTCGGCGGCATTGTGGGATGAAGCGGCCCGGACCGACCTTACACGTACACTTACGTGAGACAGGTTCCACCGACTGACATGCATTAGTTGCATAAGGTGGCTAGCGGGTGCCAGTCTCTCCCACTTTAGTCGGATCGGATTCGATGAAAAGGGTCCTTATGAAGGGTAAATAGCAATTGACATATCACGTTGTGGTTTTGCGTAGGTAAGAAATGTTCTTGCTAGAAACCCATAGCAGCCACGTAAAACATGCAAACAACAATTAGAGGACGTCTAACTTGTTTTTGCAGGGTATGCCATGTGATGTGATATGGCCAAAGGATGTGATGTATGATATATGTGATGTATGAGATGATCATGTTCTTGTAATAGGAATCACGACTTGCATGTCGATGAGTATGACAACCGGCAGGAGCCATAGGAGTTGTCTTTAATTTATTTATGACCTGCGTGTCAACATAAATGTCATGTAATTACTTTACTTTATTGCTAAAGCGTTAGCCATAGTAGTAGAAGTAATCGTTGACGTGACAACTTCATGAAGACACGATGATGGAGATCATGGTGTCATGCCGGTGACGACGATGATCATGGAGCCCCGAAGATGGAGATCAAAAGGAGCAAAGTGATGATGGCCATATCATGTCACTATTTGATTGCATGTGATGTTTATCATGTTTATACATCTTATTTGCTTAGAACGACGGTAGTAAATAAGATGATCCCTCATTAAAATTTCAAGAAAGTGTTCCCCCTAACTGTGCACCGTTGCGAAAGTTCGTCGTTTCGAAGCACCACGTGATGATCGGGTGTGATAGATTCTTACATTCACATACAACGGGTGTAAGCCAGATTTACACACGTGAAACACTTAGGTTGACTTGACGAGCCTAGCATGTACAGACATGGCCTCGGAACACAAGAGACCGAAAGGTCGAGCATGAGTCGTATGGTAGATACGATCAACATGAAGATGTTCACCGATGATGACTAGTCCGTCTCACGTGATGATCGGACACGGCCTAGTTGACTCGGATCATGTAATCACTTGGATGACTAGAGGGATGTCTATCTGAGTGGGAGTTCATAAGATGAACTTAATTATCCTGAACATAGTCAAAAGATCTTTGCAAATTATGTCGTAAGCTCGCGTTTTAGTTCTACTGTTTTAGATATGTTCCTAGAGAAAATATAGTTGAAAGTTGACAGTAGCAATTATGCGGACAGTACAAGGATTATGTCCTTAATGCACCGCTCAGTGTGCTGGACCTCGAACGTGGTCTGTGGATGTTACGAACATCCGACATACACGTGTTGATGACTACATGATAGTTCGGTAATGTTAAATGGTTTAGAATTGAGGCACCAAAGACATTTTTGAAATGTCGCGGAACATATGAGATGTTTCGAGGGCTGAAATTGGGATTTCAGGCTCGTGCCCACGTCAAGAGGTATAAGACCTCCGACGATTTTCTTAGCCTGCAAACTAAGGGAGAAAAGCTCAATCGTTGAGTTTGTGCTCAGATTGTCTGAGTACAACAATCACTTGAATCGAGTGGGAGTCGATCTTCCAGATAAGATAGTGACGTTTCTCCAAAGTCATTGCCACCAAGCTGCGAGAGCTTCGTAATGAACTATAACATATCAGGGATAGATATGATGATCCTTGAAATATTCGCGATGTTTGACACCGCGAAAGTAGAAATCAAGAAGGAGCATCAATTGTTGATGGTTAGTGAAACCACTAGTTTCAAGAAGGGCAAGGGCAAGAAGGGATACTTCATGAAACGGCAAATCAGCTGCTGCTCTAGTGGAGAAACCCAAGGTTGAACCCAAACCCAAGACTGAGTGCTTCTGTAATAAGGGGAACAGCCACTGGAGTAGAATTACCCTAGATACTTGGTAGATGAGAAGGTTGTCAATAGAAGTATATTGGATATACATTATGTGAATGTGTACTTTACTAGTACTCCTAGTAGCATCAGGGTATTAGATACCGGTTCGATTGCTAAGTGTTAGTAACTCGAAATAAAAGCTACAGAATAAACGGAGACTAGCTAAAGGTGAGCTGACGATATGTGTTGGAAGTGTTTCCAAAGTTGATGATCAAGCATCACTCGCTCCCTCTACCATCGAGATTGGTGTTAAACCTATATAATTGTTATTTGGTGTTTGCGTTGAGCATAGACATGATTGGATTATGTCTATCGCAATACGGTTATTCATTTAAGGAGAATAATGGTTACTCTATTTATTTGAATAATACCTTCAATGGTCTTGCACCTAAAATGAATGGTTTATTGAATCCCGATCATAGTGATACACATGTTCATGCCAAAAGATATAAGATAGTAATGATAGTACCACCTACTTGTGGCACTGCCATGTAAGTCATATTGGTATAAAACGCATGAAGAAGCTCCATGTTGATGGATCTTTGGACTCACTCATTTCTGAAAAGATTGAGACATGTGAACCATGTCTGTTGGTATGTACGCATGAAGAAACTCCATGCAGATGGACCGTTTGGACTCACTTGATTTTTAATCGCTTGAGACATGCAAATCGTACCACATGGGCAAGATGACTGAAAGCTTCGGTTTCAGTAAAATGGAACAAGAAAGCAACTTGTTGGAAGTAACACATTTTGATGTGTGCAGTCCAATGAGTGCTGAGGCGCGCAGTGGATATCGTTATGCTCTTACTTCACAAATGATTTGAATAGATACTGAGTATATTTACTTGATGAAACACAAGTCTGAATTATTGAATGGTTCAAGTAATTTCAGAATGAAGTTGAAGATCTTCGTGACAAGAGGATAAAATGTCTATGATATGATCACAGAAATGAATATCTGAGTTACGAGTTTGGCACACAATTAAGACATTGTGGAAATTGTTTCACGACTAGTACCGCCTGGAACACCATAGTGTGATGGTGTGTCCGAACATCATAACTGCACCCTATTGGATATGATGCATACCATGATGTCTCTCATCGAATTACCACTATCGTTCATGGGTTAGGCATTAGAGACAACCGCACTCACTTTAAATAGGGCACCATGCAAATCCGTCGAGACAACACCGTATGAACTGTGGTTTAGAGAAACCTAAGCTATTGTTTCTTAAAAGTTTGGGGTCACGACGCTTATGTGAAAAAGTTTCAGGCTGATAAGCTCGAACCCAAAGCGTATAAATCTTCATAGGACACCCAAAACAGTTGGGTATACCTCCTATCTCAGATCCGAAAGCAATAGGGATTGTTTCTAGAATCAGGTCCTTTCTCGAGGAAAAGTTTCTCTCGGAAGAATTGAGTGGGAGGATGGTGGAGACTTGATGAGGTTATGGAACCATCACTTCAACTAGTGTGTAGCAGGGCACAGGAGTTGTTCCTATGGCACCTACACCAATTGAAGTGGAAGCTTATGATAGTGATCATGAGACTTCGGATCAAGTCACTCCCAAACCTCGTAGGATGACAAGGATGCTTACTACTTCAGAGTGGTACGTAATCCTGTCTTGGACGTCATGTTGCTAGACAACAATGAACCTATGAGCTATGGAGAAGCGATGGTGGGCCCGGATTCCGATGAATGGCTCGAGGCCATAAAATCCGAGAGAGGATCCATGTATGAAAACAAAGTGTAGACTTTGGCAGAACGGCTCGATGGTCGTGAGGCTGTTGAGTACAGATGGATTTTAAAAGGAAGACGGACAATGATGGTAAATGTCACCATTAAGAAAGCTCGACTTGTCGTTAAGTTGTTTCTCGACAAGTTCAAGGAGTTGACTACGATGATATTTTCTCACTTGTAGCGATGCTAAGAGTCTGTTGGAATTAGCAGGTACTGCATTATTTATGAAATCTTGCAAATAGGATGTCAAAATATTGTTTCCCTGTTCTTGAGGAAAGGTTGTATGTGATACAACCAGAAGTTTTTGTCGATCCTGAAAGATGCTAACAAGTATGCAAAGCTCCAGCAATCCATTTAAGGACTGGAGTAAGCATCTCGGAGTTGGAATGTACACTTTGATGAGATGATCAAAGAATTTGGGTTTATACAAAGTTTATGAGAAACTTGTATTTCCAAAGAAGTGAGTGGGAGCACTATAGAATTTCTGATGAGTATATGTTGTTGACATATTGTTGATCAGAAATGATGTAGAATTTCTGGAAAGCATATAGGGTTATTTGAAAAGTGTTTTTCAATGGAAAACCTGGATTAAGCTACTTGAACATTGAGCATCAAGATCTATAAGGATAGATCAAAATCGCTTAATAGTACTTTCAAATGAATACATACCGTGACAAGATTTTGAAGGAATTCAAAATAGATCAGCAAAGAAGGAGTTCTTGGCTGTATTACACGTGTGAGTATTGAGTAAGACTCAAGACATGACCACGGCAGAATAGAAAGGACGAAGGTCGTCCCCTATGCTTTAGTCGTAGGCTCTAAAGTATGCTATGTTATGTACCGCACCTGAAGTGTGCCAAACCATGAGTCAGTCAAGGGGTACAAGTGTGATCTAGCAATGGATCACAGGACAACGGTCAAAGTTATCCTTAGTAACTAGTGGACTAAGGAATTTTCTCGATTATGGAGGTGGTAAAAGAGTTCGTCGTAAAGGGTTACGCCGATGCAAGCTTTGACACTAATCCAGATTATTCTGAGTAGTAAACTGGATTCGTCTAGTAGAACAGTTATTTGGAATAGCACCAAATAGAGCGTGGTAACTGCATCTAGGAGATGACATAGATATTTGTAAAGCACACACGGATCTGAAAGGTTCAGACCCGTTGACTATAACCTCTCTCACAAGCATAACATGATCAAACCCAGAACTCTTGGGTGTTAGTCACATAGGGATGTGACCTTGAGTGTTAATCACATATCGATGTGAACTAGATTATTTACTCTAGTGCAAGTGGGAGACTGTTGGAAATATGCCCTAGAGGCAATAATAAATTGATTATTATTATATTTCCTTGTTCATGATAATCATTTATTATCCATGCTAGAATTGTATTGATAGGAAACTCGGATACATGTGTGGATACATAGACAACACCATGTCCCTAGTAAGCCTCTAGTTGACTAGCTCGTTGATCAATAGATGGTTACGGTTTCCTGACCATGGACACTGTATGTCGTTGATAACGGGATCACATCATTAGGAGAATGATGTGATGGACAAGACCCAATCCTAAGCCTAGCACAAGATCATGTAGTTCGTATGCTAAAGCTTTTCTAATGTCAAGTATCGTTTCCTTAGACCATGAGATTGTGCAACTCCCGGATACCGTAGGAGTGCTTTGGGTGTGCCAAACGTCACAACGTAACTGGGTGGCTATAAAGGTACACTACAGGTATCTCCGAAAGTGTCTGTTGGGTTGGCACGAATCGAGACTGGGATTTGTCACTCCGTGTGACGGAGAGGTATCTCTGGGCCCACTCGGTAGGACATCATCATAATGTGCACAATGTGATCAAGTAGTTGATCACGGGATGATGTGTTGCGGAACGAGTAAAAGAGACTTGCCGGTAACGAGATTGAACAAGGTATCGGGATACCGACGATCGAATCTCGGGCAAGTATCGTACCGATAGACAAAGGGAATTGTATACGGGATTGATTAAGTCCTTGACATCGTGGTTCATCCGATGAGATCATCGTGGAACATGTGGGAGCCAACATGGGTATCCAGATCCCGCTATTGGTTATTGACCGGAGAACGTCTCGGTCATGTCTGCATGTCTCCCGAACCCGTAGGGTCTACACACTTAAGGTTCGATGACACTAGGGTTATAAAGGAGGTTTGTATGTGGTTACCGAATGTTGTTCGGAGTCCCGGATGAGATCTTGGACGTCATGAGGAGTTCCGGAATGGTCCGGAGGTAAAGATGTATATATAGGAAGTCCTATTTCGGCCATCGGGACAAGTTTCGGGGTCATCGGTATTGTACCGGGACCACCAGAAGGGTCCCGGGGGCCCATCGGGTGGGGCCACCTATCCCTGAGGGTCCCATGGCCTGAAGTGGGAAGGGATCCAGCCCAAAGTGGACTGGAGCGCCACTTTCCCCTAGGGCCCATGCGCCTAGTGTGGGGGAAACCCTAAAGGGAGAGTCCCACAAGGGGAAGGCACCCCTAGGTGCCTTGGGGGGGAGGGAAACCTCCCTTGGCCGCCGCCCCCCCCTAGGAGATTGGATCTCCTAGGGCCGGCGCCCCCCCTTGGCCCTCCTATATATAGTGGGGGATATGGAGGACTTCACACCTGATCCAAGGCGCAGCCCCTCCCCTCCCCAGCATCTCTCCTTCCTCCTCTCCCGCGGTGCTTGGCGAAGCCCTGCAGGATTGCCACGCTCCTCCAACACCACCACGCCATTGTGCTGCTGCTGGACGGAGTCTTCCTCAACCTCTCCCTCTCTCCTTGCTGGATCAAGGCATGGGAGACGTCACCGGGCTGTACGTGTGTTGAACGCGGAGGTGCCGTCTGTTCGGCACTAGGATCATCGGTGATTTGGATCACGACGAGTACGACTCCATCAACCCCGTTCACTTGAACGCTTCCGCATAGCGATCTACAAGGGTATGTAGATGCACTCTCTTTCCCCTTGTTGCTGGTTTCTCCATAGATAGATCTTGGTGACACGTAGGAAAATTTTGAATTTCTGCTACGTTCCCCAACATAATTCCTGCTCGTCCTCTAGTAGGTAAATGATAAAAACAATTTTTTTGATGCGGAGTGCTACTTGGCATAATTTTAATGTAATTCTTCTTAATTGTGGTATGAATATTCAGATCCGAAAGATTCAAGACAAAATTTTAATATTGACATAAAAATAATAATACTTCAAGCATACTAACAAAGCAATCATGTCTTCTCAAAATAACATGGCCAAAGAAAGTCATCCCTACAAAATCATATAGTCTGGCTATGCTCTATCTTCACCACACAAAGTATTTAAATCATGCATAACCCCGATGACAAGCCAAGCAATTGTTTCATACTTTTGACATTCTCAAACTTTTTCAATCTTCACGCAATACATGAGCGTGAGCCATGGATATAGCAATATATGTGGAATAGAATGGTGGTTGTGGAGAAGACAAAAAAGGGAGAAGATAGTCTCACATCAACTAGGCGTATCAACGGGCTGTGGAGATGCCCATCAATAGATATCAATGTGAGTGATTAGGGATTGCCATGCAACGGATGCACTAGAGCTATAAGTATATGAAAGCTCAACAAAAGAAACTAAGTGGGTGAGCATCCAACTCGCTTGCTCACGAAGACCTAGGGCATTTTGAGGAAGCCCATCACTGGAATATACAAGCCAAGTTCTATAATGAAAAATTCCCACTAGTATATGAAAGTGATAACATAGGAGACTCTCCATCATGAAGATCATGGTGCTACTTTGAAGCACAAGTGTGGTAAAAGGATAGTAACGATGTCCCTTCTCTCTTTTTCTCTCATTTTTTATTTTTTTATTTGGGACTCTCCTCTCTTTTTTTTTGGCTTCTTTTTTTTCGTCCGGAGTCTCATCCCGACTTGTGGGGGAATCATGATGGAAGGTATGTCTCGGGGGAAGTCATTAAGTGCTTGTAATTGGGGCCTTTTCATGCACGTGCATGTAATTGATCATTACATGCACGTGCTTGTAATTGATCACTTGTAATAGTCATGGAAGTTTCCATGCTATTATATATTCTGTTTTGGATGTTTAATGGGCTTATTTGTAGACTTTTATATTATTTTGGGACTAACCTATTAACCGGAGGCCCAACCCAAATTGCTGTTTTTTGCCTATTTCAGTGTTTCACAGAAAAAGAATATCAAATGCAGTCCAAACAGAATGAAACCTTCGGGAACGTGATTTTTGGAACAAACGTGATCCAGAGGACTTGGAGTGGACGTCAAGCAACAAACGAGGCCATGAGGTAGGGGGGCGCGCCTACCCCCCCCCCCCCCGGCGCGCCCTCCACCCTCATGGGCCCCTCGTGGCTCCACTGACCTACTTCTTCCTCCTATATATACCTACGTACCCCCAAACCATCATAACCGACCACGAAAACCTAATTCCACCGCCGCAACCTTCTGTACCCGTGAGATCCCATCTTGGGGCCTTTCCCGGCGTCTTGCTGGAGGGGGCATTGATCATGGAGGGCTTCTACATCAACACCATAGCCTCTCCGATGAAGTGTGAGTAGTTTACCTCAGACCTTCGGGTCCATAGTTATTAGCTAGATGGCTTCTTCTCTCTCTTTGGATCTCAATACAAAGTTCTCCTCGATTCTCTTGGAGATCTATTCGATGTAATCTTCTTTTGCGGTGTGTTTGTCGAGATCCGATGAATTGTGGGTTTATGATCAAGATTATCTATGAACAATATTTGAATCTTCTCTAAATTTTTTATGTATGATTGGTTATCTTTGCAAGTCTCTTCGAATTATCAGTTTGGTTTGGCCTACTAGATTGATCTTTCTTGCAATGGGAGAAGTGCTTACCTTTGGGTTCAATCTTGCAGTGTCCTTTCCCAGTGACAGCAGGGGCAGCAAGGCACGTATTGTATTGTTGCCATCGAGGATAAAAAGATGGGGTTTATATCATATTGCATGAGTTTATCCCTCTACATCATGTCATCTTGCTTAAAGCGTTACTCTGTTCTTATGAACTTAATACTCTAGATGCTTGCTGGATAGCGGTCGATGTGTGGAGTAATAGTAGTAGATGCAGAATCGTTTTGGTCTACTTGTCACGGACGTGATGCCTATATACATGATCATACCTAGATATTCTCATAACTATGCTCAATTCTATCAATTGCTCGACAGTAATTTGTTCACCCACCGTAATACTTATGCTATCTTGAGAGAAGCCACTAGTGAAACCTATGGCCCAGGGTCTATTTTCCATCATATTAATCTCCCATTATTTCCATTACTGTTTACTTGCTTTCTTTACTTTTACTCTTTATCATAAAAATACCAAAAATATTATCTTATCATCTCTATCAGATCTCACTCTCGTAAGTGACCATGAAGGGATTGACAACCCCTTTATCGCGTTGGTTGCGAGGTTCTTATTTGTTTGTGTAGATGCGAGGGACTTGAGCGTGACCTCCTACTGGATTGATACCTTGGTTCTCAAAAACTAAGGGAAATACTTACACTACTTTACTGCATCACCCTTTCCTCAAGGGAAAACCAACGCAGTGCTCAAGAGGTAGCAACGTCGTACGAAGAAGTGGCCGTCCAGCATTCGGTAAACAGCGGGTTTGGGCCATGCTCCTCATCTGCATCATCGTCCATACCGTTGATGTCTTCGGAGCCGTAATCGAGCATGTTCGTTAAGTCCTCGACAGTGGCTATGCGGTGGGTGGCGGGTGGGAAGCAAAATTCCCTGTCATCAGCCTCCAGTTTGAACCAGATATAGTTTGGTTGTGAGTCCCCCGTTAAGGATAGATTTTTTAATGAGTTCAGCGCGTCGCCTAAAGGCGAGTGCCGGAAGATGTCCGCGGTGCTGAATTCGGCGATCGATGACCGATCCAGCTCGACATACGCGGACGCACATGGTTCGGAACTTATCGCCGGAAACGAGTCCGAGGTTCCGCTGAGACAGACATCACTCGAGGTTAGGTCTGTGTGCGGCTCCAATGCCGCGGAATCTGCGGCTTCCGTGGCGGGGTTGAGCTTCTCATCCTTGGATGGCGTGATCTTCTCCGGATCTAGGGCCAGAGCGGTTACCAGTGCAATTTACTGGGTGTGGCCCGATGACAGATTTAAATCATGTTCATAGTGGTGAAGGGGTGCTACTGCCGTGGTCTCGAATCCGTCGAAGATCAAATCTCCGCGGATGTCCGCGACGTAGTTCAAGCTCCCGAATCTGACCTGCCGTCCAGGGGCATAGCTATCGATCTGCTCCAGATGGCCAAGCGAGTTGGCCCGCAGTGTGAAGACGCCAAACACGAAGATCTGTCCGGGGAGGGAGACCTCTCCTTGGACAGCATTGTTGTAGATGATTGAAGGAGCCATCAAACCTTTTGAGGATGGCACAGTGGAACTCTCAATGAAAGCACCAATGTCGGTGTCAAAACCCGCGGATCTCGGGTAGGGGGTCCCTGATACGTCCATTTTGCATCATGCTTTTATATCGATAGTATTGCATTATGGGTTGTTATTACACATTATGTCACAATACTTATGCCTATTCTCTCTTATTTTACAAGGTTTACATAAGGAGGGAGAATGCCGGCAGCTGGAATTCTGGGCTGGAAAAGGAGCAAATATTAGAGACCTATTCTGCACAACTCCAAAAGTCTTGAAACTCCACGAAAGTTGGTTTTGGAGATAATAAAAAATACTGAGCGGAAGAAATACCAGAGGGGGCCCATACCCTGGCCACGAGGGTGGGGGGCGTGTCGGGGGATATCGGCCTCCACGAGCACCTATGGGGATGGAGCCCCTTGTCGGTTCGGCAGGGGGCGGAGGTTGCACAAAGAGCAGATCGAGGCGACACACACACACACAACGATTTTACCCAGCTTCGGGCCGCATGGATGCGTAAAACCCTACTGCTGCTTGTCTGGTTGATTCGAGTTCTTGCTCTGGAGCGCAAGAAGCTACAGTAAGTTGGAGCTGGACGTAGACGAGGGTCTACTGGGTGTCCTTCTTCCGGTCTGGATCCCCTCTCCCTCCCCCCCCCCCTACGTGCGCATGGGCCTCCTTTTATATGCTAAGGGGTTTCCCACAGGTAGCGACGCAGGTGAGGGTAAAAATGGCAAGGAACTGTGCGAACGGTGGCCGCACAGTGCTATCGCACCTAACTCTGACGGCGGGGGACAAAGGCATTAAATGCCCGTCTGGATCGCCTGAACAGTGCCGAGGCGGACCGTTAGGGGTGCCTCCGCTTGCCACGGGGGTGACTCTACCAACGTCGCATGCCACGCGCGCGCCCCAGGTTGCGCGGCACCCCGCCACGTGCCTCTGGGGAAGCTCCAGAGTGACGCGTGGGCAGGTGAGCTGGAGCGCATGCCTGAGGTGGTGGTTTGCCGCGGCAAGTGGCTTGCCGCGGTGGTTGTCTTGCCGCACCTGAGAGCTTGCCGCTCGTCAGGCCTTGCTGGGGCGCGCGGCGCGCCGCGGCGGGCTTCTCTTGGGGTGCCTTGGTTTGGCCGTCTCGGCGAGCTCCTCCCGCCGGGGCCTTGGTGCTTCGGCTTAGTCGTCCCGGCAAGCTCCTCTTGCCGGGGCCTTGTCGCCTTGGCCCGGCAAGCTCCTCTTGCCGGACCTCGCCTTCTTGGCCCGGCAAGCTCCTCTTGCCGGGGCTTGGTCTTCTTGGCTCGATCACTTGGCCTTCGTCCGGCCCAGAAAGGGTCATGGAGACTCTTGTCGCTCCCCTGGCAAGCCTTGCCGCGGGACGCTACTACTGCCCGTGCACAAGTTCGGGGTACTAAGGTACCCCTACTTTAGTACACCGACAGGAGCCCCCGGGTCTGGGCCATACACGGTGCCGAGCGTTGTTGGGCCAGGCCCTAACAGTGCACGGGCACGCGTGGCCTGGGTTGCGCTGCTCCTTAACTCCGTGCTCGTCGCGCCCTCCCCAAGTGGCGCGCGCTTATCGCGGCGTCGTGGGGGGCGAGGCGTGCGAGACGTGCGTGACGTGGGTGGCGTGCGCGGGGCTTGAGGCCCGCAGGCGTGCGTCACGTCGGGCACGGTTCCTTTATTTGGAAAGGCGGAACGTCCGCCCCCACTCCTTCCCCCCTTTATAAGCGGAGGGGAACAGGGGCAGCTCGCCATTCCGCCGGTTGCTGTTCCTCGAAAATCTCCGCCACTTCCTCCTTACTAGAGAAAGCGGCGATTCGCCCTCGCAGCCCCCGGCGCCGCCAACGCCGACAACTCCTCCTCCCCGTATCTGCCATGGCCCCGAAGAGCGACAAGGCGAAGGGGAAGGCCGTGAAGTCGGCCGAGGCGCTGCGGCTGGAAGCGCTTCGGAAGGAGACGGCGACGTTCCCCCCTCAGCTCGATGCGCTGAGGCTGAAGAACGGATAGCGCCTCTTCTGGTCGACGGCAACACGAGCGCATCCGCGCACGCGAGTTCTTCCCGCCATCGCCCAGAAGCTGTACCCGACCGGGTACCCTTTCTTCGCCGTGTTCTTCTATTGCGGGCTCTGCCCGCCTTTTTCCAAGTTCTTCTGCGACATCATGCTCACCTACAACCTCCACCTCCTTGACTTCACCCCCAACGCCGTTCTGACAATGGCGGTTTTCGCACACCTTTGCGAGAACTTTGTCAGAGTCCGTCCCAACGTAGCCCTCTTCCGCCACTTCTTTACTCCTCGGGTGGAGAAAGGAGAGCCGCTGTCCGGCGGAGTCGCCTGGGTCTCCAGGACCGGCAAGAAAGAGGTCTACTTGGAGGGGGAACTCCATGGCAGATGGGAGGAGTGGAGGGCCGAGTGGTGCCTGATCGTCGAGGAAAATCCACCGCCGTTCACCGCCGTGCGCCGAACCCCAGTGGTGCGCGGCCATGACTGGAGCGACCTGGCCCCGGACGACGCCAAGCTGAAGATTGCCGCCACCCGAATCCTGCGCCTCAGGTTTGCCGGGCTCACCGTCGGCGCGGATTTCCTTCGCCGGCGTATCGCCCCCCTGCAGGAGAGGGGGAAGCCGGCTTGGGAATTCCAAAACGCGGCGGACATCATGAGGCTGCGCCCGGGCCTTAACTACAACTTCACCGTTCTGGAGCTCGTCGGAGTGTTGAAGGAGCTGTTCAAGTACGACTCCGAGCACCCAGAATGGTTCAGGTTGCCGCCGGGCGTCGTCCCCCTGTGCAACAACTCGGCGCTCAGCCGCATCCTCGCGATGATGCCGCTGTGCGACTCGCACGGGATCGACGCGACCTGGCAGGAGCCGGGGGACGACGTCGTGCAGGCCTTCTTCGACAACTTGGAGGAGGTGCCGGCCGACCCCGACAAGAAGAGGGGACTCACGCGGGACACCACCCCCGAGGAGCTGGCCTACATCGCCTCCAGGATGGAGGAGGCGGCGGCCGCCGCGGCCGCGGGCGAGTCTGGCTTCACCCTGGCCGAAGCAGACGCGACGGAGGCGGAGAGCCTCGCCGACCAAATGGAGCTCGCCGGCGCGGAGGAACCAGCCGGGCACGGTGGCGCGGGCGAGCCCGCTCAGGACGCGAGCATCTTGCCGGAGGTTGACGCGCCCTCCTCGCAGCTCCCGGGCAACTCGTCGCAGGCGGAGCCCCCTGCCCAGCCGAGGAGGCGTCTCCGCAGGGCCGGAGAGGTGGTGCGGCAGGCCGACCAGCAACCGCAGCCCAGCGTGACACGCGCCTCCGAAGCAGCGGGGGCGGGGTCCTCACGGGCCACGGCTTCTGCTCCTGCCGCTCCTCGTACCGCGGCGGCAACGGGAACGGGGGCGTCCACCGTCCCCGCCAAGCGGTCCCGGGAACCCACTCCCCTGTCTCCTCGCGCCTGGAGCAAGCCGGTTTTTGACTATTCCGCGCTTAGCTCTGACGACGAAGAGGAGGACGAAGAGTAAGTTCCTGGTAGAGCTTGTATCTTCTTGATTTCTGTTGCTTCGTCTTGTTTCGCAGCCCACTCACCCTCCCCGAAACCGTTCCCTTTCAGGAGCCTGGCCCAGAGGAGGGCGAAGAGGGCCAAGGTCCAGCTGGTCGTCCTTGAGGGCGAATCTCCCCCGGCAACTGGGGAGGTGACGGAGACGACCTTGCCGGACTTGGCAGCGGGTCCCCAGGGCAGCCCACAGCGCAGCCTCCAGGGTGAGTGCACGGCTAGTTCTTGCTGTTTGGCGCGCGCGTGAGCTCCCCTTCTCCTTGTGGTTGACATGTGGCTGTTGTTGTTGTTGTTGTTGGCTAGGAGCAGAGCAGCCCCAGCAGGCGACCCCGGGGGGCACTCCTGCCGCGCTGTCTGCGTCGACCACCCCGCCTAGGGAGAAATCTCCGGCAAGGGAGGAGCCCCCGGCAGGGGAGACCTCCCCGGCAAGGGAGGAGCCCCCGGCAAGGAAGACCTCTCCGGCAAGGGAGGGATCTCCGGCGAGGGACGCGGCCAGCGATCCCCCGGCAGCGGAGGCCGCGGCCACGGACCCTGCGACCGGTAAGCCCCCCTGCACGGAAAACTTCCCCTGGTTATCTTTCCTGATGAGCCTTTTTGTCGGCTGTTCGGTTGACTCTTCTCCCCTCTTCCGGCCATCAGACCCGCCCACCGCGGACCCGATGGAGACCGAGGTCGTCGTCGGGGAGGGCGCACGTGGCGACGCCGACGACGTCGTCGTCATCGAGGAGGCGGACGGCACCGACGGCCCCGCAGGCGGCGGGGAGGCCGAAGCCGCCAAGGCCGCCGCGGGGGCAGACGCCGAGGGGACCGGCGACCGTGCCGACGGCCCCGGGGAGGCAGGGGCGTCAAGCACTCTGCCGTCCGGCGATCCCGCTGCTGCCGCCGCATCGGGCCTCGAGGAGCCCCCGGCGGGTGCCTACCTGAAGGCCGGCGATGGCGTCTTCATCAGGCTCCCCTGGGAGCCTAGCTCCAGGGCGCCAGTCGAGGGGGAGGCCTTGGACGGAGAAGTGCTCGCCTCCGTCGGGCTGACAGTCGTCGACGCGCCAAGCAGCAGCAGCGGCGAGCCCGAGGAGGAGCGGCTGCTCCGGAAGCTTGTGTCGCTCTACAGCGCCCGGCAAGCTAAGGTGGAGCGCCAGGAGGCACTCGTCGCGAGGGCCGGCGCGGACATGGAGAAGCGTGCCGGGGAGCTCCGGGAGCTCAACCAGGAGGCTCTCCGGTCTTTGGCGGAGGAGCGGAGGCTGCTCGACGAGGCGCGGACGGCCTTTCTCCTCGAGAAGGCAGAGGCCGAAGAGCAGCAGAGGCTTGCCGCTGCGGGGCTATCCGCGCGGGAAAGCGAACTGGTGCAGCAGAAGGCCAGCCTCGCCAGCCACGAGGAGGAGGTTGCCGCGCGCGAGCAGGCGCTTGGCGGGGCCCTGCAGAAAGCGCAGGACGCTGCCGCGGCCGCCGAGGTCGTCAAGGGGGAGACCCTTGGCGAGCTGCAGGGCCGCTTCGCCGAGAAGATCCGGGAGCTCGACGCCGCCAAGGATTCCAAGGCCGACCTCGAGCTGAAGCTGGACACCCTGGCCAAGGCGCTGGAGAGCGCCAAGGGGCAGGAAGCGGCCTTGCGGAAGGAGGTTGCTGGCAACGAGGAGCTATTGAAGCACGCAGCCGTTACCCAGAACGCCTTCCAGGAGACGGTGGAGCGGTGGACTGAAGGCCTCGTCGACATCACCACCACCATCGACAAGGAGCTGAAGCTGCTGGGGATGGAGGGCCACGAGTACCCCTCCGACGAGAACGTCCCGCCGAGCGTTAAGCTCACTTCCTTCTTCAAGGGCTTGGTGGGGGTGCTCCAGCATCTCCGGGAAACGATCCCAGAGCAGCTGGCCGAGGAGACGCGGGAAGCCGTCTCCGGGGCCCTCGAGAGGGTGCTGGTGAAGATCGTCTTCCGCAACCCCACCATCAGGCTTACCAACGTCCTCAGGCACCTGCCGGAAGACGCCGACCTGACGGAGATCAGGGCCCTCGTCACCCCCATTATGGAAAGGGTGGCCGGGATCAGGAGGGTCGAGGGCGACCGCGTGGATTAGGCCGCCCACCTCTTTCTTTTCTTCCCTTGTCGCTGCTGAGCATGTCATAGAAACAGCTTATTAGAGCAGCGGCAAGTCATTTTGGAATATAACTTTTATCTTAGGCAGTTCATTGCGTTGTTATCTCCCTCGTTCGACTTTGTGCTTCGTACGATCGCGCCCTACGCTCCCGGGAACTTGTCGGTGCAAGCCTCCGCCTTGCCACGGGTGCCGAGTGCGGGACATCAGCAACCCGCTGGCGGTGCCTCCACCGGCAAGAAACCTTGCCGCGGCTGGCGCAACTCACTTAAAATGTTGAGCAGGCTCAGGGCGAGGTAAGCGTGGCGACTGCAGTCGCGGCACACTCAAGCTGCCGAGCAAGCTCGAAACAAAGTAAGGACGCCACTCTGGATGTAGCACACTTAAGTCGTTGAGCGGACTCGAAACGAAATAAGGGCGCAACCAGCCACGTGCCGGCCCCTCCGCGCACAGGTTTCCCATACGAAGCTCGGCCGTTCGAGGAAGATAACTTAAGGATAAAAAGGAGCTTAATTGCTCAAACTTTGACAACTTAGCTTTTCTGTTGTTTGCAGCCCGGCAAGGCGCAGCTTCCTCGGGCGACGCCCAGCCTATCCTGTCATCCCCCCTTCTCGAGGTAAGGGAATAACGAAGGCTCGGGGCTTCGCGGCCTGCCATCGCTTGCCGGAGTCGAGTGATGCACAATCGTGTCAAATAATGCATGCGCCAAGCGGAGAGGCGCGAAATCGACAAGATGTGCGGGGCACATAAGCTATGCTTGGGATCTGCGCCCGTCTCTGTACCAAGGATTACATGCAACTGCGGCAAGACTTGGACAGAGAGGATGGCCGACGGAACGGGTTCCGACGGCCGCGCTGGCAAGGTTCCTCCCACGGTCGGCGTCGACTCGTTTGGATCTTGGCGGCCTGGGCTCGCCGAAGAATGAGGTCGCCTTTCCCGCAACTTCCGGCGCTAACTTCTGCGGCTACGGGAGCGGCGCAGAGTTTGCTGGGGGCGAGAAACTCGCTCAGCGGCCGGAAGGCGGTCCTCCTCAAGGAGCAGCTGCTCTTGCCCGGGCTCTGCGTGAGTGGGTACTCGAGGAGGGCCGTGCGCGAGTCCGTGAGGAGGAATGCCTCCGCTCCGCGGGTTGGAGCGAAAATGTGCCTGGCCATACCTGAGCTTACCTGTGGTCGCCAAATCTGGTTCGCACAACCTCGACGCACCCCTACCTGGCGCACCAAAGATGTCAGGGGATATCGGCCTCCACGAGCACCTATGGGGACGGAGCCCCTTGTCGGTTCAGCGGGGGGCGGAGGTTGCACAAAGAGCAGATCGAGGCGACACACACACACAACGATTTTACCCAGCTTCGGGCCGCATGGATGCGTAAAACCCTACTGATGCTTGTCTGGTTGATTCGAGTTCTTGCTCTGGAGCGCAAGAAGCTACAGTAAGTTGGAGCTGGACGTAGACGAGGGTCTACTGGGTGTCCTTCTTCCGGTCTGGATCCCCTCTCCCTCCCCCCGCCAAAGATGTCGAGGGATATCGGCCTCCACGAGCACCTATGGGGACGGAGCCCCTTGTCGGTTCGGCGGGGGGCGGAGGTTGCACAAAGAGCAGATCGAGGCGACACACACACACAACGATTTTACCCAGCTTCGGGCCGCATGGATGCGTAAAACCCTACTGCTGCTTGTCTGGTTGATTCGAGTTCTTGCTCTGGAGCGCAAGAAGCTACAGTAAGTTGGAGCTGGACGTAGACGAGGGTCTACTGGGTGTCCTTCTTCCGGTCTGGATCCCCTCTCCCTCCCCCCCCCCTACGTGCGCATGGGCCTCCTTTTATATGCTAAGGGGTTTCCCACAGGTAGCGACGCAGGTGAGGGTAAAAATGGCAAGGAACTGTGCGGACGGTGGCCGCACAGTGCTATCACACCTAACTCTGACGGCGGGGGACAAAGGCATTAAATGCCCGTCTGGATCGCCTGAACAGTGCCGAGGCAGACCGTTAGGGGCGCCTCCGCTTGCCACGGGGGCGACTCTGCCAACGTCGCATGCCACGCGCGCGCCCCAGGTTGGGCGGCGCCCCGCCACGTGCCTCTGGGGAAGCTCCAGAGTGACGCGTGGGCAGGTGAGCTGGAGCGCATGCCTGAGGTGGTGGTTTGCCGCGGCAAGTGGCTTGCCGCGGTGGTTGTCTTGCCGCACCTGAGAGCTTGCCGCTCGTCAGGCCTTGCCGGGGCGCGCGGCGCGCCGCGGCGGGCTTCTCTTGGGGTGCCTTGGTTTGGCCGTCCCGGCGAGCTCCTCCCGCCGGGGCCTTGGTGCTTCTGCTTAGTCGTCCCGGCAAGCTCCTCTTGCCGGGGCCTTGTCGCCTTGGCCCGGCAAGCTCCTCTTGCCGGACCTCGCCTTCTTGGCCCGGCAAGCTCCTCTTGCCGGGGCTTGGTCTTCTTGGCTCGATCACTTGGCCTTCGTCCGGCCCAGAAAGGGCCGTGGAGACTCTTGTCGCTCCCCTGGCAAGCCTTGCCGCGGGACGCTACTACTGCCCGTGCACAAGTTCGGGGTACTAAGGTACCCCTACTTTAGTACACCGACAGGGCGCGCCCTACCCCCTGGGCGCCCCCTGCCTCATGGGCCCCATGTTGGCCCTCCGGTGCCCATCTTCTGCTATATGAAGTCTTTCGTCCGAAGAAAAATCATAAGCAAGCTTTCGGCACGAGACTCGGCCGCCACGAGGCGGAACCAATCTAGGGCTCCGGCAGAGCTGTTCTGCCGGGGACACTTCCCTTCGGGAGGGGGAAATCATCGCCATCGTCATCTCCAACGATCCTCTCATCGGGAGGGGGCCAATGTCCATCAACATCTTCACCAGCACCATCTCCTCTCAAACCCTAATTCATCTCTTGTATCCAATTCTTGTCTCCAAGTCTGGGGTTGGTACCTGTAGGTTGTTAGTAGTGTTGATTACTCCTTGTAGTTGATGCTAGTTGGTTTATTTGGTGGAAGATCATATATTTAGATCCTTTATGCATATTAATACTCCTCTGATTATTAACATTAATATGCTTTGTGAGTAGTTACATTTGTTCCTGAGGACATGGGAGAAGTCTTGCTATTAGTAGTCATGTGAATTTGGTATTCGTTCGATATTTTGATGAGATGTGTGTCGTCTCTCCTCTAGTGGTGTTATGTGAACGTCGACTACATGACACTTCACCATTATTTGGGCCTAGAGGAAGGCATTGGGAAGTAATAAGTAGATGATGGGTTGCTAGAGTGACAGAAGCTTAAATCCTAGTTTATGAGTTGCTTCGTAAGGGGCTGATTTGGATCCATATGTTTCATGCTATGGTTAGGTTTACCTTAATACTTCTTTTGTAGTTGCGGATGCTTGCAATAGGGGTTAATCATAAGTGGGATGCTTGTCCAAGTAAGTACATCACCCAAGCACCGGTCCACCCACATATCAAATTATCAAAGTACCGAACGCGAATCATATGAACGTGATGAAAAGTAGCTTGACGATAATTCCCATGTGTCCTCGGGAGCGCTTTTCTTTATATAAGAGTTTCTCCAGGCTTGTCCTTTGCTACAAAAAGGATTGGGCCACCTTGCTGCACTTTATTTACTTTTGTTACTTGTTACCCGTTACAAATTATCTTATCACAAAACTATATGTTATCTATAATTCCAGTACTTGCACAGAATACCTTGCTGAAAACCGCTTATCATTTCCTTCTGCTCCTCGTTGGGTTCGACACTCTTACTTATCAAAAGGACTACGATAGATCCCCTATACTTGTGGGTCATCAAGACTCTTTTCTGGCGCCGTTGCCCGGGAGTGAAGCGCCTTTGGTAGGTGGAATTTGGTAAGGAAATTTTTATATAGTGTGCTGAAATTTACTGTCACTTGTCACTATGGAAAGTAATCCTCTGTGGGGCTTGTTCGGGGTATCTTCACCCCAACCAGTAGAACAAAGAGTTGCTCCTCAACCTACTGAACCTACTGAAAATGAAAATGTCTACTTTGAAATTCCTTCGGGTATGTTAGAAAAACTGCTAGCTAATCCTTTTGCATGAGATGGAACATTACATCCTGATGAGCACCTAATATATGTGGATGAAGTTTGTGGATTATTTAAGCTTGAAGGTGTGCCCGATGATGTTATTAAGAAGAAGGTCTTCCCTTTATCTTTGAAGGGATATGCATTGACATGGTATAGGCTATGTGATGATATGGGATCCTGGAACTACAAACGATTGAAATTGGAATTTCATCAGAAGTTTTATCCTATGCATCTTGTTCATCGTGATCGCAATTATATATATAATTTCTGGCCTCGCGAAGGAGAAAGCATCGCTCGAGCTTGGGGGAGGCTTAAATAAATGTTATATTCATGCCCCAATCATGAGCTCCCAAGAGAGATAATTATTCAAAAAAATTATGCTCGGCTTTCTGATAACAATCGCACCATGCTCGATACTTCTTGTGCTGGCTCTTTTATGATGAAGACTATTGAATTCAAATGGGATTTATTGGAAAGAATTAAACGCAACTCTGAAGATTGGGATCTCGACGAAGGTAAGGAGTCTGGTATGAAACCTAAGTTTGATTGTGTTAAATCTTTTATGGATACCAATGTTTTCCGTAAATTTAGCACTAAATATGGACTTGAATCTGAGATAGTAGCTTCTTTCTGTGAATCTTTTGCTGCTCATGTTGATCTCCCTAAGGAGAAGTGGTTTAAATATCATCCTCCCATAGAAGTAAAAGTAGTTGCACCTATTAAAGTTGAAGAAAATACTATCACTTATAATGATCCTATTGTTCCTACTGCTTATGTTGAGAAACCACCTTTCCCTATTAGAATAAAGGATCATGCTAAAGCTTCAACTATGGTTCGTAAAAGCAATATTAGAACTTATACACTTCCTGAGCAAGTTAAGGTTGAACCTAATATTGCTATTGTTAAAGATCTCTTGTCTGGTAATATTGATGGGCATGTTATTCATTTCTGTGATGAGACTGCTAGAATTTCTAAACCTTGTGCTAAAGATAAACATAGACCTGTGGTAGGCATGCCTGTTATTTCTGTTAAAATAGGAGATCATTGTTATCATGGCTTATGTGATATGGGTGCTAGTCCTAGTGCAATACCTATTGACTTATACAAAGAAATTATGCATGATATTGCACCTACTAAGTTAGAAGATATTGATGTCACAATTAAACTTGCCAATAGAGATACTATTTCACCAATTGGGATTGTTAGAGATGTTGAAGTCTTGTGTGGGAAAACTAAATATCCTGCTGATTTTCTTGTTCTTGGTTCCCCACAAGATAGTTTTTGTCCCATTATATTTGGTAGACCCTTCTTGAACACTGTTAATGCTAGGATAGACTGTGAAAAGGATGTTGTTACTATTGGTTTAGGTGATATGTCTCATGAGTTTAACTTTTCTAAATTTCATAGACAACACCGTGAGGAGGAATTGCCTAGTAAGGATGAAATTATTGGTCTTATTTCTATTGCCGTACCTCCTAGTGATCCTTTAGATCAATATTTGCTAGACCATGAAAATGATATGTTTATGAAGGAAAGAAGGGAAATAGATGAAGTATTCTTTAAACAGGAACCCACCCTGAAACACAATTTGCCTGTTGAATACCTAGGGGGTCCTCTTCTACCCAAGGGTGGTCCCATGTTTGAGCTTAAACCGTTACCTGATACTCTTAAATATGCTTACCTTGATGAGAAAAAGATATATCCTGTTATTATTAGTGCTAACCTTTCAGAGCATGAAGAAGAGAGATTATTGAAAACTCTGAAGAAGCACCGCGCTGCTATTAGATATACTCTTGATGATCTTAAGGGCATTAGCCCCACTCTATGCCAACACAAAATAAATTTGGAGAAAGATGCCAAACCAGTTCGTGATCACCAACGATGGCTGAATCGTAAGATGAAAGAAGTGGTAAGAAAGGAAATACTAAAGCTTCTTGAGGCAGGTATTATTTATCCCGTTGCTGATAGACAGTGGGTAAGTCCTGTCCATTGTGTCCCTAAAAAGGGAGGTATTACCGTCGTTCCTAATGATAAAGATGAATTGATCCCGCAAAGAATTATTACAGGTTACAGGATGGTAATTGATTTCCACAAATTAAATAAGGCTACTAAAAAAGATCGTTACCCCTTACCTTTTATTGATCAAATGCTAGAAAGATTATCCAAACATACACATTTTTGCTTTCTAGATGGTTACTCTGGTTTCTCTCAAATACCTGTGTCAGACGATGATCAATCAAAGACCACTTTTACTTGCCCTTTCGGTACTTTTGCTTATAGACGTATGCCTTTTGGTTTATGTAATGCACCTTCTACCTTTCAAAGATGCAAGATGGCTATATTCAGTGACTTTTGTGAAAAGATATGTGAGGTTTTCATGGATGATTTCTCCGTTTATGGATCCTCTTTTGATAATTGCTTGAGCAACCTTGATCGAGTTTTGCAGAGATGTGAAGAAACTAATCTTGTCTTGAACTGGGAAAAGTTCCACTTTATGGTTAATGAAGGCATTGTCTTGGGGCATAAAATTTCTGAAAGAGGCATTGAAGTTGATAAAGCCAAGGTTGATGATATTGAAAAGATGCCATGTCCCAAGGACATCAAAGGTATAAGAAGTTTCCTTGGTCATGCCGGTTTTTATAGGAGGTTCATTAAGGACTTCTCAAAAATTTCTTGGCCTCTGACTAATCTATTACAAAAAGATATACCATTTGTCTTTGATGATGACTATGTAGAAGCATTTGAAATACTTAAGAAAGCATTGATCTCTGCACCTATTATTCAGCCACCTAATTGGAATTTACCTTTTGAAATCATGTGTGATGCTAGTGATTATGTTGTAGGTGCTGTTCTAGGGCAAAGAGTTGATAAGAAATTAAATGTTATTCAATATGCTAGTAAAACTTTAGACAATGCTCAGAGAAATTATGCTACTACTGAAAAAGAATTCTTAGCAGTTGTATTTGCTTGTGATAAGTTCAGACCTTATATTGTTGATTCTAAAGTAACTATTCACACTAATCATGCTGCTATTAAATATCTTATGGAAAAGAAAGATACTAAACCTAGACTTATTAGATGGGTTCTCCTGCTACAAGAATTTGATTTGCATATTATTGATAGAAAGGGAGATGAGAACCCCGTTGCAGACAACTTGTCAGGTTAGAAAATGTTCTTGATGACCCACTACCTATTGATGATAGCTTTCCTGATGAACAATTAAATGTCATAAATGCTTCTCGTACTGCTCCATGGTATGCTGATTATGCTAATTACATTGTTGCTAAATTTATACCACCTAGTTTCACATACCAGCAAAAGAAAAAGTTCTTCTATGATTTGAGACATTACTTTTGGGATGACCCACATCTTTATAAAGAAGGAGTAGATGGTGTTATTAGATGTTGTGTACCTGAGCATGAACAGGAATAGATCCTACGCAAGTGTCACTCTGAGACTTATGGAGGACACCACGTTGGGGATAGAACTGCACATAAGGTATTGCAATCCGGTTTTTATTGGCCTACTCTCTTCAAGGATGCCTGCAAGTTTGTCTTATCTTGTGATGAATGTCAAAGAATTGGTAATATTAGTAGACGTCAAGAAATGCCTATGAATTATTCACTTGTTATTGAACCATTTGATGTTTGGGGCTTTGATTATATGGGACCTTTTCCTACCTCTAATGGATACACACATGATTACGTTACTAAGTGGGTAGAAGCTATTCCAACTAGTAGTGCTGATCATAACACTTCCATTAAAATGCTTAAAGAAGTTATTTTTCCGAGGTTTGGAGTCCCTAGATATTTAATGACTGATGGTGGTTCACATTTTATTCATGGTGCTTTTCGTAAAATGCTTGCTAAGTATGATGTTAATCATAGAATTGCATCTCCTTATCACCCGCAGTCTAGTGGTCAAGTAGAATTGAGCAATCGAGAGCTCAAATTAATTTTGCAAAAGACTGTTAATAGATCTAGAAAGAATTGGTCCAAGAAACTTGATGATGCATTATGGGCATATAGAACTGCATATAAAAATCCAATGGGTATGTCTCATATAAAATGGTTTATGGTAAAGCATGTCACTTACCTCTCGAACTAGAACATAAGGCTTATTGGGCTATTAAAGAGATCAACTATGATTTCAAACTTGCCGGTGATAAGAGGTTATTTGACATTAGCTCACTTGATGAATGGAGAACCCAAGCCTATGAGAATGCCAAATTATTTAAAGAAAAGTTAAAAGATGGCATGCCAAAAGGATACAAAAGCGTGAGTTTAATGTAGGTGATTATGTATTGCTATACAACTCTCGTTTAAGATTTTTTGCAGGGAAACTTCTCTCTAAATGGGAAGGTCCTTACGTTATCGAGGAGCTCTATCATTCCGATGACATAAAAATCACCAACTTCGAAGGCACAAATCCGAAGGTGGTGAACGGTTGATAACCCACAAGTATAGGGGATTGCAATAGTTTTCGAGGGTAGAGTATTTAACCCAAATTTATTGATTCGACACAAGGGGAGCCAAATAATATTCTCAAGTATTAGCAGCTGAGTTGTTAATTCAACCACACCTGGAAACTTAGTATCTGCAGCAAAGTGTTTAGTAGCACAGTAATATGATAGTGGTGGTAACGGTAACAAAAGTAAGGACAGCAAAAGTAGTGTTTTTGGTATTTTGTAGTGATTGTAACAGTAGCAACGGGAAAGTAAATAAGCATAAACCAGTATATGGAAAACTCGTAGGCACCGGATCAGTGATGGATAATTATGCCGGATGCGGTTCATCATGTAACAGTCATAACATAGGGTGACACAGAACTAGCTCCAATTCATCAATGTAATGTAGGCATGTGTTCCGTATATAGTCATACGTGCTTATGGAAAAGAACTTGCATGACATCTTTTGTCCTACCCTCCCATGGCAGTGGGGTCCTATCGGAAACTAAGGGATATTAAGGCCTCCTTTTAATAGAGAACCGGAACAAAGCATTAACACATAGTGAATACATGAACTCCTCAAACTGTGGTCATCACCAGGAGTGGTCCCGATTATTGTCACTTCGGGGTTGCCGGATCATAACACATAGTAGGTGACTATAGACTTGCAAGATAGGATCAAGAACTCACATATATTCATGAAAACATAATAGGTTCAGATCTGAAATCATGGCACTCGGGCCCTAGTGACAAGCATTAAGCATAGCAAAGTCATAGCAACATCAATCTCAGAACATAATGGATACTAGGGATCAAACCCTAACAAAACTAACTCGATTACATGATAAATTTCATCCAACCCATCACTGTCCAGCAAGCCTACGATGGAATTACTCACGCACGGCGGTGAGCATCATGAAATTGGTGATGGAGGATGGTTGATGATGACGACGGTGATGAATCCCCCTCTCCGGAGCCCTGAACGGACTCCAGATCAGCCCTCCCAAGAGGTTTTTAGGGCTTGGCGGCGGCTCCGTATCGTAAAATGCGATGATTTCTTCTCTCTGATTTTTTTTCTCTCTGAAAGCAAATATATAGAGTTGGAGTTGGCGTCGGAGGGTCTCCAGGGGGCCCACGAGGTAGGGGGCGCGCCCCCCACCCTCGTGGACAGGGTGTGGACCCCCTGGCCTTCATCTTTGGCGAGGATTTTTTATTATTTTTTATAAGACATCCCATGGAGTTTCAGGTCAATCCGAGAACTTTTGTTTTCTGCACATAAAACAACATCATGGCAATTCTGCTGAAAACAGCGCCAGTCCGGGTTAGTTCCATTCAAATCATACAAGGTAGAGTCCAAAACAAGGGCAAAAGTATTTGGAAAAGTAGATACGACGGAGACGTATCAACTCCCCCAAGCTTAAACCCTTGCTTGTCCTCAAGCAATTCAGTTGACAAACTGAAAGAAAGAAAAACTTTTACAAACTCTATTTGCTCTTGTTGTTGTAGATATGTAAAGCCAGCATTCAAGTTTTCAGCAAAGATCATAACTAACCACATTTGCAATAATTTTCAGGTCTCATAATTACTCATATCAATAGCATAATCAGCTAGCAAGCCATAATAATAAATCTCGGATGACAACACTTTCTCAAAACAATCATAATATGATATAACAAGATGGTATCTCGCTACCCCTTTCTAAGACCGCAAAACATAAATGCAGAGCACCTTTAAAGATCGAGGACTGACCAGACATTGTAATTCATGGTAAAAGAGATCCAATCATAGTCACACCCAATATAAATTAACGATGATGAATGCAAATGACAGCTGTGCTCTCCAACTAGTGCTCTTTAATAAGAGGGTGATGACTCAACATAAAAGTAAATAGATAGGCCCTTCGCAGAGGGAAGCAAGGATTTGTAGAGGTGCCGGAGCTCGGTTTTGAAATAGAGATAAATTGTATTTTGAGCAGTATACTTTCATTGTCAACGTAACAACTAAGAGATGGCGACATCTTCCATGTCACACACATTGTAGGCGGTTCCCAAACAGAATGGTAAAGTTTATACTCCCCCTCAACCAACAAGCATCAATCCATGACTTGCTCGAAACAATGAGTGTCTCCAACATACATCAGGTCCCAGGGGGAGTTTTGTTTGCAATTAGTTTTGATTTAGTTTGCATAAAGCATGGGACTGGGCATCCCGGTTGCTAGGGAAACTGCCTCCACGAGCACCTATGGGGACGGAGCCCCTTTCGGTTCGGCGGGGGGCGGAGGTCGCACGAAGAGCAGATCGAGGCGGAGCACACGAGCGGTTTTACCCAGCTTCGGAGCTCTCCAGAGAGATAATACTCCTACTGCTGCTTTGTGGTTTGTATTGAGTTCTTGCTCGGGAGCGCTGAGTGCTACAGTACACACAAGCGGCTAACGAGACCGAGCGTGAATGTTCTATTGTTCGTCCTCTTCCCCCTCTACGTTGTGCATGGGCCTCCTTTTATATGCTCAAGGGGTCTCCAACAGGTGGCAACGTAGGCAAGGGTAAAAATGGAAAAGGTGCTGCGGTAGGTACAGCTACCTACACAGTGTATCATACCTAACTCTGACGGCAGGGGACAAGGGCATTAAATGCCTATCTACGTCGCCCAAACAGTGCAGAAAAGGGACCGTCAGGGACGCCACCGCTCGCCACGATGGCGATCTTGTCAGCGCCGCTTGCCAGAGTGCACCCCTAGCTGCACAGCCTCCCGCCACGTACGCCTGGAAGGGTCTCAGAGCGACACGTTGGTGGGTGTGCTGGAGCGCGGGTACAGAGTGGTTGCTAGCCGCGGCAAGCGCCTTGCCGCGGTCGTTGTCTTGTCGCGTCCGGGAGCTTGTCGCTCGCCGGGTCCTGCCGGGACGCGTGGCGCGTCGCGGCAAGTTCCTTGAGATGCCTTGGTTGGCCTTCCTGGCAAGCTCCTCTTGTCGGGGCTTGGTGCCTTGAGTGGCCTTCCCGACAAGCTCATCTTGTCGGGGCCTTATGTCCTGAGTGGCCTTCCTGGCAAGCTCCTCTTGCGGGGGCCTTGTCTCCTTGGCTTAAATACTTTGTTCTTGAATGGCTCCAAAGGAACCAAAGGGGGTCCTTGGCGGTCACCCGGCAAGCCTTGCCGCGGGGCGCTGCGACTGCCCGTGCACAAGTTCGGGATACTAGGGTACCCCTACTCTAGTACACCAACAGGAGCCCCCGGGCCTGGGCCATACACGGTGTCGAGCGCTGTTGGGCCAGGCCCAAAACAAGGCACGGGCACGCGCGGCCTGGGTCACGCCGCATCTTACTCCGCATCCACCGCGCCCTTCCCGAACGGCACGCGTCGATTGCGGCATCGTGGGAGAGATCGTGGGTGGTTTCTTTATTCAGAAAGGCGGAACGTCCGCCCCCTCCCTCCCTTTAAGCAGGGGAAGCAGGGGCAGTCCGCGCCTTCCCCATAAACGGAGGGAGGCGTGGAGGCGTGGTCTTCGAGGCGTCCACTCCCCATGATCACGGGGTGGAGAGAGGTCGCCTCATCCGTCGCCTCGGTTCTATACGCCCGCCACGCGGCTTCCATGCGCTTGGGGTGGCGAACGGTGGAGGCGGGAAACCAGACCGTCGTGGGTCGAAGCAGCGGGTCGGTCCCAGTTCCCTGCTCCTTCTGTATCCTGATTAGCTGAGTGGGGCGGCTGAGCCCCCACCCTGTTCCTTTATAAGGAGCGGGAGGGGGTACGGAGGCCCATATTCTTTCATCTCCTCTTTCCTTCAGCTTCTGCTCCCCTCTCTCCCATTCGCCATGGAGAAAGGGAACCCTGGTCCTTCAACGGTGGCGGCGAGGGTCGCCGCTAGGCAACGCGTCCCTCCTTCTCCCGCACCCGTGGTGGCAGAGCCAGCCGTAAGGGGAAGAGGGAGGGGGCGAGGCCGTGGGCAATGTCGAGGGCGAGGCCGGGGCGCTCGGGGAAGAGGTGGACGGGGCGGCTCGTCGGCCTCGCCTCCGCCAGCGGCTCCTCTTCCCATGGCGGTCCATATTGGGGACGACCCTTGTGAGTTCTTTGTTAGGCTGCGTCGGCCACCTCGTCGTCGCCTTCGCCTCCCGACTCCTTTTGCAAGCGAGATGGAGTTGGATCCGCCCGAGACACTGAGGCTGCACATGAGGGGCTATGGAATCAGCGGTACGCGAGTCCGCGTTGACTTCCCGGCCCCTAATGTGATGTATCTTGGTCGAGGGTGGAAGACGTTCGCCCGTATCCACAGCCTGACGGAGGGGCTCACCCTCCATTTTAAGCTGATGGAGGGCGGTCTCCTCTCCGTCAAGGTCTTCGGGTGCTTCGGAACTCGGGCGAGGTGCTGCGTGGAGAGCTCCTCCGATAGCGAAGACTTCTCCTCGAACGGGAGTGACGAGGAGGACAGCGGTAGCGACGACGAGGGTAGCGGGCGGCAGGATGACGAGTCCGACTAGGTGTCGAGCGTCGCTCCGTGCGGCACCGGCGACCCCATCATCCGTGTCGCCGGCTCCTTGAGCTTCTCGGGGTCGTCTCCTTGGGCGGCTGGCGTAGGGAGGCTGCGGAAGAGGAAGAGGGCGGGCGGCAAGGCCGTCAACTCGGAGTACGTGGGCGCGACGCCCTCGACAGCGTGCTGACGTCCTGCTGCCTCGTCTTCGAGCCCTGCCTCCGGCGCCGCCATCACCATCCAGCCTTTGGACGACCACCGAGATGTTCTCTTGGTGTCTTCTGCCACCCGTAGCTCGCCTAGGCGCCCCTTTTGCCCTTTTCGCCTCCTTGACCTACCTCCTGAAGAGAGGGACAAGAAAGGGATTACGGGCACCTTATCTCTTTTTAATTTGTAAGCCCTCGGGCCTTAGCTTCATTTAAGACTTGTAATCCCATTGTTCATGTTTTTCATTCTCTATGAACTGTACCTGAGTGGAATGCTTTTTTGTGAAAAGGGGATGCTTGCCGGGTCACTTGTCTTGTGGGTGGAACCCACATCAAGGAGCAAATCCTTAATATCTTTAAGATAGACACTTCTTTTCCCGGCAGCAGGCCCTGCCGTCTTCCCACGTCGCTCGACCTTTCTCCCGCTTTTGGCGGAGGCAGGGAGGAGGCGGGTTCAGGCTCCTCGTTTCGTCCCTTTGCTGTCGCGACTACGACCAAACCTGGCCCCAGGAACGAGCCCTAGGGCCTAGAGTTAGGGGAGCACGGTAGCTTTTAGGAAGAAACGAGGTTTCGCATACCTCAGTCCATAAGAGAATGCATGATAAGGGATGAAAAACTTATCTGAGATTGCAGCCCCCGGCAACTCTGGTTTGCCGTGGGTGAGTCTTTGTACTTGCAGCCCCCGGCAACACTGGCTTGCCGGGGTCCAGATGCTGGTCATGTTATGAAAACAATCTATTAGAGCCGCAACAAGCTATCTTGTAATATAATTCTATTTCGGGTCATGATTGCAATGTTATTCCCTTTACTTGATTCCTTCCTTTGTATGTTTTTGCCCTACGCTTTTTAGGGAACTTGCCGGCGTAGGCACCTTTGCCGCGAGCGCTGAGTGCGGGACGTCAGCAGTGCTGGCGGTGCCGTTACCGACAAGAAACTTTGTCGCGACTAGTCACAGCACGCTTAAGTTGTTGAGTCAACTCGAAACAAGGTAAGTGCGTGACTCTAGTCGCAGCACACTTAAACTGTTGAGCGAACTCGAAACAAAGTAAGGGCGCAACTAGCCACGAGCCGGTTCCTTCGCGCACAGGTTTTCCATACAAAGCATGGTCGTTCAAGGAAGATAACTTAAAAATTTTAAGAATCTGATTGCTCAAACTTTGGCAACTTAGCTTTTCTGTTGTTTGCTTTCCGGCAAGGCGAAACTTTCTTGAACGACGCCTGGTTCACACCATTATCTTCTCCTCCCCCCCCCCCCCCCCCCGGCAAACTTGTGGGCGAGAGGAACCTTCCTTTCCTTGAGAAAAGAGAGAAGAGAAAATAATGATATGGAGCCTTATGGCTCGTTATTGCTTACCGGGAGTGTTCGCTGCACAAAGTGTCAGATAACCCATGCAAAAAATAAAAAGCATGAAATTGACAAGATGTGCGGAGCACATGAAATTTACTTATGCACAGGGTCTGCGCCTGGCTTTGTACAAAGGATTACATGCAACAGCGGCAAGACTTGTACAAAAGGTGGTTGCCGGAGCAGGGTCCGGCAACCGCGCCTTATGGGTAAAACTTACGAAGATGCTCAATGTTCCAGGAGTTGCTCACCGGAATGCCATCTTCGGTCTCAAGGCGGACAGCGCCAGGCCTAGTGACTCGTTTAACCCGAAAAGGGCCTTCCCACTTCGGCGTCAACTTGTTTGAATTCTTGGCGGAATGAACGCGCCGAAGAACAAGGTCGCCTTCCTCGAGACTTCTGGCGTTAACTTTGCGGCTATGGTAGCGGCGCAAAGCTTGCTGGTAGCGAGCAGCTCGCACAGCAGCCTGAAGACGATCTTCCTCAAGGAGCAGCGCGTCATCTTGTCGCAGCTGCTCTTGCTCAAGCTCATCATAAGCGAGCACTCGAGGTGACCCGTATACGAGTTCCGTGGGGATAACTACCTCTCCTCCATAGACTAGAGCGAAAGGTGTCTGGCCAGTGGCTCGATTTGGCGTCGTCCTGATCGACCAAAGAACCACCGGCAGCTCCTCAATCCAGTTTCTTCCGCACTTGTGCAGCCTGTCGAACGTCTTGGCCTTGAGCCCACGCAGCACTTCAGCATTTGCCCTCTCCGCTTGACCGTTGCTCCTGGGGTGAGCAACAGAAGCGAAGCAGACCTTGGCGCCAAGATCTTGGACGTACTGCATGAAGGTGCGGCTCGTGAATTGCATACCGTTGTCGGTGATGATCCTGTTAGGGATCCCGAAGCGGCAAACAATCGACCTGAAGAACTTGACTGTTGACTGTGCTGTCACCTTCCTCACTGCTTCCACTTCCGGCCACTTTGTGAACTTGTCGATTGCGACGTACAAGTACTCAAAGCCCCCGACTGCTCGGGGGAAGGGGCCGAGGATGTCGAGCCCCCAGACCGAAAATGGCCAGGATAAAGGGATCATCTGGAGAGCTTGAGCTGGCTGGTGTATCTGCTTGGAATGGAACTCGCACGCTTCACACTTGGTTACTTGTGCAGTTGCATCCTGGAGGCCTGTCAGCCAAAAGAAACCTTGCCAGAACGCTTTGCTGGCAAGTGCTCTTGCGCCAATGTGGTGACCACATATGCCTCCATGTATCTCTGCCAACAGCTTCTGTCCATCTTCCCGGTGAATACACTTCAATTTCACACCGTTGAGTCTTGTTCTGTACAGTGCGTTGTCGACGAACTGGTACATACTTGACAGCCGGGCTACTCTTTCCGCTTCTTCTTGCTCTTCGGGAAGTTCTCCTGTCTGAAGGAAACGGACGATCTGTTGTGCCCATGCTGGAGCTTGTGGCTCGACAACAAGGACTAAAGGCATATCTGCTGCTGCGGGAACATCCGCTTCTACGGCGAGAACCTGCGGCTCAGCCGGAGCTTGACGTTCCCCGGCAAGCTTGCCGGAGCAAAACTTGTCGGGAGCGTCTGCTTCAACGAAACAAACCCTGGGGCTTGTCGGAGCAGACTGCTCCTCAGCACTTTTGGTGTTGATCTTGGGGACCTTCTTGGCGGCGGCTTCGGGAAGCTCTGCCGGAAAATAGTCACCAGAAATCAACTTCCTCTTCTTGCTCTGTCCAATTGATGGCGTAACAGACGGTTGAGTTAGCTTGAGCACAAAGATCCCTGGTTCCACAGGTAACTTAAGTGCAGCGCACTTTGACAGGCCATCGGCTATGTCGTTCTGAGCTCTTGGAACATGTTCCATCTGTAGGCCGACAAAGCGCTCTTCTAGCTTCCTCACTTCAACAACGTAAGCTTCCATCAACGGATTCTGATAATTCTTGTTCACTTGGCGGACGACAAGCTGCGAGTCACCCCTGACAATGAGCTTCTTGATCCCAAGGTCTGCCGCGATCCTGAGACCGGCAAGCAATCCTTCGTACTCTGCAGTATTGTTTGTTGCTTGCTCCTTGGGAAAGTGCATCTGGACTACGTACTTGAGGTGCTCTCCGGTGGGTGCGACAAGCAGCACGCCAGCACCGGCGCCTTGAAGCGAAAAGGCACCATCAAAGTACATCAGCCACTCTTTGCTTGCTTCCTTGACGGGGATGCTCGTCTCTGGAATTTCTTCATCTGGTGTTGGCGTCCACTCTGCTATGAATTCTGCCAATGCTCTGCTTTGGATAGTTGAAGTTCTCTCGAACTTGAGGCCAAAGCTTGACAGTTCCAGTGCCCACTCAACAATCCTGCCTGTTGCTTCTGGATTCTGTAGTATCCTCTTCAGCGGAAAGCGAGTGACAACTGTGATCTCATGTGCTTGGAAGTAATGGCGCAGCTTTCTCGAGGCCATGAGAAGGCCGAAAAGCAATTTCTGCACATCAGAGTACCTTGACCTAGCCCCCTGCAGAAGGGAACTGACAAAGTAGACTGGGCGCTGCACCATTTTCTTCTGTATCTCCTCGGGCGCCTGCGCAGATCCATCTTTGCCGGGACCAGAGCTTGTCGGGGAAGCCCCCTGCTTGTCGCTGGATGCGCTTGCCGGGGTTGCTGGCTCATCATCTGCCTCCCTCTCCGCTACTAACGCAGCACTAACCACTTGATTGGTTGCCGCCAGATACAGCAGCAACTTCTCTTGTGGCTTAGGTGCGACAAGTATTGGAGTGGAGGACAGGTATCTCTTCAAGTCCTGCAGCGCAGCCTCCGCTTCCGGAGTCCATTTCATTGGACCTGCCTTTTTCAAAATTTTGAAAAACGGCAGGGCGCGCTCAGCAGACTTAGAGATAAACCTGCTGAGAGCCGCCACGCAGCCGGCAAGTCTTCGTACATCCTTGACGCGCTTCGGTGCTTCAATCTGCTCAATGGCCTTGATCTTGTCGGGATTGGCTTCAATTCCCCGCTGAGACACGAAGAACCCGAGAAGCTTGCCGGAAGGGACTCCAAACACGCGCTTCTCGGGGTTGAGCTTGAGGCTGATCTTGCGCAGATTTGCAAAGGTCTCTTCTAGATCTTGAATCAAAGTTGACTTCTCCCTGCTCTTGACCACTATATCATCCATGTAGGCTTCCACATTTCTGTGTATTTGTGGCTCAAAAGCGGTATGGACGACCCTTGCGAATGTTGAACCAGCATTCTTTAAACCGAAAGGCATCCATATGAAACAGTACGTGCCACATGGAGTGATGAATGCGGTTTTCTCCTCATCCTCTTCTGCCATGAAGATCTGATGGTATCCTGAGTAAGCGTCAAGAAATGAAAGCAAGTCACATCCGGCCGTGGAGTCAACAATCTGGTCGATGCGCGGCAAGGGAAATGGGTCTTTGGGACAAGCTTTATTGACATCGTTAAAGTCGATACAAAGCCTCCATTTCCCGTTTGCCTTGCGCATGACTACAAGATTGGCCAACCACGTGGGATGGAGCACTCCTCTGACGAGGCCTGCTGCTTCCAACTTCTTGATCTCTTCTGCGATGAATTCTTGGCGCTCCACTGCTTGCTTCCTGACTTTCTGCTTGACGGGCCGCGCATGAGGACAGACGGCAAGGTGGTGCTCAATTACTCTCCTGGGAACACCGGGGATGTCAGATGGTTGCCATGCAAACACATCGACGTTCGCCCGCAGGAAAGCAACGAGCGCGCTTTCCCATTTAGGGTCGAGAGTGGCACTGATGGTGAAAGTACCACCAGTGCCGTCCTCCCTGGCGGACACCTTCTTGGTCGCTGGCGGAGCTGCCATTGTCTTCTTACACTTGCCGGTGGAGCTCGATGGTGCGTCCTCGACGGTAGGGCAGCACTCTGAAGAGGTGCGCTTGCCGGAGTGAGCATCAGAACTCTTGCCGGACTTGGTCTTCTTCTTCCCCCCAGGAGCTTCAGCGGCAAGTGTCTCGCGATCCGTTGCGGCTGTTGCTTCCCGGTAGATCTTGTCGGCACAGATAAGAGCATCTTTCTTGTCGCCAAGGACAGAGATGACACTTATCGGGCCTGGCATCTTCAGCATGTTGTATGCATAGTGAGAGGCTGCCATGAACTTGGCGAGCGCTGGACGGCCGAGAATTCCATTGTAAGGCAATGGAAAATCGGCAACGTCAAAAGTGATCCTCTCAGTTCTGAAGTTCAACTCGCTGCCAAATGTTACAGGCAACGTGATCTTCCCCTTCGGCTTGCTCCTTCCCGGGTTGATTCCGTGGAATGTGCCGGTCTCTTCGAGCTCGCTGTCAGGGACCTGGAGTTTCCGGAGCACAGCAGAGGAGATCAAGTTCAAGCCGGCCCCGCCGTCAACTAGCATCTTAGTGACCTTGAGGTTGTGGATAGTTGGTGAAACCAACATCGGAAAGCACCCAACCGCAGTTGTGCGATCAGGGTGGTCCTCAATATCAAAGATGATAGGCGTGCTGGACCATTTCAGAAGCTTGCGTGACTCGACGGGTGGTTCTGCCGCATTGACTTCCCGCACCCACTGCTTGAGTTGGCTGTGTGAAGTATGCAGAGAAGCACCGCCGTCAACGCACAAGACCTCTGTGGCTTTCTGGAACTCCTGCTCGCTGGTCTCGGCATCATCCATGTTTTCGTCGTCGTCGTCATCTTCATCCTTGTCGAGGCCGCAGGGAGGTCTGTCGCCTTGCCGCTGCTTGGCGTTGCCGCGGCGTCCTCCCCGGCCGGTGCGCTTCGTACCGGATCCTCCAGCACCCCCTTGGGCTCTCTCCTTGTCGCGTCGCTCGTATTCAGCCTTTTGCAGCTCGACAAGCTGCTCGACCTTCTTGCAGCTCTGGAGGTCATGGCCCTTGGTGCCGTGGATCTTGCAGTACTGCTTGTTGGTGCCGTCCTGCTTGTCGGCGGCCGCCACAGCCTGGCAGTTGGTGCATGCGGCAACCTCCTTGCCGGAGCTACCAGTCTTGGCTGTCTTGGCGCCACCTTCGTTGCCGGACTGCTCAACAACTAGCACATCTTTGCCTTTCCTCTTCCTGTTGTTCCGCCGCTGGTTTTTCTTTGTCGGGGCAGCATCATCGCTGTCAGATCCTCCTGCTCCTGTATCCTCTCCGGGGAGTTTCCTCCCTTCCTCAGCACGTGCACACCTGTCGGCCAGGGCATACAGCTCACTGACGTCTCTGATCTTGCACATCGCCATCTCCTCCCGCATCCTGCGGTTACGCACGTTCTGATGGAACGCGCTGATGACTGCGGCAGGGTGGACATCTGGGATGTTGCGTTGCACTTGGCTGAATCTTTGGATGTACTTGCGCAGGGGCTCTCCTTCTTTCTGGGCAAGCAGGTGAAGGTCACTCTCCTGGCCATGAGGTTTGTGGCCACCTGTAAAGGCGCCGACAAACTGATGGCATAGGTCTGCCCAGGAAGATATGGAGTTGTCCGGCAAGTGCATGAGCCAGGACCTGACGTTGGGCTTGAGCACCAGCGGGAAGTAGTTGGCGAGGATCTTGTCATCGCGCCCCCCAGCAGCTTGCACCGCGATGGTGTAAATGCTGAGGAACTCCGACAGATGCAACTTGCCGTCATACTTCTCCGGTACGTCTGGCTTGAAATTCTTCATGCTGGGCCACTGGACTTGCCGCAGCTCATGGGTAAACGCAGGGCAACCTACCGCGTACGGCAGGTCGCCTAGTTCCCCTGGCGCATGCATGTCGTCAGTGGGTTCAGCGCGCCGGTCTGATTGACGCCGCGCTTCTCTTCGGCGCTCGATGCGAGTACGAGCGTCTTCTTGCTGTCGTTCGTGAAGAACTTGGCGCTGATCGTGGCGAGCTAGTGGATCTGATGAAGCAGTGGAGTCGCTGTCGTGGTGGACCCAGTGAGTCAGCGATCTTGGCCTTCGGGGCGGAGAGTGCACGGTGGTTGCACCCCCACCGGTCTTGTCGCCATCGGCTCGCACCTGGCTGGCTTGCCGCGGCTGCGGTGTGGTCGGCTGCCGTGGGGTGTCGCCGTTGGCGAAGCCGATGAGACTCTGAATGGTGGCCCTCCAGTCGTCGATCTTGTCCGCCATTGGAGGGAAGTCTAGGAGCAGTTGAGCTCGCGCCAAAGCTTCTGCTGGAGTGGCGGGTAGCGGTGGCGAACGGTGCGAGGAGCGGGATATGCTCGGACTTCCAACTACGTTAGAAGGAGCAGTATTCCGTCCAGGCGACCGTGCCTCGCTCGCGCCAGCACGTTGGCGCGCATGCTGGCCTTGAGCATCCCGAGACCCGCCAGCTCGATTTGGGTCCAGCAAGTGTATGGTACCATGAGTACCATGACGCTGCCGGTCCCGCGTCTCCTGAGATGGGCGCGGTGCGTCTACGGACGCTCGGTCATCGTGGGAGCCTGCTACGCCGCTGATAGGCAGCGCAGTCTTGTCCTTGGACCTGGCGGCACCATGGGCTCCCTCGTCGACGCCCGTTCTTCCGCCGGCGTCTTCCCCACCAGCCGTTTGCTCCGGCGGCGGTGGGTTCGACGCGGACGAAGCAGCCGCCTCCGAAGCCTTCTTCTTAGGCGGCATGTCGATGAAGTCGATGAATATCTAGCTCGTGTGAACGCCAGATCAGGTTCACACAACCTCGACGCCCCCTACCTGGCGCGCCAAAGATGCCGGGGAAACTGCCTCCACGAGCACCTATGGGGACGGAGCCCCTTTCGGTTCGGCGGGGGGCGGAGGTCGCACGAAGAGCAGATCGAGGCGGAGCACACGAGCGGTTTTACCCAGCTTCGGAGCTCTCCGGAGAGATAATACTCCTACTGCTGCTTTGTGGTTTGTATTGAGTTCTTGCTCGGGAGCAATGAGTGCTACAGTACACACAAGCGGCTAACAAGACCGAGCGTGAATGTTCTACTGTTCGTCCTCTTCCCCCTCTACGTTGTGCATGGGCCTCCTTTTATATGCTCAAGGGGTCTCCAACAGGTGGCAACGTAGGCAAGGGTAAAAATGGAAAAGGTGCTGCGGTAGGTACAGCTACCTACACAGTGTATCATACCTAACTCTGACGGCAGGGGACAAGGGCATTAAATGCCTATCTACGTCGCCCAAACAATGCAGAAAAGGGACCATCAGGGACGCCACCGCTCGCCATGATGGCGATCTTGTCAGCGTCGCTTGCCACAGTGCACCCCTGGCTGCACAGCCTCCCGCCACGTACGCCTGGAAGGGTCTTAGAGCGACACGTTGGTGGGTGTGCTGGAGCGCGGGTACAGAGTGGTTGCTAGCCGCGGCAAGCGCCTTGCCGCGGTCGTTGTCTTGTCGCGTCCGGGAGCTTGTCGCTCGCCGGGTCCTGCCGGGACGCGTGGCGTGTCGCGGCAAGTTCCTTGAGATGCCTTGGTTGGCCTTCCCGGCAAGCTCCTCTTGCCGGGGCTTGGTGCCTTGAGTGGCCTTCCCGGCAAGCTCCTCTTGCCGGGGCCTTATGTCCTGAGTGGCCTTCCCGGCAAGCTCCTCTTGCCGGGGCCTTGTCTCCTTGGCTTAAATACTTTGTTCTTGAATGGCTCCAAAGGAACCAAAGGGGGTCCTTGGCGGTCACCCGGCAAGCCTTGCCGCGGGGCGCTGCGACTGCCCGTGCACAAGTTCGGGATACTAGGGTACCCCTACTCTAGTACACCGACACTGATGACCAGCCATTTTCTCATGAGTGAGGAGCGGAGTCCACTCCTCTTGAGAATAACCCGCCTAACACGGAAGATAAGGACAGCCTTGGTTAATACATGAGCTATTCGAGCATACAAAACAGAATGTTTATTTGAAGGTTTAGAGTTTGGCACATACAAATTTACTTGGAACAGCAGGTAGATACCGCATATAGGAAGGTATAGTGGACTCATCTGGAATAACTTTGGGGTTTAAGGGATTGGATGCACAAGCAGTATTCCCGCTTAGTACAAGTGAAGGCTAGCAAAAGACCGGGAAGCGACCAACTAGAGAGCGACAACAGCCATGTACATGCATTAAAATTAATAAACATTGGATGCAAGCATGAGTAGGATATAATCCTCCATGAACATAAATATCGTGAAGGCTATGTTGATTTGTTTCAACTACATGCGTGAACATGTGCCAAGTCAAGTCACTTAAATCATTCAAAGGAGGATACCACCCCATCATACCACATCATAACCATCTCAATAGCATGTTGGTACACAAGGTAAATCATTATAACTCATAGCTAATCAAGCATGGCACAAGCAACTATGATCTCTAATTGTCATTGCAAACATGTTTATTCATACCAAGCTGAATCAGGAACGATGGACTCATCATATTTACAAAAACAAAAGAGGTCGAGTTCATACCAGCTTTTCTCATCTCAGTCAGCCCATCATATATCATCATAATTGCCTTTCACTTGTACGACCGAACAAAGTGAATAATAATAAAGGTGTACGTGCATTGGACTAAGCTGGAATCTGCGAGCATTCAATAAACAGGAGAAGACAAGGCAATATGGGCTCTGGGTTAAATCAATAATAAAGCATATAAGAGCCACTTCAACAATTTAATCATGGTCTTCTCCTACTAACCCCCAAAGAAAAGAAAAGAAATTAAACTATTTACACGGGAAAGCTCCCAACAAGCAAAACAAGAACGGGAAATATTTTGGGGTTTTCTTTTTAATTACTACTACTACAACAGAAAAGTAAACTACTGCTATTTTTTTTGTTTTTCTTAAGGTATAATCAAACACACAAGAAGAAAGCGGGAAAAAGAAAATAAACTAGCATGGATATTACAGTGAAAGAGTATGAGCACCGACATCTAGCAATGAGTGTGTGTGAACATAAATGTAATGTCGGTGAGAAATACGTACTCCCCCAAGCTTAGGCTTTTGGCCTAAGTTGGTCTATTGCCAGGGATAGCCTGGCGGATACCCATAGGTGTAGCTGGGGCCGTACTGCAACGAAGAATAGCTGGGATCATACTGTGATGAAGAAGACTCTGACTGCTACTGGCTGACAGTAATCTCTGGATCCCAAGAATAAACAGATTGTCGTGGAGGCTCATCTTGTGGTTCCGGTTCCGGGGCTGGTGCAGGGTTTTTGTAAGCTTGGACGGCAGCCCACGTAACGAGATAGGGTCCTACAAAATTAAACAAAGAAGGAGCAGGCAACGTAATAGTTTCAGGATAATGTTTATCAAAATATAACTTATATTTGAGCTCTCCATCCCTGCCCTTAACAAGAAAATCATGGGCTATCATGCTCTTATAATCTAAATAAGCACTAGGCAGCAATTTTTCTTCTTTCTCATAATGCCTAATAGCTATGTTAAAATGTGCAGCAAGGCGAGAAGCATAAATGCCTCCAAAGATGGGGCCTTTAGTACGGTTCGGACTCAACCGTCTGGCAACAATTTCGCCCATACTAACAGTGTTGTCGCGGTATAAACCATGGAACAAAATAATAATATCAGGAACACTAAGGTTCCCACAGTTCCCGCGACCAATCAAGCATCGACTAGCAAATAAAGCAAAATAGCGTAACACAGGAAAATGTATGCTAGTGATTCTCGCATCAGAAACCTTCCTGGTTTCTCCCACGGAGATAAGGTTAATAAATGGTTCCAACTCTTTACGGGGTGGTTCCTCTAAGATACCCTCAGGGGATATGTTGCAGACTGCGCAAAATTCAGACAATGGCATTTTCTTCACAACGTCATATAAATGAAACTCTACTGAAGGAGGTGATTCTTTAGGATAAAAGTAGAAGTTTTGCACAAAAGTATTTGTCAGTAAGAGATACTGTGGACGTTGGTCGCGGACGAAGTTGGTGAGGCCAGCATTTTCAATCAATGAATAGAAATCCTCATAAATCCTGGCCTCTCTCAAGAAATTATCAGAAGGCTATTCACACGGCCGGATTTCCGCGGTACGAGGCAAATAATATTTGGGCCTCTGAGCTTCTTCATTTTGTTTCTCCTTTGAGCTTCGGCTCGATGAGCCCCTCAAAAATCTCTTCATTATTTTCTGAAATAATCTGAAATTTTTAGTAACTTCAAACAAAAGTGAACCAACTTCAATAAAACTGATAGCAACTACTCCTACAAGTGTCTAGGACATATATCAAGCATTAGAACTACTTGGAACCATATAAATTTGACATGCAAGCTCAAGAACATGGTCACCTATGCAGCACAAATTTGCAAAGAATAAAGCACTAGAACAAAAACTAATTGGACCAATGGAGGAGTCACATACCAAGGAACAATCTCCCCAAGAAGTTTTGCGAGAGGTGCTTTGAGCAAGGAGATCAAAAATCACAGCAAAAGTGGCTGGAACTCGTGCTTGAGTTGGTTTTTCGGGTTTGTGTGAGACAAAGGAAGAAGATGGGTGCAGGGATAAGTGGAGGAGGGCCACCATGGGCCCACAAGGCAGGGGGCGCGCCCTCCACCCTCGTGGCCAGGTGGCAGCTCCTCCCGCGGTAATTTTTGCACAGTAAATCCTCAAATATTCCCAAAAAATCATATTAAATTGGCATGGCATTCTGAGGACTTTTATTTTCAGGATATTTTTATATTGCACGGATAAGCCAGGAAACAGACAGAAAAATACTATTTTTACATTATTTCAACTAAAGAACAAAAAGTATAAAGAGGGTACAGAAGGTTGTGCTTCTAGTTTCATCCATCTCATGCTCATAAAAAAGAATCCACTAACAAGGTTGATCAAGTCTTGTTAACAAACTCATTCCGATAATCATGAAACCGGAGAAATTTCGAATAACACTAAGTTACCTCAACGGGGATATGCACATCCCCTATAATAAGTATATCGTATTTCTTCTTGACAGTAGGGAGAGGAAATTCAAAACCTCCAATTATAATCGATGGAATTTTTCCAATGGAGTTGATACTATGAACTTGAGGTTGTTTCCTCGGAAAGTGTACCGTATGCTCATTACCATTAACATGAAAAGTGACATTGCCTTTGTTGCAATCAATAACAGCCCCTGCAGTATTAAGAAACGGTCTTCCAATAATAATAGACATACTATCATCCTTAGGAATATCAAGAATAACAAAGTCCGCTAAAATAGTAACGTTTGCAACCACAATAGGCACATCCTCACAAATACCAACAGGTATAGCAGTTGATTTATCAGCCATTTGCAAAGATATTTAAGTAGGTGTCAACTTATTCAAGTCAAGTCTACGATATAAAGAGAGAGGCATAACACTAACACCGGCTCCAAGATCACATAAAGCAGTTTTAATATAATTTCTTTTAATGGAGCAAGGTATAGTAGGTACTCCGGGATCTCCAAGTTTCTTTGGTATTCCACCCTTAAAAGTATAATTAGCAAGCATGGTGGAAATTTCAGCTTACGGTATCTTTCTTTTATTAGTAATGATATCTTTCATATATTTAGCATAAGGATTTGTTTTGAGCACATCAGTCAATCGCATACGCAAAAAGATAGGTCTAATCATTTCACCAAAGCGCTCAAAGTCCTCATCATCCTTTTTCTTGGATGGTTTCGGAGGAAAAGGCGTGGGTTTCTGAACCCAAGGTTCCCTTTCTTTACCATGTTTCCTAGCAACAAAGTCTCTTTTATCATAACATTGATTCTTTGATTGTGGGTTATCAAGATCAGCAGCAGGTTCAATTTCTACATCATTATCATTGCTAGGTTGAGCATCATCATGAACATCATCATTAACATTTTCATTAGGTTCATGTTCGTTACCAGATTGTGTTTCAGCATTAGACATAGAGATATCATTTGGATTATCAGGTGGTTCAGCAACAGGTTCACTAGAAGTTTGAACAGTTCTATCGTTTTTCTTTTTCTTCTTTTTAGAAGAACTAGGAGCATCGATATTATTTCTCTAAGAATCTTGCTCGATTCTCTTAGGGTGGCCTCCAGGATACAAAGGCTCCTGAGTCATTCTACCAGTTCTAGTAGTCACTCTAACAACATAATCATTTTTCTTACTATTCATTTCATCAAGCACTTCTTTTTGAGCTTTAAGTACTTGTTCTACTTGAGTGGTAACCATAGAAGCATGTTTGCTAACAAGTTTAAGTTCACCTTTAATATTAGCCATATAATCACCCAAGCGTCTAATCATATAAGCATTCTGTTTTAATTGTCTACCAAAATAAGCATTGAAGTCGTCTTGCTTAAACATAAAGTTATCAAACTCATCCAAGTACTGACTAGCAATTTTAGTAGGAGGCACTTCAGCTTTATCATATCTATAGAGAGAATTTACCTTTACTACCTGTGTCGGGATATCGGATCAGGAGGTTCTTCAATAAATAAAGAATTGAGATCATATGTTTCTTTAGCAGGCGGTAAATTAAGACCATGTATTTCTTCAATAGGAGGTAAATTCTTAACATCCTCAGCTTTAATACCTTTTTCTTTCATAGATTTCTTTGCCTCTTGCATATCTTCGGGACTAAGAAATAGAACACATCTCTTCTTCGGAGTTGGTTTAAGAATAGGCTCAGTAATTGGAGCAGGAGCTGGCTCAGGAGGTGCCCAATTATTTTCATTTGTCAACATATTATTCAATAGAATTTCAGCTTCATCCGGTGTTCTTTCCCTGAAAAGAGAACCAGCACAACTATCCAGGTAATCTCTGGAAGCATCGGTTAGTCCATTATAAAAGATATCAAGTATTTAAGGTTTCTTAAGAGGATGATCAGGCAAAGCATTAAGTAACTTGAGAAGCCTCCCCCAAGCTTGTGGGAGACTCTCTTCTTTAATTTGCACAAAGTTGTATATTTCCTTTAAAGCAGCTTGTTTCTTATGAGCAGGGAAATATTTAGCAGAGAAGTAATAAATCATATCCTGGGGACTACGCACGCAACCAGGATCAAGGGAATTAAACCATATCTTAGCATCACCCTTTAATGAGAACGGAAATATTTTGAGTATATAAAAGTAACACGATCTCTCATCATTAGTGAACAGGGCGACTATATCGTTTAACTTAGTAAGGTGTGCCACAACGGTTTCAGATTCATAGCCATAAAAAGGATCAGATTCAACCAAAGTAATTATATCTGGATCAACAGAAAATTCATAATCCTTATTAGGAACACAAATAGGTGAAGTAGCAAAAGCAGGGTCAGGTTTCATTTTATCTCTAAGTGATTCTTTGTTCCATTTAACCAATAACCTCTTGAGCTCATATGTATCTTTGCAAGCTAAAATAGCGGCAGAAGATTCCATATCAAAAACATAACCCTCAGGAATAACAGGCATATTTTCATCATCACTTTCATCATTGTATTTAGATTCAATAATTTCTTTCTCTCTAGCCCTAGCAATTTGTTCATCAAGAAATTCACTAAGGGGCACAGTAGTATCAAGCATAGAAGTAGTTTCATCATAAGTATCATGCATAGCAGAGGTGGCATCATCAATAACATGCGACATATTGGAATGAATAGCAGAAGTGGGTTTAGGTGTCACAAGCTTACTCATAACAGAAGGTGAATCAAGTGCAGAGGTAGATGGCAGTTCCTTACCTCCCCTCGTAGTTGAGGGATAAATTGTTGTCTTAGCGTCTTTCAAGTTCTTCATAGTGTCCAACAGATATAAATCCCAAGTGACTCAAAGAATAGAGCTATGCTCCCCAGCAACGGTGCCAGAAAAAGGTTTTGATAACCCACAAGTATAGGGGATCGCAACAATTTTCGAGGGTAGAGTATTTAACCCAAATTTATTGATTCGACACAAGGGGAGCCAAAGAATATTCTCAAGTATTAGCAGCTGAGTTGTCAATTCAACCACACCTGGAAACTTAGTATCTGCAGCAAAGTGTTTAGTAGCACAGTAATATGATAGTGGTGGTAACGGTAACAAAAGTAAAGACAGCAAAAGTAATGTTTTTGGTATTTTGTAGTGATTGTAACAGTAGCAACGGGTAAGTAAATAAGCGTAAACCAGTATATGGAAAACTCATAGGCACCGGATCAGTGATGGATAATTATGACGGATGCGGTTCATCATGTAACAGTCATAACATAGGGTGACACAGAACTAGCTCCAATTCATCAATGTAATGTAGGCATGTATTTCGTATATAGTCATACGTGCTTATGGAAAAGAACTTGCATGACATCTTTTGTCCTACCCTCCCGTGGCAGCGGGGTCCTATCGAAAACTAAGGGATATTAAGGCCTCCTTTTAATAGAGAACCGGAACAAAGCATTAGCACATAGTGAATACATGAACTCCTCAAACTATGGTCATCACCGAGAGTGGTCCTGATTATTGTCACTTCGGGGTTGCCGGATCATAACACATAGTAGGTGACTATAGACTTGCAAGATAGGATCAAGAACTCACATATATTCATGAAAACATAATAGGTTCAGATCTGAAATCATGGCACTCGGGCCCTAGTGACAAGCATTAAGCATAGCAAAGTCATAGCAACATCAATCTCAGAACATAATGGATACTAGGGATCAAACCCTAACAAAACTAACTCGATTACATGATAAATCTCATCCAACCCATCACCGTCCAACAAACCTACGATGGAATTACTCACGCACGATGGTGAGCATCATGAAATTGGTGATGGAGGATGGTTGATGATGACGACGACGACGAATCCCCCTCTCCGGAGCCCCGAACGGACTCCAGATCAGCCCTCCTGAGAGGTTTTTAGGGCTTGGCGGCAGCTCCGTATCATAAAACGCGATGTTTTCTTCTCTCTGATTTTTTTCTTTCCGGAAGCAAATATATAGAGTTGGAGTTGGCGTCGGAGGGTCTCCAGGGGGACCACGAGGTAGGGGGCGCGCCCTAAGGGGGCGCACCCCCCACCCTCGTGGACAGGTGTGGGCCCCCTGGTCTTCATCTTTGGCAAGGATTTTTTATTATTTTTTATAAGACATCCCGTGGAGTTTCAGGTCAATCCGAGAACTTTTGTTTTTTGCACATAAAACAACATCATGGCAATTCTACTGAAAACAACGTCAGTCCGGGTTAGTTCCATTCAAATCATACAAGTTAGAGTCCAAAACAAGGGCAAAAGTGTTTGGAAAAGTAGATACGACGGAGACGTATCAACGGTCAAAGAATTAAACATTATATCTCAGGTAATCCTATAAATGTTGAAACCAATGTTATTGAAACCGTAACCCCGGAGGAATACATAAGGGACACTTTCCGGAACGTTTCAGACTCTAAAAAGGAATAGGTATGTGGTACAGTAAGTAAACCGACTCCACAACAGTTCTAATGGCAATTTTCTCCGTTTTGGAATATTTAGAAAAATAGAAAAATAAGAAGCAGTCCGGGAAGGACACGAGGGCTCCACGAGGGTGGAGGGCGCGCCCCCCTGCCTCGTGGGCACCTCGTGCGCTCTCTGGACTCCGTTTTCTTGCACGGTACGTATTTTGGTCAGTAAAAATTCATTATATAATCTCCTGAAGGTTTCGACTCCTGTATCACGCAAATATCCTCTGTTTCGTTTCGAGCTGTTTTTCTGACAGGTCTAGATCACCATGACGTCTCCAAGCGCCCCCAAGGACAAGTTCTTCGAGAAGGTCATCAACCCTTACCTCGTGGAGGTGCTGCGACACCCTCAAACCATTGAGATGCGTGATGGGTTGCTGCACATCCGCGATGTTGAGGGACCGAAGGAGACCGGAAGTGTGGAGACGAGGCTCGAAGCAATGGAGCAACAAGTTTTCAAGTGCCAGGGGATGGTGGAACATGGACTCAACTCCAACCACATGATGATCACGGAGTTCACCAACAACCACAAGCTGGATACCAAGAACATTGGGGAGACCATCTTCAAGCTTCACGAGAAGATCGAGCACCTCCAAGCCCAAATCTATGACCTGCAAAACCAAAACTGTGAGTATGAATATAGATTCAAGAGGATGAGTTTGGCTGCAGATTTGAGGATCCTAGAGACTCGATCATCCTTCTATGATGGTGAGCCTATGCCTTGGAAGATGGACGACAAGCCCACATCATCAACAACTCCACCACCTTCCTCACCAACAAAGGAGATATAATCATATGGGTATGTGCACTCCCCTTGGCAACCACCAAGCTTGGGGGAGGTGCCCCGGTATCGTATCACCATCACACTCCTATCTTTGCCGTTTTTCTTAGTTCGATCCTTTTAGTATTATCTTGATCTAGTAGAATAAAGTTTTGGTATGATCTAGTTTTGAGTTTTGCTTTATGATCTCTCTATGTAATCGAGTCCGTGAGTTATATAATAAAGATTAGTGTTGAGTCAAGGGCTTGATTATCTTGCTATGATCTTGAGGGAATAAAATAAAAGAGAAAAGGAATAAAAAGAAATAAAAGAGATCATATTGGTCTTATGGAGAGTAATGACTTCACATAGAAAGAGTATGATGATTAAAAGTTGTTGGGAGTTGACAAACATAGTTTTGGTCATCATTGCAATTAATAGGAAGTAATAAAGAAAGAGAAGTTTCACATATAAATATACTATCTTGGACATCTTTTATGATTGGAATAACTCATTAAAATATGACATGCTAAAGAGTTGGTGTTGGACAAGGAAGACAACGTAATGGGTTATGTTTTCTTATATCTGAGATAAAGTATATTGTCATGGATCATCCAACATGTTGATTTTGCCTTTCCCCCTCATGCTAGCCAAATTCTTTGCACCAAGTAGAGATACTACTTGTGCTTCCAAATACCCTTAAACCAGTTTTGCCATGAGAGTCCACCATATCTACCTATGGGTTGAGTAAGATCCTTCAAGTAAGTTGTCATCGGTGCAAGCAATAAAAATTGCTCTCTAAATATGTATGATTGATTGGTGTGGAGGAAATAAGCTTTATACGATCTTGTGATGTGGAAGAAATAAAAGCAACGGACTGCATAATAAAGGTCCATATCACAAGTGGCAATATAAAGTGACGTTCTTTCGCATTAAGATTTTGTGCATCCAACCATAAAAGCGCATGGCAACCTCTGCTCCCCTCTACGAAGGGCCTATCTTTTACTTTTATCTTCTACCTTATGCAAGAGTCATGGTGATCTTCACCTTTCCTTTTTATATTTTATCCTTTGGCAAGCACAGTGTGTTGGAAAGATCCATATATATATATATATATATATATATATATATATATATATATATATATATATATATATATATATATATATATATATATATATATATATATATATATAATTGGATGTAAGTTAGCATGAACTATTATTGTTGACATTACCCTTGAGGTAAAAGGTTCGGAGGCGAAACTATAAGCCCTTCTCTGTGTCCGATTAAAACTCCGTAACCACAAGTATTGCGTGAGTGTTAGCAATTGTGAAAGACTAAATGATAGTTGAGTATGTGGACTTGCTAAAAAGCTCTGACATAGACTCTTTCTGATGTTATGATAAATTGCAATTGCCTCAATGACTGAGATTATAGTTTGTTAGTTCTCAATGAAGTTTCTGATTCATACTCTGCATTGTGAATAGATTATTACTTGAGCATAAGAAATCATATGACATTATCCATATATGTTGTTGTTTTAAGAATAATCATGATGCCCTGTATTTTAGTTTATCGACACCTCTACCTCTAAACATGTGGACATATTTATCGTTATCGGCTTTCGCTTGAGGACAAGCGAGGTCTAAGCTTGGGGGAGTTGATACGTCCATTTTGCATCATGCTTTTATATCGATATTTATTGCATTATGGGTTGTTATTACACATTATGTCACAATACTTATGTCTATTCTCTCTTATTTTACAAGGTTTACATAAGGAGGGAGAATGCCGGCAGCTGGAATTCTGGGATGAAAAAGGAGCAAATATTAGAGACCTATTCTGCACAACTCCAAAAGTCCAGAAACTCCACGAAAGTTGTTTTTGGATATAATAAAAAATATTGAGCGGAAGAAATACCAGAGGGGGCCCACACCCTGGCCACGAGGGTGGGGGCGCGCCCTACCCCCCTGGGCGCCCCCTTGCCTCGTGGGCCCCCTGTTGGCCCTCCGGTGCCCATCTTCTGCTATATGAAGTCTTTCGTCCGAAGAAAAATCATAAGCAAGCTTTCGGGATAAGACTCCGCAGCCACGAGGCGGAACCTTGGCGGAACCAATCTAGGGCTCCGGCAGAGCTGTTCTGCCAGGGACACTTCCCTCCGGTAGGGGGAAATCATTGCCATCATCATCACCAACAATCCTCTCATCGGGAGGGGGGCAGTCTCCATCAACATCTTCACCAGCACCATCTCCTCTCAAACCCTAGTTCATCTCTTGTATCCAATTCTTGTCTCCAAGTCTGGGATTGGTACCTGTAGGTTGCTAGTAGTGTTGATTACTCCTTGTAGTTGATGCTAGTTGGTTTATTTGGAGGAAGATCATATGTTTAGATCCTTTATGCATATTAATACTCCTCTGATTATGAACATGAATATGATTTGTGAGTAGTTACATTTGTTCCTGAGGACATGGGAGAAGTCTTGCTATTAGTAGTCATGTGAATTTGGTATTCGTTCGATATTTTGATGAGATGTGTGTCGTCTCTCCTCTAGTGGTGTTATGTGAACGTCGACTACATGACACTTCACCATTATTTGGGCCTAGAGGAAGTCATTGGGAAGTAATAAGTAGATGATGGGTTGCTAGAGTGACAGAAGCTTAAACCCTAGTTTATGCGTTGCTTCATAAGGGGCTAATTTGGATCCATATGTTTCATGCTATGGTTAGGTTTACCTTAATACTTCTTTTGTAGTTGCAGATGCTTGCAATAGGGGTTAATCATAAGTGGGATGCTTGTCCAAGTAAGGACAACACCCAAGCACCGGTCCACCCACATATCAAATTATCAAAGTACCGAACGCGAATCATATGAACGTGATGAAAACTAGCTTGACGATAATTCCCATGTGTCCTCGGGAGCGCTTTTCTTTGTATAAGAGTTTGTCCAGGCTTGTCCTTTGCTACAAAAAGGATTGGGACACCTTGCTGCACTTTATTTACTTTTGTTACTTGTTACCCGTTACAAATTATCTTATCACAAAACTATCTGTTATCTATAATTTCAGTACTTGCAGAGAATACCTTGCTGAAAACCGCTAATCATTTCCTTCTGCTCCTCGTTGGTTTCGACACTCTTACTTATCGAAAGGACTACGATAGATCCCCTATACTTGTGGGTCATCAGTCCCGAACTGTGCATCCAAGGTCGATGGTAACAGGAGACAGGGGACACAATGTTTACCCAGGTTCGGGCCCTCTCTATGGAGGTAATACCCTACTTTCTGCTTGATTGATCTTGATGAATATGGATATTACAAGAGTTGATCTACCACGAGATCGTAATGGCTAAAACCTTATAAGTCTAGCCTGTATGACTGTATACGTTTTCGGACTAAGCCCTCCGGTTTATATAGACACCGGAGGGGACTAGGGTTGTACAAAGTCGGTTACAGAGAAATGAATCTTCATATTTGGTCGCCAAGCTTGCCTTCCACGCCAAGGAGAGTCCCATACGGACACGGGAGAGAGTCTTCGGTCTTGTATCTTCACAACCTATTAGTCCGGCCCATGTCCAACAGGCCGGACGCTCGAGGACCCCTTAGTCCAGGACTCGCTCAGTGCTCCCCTCGGAGAACCCCCAGGCGTTGCCTTGGCCTATTGGGTGTGTTCTGGTCCATAAAAAATCTCTGTAAAGTTTTGTTGCATTTGGACTCCATTTGGTATTGATTTCCTGTGATGTAAAACACATGCAGAAAACAGCAATGGGCACTTGGCACTATGTCAATAGGTTAGTACCAAAAAATAATACAGAATAACTATAAAATGATTATAAAACATCCAATATTGATAATATTGTTGGGGAACGTTGCAGAAAACAAAAAATTTCCTACGGTTTCACCAAGATCCATCTATGAGTTCATCTAGCAACGGGTGATCGGATGCATCTACATACCTTTGTAGATCGCGAGCGGAAGCATTCACTAGAACGTGGATGATGGAGTCGTACTCGCCGTGATCCAAATCACCGATCACCAAGTGCCGAACGGACGGCACCTCCGCGTTCAACACACGTACGGAGCGGATGACGTCTCCTCCTTCTTGATCCAGCAAGGGGGAAGGAGAGGTTGATGAAGATCCAGCAGCACGACGGCGTGGTGGTGGATGCAGCAGTCACCGCAGCAGGGCTTCGACGAGCTTCTACGAGAGAGAGAGGGGTGTAGCAGGGGAGAGGGAGGCGCCAAAGCTTCAGGGTACGGCTGCCCCTCCCTCCCCCCTTTATATAGGCTCCCTGGGAGGGGCGCCGGCCCTGGAGATCCAATCTCCCAAGGGGGCGGCGGCCAGGGGGGTGGAGTACCCCCCAAGGCAAGTGGGGCGCCCCCCCTACCCTCGGGTTTCAACCCTAGGCGCAGGGGGTGGGCCAAGGGGGGCGCACCAGCCCACTATGGGCTGGTTCCCCTCCCCACTTTAGCCCATGGGCCCTCCGGGATGGGTGGCCCCACCCGGTGGACCCCGGGACCCATCCGGTGGTCCCGGTACAATACCGATGACCCCGAATTCTCCCGATGGCCGAAACTGCACTTCCTATATATAATTCTTCACCTCCGAACCATTCCGAAACTCCTCGTGACGTCCAGCATCTCATCCGGGACTCCGAACAACTTTCGGATTACTGCATACTTATCTCTATACAACCCTAGCGTCACCGAACCTTAAGTGTGTAGACCCTACGGGTTCGGGAGACACGTAGACATGACCGAGACAGCTCTCCGGCCAATAACCAACAGTGGGATCTGGATACCCATGTTGGCTCCCACATGCTCCTCGATAATCTCATCGGATGAACCACGATGTTGAGGATTCAAGCAACCCTGTATACAATTCCCATTGTCAATCGGTATTTTACTTGCCCGAGATTCGATCGTCGGTATCCCAATACCTCGTTCAATCTCGTTACCGGTAAGTCACTTTACTCGTACCGTAATGCATGATCCCGTGATCAAACACTTTGATTACATTGAGCTCATTATGATGATGCATTACCGAGTGGGCCCCGTGATACCTCTCCGTCATACGGAATGACAAATCCCAGTCTCGATCCGTGTCAACCCAACAGACACTTTTGGAGATACCCGTAGTATACCTTTATAGTCACCCAGTTACGTTGTGATATTTGGCACACCCAAAGCACTCCTACGGTATCCGGGAGTTACACGATCTCATGGTCTAAGGAAAAGATACTTGACAATTGAAAAGCTCTAGCAAACGAATTATACGATCTTGTGCTATGCTTAGGATTGGGTCTTGTCCATCACATCATTCTCCTAATGATGTGATCTCGTTATCAATGACATCCAATGTCCATAGTCAGGAAACCATGACTATCAGTTGATCAACGAGCTAGTCAACTAGAGGCTTACTAGGGACATGTTGATGTCTATGTATTCACACATGTATTACGATTTACGGATAACACAATTATAGCATGAATAAAAGACAATTATCATGAACAAGGAAATATAATAATAATCCTTTTATTATTGCCTCTAGGGCATATTTCCAACAGTCTCCCACTTGCACTAGAGTCAATAATCTAGTTACATTGTGATGAATCGAACACCCATAGAGTTCTGGTGTTGATCATGTTTTGCTCTAGGGAGAGGTTTAGTCAATGGATTTGCGACATTCAGATCCGTATTCACTTTGCAAATTTCTATGTCTCCATCTTGAACATTTTCACGAATGGAGTTGAAGCGACGCTTGATGTGCCTGGTCTTCTTGTGAAACCTGGGCTCCTTGGCAAGTGCAATAGCTCCAGTGTTGTCACAGAAGAGTTTGATCGGCCCCGACACATTGGGTATGACTCCTAGGTCGGTGATGAACTCCTTCACCCAAATTGCTTCATGCGCTGCCTCCGAGGCTGCCATGTACTCCGCTTCACATGTAGATCCCGCCACGACGCTCTACTTGCAGCTGCACCAGCTTACTGCTCCACCATTCAACATATACACGTATCCAGTTTGTGACTTAGAGTCATCCAGATCTGTGTCAAAGCTAGCGTCGACGTAACCCTTTACGACGAGCTCTTCGTCACCTCCATAAATGAGAAACATGTCCTTAGTCCTTTTCAGGTACTTCAGGATATTCTTGACCGCTGTCCAGTGTTCCTTGCCGGGATTACTTTGGTACCTTCCTACCAAACTTACGACAAGGTTTACATCAGGTCTGGTACACAGCATGGCATACATAATAGACCCTATGGCTGAGGCATAGGGGATGACACTCATCTCTTCTATATCTTTTGTCGTGGTCGGACATTGAGCTGAGCTCAATTTCACACCTTGCAATACAGGCAAGAACCCCTTCTTAGACTGATCCATATTGAACTTCTTCAATATCTTATCAAGGTATGTGCTTTGTGAAAGACCTATGAGGCGTCTTGATCTATCTCTATAGATCTTGATGCCTAATATATAAGCAGCTTCTCCAAGGTCCTTCATTGAAAAACTCTTATTCAAGTAGGCCTTAATGTTGTCCAAAAGTTCTATATCACTTCCCATCAAAAGTATGTCATCTACATATAATATGAGAAATGCTACAGAGCTCCCACTCACTTTCTTGTAAACGCAGGCTTCTCCATAAATCTGCATAAACCCAAACGCTTTGATCATCTCATCAAAGCGAATGTTCCAACTCCGAGATGCTTGCACCAACCCATAAATGGATCGCTGGAGCTTGCATACCTTGTTAGCATTCTTAGGGTCGACAAAACCTTCCGGCTGCATCATATATAGTTCTTTCTTAAGATAACCGTCAAGGAATGTCGTTTTGACGTTCATTTGCCATATCTCATAATCATAGTATGCGGCAATTGCTAACATGATTCGGACGGACTTCAGCTTCGCTACGGGAGAGAAGGTCTCATCGTAGTCAACCCCTTGAACTTGCCGATAACCCTTAGCGACAAGTCGAGCTTTATAGATGGTGACATTACCATCCGCGTCCGTCTTCTTCTTAAAGATCCATTTGTTCTCTATCGCTCGGCGATCCTCGGGAAAGTCTGTCAAAGTCCATACTTTGTTTTCATACATGGATCCTATCTCGGATTGCATGGCTTCAAGCCATTTGTTGGAATCTAGGCCCGCCATCGCTTCTTCATAGTTCGAAGGTTCACCGTTGTCTAACAACATGATTTCTAGGACAGGGTTGTCGTACCACTCTGGTGCGGAACGTGTCCTTGTGGACCTACGAAGTTCATTAGTAACTTGATCTGAAGTTTCATGATCATCATCATTAGCCTCCTCTCTTACCGGTGGAGGCACCACAGAAACATTTTCTTGAGCTGCTCTACTCTCCGGTTCAAGAGGTAATACTTCATCAAGTTCCACTTTCCTCCCACTTACTTCTTTCGAGAGAAACTCTTTCTCTAGAAAGGATCCGTTCTTGGCAACAAAGATCTTGCCTTCGGATCTTAGGTAGAAGGTATACCCAATGGTTTCCTTAGGGTATCCTATGAAGACACATTTTTCCGACTTGGGTTCGAGCTTTTCAGGTTGAAGTTTCTTGACATAAGCATCGCATCCCCAAACTTTTAGAAACGATAGCTTAGGTTTCTTCCCAAACCATAATTCATACGGTGTCGTCTCAACGGATTTAGACGGTGCCCTATTTAAAGTGAATGTAGCTGTCTCTAGAGCGTATCCCCAAAATGATAGCGGTAAATCAGTAAGAGACATCATAGACCGCACCATATCCAATAGAGTGCGATTACGACGTTCGGACACACCGTTACATTGAGGTGTTCTAGGCGGCGTGAGTTGTGAAACGATTCCACATTTCCTTAAGTGTGTGCCAAATTTGTGACTTAAATATTCTCCTCCACGATCTGATCGTAAGAACTTTATTTTTCGGTCACATTGATTCTCTACCTCATTCTGAAATTCCTTGAACTTTTCAAAGGTCTCAGACTTGTGTTTCATCAAGTAGACATACCCATATCTACTCAAGTCATCGGTAAGAGTGAGAACATAACGATATCCTCCGCGAGCCTCAACACTCATTGGACCGCACACATCAGTATGTATGATTTCCAATAAGTTGGTTGCTCGCTCCATTGTTCCGGAGAACGGAGTCTTGGTCATTTTGCCCATGAGGCATGGTTCGCATGTGTCAAATGATTCATAATCGAGAGACTCTAAAAGTCCATCAGCATGAGGCTTCTTCATGCGCTTGACACCAATGTGACCAAGGCGGCAGTGCCACAAGTATGTGGGACTATCGTTATCAACTTTACATCTTTTGGTATTCACACTATGAATATGTGTAACATCACGTACGAGATTCATTAAGAATAAATCATTGACCATCGGAGCATGACCATAAAACATATTACTCATATAAATAGAACAACCATTATTCTCGGATTTAAATGAGTAGCCATCTCGTATTAAACGAGATCCAGATACAATGTTCATGCTCAAACTTGGCACCAAATAACAATTATTGAGGTTTAAAACTAATCCCGTAGGTAAATGTAGAGGTAGCATGCCGGCGGCGATCACATCGACCTTGGAACCATTCCCGACGCGCATCGTCACCTCGTCCTTTGCCAGTCTCCGCTTATTCCGCAGCTCCTGCTTTGAGTTACAAATATGAGCAACGACACCGGTATCAAATACCTAGGAGCTACTACGAGCACTGGTAAGGTACACATCAATTACATGTATATCACATATACCTTTAGTGTTGCCGGCCTTCTTGTCCGCTAAGTATTTGGGGCAGTTCCGCTTTCAGTGGCCCTTCCCTTTGCAATAAAAGCACTCAGTCTCAGGCTTGGGTCCATGCTTTGACTTCTTCCCGGCAACTTGCTTACCGGGCGCGGCAACATCCTTGCCGTCCTTCTTGAAGTTCTTCTTACCCTTGCCCTTCTTGAACTTGGTGGTTTTATTGACCATCAACACTTGATGTTCCTTTTTTATTTCTACCTCCGCTGATTTCAGCATAGCAAATACCTCAGGAATGGTCTTTTCCATCCCCTGCATATTGTAGTTCATCACAAAGCTCTTGTAACTAGGTGGGAGCGACTGAACGATTCTGTCAATGACCACCTCGTCTGGGAGGTTAATCTCCAGCTGAGTCAAGCGGTTGTGCAACCCAGACATCTTGAGTATGTGTTCACTGACAGAACTATTTTCCTCCATCTTACAACTGTAGAACTTGTCGGAGAATTCATATCTCTCGACCCGGGCATGAGCTTGGAAAACCATTTTCAGCTCTTCAAACATCTCATATGCTCCGTGTTGCTCAAAACGCTTTTGGAGCCCCGGTTCTAAGCTGTAAAGCATGCCGCACTGAACGAGGGAGTAATCATCAGCACGCTGCTGCCAAGCGTTCATAACGTCTTGGTTCTCTGGGACGGGTGCATCACCTAGCGGCACTTCTAGGACATATTGTTTCCTGGCAGCTATGAGGATGATCCTCAGGTTCCGGACCCAGTCCGTATAGTTGCTGCCATCATCTTTCAGCTTGGTTTTCTCTAGGAACGCGTTGAAGTTGAGGTTGACATTAGCGTGGGCCATTTGATCTACAAGACATATTGCAAAGTTTATTTAGACTAAGTTCATGATAGTTAAGTTCATCTAATCAAATTATATAATGAACTCCCACTCAGATTAGACATCCCTCTAGTCATCTAAGTGAAACATGATCCGACTCGACTAGGCCGTGTCCGATCATCACGTGAGACGGACTAGTCATCATCGGTGAACATCTCCATGTTGATCGTATCTTTCATACGACTCATGTTCGACCTTTCGGTCTCTTGTGTTCCGAGGCCATGTCTGTACATGCTAGGCTCATCAAGTTAACCTAAGTGTTTGCATGTGTAAATCTGTCTTACACCCGTTGTATGTGAATGTTGGAATCTATCACACCCGATCATCACGTGGTGCTTCGAAACAATGAACTGTCGCAACGGCGCATAGTTAGGGGGAACACTTTCTTGAAATTGTTACGAGGGATCATCTTATTTACTACCGTCGTTCTAAGTAAACAAGATGCAAAAACATGATAAACATCACATGCAATCAAATAATAATAGTGACATGATATGGCCAATATCACATAGCTCCTTTGATCTCCATCTTGGGGCTCCATGATCATCTTGTCACCGGCATGACACCATGATCTCCATCATCATGATCTCCATCATCGTGTCTCCATGAAGTTGCTCGCCAACTATTACTTCTACTACTACGGCTAACACGTTTAGCAATAAATTAAAGTAATTTACATGGCGTTTCTCAATGAAACGCAGGTCATACAAAAATAAAGACAACTCCTATGGCTCCTGCCGGTTGTCATACTCATCGACATGCAAGTCATGATTCCTATTACATGAACATGATCTCATACATCACATATATATCATTCATCATTCATCACAACTTTGGCCATATCACATCACAAAACACTTGCTGCAAAAACAAGTTAGACGTCCTCTAATTGTTGTTGCAAGTTTTACGTGGCTGCAATAGGGTTCTAGCAAGAACATTTTCTTACCTACGTTAAAGCTACAACGTGATTTGTCAACTTCTATTTACCCTTCATAAGGACCTTTTTCGTCGAATCAGCTCCAACTAAAGTGGGAGAGACAGACACCCGCCAGCCACCTTATGCAACTAGTGCATGTTAGTCGGTGGAACCGGTCTCATGTAAGCGTACGTGTAAGGTTGGTCCGGGCCGCTTCATCCCACAATACCGCTGAAGCAAAATAAGACTAGTAGCGGCAAGAAAGTTGACAACATCTACGCCCACAACAAATTGTGTTCTACTCGTGCAAAGAGAACTACGCATAGACCTAGCTCATGATGCCACTGTTGGGGAACGTTGCAGAAAACAAAAAAATTCCTACGGTTTCACCAAGATCCATCTATGAGTTCATCTAGCAACGAGTGATCGGATGCATCTACATACCTTTGTAGATCGCGAGCGGAAGCGTTCCTAGAACGTGGATGATGGAGTCGTACTCGCCGTGATCCAAATCACCGATGACCAAGTGCCGAACGGACGACACCTCCGCGTTCAACACACGTACGGAGCGGATGACGTCTCCTCCTTCTTGATCCAGCAAGGGGGAAGGAGAGGTTGATGAAGATCCAGCAGCACGACGGCGTGGTGGTGGATGCAGCAGTCACCGCAGCAGGGCTTCGCCGAGCTTCTACGAGAGAGAGAGGGGTGTAGCAGGGGAGAGGGAGGCGCCAAAGCTTCAGGGTGCGGCTGCCCCTCCCTCTCCCCTTTATATAGGCCCCCTGGGGGGCGCCGGCCCTGGAGATCCAATCTCCCAAGGGGGCGGCGGCCCGGGGGTGGAGTACCCCCCCCCCCCCAAGGCAAGTGGGGCGCCCCCCCCACCCTAGGGTTTCAACCCTAGGCGCAGGGGGTGGGCCAAGGGGGGCGCACCAACCCACTATGGGCTGGTTCCCCTCCCCACTTCAGCCCATGGGGCCCTCCGGGATGGGTGGCCCCACCCGGTGGACCCCGTGACCCATCCGGTGGTCCCGGTACAATACCGATGACCCTGAATTCTCCCGATGGCCGAAACTGCACTTCCTATATATAATTCTTCACCTCCGGACCATTCCGAGAGTCCTCGTGATGTCCAGCATCTCATCCGGGACTCTGAACAACTTTCGAATTACTGCATACTTATCTCTATACAACCCTAGCGTCACCGAACCTTAAGTGTGTAGACCCTACGGGTTCAGGAGACACGTAGACATGACCGAGACAGCTCTCCGGCCAATAACCAACAGCGGGATCTGGATACCCATGTTGGCTCCCACATGCTCCTCGATAATCTCATCGGATGAACCACGATGTCGAGGATTCAAGCAACCCCGTATACAATTCCCTTTGTCAATTGGTATTTTACTTGCCCGAGATTCGATCGTCGGTATCCCAATACCTCGTTCAATCTCGTTACTGGTAAGTCACTTTACTCGTACCGTAATGCATGATCCCGTGATCAAACACTTTGATTACATTGAGCTCATTATGATGATGCATTACCGAGTGGGCCCCGTGATACCTCTCCATCATACGGAGTGACAAATCCCAGTCTCGATCCATGTCAACCCAACAGACACTTTTGGAGATACCCGTAGTATACCTTTATAGTCACCCAGTTACGTTGTGACATTTGGCACACCCAAAGCACTCCTACGGTATCCGGGAGTTACACGATCTCATGGTCTTAGGAAAAGATACTTGACATTGGAAAAGCTCTAGCAAATGAATTATACGATCTTGTGCTATGCTTAGGATTGGGTCTTGTCCATCACATCATTCTCCTAATGATGTGATCTCGTTATCAATGACATCCAATGTCCATAGTCAGGAAACCATGACTATCAGTTGATCAACGAACTAGTCAACTAGAGGCTTACCAGGGACATGTTGATGTCTATGTATTCACACATGTATTACGATTTACGGATAACACAATTATAGCATGAATAAAAGACAATTATCATGAACAAGGAAATATAATAATAATCCTTTTATTATTGCCTCTAGGGCATATTTCCAACAAATATAACAACATGGAACAATAAAAAATTATAGATACATTGGAGACGTATCAATGGTACACCTACGTTGGAGGTTAGTTCAGGGGCTACTGAGGAGGTCCTCAGCTGCCGGCCTATATCTTATGGGCCGGACAAGTGGGCTATTATACGACTATCACAAGGCCGAGGTATAAGGTGATTCTCTGTCCGGGCAGGAAACCCTCGAAGTTTTGGTGTGTCCTCCAAGTCAAGATAGAAGATTCGGCATGTTTATTCCCTCGTTGTAACCGACCATGTGTAACCCTAATACCCTTGGTGTCTAGATAAATCAGAGGGTTTTAGTCTATAGGGGCTAGAACAACAACCATCATCCTACTCGCCTAGGGTTTAGTTTATCTGATCTCGTGGTAGGTCGAATTTGTAATCATCCTATACACTTCAATATAATCAAGCAGGACGTAGGGTTTTACCTCTTCGAGAGGGCCCGAACCTGGGTAAACATCGTGTCCTTCGTCCCTTTTTCCCCATTGATCCAAGATCCACAGCTCGGGACCCCCTACCCGAGATCCGCCGGTTTTGACACCGACACCCCCTGACAGCTGAGACCCACTAGTTACATCTTCGCACGCAAGGAAGTGCCTCTTTATTATGCAAAAAAATGATTCCTCCCCTTGACAGCTGGGACCAACCAACTACATCTTCTCATGCAAGGGAATGCCTCCTTATTAAGTGAAAAAAAGATTCCTCCCCGGACAGCGGGGACCCACTAGTTATTGTTGGGTAACGTAGCAGAAATTTAAAATTTTCCTACGTGTCACCAAGATCTATCTATGGAGAAACCAGCAACGAGGGGAAAGAGAGTGCATCTACATACCCTTGTAGATCGCTAAGAGGAAGCGTTCAAGTGAACGGAGTTGATGGAGTCGTACTTGTCGTGATCCAAATCACCGATGACCAAGTGCCGAACGGACGGCACCTCCGCGTTCAACACACGTACAGCCCGGTGACGTCTCCCATGCCTTGATCCAGCAAGGAGAGAGGGAGAGGTTGAGGAAGACTCCATCCAGCAGCAGCACAATGGCGTGGTGGTGGTGGAGGAGCGTGGCAATCCTGCAGGGCTTCGCCAAACACCGCAAGAGAGGAGGAGGGAGAGAGGTAGGGCTGCACCAATAGGGAGATCAAATCGTGTGTTTTTTGGCAGCCCCTAGGCCTCATATATATAGGGGAAGGGGAGGAGGGTGCGCCCCGTCTAGGGTTCCCACCCCTAGAGGGGCGGCAGCCCTAGATGGGATTGAGGGGGGCGGCCAAGAGGGGGAGGAGAGGGAGGCGCAGGGAGTATGGGCCTTAGGGCCCATCTGCCCTTAGGGTTTGCCCCCTCTTCTCTCCCTTGCGCCTTGGGCACTTGTGGGGGGCGCACCAGCCCACCTGGGGCTGGTCCCCTCCCACACTTGGCCCACGCAAGCCTCCGGGGCTTGTGGCCCCACTTGGTGGACCCCCGGACACCTCCGGTGGTCCCGGTACACTACCGATAAACCCTGAAACTTTTCCGGCAACCAAAACAGGACTTCCCATATATAAATATTTACCTCCGGACCATTCCGGAACTCCTCGTGACGTCCGGTATCTCATCCGGGACCCCGAACAACATTCGGTAACCACATACGAACTTCCTTAATAACCCTAGCGTCATCGAACCTTAAGTGTGTAGACCCTACGGGTTCGGGAACCATGCAGACATGACCGAGACGTTCTCCAGTCAATAACCAACAGCGGGATCTGGATACCCATGTTAGTTCCCACATGTTCCATGATGATCTCATCGGATGAACCACGATGTCGAGGATTCGATCAATCCCGTATACAATTCCCTTTGTCTAGCAGTATTGTACTTGCCCGAGATTCGATCGTCGGTATCCCGATACCTTGTTCAATCTCGTTATCGGCAAGTCTCTTTTTACTCGTTCTGCAACACATCATCCCGTGATCAACTCCTTGATCACATTGTGCACATTATGATGATGTCCTACCGAGTGAGCCCAGAGATACCTCTCCGTCACACGGAGTGACAAATCCCAGTCTCGATTCGTGCCAACCCAACAGACACTTTCGGAGATACCTGTAGTGTACCTTTATAGCCACCCAGTTACGTTGTGACGTTTGGCACACCCAAAGCTCTCCTACGGCATCCGGGAGTTGCACAATCTCATGGTCTAAGGAAACGATACTTGACATTAGAAAAGCTTTAGCATACGAACTACATGATCTTGTGCTAGGCTTAGGATTGGGTCTTGTCCATCACATCATTCTCCTAATGATGTGATCCCGTTATCAACGACATCCAATGTCCATGGTCAGGAAACCGTAACCATCTATTGATCAACGAGCTAGTCAACTAGAGGCTTACTAGGGACATGGTGTTGTCTATGTATCCACACATGTATCTGAGTTTCCTATCAATACAATTCTAGCATGGATAATAAACGATTATCATGAACAAGGAAATATAATAATAATCAATTTATTATTGCCTCTAGGGCATATTTCCAACAGTCTCCCACTTGCACTAGAGTCAACAATCCAGTTCACATCGATATGTGATTAACACTCAAGGTCACATCCCCATGTGACTAACACCCAAAGAGTTCTGGGTTTGATCATGTTATGCTTTTGAGAGATGTTATAGTCAACGGGTCTTGAACCTTTCAGATCCGTGTGTGCTTTACAAATCTCTATGTCATCTTGTAGATGCAGCTACCACGCTATATTTGGAGCTATCCCAAATAACTGTTCTACTATACGAATCTGGTTTACTACTCATAATCATCCAGATTAGTGTCAAAGATTGCATCGGCGTAACTCTTTACGACGAACTCTTTTACCACCTCCATAATCGAGAAAATTCCTTAGTCCACTAGTTACCAAGGATAACCTTGACCGTTGTCCCGTGATCCATTCCTGGATCACACTTGTACCCCTTGACTAACTCATGGCTTGGCACACTTCAGGTGCGGTACACAACATAGCATACTTTAGAGCCTACGTCTAAAGCATAGGGGACGACCTTCGTCCTTTTTCTCTATTATGCCGTGGTCAGTTCTTGAGTCTTACTCAACACTCATACCTTATAACACAGCCAAGAACTCCTTCTTTGCCGATCTATTTTGAACTCCTTCAAAATCTTGTCATGGTATGCGTTCGTTTGAAAGTACTATTAAGCGATTTTGATCTATCCTTATAGATCTTGATGCTCAATGTTCAAGTAGTTTAATCCAGGTTTTCCATTGAAAACACTTTTCAAATAACCCTGCATGCTTTCCAGAAATTCTACATCATTTCTGATCAAAAATATGTTAACAACATATACTTATCAAAAATTCTATAGTGCTCCCACTCACTTCTTTGGAAATACAAGTTTCTCATAAACATTGTATAAACCTAAAATCTTTGATCAACTCATCAAAGTGTACATTCCAACTCCGAGATGCTTACTCCAGTCCTTAGAAGGATTGCTGGAGCTTTGCATACTTGTTAGCATCTTTCAGGATTGACAAAAATCTTCTGGTTGTATCACATACAACCTTTCCTCAAGAAAATCAAGGAAACAATATTTTGACATCCTATCTGCAATATTTCATAAATAATGCAGTACCTGCTAATATAATTCCAACAGACTCTTAGCATCGCTACGAGTGAGAAAGTCTCATCGTAGTCAACTCCTTGAACTTGTCGGAAAACAACTTAACAACAAGTCGAGCTTTCTTAATGGTGATACTTACCATCATTGTCCGTCTTCCTTTTAAAATCCATATGTACCCAACAGCCTTACGACCATCAAGTAGTTCTTTCAAAGTGTACACTTCGTTTTCATACATGGATCCTCTCTCGGATGTTATGGCCTCGAGCCATTCATCGGAATCTGGGCCCACCATCGCTTCTCCATAGCTCGTAGGTTCATTGTTGTCTAGCAACATGACTTCCAAGACAGGATTACGTACCACTCTGAAGTAGTACGCATCCTTGTCATCCTACGAGGTTTGGGAGTGACTTGATTCGAAGTCTCATGATCACTATCATGAGCTTCCACTTCAATTGGTGTAGTTGCCATAGGAACAACTCCTGTGCCCTGCTACACACTAGTTGAAGTGACGGTTCAATAACCTCATCAAGTCTCCACCATCCTCCCACTCAATTCTTTCGAGAGAAACTTTTCCTCGAGAAAGGACCCGATTCTAGAAACAATCCCTATTGCTTTCGGATCTGAGACAGGAGGTATACCCAACTGTTTTGGGTGTCCTATGAAGATGCATTTATCTGCTTTGGGTTCGAGCTTATCAGCCTGAAACTTTTTCACATAAGCGTCGTGACCCCAAACTTTTAAGAAACAACAGCTTAAGTTTCTCTAAACCATAGTTCATACGGTGTTGTCTCGACGGATTTGCGTGGTGCCCTATTTAAAGTGAGTGCGGTTGTCTCTAATGCCTAACCCATGAACGATAGTGGTAATTCGATAAGAGACATCATGGTACGCACCATATCCAATAGGGTGCAACTATGATGTTCGGACACACCATCACATTATGGTGTTCCAGGCGGTATTAGTTGTGAAACAATTTCCACAGTGCCAAACTCGTAACTCAGATATTCATTTCTGTGATCATATCATAGACATTTTATCCTCTTATCACGAAGATCTTCAACTTCATTCTGAAATTACTTGAACCATTCAATAATTCAGACTTGTGTTTCATCAAGTAAATATACTCAGTATTTACTCAAATCATCTGTGAAGTAAGAGCATAACGATATCCACTGCGTGCCTCAGCACTCATTGGACTGCACACATCAAAATGTGTTACTTCCAACAAGTTGCTTTCTTGTTCCATTTTACTGAAACCGAAGCTTTCAGTCATGTTGCCCATGTGGTATGATTTGCATGTCTCAAGCGATTCAAAATCAAGTGAGTCCAAACGGTCCATCTGCATGGAGTTTCTTCATGCGTATATACCAATAGACATGGTTCACATTACTCAATCCTTTTTAAAAAATGAGTGAGTCCAAAGATCCATCAACATGGAGCTTCTTCATGCGTTTTATACCAATATGACTTACATGGCAGTGCCACAAGTAGGTGGTATTATCATTACTATCTTATATCTTTTGGCATGGACATGTGTATCACTATGATCGAGATTCAATAAACCATTCATTTTAGGTGCAAGACCATTGAAGGAATTATTCAAATAAATAGAGTAACCATTATTCTCCTCAAATGAATAACCGTATTGCGATAGACATAATCCAATCATGTCTATGCTCAACGCAAACACCAAATAACAATTATTTAGGTTTAACACCAATCTCGATGGTAGAGGGAGCGTGCGATGCTTGATCACATCAACCTTGGAAACACTTCCAACACATATCGTCAGCTCACCTTTAGCTAGTCTCCGTTTATTCCGTAGCTTTTATTTCGAGTTACTAACACTTAGCAACCGAACCGGTATCTAATACCCTGATGCTACTAGGAGTACTAGTAAAGTACACATTCACACAATGTATATCCAATATACTTCTATCGACAGCCTTCTCATCTACCAAGTATCTAGGGTAATTCTGCTCCAGTGGTTGTTCCCCTTATTACAGAAGCACTCAGTCTCGGGTTTGGGTTCAACCTTGGGTTTCTCCACTAGAGCAGCAGCTGATTTGCCGTTTCATGAAGTATCCCTTCTTGCCCTTGCCCTTCTTGAAACTAGTGGTTTCACTAACCATCAACAATTGATGCTCCTTCTTGATTTCTACTTTCGCGGTGTCAAACATCGCGAATATTTCAAGGATCATCATATCTATCCCTGATATGTTATAGTTCATCACGAAGCTCTAGTAGCTTGGTGGCAATAACTTTGGAAAAACATCACTATCTTATCTGGAAGATTAACTCCTACTCGATTCAAGTGATTGTTGTACTCAGACAATTTGAGCACAAGCTCAACGATTGAGCTTTTCTCCCTTAGTTTGCAGGCCAAGAAAATCATTGGAGGTCTTATACCTCTTGACGTGGGCACGAGCCTGAAATCCCAATTTCAGCCCTCGAAACATCTCATATGTTCCGCGACATTTCAAAAAATGTCTTCGGTGCCTCAATTCTAAACCATTTATCATTATCGAACTATCATGTAGTCATCAAAATGTGTATGTCAGATGTTCGCAACATCCACAGACCATGTTCGAGGTCCAGTACACCGAGCGGTGCATTAAGGACACAAGCCTTGTACTATCCGCATAATTGCTACTATCAACTTTCAACTATATTTTCTCTAGGAACATATCTAAAACAATAGAACTAAAGCGCGAGCTTACGACATAATTTGCAAAGATCTTTTGACTATGTTCAGGATAATTAAGTTCATCTTATGAACTCCCACTCAGATAGACATCCCTCTAGTCATCCAAGTGATTACATGATCCGAGTCAACTAGGTCGTGTCCGATCATCACGTGAGACGGACTAGTCAACGTCGGTGAACATCTTCATGTTGATCGTATCTACCATACGACTCATGCTCGACCTTTCGGTCTTCTGTGTTCCGAGGCCATGTCTGTACATGCTAGGCTCGTCAAGTCAACCTAAGTGTTTGCATGTGTTCCGAGGCCATGTCTGTACATGCTAGGCTCGTCAACACCCGTTGTATTCGAACGTAAGAATCTATCACACCCGATCATCACGTGGTGCTTCGAAACGACGAACTTTCGCAACGGTGCACAGTTAGGGGGAACACTTTCTTGAAATTTTAATGAGGGATCATCTTATTTACTACCGTCGTTCTAAGCAAATAAGATGCAAAAAAACATGATAAACATCACATGCAATCAAATAGTGACATGATATGGCCATCATCACTTTGCTCCTTTTGATCTCCATCTTCGGGGCTCCATGATCATCGTCGTCACCGGCATGACACCATGATCTTCATCATCATGATCTCCGTGAAGTTGTCTCGTCAACTATTACTTCTACTACTATGGCTAAGGGTTAGCAATAAAGTAAAGTAATTACATGACGTTTATGTTGACACGCAGGTCATAAATAAATTAAAGACAACTCCTATGGCTCCTGCCGGTTGTCATACTCATCGACATGCAAGTCGTGATTCCTATTACAAGAACATGATCATCTCATACATCACATATATCATACATCACATCCTTTGGCCATATCACATCACATGGCATACCCTGCAAAAACAAGTTAGACGTCCTCTAATTGTTGTTTGCATGTTTTACGTGGCTGCTATGGGTTTCTAGCAAGAACGTTTCTTACCTACGCAAAACCACAATGTGATATTTCAATTGCTATTTACCCTTCATAAGGACCCTTTTCATCGAATCCGATCCGACTAAAGTGGGAGAGACTGGCACCCGCTAGCCACCTTATGCAACTAGTGCATGTCAGTCGGTGGAACCTGTCTCACGTAAGTGTACGTGTAAGGTCGGTCCGGGCCGCTTCATCCCACAATGCCGCCGAATCAAGATTGACTAGTAACGGTAAGCATATTGAACAAAATCAACGCCCACAACTACTTTGTGTTCTACTCGTGCAAAGAATCTACGCAATAGACCTAGCTCATGATGCCACTGTTGGGTAACGTAGCAGAAATTTAAAATTTTCCTACGTGTCACCAAGATCTATCTATGGAGAAACCAGCAACGAGGGGAAAGAGAGTGCATCTACATACCCTTGTAGATCGCTAAGCGGAAGCGTTCAAGTGAACGGGGTTGATGGAGTCGTACTCGTCGTGATCCAAATCACCGATGACCAAGTGCCGAACGGACGGCACCTCCGCGTTCAACACATGTACAGCCCGGTGACGTCTCCCATGCCTTGATCCAGCAAGGAGAGAGGGAGAGGTTGAGGAAGACTCCATCCAGCAGCAGCACAACGGCGTGGTGGTGGTGGAGGAGCGTGGCAATCCTGCAGGGCTTCGCCAAACACCGCAAGAGAGGAGGAGGGAGAGAGGTAGGGCTGCACCAACAGGGAGATCAAATCGTGTGTTTTTGGGCAGCCCCTAGGCCTCATATATATAGGGGAAGGGGAGGAGGGTGCTGTTGGGGAACGTAGTAATTTCAAAAAAATTCCTACGCACACGCAAGATCATGGTGATGCATAGCAACGAGAGGGGAGAGTGTTGTCTACGTACCCTCGTAGACCGAAGCGGAAGCGTTGACGCAACATAGAGGAAGTAGTCGTACGTTCTCCTCGCGATCCAACCGATCACAGCACCGTTACTCCGGCACCTCCGAGTTCTTGGCACACGGTCAGCTCGATGACGATCCCCAGGCTCCGATCCAGCAAAGCGTCGGGGAAGAGTTCCGTCAGCACGACGGCGTGGTGACGATCTTGATGTGTTACCGGCACAGGGCTTCGCCTAAGCACTGCAACGATATGACCGAGGTGGAATTTGGTGGAAGGGGGCACCGCACACGGCTAAGGAACGATCCATAGATCAACTTGTGTCTATGGGGTGCCCCCTGCCCCTGTATATAAAGGATGGAGGAGGAGGAGGCCGGCCAAGGCAAAGGTGCGGCCAGGATATGGAGTCCTACTAGGACTCCAAGTCCTAGTAGGAGTCCACCAAAAGGGGAGGAAGGGAGAAGGAATAGGAGGAGAAGGAGAGGTGGCCGGCCCCCTTTTCCCTAGTCCAATTCGGACCAAAGGGGAGGGGGGGCGCAGCAGCCTTTTCCTCTTCCCACTAAAGCCCATCAAGGCCCATTACTTCTCCCGTAACCCCGTAACTCCCCGATACTCCCGAAAATACCCGAATCACTTAGAACCTTTCCGATGTCCGAATATAGTCGTCCAATATATCGATCTTTACGTCTCGACCATTTCGAGACTCCTCGTCATGTCCCCGATCTCATCCGGGACTCCGAACTCCTTCGGTACATCAAAACTCATAAACTCATAATAACTGTCATCGTAACGTTAAGCGTGCGGACCCTACGGTTCGAGAACAATGTAGACATGACCGAGATACGTCTCCTGTCAATAACCAATAGCGGGACCTGGATGCCCATATTGGCTCCTACATATTCTACGAAGATCTTTATCGGTCAGACCGCATAACAACATACGTTGTTCCATTTGTCCATCGGTATGTTACTTGCCCGAGATTCGATCGTCGGTATCCAATACCTAGTTCAATCTCGTTACCGGCAAGTCTCTTTACTCGTTCCGTAATACATCATCTCGCAACTAACTCATTGGTTGCAATGCTTGCAAGGCTTATGTGATGTGCATTACCGAGAAGGCCCTGAGATACCTCTCCGACATTCGGAGTGACAAATCCTAATCTCGAAATACGCCAACCCAACATCTACCTTTGGTGACACCTGTAGTACTCCTTTATAATCACCCAGTTACGTTGTGACGTTTGGTAGCACCCAAAGTGTTCCTCCGGCAAACGGGAGTTGCATAATCTCATAGTCATAGGAACATGTATAAGTCATGGATAAAAGTAATAGCAACATACTAAACGATCGGGTGCTAAGCTAATGGAATGGGTCATGTCAATGAGATCATTCAACTAATGATGTGACCTCATTAATCAAATAACAACTCCTTGTTCATGGTTAGGAAACATAACCATCTTTGATTAATGAGCTAGTCAAGTAGAGGCATACTAGTGACACTCTGTTTGTCTATGTATTCACACATGTATTATGTTTCCTGTTAATACAATTCTAGCATGAATAATAAACATTTATCATGATATGTAAGGAAATAAATAATCACTTTATTATTGCCTCTAGGGCATATTTCCTTCAGTCTCCCACTTGCACTAGAGTCAATAATCTAGTTCACATCGCCATGTGATTTACCAGCAATAGTTCACATCACCATGTGATTAACAGCCATAGTTCACATCGATATGTGACCAACACCCAAAGGGTTTACTAGATTCAGTAATCTAGTTCACATCGCTATGTGATTAACACCCAAAGAGTACTACGGTGTGATCATGTTTTGCTTGTGAGAGAAGTTTAGTCAACGGGTCTGCCACATTCAGATCCGTTATGTATTTTGCAATTTTCTATGTCTACAATGCTCTGCACGGAGCTACTTTAGCTAATTGCTCCCACTTTCAATATGTATCTAGATTGAGACTTAGAGTCATCTAGATTAGTGTCAAAACTTGCATCGACGTAATCTTTTACGACTAACCTTTTGTCACCTCCATAATCGAGAAACATATCCTTATTCCATTAAGGATAATTTTGACCGTTGTCCAGTGATCTACTCCTAGATCACTATTGTACTCCCTTGCCAAACTCAGTGGTAGGGTATGCAATAGATCTGGTACACAGCATGGCATACTTCATAGAGCCTATGGCTGAGGCATAGGGAATGACTTTCATTCTCTTTCTATCTTCTGCCGTGGTCGGGCTTTGAGTCTTACTCAATTTCACACCTTGTAACACAGGCAAGAACTCTTTCTTTGACTGTTCCATTTTGAACTACTTCAAAATCATGTCAAGGTATGTACTCATTGAAAAAACTTATCAAGCGTTTTGATGCTCAATATGTAAGCAGCTTCATCTGAGGTCTTTCTTTGAAAAACTCCTTTCAAATACTCGTTTATGCTTTGCAGAATAATTCTACACTATTTCCGATCAACAATATGTCATTTACATATACTTATCAGAAATGATGTAGTGCTCCCACTCACTTTCTTGTAAATACAGGCTTCACCACAAGTCTGTATAAAACTATATGCTTTGATCAACTTATCAAAGCGTATATTCCAACTCCGAGATGCTTGCACCAGTCCAAAGATGGATCGCTGGAGTTTGCATATTTTGTTAACACCTTTAGGATCGACAAAACCTTCTAGTTGCATCGTATACAACTCTTCTTTAATAAATCCATTAAGGAATGCAGTTTTGTTTATCCATTTGCCGGATTTCATAAAATGCGGCAATTGCTTACATGATTCGGACAGACTTAAGCATAGATACGAGTGAGAAACTCTCATCGTAGTCAACACTTTGAACTTTGTCGAAAACCTTTTTGCGACAATTCTAGCTTTGTAGATAGTAACACTACTATCAGCGTCCGTCTTCCTCTTGAAGATCCATTTATTTTCTATGGCTTGCCGATCATCGGGCAAATCCATCAAAGTCCATACTTTGTTCTCATACATGGATCATATCTCAGATTTCATGGCCTCAAACCATTTCACGGAATCTGGGCTCATCATCGCTTCCTCATAGTTCGCAAGTTCGTCATGGTCTAGTAACATGACTTCCAGAACAAGATCACCGTACCACTCTGGTGTGGATCTCACTCTGGTTTACCTACGAGATTCGGTAGTAACTTGATCTGAAATTACATGATCATCATCATTAGCTTCCTGTGTAGTAGTCACAGGAACAGATTTCTGTGATGAACTACTTTCCAATAAGGGAGAAGGTACAATTACCTTATCAAGTTCTACTTTTCCTCCCACTCACTTCTTTCGAGAGAAACTCCTTCTCTAGAAAGGATTCATTTAAGCAACGATTTTGCCTTTGGATCTGTGATAGAAGGTGTACCCAACAATTTCCTTTGGGTATTCTATGAAGACGCATTTCTCCGATTTGGATTCGAGCTTATCAGGATGAAACTTTTTCACATAAGCATCGCAACTCCAAACTTTAAGAAACGACAGTTTAGGTTTATTGCTAAACCATAGTTCATACGGTGTCGTCTCAACGGATTTAGATGGTGCCCTATTAAACGTGAATGCAGTTGTCTCTAATGCATGATCCCAAAACGATATTGGTAAATCGGTAAGAAACATCATAGATTGTACGATATCCAATAAAGTACGGTTATGACGTTCGGACACACCATTATGCTGTGGTGTTCCAGGTGGCATGAGTTTGTGAAACTATTCCACATTGTTTTAATTGAAGACCAAACTCGTAACTCAAATATTTGTCTCCGCGATCAGATCGTAGAAACTTTATTTTCTTGTCACGATGATTTTCCACTTCACTCTGAAATTCTTTGAACTTTTCAAATGTTTCAGACTTATGTTTCATCAAGTAGATATACCCATATCTGCTCAAATCATCTGTGAAGGTCAGAAAATAATGATACTTGTCGCGAGCATCAGTACTCATCGGATCGCATACATCAGTATGTATTATTTCCAATAAGCCAGTTGCTCGCTCCATTGTTCCGGAGAACGGAGTCTTTAGTCATCTTGCCCATGAGGCATGGTTCGCAAGCATCAAGTGATTCATAATCAAGTGATTCCAAAATCCCATCGGCATGGAGTTTCTTCATGCGCTTTACACCAATATGACCTAAACTGCAGTGCCACAAATAAGTTGCACTATCATTATTAACTTTGCATCTTTTGGCTTCAATATTATGAATATGTGTATCACTATGATCGAGATCCAACAAACCATTTCGTTGGTGTGTATAACCATAGAAGGTTTTATTCATGTAAACAGAACAACAATTTATTCTCTTACTTAAATGAATAGCCGTATTGCAATAAACATGATCAAATCATATTTATGCTCAACCCAAATACCTAATAACACTTATTTAGGTTCAACACTAATCCCGAAAGTATAGTGAGTGTGCAATGATGATCATATCAATCTTGGAACCACTTCCAACACACATCGTCACCTTGCCCTTTAACTAGTCTTTGTTCATTCTGCAACTCCCGTTTCGAGTTACTAATTTTAGCAACTGAACTAGTACCAAATACTGAGGGGTTGCTATGAACACTAGTAAAGTACACATCAATAACATGTATATCAAATATACTTATGTTCACTTTGCCATCCTTCTTATCCGCCAATCACTTGGGGTAGTTCCGCTTCCAGTGACCAGTCCCTTTGCAGTAGAAGCACTTAGTCTCAGGCTTAGGACCAGACTTGGGCTTTTTCACTTGAGCAGCAACTTGCTTGTCGTTCTTCTTGAAGTTCCCCTTCTTTCCTTTTGCCCTTTTCTTGAAACTAGTGATCTTGTCAACCATCAACACTTGATGTTTTTCTTTCATTTCTACCTTCGCCGATTTTATCATCGCGAAGAGCTTGGGAATATTTTCCGTTATCCCTTGCATATTATAGTTCATCACGAAGTTCTACTAACTTGGTGATGGTGACTAGAGAATTCTGTCAATCACTATTTTATCTGGAAGATTAACTCCCACTTGATTCAAGCGATTGTAGTACTCAGACTATCTGAGCACATGCTCACTAGTTGAGCGATTCTCCTCCATCTTTTAGCTATAGAACTTGTTGGAGACTTCATATCTCTCAACTCGGGTATTTGCTTGAAATATTAACTTCAACTCCTGGAACATCTCGTATGGTCCATGACGTTCAAAACGTCTTTGAAGTCCCGATTCTAAGCCGTTAAGCATGGTGCACTAAACTATTAAGTAGTCATCATATTGAGCTAGCAAAACGTTCATAACGTCTGCATGTGCTCCTGCAATAGGTCCGTCACCTAGCGGTGCATCAAGGACATAATTCTTCTGTGCAGCAATGGGGATAAACCTCAGATCACGGATCCAATCCGCATCATTGCTACTAACATTTTTCAACACAATTTTCTCTAGGAACATATCAAAATAAACACAGGGAAGCAACAACGCGAGCTATTGATCTACAACATAGATATGCTAATACTACCAGGACTAATGTTCATGATAATATTAAAGTTCAATTAATCATATTACTTAAGAACTCCCACTTAGATAGACATCCCTCTAATCTTCTAAGTGATCACGTGATCCAAATCAACTAAACCATAACCGATCATCACGTGAAATGGCTTAGTCTTCAATGATGAACATCATTATGTTGATCATATCTACTATATGATTCACGCTCGACCTTTCGGTCTCCGTGTTCCGAGGTCATATCTTATATGCATAGCTCGTCAAGTATAACCTGAGTATTCCGCGTGTGCAACTGTTTTGCACCCGTTGTATTTGAACGTAGAGCCTATCACACCCGATCATCACGTGGTGTCTCAGCACGAAGAACTTTTGCAACGGTGCATACTCAGGGAGAACACTTCTTGATAATTTAGTGAGAGATCATCTTATAATGCTACCGTCAATCAAAGCAAGATAAGATGCATAAAAAGATAAACATCACATGCAATCAATATAAGTGATATGATATGGTCATCATCATCTTGTGCTTGTGATCTCCATCTCCGAAGCACCGTCATGATCACCATCGTCACCGGTGCGACACCTTGATCTCCATCGTAGCATCATTGTCGTCTCGCCAATCTTATGCTTCCACGACTATCACTACCGCTTAGTAATAAAGTAAAGCATTACATCGCGATTGCATTGCATACAATAAAGCGACAACCATATGGCTCCTGCCAGTTGCCGATAACTCGGTTACAAAACATGATCATCTCATACGATAAAATTTAGCATCATGTCTTGACCATATCACATCACAACATGCCCTGCAAAAACAAGTTAGACGTCCTCTACTTTGTTGTTGCAAGTTTTACGTGGCTGCTACGGGCTTAAGCAAGAACTCATCTTACCTACGCATCAAAACCACAACGATAGTCTGTCAAATAGACTCCGTTTTAACCTTCTCAAGGACCGGGCGTAGCCACACTCGGTTCAACTAAAGTTGGAGAGACAGTCTTTCGCAAGCCATCTATGTGCAAAGCACGTCGAGGGAACCGGTCTCGCGTAAGAGTACACGTAAGGTTGGTCCGGATCGTCTCGTCCAACAATACCGCTGAACCAATGTATGACATGCTGGTAGGCAGTATGACTTGTATCGTCCACAACTCACTTGTGTTCTACTCGTGCAAATAACATCAAACCATAAAAACCTAGGCTCGGATGCCACTGTTGGGGAACGTAGTAATTTCAAAAAATTTCCTACGCACACGCAAGATCATGATGATGCATAGCAACGAGAGGGGAGAGTGTTGTCTACGTACCCTCATAGACCGAAGCGGAAGCGTTGACACAACATAGAGGAAGTAGTCGTACGTTCTCCTCGCGATCCAACCGATCACAGCACCGTTACTCCGGCACCTCCGAGTTCTTGGCACACGGTCAGCTCGATGACGATCCCCGAGCTCCGATCCAGCAAAGCGTCGGGGAAGAGTTCCGTCAGCACGACGGCGTGGTGACGATCTTGATGTGTTACCGGCACAGGGCTTCGCCTAAGCACTGCAACGATATGACCGAGGTGGAATTTGGTGGAAGGGGGCACCGCACACGGCTAAGGAACGATCTGTAGATCAACTTGTGTCTATGGGGTGCCCCCTGCCCCTGTATATAAAGGATGGAGGAGGAGGAGGCCGGCCAAGGCAAAGGTGCGGCCAGGATATGGAGTCCTACTAGGACTCCAAGTCCTAGTAGGAGTCCACCAAAAGGGGAGGAAGGGAGAAGGAATAGGAGGAGAAGGAGAGGTGGCCGGCCCCCTTTTCCCTAGTCCAATTCGGACCAAAGGGGAGGGGGGGCGCAGCAGCCTTTTCCTCTTCCCACTAAAGCCCATCAAGGCCCATTACTTCTCCCGTAACCCCGTAACTCCCCGATACTCCCAAAAATACCCGAATCACTCAGAACCTTTCCGATGTCCGAATATAGTCGTCCAATATATCGATCTTTACGTCTCGACCATTTCGAGACTCCTCGTCATGTCCCCGATCTCATCCGGGACTCTGAACTCCTTCGGTACATCAAAACTCATAAACTCATAATAACTGTCATCGTAACGTTAAGCGTGCGGACCCTACGGTTCGAGAACAATGTAGACATGACTGAGAGACGTCTCCTGTCAATAACCAATAGCGGGACCTGGATGCCCATATTGGCTCCTACATATTCTACGAAGATCTTTATCGGTCAGACCGCATAACAACATACGTTGTTCCATTTGTCCATCGGTATGTTACTTGCCCGAGATTCGATCGTCGGTATCCAATACCTAGTTCAATCTCGTTACCGGCAAGTCTCTTTACTCGTTCCGTAATACATCATCTCGCAACTAACTCATTGGTTGCAATGCTTGCAAGGCTTATGTGATGTGCATTACCTAGAAGGCCCTGAGATACCTCTCCGACATTCGGAGTGACAAATCCTAATCTCGAAATACGCCAACCCAACATCTACCTTTATGAAAGCTTTTCTAATGTCAAGTATCGTTTCCTTAGACCATGAGATTGTGCAACTCCCGGATGCCGTAGGAGAGCTTTGGGTGTGCCAAACGTCACAACGTAACTGGGTGGCTATAAAGGTACACTACAGGTATCTCCGAAAGTGTCTGTTGGGTTGGCACGAATCGAGACTGGGATTTGTCACTCCGTGTGACGGAGAGGTATCTCTGGGCCCACTCGGTAGGACATCATCATAATGTGCACAATGTGATCAAGGAGTTGATCACGGGATGATGTGTTGCGGAACGAGTAAAAAGAGACTTGCCGATAACGAGATTGAACAAGGTATCGGGATGGCGTATTTCGAGATTGAACAAGGTAGATGTTGGGTTGGCGTATTTCGAGATTAGGATTTGTCACTCCAATTGTGGGAGAGGTATCTCTGGGCCCTCTCGGTAATGCACATCACTTAAGCCTTGCAAGCATTGCAACTAATGAGTTAGTTGCGGGATGATGTATTACGGAACGAGTAAAGAGACTTGCCGGTAACGAGATTGAATTAGGTATTGGATACTGACAATCGAATCTCGGGCAAGTAACATACCGATGGACAAAGGGAACAACGTATGTTGTTATGCGGTCTGACCGATAAAGATCTTCGTAGAATATGTAGGAGCCAATATGGGCATCCAGGTCCCGCTATTGGTTATTGACCGGAGATGTGTCTCGGTCATGTCTACATTGTTCTCGAACCGTAGGGTCCGCACGCTTAAGGTTACGATGACAGTTATTATGAGTTTATGAGTTTTGATGTACCGAAGGAGTTCGGAGTCCCGGATGAGATCGGGGACATGACGAGGAGTCTCGAAATGGTCGAGACGTAAAGATCGATATATTGGACGACTATATTCGGACATCGGAAAGGTTCTGAGTGGTTCGGGTATTTATCGAAGTACCGGAGAGTTACGGGAATTCGTATTGGGCCTTATTGGGCCATACGGGAAAGGAGAGAAAGGGCCAAAAGGGTGGACGCACCCCTCCCCTTGGACTAGTCCTAATTGGACTAGGGAGGGGGGGCGCCCCCCTCCTTCCTTCTCCTTCTCTCTTCCCTTTCCTTCTCTCCTACTCCCCCTACAAGGAAGAACTCCTAGTTGGACTAGGAAAGGGGGAATCCTACTCCCGGTGGGAGTAGGACTCCCCTTGGCGCGCCAAACATAGGGCCGGCCTCCTCCCTCCCTTGCTCCTTTATATACGGGGGCAGGGGGCACCCCATGGAGACACAAGTTGATCTTCGTGATCGTTCCTTAGCCGTGTGCGGTGCCCCCCTCCACCATATTCCACCTCAAATATATCGTTGCAGTGCTTAGGCGAAGCCCTGCGCTGGTAGAACATCAAGATTGTCACCACGCCGTCGTGCTGACGGAACTCCTCCCCAAAGCTTTGCTGGATCGGAGCTAGGGGTGCGTCATCGAGCTGAACGTGTGCCAAGAACTCGGAGGTGCCGGAGTAACGGTGCTTGGATCGGTCAGATCGGGAAGACGTACGACTACTTCCTCTACGTTGCGTCAACGCTTCCGCTTCGGTCTACGAGGGTACGTAGACAACACTCTCCCCTCTCGTTGCTATGCATCACCATGATCTTGCGTGTGCGTAGGAATTTTTTTGAAATTACTACGTTCCCCAACAGTGGCATCCGAGCCTAGGTTTTTATGGTTTGATGTTATTTGCACGAGTAGAACACAAGTGAGTTGTGGACGATACAAGTCATACTGCCTACCAGCATGTCATACTTTGGGTCAGCGGTATTGTTGGATGAGACGACCCGGACCAACCTTACGCGTACGCTTACGCGAGACCGGTTCCCTCGACGTGCTTTGCACACAGATGGCTTGCGGGAGACTGTCTCACCAACTTTAGTTGAACCGAGTATGGCTACGCCCGGCCCTTGAGAAGGTTAAAACGGAGTCTATTTGACGAAGTATCGTTGTGGTTTTGATGCGTAGGTGAGATTGGTTCTTGCTTCAGCCCGTAGCAGCCACGTAAAATTTGCAACAAACAAAGTAGAGGACGTCTAACTTGTTTTTGCAGGGCATGTTGTGATGTGATATGGTCAAGACATGATGCTAAATTTTATTGTATGAGATGATCATGTTTTGTAACCGAGCTATCGGCAACCGGCAGGAGCCGTATGGTTGTCGCTTTATTGTATACAATGCAATCGCCCTGTAATGCTTTACTTTATCACTAAGCGGTAGCGATAGTCGTAGAAGCATAAGATTGGCGAGACGACAATGATGCTACGATGGAGATCAAGGTGTCGCGCTGGTGACGATGGTGATCATGACAGTGCTGCAGAGATGGAGATCACAAGCACAAGATGATGATGGCCATATCATATCACTTATATTGATTGCATGTGATGTTTATCTTTTATGCATCTTATCTTGCTTTGATTGATGGTAGCATTATAAGATGATCTCTCACTAATTATCAAGAAGTGTTCTCCCTGAGTATGCACCGTTGCGAAAGTTCTTCGTGCTGAGACACCACGTGATGATCAGGTGTGATAGGCTCTACGTTCAAATACAACGGGTGCAAAACAGTTGCACACGCGGAATACTCAGGTTATACTTGATGAGCTATGCATATAAGATATGACCTCGGAACACGGAGACCGAAAGGTCGAGCGTGAATCATATAGTAGATATGATCAACATAATGATGTTCACCATTGAAACTACTCCATCTCACGTGATGATCGGACATGGTTTAGTTGATTTGGATCACGTGATCACTTAGAGGATTAGAGAGATGTCTATCTAAGTGGGAGTTCTTAAGTAATATGATTAATTGAACTTTAATTTATCATGAACTTAGTCCTGGTAGTATTAGCATATCTATGTTGTAGATCAATCGCTCGCGTTGTTGCTTTCATATGTTTATTTTTATATGTTCCTAGAGAAAATTGTGTTGAAAGATGTTAGTAGCAATGATGCAGATTGGATCCGTGATCTGAGGTTTATCCTCATTGCTGCACAGAAGAATTATGTCCTTGATGCACCGCTAGGTGACGGACCTATTCCAGGAGCAGATGCAGACGTTATGAATGTTTTGCTAGCTCAATATGATGACCACTTAATAGTTTAGTGCACCATGCTTAACGGCTTAGAATCGGGACTTCAAGGACGTTTTGAACGTCATGGACCATATGGGATGTTCCAGGAGTTGAAGTTAATATTTCAAGCAAATACCCGAGTTGAGAGATATGAAGTCTCCAACAAGTTCTATAGCTAAAAGATGGAGGAGAATCGTTCAACTAGTGAGCATGTGCTCAGATTGTCTGGGTACTACAATCGCTTGAATCAAGTGGGAGTTAATCTTCCAGATAAGATAGTGATTGACAGAATTCTCTAGTCACCATCACCAAGTTAGTAGAACTTCGTGATGAACTATAATATGCAAGGGATGACGAAAGTAATTCCCAAGCTCTTCGTGATGCTGAAATCGACGAAGGTAGAAATCAAGAAAAACATCAAGTGTTGATGGTTAACAAGACCACTAGTTTCAAGAAAAGGGCAAAGGGATAGAAGGGAACTTCAAGAAGAATAGCAAGCAAGTTACTGCTCAAGTGAAGAAGCCCAAGTCTGGTCCTAAGCCTGAGACTAAGTGCTTCTACTTCAAAGGGACTGGTCACTGGAAGCGGAATTACCCCAAGTGATTGGCGGATAAGAAGGATGGCAAAGTGAACATAAGTATATTTTATACATGTTATTGATGTGGACTTTACTAGTGTTTATAGCAACCCCTCAGTATTTGATACTAGTTCAGTTGCTAAGATTAGTAACTCGAAACGGGAGTTGCAGAATAAACAGAGACTAGTTGAGGGTGAAGTGACGATGTGTGTTGGAAGTGGTTCCAAGATTGATATGATCATCATCGTACACTCCCTATACTTTCGGGATTAGTGATGAACCTAAATAAGTGTTATTTGGTATTTGCGTTGAGCATAAATATGATTTGATCATGTTTATTGCAATACGATTATTCATTTAAGTTAGAGAACAATTGTTGTTCTGTTTACGTGAATAGAACCTTTTATGGTCATACACACCCAATGAAAATAGTTCATTGGATCTAAATCGTAGTGATACACATATTCAGAATATTGAAACCAAAAGATGCGAAGTTAATAATGATAGTGCAACCTAGTTGTGGCACTGCCGTTTAGGTCATATTGGTGTAAAGCGCATGAAGAAACTCCATGCTGATGGGATTTTGGAATCACTTGATTATGAATCACTTGATGCTTGCGAACCATGCCTCTTGGGCAAGATGACTAAAACGCCGTTCTCCGGAACAATGGAGCAAGCAACAGATTTGTTGGAAATCATACATACTGATGTATGTGGTCCGATGAATATTAAGGCTCGCGACAAGTATCATTATTTTCTAACCTTCACAGATGATTTGAGCAGATATGGGTATATCTACTTGATGAAACATAAGTCTGAAACGTTTGAAAAGTTCAAAGAATTTCAGAGTGAAGTAGAGAATCATTGTAACAAGAAAATAAAAGTTTCTACGATATGATCGCAGAGGTAAAATATTTGAGTTACGAGTTTGGCCTTCAGTTAAACAATGTGAAATAGTTTCACTACTCACGCCACCTGGAACACCACAGCATAATGGTGTGTCCGAACGTCATAACCGTACTTTATTGGATATAGTGCAATCTATGATGTTTCTTACCGATTTACCACTATAGTTTTGGGATCATGCATTAGAGACAGCTGCATTCACATTAAATAGGGCACCATCAAAATCCGTTGAGACGACACCGTATGAACTATGGTTTGGCAAGAAACCAAAGTTGTCTTTTCTTAAAGTTTGGGGTTGTGATGCTTATATGAAAAAGTTTCATCCTGATAAGCTCAAACCCAAATCGGAGAAATATGTCTTCATAGGATACCCAAAGAAGACAGTTGGGTACACCTTCTATCACAGATCCAAAGGCAAGATATTCGTTGCTGAGAATGGATCCTTTCCAGAGAAGGAGTTTCTCTCGGAAGAAGTGAGTGGGAGGAAAGTAGAAAACTTGATAAGGTAATTGTACCTTCTCCCTTATTGGAAAGTAGTTCATCACAGAAATCTGTTCTTGTGACTACTACACCAATTAGTAAGCAAGCTAATGATAATGATCATATAACTTCAAGATCAAGTTACTACCGAATCTCGTAAGTAAACCAGAGTGAGATCCACACCAGAGTGGTACGGTAATCCTATTCTGGAAGTCATGTTACTAGACCATGATGAACTTGCGAACTATGAGGAAGCGATGATGAGCCCAGATTCCGCAAAATGGTTTGAGGCCATGAAATCTGAGATTTGATCCATGTATGAAAACAAAGTATGGACTTTGGTGGATTTGCTCGATGATCGGCAAGCCATAGAAAATAAATGGATCTTCAAGAGGAAGACGGACGATGATAGTAGTGTTACTATCTACAAAGCTAGAATTGTCGCAAAAGGTTTTCGACAAGTTCAAGGTGTTGACTACGATGAGAGTTTCTCACTCGTATATATGCTTAAGTCTGTCCGAATCATGTTAGCAATTGCCGCATTTTATGAAATCCGGCAAATGGATAAACAAAACTGCATTCCTTAAAGGATTTATTAAAGAAGAGTTGTATACGATGCAACTAGAAGGTTTTGTCGATCCTAAAGGTGTTAACAAAATATGCAAGCTCCAACGATTCATCTATGGACTGGTGCAAGAATCTCGGAGTTGGAATACACACTTTGATAAGTTGATCAAAGCATATAGTTTTATACAGACTTGCGGTGAAGCCTGTATTTACAAGAAAGTGAGTGGGAGCACTACAGCATTTCTGATAAGTATATGTATGGCATATTGTGGATCAGAAATAATGTAGAATTATTCTGTAAAGCACAAAGAAGTGTTTCAAAGGAGTTTTTCAAAGGAAGACCTCGGTGAAGCTGCTTACATATTGAGCATCAATATCTATAGAGATAGATCAAGACGCTTGATAAGTTTTTTCAATGAGTACATACCTTGACAGGATTTTGAAGTAGTTCAAAATGGAACAGTCAAAGAAAGAGTTCTTTCCTGTGTTACAAGGTGTGAAATTGAGTAAGACTCAAAGCCTGACCACGGCAGAAGATAGAAAGAGGATGAAAGTCATTCCCTATGCCTCGGCCATAGGTTCTATAAAGTATGCCATGCTGTTTACCAGATCTATTGTATACCCTACACTGAGTTAAGCAAGGGAGAACAATGGTGACCTAGGAGTAGATCACTGGACAGCGGTCAAAATTATCCTTAGTGGAATAAGGATATGTTTCTCGATTATGGAAGTGACAAAAGGTTCATCGTAAAGGGTTACGTCGATGCAAGTTTTGACACCGATCTGGATAACTCTAAGTCTCGATCTAGATACATATTGAAAGTGGGAGCAATTAGCTAGAGTAGCTCCGTGCAGAGCATTGTAGACATAGAAAATTGCAAAATACATAACGGATCTGAATGTGGCAGACCCGTTGACTAAACTTCTCTCACAAGCAAAACATGATCACACCGTAGTACTCTTTGGGTGTTAATCACATAGCGATGTGAACTAGATTACTGAATCTAGCAAACCCTTTGGGTGTTGGTCACATGGCGATGTGAACTATGGGTGTTAATCACATGATGATGTGAACTATCGAGTTAATCACATGGTGATGTGAGTTAATCACATGGTGATGTGACCTAGATTATTGACTCTAGTGCAAGTGGGAGACTGAAGGAAATATGCCCTAGAGGCAATAATAAAGTCATTATTTATTTCCTTACATATCATGATAAATGTTTATTATTCATGCTAGAATTGTATTAACTGGAAAACATAATACATGTGTGGATACATAGACAAACAGAGTGTCACTAGTATGCCTCTACTTGACTAGCTTGTTAATCAAAGATGGTTAAGTTTCCTAACCATGGACAAAGGAGTTGTCATTTGATTAACAAGGTCACATCATTAGTTGAATGATCTGATTGACATGACCCATTCCATTAGCATAGCACCCGATCGTTTAGTATGTTGCTGTTGCTTTTATCCATGACTTATACATGTTCCTTTGACTATGAGATTATGCAACTCCTGTTTGCCGGAGGAACACTTTGGGTGCTACCAAACGTCACAACGTAACTGGGTGATTATAAAGGAGTACTACAGGTGTCTCCAAAGGTAGATGTTGGGTTGGCGTATTTCGAGATTAGGATTTGTCACTCCAATTGTGGGAGAGGTATCTCTGGGCCCTCTCGATAATGCACATCACTTAAGCCTTGCAAGCATTGCAACTAATGAGTTAGTTGCGGGATGATGTATTACGGAACGAGTAAAGAGACTTGCCGGTAACGAGATTGAACTAGGTATTGGATACCGACGATCGAATCTCGGGCAAGTAACATACCGATGGACAAATGGAACAACGTATGTTGTTATGCGGTCTGACCGATAAAGATCTTCGTAGAATATGTAGGAGCCAATATGGGCATCCAGGTCCCGCTATTGGTTATTGACCGGAGATGTGTCTCGGTCATGTCTACATTGTTCTCGAACCGTAGGGTCCGCACGCTTAAGGTTACGATGACAGTTATTATGAGTTTATGAGTTTTGATGTACCGAAGGAGTTCGGAGTCCCGGATGAGATCGGGGACATGACGAGGAGTCTCGAAATGGTCGAGACGTAAAGATCGATATATTGGACGACTATATTCGGACATCGGAAAGGTTCTGAGTGGTTCGGGTATTTATCGGAGTTCGGAAAGTTACGGGAATTCATATTGGGCCTTATTGGGCCATACGGGAAAGGAGAGAAAGGGCCAAAAGGGTGGCCGCACCCCTCCCCTTGGACTAGTCCGAATTGGACTAGGGAGGGGGGGCGCCCCCTCCTTCCTTCTCCTTCTCTCTTCCCTTTCCTTCTCTCCTACTCCCCCTACAAGGAAGAACTCCTAGTTGGACTAGGAAAGGGGGAATCCTACTCCCGGTGGGAGTAGGACTCCCCTTGGCGCGCCAAACATAGGGCCGGCCTCCTCCCTCCCTTGCTCCTTTATATACGGGGGCAGGGGGCACCCCATGGAGACACAAGTTGATCTTCGTGATCGTTCCTTAGCCATGTGCGGTGCCCCCCTCCACCATATTCCACCTCAAATATATCGTTGCAGTGCTTAGGCGAAGCCCTGCGCCGGTAGAACATCAAGATTGTCACCACGCCGTCGTGCTGACGGAACTCCTCCCCGAAGCTTTGCTGGATCGGAGCTAGGGGTGCGTCATCGAGCTGAACGTGTGCCAAGAACTCGGAGGTGCCGGAGTAACGGTGCTTGGATCGGTCGGATCGGGAAGACGTACGACTACTTCCTCTACGTTGCGTCAACGCTTCCGCTTCGGTCTACGAGGGTACGTAGACAACACTCTCCCCTCTCGTTGCTATGCATCACCATGATCTTGCGTGTGCGTAGGAATTTTTTTGAAATTACTACGTTCCCCAACATCCACACATGTATCTGAGTTTCCTATCAATACAATTCTAGCATGGATAATAAACGATTATCATGAACAAGGAAATATAATAATAATCAATTTATTATTGCCTCTAGGTCATATTTCCAACAGTTATATCTTCACACGCAAAGAAGTGCCTCCTTGTTATACGGAAAATAAATGCTTCATTTTCCTGACATCTGGGACCCACTAGCTACATCTTCGCACGGAAGGAAGTGTCTGCTTATTACGAGCAAAGAAAAATGATTCTCTTGTTATAGCTAGGACCCACCCGGTCGAAGCGTACCTAGCGTTATCTATGTGGTCGCGACCGTGTACGTACATACTGGTTGACCGATCTCTCTGCAGCGATGAATCGTGGCCAAATAATGAGTGGCACATGTCGTAGTAGAGCCACGCTGCAAAAAATACGACCACGTACGTACATACAGGCGTGGTCTCGAATGCATACAGTAATGACGTCCTGTTCATCGGCAGCCAATCGACTAGGTCAGAATGGAGGAAACAACGTTGTGTTCACTGGGAGCCAACCAACTGGGTCAGAATGTGTCATGTTCATCGGGAGCTAACCGTCTCGGATGGAACATCCGAAACAGGGTCCTGTTCATCGAGCCCCCACTTGCTTGGGGTCCGGCGTACCGCAAAATAGAGGAAACAAAATTTCATTCAACCGCCTACGGTCAAAAACGGGGTCCTGTTCATCAGGAGGGGTCTGGCGTACTGCAAAAGGATGAAACAAAGTTCTCTTCGACCGCCTATAGTCGAAATGGGGTCCTGTTCATCGGGAGGGGTTTGCAGTGCCGCAAACCGGACGAAACGTTCTTCCGTTCAACCGCCTACGGTCAAAACGGGGTCTTGTTGATCGGGAGGGGTCTGGTGTACCGCAAAATGCAGGAAATAGACTTCTCTCCAACCGCCTACGGTCGAAATGGGGTCCTCTTCATCGGGAGTGTGTGGCGTACCGTAATACGAGACACCACGGGCTACTGTTCATCCATGGTTGACTTCCTCCAGCCTCCAACGACCACTGTTCATCCACCGTCGACTTCCTCCAGCCTCCACGCAGTTCTGTTCATCCACCCCCAACCGTCTAGGGTGGGGCGTACTGCAGCACGGGCTCCTCAGGGTCCTGCTCATCTAGCGCCAACTGCCTACAAACACGGGGTCATGTTCATCCAATCCCTACTGGCTGGAGTGGGGCGTACGAGCGGGCAGCAGCAATGGGAACTGTTGACCCATAGCCAACCAACATGCTAGGTCAACTCACCACCTCTTGCACAAGGGGCTTGATCGATGCAAGTCTTGACTCATTCTATGTGTATCGCGCGCGCGGTAGCAACGAGCACTATTCACTGAAAGGCAGTCCAACCAGCTATGTCTCGCACGGGGGCTCGATTGATCGGCTTCAGTAAGCAGCGAGACGGGATCAACCGGGTTCAATTAGCAGCAAAGGAATCGGTCGAGTATAGTTAGCAGCAAAGGGATCGATCGGGTTCAGTACTTAGTGCAAGGGATCGATCACTCGTATTTAGCATGTAATGCGAGGGCGAGACCGATCGCTCGGGTTCAGTAAGCGAACGCCTTGATTGCATGGGTTCAGTTAGCAAACACTGCTCGCACACGCGCGCATACGAGAGAAATGCAAGCGACTTCATCGCTCGGGCCCGACCACCCACAATATACCGAGAACTACCCGAAATTTTCTTCGCCCTCACTTTTACCACGATTTTTACGTAATGGACGGTCCAAAGAATGTCATGCAGATGCGTTTTCGGCTGCCCAGGACGAAAAGCCCATTTATGGCATAGAAGTAGGAGCGCACCACATCTATGATGATACGTGTTTTTGTCACAATTATCGTCATAGAAGTGTCACATTCATGACATAAAAAGTTTTTGTTCAGGCCATAATGTCATAGAAGTGTCTTTTTTTAGTGCTCGTCATATTCCTGACTTGAAACCAACCAAATCACAACTAATACATACCAAAATCACAAATAATAATTATATTTCAAGAAGTGCAACTTAGTTGTGTTCTCCACTGGACCGAAGTCAGTCAAGTCTCAGCTAACATGTATCGAAATTACATGGAATAATCATATTCTATGAAGTTTAAACTATTGTTTGGAACGCCAAGCCATTCCAATTGCAGGAACACCAAAAGAAGAGGTCGATTTTACTCACCTTGCTTGGGACGATGAACCCTTTCTCCCCCACATTAATGATATTTTGTATCCTATCCTGCACAAGCACGAAAATAGCAGTACAGACAACAAATCTTCAGGTCAAATCCAAACAGAAGATAACGTACCATGGGGATCTAGAAAGAAAGAGGAGGGGTTCAGCAATGCTGCCAACTCACTTGTACTTGAGGCAGGAGCAAAGCTCCATGAACCTAAGGTTGGCATCGACGTGACACATAGACCCGTTAGTACCCTTTCGAGGTACCCCAATGGTGTGTTCCTGGTGAGGTACATCATAAACAGAGGGAGAAAAAGTCAAACACCAAACAATTTTTGCCTCGCTAGCCGACCATCTCCAAACATGGGACAGTAAGGAGCCAAGGTGGTGGGCGCTCACCTTGGTGACTGTTGGAAATATGCCCTAGAGGCAATAATAAAAGCATTATTATTATATTTCCTTATTCATGATAATTGTCTTTATTCGTGCTATAATTGTGTTATCCGGAAATCGTAATACATGTGTGAGTAACAGACAACAAACATGTCCCTGGTGAGCCTCTAGTTGACTAGCTCGTTGATCGACATATAGTCATGGTTTCCTGACTATGGACATTGGATGTCATCGATAACGGGATCACATCATTAGGAGAATGATGTGATGGACAAGACCCAATCCTAAACATAGCATAAGATCGCTTAGTTCGTTTGCTAGAGTTTTCCAATGTCAAGTATCCTTTCCTTAGACCATGAGATCGTGTAACTCCCGGATACCGTAGGAGTGCTTTGGGTGTGCCAAACGTCACAACGTAACTGGGTGACTATAAAGGTATGCTACGGGTATCTCTAAAAGTGTCTGTTGGGTTGACATGGATCGAGACTGGGATTTGTCACTCCGCTTGACGGAGAGGTATCACCGGGCCCTCTCGGTAATGCATCATCATATGAGCTCAAGGTGATCAAAGTGTTTGATCACAAGGATCATGCATTACGGTACGAGAAAAGTGACTTGCCGGTAACGAGATTGAACAAGGTATTGGGATACCGACGATCGAATCTCGGGCAAGTAAAATACCGATTGACAAAGGGAATCGTATACGGGATTAATTGAATCCTTGACATCGTGGTTCATCCGATGAGATCATCGTGGAGCATGTGGGAGCCAACATGGGTATCCAGATCCCGCTGTTGGTTATTGCCCGAGAGCCGTCTCGGTCATGTCTGCATGTCTCCCGAACCCGTAGGGTCTACACACTTAAGGTTCGGTGACGCTAGGGTTGTAGGGATATGTATGTGCAGTAACCCGAATGTTGTTCGGAGTCCCGGATGAGATCCCGGACGTCACGAGGAGTTTCGGAATGGTCCGGAGGTAAAGGTTTATATATGGAAAGTCATCATACGGACATCGGGACAAGTTTCGGGGTTATCGGTATTGTACCGGGACCACCGGAGGGTCCCGGGGGGTCCACCGGGTGGGGCCACCTATCCCGGAGGGCCCCGTGGGCTGTATGAGGGAGGGAACCAGCCCATAGTGGGCTGGTGCGCCTCCCTCCCAAGGGGCCCATGCGCCTAGGGTTTGGGGGGAGGGAAAACCCTAAAGGGGGCGCCCCCCTTGCTTGGGGGGCAAGCCCCCCTTCCCTGGCCGCCGCCCCCCCTAGGAGATCTCATCTCCTAGGGCCAGCGCCCCCCCAGGGGGTTATATAAAGGGGGGAGGGGAGGGGGGCTGACCACCCATTGCCCTGGCGCCTCCCTCTCCCTCTCCAACACCTCCTCCTCCTCCATTGAGCACGGCGAAGCCCTGCTGGAGTACTGCAGTTCCACCATCACCACGCCGTCGTGCTGCTGCTGGAACCTTCTTCCCCAACCTCTCCTTTGCCTTGCTGGATCAAGAAGGAGGAGACGTCACGCTTTCCGTACGTGTGTTGAACGCGGAGGTGCCGTCCGTTCGGCACTAGATCATCGGTGAATTGGATCACTGCGAGTACGACTACCTCATCCACGTTCACTCGAACGCTTCCGTTGCGATCTACAAAGTGGTATGTAGATGCTATCTAATCTGAATACTCGTTGCTAGATGAACTCATAGATGGATCTTGGTGAAACCGTAGGAAAAATTTTAATTTTCTGCAACGTTCCCCATCAGTGGTATCAGAGCCAGGTTTATGCGTAGTTCTTCTTGCGCGAGTAGAACACAATTTGTTGTGGGCGTTGATGTTGTCAACTTTTCTTGCCGCTACTAGTCTTATCTTGCTTCGGCGGTATTGTGGGATGAAGCGGCCCGGACCAACCTTACACGTACGCTTACGTGAGACCGGTTCCACCGACTAACATGCACTAGTTGCATAAGGTGGCTGGCGGGTGTCTGTCTCTCCCACTTTAGTTGGAGCGGATTCGATGAAAAGGGTCCTTATGAAGGGTAAATAGAAGTTGACAAATCACGTTGTGGCTTTTACGTAGGTAAGAAAACGTTCTTGCTAGAACCCTAATTCAGCCACGTAAAACTTGCAACAACAATTAGAGGACGTCTAACTTGTTTTTGCAGCAAGTGCTTTGTGATATGATATGGCCAAAGTTGTGATGAATGATGAATGATCTATATGTGATGTATGAGATGTTCATGCTATTGTAATAGGAATCACGACTTGCATGTCGATGAGTATGACAACCGGCAGGAGCCATAGGAGTTGTCTTTATTTTTTGTATGACCTGCGTGTCATTGAGAATCGCCATGTAAATTACTTTACTTTATTGCTAAACGCGTTAGCCATAGTAGTAGAAGTAATAGTTGGCGAGCAACTTCATGGAGACACGATGATGAAGATCATGATGATGAAGATCATGGTGTCAAGCCGGTGACAAGATGATCATGGAGCCCCAAGATGGAGATCGAAGGAGCTATGTGATATTGGCCATATCATGTCACGTTTATTATTTGATTGCATGTTATGTTTATCATGTTTTGCATCTTGTTTACTTAGAACGACGGTAGTAAATAAGATGATCCCTCATAACAATTTCAAGAAAGTGTTCACCCTAACTGTGCACCGTTGCGACAGTTCGTTGTTTCGAAGCACCACGTGATGATCGGGTGTGATAGATTCTAACGTTCACATACAACGGGTGTAAGACAGATTTACACACGCAAAACACTTAGGTTGACTTAACGAGCCTAGCATGTACAGACATGGCCTCGGAACACAGAAGACCTAAAGGTCGAGCATGAGTCATATAGAAGATATGATCAACATGAAGATGTTCACCGATGTTGACTAGTCCGTCTCACGTGATGATCGGACACGGCCTAGTTGACTCGGATCATGTAATACTTAGATGACTGGAAGAGGGATGTCTATCTAAGTGGGAGTTCATTAAATAATTTGATTAAATGAACTTTATTATCATGAACTTAGTCTAAATCTTTACAATATGTCTTGTAGATCAAATGGCCAACGTAGTCCTCAACTTCAACGCGTTCCTAGAGAAAACCAAGCTGAAAGACGATGGTAGCAACTATACGGACTGGGTCCGGAACCTGAGGATCATCCTCATAGTTGCCAAGAAAGATTATGTCCTACGAGCACCGCTGGGTGACGCACCTATTCTCCCTGCACAACAAGACGTTATGAACGCTTGGCAGTCGCGATGCGATGATTACTCCCTCGTTCAGTGCGGCATGCTTTACAGCTTAGAGCCGGGGCTCCAAAAGCGTTTTGAGAGACATGGAGCATATGAGATGTTCGAAGAGCTGAAAATGGTTTTCCAAGCTCATGCCCGGGTCGAGAGATATGAGATCTCCAATAAATTCTTTAGCTGTAAGATGGAGGAAAATAGTTCTGTCGGTGAGCACATACTCAGAATGTCTGGGTTGCACAACCGCTTGACTCAACTGGAAGTTAATCTCCCGGAAGAAGTGGTCATTGACAGAATCCTCCAGTCGCTTCCACCTAGCTACAAGAGCTTTGTGATGAACTACAATATGCAGGGGATGGTAAAGACCATTCCCGAGGTATATGCTATGCTGAAATCAGCAGAGGTAGAAATCAAGAAGGAGCATCAAGTGTTGATGGTGAATAAAACCACTAAGTTCAAGAAGAGCAAGGGTAAAAAGAACTTCAAGAAGGAAGGCAAGGAAGTTGCCGCGCCCGGTAAGCAAGTTGCCGGGAAGAAGCCAAAGAATGGACCCAAGCCCGAGACTGAGTGCTTTTATTGCAAGGGAAGTGGTCACTGGAAGCGGAACTGCCCCAAATACTTAGCGGACAAGAAGGCCGGCAAAACCAAAGGTATATGTGATATACATGTAATTGATGTGTACCTTACCAGTACTCGTAGTAGCTCTTGGGTATTTGATACCGGTGCAGTTGCTCACATTTGTAACTCAAAGCAGGAGCTGCGGAATAAACGGAGACTGGCGAAGGACGAGGTGACGATGCGCGTCGGGAATGGTTCCAAGGTCGATGTGATCGCCGTCGGCACGCTGCCTCTACATTTACCTACGGGATTAGTTTTAAACCTCAATAATTGTTATTTAGTGCCAAGTTTGAGCATGAACATTGTATCTGGATCTCGCTTAATTCGAGATGGCTACTCATTTAAATCCGAGAATAATGGTTGTTCTATTTATATGAGAGATATGTTTTATGGGCATGCTCCGATGGTTAATGGTTTATTCTTGATGAATCTCGTACGTGATGATACACATATTCATAGTGTGAGTACCAAAAGAGTTAAAATTGATAACAATAGTCCCACATATTTGTGGCACTGCCGCCTTGGTCACATAGGTGTCAAACGCATGAAGAAGCTCCATGCAGATGGACTTTTAGAGTCTCTTGATTATGAATCATTTGACACGTGCGAACCATGCCTCATGGGTAAAATGACCAAGACTCCGTTCTCAGGAACAATGGAGCGAGCAACCAACTTATTGGAAATCATACATACCGATGTGTGCGGTCCAATGAGTGTTGAGGCTCGCGGTGGCTATCGTTATGTTCTCACCCTCACTGATGACTTGAGTAGATATGGGTATGTCTACTTAATGAAACACAAGTCTGAGACCTTTGAGAAGTTCAAGGAATTTCAGAGTGAGGTTGAAAATCAACGTGAGAAAAAGATCAAGTTTCTACGATCAGATCGTGGAGGAGAATACTTGAGTCACGAATTTGGCACACACTTAAGAAAATGTGGAATAGTTTCACAACTCACGCCGCCTGGAACACCTCAGCGTAATGGTGTGTCCGAACGTCGTAATCGCACTCTATTAGATATGGTGCGATCTATGATGTCTCTTACCGACTTACCGCTATCTTTTTGGGGCTATGCTTTAGAGACTGCCGCATTCACTTTAAATAGGGCTCCGTCGAAATCCGTTGAGACGACACCGTATGAATTATGGTTTGGGAAGAAACCTAAGCTGTCGTTTCTAAAAGTTTGGGGATGCGATGCTTATGTCAAGAAACTTCAACCTGAAAAGCTCGAACCCAAATCGGAAAAATGCGTCTTCATAGGATACCCTAAAGAAACTGTTGGGTATACCTTCTACCTCAGATCCGAAGGCAAGATCTTTGTTGCCAAGAATGGATCCTTTCTAGAGAAAGAGTTTCTCTCGAAAGAAGTAAGTGGGAGGAAAGTAGAACTTGATGAAGTGTTACCTCTTGAACCGGAAAATGGCGAAACTCAAGAAATCGTTCCTGAGGTGCCTGCACCGACTAGAGAGGAAATTAATGATTATGATCAAGATACTTCTAATCAAGCTCCTACTGAAATTCGAAGGTCCACAAGGACACGTTCCGCACCAGAGTGGTACGGCAACCCTGTCTTGGAAATCATGTTGTTAGACAACGGTGAACCTTCGAACTATGAGGAAGCAATGGCGGGACCGAATTCCGACAAATGGCTGGAAGCCATGAAGTCCGAGATAGGATCCATGTATGAAAACGAAGTATGGACTTTGACTGACTTGCCCGTTGAACGGCGAGCCATAGAAAATAAATGGATCTTTAAGAAGAAGACAGACGCGGATGGTAATGTGACCATCTATAAAGCTCGGCTTGTCGCTAAGGGTTATCGACAAGTTCAAGGGGTTGACTACGATGAGACTTTCTCACCGGTAGCGAAGCTGAAGTCCGTCTGAATCATGTTAGCAATTGCCGCATACTATGATTATGAGATATGGCAAATGGACGTCAAAACGGCATTCCTTAATGGTTTCCTTAAGGAAGAATTGTATATGATGCAGCCGGAAGGTTTTGTCGATCCTAAGAATGCTGACAAGGTGTGCAAGCTCCAACGCTCGATTTATGGGCTGGTGCAAGCATCTCGGAGTTGGAACATTCGCTTTGATGAGATGATCAAAGCGTTTGGGTTTACACAGACTTATGGAGAAGCCTGTGTTTACAAGAAAGTGAGTGGGAGCTCTGTAGCATTTCTCATATTATATGTAGACGACATACTTTTGATGGGAAATGATATAGAACTCTTGGACAGCATTAAGGCCTACTTGAATAAGAGTTTTTCAATGAAGGACCTTGGAGAAGCTGCTTATATATTAGGCATCAAGATCTATAGAGATAGATCGAGACGCCTCATAGGTCTTTCACAAAGCACATACCTTGATAAAATATTGAAGAAGTTCAATATGGATCAATCTAAGAAAGGGTTCTTACCTGTGTTACAAGGTGTGAAATTGAGCTCAGCTCAATGTCCGACCACGGCAGAAGATATAGAAGAGATGAGTGTCATCCCCTATGCCTCAGCCATAGGTTCTATTATGTATGCCATGCTGTGTACCAGACCTGATGTAAACCTTGCCGTAAGTTTGGTAGGAAGGTACCAAAGTAATCCTGGCAAGGAACACTGGACAGCGGTCAAGAATATCCTGAAGTACCTGAAAAGGACTAAGGAAATGTTTCTCGTATATGGAGGTGACGAAGAGCTCGTCGTAAAAGGTTACGTCGACGCTAGCTTCGACACAGATCTGGATGACTCCAAGTCACAAACCGGATACGTGTATATTTTGAATGGTGGGGCAGTAAGCTGGTGCAGTTGCAAACAGAGCGTCGTGGCGGGATCTACATGTGAAGCGGAGTACATGGCAGCCTCGGAGGCAGCACATGAAGCAATTTGGGTGAAGGAGTTCATCACCGACCTCGGAGTCATACCCAATGCGTCGGGGCCAATCAAGCTCTTCTGTGACAACACTGGAGCTATTGCACTTGCAAAGGAGCCCAGGTTTCACAAGAAGACTAGGCACATCAAGCGTCGCTTCAACTCCATTCGTGAAAATGTTCAACATGGAGACATAGAAATTTGTAAAGTGCACACGGATCTGAATGTCGCAGATCCGTTGACTAAACCTCTCCCTAAGGCAAAACATGATCAGCACCAGAACTCTATGGGTGTTCGATTCATCACAATGTAACTAGATTATTGACTCTAGTGCAAGTGGGAGACTGTTGGAAATATGCCCTAGAGGCAATAATAAAAGCATTATTATATTTCCTTATTCATGATAATTGTCTTTATTCGTGCTATAATTGTGTTATCCGGAAATCGTAATACATGTGTGAGTAACAGACAACAAACATGTCCCTGGTGAGCCTCTAGTTGACTAGCTCGTTGATCGACAGATAGTCATGGTTTCCTGACTATGGACATTGGATGTCATCGATAACGGGATCACATCATTAGGAGAATGATGTGATGGACAAGACCCAATCCTAAACATAGCATAAGATCGCTTAGTTCGTTTGCTAGAGTTTTCCAATGTCAAGTATCCTTTCCTTAGACCATGAGATCGTGTAACTCCCGGATACCGTAGGAGTGCTTTGGGTGTGCCAAACGTCACAACGTAACTGGGTGACTATAAAGGTATGCTACGGGTATCTCTAAAAGTGTCTGTTGGGTTGACATGGATCGAGACTGGGATTTGTCACTCCGCTTGACGGAGAGGTATCACCGGGCCCTCTCGGTAATGCATCATCATATGAGCTCAAGGTGATCAAAGTGTTTGATCACAAGGATCATGCATTACGGTACGAGAAAAGTGACTTGCCGGTAACGAGATTGAACAAGGTATTGGGATACCGACGATCGAATCTCAGGCAAGTAAAATACCGATTGACAAAGGGAATCGTATACGGGATTAATTGAATCCTTGACATCGTGGTTCATCCGATGAGATCATCGTGGAGCATGTGGGAGCCAACATGGGTATCCAGATCCCGCTGTTGGTTATTGCCCGAGAGCCGTCTCGGTCATGTCTGCATGTCTCCCGAACCCGTAGGGTCTACACACTTAAGGTTCGGTGACGCTAGGGTTGTAGGGATATGTATGTGCAGTAACCCGAATGTTGTTCGGAGTCCCGGATGAGATCCCGGACGTCACGAGGAGTTTCGGAATGGTCCGAAGGTAAAGGTTTATATATGGAAAGTCATCATACGGACATCGGGACAAGTTTCGGGGTCATCGGTATTGTACCGGGACCACCGGAGGGTCCCGGGGGGTCCATCGGGTGGGGCCACCTATCCCGGAGGGCCCCGTGGGCTGTATGAGGGAGGGAACCAGCCCATAGTGGGCTGGTGCGCCTCCCCCCAAGGGGCCCATGCGCCTAGGGTTTGGGGGGGAGGGAAAACCCTAAAGGGGGCGCCCCCTTGCTTGGGGGGCAAGCCCCCCTTCCCTGGCCGCCGCCCCCTAGGAGATCTCATCTCCTAGGGCCGGTGCCCCCCAGGGGGTTATATAAAGAGGGAGGGGAGGGGGGGCTGACCACCCATTGCCCTGGCGCCTCCCTCTCCCTCTCCAACACCTCCTCCTCCTCCATTGAGCACGGCGAAGCCCTGCTGGAGTACTGCGGTTCCATCATCACCACGCCGTCGTGCTGCTGCTGGAACCTTCTTCCCCAACCTCTCCTTTGCCTTGCTGGATCAAGAAGGAGGAGACGTCACGCTTTCCGTACGTGTGTTGAACGTGGAGGTGCCGTCCGTTCGGCACTAGATCATCGGTGAATTGGATCACGGCGAGTACTACTACCTCATCCACGTTCACTCGAACGCTTCCGTTGCGATCTACAAAGTGGTATGTAGATGCTATCTAATCTGAATACTCGTTGCTAGATGAACTCATAGATGGATCTTGGTGAAACCGTAGGAAAAATTTTAATTTTCTGCAACGTTCCCCATCAGTGACATCGTTGGCACTTGGCAATCGCCAGTGATAATGCCTCCTTTCCTCCCCCATCCCATCGTAGACAAGCTTCACACAAAAAAATCAAGAATTTTCTTTAACCTATGGAGCATGGATATATCAAAATTGAGATCGAGCAGCCACTCAAGCCAATCCAAGAGAAAGAATAGAGGCTGCGCGAGCAGCAAGAAAGTGAACAACACATGATAACAAATAAATGGGGGAAAAAGATAAATGTACCACTCCAGGGACACGAGCGCAATATGCAATGAGTTCACAACAAAGAAGAGCATGAAGGCAAAACCGGGGAAGAAAAGAGGCTCACCCACCATCGCCTCCTCTCCCAGGGCCGCCATCAGTCCCCATCCACCGGCTTAGCTGGAAATAAACCTCTGGCATATGACGCCCAAGAGGAGGGGGATCATCCACTCCTTTTCGCCGAGTTGACGGGGAGTAAGAGCTGATAGGTCAGACGCCACCATGAAAGGGGAACCACCTGGTTCCTCTTGCCTACGTCCCAAGATGTCGCCTCCTTATCACCTCCCAAGCTGTCGCATCCTCCTCATCCAAAACATGTAATCAGGCCATGCTAGGAAAATGCGGAGGCAGGGGAGGAGGAGGAGTTGGAGGCAGAGAAGAAGAGGGCGAGAGGGAGGGGGAAGTGGAGGTGGCGACTCGAGGAAGATGAGTGAGATGGGAAGATACGAGGGAGAGAGGGGAGATATTTTCACAGGAGAGAGAGAGAGAGAGAGAGAGAGAGAGAGGATGACGAGGGAGATATTTTCATCCCGCCTTCTTGGTTGCTAATCTAACCAATACAGAAAGGAGGCAAAACTCATCTCATTCGCTCGAGGCAGTAGGTAACGAGGCCCAATTGTCATGCACAGAAAAGTAAAACACGGATGTAAAAACGGAGGGACGACTGAGCCTTTGACAGCAACGTAAAAAGTGCGAATACTGGTAGATTGTGTGAACTAGAAGGAACGGCCGACAAAGATCGCTCATAATGGTGGGTAGGCTATAGCGCCTTTTATAGGAGAAATAAGTGTTTTATTTTAGGGGTAGGAGAAATTATTGATGATCCCAAAAATAAAATAAAATAAACTGGTTTGAAGAAACTACCGTAGTGGGCCGGCCCACAGCTGAACGGTGTAGGCGAATCAGCGGGCCGATTCGAAGGCCTTGCTTACCATCCGCGCTCCGGGCCGTATCTGGTCACAAGTCAAAACCAGTTACTTGCCCTTTTTGTCTCACACTGACATCTCGCTCCGTGTCCTGGTGGGAGGCCCCGCCGCATCTGGCCCCGCAAAACCTATCTCGACCGCCTTCCTCCCCGATCTCGCCCCTCCTCGCCTGGCGACCAGATCCGCTTCTCCGATATCCAGATCTTCGGAGCACGCCCCGCTCGCCCCGGCCAAGGTGAGCCGGAGCCGCTGGCCGCCGGCTGCCACACGACGCCGCGTTCTAATAACGCACGCTGACTCCGTGGTTTTTTCTTTCCGTCGCAGTCGTGAGTTGAGTAAGGGAGGCTGCAGCAGCAGCCATGGCGGCGGCGGAGGAGAACAGCTCGCTCTTCCTGATATTCATCCTGACCATGATCGCGCTGCCCCTGGTGCCGTACACGATCACGCGGCTGTGCCACGCGGCGACGAAGAAGGCCAAGACCATCCACTGCCGCTGCTCCGGGTGCCACCGCTCCGGAAAGTACCGGAAGTCGATCTACAAGAAGGTGGGCGGGTTGCGGCTGTTTGTTCTGCGTGAGGCTAGCAGTAGAATTCTAGTGCGTGCTAACTCCTCTATGATCGTGTTCTGATTCTTGTCGTGCAGATATCCAACTTCTCGACGTGGAGCAACCTTACCATTTTGCTTCTCTGGATCGTTGTGATCTTCCTGATTTACTACATCAAACTCAGCAGCCGCGAGGTATGGTAACTTTTGCCTGGTATATGTTGTCAATTTTTCTTTTGTTCAAGCAGTTAACCCAAATTCTTCTCTGCTGTGAACTAGTAGATACAGAAGGATTTAATAATTACTCATGTGACCTTTTGTCTGCTCCTTCACCTAGAATAGTCTTGATTAGTAGATGACTATACTGAAATAAACTGATAACCGAAAGTACAACTCAGTTCACGTTCAGCTTTATCCTACCAGCGCAGTCACCACAATGTTCATGTTTTGTCAGTTCCTTGATGCTGCAAAGTCACCGTTTTCTTTTTAGTAGCAGCATGCCCAGCCAGTTTGTTGGGATATATACTACTAGAAAGGCCAGCATATCTTTGTGCTGATTTAGTTCCCCTTTTGTTCTTCTGAAGCCTCACTAATGTTTCACTCTCTTGAACATTGTCAAACAATCACATACGCAGAAACCTTGTTGTCAAGTTTGGTATTGTAGATTTCAGGACTTAGTTTGTTTTTGTATCCAAGCATAGGTAGGTTTATTTCCTAGAAGCATTTTTTGCGAAGTCCCGATTGTTCATCTGTCTGAATCGTAATTATGCTAGTTAATTTTGGATACTATATGCATAAATAATGCTGTACTTGGAGTGTGAAGGATTTTTTTCCTGAAATTTCACCAGGGCAAGATCCCAATAATTGATTTTATATGATTTTGTTTCCTAGGTCCAAGTATTTGAGCCATACAGCATTCTTGGACTTGAACCAGGGGCATCAGAATCTGAAATCAAGAAGTCATACAGGAGACTCTCTATTCAGTACCATCCTGATAAAAATCCCGATCCTGGTAAAATGTGTTTCACACTTCTTTTAAAGTTGATTGTTTGATATGTAGAAGTCTAGTTTGTGTTAATTTTTTGCTCTTCATTTTCCCCAGAGGCCCATACATACTTTGTTGAATCTATCTCCAAGGCGTATCAGGCGTTAACTGATCCTATATCTCGTGAAAATTATGAGAAGTATGGTCATCCAGATGGGCGCCAGGTAACATGAACATTAGTTATTTGTAACACTTAGTGGATTAGTGGAAAGCTAATCCTTTCCTATAACATCTGAAGCTAACATGAATATTCTGGTATATATGTGCATTAGGGGTTCCAAATGGGCATCGCTTTGCCCAAGTTCTTGCTGAATATGGATGGTGCATCTGGCGGGATAATGCTTCTAGGAATTGTGGGGCTTTGCATACTCTTCCCCTTGATGATAGCAGTTATTTATTTATCAAGGTCATCAAAGTATACTGGAAATTATGTCATGCATCAAACTCTGTCCACTTATTATTACTTTATGAAGCCATCTCTAGCTCCAAGGTATGAAAATACAAAATATAATTTTGATATTTTGGCATTTGTTTTTCCATTTTTTTTATATTTGCTGATTGGCTTCATGATATGGCATGTTCACTAGAGAAGATTTAGCAGCTGAAGTGAAAATACTCCTTCCTTTCAAATAACTAGACATGAGACATTGCAAATTTTATTATTAAAGTGAAGCACTCCTGTCAATGTCAAATGTGCGACTAACAGTGCCATAAGCATTGGGACAGTGTCAAAGATCATGCTAAAGTTCACATTATGATTTGTCATCCTAGCTTCAAAATGATCAGAATTTTGATCTGATTCAGTGATCATGATGTTTTTTTACCTGTCTGATTACTAGTTGGGCATAATATGGTTCCAAAACTCATATTGTAACACCACAGTAAATTTATAACTCATCGCCTTTAATTTTGGATGATTAGATTTATAGCCGAGAAAACCCTGTTTAAATAAATAATAATGAAACCTACTTTCGCTGATCAATATTAGTAGTCTAAAAGATCTCTTGTTTAAGCAACCTATATAACTAGTGAAGCAAATGCCTGCAAACTTCCTCGTCGGTTTACAATCTTCTGTTATGAATTACGGGTTCTTCAGTTTTACCACATTTGATCAATGGAACTATTGGTTGCATGTTCCAGCAAAGTCATGGATGTCTTCATCAAGGCTGCAGAGTATATGGAGATGCCAGTACGACGCAGTGATGACGAGCCCCTGCAGAAATTGTTTGTAGCAGTTAGAAGTGAGTTAAATCTAGATTTGAAGAATATTAGAACTGAGCAAGCCAAGTTCTGGAAGCAGCATCCATCACTTGTAAAGGTTGGTCTTTTGTTGGTGCATGCTGTGATACCAAATGATATTTGTGATTTGACAAATCCTTGATGCTTGTATTTTTCAGATGGAACTCTTGATTCAGGCTCATCTTACTCGAGAGTCATTTGCTTTGACACCAGCGCTAGTAAAAGATTACAGGCACATGCTTGAACTTGCGCCTCGTCTTTTGGAAGAACTAGTTAAGGTACAAGATTGGATTTCTCTCTTTGAATTTCTTTCTTTGTTAATTGTTTTTTTTTGAGCAATTGGCAGGAGCTCTGCCTTTAAATATAGAAGAAGAGAATTGGCCACCTAATAAGGAAAACTGGCCTAAAACCGATGCAACTTAACTTCACACACACCAGCCCTGAGACTGCGCCCAAGCGAGCCGACAACTTTGTAATCCAACCGACCAGAGTGACACCCTAGAACGTGGCCTGGAGCCGTGCTCCGGCTTACAAACCTCAGCAACACACTCACCATCCTTGAGGGCGCGTCCTAGATGAGCCGACAACTCTACCACCCAAGTGACGAGACTCACACCCTGCAACACAAGGGTGCTCTCCGGAGCCGCCGCCTGGGCTTCCACACCTGCCTCGAGGCCATGCACCAGACAAGCCAACAGCCCCACCACCCAAGTGACCAAAACCGACACCCAGCAACACAAAGGTGCTCCCTGGAGGCCGCCGCTTCGGCTTCCACAACGGACTCGAGGCCGCGCACCTGCCTAGCCAACGACAAAACTGCAGGACAACACAAGCCTTGGCGCTTGATAGAGGACAAAGCCGCCAAGGCGACACCTTGGGGGGGGGGGGGGGCGACGGGTACGATGCCGCTCTAGCCTTGGCCGGAGAACTCAAGATCCGTATGATGAAGGGGCTCCACAACGACACCTTCCAAGGAGGCGAACACCGTCCAGTCTGCCGTCAACATCGATTGGGTTGGTGCTAGGCTTTCACTTGGAGCTCACCATACCCAACGTCATTGCATCAAGCCCTGCCATCCATCAGAGCACGGGTAGCCATACTTCACAAACAACATGCCGCCACCGACCGTCCTTTCACCACCCTCCATTCATGGCATATAGTCAACCGCTAAGAACCACCACGCAAGACACAAGCTGCATCACTTCCTGCCATGACGTCTGTGTCAACCCGCAAGAAGTCAGATTGGCGCAAAGGACGCTGGATCTGCGCACGCCCTGCCGCCCCAGTTTCCTCGCTGGAGACCACAGGATCCACGCCGCCGTCACCCCACGCTCGCGCAGCCACCTGCTGCCATAAGCCGTCCAGAGGAGCAGCAACGTCACATTAACTGTGAACTCGCACCGGCTTGTCTTCATTAATTGTGAACTCGCACATCCTGTCTTCTCTCCCCATACTATGACCTATGAGTAAAAGCTGTTACAAGTTATGACAGACACAAATGCATATCAACTGTCTTTTGTTTATGCTGTGCGATCTTGCTGGGTTTAATTATGGTACCTTTAGGTCAGTTGATGTGGGTTTCGCATTGCTACAGTTAACTGTTGTGCCAATAGCTGATGTTTAGGATGGCTATCAATACTAGCGAGCCATTCAAGCTTACACAGAGCATGATTAATAAATTGTGTCAATTTATTCCTAATAATTTATCCATGAAATATCTAAAGGTACTAAAAGTAATACTCCATTTAGATGACACAGGCATGGTATGATTTATGTACATTTAGTTCTCTGTAACTTGGTTTTGATTATACTTTGGTCGTAGTTAACACAATAAACCGTAAGGGTGGGTTTGCCCGTCTGGTTACATTGGCACAATATGACTCACGCGTATGACGTAGGATGATTAATTGACAGATCTTTTTGAAGTTTCAAATGTGGAGCTGTGATGGTTTATATTTTTTTATTGACTAGTTCTGTAGAAAATACGTACTACTGTATTAACTAACACATAAGTCTGGTTCCGTATTTTGTCTCATGGTTGTAGCTGTATATAAACTGGTGACCTTGCCTCACAGATGTGCATTATGGCAGGGATGTTTAGTGTCTGGTTTGTGCAAATAATACTTTCGCTTGATTTTCTGTGTGAGGCAATGTCATGCCTATTAGTATTAATCTTGTGGCGTCGAGACATTTAAGTATGAATCAGTCATTAGTCCTGAGATCCAAATGCATGATGCATCACATGTCTAATTGAGTTTACATTGCTATAGCTGACAGTTTTTGTTTGATAAATAACCTTAGCCGTTAAACATGTAGTGCTTCAATAAAAGAAGGGGAGAATTTCTATGTTGCACTCTTCTTATAATTTTTTTCTTCGCTTTTGCTTCAGTGTACCTTTTTTTCTTCTTAGTATTTGATGCCTCATAAATTAATATACTTATTGGTTCGCAGATTGCACTTCTACCGAGGAGTCCCAACGGTTTTGGATGGCTCAGGCCTGCAATTGGTGTAGTTGAGCTGTCTCAAAGTATAATTCAGGTATTTTGAAGCTCTCCATGTGCCTTTACTTCAGCTAACTTGTGGTGAATAACTTCATGTTTTTGGTGATTTGTATATGTCGATATATATTGTTCCACATTAAACTTTTCTGGCGTAGACTATAATTTGTGTTTATCTTAGATTTTTCTAGATTCATCTGGTCTGTTTCACTTCTAAACTTATCTTCTAACCCATCAGTTTAATTGTCCATCCCAACATTTAGATGTTGCAATACTTGTTATAAGATCTGCCACCATCATTTTTGACCATGGATGACTAGTGTTTATTCAAAATCTTGTCTATCTAGTGGTTCGTGTCATTAAGTTGATGTTAAAAGGCCGAATCATATGGTTCACTAAACTCGGAATGAATTCTGTCAGTTTGGTACTTGTTCAGTTTTTCATTTGATCGCAACTTGGGAAGGGTGATTAGATATCTCCAGTTATACTGCAAGTGTTAAGTTGCAGCAAGGCAGTTTATGTTTTGAGCATAGTAGATCCATGCAAAGTTTTGAAGGCGGTAAGGTGATGTGATGTGCCGTCTCACCTTTTAAGTGCTTAAAGCGTAAGGCGATGCGACGCCTTATTAGACACATAAATATGTAATATATGGCAGCCGATTAGGAGATTTAACAGCTAGCTGTAACATAAATGCACCACAAGTTGCATAACATGATAACTGTTAGCAAAGCATAGGCCTCAAATCATCTTGTGTAGATGACAGATCGTCTTTGAACTAAAGCTTCATTCTCCTCATCTATATATCGTTCCATAGCTTCAAATTTTTTTGTGTTTAAGAAATTGCACATCTCTTTCCTAATTTGCGCGGATGCCTCGGCACAGTTATCCACAACACTGAAACCCTAGAAAGGTTCCAGCATGGACTATCTTGCCACACTTTACACAGGAGTAAAATTTCCTCTCTAAATCCGGCCAGAACGCCTACTTTGAAGCTGGATCTTTGGATGTAGCTAACTCACCATGATGTGGTAGTTTACCATGGCAATGTGGACAATGAGACACCTTCTGGTCTCAGTGACACTGCATGTGTTTGTTGCACATTCTGTTTACTTGTCTCAGTCCATTACCATTGCATTCATCTGCATCTGTTAGCAAAATTGGGTTGCAGTTGATCTGTACTTTCACATGTTTTGATCTTAGCTTTTGGCTTCTGTAGTTACATTTTCTTCCATAAGCTTGTTTGTTACCACTGATGGCAATGGAAATAGTTGAATCAAATTTGACTTTGATACATATCTTAGGCTGTCCCTCTCAGTGCTCGAAAAGCTGGTGGAGGTAATTCAGAAGGAATAGCACCTTTCTTGCAGCTGCCACATTTTACTGAAGCAACTGTCAAAAAAATTGCCCGCAAGGTATTTCCTTAACCTTAAAGTTTTCATACGAAAAGCAGAGTGAACTTTTGGCTCAATCAGTAGCCTGTCCTTCAGAGAATGCTTTATCCTTTGGAGAGTAACATCTTATTCTATTTTTAACCGCAGAAAATCAGGGCATTCCAAGAACTTTGCGATATGTCTGAGGTGGAACGTGCCACACTGCTGACACAGGTAGCTGGACTTTCAGAAGAAGAAGCTCGGGATGTAGAGCTTGTACTGGAGATGATTCCTACTGTTGAGGTGGATATTAAATGTGAAACTGAAGGAGAAGAGGGCATACAAGAGGGTGATGTTGTGACAATGTATGCTTGGGTCTCACTTCAGCGTCGCAGCGGACTAACTGCTGCCCTTCCCCATGCTCCTTTCTATCCGTTCCACAGGGAAGAGAACTTCTGGCTGCTTCTAGCGGACACCGCGTCAAACGAAGTTTGGTTATCCCAGAAAATCAGCTTCATGGATGAGGCTACCGCCATAACTGCAGCGTCAAAAGCTATACAAGATACCCAGGAAGCATTGGGAGCAAGCCCAAAGGAAATAGGAATTGCAGTTAGGGAGGCGGTTGACAGAGTGAAGAAAGGCAGTAGGTTGGTGATGGGCAAGTTCCAAGCCCCATCAGAGGGCAATCACAACCTGACGTCCTTCTGCTTGTGCGACGCATGGATAGGCTGTGACAGCAAGACTAGCTTTAAGCTGAAGGTTCTGAAGCGCAGCCGCGCGGGAACAAGAACCTATGTGCCTGAAGAAGGGCCAGTGGCAGAGGATGGCATTGAGGAGGAAGAGGAGGAGGAAGAAGAGGAGTACGACGATTACGAGAGCGAGTACAGTGAGGACGAGGAAGAAGAAAAGAAGAAGGGAAAGGGTAAGGTTGCAAACGGAGCAGCACATCAAAGGGCAAGCTCTGATATAGATTCAGGCAGCGATGATTGATACTATACCTTGTGATGTTCAACCATAGATGATTAACATCCATGTTTTTTGCCATTTGACTTGTGAAACTTAGAGAGGAAACATCTCCCATCAACTTATAGAGCATGCGGTAATAGATACTGGATTTTCCGTTTTGTTTATTATTCTTGCGCTGTATGAATGGGACCAATAATTGAGAATAGGCTGTGAAATCAAATCGGCGGGATTATCTTGGGTTCTCAACATACCTTGAAATGCGGATTATCTTGGGTTCTCAACATACCTTGAAATGCACTAAACTTATAGTAGTTGAAATCAAATGATTTAATGATTGCAATTTGGAGTTAGGCTAACCTTCCAAATTCTGGGAAGTTCGATTGCTACCATAAAATTTGTAGCCGAGCCTTGAACGGTAAATCGATTATAGTTGCGTCCTGTTGTGAAGAATTTGTCTTCTTGCTTTTCCATCTTCTGTATTAACAGTCCCATTTCCGGTTATTCACGATTTCAAAAGAGTATTTTTTAAACAGCTTTGGCTTTTGGCTTCTTTGTTTTTCTTTTCCACTGAGCACTGGCGAAGCTTGCACAAACAAGGACGAGCCAGCATCAGAAGCCGCATTTTTTGTAATTTAGGAAGATTATTTTTAACCTTAATAACTTGAATACTCTAATATCATCACTGATCAGTTATAAAATTATAAGGGGGCATTGACTTCCCTTGGCCCAACCCAAATGAAGCTCTGCCAGTACCATGGAGGATGGTTCTTCCCTTGGTCCCAAACCTATTGACGATAATAGTGATAACAGAACTACCTTACGCACGACTGTTTTCCTACAATGGATGTACCGCAGTGAGTCTGATGGATGGTGGATGAAATCACTTAGGTGATGTTGAGTCTAACCGTGCAGTTAGCGGATGGCAAATGATGAATTTTATAGTACGCATAGCACTACTCTAATGATAATACAACGGATCTGTAACACACATTAGAGTTTTATTGTAAGATATAAAGTTGACTGGAACATTACAATTGGAAAGAATAAGAACAAAGTGTAAACTAGCCAACATTTAGTGCACTATATATTCGCAAAAAATAATAATTTAGCGCACAATACAGATTAGAGTATACTTGAACCCATCTGAAAAAAAGAGAGAGCATACTTTCTTTTTTGAGAGGAAAAAAGAGAGTATACTTGACCATCCACAATAGGACATACCCTCTGCCAATGGCGGAGCTAGACAAGAACCTTGGGGTTTCCCCTTATGTAAGCCCTGCATAGTATATTTTCCTCACTGTTTTGCCTAAGGCTGTCTAGCGGAGTTAGCTAGAAGCCATTGTGTGTGTGTGTGTGGTGGGGGGGGGGGGGTGGGGTGTGCACGACCCCCTCAGACTTGTACTAAGCTGCCCTCCGCATCAAAGGGCGGCAACAATATCACACTTCAGAAGGAAAAAAAAAGACATCCAAAAATCAATACAGAGAGCTGACGATCTAGCGTGGTAGAGTCGCGGAAGACATGTACTCTTGCTCCAAGCTGTAGCAGTTTTGGTTCCTTTGAGATGGTAAATTAGCTTTGCCAAATACACCACTTTGAACTGGTGTATGGAAAAGCTAATTTACAATTTTACATCAATAATCGGCATGAACAATCTTCTGGGATAATACAAACCATCAATAATCAAATGCGATGATTTATTACAACTCTTACCTCAAGGACCATTGTAAAATTGTTGTATGTGTGATATCTTGGTTTGGACATGTAACATTGCACTGAACCACTGTTGAAGTCGCAACCAGTGAAGTTCAATGAGAAATAATCGGGATTGAAAGATCTTCTAGGAGGATACCAGGACAAGTTGTACACATCGACCTCTAACCTCAAAGAGATGACCTAGGAAATTGCTACTCCCTCCGATCCATATTACTTGTGGCTCAAACGGATGTATCTAGACGTATTTTAATGCTAGACATCCATTTGAGCGACAAGTAATATAAATCGGAGTGAGTAGTATAGAAAAACACGTACTGTTATCACTAGGAGTATGTAAGTACCCGTGATATCGGAGGTGATCTCCGTGACCCCGTCATGCAGGAAGAGCCTCGGAGGCCGCGAGCCACCACCGGGGTCGTCGGTGATGAACTCAAAGTCCGGCGGCCGAAAGCAGCCAGGCCCGATGCCGAATGGGTAGTCGAAGCTCAGGTTGCCACGTCGATTTGGACAGCCGGCAAGTGTGACGATGGATGGAATGCGGGTTGTGTTGGCCGGTTGGCTTCTTTGCACGCCGAATGCTCGCACCATTACCCCCCTTCCGCAACATGAGCGTGAGCAGACTCAACAGTGCATCGAGGAGCCTCATCTTCCTTGCGGAGTATTTGGGTCTGAGGCTATGTGTGCCAAAGATTGTCTTGTTGTTTTTAATTAGGGTGTGGCTAGGTCTTAGTCCACTGACACTTAACCAAGTCTCAATCAAGTCAGTGGCGAGTCCAGTAGGTGGGCTTCATAGGGCTCTAGCCTACCCTCCAAAAAACTGATTATTGTTTTTACTACTACTCTTCTTCTCAGCTCAGCTCCTTCCGCCCAACAACATGCAACAACCCACACGCAGGGCTGCCCGCACCAAAGCAACGAAGCACTATCACATGCTCCTGACCTCAACTTATCTCGTATTCAGGTTGTCACTGATTGTCTAGAAATGGTGAAGAACGTCAAAGAGAGCAATCTTTGTGCCAATGTTGTCATCATCAGGGAGTTCTTAGTGAAGCAGCGTGTGTTCGGTAGTGCGCCATTATTGCATAACAAGATATCATCAAACTGTGAGGCTCACAATCTGGTTAAAGCTGCAGTTTCTTTGGGGGTGGGTCATCATGTTTGACTTACTTCCCCTCCGTCTATCACTGTACTTCCTGAAAATCTCAGCTTATTTGGTCAAAAGAATTACGAGATGATGTTGTTTTCTTCAAACAAATGTTTAGTTTTTTTCGCCGTTAACTTTGAGTCCACCCTCCAATTTCGTCCTGGATTCGCCACTGAATCAAGTGGCATAGTATATAAGATGAAAAGAAAGAAAAACTTAAAAGAAGATTTTTGTACGAATCCTCATGCAAGACCAAAGGAATACAATATCGACTGAGACATAACAAAGTCTTAGTCGGCTGAGACTTAGCAAAACTGATTTAATTATTATGTACCATCTCCGTTTCTAAATATAAGATGTTTTCATAGTTTCAAATCTCTGTTTCTAAATATAAGATGTTCTCGTAGTTTCAATTGAACTTCCAAAATGTCTTTTGCAGTTTAAATTGAATTGCCAAAACATCTTATATTTAGGATATACCTTTCTAAAGTAGAGTAATGACTAAACACTAGAAACATGCTCAAACGGAGACATCACAACATCGGAGATAATCTAGATTGCTTGCTGTTTGATATGCATGTCGAAGAAACAGTGGAGCATCTTCTGTTCCAGTGTAGCTTCAGTCAAAACTGCTGGCAACACCTTGGCATTCAGTGGCCGGTGAATGGCGACAGGCTGCAACTAGTTGAGCGTGGCAAAACTCTTTGGGGGACAGAATGTTCATGGATATCTTTTTGGTGGCGGCCTGGAGTCTATGGAAAGAACGCAAAAACAATTACTTCCGAGTTCCGAGGCATCCACCCCACGTTTTTTTTTTTTTTTGCGAAAAATCCACCCCACGTTCCCCTCCTAGAAAAATAGATTTGTAAAAGACTTCTCCAACATTAGTTATAGGGTGTCTGAGGAAAAGAGACAGTTTATTACTGCTTTTGTGGCAAACCTCAACTAATTTTCTACTAGCTTAGTCTTTAGTTCTTCCCCCTCCCACCTCCACCCTGTGTGGTGTTGGTCCCCCATGTAAATATGTAAAGTTACTTTTGTGATTGCTTAATACATATGCAGTAGGAGGCTCTCCTACTGTCTTCAAGGTTAAAAAAAACGACCTAAGTCATCATAACTTAATTTTCATTCAGAAGTTGCTTATCACACAAAGACTCGATGGTTCGAAAAGAACCCAAGACTCGGAGTCATTCAACAAAAGACTGAAGCATTCTTGCCAAATACTAACAAGGTTTAACCCCGGGCCATTATTTACATTTCACTATTGTGTTTTTCTTAAGAAACCCTGGAGATATTCTAGTTGTTAAAACGTTAAAATACTGATCTTTATCCATATGCTTTACAATTTCTTTTTGCCATGGTGATCTCTGAAGATTTTATCGCAGAATGAGCACACGGCAACTAAGTTGAAGCCATTTTTAGTATTGTCACGCTGAGAAATACTCATCAGTTGTTGCAGCTCCATCTTCAGCTTCTGGTTCTCCTTGATTAGCCCTTGGGACTTTCTCTTGAGATGCTCATAATCCTCTGCCGTCTGCTTCTGCTTGCTCCTAAAATGCGGACATAATCACCTTATCAGAAAACCATACTACAAATGCCGTGATAAATACATGGACAATTCTGACTTGTGAGAGTGCAAGTACCGGGCTCTTCTGTTCTGAAACCAGACTTCGACTTGGCGTGGTTTTATGTCCAGCCTCTTCGCCAGCCCTTGCTTCACAGTCTAATTGTTTTGTAATCATGGCCTCAACTTCTCTATGATAAGAAAGAACATGGGAGTTCTGATGCCTTAATATGCTAGGCAATGTTTTGACATGAACTTACCGCGTCAAGGTTGCAATGTTCTTCGTAGACACCTTCGAGCACCGTCACCTGTTCAGCGCTAAGCCGTAGCTTCTTCCTTGGATGACAATCGCCGTGATCATCGCTGTCTTGATCTGGGAACAAGGCCTTGAGTTGGACAGGCGGTTTTGGATTGGAATTGGAGCCAGTGCCTCGCTTAGATTTGGAGTGCTTGCTGTTGCTAGTAGATCCACTGCCAAGGGAAAGGGCAGTCATTTCCTCTATTTCTTCTTCCATCTCAGCCATTTTTACTTCTCCCAAGGGAAAGTGCATCTCTGCTGGTGGATCTCAGCTGTGTTTCTTGGTTGGAAACCATACCTCTATCAGAGCAAAAGCACGTATATATTGTGGAGGATGTGTGGCGGTTTTGTTGGTGGCCTCTTAATTTGGTGATGACTCCAATTGGGGGAGCAAAGACTGCAATAAAACGATGATGTTTAGAGCTCCAGTTAATTGGTGTTGTAATTGTCACTGGGGTTTCTTCAGAACCCATCATGCATGCTGGAGATTTTCTAGGCAAGATGTGTATCAGAGATTGTTTTTGCTTCCCTTGATTCTTTCTCCTCATCACGGTTCAGGATTGTAACTGGGGGTTTCAGTTATTGGACGTATCATAAACTGCACTTATTACAAGAACCAGCGTTTATTGCCATGTTGCCCGTTTCGTTGGACCAAGCCAAGTCGGTCTATTTTTTGTACTACTAATCTGTAAAGGCTGCCCCCTTGCAAAAAATAAATAAAACATAAAGCTGTCAGTTAATGTTCTTGTACTACTAATTGTGTACGTGCATGCCAAGCATAATTTGGTCCCATTTTGTTTGTGTACATCCGCGAACGGGACCTTGTTTCAGAAGATTGAAGGCCTGATACCTTCATACATAGGCGATCGGGACAATGTTTCATACTCCAGTGTTTTTACTTTTTCTCAGTTTCTCCAGTCCATATTACTTGTCGCAGTTTTAGTACAACTTTGTAGGGACTAGTATTTTTCAAAAGTTAACTAAGAATTACAGTATGTTTTTCTTTTTGCGGGGGTGAATTACAGTATGTTTCATTTGTCAGTGTCATATATGCTCGTCCACAAGACGACGTCGTAAAGATCTTAAAAAAGAGCATTACCATTTATTAACACCACTACAGAAAATAGACGGCTTAGTAGAGAATGAAAAGTGCATACGGTGGCTGGGCTCTAGGGAGCTCGGATTTTTTTTTCAGCGAAATACATTTTCGACATCTTAAAAGAATCTGAAATAAGTACACACATAAGCATATATGTCTGGTATATATGTAGGAAATTTCATGAACATTTTTGGTTGATCAGGATCATGAACATATATATTAATATGTGATGTACACAAAAAAAGACAGATATATAGTTTAAAATGGGTTTTTTCTTTATTGTATTTGGGCCAACTTTTTGTCTTTTTTGTCCAGTCCGCCGATAGTCGTATTATTTAACGAAACTTTATACGTACTTAGAAAACATGTATATGTACTTGTGGAAGAAAATTTGATATTTTTTATAAAATTAAATTTATTTTGATTTATTTTGAAAAACAGGCTCCCTATAACCATCTGCGATGGAGCCATCTGTGATACTCCACATGGTAGACAAATTTTGTTGACAGCCATCTGGGATATGTCTTATCTCATATGCTCTTTCTATTAGAGCCATCTATGATGATGAAATTGTTCAAAATATGACCTAGATGCAATAATAAAGTTGTTAGTATACTATTTCCATGTTCATAACTAAGTTTGTTCTTATGTGTTGTAATTGCTATGGTCCTTAAATATGAGATCCGGAAAGAAACCTATTTGCATGTGTGAAAAGATAAACATCAAATAGATTCATAGTCCTGCCTCTAGACTAGCTCATGTATTGTTAATGGTTATATTTTCCTAACCATGGTTATCGTTACTGTAACAAGGATACTGGTAATAATGAGAATGCATTGTTAGGCACAATGATGGTGGATATACCCAACTTACGTAATATAGTGAGATATGTTGTCAGTATTTTTGTATAAAGTTTTAACGCTTACTTTCGTCCTTAGACCATGAGAATAACATATACTCAGATATCAAATGGTTAAATTTGGGGTTGCTAGATGTCACTCCATAACTGGGTGATCATAAAGGTAGCTTCCGGTTATATCGCACAAGTATGTTGTGGTGTATGATATGTCAAGCTAGGATTTGCTACTCCGGTGATGGAGAGATACACTTTGGGCCTACTCTGTATTATGACGTACATCATCACTTGGCCAAGCATAGTGGCTATTCAGTATTATGATGTACATCATCGCTTGGCCAAGCATAGTGGCTAGGTGTTAGTCACGGGGACATCTGAATACGATAACAAGAAAAGAGTACAAACTCGTAACAAGGATAACTAAGTATTGTGATCGAAGTGTTGATCACGGGAATACCGTAAAAGTCTCGTCTTAGGTTTTGTAAAGTGTCGTGAAACAAAGGGAATGGTATAGGATGACATAAGATTCAATCGATAAAGTTCTTCATTGGTATGCGGGGATTATTATGGGTGTCCAGATCTCGCTAATAATTATTGACCGAAAGGTGTTTCGGACATGTTGATGCGTCTCCAATGTATCTATAATTTTTAATTCTTTCATGCTATTATATTAACAATCTTGGATACTTTATATGCAATTTTATATCATTTTCGGGGACTAACCTATTAACCCAGTGCCTAGTGCCAGTTGCTATTTTTTGCTTCTTTCAGAAAATCGATACCAAACGAAGCTCAAACACGATGAAACTTTACGGTAGTTTTTTCTGGACCAATAGGGACCATACAACGTTCGGGAGGAGGCCAGAAGATCAAAGGGAGAGCGACGAGCTCACACGGCGTGCCCCGGGAGGCACCTGAGCTCGTGGGTCCCATGCAGCTCTGTTTGACCTAATTCCAATTCCATAGATTCCCAAATATTCCCAAACCAACAAAGAGCCACCCAAAACACCTTTTCCGCTGCCGCAAGCTTCTATTCTTCTATGATCCCATCTGGAGGCCTTTTCCGGTACTCCGCCGGAGGGGAATCGACCATGGAGGGCTTCTACATCATCCTTGCTGCACCTCCAATGATGTGTGAATAGTTTACCACGGACCTACAGGTCCATAGCTAGTAGCTAGATGGCTTCTTCTTTCTCTCCGATCTTTAATACAAAGGTCTCCATGATGTCCATGGAGTTCTATTCGATGTAATCTTCTTTTGCAGTGTATTCGTTGGAATCCGATGAATTGTGGGTTTATGATTAGATTATTCATTGGAAGTAACTGAGACTTTTCTGAACTTTATTATGCATGATTGTTATAGCTTTGTATTTTTCTCCGATCCATCCATTTGGTTTGGCCAACTAGATTGATTATCTTCAGTGGGAGAGGTGCTTTGTAATGGGTTCAATCTTGCGGTGTCCTCACCTTGTGATAGAAGGGGTAGCGAGGCACATATTTGTATTGTGGCTATTAAGGGTAAAACGACGGGGTTCAATCATATTGCTTGGTTTTATTCTGTCTAGATTATGTCATCATACATCATGCATTACTCTATTTGTCATGAACTTAATACATAGAGAGGCAAGCATAGAAGCGCTCTCGAAGTGGAGTAATAGTCGTAGATGCAGAATCGTCTCGGTCTACTTGTCACGGACGTAATGCCTATATACATGATCATTGCCATAAATAGTACCATACCTATGCGCTTTTCTATCAATTGCCCAACAGTAATTTGTCTACCCACCGTATGCTATTTATTCGAGGGAGAAGCCTCTAGTGAAAACTATGGCCCCGTGTCTACTTTTTAACATATTACAAAAACCAAAAAGACCTTGCTGTAGTTTATTATCTTTTATTTTACTTTGCAATTTATATAGCTACCACTACCAGATTTAATCCTGGTAAGTAACGAGTTCAAGGGGATTTACAACCCTCTTGCCCGTGTTGGGTGCAAATATTTGCTCTTTTGTGTGCATGTACTGTCCACTAGGATTTGCGTGATTCTCCTACTGGTTCGATAACCTTGGTTCTTACTGAGGGAAATACTTATCGGCTACTATATTGCTTCACCCTTCCTCTCCGGGGAAAATCCCAACGCAACTCATAAGTAGCAGAAAGAATTCTGGCGTCGTTTCTGGGGAGACATCATCAAATACATACAAGTACCTTCATTTACATTATCGTTTACTTGCCCTACTTTTTATTTGCTTTTACTAGTCTCGTTACAAAAAAATATCAAAAACAGAAAAATATTTTTACTTTGTTAGTTTGCTTGTTTGCTTGCTTTGCCACTATGGCTAGTTCTTCTCCTGATATTCCTATCCCTCCTTACTTAGGAGAGGGTGTCGGTGTCAAAACCAGCAGATCTAGGGTAGGGGGTCCCGAGTTGTAGATCTTGGATCGATGGGGAACAGTAAACGCAGGGACAGTATTTACCCCCGGTTCGGGCTCTCTCGAAGAGGTAAAACCCTACGTCCTGCTTAATCATATTGATGTGTGTATACGATGGTTACAGAGTTGATCTACCTCGAGATCGGATGAACTAAACCCTAGATCAGTAGGATGATGGTTCTAGCCTCTACGGACCATTTGTCTTTCCAAAGACCCCTCCGGCCATCCCCTCGATCAAGCATGGCCGGATCGGGCTCCAAGGTCAAGTGGGAGGCCTCCAGCGTCACCGAAGACACCATCTTGGAGCTGACGAGCGTCGTCTACCTACCGGCCAACGTCGCCCATCATGCCCCAGAAGAGGGCCAGGTCATCCCCACACAGAGGCCAGTCGAGAGAGTGGTATTCCTCCCCCATTTCATCCGAGGACTAGGTTTCCCTCTCCACCCCTTTGCTAGGGGGCTAATGTTCTTCTACGGGTTGGATTTTCATGATCTCACCCCGAACACCTTCATGCACATCTCGACCTTCAGCATCATCTGCGAGGCCTTCCTGCGGGTCCGGCCACACTTTGATTTGTGGCTCAAGGTCTTCAACATCAAGCCCAAGATCGTCGATGATCAACAACCAGACTGCGGGGTTGGTGGGTCAGCAAACTCCCCCGAGTGGCATGGCCGGATGACACTTTCATAGCGACCGTTAAGATCTGGCAGAAAGAGTGGTTCTACATCACGGAACCACGAGGCGCGGCTTGGGCGGAGATCCCTGCTTTAAGATTCGGGCCCCCCATGAGTCTGGTCTCCTGGACCAGAAAAGGCCTTGACTGGGGGTCGACTACGGAGGTGGAGGCGCTCCAAAGCCGGATATCCAAGATGATGGAGAAGAAGGTTGAATTACCGAACGTGATTCAGATCATTGCTTCACCGGCACTCCTGCCCTGCCAGGACTGGGTTGTTCCCATGTGGTCCTACAAACCCGAAGACCCCTCCACCGTACTCCGCTTCTTTCGCACCTCCCACAACAAACTGTGGAAGGTCCTTTTCAAGCCGCAGAAGGAGTGGCTGACCAAGACAGAGGATATTGGTCTTGATGTCATCTGTTTTTGTGTGTGTGGTGCAACTAAAATCGATCTACATGTCGAAGATACGACCAAGTTATTGAACATATAATGTGAGCTAAATCCAAGTAATGGGTAAACAATACACTTTGCAAAGTCGAAGTAGTTTCCCGCTACAAGAAAGTTGAAGTTGGAGCAAGTTTCCAGTTATGAGGAAGTTGAGGTTGAAGCTCGAAATAGGTTTTCGCCCCGCTTTATATATAAAGCAATCACCAAACCAAGTAAACGGCGGAACGATACAAGATGGTGAGGTAGGCCTCATAAAATGCTGATCTCAGAATAATCGGAACATGTAGAACGCACACGACTATGCTACCGAGAAAGAAAATAGGGAGAACTGAGTATAACACCACACTACGCCCTAAACACCTAAGCTCCACGACAACCCCCCTAGGAGGGGAAATGGCGCAAAGTGTCGCCTTTGTCGAGTCCAAAAGGGACAAGGGTCTACACCCAGAACCCTGGTACGCAGAGGAGCACCACGACGACGTCTTCAGGAATAGAGTGGCTCACGCGAGCGTCGCCATCGTCGGTGACAAAGCACGGAGCTTTCACTCGACAGCTCCCCCGTGCCCCCACAAGGTCTTCAGCACCAGCACGACGAGTTCAGCTCCCCAGACATGGATCGGGGCGACGCCACTGTCAATGAAAGAGAGCGCGCCCGGGCCACCCTTCGCTCCACCTCCCGCTGCCCACACGACCAAGAGGGAAAGCCACCACCACCCACATGGTGCCCGCTGGAGAGCCAACCATGCGGACCGCCATCTAAAGCCACCGCTCCGGCGTCCGAGTCCGAGCCACCGCCATTCGTCCACATCACAGAGCACCAACCACGGAAGGGGGAGCAAAAGGTTTATCCTTTCGCTCCTAGCCCGGCATCAGTCACGAAATCTGGGTTGAAGCCCCCATAGTAGGGGTGTCCACACCTACGTCCCAGCCAGTCCTGGTGGACCTGGGAGAGCACAACCCTGTAACTACCGATGTATGCCACCGAGCCCGCTCACGCGACGCCTCGACTGTTGGGGAACGTAGTAATTTCAAAAAAATTCCTACGCACACACAAGATCATGGTGATGCACAGCAACGAGAGGGGAGAGTGTTGTCTACGTACCCTCGTAGACCGAAGCGGAAGCGTTGACGCAACGTAGAGGAAGTAGTCGTACGTCTTCCCGGTCCAACCGATCCAAGCACCGTTACTCCGGCACCTCCGAGTTCTTAGCACACGTTCAGCTCGATGACGCTCCCCGGGCTCCGATCCAGCAAAGCTTCAGGGATGAGTTCCGTCAGCACGACGACGTGATGACGATGATGATGTTCTACCGACGCAGGGCTTCGCGTAAGCACTGCAACGATATGACCGAGGTGGAATATGGTGGAAGGGGGCACCGCACACGGCTAAGGAACAATCACGAAGATCAACTTGTGTGTTCTAGGGTACCCCCTGCCCCCGTATATAAAGGAGGGAGGGGGGAGGCCGGCCGGCCCTATGGGGCACGCCAAAGGGAGGGGGGAGTCCTCCTCCTAGTGGGAGTAGGACTCCCCTTTCCTAGTCCAACTAGGAAGAGAGAGGGGGAAGGAAAGAGAGGGAGAGGGAGAGGGAAAGGGGGCCGCGCCCCCCTCCTAGTCCTATTCGGACTCCCCATGAGGGGGGGCGCGCCACCTCCTAGGCTGCTGCCCTCTCTCTCCCCTCAGGCCCACTAAGGCCCAATACTTCCTCGGGGGGTTCCGGTAACCCCTCCGGCACTCCGGTTTTCTCCGAAACCACTTGGAACAATTCTAGTGTCCGAATAAAGCCGTCCAATATATCGATCTTTATGTCTCGACCATTTCGAGACTCCTCGTCATGTCCGTGATCATATCCGGGACTCCGAACTACCTTCGGTACATCAAAATGTATAAACTCATAATATCTGTCATCGTAACGTTAAGCGTGCGGACCCTACGGTTCGAGAACAATGTAGACATGACCGAGACACGTCTCCGGCCAATAACCAATAGCGGGACCTGGATGCCCATATTGGCTCCTACATATTCTACGAAGATCTTTATCGGTCAGACCACATAACAACATACGTTGTTCCCTTTGTCATCGGTATGTTACTTGCCCGAGATTCGATCGTCGGTATCCAATACCTAGTTCAATCTCGTTGCCGGCAAGTCTCTTTACTCGTTCCGTAATACATCATCTCACAACTAACATATTAGTTGCAATGCTTGCAAGGCTTATGTGATGTGCATTACCGAGAGGGCCCAGAGATACCTCTCCGACTATCGGAGTGACAAATCCTAATCTCGAAATACGCCAACCCAACAAGTACCTTTGGAGACACCTATAGAGCACCTTTATAATCACCTAGTTACGTTGTGACGTTTGGTAGCACACAAAGTGTTCCTCCGGTAAACGGGAGTTGCATAATCTCATAGTCACAGGAACATGTATAAGTCATGAAGAAAGCAATAGCAACATACTAAACGATCGGGTGCTAAGCTAATGGAATGGGTCATGTCAATCAGATCATTCAACTAATGATGTGACCTCGTTAATCAAATAACAACTCTTTGTTCATGGTTAGGAAACATAACCATCTTTGATTAACGAGCTAGTCAAGTAGAGGCATACTAGTGACACTCTGTTTGTTTATATATTCACACATGTATTATGTTTCCGGCTAATACAATTCTAGCATGAATAATAAACATTTATCATGATATACGAGGAAATAAATAATAACTTTATTATTGCCTCTAGGGCATATTTCCTTCAGTCTCCCACTTGCACTAGAGTCAGTAATCTAGATTACACAGTAATGATTCTAAAACCCATGGAGTTTTGGTACTGATCATGTTTTGATCGTGGAAGAGGCTTAGTCAACGGGTCTGCTACATTCAGATCCGTATGTATCTTGCAAATCTCTATGTCTCCCACCTGGACTAGATCCCGGATGGAATTGAAGCGTCTCTTGATGTGCTTGGTTCTCTTGTGAAATCTGGATTCCTTTGCCAAGGCAATTGCACCAGTATTGTCACAGAAGATTTTCATTGGACCCGATGCACTAGGTATGACACCTAGATCGGATATGAACTCATTCATCTAGACTCCTTCATTTGCTGCTTCCGAAGCAGCTATGTACTCCGCTTCACATGTAGATCCCGCCACGACGCTTTGTTTAGAACTGCACCAACTGACAGCTCCACCGTTTAATGTAAACACGTATCCGGTTTGCGATTTAGAATCGTCCGGATCAGTGTCAAAGCTTGCATCAACGTAACCGTTTACGATGAGCTCTTTGTCACCTCCATATACGAGAAACATATCCTTAGTCCTTTTCAGGTACTTCAGGATGTTCTTGACCGCTGTCCAGTGATCCACTCCTGGATTACTTTGGTACCTCCCTGCTAAACTTATAGCAAGACACACATCAGGTCTGGTACACAGCATTGCATACATGATAGAGCCTATGGCTGAAGCATAGGGAACATCTTTCATTTTCTCTCTATCTTCTGCAGTGGTCGGGCATTGAGTCTTACTCAACTTCACACCTTGTAGTACAGGCAAGAATCCTTTCTTTGCTTGATCCATTTTGAACTTCTTCAAAACTTTGTCAAGGTATGTGCTTTGTGAAATTCCAATTAAGCGTCTTGATCTATCTCTATAGATCTTGATGCCCAATATGTAAGCAGCTTCACCGAGGTCTTTCATTGAAAAATTCTTATTCAAGTATCCCTTTATGCTATCCAGAAATTCTATATAATTTCCGATTAGTAATATGTCATCCACATATAATATTAGAAATGCTACAGAGCTCCCACTCACTTTCTTGTAAATACAGGCTTCTCCAAAAGTCTGTACAAACCCAAATGCTTTGATCACACTATCAAAGCGTTTATTCCAACTCCGAGAGGCTTGCACCAGTCCATAAATGGATCGCTGGAGCTTGCACACTTTGTTAGCTCCCTTTGGATCGATAAAACCTTCTGGTTGCATCATATACAACTCTTCTTCCAGAAATCCATTCAGGAATGCAGTTTTTACATCCATCTGCCAAATTTCATAATCATAAAATGCGGCAATTGCTAACATGATTCGGACAGACTTAAGCATCGCTACGGGTGAGAAGGTCTCATCGTAGTCAATCCCTTGAACTTGTCGAAAACCTTTTGCGACAAGTCGAGCTTTGTAGACAGTAACATTACCGTCAGCGTCAGTCTTCTTCTTGAAGATCCATTTATTCTCAATTGCTTGCCGACCATCGGACAAGTCAACCAAAGTCCACACTTTGTTCTCATACATGGATCCCATCTCAGATTTCATGGCTTCAAGCCATTTTGCGGAATCTGGGCTCACCATCGCTTCTTCATAGTTCGTAGGTTCACCATGATCTAGTAGCATGATTTCCAGAACAGGATTGCCGTACCACTCTGGTGCGGATCTTACTCTGGTTGATCTATGAGGTTCTGTAGTAAGTTGATCTGAAGTTGCATGATCATCATCATTAACTTCCTCACTAATTGGTTTAGACGTCACAGAAACTGGTTCCTGTGATGTGCTATTTCCCAATAAGGGAGCAGGTATAGTTACCTCATCAAGTTCTACTTTCCTCCCACTCACTTCTTTCGAGAGAAACTCCTTCTCTAGAAAGGATCCATTTTTAGCAACGAATGTCTTGCCTTCGGATCTGTGATAGAAGGTGTACCCAACAGTTTCCTTTGGGTATCCTAAGAAGACACATTTCTCCGATTTGGGTTTGAGCTTATCAGGTTGAAGCTTTTTCACATAAGCATCGCAGCCCCAAACTTTAAGAAACGACAACTTTGGTTTCTTGCCAAACCATACTTCATAAGGCGTTGTCTCAACGGATTTTGATGGTGCTCTATTTAACGTGAATGCGGCCGTCTCTAAAGCATAACCCCAAAATGATAGTGGTAAATCTGTAAGAGACATCATAGATCGCACCATATCAAGTAAAGTATGATTACGACGATCGGACACACCATTACGTTGTGGTGTTCCGGGTGGCGTGAGTTGCGAAACTATTCCGCATTGTTTCAAATGTAGACCAAACTCGTAACTCAAATATTCTCCTCCATGATCAGATCGTAGAAACTTTATTTTCTTGTTACGATGATTTTCAACTTCACTCTGAAATTCTTTGAACTTTTCAAATGTTTCAGACTTGTGTTTCATTAAGTAGATATACCCATATCTGCTTAAATCATCTGTGAAGGTGAGAAAATAACGATATCCGCCACGAGCTTCAATATTCATTGGACCACATACATCTGTATGTATGATTTCCAACAAATCTGTTGCTCTCTCCATAGTACCAGAAAACGGTGTTTTAGTCATCTTGCCCATGAGGCACGGTTCGCAAGTACCAAGTGATTCATAATCAAGTGGTTCCAAAAGTTCATCAGTATGGAGTTTCTTCATGCACTTTACACCGATATGACCTAAACGGCAGTGCCATAAATAAGTTGCACTATCATTATCAACTCTGCATCTTTTGGCTTCAACATTATGAATATGTGTATCACTACTATCGAGATTCATCAAAAATAGACCACTCTTCAAGGGTGCATGACCATAAAAGATATTACTCATAAAAATAGAACAACCATTATTCTCCGATTTAAATGAATAACCGTCTCGCATCAAACAAGATCCAGATATAATGTTCATGCTCAACGCTGGCACCAAATAACAATTATTTAGGTCTAATACTAATCCCGAAGGTAGATGTAGAGGTAGCGTGCCGACCGCGATCACATCGACTTTGGAACCATTTCCCACGCGCATCGTCACCTCGTCCTTTGCCAGTGTTCGCTTAATCCGTAGTCCCTGTTTCGAGTTGCAAATATTACCAACAGAACCAGTATCAAATACCCAGGTGCTACTGCGAGCTCTAGTAAGGTACACATCAATAACATGTATATCACATATACCTTTGTTCACCTTGCCATCCTTCTTATCCGCCAAATACTTGGGGCAGTTCCGCTTCCAGTGACCAGTCTGCTTGCAGTAGAAGCACTCAGTTTCAGGCTTAGGTCCAGACTTGGGTTTCTTCTCTTGAGCAACAACTTGTTTGATGTTCTTCTTGAAGTTCCCCTTCTTTTTCCCTTTGCCCTTTTTCTTGAAACTAGTGGTCTTGTTGACCATCAACACTTGATGCTCCTTCTTGATTTCTACCTCCGTAGCCTTTAGCATTGCGAAGAGCTCGGGAATCGTCTTATCCATCCCTTGCATATTAAGTTCATCACGAAGCCTTTGTAGCTTGGTGGAAGTGATTGGAGAATTTTGTCAACGACGTAATCATCCGGAAGATTAACTCTTAGTTGAATCAAGTGATTACAATACCCAGACATTTTGAGTATATGCTCACTCACAGAACTATTCTCCTCCATCTTGCAGCTATAAAACTTGTTGGAGACTTCATATCTCTCAATCCGGGCATTCTGTTGGAATATTAACTTCAACTCTTGGAACATCTCATATGCCCCATGACGTTCAAAACGTCGTTGAAGTCCCGGTTCTAAGCCGTAAAGCATGGCACATTGAACTATCGAGTAGTCATCAGCTTTGCTCTGCCAGACGTTCTTAACATCGTCAGTTGCATCAGCAGCAGGCCTGGCACCCAGCGGTGCTTCCAGGACGTAACTCTTCTGTGCAGCAATGAGGATAATCCTCAAGTTACGGACCCAGCCCGTGTAATTGCTACCATCATCTTTCAACTTTGCTTTCTCAAGGAACGCATTAAAATTCAACGGAACAACAGCACGGGCCATCTATCTAGAATCAACATAAACAAGCAAGATACTATCAGGGACTAAGTTCATGATAAATTTAAGTTAAATTAATCATATTACTTAAGAACTCCCACTTAGATAGACATCCCTCTAATCCTCTAAGTGATCACGTGATCCAAATCAACTAAACCATAACCGATCATCACGTGAAATGGATTAGTCTTCAATGGTGAACATCATTATGTTGATCATATCTACTATATGATTCATGCTCGACCTTTCGGTCTCCGTGTTCCGAGGCCATATCTGCATATGCTAGGCTCGTCAAGTATAACCCGAGTATTCTGCGTGTGCAAAACTGGCTTGCACCCATTGTAGATGGACGTAGAGCTTATCACACCCGATCATCACGTGGTGTCTGGGCACGACGAACTTTGGCAACGGTGCATACTCAGGGAGAACACCTCTTGATAATTTAGTGAGAGATCATCTTATAATGCTACCGTCAATCAAAGCAAGATAAGATGCATAAAAAGATAAACATCACATGCAATCAATATAAGTGATATGATATGGCTATCATCATCTTGTGCTTGTGATCTCCATCTCCGAAGCACCGTCATGATCACCATCGTCACCGGCGCGACACCTTGATCTCCATCGTAGCATCGTTGTCGTCTTGCCAATCTTATGCTTCTACGACTATCGCTACCGCTTAGTGATAAAGTAAAGCATTACAGGGCGATTGCATTGCATACAATAAAGCGACAACCATATGGCTCCTGCCAGTTGCCGATAACTCAGTTACAAAACATGATCATCTCATACAATAAAATTTAGCATCATGCCTTGACCATATCACATCACAACATGCCCTGCAAAAACAAGTTAGACGTCCTCTACTTTGTTTGTTGCAAGTTTTACGTGGCTGCTACGGGCTTAAGCAAGAACCAATCTCACCTACGCATCAAAACCACAATGATAGTTTGTCAAGTTGATGCCGTTTTAACCTTCGCAAGGACCGGGTGTAGCCACACTCGGTTCAACTAAAGTTGGAGAAACTGACACTTGCCAGCCACCTGTGTGCAAAGCACGGCGATAGAACCAGTCTCGCGTAAGCGTACACGTAATGTCGGTCCGGGCCGCTTCATCCAACAATACCGCCGAACCAAAGTATGACATGCTGGTAGGCAGTATGACTTATATCGCCCACAACTCACTTGTGTTCTACTCGTGCAAATAACATCAAACCATAAAAACCTAGGCTCAGATGCCACTGTTGGGGAACGTAGTAATTTCAAAAAAATTCCTACGCACACACAAGATCATGGTGATGCACAGCAACGAGAGGGGAGAGTGTTGTCTACGTACCCTCATAGACCGAAGCGGAAGCGTTGACGCAACGTAGAGGAAGTAGTCGTACGTCTTCCCGGTCCAACCGATCCAAGCACCGTTACTCCGGCACCTCCGAGTTCTTAGCACACGTTCAGCTCGATGACGCTCCCCGGGCTCCGATCCAGCAAAGCTTCGGGGATGAGTTCCGTCAGCACGACGGCGTGGTGACGATGATGATGTTCTACCGACGCAGGGCTTTGCCTAAGCACTGCAACGATATGACCGAGGTGGAATATGGTGGAAGGGGGCACCGCACACGGCTAAGGAACGATCACGAAGATCAACTTGTGTGTTCTAGGGTGCCCCCCTGCCCCCGTATATAAAGGAGGGAGGGGGAGGCCGGCCGGCCCTATGGGGCACGCCAAAGGGAGGGGGAGTCCTCCTCCTGGTGGGAGTAGGACTCCCCTTTCCTAGTCCAACTAGGAAGAGAGAGGGGGAAGGAAAGAGAGGGAGAGGGAGAGGGAAAGGGGGTCGCACCCCCCTCCTAGTCCTATTCGGACTCCCCATGAGGGGGGCGCCACCTCCTAGGATGCTGCCCTCTCTCTCTCCCCTCAGGCCCACTAAGGCCCAATACTTCCCCGGGAGGTTCCGGTAACCCCTCCGGCACTCCGGTTTTCTCCGAAACCACTTGGAACAATTCCGGTGTCCGAATATAGCCGTCCAATATATCGATCTTTATGTCTCGACCATTTCGAGACTCCTCGTCATGTCCGTGATCATATCCGGGACTCCGAACTACCTTCGGTACATCAAAATGTATAAACTCATAATAACTGTCATCGTAACGTTAAGCGTGCGGACCCTACGGTTCGAGAACAATGTAGACATGACCGAGACACGTCTCCGGCCAATAACCAATAGCGGGACCTGGATGCCCATATTGGCTCCTACATATTCTACGAAGATCTTTATCGGTCAGAACGCATAACAACATACGTTGTTCCCTTTGTCATCGGTATGTTACTTGCCCGAGATTCGATCGTCGGTATCCAATACCTAGTTCAATCTCGTTGCCGGCAAGTCTCTTTACTCGTTCCGTAATACATCATCTCACAACTAACATATTAGTTGCAATGCTTGCAAGGCTTATGTGATGTGCATTACCGAGAGGGCCCAGAGATACCTCTTCGACTATCGGAGTGACAAATCCTAATCTCGAAATACGCCAACCGAACAAGTACCTTTGGAGACACCTGTAGAGCACCTTTATAATCACCTAGTTACGTTGTGACGTTTGGTAGCACACAAAGTGTTCCTCCGGTAAACGGGAGTTGCATAATCTCATAGTCATAGGAACATGTATAAGTCATGAAGAAAGCAATAGCAACATACTAAACGATCGGGTGCTAAGCTAATGGAATGGGTCATGTCAATCAGATCATTCAACTAATGATGTGACCTCGTTAATCAGATAACAACTCTTTGTTCATGGTTAGGAAACATAACCATCTTTGATTAACGAGCTAGTCAAGTAGAGGCATACTAGTGACACTCTGTTTGTTTATATATTCACACATGTATTATGTTTCCGGCTAATACAATTCTAGCATGAATAATAAACATTTATCATGATATATGAGGAAATAAATAATAACTTTATTATTGCCTCTAGGGCATATTTCCTTCATCGACGTGGTCGCCGACTCGACCTACCCGACAAAATAGCGAAAACCTCACCATCACCATCGACCACCGCATCCACGAGGAGAGACCTCATTGCCTGCGGACACCACCTGGATCGAGCCCTCCATCACCTACCCGAAGCGAGAGCTCTGACCCACCTCGGTGTTGGAAATATGCCCTAGAGGCAATAATAAAAGGATTATTATTATATTTCCTTGTTCATGATAATTGTCTTTTATTCATGCTATACTTGTGTTATCCGGAAATCATAATACATGTGTGAATACATAGACACCAACAAGTCCCTAGTAAGCCTCTAGTTGACTAGCTCGTTGATCAATAGATAGTCATGGTTTCCTGACTATGGACATTGGATGTCATTGGTAACGAGATCACATCATTAGGAGAATGATGTGATGGACAAGACCCAATCCTAAGCATAGCACAAGATCGTTTAATTCGTTTGCTAGAGCTTTTCCAATGTCAAGTATCTTTTCCTTAGACCATGAGATCGTGTAACTCTCGGATACCGTAGGAGTGCTTTGGGTGTGCCAAACGTCACAACGTAACTGGGTGACTATAAAGGTATACTACGGGTATCTCTGAAAGTATCTGTTGGGTTGACATGGATCGAGACTAGGATTTGTCACTCCGTATGACGGAGAGGTATCACGGGGCCCACTCGGTAATGCATCATCATAATGAGCTCAATGTAATCAAAGTGTTTGATCACGGGATCATGCATTACGGTACGAGTAAAGTGACTTGCCTGTAACGAGATTGAACGAGGTATTGGGATACCGACGATCGAATCTCGGGCTAGTAAAATACCGATTGACAAAGGGAATTGTATACGGGGTTGCTTGAATCCTCGACATCGTGGTTCATCCGATGAGATCATCGAGGAGCATGTGGGAGCCAACATGGGTATCCAGATCCCGCTGTTGGTTATTGGCCGGAGAGCTGTCTCGGTCATGTCTACGTGTCTCCCGAACCCATAGGGTCTACACACTTAAGGTTCGGTGACGCTAGGGTTATTAGGTAGATTTATATGTGATTACCGAATGTTGTTCGGAGTCCCGGATGAGATCCCGGATGTCACGAGGAGTTTCGGAATAGTCCGAAGGTAAAGATTTATATATGGGAAGTTGTCATACGGTCACCGGAAAGGTTCGGGGGCATATCGGTATTGTACCGGGGCCACCTGAGGGTTTCCGGGGGTCCACCGGGAGGGGCCACCTCTCCCGAAGGGCCTTATGGGCTGTATGAGGAAGGGATCCAGCCCAAAGTGGGCTGGGGCGCCACTCCCCCTAGGGCCCATGCGCCTAGGGTTGGGGGAAACCCTGAGGGGGGCGCCCCCCTTGCTTGGGGGGCAAGCCCCCCCCTTGGCCGCCCCCCTCTAGATCTCATCTAGAGGGGCCGACCCCCCTTCTCCCTTCCCCTATAAATAGAGGGGAGAGGGGAGGGCTGCCTGACACATCCAAGGCGCAGCCCCTCCCCTCCCCAATACCTCTCCTCCTCCGTCACGAGCTTAGCGAAGCCCTGCCGGAGTACTGCTGCTCCACCACCACCACACCGTCGTGCTGCTGCTGGAGCCATCTTCCTCAACCTTTCCTCCCCCTTGCTGGATGAAGAAGTAGGAGACGTCATCCGCTCCGTACGTGTGTTGAACGCGGAGGTGCCGTCCGTTCGGCACTTGGTCATCGGTGATTTGGATCACGGCGAGTACGACTCCATTGTCCATGTTCTAGTGAACGCTTCCGCTCGCGATCTACAAAGGTATGTAGATGCATCCGATCACTCGTTGCTAGATGAACTCATAGATGGATCTTGGTGAAACCGTAGGAAAATTTTGTTTTCTGCAACATTCTCCAACAGTGGTATCAGAGCTAGGTCTATGCGTAGTTCTCTTTGCATGAGTAGAACACAATTTGTTGTGGGCGTAGATGTTGTCAACTTTCTTGCCGCTACTAGTCTTATTTTGCTTCAGCGGTATTGTGGGATGAAGCGGCCCGGACCAACCTTACACGTACGCTTACGTGAGACCGGTTCCACCGACTAACATGCACTAGTTGCATAAGGTGGCTGGCGGGTGCCTGTCTCTCCCACTTTAGTTGGAGCGGATTTGACGAAAAGGGTCCTTATGAAGGGTAAATAGAAGTTGACAAATCACATTGTGGCTTTAACGTAGGTAAGAAAACATTCTTGCTAGAACCCTATTGCAGCCACGTAAAACTTGCAACAACAATTAGAGGACGTCTAACTTGTTTTTGCAGCAAGTGTTCTTGTGATGTGATATGGCCAAAGTTGTGATGAATGATGAATGATATATATGTGATGTATGAGATCATGCTCATGTAATAGGAATCACGACTTGCATGTCGATGAGTATGACAACCGGCAGGAGCCATAGGAGTTGTCTTTATTTTTGTATGACCTGCGTGTCATTGAGAAACGCCATGTAAATTACTTTACTTTATTGCTAAACGTGTTAGCCGTAGTAGTAGAAGTAATAGTTGGCGAGCAACTTCATGGAGACACGATGATGGAGATCATGATGATGGAGATCATGGTGTCATGCCGGTGACAAGATGATCATGGAGTCCCAAGATGGAGATCAAAGGAGCTATGTGATATTGGACATATCATGTCACTATTATTATTTGATTGCATGTGATGTTTATCATGTTTTTGCATCTTGTTTACTTAGAACGACGGTAGTAAATAAGATGATCCCTCATAACAATTTCAAGAAAGTGTTCCCCCTAACTGTGCGCCGTTGCGACAGTTCGTTGTTTCGAAGCACCACGTGATGATCGGGTGTGATAGATTCCAACGTTCACATACAACGGGTGTAAGACAGATTTACACATCCAAACACTTAGGTTAACTTGACGAGCCTAGCATGTACAGACATGGCCTCGGAACACAAGAGACCGAAAGGTCGAACATGAGTCGTATGAAAGATACGATCAACATGGAGATGTTCACCGATGATGACTAGTCCGTCTCACGTGATGATCGGACACGGCCTAGTCGAGTCGGATCATGTTTCACTTAGATGACTAGAGGGATGTCTAATCTGAGTGGGAGTTCATTATATAATTTGATTAGATGAACTTAATTATCATGAACTTATTCTAAATAAACTTTGCAATATGTCTTGTAGATCAAATGGCCCACGCTAATGTCAACCTCAACTTCAACGCGTTCCTAGAGAAAACCAAGCTGAAAGATGATGGCAGCAACTATACGGACTGGGTCCGGAACCTGAGGATCATCCTCATAGCTGCCAGGAAACAATATGTCCTAGAAGCGCCGCTAGGTGATGCACCCGTCCCAGAGAACCAAGACGTTATGAACGCTTGGCAGCAGCGTGCTGATGATTACTCCCTCGTTCAGTGCGGCATGCTTTACAGCTTAGAACCGGGGCTCCAAAAGCGTTTTGAGCAACACGGAGCATATGAGATGTTCGAAGAGCTGAAAATGGTTTTCCAAGCTCATGCCCGGGTCGAGAGATATGAAGTCTCCGACAAGTTCTACAGTTGTAAGATGGAGGAAAATAGTTCTGTCAGTGAACACATACTCAAGATGTCTGGGTCGCACAACCGCTTGACTCAGCTGGAGATTAACCTCCCAGACAAGGCGGTCATTGACAGAATCCTTCAGTCGCTCCCACCTAGCTACAAGAGCTTTGTGATGAACTACAATATGCAGGGGATGGAAAAGACCATTCCTGAGGTATTTGCTATGCTGAAATCAGCGGAGGTAGAAATCAAAAGGGAACATCAAGTGTTGATGGTCAATAAAACCACCAAGTTCAAGAAGGGCAAGGGTAAGAAGAACTTCAAGAAGGACGGCAAGGATGTTGCCGCGCCCGGTAAGCCAGTTGCCGGGAAGAAGTCAAAGCATGGACCCAAGCCTGAGACCGAGTGCTTTTATTGCAAAGGGAAGGGTCACTGGAAGCGGAACTGCCCCAAGTACTTAGCGGACAAGAAGGCCGGCAACACTAAAGGTATATGTGATATACATGTAATTGATGTGTACCTTACCAGTGCTCGTAGTAGCTCCTGGGTATTTGATACCGGTGTCGTTGCTCATATTTGTAACTCAAAACAGGAGCTGTGGAATAAGCGGAGACTGGCGAAGGACGAGGTGACGGTGCGCGTCGGGAATGGTTCCAAGGTCGATGTGATCGCCGTCGGCATGCTACCTCTACATTTACCTATGGGATTAGTTTTAAACCTTAATAATTGTTATTTAGTGCCAAGTTTGAGCATGAACATTGTATCTGGATCTCGTTTAATACGAGATGGCTACTCATTTAAATCCGAGAATAATGGTTGTTCTATTTATATGAGTGATATGTTTTATGGTCATGCTCCGATGGTCAATGGTTTATTCTTAATGAATCTCGTGCGTGATGTTACACATATTCATAGTGTGAGTACCAAAAGATGTAAAGTTAATAACGATAGTCCCACATAGTTGTGGCACTGCCGCCTTGGTCACATTGGTGTCAAGCGCATGAAGAAGCTCCATGCTGATGGACTTTTAGAGTCTCTCGATTATGAATCATTTGACACACGCGAACCATGCCTCATGGGAAAAATGACCAAGACTCCGTTCTCCGGAACAATGGAGCGAGCAACCAACTTATTGGAAATCATACATACTGATGTATGCGGTCCAATGAGTGTTGAGGCTCGCGGAGGATATCGTTATGTTCTCACTCTTACTGATGACTTAAGTAGATATGGGTATGTCTACTTGATGAAACAAAAGTCTGAGACCTTTGAAAAGTTCAAGGAATTTCAAAATGAGGTAGAGAATCAACGTGACCGAAAAATAAAGTTCTTACGATCAGATCGTGGAGGAGAATATTTAAGTCACGAATTTGGCATACACTTAAGGAAATGTGGAATCGTTTCACAACTCACGCCTCCTGGAACACCTCAACGTAACGGTGTGTCCGAACGTCGTAATCACACTCTATTGGATATGGTGCGATCTATGATGTCTCTTACTGATTTACCGCTATCATTTTGGGGATACGCTCTAGAGACAGCTACATTCACTTTAAATAGGGCACCGTCTAAATCCATTGAGACGACACCGTATGAATTATGGTTTGGGAAGAAACCTAAGCTGTCGTTTCTAAAAGTTTGGGGATGCGATACTTATGTCAAGAAACTTCAACCTGAAAAGCTCGAACCCAAGTCGGAAAAATGCGTCTTCATAGGATACCCTAAGGAAACCATTGGGTATACCTTCTACCTAAGATCCGAAGGCAAGATCTTTGTTGCCAAGAACGGATCCTTTCTAGAGAAAGAGTTTCTCTCGAAAGAAGTAAGTGGGAGGAAAGTGGAACTTGATGAAGTATTACCTCTTGAACCAGAGAGTAGCGCAGCTCAAGAAAATGTTTCTGTGGTGCCTCCACCGGTTAGAGAGGAGGTTAATGATGATGATCATGAAACTTCAGATCAAGTTACTACTGAACTTCGTAGGTCCACAAGGACACGTTCCGCACCAGAGTGGTACGACAACCCTGTCCTAGAAATCATGTTGTTAGACAATGGTGAACCTTCGAACTATGAAGAAGCGATGGCGCGCCCAGATTCCAACAAATGGCTAGAAGCCATGCAATCCGAGATAGGATCCATGTATGAAAACAAAGTATGGACTTTGACAGACTTGCCCGATGATCGGCGAGCGATAGAGAACAAATTGATCTTTAAGAAGAAGACAGACGCGGATGGTAATGTCACCATCTATAAAGCTCGACTTGTCGCTAAGGGTTATCGGCAAGTTCAAGGGGTTGACTACGATGAGACCTTCTCTCCCGTAGCGAAGCTGAAGTCCGTCCAAATCATGTTAGCAATTGCCGCATACTATGATTATGAGATATGGCAAATGGACGTCAAAACGGCATTCCTTAACGGTTATCTTAAGGAAGAACTGTATATGATGCAGCCGGAAGGTTTTGTCAACCCTAAGAATGCTAACAAGGTATGCAAGCTCCAGCGATCCATTTATGGGCTGGTGCAAGCATCTCGGAGTTGGAACATTCGCTTTGATGAGATGATCAAGGCATTTGGGTTTATGCAGACTTATGGAGAAGCCTGCGTTTACAAGAAAGTGAGTGGGAGCTCTGTAGCATTTCTCATATTATATGTAGATGACATACTTTTGATGGGAAATAATATAGAACTTTTGGACAGCATTAAGGCCTACTTGAATAAGAGTTTTTCAATGAAGGACCTTGGAGAAGCTGCTTATATATTAGGCATCAAGATCTATAGAGATAGATCAAGACGCCTCATAGGTCTTTCACAAAGCACATACCTTGAAAAGATATTGAAGAAGTTCAATATGGATCAGTCCAAGAAGGGGTTCTTGCCTGTGTTGCAAGGTGTGAAATTGAGCTCAGCTCAATGTCCGACCACGGCAGAAGATATAGAAGAGATGAGTGTCATCCCCTATGCCTCAGCCATAGGGTCTATTATGTATGCCATGCTGTGTACCAGACCTGATGTAAACCTTGCCGTAAGTTTGGTAGGAAGGTACCAAAGTAATCCCGGCAAGGAACACTGGATAGCGGTCAAGAATATCCTGAAGTACCTGAAAAGGACTAAGGACATGTTTCTCGTTTATGGAGGTAACGAAGAGCTCGTCGTAAAGGGTTACGTCGACGCTAGCTTCGACACAGATCTGGATGACTCTAAGTCACAAACTGGATACGTGTATATGTTAAATGGTGGAGCAGTAAGCTGGTGCAGCTGCAAGCAGAGCGTCGTGGCGGGATCTACATGTGAAGCGGAGTACATGGCAGCCTTGGAGGCAGCACATGAAGCAATTTGGGTGAAGGAGTTCATCACCGACCTAGGAGTCATGCCCAATGCGTCGGGGCCGATCAAACTCTTCTGTGACAACACTGGAGCTATTGCACTTGCCAAGGAGCCCAGGTTTCACAAGAAGACCAGGCACATCAAGCGTCGCTTCAACTCCATTCGTGAAAATGTTCAAGATGGAGACATAGAAATTTGCAAAGTGCATACGGATCTGAATGTCGCAGATCCGTTGACTAAACCTCTTCCGCGAGCAAAACATGATCAAGACCAGAACTCTATGGGTGTTCGATTCATCACAATGTAACTAGATTATTGACTCTAGTGCAAGTGGGAGACTGTTGGAAATATGCCCTAGAGGCAATAATAAAAGGATTATTATTATATTTCCTTGTTCATGATAATTGTCTTTTATTCATGCTATAATTGTGTTATCCGGAAATCGTAATACATGTGTGAATACATAGACACCAACAAGTCCCTAGTAAGCCTCTAGTTGACTAGCTTGTTGATCAATAGACAGTCATGGTTTCCTGACTATGGACATTGGATGTCATTGGTAACGAGATCACATCATTAGGAGAATGATGTGATGGACAAGATCCAATCCTAAGCATAGCACAAGATCGTATAATTCGTTTGCTAGAGCTTTTCCAATGTCAAGTATCTTTTCCTTAGACCATGAGATCGTGTAACTCCCGGATACCGTAGGAGTGCTTTGGGTGTGCCAAACGTCACAACGTAACTGGGTGACTATAAAGGTATACTACGGGTATCTCTGAAAGTATCTGTTGGGTTGACATGGATCGAGACTAGGATTTGTCACTCCGTATGACGGAGAGGTATCACGGGGCCCACTCGGTAATGCATCATCATAATGAGCTCAATGTAATCAAAGTGTTTGATCACGGGATCATGCATTACGGTACGAGTAAAGTGACTTGCCTGTAACGAGATTGAACGAGGTATTGGGATACCGACGATCGAATCTCGGGCTAGTAAAATCCCGATTGACAAAGGGAATTGTATACGGGGTTGCTTGAATCCTCGACATCGTGGTTCATCCGATGAGATCATCGAGGAGCATGTGGGAGCCAACATGGGTATCCAGATCCCGCTGTTGGTTATTGGCCGGAGAGCTGTCTTGGTTATGTCTACGTGTCTCCCGAACCCGTAGGGTCTACACACTTAAGGTTCGGTGACGCTAGGGTTATTAGGAAGATTTATATGTGATTACCGAATGTTGTTCGGAGTCCCGGATGAGATCCCGGACGTCACGAGGAGTTCCGGAATAGTCCGGAGATAAAGATTTATATATGAGAAGTTGTCATACGGTCACCGGAAAGGTTCGGGGGCATATCGGTATTGTACCGGGGCCACCTGAGGGGTTCCGGGGGTCCACCGGGAGGGGCCACCTCTCCCGGAGGGCCTTATGGGCTGTATGAGGAAGGGATCCAGCCCAAAGTGGGCTGGGGCGCCACTCCCCCCTAGGGCCCATGCGCCTAGGGTTGGGGGAAACCCTGAGGGGGGGGGGGCGCCCCCCTTGCTTGGGGGGCAAGCCCCCTCCCCTTGGCCGCCGCCCCCCTCTAGATCTCATCTAGAGGGGCCGCCCCCCCTTCTCCCTTCCCCTATAAATAGAGGGGCGAGGGGAGGGCTGCCTGACACATCCAAGGCGCAGCCCCTCCCCTCCCCAACACCTCTCCTACTCCGTCACGAGCTTAGCGAAGCCCTGCCGGAGTACTGCTGCTCCACCACCACCACGCCGTCGTGCTGCTGCTGGAGCCATCTTCCTCAACCTCTCCTCCCCCTTGCTAGATCAAGAAGGAGGAGACGTCATCCGCTCCGTACATGTGTTGAACGCTGAGGTGTCGTCCGTTCGGCACTTGGTCATCGGTGATTTGGATCACGGCGAGTACGACTCCATCATCCACGTTCTAGTGAACGCTTCCGCTCGCGATCTACAAAGGTATGTAGATGCATCCGATCACTCGTTGCTAGATGAACTCATAGATGGATCTTGATGAAACCGTAGGAAAATTTTGTTTTCTGCAACGTTCTCCAACACTCGGGCCCCAAGCCGACCCGACCAAGCACGAGCCCTGGTTCCTGGCCATCTCTGCAGCACGAAATCGCGCCGCTAGCCCAGATCTAGGAGAAGAAATGGGCTACCACCACTCGCACCCCGCTGCCGAGCACCAACCGCCGCCGCTAAGCCGGCTAGTGCACCCACGCCCCTGGCCGCCCGCAGAGCCACCCAAACCTGCCGGACCAAGCCACCACGAGCCGGCCCAATGGAGCCACCACCATGCCGAGACGGAGCAGCAGCCGCCAATCCGCACCATCCACGACCCTCGCCACGAGGGACAGCCGTCGTGCAGATCTGGCTGAAGCAGCCCCGCCACCACAGCCACCCCCGCGCTCCTTCCGCCCACCATGCCGCCCGAAGCACGACAAGCACACCTGCGCCCACAAGAGCACCTGCACGTCGCCACACCGCAGCGCCCGACGACCGCGACGCGCCGTCTCCTATGTGCATGGGAACGGGGCTTAGCTGCCGCCGGCTCCGGACGGGCTTTGCCTGGCCAAGCCCCATGGTGGCAGCGAGGGACTGGCGGCGGCGGCCTAGGGTCCCCCCCCCCCCCCCCCGGTCGCTGCGCGGGGACGACATGGGAGGGTTTTGGAAAGGGGTCTGGTCCCTATCCAGTTGAGGTTGAAGCAGTTCGCATTTTAACAAAGAAGAGAATTTACTCATTGAGCTCGCAATCAAGTTCTATATAATATGACCGAAGATATTACCTATATTTGTGCATCATGTTCATCAAGAATGGGTAGATGTAATTATGTGTTGATTTTATTCATGTGGCAGATCCTATGTATGGAACTATTCTTCTGTTCATATTCTGTTCATCATATAGTTCTTCAATATTCGGAAATATTTGGTTATAGTAGACATCTGTTTTCCTTACCCCTTTGGACATCACTATGATATACTCCCTCCGTCCCAAAATTCTTGTCTTAAATTTGTCTAAATATGTATCAAGTCACGTTTTAATATTAAATACATCCATATCTAGACAAATCCAAGACAAGAATTTTGATACAGAAGGAGTACATAGTAGTTGACAATTAAAACTACAACCACACAAAGGGCGATGAATTTAGGCAGGACATTGATAGCAACATAATCATGGCACATGATTCGTCATGGTTCTCGATTTTACATGCAAACATACGGCCAATCTTTGGTTCACGCAGTCAAGATAGTCTGGCTTCGTATATAGGGCACAACTATATGAAACTTGTTGTATTTAGCTGTAGGCGGAGAAGCCAATTTCATGAAAATCACATGTGAAAGTTTTCAGAAAAGTTCCAAAACAGTTTGAACTACAGGTCTACAGCATTCAAAAACCATCGAGAACAAACCAAACCACATCTGTAACATACTAAGTATGACCAGTATGGTTTTTAGAAATTGAACTTATCTGGTGAAAACAGTCCTTGAAGAACGATAGGAAAAATAGTTACTTTCTCAGCAATCAGTTGTACAAATTCAACACTTGAGTAGAGTCATGGTACTGAAATCAAGATAATGTAACATCCCATGTTAACTTTTCTCTTATTTGTGAAGATTTAACGCAAGAAAACTTGGCTAGCCTGACAGTTTTTAGCTTTAAGCAACTCCTGCCTTGGCTAGCTCCTCCAACTTCTTGTCGATTTGGGCTTCTGTCAAGCCATCCAAGCGCACGCACCTCTCCACACCCATATCTGACCAGTAGACACACAGTTATACAACATACCTTATACATTAGCTTCAATTCATTAATCCAATACTGTATGCATGAAACAAAAGAAAGGGTGTATTTGGCAATCAATATTCAGTTCTTTGTTGATCATAACATGCCTAGCCCTGTGTTCGCAAAACTACTAGTTTATCACTTTTTCTCAGTTAGTAACTTAGTATGGGCAGTCTTCTCTTCATTTATCATTTAGTTCTTGTAATTAACACATATCCATTTTGAGCATTGTGTACAGAATTTGAAAGCCCAATACATGATCTTAATCTGTGCTTCCTTTCTTTGATAGCTGAAGCCTGTAGGCATCAACATTCCAGACACACTTGTAACATCTCAGTAGCATGCCTGCCTGTCAGTACTATGTAACTTTTGTAACAGGTTATAAGTTGAGAAGAAAGACAGCTGAGCCTGAGCCCAGGAAAAAACTACATCAAATAATTACTGGATTCGCTAGAATGAGCTCCAAATCCCAAACCCAGCCGATCGACCTAGATCAGGAGTCGAGATAGCTGCAGATAGGCCGGAGTTTGCGCACCGAGTCGTTGATCTCAAGCGAAACAAAAAATGAAAGCACACGCGGCAACTAACACCAAAAATCAAAATATGTGGCTCCGAGGGTAACTTACAAATTGAAATGGGCCAATAGATTTTCCAAAATGAATCTGTTTTCTTCACAGCATTGCTTATCAAGACTTCATTGGCATAGATTTATTCGAGTATATGTTTTGCGGGTCTATGAGATAAAACCCGTTTGACATAATAAGGCCCTACTTCTATAAGCATAATACAGTCATGCATATTTTTTGGATAATTGCATGATGGTAACATAGAAGAGTTATGACGGAGCAGAACTATAGTAGTTGAAGGCTACAAGAAAATGCTTATTAAGGATATCCTACCTTATATTAGAAAATCTGGCATCAGACCAAACTCTTTCCTGGTTTGTTTCCTACAACTTTTCTAGAGGAGCACGAAGCAATTTCATCAAGCTGTTGCATTCAACCACACACAAGTCTTCCCAACTTCTGTTTCTACGAGACAAGACTTAAACAATCATGTTGTTTTTTGTTACTGGTGGAGAAGGAAGCTATCCCTTACATAAGCCAGTCTTTTGACTTACACTAGCTAATTGCCCGTGCGTTGCAACGGGCATACACATTCTAATGTTTAACATCAATCATGTCTAACATATACCTTTAGAATACTCATGTACATTATGCGGTATTATTCATTCGATTTACCGTTAAATAATTTCTGCTCCTCCACCAACCCCTCTCTCTTTATCTAAAAAACAAAAACTTGATTAACCTTGAAAAAATAAACCCAGTGTATAGAGGGAATAGAGAGGAGGATGCACGTGCGTGCGTGGGTTGTAGCGCAGGCTTTCCCCTGGTTTTTCTTGGCTTTATAAGCATGGAATGGAGGCAGATGAAGGTTGAGCGAGATGGGAACGCCATGTCTTTTCTAGGTAGTGTAGATAAGCCCAATTTTCTGACCAAAGAGCTTATTGCAGTTATCCACGTTTATCTGCAGTTTTGGTTCTATCAGCTTGTCTGACAAGCTCAAACTTGGTCAAACTTCCAAAGTTATCGAGCATTCCAGATTTTTGGCAATCGTAGACTAACCTAACCTCCATTTAGTCAATGTGGTAATATGTGTTTATGCCATGCTTTCGATGTATTAACTTCACTGTACGTATGCAACTGCTTCAATTGTACTCCCTTCGTTTCTAAATATAAGTCTTTTTAGAGATTTCAATACGAACTACATACGGACAGTGGCGGTGCCAGAATCCAAAGTTTGTGATGTCGTGTTAGCTTGTGTAGTCAATTTCTTGAACTAGTCTGTTCAACAGTGTATTATCCATATCTATATTGATTTGATTTACCAAATTCATGTGTAGTCATATGACTACACAGCTACAACGTGGCTTCGCCACTGCATACGGATGTATATAGACGTATTTTAGAGTGTAGATTCACTCATTTTGCTTTGTATGTAGTCCATATTGGAATCTCTAAAAAGACTTATATTTAGGAACAGAGGGAGTAATATACTTCTGATACTAAATCATCTTAATGTGCTGCAGTGTGCCTATAGCAAAGAATGACAGAGCAACGGAAAACCAAACAAAATAGATGCACTATGCTGCGTGATACAAGTGGTGAGGGCAGCATTTGGGCAACATCAAAATTCTTTTCCACCGATACATAAAAGATGAAAATCCCATATCATGTGCTCAAAATTTCGAGATGAACAATGGAAATCTATGTGGGAACTGGACGGTCCTAAGTCCCCCTTGCCATATCTCCCAAGATAACAAGATCCGGTGGTTCCAACAGAAACATTTCACACTTGAAAGATGCAAGGGTTCCGAAGATCAATAGACCGGAACAGACCCTCTCGGGAACTATGGCAAGAGCAAGATCTCGGGTTCCTGGGAAAGATGAGATCGAGGGCTGCTTACCGTAGCGCGCCCAGAGCTGAGGCTGGACGCCGGAGCACTCGCGGATGAGGACGGGGAGGGTGGGGTTGCGGGTCTTGATGTCACCGTAGTTCTTCTTCACGAACTCCCTGCGAATCAGATCAGAAATCCAACACCACGACATGAGCGAGCGACGAACCGATTGTAGAGAGAGAAATGGGGGAAGAGAAGCGGGTGCGTGGGTGCTACCGGGCGGGGCCGCTGGCAGGGGAAGACTGGCAGAAGAGGAAGCGGATCTCCTTCACGTTCCGGGATAGGCTCGCCCGCCACGCCATCGCCGCCGGCTCCTTCCTTGGATTCTCTTCTCTTCTCGGACCCCTTCTATTCTCTGCCTGGGTTGTATCTTCCTCTGCTGGGGAACGAACGAACTGCCCAGCTGCGGCTGTCTCGTTGGATTCACATTCACGCCGCCCGATCCGGAAAACGGTGTATGGCCGTCAGATTAGGGTTCCGTCTCCACAAAAGTATACGGGCAAACTAATGTGGGTGTTTACACATCGCCCACACGCCTCCATCATCACTCATTTTGCCACGTATCAACGACGACATCAGCAGAAATCTTTTTGATTTTTGGTTTAAAAATGTTTTATCTCCTAATTAAAAAAGCGAATTGAAAATTCGTTTTCACCATTAAATCCGTTTCGACGAGATCTTCAAAACTAGACCCCATGTTGATATGTTTTTACGAATTATTTTTTTCTCAAAAGTTGCCATGATGTCTACACTGTAGTTGTCATAGTGCTTAAACTAAAGTTGCCATATGGCAATTTTAGTTTGTAGATCATGGCAATTTTAGCTTTTTGATGATGACATTATAGTACTTTGATCATGAAAATATATTTTTGTATGAACCATGGCAATTTTAAGTGCATGTATCATGACAATTTTAATTTATGATACATGGCAAGTCTAGCTTCTTAATTTCCCGTTTTATAATATGTCAAAATTTACTTTTAAATGTAGAAGAAAATAGCTAAAACATACAGTGTAAACATCATGGTAATTCATGTGCAATAGACACGACAACTTTTAACAAAAAAGAATTTCGTCGAAATATATAGATATGAGATCTAGTTTCGAAGATCTCGTCGCGAGGAATTTAATGGTGAAAACGGATCTTCAATCGGATTTTTCATTTAAGAGATAAAACATTTTAAAAACAGAAAATCCAAAAAGATTTCCACATGCATGCGATGACATGACGTAGTCTGTACTAGATCATTAATGACGCGCGTTGCCACGCCCGTACATTTTTACAATAAAATGGTAGGTATTTCTAAAAATACATAGGCATACGACATAACATGAAGATTATATATGTTCTTTTTAGAACAATTAAACATCAAGGTAATATAAATAGCATGATGTAATAGTTGGTACACCACAGGAGCAATGCAACAGGTGATTGTTGGCCAGATCATCAAATGCCTTCTTTGTCTCAATTTTTTTCTATTACATGAATTTATGCATAAAACTGAGCAATTTTGAAAGTTTGAAATCTAACATACAAGAACAAAATCTATAAGAAAATCAAACCTGAATTTATTCATGAAGTTGAACAATGTTGAAAGCCTTAAGTCTACCTTGCAATAAGATTATTTTTTAAGAAAAGCAAGCCTGCATTTACGCAAGGAATTGAACAATGTTGAAATCTTGAGATCTAGCTTTTGCACAAAAAAGTAACTCAGTTAAAAAACCTTGATGCAAGTAGACGCATCCGCAACACCACATCCGTCTGCAAAGCCAAAAATATACTAACACTTGTTGATGCTTTAATAGTGTTTTGTAATATTCTCTTTGTGGACAGATGCATACCCATCTGCATCCCTAAAAAATCTTGAAACTTAGAGATCACGTAAAGAAATGTGTGGATGTATAATGGCGATCTATGTCGTGGTATTTCTCACGAGGGGGCTTTGCGAGTCGACAGATGCCACAAGGGCTTAGTGTGTGGGTAAGACTGCTGCTGATAGGACCGGAAGCGGGTATGCGAGTAGCACGCGATGGTTTACCCAGCTTCGGAGCTCTCCGGAGAGATAATACTCCTACTGCTGCATGTCTGAGTGTATCTGGTATATCTGGTACAGAGTTGCTCCTAGAGCTGTATCTGAGATCAGTGTCAAGTGCATCTGACCTCGTACATATGCATATGAGCATAGGTGTGTGTGGCCGCATGTGCCTGAGCATGCATGCGTGAGAGTGTGTGAGTGTGAGTCCCCCCTTCCTGGATGGATGGGTGTGTGCCTTTATATAGTGAGGCTAGCTTAGTATATAAGCTAGCTAGTGGTATGGGTGGTGGTGGCGTTGGTTTTAAGCTACCCTGGGTAGCTTACAAGCCAAGCTATGTAGGCATAGCTAGTGGCATGGTGCATGTCATGCTTGTCCCCTCGGGTACTTTATAAATCAGTATCCAGGGGACACGGTACACTGTAGATGACGTCGCGGTACGGTCGTCCCGTCGGTGTCTTGTCGATGTCGGATCGGGCTGCAGTCAGCAGCCGGCTGGTTGGCGTAGTCGGCAGCCGGCTAGTTGGCGCAGTCGGCAGCCGTCTGGCTGGCGCAGTCGGACTGAGGGGCTTTGCTAGCCCCGATGTCTTGAAATATCGTCTTGCCGTCCTCGGGGTACCCGTGGTCGATTACACCGACAGTAGCCCCCAAGCCTCCGGGCAACTTGGCAAAGTTGGGCGGAGGTTTTTTGGCGAGTGTTCATGGAAATGATCATGAAAAAAAAACAAAATTAGTCCATGCAGATATATCAAATGTTTGCTTTTAGCATTCCAAGTTTTATGCGGAGGGTGCCGACTCGGTTTTGTCCGAGCCCCCTTAATCTTTTTCGTGTTCCCTCCGCTTTTTGGCTTGTGCTCTTGCTTGCCGGACAGCCACTCTGCGGTCTGTGGCAAAGAGTGGGCCGCGAAGTGGAGTGTATAGTACTCAGAGTCTAGGAGCAGATTCAACCGAGTAGATACTTGTAAAGGAAACGGTCGGGTCGCCCAAACGTTTTTCTTCCCGGAAGTTTTTCGCGTGGGTGGCCTCCAGCGTTCACTCTCGCTAGTCTGACAGCCGCTCTGCGGCCTGTGAGTAAGAGTGGGCCTTTGGTACCTCGCACGGTACTAAGCCGTCTGCGGGAACTAACGTCTCAGGCCAAGCGGCCAGCCCCCGGGCCAACTCTGGCTGGCGCCGGGGCGAACAGTGATGCAACTGTAATGAAATGTGGAGATAGTTCTCCGAGCATCGCTCGGGGTTATCCGTGCTTGCGTAGTGCAAAGATATGCGGGTGAAGAGCTCATATTGATTTTCGTGTAGCCGAGGCGGAGTTTGGCGAAGACAGTCGGCGCGGCTTGGCGCTAGCGCGCCGATACACCCACTGGGAGTAGCCTTCGAGCCTCCGGGTGCTCGAAGGGGGTCCCAGCCGGTCGGGTCCGACCAAACAAGTGACGAGGCGGACCGATGACTGGTCCGGCTTGGCGCAGCCGACGTCGAGGCGGACGAGCGAACGGGTCGGGCCCCCAGCCGGCCAGGCGACGAAGCCGGCTGGCGGACTGGGCGGCCAGGCGGTGACGCGGGTAGCTCGCGGCTGGAGCAGCCGGACACATCTCTTTTTCTTGTTCTCAGCCACTGGCTTGACTTTTCTTCTCTCTATTCTTTTTGTCTTTTTCTGCATGAGCAGCAGGAAGGAGCATGACGCAACGGAAACCGACGGCCGGGTCGCGGCAGAAATCGGCGCCGGGTTGCGGGGAAGCCAGCAGGCCGGGTCATGGGGAAGCCGGCGCGAGCGAAGCCGGCGGGCCGGGTCGCGGGGAAGCTGGGCGCGGGAGTCGGTGGCCAGGTCGGAGCAGGCCGGGCGCGGGAGTCGGCCAGCTGGGCGCAGCGACCCGGCGGGAAGGCCGGACGCGGCGTAGGCCGAGCCGGCACGGGGCCGGGTTGCGGGGAAGCCTGCAGGCACCGAGTTGGCGCGCAGGGCGGGGCGAGGCCGGCGCAGGCGATCCGAAGCTGGCACGGGGAGGCCGGCGTGGGAGCCAGCTATCCAGGTTGTGGGAGGCCGGCGTGGGCGGAGCCGGACGGACAGGCGCGTCCGGGCACGGGCGGAGTAGACTCGGCAGGGGCGGAGCCGGCGGCCGACTCAGGAGGCCGGCGCAACACCGTTGTAGGGTAGACGGCCGGCGGAGACGACGAGCAGGCAAAAGCCGGCCTGGGCCAGCGGGAGGTGGCGAGATGGCGACCCGGCCAGGCGGCTAGGCGGGTGAGGAGGCAGCCTCAGCGCTGGGGCAGCCGGCAGGGCGTGGCGGAGCTGGCCGGGGATGGCCGGCCTGGCGCGGCTGCGGCCGGTCGGACCCGGCAAACGCGCACCACACGGAGCAGGGCGGAGACGGACTCGGCGGGGAGGCCGGCCTGCGGTCGAGGCAGAGGCCGGACACGCAGGAGTGGCCGTGACGCAGGCGTGAGCCGGCGGGCGCCAAGCCGGCGAGCAGCTCGCGGGACGGAGGCGCGAGCCGGCCGCGGAGACGCATGCGCGATGTGGTGTAGGCGCGGGCGCACATGCATATGAGTGAGATAGAACGCACGTAGCGCCAGCTGGCTTGAAAAATCCATCGAGCTGCTTGGATATGAGAAGTGTTTGGGTATGGCCGTGGTTTGACCATTGTTGACTAGCATCTAGCTAGCAAGCATAGATGATATATGAAGGAGTGAGCATGTGTTTTGGCCGGAGCAAGCCGCAACGCGGAGGGAAGCAAACGCGAGCAGCGCGTGGATGGCCACGGCCGACCGAAACGAAGCCCCGCGCGCGGCGCGCGCGCACGGATGGACGGTCGGCGCTGCGTTGGTGATGACGAAGATGGCGAAGCCGACGGCGAGGGCGCGCCGTCCCGCACGGCCGCTTCGGGGGCAGGTCGAAGTCGAGCCCCCGAGCGCTACCGGAGAGACGACGCGACACCGTGGCGGAGATGATGAAGATGGTCCGCCCGGACAGCGAAACCAGCAGCAGCGTGGTAGCATAATAGTAGTACTCGCCCACGGTGGGCGCCAACTGTCGTGGTATTTCTCACGGGGGGCTTTGTGAGTCGACAGATGCCACAAAGGGCTTAGTGTGTGGGTAAGATTGCTGCTGATAGGACCGGGACCGGGTATGCGAGTAGCACGCGATGGTTTACCCAGCTTCGGAGCTCTCCGGAGAGATAATACTCCTACTGCTGCATGTCTGAGTGTATCTGATATATCTAGTACAGAGTTGCTCCTAGAGCTGTATCTGAGATCAGTGCCAAGTGCATCTGACCTCGTACATATGCATATGAGCATAGGTGTGTGTGGCCGCATGTGCCTGAGCATGCATGCGTGAGAGTGTGTGAGTGTGAGTCCCCCCTTCCTGGATGGATGGGTGTGTGCCTTTATATAGTGAGGCTAGCTTAGTATATAAGCTAGCTAGTGGTATGGGTGGTGATGGCGTTGGTTGTAAGATACCCTGGGTAGCTTACAAGCCAAGCTATGTAGGCATAGCTAGTGGAATGGTGCATGTCATGCTTGTCCCCTGGGGTACTTTATAAATCAGTACCCAGGGGACACGGTACACTGTAGATGACATCGCGGTACAGTCGTCCCGTCGGTGTCTTGTTGATGTTGGGTCGGGCTGCAGTCGGCAGCCGGCTGGTTGGCGTAGTCGGCAGCCGGCTGGTTGGCGTAGTCGGCAGCCGGCTAGTTGGCGCAGTCGGCAGCCGGCTGGCTGTCGCAGTCGGACTGAGGGGCTTTGCTAGCCCCGATGTCTTGAAATATCGTATTGCCGTCCTCGGGGTACCCGTGGTCGATTACACCGACAGTAGCCCCCAAGCCTTCGGGCAACTTGGCAAAGTTGGGCGGAGGTTTTTTGGCGAGTGTTCATGGAAATGATCATGGAAAAAGACAAAGTTAATCCATGCAGATATATCAAATGTTTGCTTTTAGCATTCCAAGTTTTATGCGGAGGGTGCGGACTCGGTTTTGTCCGAGCCCCCTTAATCTTTTTCGTGTTCCCTCCGCTTTTTGGCTTGTGCTCTTGCTTGCCGGACAGCCGCTCTGCGGTCTGTGGCAAAGAGTGGGCCACGAAGTGGAGTGTACAGTACTCAGAGTATAGGAGTAGATTCAACCGAGTAGATACTTGTAAAGGAAACGGTCGGGTCGCCCGAACGTTTTTCTTCCCGGAAGTTTTTCGCGTGGGTGGCCTCCAGCGTTCACTCTTGCTAGTCTGACAGCCGCTCTGCGGTCTGTGAGTAAGAGTGGGCCTTTGCTACCTCGCACGGTACTAAGCCGTCTGCGGGAACTAACGTCTCAGGCCAAGCGGCCAGCCCCCGGGCCAACTCTGGCTGGCGCCGGGGCGAACAGTGATGCAACTGTAATGAAATGCGGAGATAGTTCCACGAGTATCGCTCGGGGTTATCCGTGCTTGCTTAGTGCAAAGATATGCGGGTGAAGAGCTCACATTGATTTTCGTGTAGCCGAGGCGGAGTTTGGCGAAGACAGTCGGCGCGGCTTGGCGCTAGCGCGCCGATACACCCACTGGGAGTAGCCTTCGAGCCTCCAGGTGCTCGAAGAGGGTCCCAGCCGGTCGGGTCCGACCAAACAAGTGACGAGGCGGACCGAGGACTGGTCCGGCTTGGCGCAGCCGACGGCGAGGCGGACGAGCGAACGGGTCAGGCCCCCAGCCGGCGAGGCGACGAAGCCGGCTGGCGGACTGGGCGGCCAGGCGGTGAGGCGGGTAGCCCGCGGCTGGAGCAGCCGGACACATCTCTTTTTCTTGTTCTCAGCCACTGGCTTGACTTTTCTTCTCTCTATTCTTTTTGTCTTTTTCTGCATGAGCAGCAGGAAGGAGCATGACGCAGCGGAAACCGACGGCCGGGTCGCGGCAGAAACCGGCGCCGGGTTGCGGGGAAGCCGTCAGGCCGGGTCACGGGGAAGCCGGCGCGAGCGAAGCCGGCGGGCCGGGTCGCGGGGAAGCCGGGCGCGGGAGTCGGTGGCCAGGTCGGAGCAGGCCGGGCGCGGGAGTCGGCCAGCTGGGCGCAGCGACCCGGCGGGAAGGCCGGACGCGGCGCAGGCCGAGCCGGCACGGGGCCGGGTTGCGGGGAAGCCTGCAGGCACCGAGTTGGCGCGCAGGGCGGGACGAGGCCGGCGCAGGCGATCCGAAGCTGGCACGGGGAGGCCGGCGCGGGAGCCAGCTAGCCGGGTTGCGGGAGGCCGACGCGGGCGGAGCCGGACGGACAGGCGCGTCCGGGCACGGGCGGGGGAGACTCGGCAGGGGCGGAGCCGGCGGCCGACTCAGGAGGCCGGCGCAACACCGTTGCAGGGTAGACGGCGGAGACGACGAGCAGGCAAGATCCGGCCTGGGCCAGCGGGAGGTGGCGAGATGGCGACCCGGCCATGCGGCCAGGCGGGTGAGGAGGCGGCCCCGACGCTGGGGCAGCCGGCAGGGCGTGGCGGAGCTGGCCGGGGACGGCCGGCCTGGCGCGGCTGCGGCCGGTCGGACCCGGCAAACGCGCACCATACGAAGCAGGGCGGAGACGGACTCGGCGGGGAGGCCGGCCTGCGGTCGAGGCAGAGGCCGGACGCGCAGGAGTGGCCGTGACGCAGGGGTGAGCCGGCGGGCGCCAAGCCGGCGAGCAGGTCGCGGGACGGAGGCGCGAGCCGGCCGCGGAGATGCATGGGCGATGTGGTGTAGGCGCGGGCGCACATGCATATGAGTGAGATAGAACGCACGTAGCGCCAGCTGGCTTGAAAAATCCATCGAGCTGCTTGGATCTGAGAAGTGTTTGGGTATGGCCGTGGTTTGACCATTGTTGACTAGCATCTAGCTAGCAAGCATAGATGATATATGAAGGAGTGAGCATGTGTTTTGGCCGGAGCAAGCCGCAACGCGGAGGGAAGCAAACGCGAGCAGCGCGTGGATGGCTACGGCCGACCAAAACCAAGCCCCGCGCGCGGCGCGCGCGCACACGGAAGGACGGCCGGTGCTGCATTGGTGATGACGAAGATGGCGAAGCCGAGGGCGAGGGCGCGCCGTCCCGCACGGCCGCTCCGGGGGCGGGTCGAAGTCGAGCCCCCGAGCGCTACCGGAGAGACGGCGCGACGCCGTAGCGGAGATGATGAAGATGGTCCCGCCCGGACAGCGAAACCAGCAGCAGCGTGGTAGCATAATAGTAGTACTCGCCCACGGTGGGCGCCAACTGTCGTGGTATTTCTCACGGGGGGCTTTGCGAGTCGACAGATGCCACAAAGGGCTTAGTGTGTGGGTAAGACTGTTGCTGATAAGACTGGGAGCGGGTATGCGAGTAGCACGCGATGGTTACCCAGATTCAGAGCTCTCCGGAGAGATAATACTCCTACTGCTGCATGTCTGAGTGTATCTGGTATATCTGGTACAGAGTTGCTCCTAGAGCTGTATCTGAGATCAGTGCCAAGTGCATCTGACCTCGTACATATGCATATGAGCATAGGTGTGTGTGGCCGCATGTGCCTGAGCATGCATGCGTGAGAGTATGTGAGTGTGAGTCCCCCCTTCCTTAATGAATGGGTGTGTGCCTTTATATAGTGAGGCTAGCTTAGTATATAAGCTAGCTAGTGGTATGGGTGGTGGTGGCCTTGGTTGTAAGCTACCCCTGGTAGCTTACAAGCCAAGCTATGTAGGCATAGCTAGTGGAATGGTGCATGTCATGCTTGTTCCCTGGGGTACTTTATAAATCAGTATCCAGGGGACACGGTACACTGTAGATGACGTCGCGGTACGGTCGTCCCGTCGGTGTCTTGTCGATGTCGGGTCGGGCTGCAGTCGGCAGCCGGCTGGTTGGCGTAGTCGGCAGCCGGCTAGTTGGCGCAGTCGGCAGCCGGCTGGCTGGCGCAGTCAGACTGAGGGGATTTGCTAGCCCCGATGTCTTGAAATATTGTCTTGCGATCCTCGGGTTACCCATGATCGATTACACCGACAATCTATATAATTCAAATGTCATGCACTTCAACCACTCTCTTTATATATATATAAAGAGGATAACATGATTTGTTGCCATCAGGGTGAGAGACTAATCTTCTATGTAGAGATAGCTTGTAACAATAAAGTTAGCCATATCGTAGGCCGTAGGGGAACATCAAAAGCTGACATTCGAAGAGATTGTACTACTACATAGACGCATTTTTGGCCAAATTTAGAACTGAGTAGACAATTCGAGGCTACAATAGCATTAATAAAATCCCCACGTGGATTGAAGTAGCATATCTACATATGGTCTGTTTTATTTTCTATGATGAAGAAGCCGTTACAATCAACCGAAACTTTTTTAGCCCAACAATTAAACATGTTCACATACATTACTATAAGTATAGAGGAAGACGCTAGAGTACATGAGTGCAGCTTCACATTTTTAGTCCAATCACGGACATCAGTAGTATATGGAGAGTATACCAATTCACTGGAGATGTGATGGCACCCTCAAACATGATGAAGAGGACAGTGCACGGTGTACCGCAATGCCCTATTATAGTAGAACAGTAATAACAGTCAAAAAGAGTAAAGGAATATTGCTTCTTAATAAGTTAGCAATATGCAAAAGTAAAAATATACTGGAAGATAAGTCAATAAATAATTTAGGACTATGCAGAATGGCAAATATGCCTCTTAATACATATAAACATGTGAGAAATTAAATTTAAAACTGAAAAACAGGTCTTCACAAACTATTATAAAAAGTGAATTAGGCCCTGTTTGGAGGACCTCTGCTCCACAACTCCACTCCCGGAGCGGGGGGAGTTACTGTTGAAAATCGTGGAGCTGCCGTTTCCTGGCTCTGCAACTCCGGGGATTTTGCGGAGCTAGCGGAATTCCGAACAGGCTCTTAATACGCAACATCAACAGTTATTTCAGACTACTGCAAATCAATCTTGCATTTTTGGTAGGATGTCATATGCATTGCAAATTCTGATGGCTGTTTCGTTTAATCGATTTCTCAACCTTGGCAGCAGAAAATAGTGGTTCAAATTCTGATGCAAAAAGGGATGGTATAAACATTCACAGGTTAGCATAAGTATGAGGAGAAGAAAAACCGAGGACACAAATAAGGCAATTAAATTTATGAACATTGCATGACATCGCAAACTCTTAATGCTGGCACTGTACATAGAGTATTTGATCAAACTCTGGAAGTGTGTACACAATTAGACAGTCGGTAGCATCAAATTTTAGGAATCGTCGGTACACATACATATGGATAATAAGATATATGAGTACATGTATCCTAACCTGGGTGGCAACCATTGCAAATCATGAGCTTTATTAGTGCCTGAACTAACCAATACCTCAACTGAGATGTGAGAGCACCTGCAGCAGAACAAGTGTCGTGTCGTGAATTGGGAGCAAAACAAAAAAGTGGTATCAATCAGAAGAGACTCAGTAGTAACTGGATGGAAGATATGAGGAAGGAGGGGCGATAAACCTGCAGCGGCAACCTTGCGAGAAGCATGGCGAGAAGATGTGACGTTGCCGAGTAAGGTTGGGGAATGAGCAGTAGCAGAGTGGAGATTATATAGAGGCGCGGTGATTAAAAGAAGAAGATGAAACGAATAAAGGAAAAAACCGAACCAGAATCATAAGCACCCTCGCGCACCGAATAAAGGAAGAAGATGAATGAATCACATAATGGAAGAAACTGAATAAAAGAATCATAAGCGATTGCAATAATCGGATGCCGGCGAGTGGCGCACATCAATTGCGATTAATGCCCGCAGCAACTGCGATTGACTACGTGCTAAATCATCAGCGAGTGGATTCTAATCGCAGCCGACGCTTCGGCCCCCCGTCCCCTTGGCGTCGGCCAGTGAGCAACCCTGTCGTCGGTGGAGGTGCGGTCGCTCACATCGCAGGGATCCTTTTTTTTAGTGGCCATCGTAGGGATCCTTTTCTCGCTCCGGAAGGGTGGGTAAGCTGTGTTTTTTCATGGGCTTTGTTACTGACGTCAGACCCACATGCCCAAACAATAGTAGAGCTCCAAATTTGTTCTGGGAGCAGCGGCCCAGCCCGTCTAGCTATCTCTGTTCGCAACTGAAGCCCATAGGGGATTCCAACCACATCCAACGGCCTGAAAGGCTTAGAAGAGCAGATCCGACGGTCGAAAACGACACTGGTCTGAGAGGGCTGGAAAAGTGCTCGGTTGTAATGTTTTTAAATGCTATAGGGCGTGTGGGCAGGTTTGGCTCCCACCACACGTGTGGGCGTTAGCGTTTTCCAAAGTATATTTATTTCTCCGGGAAAAAATAATACGATTCACCGGTCGCCTCATGCAGCGCCCCCACTCTTTTACCATCGTCACATGTCCACGCGTCTAATGTGTGGGCCCCAAGCACCCTAAGCACAGTCAATCTCTCTCAACCACTAGTTTTCCCCCTCATCCTAATCTCTCTTGGCACCGCTAGGCGCTGGCGCCCCGGTCGAAAATTTTGGGTCGGTCCAACCCTAGCCGTTTGAAATGAGACGCGCGCCTGTTGGATCTGGAGCAAAAAAAGAAACTTGCCCCAACTTCTTCTTCCTCGGGCTCGACCCCCTCCCCCCCCCCCCCCCCGCTCGGGTTGCGCGGCGTCGGGCCTCCTATCCCTTCCAGTGGCTGTCCTCGTTATCGGTCCACACCCTCGCCGGCCATCCCCGTCGCCGGTCCCCACCCTCGCCGCCCGTCCTCGTCGCCGCTTTCAACCCTCGCCAGTCGTCCTCATCGCCGCCGAGGCGCATGAAACAACTGCATCTGCGGTTGCAGCTTGCAGCGGCAATGCTTGTAGCTCTCCCCGGTTGTAGCTCCGTCACCGCCCCTCGCCACCCCTCGCTGTTGATGCTCGCTGCATGAAATTGCGTTGACGACAGCCACCAGGCCATCAACTGTGATTGCAGCTCCGGTGGCAATGCACGCCGGTTGAAGCTTTTCGCACATATGATTGAAGCTTTCTCTACAACGGATGCAACTTTTCTGATTATGCAGTGTATGGTTGTAGCTTTCTCTTTCAATGGTTGTAGCTTTTTTCATCTACGGTCAAAACTTTTCTATCAACGGTTGCAGCTATTGTTCTTTGTAGTAGCCTTGGTTAATGCTTTCTCTATCGTTTCGGTTGAAGCTTTTTTCATCAAGGGTTGTAGCATTTTATGTCAACGGTTGTAGCATTCCGCCATGGCAATGACTGCTTGCAGCTTTTTATATATCTGGTTGAAGCTTTTTCATCTCGGTTTGAAGCTTTTTGGTTAGCGGTTGTAGCATGAGGGCGTGCAACAGGTTCTGGAATGTCACCGCCATCGTCCAGTCGAGGGTCACCGGAGTTGCAAGGCATGGGAGATTTAAATTGAAGTCAAGGGATGCCGAGGTTGCAACATGTGGGCTCGAAAAATCTGTTCCTGGTGGACGCCTCGCCGGAGAAGCCGCGACGCTTGCCGGCAGCGCCTGAGGTCGCAGGGGGTGGGGGGAGGGGAGGATCAAAGGATAAGTCGAGGAGGAAGGTCGAGTGGTTGAAGGAAGAAGAAGATAAGGCAAAAGAAAAAACTGGGAAGAGGACGCGCGAAGACGACGCTGGATCCAGGTGGATCGAATGCGAGCGTCGCGGCCGGCCGAATGTTTTGGCCGGCGCGCTGGCGTGAAATGTTTTCCAATCTCTCTTTCTCGCATCTGTGTCTCCCGTGCTACTCCCTGTCCATCTACTCGTCATGGATGAGCTCCTACTCTACTTCGATCTCACACGCAGGGCTACAAATCCCCCGCTGGCGCTGCGAGAGAGATAAAGAGCCGTGGGTGCAACCATGACATCATTCTCTTTTTTTCTCCTACCCCACCAAGTCGTTGTCCCCACACTCCTACTCCTTGCCCCGATAGTGCTACCGACATATGGCGTCCTTGGATGGCAGTTGTAGATCTATCGCGTGAGATGATGCAACCACGACAGCCACATGCCATCAAGGCGAGATGTTGGAACGGGACAAACACGATGATGGAACCATCTGGGCGCGATGTTGCAACCGCAGTCACATGCTGAAACCAGCAAGGTGCGATGCTGGAACTAGTCAGGCATGGTCGTGCTGAGTGTTGCGACCATGACGAGCACGAGTTGCGATGGTGTCAGGGTAGACAGGGATGCAACAGCCGCACACGGCGATGTTGAGCGTGCTCCAGCTAAGCCGCGACCGACATCCATGGATGCTTGGAAGATCTACGGTGACAACCACATTGGGAACCACACCCCGGCTACCGCGGTAGCAACATCTAATGAGTGGCGAAGCTGCAACCACCCACACGACTGCTGGAACCGATGTCGGGCGTGTTGGAACTAGCAACCAATGAATGCCGGAACTGCTGCCCAGAGATGCTGGGACTAGTGTCCGGCGTGTTGGAACTGGCGCCCGGCGAATGCCGGAACTGGTGCCCGGAGATCTAGAACCGCTGCCCGAAGATCCTGAAACAGACACCCGACAATGCTGGAAACTGGCTCCCACCGGTGCCGCAAATAGTGGAGAAGCTTCGGGAGAGGGCTAGAAGACGAAGGAGGCGGCCATGAGCCACCAGGGCACACCTACGGGGGTGGGCGCACCCTGGTGCCTCATGGACCCACCTTTGCTCTGTTTGACCTAATTCCGCCTCTATAAATTCTCTAAAATTGGGAAACCAACAGAGAGCCACCCAACATATTTTTTCGCCGCCACAAGTTCCTGTTCTCGTGAGATCCCATCCGGAGGCCTTTTCCGGCACTCTACCGGAGGAGGGATCAATCACCGAGGGGCTCTACATCAACCTTGCCGCCCTTCCGATGATGTGTGAGTAGTTTATCACAGACCTATGGGTCCATAGTTACTAGCTAGATTGCTTTCTCTCTCTCTCTCTCTCTCTCTCTCTCTCTCTGGTCTTCAATACCATGTTCTCCTAAATGTTCTTGGAGTTCTATTTGATTTAATCACTTTTTGTGGTGTGTTTGTTTCAGATCCGATGAATTGTGAATTTATGATCAGATTACCCATGAATATTATTTGAGCTTTCTCTAAACTATTTTATGCATGATTATTATAGCTTTGTATTTCTCTCCGATCTATTGATTTGGTTTGGCCAACTAGATTGATTTTTCTTGCGGTGATGGGTTCGATCTTGCGGTGCTCAATCCTAGTGACAGAAAGGGACATGACACATATTTGTATCATTGCCATTAAGGATAAAAGTTGGAGTTTATTCATGCGTGAGTTTACTTTGTCTACATCATGTCATCTTGCTTAAGGCGTTACTCCGTTCTTTATGAACTTAATACTCTACATGTGTGCTAGTAGCGGTTGATGTGTGGAGTAATAGTAGTAGATGCAGGCAGCAATAGGTCTACTTATCTCGGACGTGATGCCTATATACACAATCATTGCCTTGGATATCGTCATGATTATTTTTCTACCAATCGCCCAACAATAATTTGTTTATCCACCGTATGCTATTTTCAAGAGAGAAGGCTCTAGTGAAAACTATGGCCCCCGGGTCTACTTTTATCATATATTAAAATCCAAAAATACCTTGTGGCAATTATCTTTATTTTTTTGTATTTTATCTATATATCTATCACTACAAAGATTAATCTTGCAAGTAATCATCAAGGGATTGACAACCCCTTGTTCACGTTGGGTGCAAGTATTTGTTATTTTGTGTGCAGGTACTACTAACGAGGTGTTGCGTGATTCTCCTACCAGATTGATAACCTTGGTTCTTAACTAAGGGAAATAGTTATCTCTATTGTACTGCATCATCCCCTCCTCTTTAGGGAAATCCCAACGCCACAAGTAGCAGGAAGAATCTTTGGCACCGTAGGCGGGGAGACATCATGAACATCTATCAAGTACCTACGCCTAAACTTTCATCTCCTTACATTTATGTTATTTGCTATTTGCCTCTCATTTTTATCTCCTCCACTTCTAAAAAGTTTTACAAAAATATAAAAATATTTTCAGTTTGTCTTTTTCGTGTTTGCCTTTTTGTTTGCTTGTTCGCTTGCTTGCCCACTTTAGAGTTCTTCCCTTGTTACGAGTACCCATGAAAATGAAGTTCTCAATTTTAAGCAAAGAAAGGGAGAGAATTTAAAAGATTCTTGGTATAGGATTTATGATGTTCATAATAGATCAACTCGTAAGCAATCCACTATTGTTCTTCTTCACAATTTTTATGTGGCTATTACTACTTGGTATAGATTTGTGCTTGATACTATTACCGTAGGGAATTTCTTGAGTAGTCACCCTATGGATGCTTTCAATGCTATGGGAAATTTGGCGGGATCACCACCTATCACTATTAATGAAACAGTTTTAACTTTGGAACATGTTATGCAAATATTAGACACCATTGAAATAAAATGCCTACCATAAAGCATATTTAAAATTTGGATAAAAAGATTCATAACCATGTCACTCAATTTGGATCAAAGTTAAGGATTACTCTTAAGATGCTAAAAGAAAAAGAACCTATAATTAATAAAAGGGTGGAGCAAAGTCCCGCTAGGATTGATAAGTTGGAAGAAATTATTAATAATTTGGGTGCCGCTTTTTCTTCCGCTAAAACTATCATAAAGACTCCTCCTAGTAAGAATTGCAAGTTTATATATGTTCCTAAAAATAAGGGTGCTACATCTAGCAACAATAGCGAAGATCTCAAAATGATTAGTGTTCAGCCCAATTTTGTTGATTTGATAAAGAAACCTATATATGAAAATAAATCCCTTAAATTTGTTCCTAGGAGTGTGATCTTTAAAACATGTATGCTAGAACTCCTAGAAAATATGGATGTGTGATTGAGGAGTTAGAAACTAAAGATGACAACACTGAAACTATGCATTATGCCTAGCTAGGGGCGTAAAACGATAGCGCTAGTTGGGAAGTGACCCAGTAGTTATCTTAATTTTCTTGTTAGTTTTCCTGTTTTCTTGTGTGTACACAATTATACTACTGTTATGGTTGTGTTTTATGCTTTTATTAGTGTTTGTGCCAATTAAAGCCTTTGGGACGATTTGGATGATAGTTGCCTTGATTCTGTGCAAAAACAGAAACTTCTGCGTCGAGTAGCAGAATTGTTGAGATTTTCTGGAGCATGATAACTTATGAATTTTTTACAAATGACTGATATACAGATTTTCCATGATTTCCTAATTTTGCAGAATTTTTGGAGTTACAGAAGTATGGTCATTGTTCGAATTGCTACAGACTGTTATGTTTTTGACGGATTATGTTCTCGTTGCATTGTTTGCTTGTTTTGATGAATCTATGAATTATATCGGGGGTATAAGCCATGGTGAAGTTAGAATACAGTATGGATAATGCAATAATAAAATATGAATGAGTTTGCAACAGTACCTAAAGTAGTGATGATTGTGTGATAAATCTTTTTCGGTCTGAAGTGGAGACAAAAACATGAGAGGATAAAACAGGATGTTTTTTATCCATAAGAATTGTTGGAAATGATGAAAGTATTTTGTAGTAGTCGTTCCAAAATACATGGTGTGCTTTTGAATGGTCGTTTAACTTCAATCTCGTGTGTGTTGTTTATTATTTGCTTCTCAACAGTAAAGTGGTGTTTTTTTTGTAGTACCAATGTGCATGAATATAAATGTGGCTCTTCCTTTTTCTTGCATATTTCAATTTTTTCAGGGGGGAATTTTATCTATATATTAGGAAGTGCTCTGGCAAGTTGTCATGTATGAAGAACTTATCAAAAATCAAAACCAGAAGCTCAAAGGTACTTTTTGGTAACATTTTATGTCATGGTTCTTTCTGATAAGTGTTTCCCTTTATTCCTAGGAAGCTGCTTGGTGTCACACATGTAATTGTCTAAAAGGTTCACACTGAGCTGCTCAAATTCTTGCAACCGGTTAATTAGCTCACATAGTTTTTGCTTGCTGCTATGCATGGAGTTGCTTACTCCCAAACCTGTAGTTGCCTAATAACCACACAGAGTCCCACAATTTTTTTAGGTTACTCAAACTAATCATATCAGCTGTGTCCTAGGTTGTTTCACATAGTGTGTGCTTAAAATTTGATAGAAAGAGGAACATCATCATGGTAATCACACTAAAAAGAGCTGCTTAATAAATTCACATACTTGCTTTACTGCCACATACTTGTGTTTACGGGCACATCTGTTGTTGCCTAATAACTATACACTCTTGCTTTGCTGGCACATCTAATGTTGCCTAATAACTACACAGACTTGCTTTACTGGCACATTTTCATGTCCCAGATGTTTTTGATATCCTTATACAGTTCCACCTGGGGTGGGGTGGGGTGGAGGTGTGGGTGGTTTGCACACACAAAATGTGTAAGCCAACTGTACCTTACTGCAACACACATAATTGCATACAAAGTTGACAAATATTTGCTACATCTTGCTAGAAATATATAGAATTTGTAGCACAAAGGGACGCACACAAAAGTTGCATACCCTAGCTGTAGTACTTTTGCATGAGCATACTATATAAGTTGCCTAAAAAATGACAAGAGTTGCAACATCTTCGTAGAAACTTAAAGAATTCGCAGCATGAATACCACTTTTGCTTGAACAAGACTGTCCAAGTTGCTACAATTTTATTTTTCTTGCTATAGGTTTGTGATTTGGCATGGGTTCCTTTTGACTGCTAGAACCTAGTGCAGTCTTACATCTGTCCACATCTGATCAGTGGGTTTCTTACTGCAAGAGATGCACCAACACTGAGCATAAGATGAGAAAAAGAAGGGGAAAATAGGGGGAGTCTTTTGGGGGAAAGAGGTAGAAATCTCACCTTTTTTTTCTTGATCTGGAGTTTTGCTCACCTTTTCCCTTGCTTCAGTTTTCAAGTTCTAGTGGCGCAACCATTGCAGATCTATGCAATTGTAGGAGATGAAAGGAGTTCCCTTGGGGGAGAAGGAGGAAGGGTGCAGGGGACGGTGGCCAATGACACAGTCACAGGCGAGGGGGTGAGTACTCACGTGATCGCAGGGGAAGGGCAGAAGAAGGGGACCAAGTGGGTTTAGTCGTAGGTGGGGATTCAGGGCATGATCCCTTTCCTGTTTTGTGCAGGGGGACCAAAACTTTCCTAATAAAGCAGGTTGCCAGGAATACCTAACAGGCACCCGGTTGCCCACTAGACGTGTCCTTTTTTATACACATTCCCAACACAAAAAACTGTAATTTCCTGTATTTTGTTCCTTTTCTTGTTCTTTTTGTTTCTGGCATTTTCGCCGAAAATAACTTTTTTAACTGGGCATGTGGGTTAAATAGGTGGTTGTGTTGGGCTCCTGGAGCGAATGCTCCATAGGACTGAATTCGTTCACTGGGAGTTTCGTCGCAGACCGAACGTTTCCTTCAATTCAAAAATCGTTTCCTCCCTGTTGAAATGTGATATCTCTGTATTTATTACTGGCTGATTCTCCTATTATCTCTAGCCTTGTATAGCTGATTCCTAGAGATATTGTAGGGTTAGTTGGCTTGTCACGCAAGACACCACCTGTATATATTGTAATGGACTCTGATGAATACAATTGAGTTGCATCCTATAGTCTTCTACATGGTATCAATTTTCTATTGATCTCCATCGCTTCCGCCCTAGGCCGCCGCCGCGTCTCACGCCGCTGCCGCCTCCTCTCTTCCTGCCGCCGCCGCTGCTTGCTCCCCAAGCCGCCTCTGCACCAAACCCTAACCCTCCCACACTGCCGCCGCCGCTTTCTCCCAGGCCGCCACCGCACCAAACCCTACCCCTCTCACGTCGCCGCCGCCGCCGCCAAACCCTAACCCTTCCCAACCTCCCGGCCTTCGCCGTTTCCATCATCATGGTGGGATCCACCTCCTCCTTTGGCAGCTCCACCACCGTCATCACCTTCACCTCTGAATGCCTGAATGGCCTTCCCATCAAAGACCATGTTCCCGTCATCCTCGAGCTCGACTCCCCCTCCTACAACGCTTGGCGCACCTACTTTGATCTTCTCTTCTGCTCCTACTGTCTCATTGAGCATGTTGACATGAGCGTCTACATCCGCGACATGAAAGGCGATGACGAGTGGCTAGATGTCGACGCCTGCATCATCAAGTAGCCGTTCCTCACGATCTCGCGTGGGCTCTTTGACATGGTGAACTGCGCGACCCGTCTACGCATGCCATCTGGACGCGGCTTTGTGACCTCTTCCTCGAAAATCAGCTTCAGCGCCGCTTGTTCCTCCAAGGGGAGTTTTTCACCATGCAGCAAAACAATCTCACGATCGACGAGTACTGCACCAAGCTGAAAGTTCTCTCCGATGAGCTTTGCAACGTCCGCATGGTGATCAACGACTTGGTCCTCCTCACCAACCTCCTCCGTGGCCTCCACCCCGACCTTGGCCAGTCCGCCGCCAACCTCTCCCTCACCACACCCTCCTACGCGAAGGCCGTCACCTAACTGCGGATGGAGGAGAAGCGTCTCCGTCACGTGGCTCGGCAAACGCCTCTCGCCGCGCTGCACGCTGGCACCGTCAGGGGTCCCGCTGCCCTCCCACAGCCTCCTCGCGCACTGGCTCCACAGCCGCCCGCCGCCCCCGATCGCGGCCCGATTTATCAAAAATCGATCCAATTTGTTCTTGGGTTAAGCAGAAGAAATTAATTACCTAAGTTTCAAACCCTAATTTTTGCCAGAAGAAACGCGGGGCAAGGGGGAGGGTCGCTGTCGGTGTCAAAACCGGCGGATCTCGGGTAGGGGGTCCCGAACTGTGCATCTAAGGCGGATGGTAACAGGAGGCGGGGGACACAATGTTTACCAGGTTCGGGCCCTGTCGATGGAGGTAATACCCTACTTCCTGCTTGATTGATCTTGATGATATGAGTATTACAAGAGTTGATCTACCATGGGATCGTAGAGGCTAAACCCTAGAAGCTAGCCTATGATTATGATTGTTGTTGTCCGACGGACTAAATCCTCCGGTTTATATAGACACCAGAGGGGGCTAGGGTTACATAGAGTCGGTTACAAGGGAGGAGATCTACATATCCGAATTGCCAAGCTTGCCTTCCACGCAAAGGAGAGTCCCATCCGGACACGAGACGAAGTCTTCAATCTTGTATCTTCATAGTCCAACAGTCTGGCCAAAGTATATAGTCCGGCTGTCCGAGGACCCCCTAATCCAGGACTCCCTTAGTAGCCCCTAAACCAGGCTTCAATGATGATGAGTCTGGCCGCAGATCATCTTCGGCATTGCAAGGCGGGTTCCTTCTCCGAATACTCCATAGAAGATTTTGAACACAAGGATCGTGTCCGGCTCTGCAAAACAAATTCCACATACCACCGTAGAGAGTATAATATTTCCACAAATCTAATCTGCCAACAACTTTTCATAATGTGATATCACACCATGGCCCGGTCATTATTCGAACCGTTTTTCTCAACCAGCTACTGCACATATTGCGAGGCGGTTTTCTTGGCACGTCTTGTCGAAGCAGAGATCGTGTCCCCTTATCATGGGATTCTCATCAATACGGGTGTGGGCAACCCAACCGTGCCATCAATCACGGCGCTTAGGGAATAAGCGAGTTTACCAGGCGAGTGGGGAGGCGCACAGTTTCTACTGCCCTTATAAAGGGACAAGGACTCCTCCTTTTCACCCACGCCTTCTTCTTCCCTGCCCATCCATTCTCGCGCACTAGAGCTCCAACGCCCAAGTTCGCATTTTCCCCGCAAAACCACTCCAAACATGTCCGGAGTAGGAGACAAGTGGATGGTCTCCTCCGTTACGGAGGAGAACATCACGAAGCTCCGGGAAGCCGGATACCTGGCCGCAGACATCGCGCACCGGCTCCCAGATGCGGGGCAGATCGTCCCTACTCCAGAACCCCACGAGAGGGTTGTATTCCTCACCCACTTCATCCGCGGGCTGGGATTTCCCCTTCAGCCATTTGTCCGCTGGCTCATGTTCTACTACGGGCTGGATTTTCATGATCTGGCCCCTAATTTCATCCTCAACATCTCGGCGTTTATCGTTGTGTGCGAGGCCTTCCTTCGCATCAAGCCCCACTTCGGCCTACGGCTGAAGACCTTCAACGTTAAACCGAAGGTGGTGGTCGGCCAGCAAGCGGAGTGCGGAGGCGCCATGGTGGGCAAAATGCCCAACGTCACCTGGCTCGAAGGCTCCTACGTGGAGACCGTGAAGGGGTGGCAATCGGGGTGGTTCTACATCACCGAGCCGCGTGACACCAACTGGGTGGCGGCCCCCGAATTTCAATCCGGCATCCCCATGCGGCTCACCTCCTAGAAAGAGAAGGGCCTATCCTGTGGTTCATCGGTGGAGCTGACCGGACTCCATAACTGTGTTAAGAACATGATAAGCAAGAAAATCAAGCTTGTCAACATGGTCCAGGTCATGCTCTTCCGCCGGATCCTCGCGTGTCAAAGACGGGCATTCAATATGTGGGAGTTCGACCCGGCTAAGCACCAGACGTTGCGAGAGCTCTTCGACATGACGCACCAGGACATCTGGAAGGTGCTGTTCAAGTCCGCCGAGGTACCTCCTCCCCTTACCGAGGATCGCGGACTTAGCGCAAAGCGCCCTGCCAATCCGGTAAGCTCCTTATATCTCATATGATGTTTCTTTTCCCAGTATAATCATGTGGGGGATCTAAGCCTCCACGCCATTTAACAGGACTGGGTCGCGATAGCGGAGCGGATCGATTGCTCGACCCCACTGCCCGAAGATCTAGCAAGGGCTCTCTTAACGGAGATGCTGGTTCCGGCGCCCTATGAGGCGCCAGAGAAGAAGGCCAAGAAGAAGGCCACGTGGACCAGGAAAGGTCTCCGGCGCAAGGTCGTATCGGACTCATCCTCTGACAACACCGAGGCGCCCTCCTCCCATGAAAACGAGGAGGAGGAAGAGGAAAGTTCTCCCCCCCCAGCCGGGGGAGACAAGAAAAGGAAGGCCGCCCCGTCAGGGGAGGCCGAAGGATCCAAGAAGGGAAGGACTCTCCTTCCGGACTGCTCCGCGGCGGCCGCTTTTAGCGAAAAGGAGTGGTTACCCAGGGACAAGCCCCTGACGAAGTCGTAAGTATCCGGATACCATAATAGTTCTTGGTATGTTTTATTTTATTGCTTCTTATCATGCCGAACATGATCATGCAGTCCATCCAAAGCCCATATCGACGTATCCTGTTCGGATGATTCTTTGGGCCCGTCGAAGATGAACGGTGATTCACTCCCGACCGCCTCCTCCCCCCGCCCTACGGATGACGTCGAGGTGTTGTCTCAAAGGGCAATGAACCAAGGGGAGACAGTTCCGGAGGCGCCCCAAGGCGACATTCCAGACGCTGGGTGCATGAGGGACAAGACTCCCATGGGCTCTAATGCCTGGGGCAGCAAGTCTAGCCCCTAGCCGAATACTGCGCCGGAACCTCCAGTGGTTCTGGATTCTGCCAGGCGACCCCTCGCCAAGGGGGGCAAGCCATCTGTGCCGATGGCCTCTGTCCATCCAGAGGCATCCGACAATTTGCTGGAAGCGCTTCGCGGCGCTTCCATTGACGAAGAGCACCGCACTATCATGAGTGCGGTGGTCAAGAAGGTTCGGTCCGCCAAAAGCGGACTGACTGAAGCCTGTGCCAGCCTCCTAACAGGCTTTGAGGTAAGTAATCAAGTTATGAGAAAATATTACAGCATAGACAGTAGCCCCTGATGCTCTGTTTGGTGTTCCCAAAGAAAGGCCGAATAGAGGATCAAATAATAATCACAGGAGTCTAATGAGAATATGTCTTATGTGAATAAGCAGGCTTCACTGCTGGCCGCTGCCGCTCGCACGGTGGAGGTCTCCGCACTGAAGCAGGACCTTGAGCGGTCCGAGGAAGAGCTCGGCCTTACCAAGAGGCAGCTCGAAGAGAACAAAGGTAAGTAATACCTCGTATGTTTATTGATAAAGAAAAAGGAAAGTGGTTGTTAGATCACATGATCGTCATGAATTTTGCTAGGGGCCACGACCGAAGTTGCAGCCCTGAAGAAGGCGTTGTCCGAGGCCGAAGGCAAAGCGGCCAAGGAGCGCGCCGAGCGCGAGAAGCAAGAGGCCCGAGTCGGCGAGGTTCAGCAAGAGCTCCAAGAGTTTGTCAAGAAGTACGAGTCCTTGGAGCGTGACTCTAAGACGCAAGGGTCCGAGCTTGCGAAGGCCCTCGAGAGCGCACAAAATGATAAGGCCGAAGCCCAAAAGGCCCTCCAGGAAATTGAGGCAGTCAAAAAGATAGCGGCGGGTAAGGCATTCATTATGCAAAGCAAGCATGTGAAGGAAACTTTCCTGTTACTTACCCAAATTTGGAGCTCTCCAGGAGCATTCGCAGATCTACCCAGCAGTGTGTCGGATGCCGTAGAGTTCTACCGAGCCGAGGAAGGGAGCTCGACGGAGAAGTTGTTATGGTCTCAGTATACTGGGACCGAACATCCGATGCCCTTGAGCGACCAGTTGAAGCAACTGGTCGAGCTTCACAAGGCGGCCGAACTGGCCATGAAGGGCCTCATAGTCCGGATGTGGCCTGGCGATCCCCTTCCTGGCAGCTATTTCGGCCTGGTAAGGCAGCTTGTGAACGCTTGCCCACGGTTTGAAGTCATAAAGTGGTTCGTCTGCATTGAGGGTGCGCGCAGGGCTTTTGCCCGGGCGAAAGTGCACTGGGAGAAGATGGACGCCGAAAATCTGGTGAAGGAGGGGCCGCCGGAGTGAAAGGAGCATCGCCACCCCGAAAAGTATTATGACAGTGTCCTGAAGGGTGCTCGCCTTGTGGCAGAGGAATGTGCTAAGGATGTAATATTTGAATGAATGTACTCATGTGATCCTGTAATGTGAAACGAGTTCATGTGCGCTATGTAACGCTTGTTAATTTAAAATATTACCTTCTGTGCGGCCGTTTATAAAATTTGAGAGTTGGCCAGTCGTCGGCTTATGCCCCCATGTAACTAGTACTGAGGTGTTCGGGATAAACCTGATCACTCTTTATTCCAGTTTTGGGTCCTTCGAAGGAGGTGTTCAGCACAACGAACCAGGCAATCAGACTATAAAGCTTTATCACTCTCACTTAGCCATAGAAGTCTAAAATTTGAAATTTTGGCGAAGCCCCTAGTATTCGGAAGGCCGAACTTGGGGCGCTATGTACACCTAAATCGGCCAAGGCCGACTCCTCCCCCGAAGCGGAAAAAATCTTTAAGGATTTGAGACCTCTCGAACAGCGACCAGCTCTCGCCGCATCATGACAGTCAGTTTTCGGCTTTCTCTACTGAGGTGCTCGTCCGGAAGAACCAGGACACAATCGCAGTAGTTCTCCCAGTGCTATCTTAGCCGATATAGCAGAGCGTAAGGTACCAAAACATGGGAGCCGGGCAAACCCAACTATTGACCCAAGACATGATTCGGAGCTGATGCATATAATGCTATAAGTTCGGGGTGCTGCACTGTCTAAAGTGTTCGGACTTTTCATGCCATGTTATGGGGTACACTGAAGCCCCTGGCGCACTGGACGTATCAGAATGTACGAGTGCGATTTGATGTAAATAAGCAGACAGGGAAAAAAAGTTAAAGGAATGCAATAATGAGCTAATGCTGTATATTGTTATTTAAATGATACGTCAAAGCGTATGCATACATGTAGTGCAATAAGTAAAAAATAGGACTATTTGACATATCCTATCCAAGGTCAAGATGCGTGTGGGTATGCAAAACAGGTATATCGATCGTTATCAGAGACCACCTGAGGATTCCCTTGTACGTTAAAGCTTCTTGCTTCCTTGGTGTTTCCTTCCCGTGACGGGTCCGATAATCAGTCGATCGGAGATGGCCTTCAGAGAATAGGGGCCTGAAAGGAAGAAAATGTTAAAGGTATACGAGTCCTAAAGAGGTTGAGCCGCATTGTGGGCCGTGCCATGGCCGTGCCTCCGCCTATGCCCATGGTATCTTGCGTGCGTAATTATGTATGCGTGGCGCAAATTTCGCCGTTTGACCGGGACTAGGACGGAGGCCGAATTGCTAGGCGAGCTCTAAACGTGTCTGGCGATCCTCTTGCAGGGTACTCCGGACTCACTTGAAGGTGTCCGGGGTCTTCTTCGCCGAATTGGCGGTTTACCTCATAAGGCTGCTTTGCGCTTCTGCTGCGAGGGCCGCGGTGTGCTCCTCTGTGCGGAGCGAGCGTTTTGTGTTTTCATTAACTGTTATAACCCCGTGAGGTCCTGGCATTTTGAGCTTGAGGTATGCATAATGCGGTACCACATTGAATCTGGCAAATGCGGTTCGTCCGAGAAGTGCGTGATAGCCACTGCGGAAGGGGACGATATCGAAGATTAACTCCTCGCTTCGGAAGTTGTCCGGAGATCTGAAGACCACTTACAGTGTGATTGAGACCGTGCAACAGGCCTCCACACTTGGGATGACACCTTTGAAGGTGGTTTTGGTGGGTTTGATCCTCGAGGGGTCTATACCCATTTTGTGCATTGTATCCTGATAGAGCAAGTTTAGGCTGTTGCCACCGTCCATAAGGACTCGAGTGAGGTGAAATCTGTCAATGATGGGGTCAAGGACCAATGCGGCAGAACCGCCATGATGGATACTGGTGGGGTGGTCCCGGCGATCGGAAGTGATCGGACAAGAAGACCATGGGTTGAACTTTGGGGCGACTGGCTCCATCGCATAGACGTCCCTCAGTGCATGCTTCCGTTCCGCTTGGGAATATGGGTTGCATATATCATGTTTATCGTTTTCACTTGGGGAGGAAATTTCTTCTGTCCTCCTGTGTTCGGCGGCCGGGGCTCCTCCTCGTCGTCGCTATGCAGCCCCTTTCCTTGTTTTCGGCGTTCAACTTGCCGGCCTATTTGAACACCCAGCATTCTCTGTTGGTGTGGTTGGTTGGTTTATCCGGGGTGCCGTGAATTTGGCACGAGCGATCAAGTATGCGGTCCAAGCTGGACGGGCCCGGATTGCTTCTTTTGAACGGCTTTTTCCGCTAACCGGATTTAGAGCCACTGAATCTAGCATTAACTGCCGTGTCTTCGGCGTTGTCGCCGTTGTTGCGGCGCTTGTGCTGTTGCACCGTGGCCTGCTATTACTATCTTTGGCATCTGAATTGCCAGGATTTCTTGATGTGTTGTTGCTGTGAGCCAGCCAGCTATCCTCGCCCGCACAAAAGCGGGTCATGAGTGTCGTGAGGGCTGCCATGGACTTCGGTTTTTCTTGGCCGAGGTGTCGGGCGAGCCACTCGTCACGGATGTTATGCTTAAATGCCGCCAAGGCCTCGGCATACGGACAGTCGACAATTTGGTTCTTTATAGTTAGGATCCGAGTCCAGAATTTCCTGGCTGATTCCCCTAGCTGTTGGGTTATGTGACTCAAGTCATCGGCATCCGGTGGTCGCACATAAGTCCCCTGGAAGTTGTCAAGGAATGCGTCCTCCAAATTCTCCCAACTGACAATGGAGTTTGCCGGCTGGCTATTGAGCTAATGCCGAGCAGGTCCTTTGAGTTTTAATGGGAGGTACTTGATGGCATGTAGATCGTCGCCGCGGGCCATGTGGATGTGGAGGAGGAAATCTTCAATCCATAGCGCGGGGTCTGTTATACCATCATATGATTCAATGTTTACGGGTTTAAAACCTTCTGGGAATTCATGATCCATTACTTCATCAGTGAAGCATAGGGGTGTGCGGCGCCTCTGTGTTGGGCTATATCATGACACAGTTCATACGAGTCTTGTCTGCTGTATTCGGCCCGACCAGATTTTCTTTTAGTATATCCGGCGTGACGGTCGTCGTCATGTGTTAGGGCGCGCCCCCGTGATCCGTAGATCGATCTTGCATGTCCTGCTTTGTTTTCCAATACGTCTCGCAGGTCCTGCGTATTACCCCGGGCCTTGGTATTTTTGTTTGACTGGCGATGGGGTGCGGGCTGGACTTCGGCCTGATGTGTCGCTTTGTCTCGGCCACGAGGTGGCCGGTCAGCCGCATCATACGCCGGAAGCGTAGGCTTTAATGCTTCCTCCTCGAGTTGGGGTAGAAACCTGCGCTTTGGGTAACTTTTGGTTGGGCTCTCGAGTTCGTATTCCTCGGCCGCCAGGACCTCAGTCCATCTATCCGCTAGCAGATTTTGGTCAGCTTGAAGCTGCTGTTGCTTTTTCTTTAGGCTTTTTGTTGTGGCTATGAGCCGGCGCTTGAAGCGCTCCTGTTCGACGGGATCCTTAGGCACGATAAATTCTTCGTCACCGAGGCTCACCTCGTCTTTGGAGAGAGGCATGTAATTGACATCCTTTGATTCTCCATCTACTGCCTGTTCCATAGGGCTAGCTTGCCCATCCTCCCGCTCGAGGCCTGGCTGGAGGGGATTGTCTTCGTCTTCGGCATTATCCGCAACGTTATTGTCTCTTGTGCCGGTATCGTTGCTTTTGCTATGGCGGGGCTTAGAGCGGCGCCGATGACGCCGGTGCTCAGATTGCTTCTCGAGGGGATTATCCTCTGTTGCCTTGTTGCCATCGCTTTCTTTGGGGGTGTTACCATGTATATATCTTATGATGAGGTGGCAGTCCAACGCCCTGTGGGCGGTGGTTCCTATTCTTCTCCTACATCATCGTCCATACCGTCGATGTCTTCAGAGCCGAAATCAAGCATATCGATTAAGTCGTCGACAGTGGCTATTAAGTGGGTGGTGGGTGGGGAACATATTTCTTCGCCGTCCGTTTCCCACTCAAGCCGGACATAGTTCGGCCAAGGGCCTTCTGACAAGGAGAGAGACTTTAATGAATTCAGCACGTCGCTCAGGGGCGAGTGCTGAAAGATATCCGCGGAGGAAAACTCCATGATTGGCGCCCAATCAGATTCGATAGGCACGGATGCAGGCGGTTCGGAGCTCGTGGCCGGGGACTAATCCGAGGTTCCGGCAACACAGGTCTCGTAGGAGGTGAAGTCAGTATTCGGCTCTATCGCCGCTGAGTGTGCGGCCTCCATGGCAGGGTCTATCCACCCGTCCTCGGACGACGCGATCTGATCCAGATCGAGGGCCGGAGTTGCCACAGGGGTGATCTCCCGAGCACTGTCCGGCGACAGAGCTAAGTCATGCTCGTCGTGACTGTGTGGCGCACCTGACACGGGCTCGAATCCGTCGAAGATCAAGTCTCCACGGATGTCGGCAGTATAGTTTAAGTTTCCAAACCTGACCTGATGGCCAGGGGCGTAGCTCTCGATCTGTTCTAGATGGCCAAGCGAGTTGGCCCGCAGTGCGAATCCGCCGAATACGAAGATCTGTCCAAGGGGAAAAACCTCACCCTGGATCGCATCGTTGTTGATGATTGAAGGAGCCATCAAGCCTTATGGTGACGACACAGTGGAACTCTCAATGAAAGCACCAATGTCAGTGTCAAAACCGGCGGATCTCGGGTAGGGGGTCCCGAACTGTGCGTCTAAGGCGGATGGTAACAAGAGGCGGGGGACACAATGTTTACCCAGGTTCGGGCCCTCTCGATGGAGGTAATACCCTACTTCCTGCTTGATTGATCTTGATGATATGAGTATTACAAGAGTTGATCTACCACGAGATCGTAGAGGCTAAACCCTAGAAGCTAACCTATGATTATGATTGTTGTTGTCCTACGGACTAAACTGTCCGGTTTATATAGACACCGGAGGGGGCTAGGGTTCCACAGAGTTAGTTACAAGGGAGGAGATATACATATCTGAATTGCCAAGCTTTCCTTCCACGCAAAGGAGAGTCCCATCCGGACACGAGACGAAGTCTTCAATCTTGTATCTTCATAGTCCAACAGTCCGGCCAAAGTATATAGTCCGACTGTCCGAGGACCCCCTAATCTAGGACTCCCTCAGTCGCGACGGGCGGGCCAGCAACGGGGGCTCCTAGCCCCACCAGGCGGCTCTCCTCGCCCCCGCCCCGGCCTCGGCACCCCTGCATTAGCTCCCGGGGTACAACCCCTGGACCGGGTGGTGCATGCCTATTCCATGCCGCTACCGCGAGCGCCTGCTCTGGGCATCCTTGGCCCTCGTCCATCTCATCACCAGACCCTCCTGGCCACGTCGGGTGGTTCCGGTCCCGGCAGCTCCTCGGCGTACGGTGGGGCCGCGGCCTAGGACGCCGCCATGCCGCCCTGATACGTCTCCAACATACTATAATTTATGAAGTATTCATGTTGTTATTTTATCATTCTTTGGTGTTTTACAATCATTTTATAGCAACTTTATATCATTTTTTGGGACTAACCTATTGAGTATTGACCCAGTGCCCAATGCCAATTGCTGTTTTTTGCTTGTATTTTACATCGCAGGAAATCAATATCAAACGAAGTCCAAACGCAACGAAACTCCACGGGGAATTTTTATGGGTCAGAAGACGTCATTGGGCCAGAGCAGCACCTGGGGGATGCCCCGAGGGGGCACAACCCACCAGGGCGCGCCTGGCCCCCCTAGCGCGCCCAGGTGGGTTGTGCCCACCTCGGTGGCCTCCTGCACCCCCTCTTTGCACTATAAGTTCCCAAATATACCAAAACCCATCAGGGTTAACCTAGATCAAAAGTTCCGCCGCCGCAGGGCTCCGTAGCCACCGAAAACCAATCTAGACCCGTTCCGGCACCCTACCTAGGGGGGGAATCATCTCCGATGGCCATCTTCATCATCCTGGCGGCCACCACGATGAGGAGGAAGTAGTCCACCCTCGGGGCTGAGGCTGTGTACTAGTAGCTATGTGTTTAATCTCTCTCTCTCTCGTGATCTATATCATGGGCTTTGTTAATATAGTCGGATCATATGATTCTCCCCTCTATACTCTTGTTTTGATGAATTGAATCTTTACCCTTTGAAGTTTTTTCTTGTCGGATTGAATATTCAGAGATGAGAACACATGATATATATCTTGCAATATGAATACTTGAGGTGACAATTGGGGTATCTTATTGATTCACTTGATATATGTTATGGCATTCAACTCGCGGATTCCCGCGGTGGTATTGGGGTAATCTATGCATAGGGGTTGATGCACGTTTTTCTCCGACGGAAACTTTGGGGTCTCTTTATAGTTCTTTGTGTGGATTGAGTATTATGAATATGAATTTGCTTTGGTGTTATCTTTGTACGAACTCTTGATTAGATCAATCGGAAAGAATAGCTTGCGTTATTCTAGTACGAACTCTAGGATAGATCGAACGAAAAGAATAGCTTTGAGATGGTTTCGTACCCTACAAACAATTCCTATCTTTTGTTCTCTGCTAATAGGAACTCGGGAGTGATTCTTCGTTACACTTTGAGGGATAATCATATGATCCAACTATGTTAGCACTATTGAGAGATTGCACTAGCGAAAGTATGGACCCTAGGCCTCATCTTTAAGCATTGCAACACCATTTTTGTGCCCGTTTACTACTTGCTACCTTAATGTTTTTATTTATTCAGATTATAAAAATATATTTCTACCATCCATATTACACTTTTATCACCATCTCTTCGCCGAACTAGTGCACCTATACAATTTGCCATTGTATTGGGTGTGTTGGGGACACAAGAGATTTCTTGTATTTGGTTGCAGGGTCGTTTGAGAGAGACCATCTTCATCCTACACCTCTCATGGATTGATAAACCTTAGGTCACCCGCTTGAGGGAAAATTGCTACTGTCCTACAAAACTCTGCGCTTGGAGGCCCAACACGTGTCTACAAGAATAAAGTTGCATAGTAGACATCACGCCCCCCTATGGCGCTGCCCCCACAGGCTACTCCTACGACCAGGTGATGCGTCTCCAACGTATCTATAATTTTTGATTGTTCCATACTATTATATTATCTGTTTTAGATGTTTTATATGCATTAATATGCTATTTTATATTATTTTTAGGACTAACCTATTAACCTAGAGCCCAGTGCTAGTTCCTGTTTTTTCCTTGTTTTAGAGTTTCGTAGAAAAGGAATACCAAACAGATTCCAAACGGAATGGAACTTTCGAGATGATTTTTCTTGGACCAGAAGACATCCAGAGGACTTGGAGTGCACGTCAGGAAAGCCACGAGGCGGCCACAAGGTCGGGAGGCGCGCCCCCACCCTTGTGCGCCCCTTGTGACTCCACCGACCTATTTCTTCCGCCTATATATTCTCAAATATCCCGAAACCTTCCAGGGGAGCCATGAAAACCACTTTTCCACCACCGCAACCTTCTGTACCCGTGAGATCCCATCTAGGGGCCTTTTCTGGCGTCCTGCCGGAGGGGGATTCGACCATGGAGGGCTTCTACATCAACACCATTGCCTCTCCGATGAAGCGTGAGTAGTTTACCACAGACCTACGGGTCCATAGCTAGTAGCTAGATGGCTTCTTCTCTCTCTTTGATTCTCAATACAAAGTTCTCCTCGATGTTCTTGGAGATCTATTTGATGTAATACTCTTTTGCGGTGTGTTTTACGAGATCCGATGAATTGTGGATTTATGATCAGTTTATCTATGAATATTATTTTAATCTTCTCTAAATTCTTATATGCATGATTTGATATCTTTGCAAGTCTCTTCGAACTATCGATTTGGTTTGGCCAACTAGATTGGTTTTTCTTGCAATGGGTGAAGTGCTTAGCTTTGGGTTGAATCTTGCGGTGCTCGATCCTAGTGACAGTAGGGGAGCCGACATGTATTGTATTGTTGCCATCGAGGATAACAAGATGGGGTTTTCATCATATTGCTTGAGTTTATCCCGCTACTTCATGTCATCTTAGTTAATGCGTTACTCCGTTCTATGAACTTAATACTCTAGATGTAGGCAGGAGTCGGTCCATGTGTGGAGTAATAGTAGTAGATGGAGGCAGGAATCGGTGTACTTGATACAGACGTGATGCCTATATTCATGATCATTGCCTTAGATATCATCATAACTTTGCACTTTTCTATCAATTGCTCAGCAGTAATTTGTTCACCCACCATAATATTTTCTATCTTGAGAGAAGCCTCTAGTGAAACATATGGCCCCCAGGTCTACTTTCCATCATATAAGTTTCCAATCTACAATTTTATTTTCCTATTTACTTTCTTTGCAATCTTTTACTTTCCGTTCCATAAACCAAAAATACCAAAAATATTACTTTACTGTTTATCCATGTATATCAGATCTCACTTTGCAAATAACCGTGAACGGATTGACAACCCCTTTATCGCATTGGGTGCAAGTTGGTGTTTGTTTGTGTAGGTATTTGGTGGCTTGTGTGTTGTATCCTACTTGATTGATACCTTGGTTCTCAAAAGTTGAGGGAAATACTTACTCTAGTTTGCTGCATCACCCTTTCCTCTTCAAGGGAAAAACCAACGCAAGCTTAAGAGGTAGCAGGAAGAATTTCTGGCGCCGTTGCTAGGGAGATCTACGCCAAGCCGAGACATACCAAGTACCCATCATAAACTTTCATCCCTCGCATTACATTATTGCCATTCGCCTCTTATTTTCCTCTCCCCCACTTCTAAAACGATTTTCAAAAAAGTTCGCCTTTTCTTCGCCCCTCTTTCGTTCATCTTCTTTGCTTGCTTTTTTGTGTGCTCGTGTGTTTAAACACCCGTTTAGCTCTCATGGCTAGTCCTCCCATTATGTGAGCACTCCTGATAATGAAGTCCTCAACTTCAAACAAAGGGAAGGAGAAAATTTGAAAGATGCTTGGTATAGAATTTGCAATGCTCAAAATACATCTACTCGAAAGCAATCTACTGTTGTGCTTCTTCGCAATTTTTATGTAGGCGTTACTCCTTGGAATAGATATGTTCAAGATACCATTACAGAAGGAAATTTCTTGGGGAGCCATACTTTTTATTCTTATAATGCTATGATAGATTTGTTAGGTCCCCCACCTCTTTTGGTTAACGGCACTGCTTTGACTTTGGAGCATGTGATGCAAAGACTTGATATTATTGAGAATAAAATTGCTACTGTTGATTTGATTGAAAATTTGGATAAAAATATTCATAATCACATTACGCAATATGAATCTAAAGTAGGAGTTCCTTAAAGAATCTTAGGGAAAAGGAACCAAAATGAAAGGATAGATCAAGATTCTGAAGGAAATATGCCCTAGAGGCAATAATAAAGTTGTTATTTACATTTCCTTATATCATGATAAATGTTTATTATTCATGCTAGAATTGTATTAACCGGAAACTTAGTACATGTGTGAATACATAGACAAACATAGTGTCCCTAGTATGCCTCTACTTGACTAGCTCGTTAATCAAAGATGGTTAATTTTCCTGACCATGGACATGTGTTGTTTGATGAACGGGATCACATCATTAGAGAATGATGTGATGGACAAGACCCATCAGTTAGCTTAGCATTATGATTGTTTAGTTTTATTGCTATTGCTTTCTTCACGACTTATACATATTCCTCTGACTATGAGATTATGCAACTCCCGAATACCGGAGGAACACTTTGTGTGCTATCAAATGTCACAACGTAACTGGGTGATTATAAAGATGCTCTACAGGTGTCTTTGAAGCTATTTGTTGGGTTGGCATAGATCAAGATTAGGATTTGTCACTCCGTGTATCAGAGAGGTATCTCTGGGCCATCTCGGTAATGCACATCACTATAAGCCTTGCAAACAATGTGGCTAATGAGTTAGTTACAGGATGATGCATTACGGAATGAGTAAAGAGACTTGTCGGTAACGAGATTGAACTAGGTATGAATATACCGACGATTGAATCTAGCGCAAGTAACATACCGATGACAAAGGGAATGACGTATGTTGTTATGCGGTTTGACCGATAAAGATCTTCATAGAATATGTAGGAGCCAATATGAGCATCCAGGTTCCGCTATTGGTTATTGACCGGAGATGTGTCTCGGTCATGTCTACATAGTTCTCAAACCGTAGGGTCCGCACGCTTAATGTTCGATGATGATTTGTATTATGAGTTATGTGATTTGATGATCGAAGTTTGTTTGGAATCCCTTATGAGATCACGGACATGAAGAGGAGTCTCGAAATGGTCGAGAGGTAAAGATTGATATATTGGAAGGTTATATACGGACATCGGAATGGTTCCGATAAGGTTCGGGGGTTTATCGGAGTACCGGGAGGCTATCGAAACTCCCTGGGAAAGTTATTGGGCCTTATGGGCCATAGTGGAGGAGAGGAGGCAGGCAACAGGAGGTGGGGCGCGCCCCCTTTGCCCCAATCTGAATTGGACAAGGGGACGGGGCGCGACCCCCTCTTTCCTTCTCCCTCTCCCTCCTTTCCCCTTTTCCCCTCTCCGTTGGAAGGAAAGGGGGGGGGGGCGAATCCTACTAGGTTTGGAGTCCTAGTAGGACTCCCCCCTTGGCGCGCTAATAAACCACAAGTATAAGGGATTGCAACAGTTTTCGAGGGTAGAGTATTCAACCCAAATTTATTGATTCGACACAAGGGGAGCCAAAGAATATTCTCAAGTATTAGCAGTTGAGTTCTCAATTCAACCACACCTGGATAACTTAGTATCTGCAGCAAAGTATTTAGTAGCAAAGTAGTATGGAAGTAACGGTAACGGTAGCAAAAGTAATATTTTTGGGTTTTGTGGTGATTGTAACAGTAGCAGCGGTAAAGTAAATAAGCGAAGAACAATATGTGAAAAGCTCGTAGCCATTGGATCGGTGATGGAGAATTATGCCGAATGTGGTTCATCATGTAACAGTCATAACATAGGGTGACACAGAACTAGATCCAATTCATCAATGTAATGTAGGCATGTATTCCGAATATAGTCATACGTGCTTATGGAAAAGAACTTGCATGACATCTTTTGTCCTACCCTCCCGTGGCAGCGGGGTCCTAGCAGAACTAAGGGATATTAAGGCCTCCTTTTAATAGAGTACCGGGCCAAAGCATTAACACATAGTGAATACATGAACTCCTCAAACTATGGTCATTGTCGGTGTCAAAACCGGCGGATCTCGGGTAGGGGGTCCCGAACTGTGCGTCAAGGTCGGATGGTAACAGGAGACAAGGGACACGATGTTTACCCAGGTTCGGGCCCTCTCGATGGAGGTAAAACCCTACTCCTGCTTGATTAATATTGATGATATGGGTAGTACAAGAGTAGATCTACCACGAGATCAAGGAGGCTAAACCCTAGAAGCTAGCCTATGGTATGATTGTGTATGATGATGGTTCTGTCCTACGGACTACAACCCTCCGGTTTATATAGACACCGGATAGGGTTAGGGTTACACAGAGTCGGTTACAATGGTAGGAGATCTTGAGTATCCGCATCGCCTAGCTTGCCTTCCACGCCAAGGAAAGTCCCATCCGGACACGGGATGAAGTCTTCAATCTTGTATCTTCATAGTCCAGGAGTCTGGCGAAGGTATAGTCCGGCTACCCGAACACCCCCTAATCCAGGACTCCCTCAGTAGCCCCTGAACCAGGCTTCAATGTCGACGAGTCCGGTGCGCAGATTGTCTTCGGCATTGCAAGGCGGGTTCCTCCTCCAAGTCCTTCATAGAAGATTGTAAACACCAAAAATAGTGTCCGGCTCTGCAAAATAAATTTCCACATATTGCCATAGAGAGAATAATATTAACACAAATCAAATCTGCCGACGTATTCCGCAGTGCGTCATCACACTGTGGCCAAGCTCTTTATACAAATCATTTTTACTTTTCCACCTCAGCGCGTTTAGCGAGGTGGTTTCCTTGGCACGTCTTGTCAAGGCAGAGATCGTTTGTCCCTTTTAACGGGATTCTCATCAATACGGACGTGGGTAACCCGACCGTGCCATTTACCACGGCGCTTGGGAGGCAAGCGAGTTTTATTAGGTAGGTAGGGACGCATAACCGCATCCGCCCATATAAGGGGATAAGGATCCACCTTTTCACCTACGCTTCTTCCTCCTTTGCCAATCCATCTCTCGCGCACTCGAGCTCCAGCGCCCAAGCCCGCTCTTCCCACCTCAACCTTCTCCAGCAATGTCCGAAGCGGGAGGCAAGTGGATGGTCTCCTCCATTACGGAGGTTCAAGTAAAAAAGCTAAGGAAAGCCGGATACCTGTCCAAGGACATCCCGCACCGGCTTCCTGAGAAGCGGCAGCCTCTCCCCACCCCAAGGCCCCATGAGAGGGTAGTTTTCCTCCCCCACTTCCTCCGCGGACTGGGTTTTCCACTTCACCCATTCGTCCGGGGACTCATGTTCTACTACGGCCTAGATTTCCATGATCTGGCCCCGAACTTCATCCTCAACATCTCGGCGTTTATCGTCGTGTGTGAGGCCTTCCTCTGCGTCCGCCCCCATTTCGGTCTTTGGCTCAAGACCTTCAACGTCAAGCCCAAGGTGGTGCGCGGTAGCCAGGCAGAGTGCGGAGGTGCTATGGCTGGCAAGATAGCCAACGTCCTCTGGTTCGAGGGCTCCTTTGTGGAGACCCTAAAGGGGTGGCAAGCTGGGTGGTTTTACATCACCGAGCCACGCGATCCGGAATGGGTCGCAGCCCCGAGTTCAGATCCGGACCCCCCACGCGGCTTATGTCCTGGAAAGAGACGGGCCTGTCGTGGGGCAATGAGGAAGAGGTGACCGGGCTGAAGACCTGCATCCAGTCCCTGGTAGACAAGCCAATCCGGTCGGTCAATATAGTCCAGGTCATGCTCGTTCGTCTGATCCTCCCGTGCCAACAACGGGATTTCAATTTGTGGGAGTTCGACCCGGCGCAGCACCGAACCCTCAACAGGCTCTCCGACACGTTGTATGAAGATGTCTGGAAGGTGCTAATCAAAGGCGCCAGGGCTCCCGCATCCGCTTCCGAGGACTGCGGATACAGCACGCAGCGTCACGCTAGCGAGGTAAGCTATCTATGCCTTTGACAGGATTGTTAAGCTCTTTTTCATAGATTAACTCTATGCGGGATCTAAACTCCCTTACCTTTGATAGGCTTGGCAGGCGATATCCGGACCAATTAACTGTCCGGCTCCCCTGCCCGAAGACCCAGCCCCAGCTCTCCTAGTGCAGCTGCTGACTCCGGCACCTTACGTGGTGCCAGAGAAGAAGGTCAAGAAGAAGAAGACCACCGGGACTCAAAAGAGTGCCCATAACTTGGTGGTGTCGGACTCGTCGTCTGACGAGTCCGAGGCGCCCTCCTCTCGTGAAAACGAGGAGGAGGAAGAAGAAAGCTCTCCCCCCCAGTGGGGGGAGAAAAGAAGAAGAAGGCCGCCCCATCGGGGGAGGCCGAGGGGTCTAGGAAAAGGAAGACCCCTCCACCGGACTACTCCCATGACGCCGAAGAGAGCGGAGAGGAGTGGCCGAATAGGGCCAAGCGTCCGGCGAAATCGTAAGTATTCATATAGCAGAGTGACTCATGATATTCCTTTAATGCACAGCTCTCCCTAATGTCGAATGTGATTTATGCAGCCCGCCCCAGGCCGAACTCGACGATTCGTCGAGCGGCTCCCTGGATTCGTCGAACGTGAACTCAGTTCCGCCCGCTGTCTCCCCCCGCACTGCGGGCGACGCCGAAGTGACGTCGCATCAAGCTTCGGGGCAGGAGCAGGCGGTCCTGGAGGAGCCGAAAGGCGACCTCCCGGACCCCAGGAATAAAGGGGACAAGACCCCCCCAGGGCTCCGAGTCCGGCTTTGTGCCGGACGCCGCGCCGGACTCTTCAACAGTTCTGGTTCGCGGTAGGCGAACTCCTTCCAAGAGGAGCAAGCCTTCTGAGCCGGCGGCCTCCGTCCAACCGGAGGTGCCGGACAATCTTCTGGAGGTGCTTGACGGTGCCTCCATCGACGAGGAACACCATACTATTATGAGTACGGTGATCCGAAGGGTTTAGTCCGCCAAGAGCGGACTAACTGAAGCTTGCGCTAGCCTTCTAACAGGCTTCGAGGTAAGTAGAATTATGTCAAAACATGACCGCATAGACAGTAGCCCCTGATGCTCTGTTCGGCGTTCGAAAAGAAAAGCCGAATAGAGGATCTATTAATTTTCAGAGGAGTCTAACAATAAAGAGTCAATATGCGTATGCAGGCTTCGCTGCTACCCACCGCCGCACTGACTGCACAGGTGGAAGTCCTAAAAAAGGACCTCAGGCGGACCGAGCAAGAGCTCGGCCGTGCGAAACGGCAGCTCGAGGAAAAAGAAGGTAAGAACTACCCTACAAAGAAAAAAAGGTGCCTATAGAGAGGCGTGATTGCAAAGAATAACAGGATCGTACTGCTTATTGTAGGGGCCACAACTGAGGTGGCGACCCTCAAGCAGGCACTATCTGAGGCCGGAAAGAAAACGACCGAGGAGTGCACCGAGCGAGAGAGACTTGGGGCTCAGGTCGGCGAGGTGCAGCAAGAGCTGCAGGCTCTCAAGAAAAAACATGAGAGCTTGGAGCTTGAGTCAAAGGCGCAAGCATCCGAGCTCGCGTCGGCCCTTGAGACCGCCAAGGGTGCCAAGGCCGAAGCCCAAAAGGCCCTCCAAGAGTTGGAGGAGATGAAAAAGATAGCAGCGGGTAAGGCATTCTTGATGCAAAGTAGGAATATAAAAGTAAACTACTTGTCACTTACCCGAATCCGGAGTTCTCCAGGGGCGTTCGCAGATCTTCCCCGCAGCGTATCCGCCGCCGCCGCATTCTACCGAGCTGAAGAGGGCAGCTCGACGGAGAGTGTGTTCTGGTCTCAGTATTCTGAGGCCGGACACCCTGTGCCTTTGAGCGATCAGCTGAAACAGCTGGTCGTGCTCCACAAGGCGGCCGAACAAGCCATGAAGGGCTTCCTAGTTCGGCTGTGGCCCGGAGAGGCCCTGCCTGGGAGCTACTTTGGGCTGTTGCGGCGGCTGGTGGAGGCCTGTCCACGGCTTGAGGTCATCAAGCGTTCCGCCTGCATCGAAGGTGCCCGGAGGGCCCTTACCCGTGCAAAGGTGCACTGGGGTAAGCTTGACGGAGAGAAGCTGGTGAAGGATGGGCCGCCGCAGGGGAAGGAGCATCGCAAGCCCGAGAACTACTACAAGGATGTTCTTGCCGGTGCCCGCCTTATTGCGGATGAATGTACTAGAGATGTAATATTTGAATTAACTCGCTCGTGTTTATCCTGTGCGCTGAAAACTTGTTCATATGCGCCAAGCAATGCTTATGGAATTTAAAATATTATTTTCTGTGCGGCCGTTTATAAAAAATTGAGAGATGGCCAGTCGTCGGCTTCTGCCCCCATGCCGCTAGTGCTGGGGTGTTCGGGATAAACCTGAGCGCTCTTTTTCCCATGGTTGGGTCCTTCGAGGGAGGCGCTCAGCACAATGAACCAGGCAATCGGACTATAATGCTTGAACACTCTCACTTAGCCATAGAACTTTATAATTTTAAATTTCAGCGAAGCCCCTAGTTCGGAAGACTGAATTCGGGGCGCTATCCACGCCTTTGGCCGGACAGAGCCAGCTCCTCGCTCGAAGCGGCATAAGTCTTTAGGGACTCAAAAAACCTCTCGAACAGCGACCGGTCTCTTGCCTTATCATGACAGTCAGTTTTAGCTTTCTCCACTGAGGTGCTTAACCCAGCTGAACCGGGGCACAATCGCAGTGGTTCTCCTAGTGCTACCTTAGCCGATATAGCGGAACGTAAGGCACCAAAACATAGGAGTCGGGCAAACCCAACTATTGACCCAAATCATGATTCGGAGCCGATGCATATAGTGCTATAAGTTCGGGGTGCCGCACTTGTGAAAGTGTACGGACTTCTCACACCAGATCGAAGGGTAATGAAGCCCCTGGCGTGTTTGCCGTACCATGGTGTACGGGTGCGATCATGTTATTTAATAAACATATATATGAAAAGAGAATGATGCAGAAAATAGGCAAAAAGCTATGCATTGTTTATAAAGAGGCTATTTATCAAAGCCGAACGATACATGTAGTGTGATGAGCAAAAAGATATTAGACTATTTAACATGTCCTGACCAGGGGCAGGCCGCGGAATTGCGTTCGAAACAGATATACCGCTCGTAATAGAGACCACCTGAGAGTTCCATAATGCAGCGCGGCTTTGTCTGCTTCCCTAGATCTTGCATCGTTTGTGCGGCAGCCGAATTGCCGAACAGGTCGTCCACAGTGTGGAGTCCTGAAAGTAATAAAGAGAATCCGGCAGCCCCTAGTACGTTTTAAGCCGTATTGTGAGCATGTCGTTACTGCGCCCCTTCCCCTGTGCCCATGGTATTTCAAGTGCGTAGTTATGTACGCGAGGTACTAGCTCCGCTATGCCGCGATGGCTGGGGTTGGGGCCGCATTGCTACGCCTGCTCAGAACGTACCAGGCGGTCTTGTTGTAGGTTACTCCGGGCGCACTTGGCATTGTCTGGCTTTTTAACGGCCGGACTGGAGAGTTGCCTAAAAAGGCTGCTTTGTACTTCCGCTGCGAGAGCCGCCGTGTGCTCCTCCGTACGGAGGGAGCGTTCGGTGTTTCCGTTGACCGTGATTACTCCTCGAGGGCCTGGCATCTTGAGCTTGAGGTATGTGTAGTGCGGTACCGCATTGAATTTGGCAAATGCGGTTCGTCCGAGCAGGGCGTGATAGCCACTGCGGAACGGGACTATGTCGAAGATTAACTCTTCGCTTCGGAAGTTATCCGGAGATCCGAAGACCACATCAAGTGTTACAGAGCCTGTATAGTTGGCTTCTACACCTGGTATAACGCCTTTAAAGGTCGTCCTTGTGGGCTTAATCCTTGACGGATCTATGCCCATTTTCTGTACTGTATCCTGATAAAGCAGGTTCAGGCTACTGCCGCCGTCCATGAGGACTCTTGTGAGATGAAATCCTTCGATGATTAGGTCGAGAACCAATGCGGCAAAGCCGCCATGACGGATGCTAGTGGAGTGGTCCCTTCGATCAAAAGTGATCGGGCAAGAGGACCATGGGTTGAACTTTGGGGCGACTGGCTCCATCGCATATACGTCCCGTAGCGCACGCTTCCGCTCCTTCTTGGGAATGTGGGTTGCGTATATCATGTTCACCGTCCGCACTTGTGGGGGAAACCCCTTCTGTCCATTATTGTTCGGTGGCCTGGGCTCCTCCTCGTCATCGCTATGCAGCCCCTTGTCTTTGTTTTCGGCTCTTAACTTGCCTGCCTGCTTGAGCACCCAACAATCCCTGTTGGTGTGATTGGCTGGCCTTTCGGGGGTGCCATGGATCTGGCACAAGCGGTCGAGTATTTGGTCCAAACTGGACGGGCCCTGAGTATTCTTTTTAAATGGCTTTTTCCACTGACCGGATTTATAGCCTCTGAATCCGGCGTTAACTGCCGTATCTTCATTGCTTTCGCTGCTAACGCGGCGCTTTTGCTCATTTCGACGTGTCCTGCCACTTTTGTCCTTGGTATCCGAATTACCAGGGTTCTCTGATAAGTTGTTGCTGCGAGCTAGCCAGCTATCTTCGCCCGCGCAAAAGCGGGTCATGAGTGTCGTGAGGGCTGCCATAGATTTCGGCTTTTCCTGTCCCAGGTGCCGGGCAAGCCACTCGTCGCGGATGTTATGCTTGAAGGCTGCTAGGGCCTCTGCGTTCGGACAGTCGACTATCTGGTTTTTCTTTGTTCGGAACCATGTCCAGAATTGCCTGGCCGATTCCTCTGGCTGCTGAATTATGTGGCTTAGGTCGTCGGCATCCGGTGGTCGCACATAAGTGCCCTGGAAGTTGTCGAGGAATGCGGCTTCCAGGTCCTCCCAAGAACCGATTGAGTCTGCTGGCAGGCTGTTAAGCCAGTGCCTGGCCGGTCCTTTGAGTTTGAGAGGGAGGTATTTGATGGCGTGTAGATCATCGCCACGTGCCATGTGGATGTGAAGGAGATAATCTTCGATCCATACCGCCGGATCTGTCGTGCCATCGTATGATTCGATGTTTACGGGTTTGAAACCCTCTGGGATTTTATGATCCATTACTTCATCTGTGAAGCATAGTGGGTGTGTGGCGCCCCTGTACTGGGCTATGTCATGACGCAGCTCGGAAGAGCTATGTCTGTTGTGTTCGGCCCGGCCGGATTTATTGTGTCCGGAGTGCAGATCATCGTCACGTGTCGTCGGGCGCCTGCGTGATCCATAGATCGATCTTGTTTGCCTTGCTTTATTCTCCAGTACATCTCGCAGGTCTGGCGCATTTTCCCGTGCCTTGGTTGAGCGGCGTCGGGGCATGGCTTGGGTGGAGGTTCGACAAGCCTCTCTGCCGCGGCCGCGAGGTGTCCGGTCTGCCATGTCGTGCGCTGGTGATATAGGCGCTTCCTCCTCTGATCGGGGTAGCGGCCTGCGCTTAGGATAATTCTTGGAGGGGCGCTCGAGTTCGTACTCTTCGGCCGCGAGGACTTCAGTCCATCTGTCAGCTAGCAAATCTTGATCAGCTCTAAGCTGTTGCTGCTTTTTCTTTAGGCTGTTTGCCATGGCTAAAAGCCTGCGTTTGAAACGCTCTTGTTCGGCGGGGTCTGATGGTACGACGAATTCGTCGTCATTGAGGCTTGCCTCATCTTCGGAGGGAGGCATATAGTTATCATCCTCAACCTCTCTTTCTGCCGCTCTCTCATGAGGGCTGGCTTCTCCATCTTCCTGCGCTGAATCTTGCTGGGTTGGGTGTTCTTCGGCGCTATCAGGGGTAGTATTATCTCCCGTGCCGGAATCACCGTTTTTGCTTTGGCGGGATTTAGAGCGGCGCCGCTGACGCCGGCGCTTTGGTTGTTTCTTGGAGGTGTCATCCCCCGCTATTCCATCGCCATCTCCATCCTTTGGAGTATCCACCATATATACGTCATATGACAAGGTGGCCGTCCAGCGCCCTACAGGTGCTGGTTCCTGTTCGTCTCCTACCTCGTCGTCCATACCATCGAAGTCTTCGGAGCCGAAGTCAAGCATGTCGGTTAAATCATCGACAGTGGCTACCAAGAGGGTGGTGGGAGGGCTTTGAATTTCTTCATCGTCCGTATCCCATCCTCGCTGACCGTAATCCGGCCAGGGCTCTCCTGATAAAGAGAGAGACTTGAGAGAATTCAGGATATCGCCAAAAGGCGAGTGCTGAAAGATGTCCGAGGCGGTGAACTCCATTATCGGCGCCCAATCGGCTTCGACTGGCAGGGGCGCGGGGGGTTTGGAGTTCGGGGAGGAGTCCGGACCCTCGGGGTCACGGGTCATGCGGAGTGCGGGGCTAGCGTTCGGCTCGATCACCTTTGAGATCGCAGCCCCCGAGGTGACGTCCAACCGTTCATCCTCAGTTAGCACAGTAGGCTCCGAGTCAAGGGTCAGAACCGGTGCGTGTGCGGCCTCCAGGACACTGTTCGGAGGCAGAGCTAGATCGTGCCCCTCGAGATAGTGCGGCGCGCTTGGCTGTGGCTCGAACCCGTCGAAGATCAAGTCTCCGCGGATATCCGCTGTGTAGTTTAAGCTTCCAAACCTGACTTGATGGCCAGGGGCGTAGCTTTCGATCTGCTCCAGATGACCAAGCGAATCGGCCTGCAGAGCAAAGCCGCCGAAGACGAAGATCTGTCCGGGGAGAAAAGTCTCACCCTGGACCTCATCGTTGTTGATGATCAAAGGAGCCATCGGGCCTAAAGGCGACGACACAGAGGAACTCTCAATGAAAGCACCAATGTCGGTGTCAAAACCGGCGGATCTCGGGTAGGGGGTCCCGAACTGTGCGTCAAGGTCGGATGGTAACAGGAGACAAGGGACACGATATTTAACCAGGTTCGGGCCCTCTCGATGGAGGTAAAACCCTACTCCTGCTTGATTAATATTGATGATATGGGTAGTACAAGAGTAGATCTACCACGAGATCAAGGAGGCTAAACCCTAGAAGCTAGCCTATGGTATGATTGTGTATGATGATGGTTCTATCCTACGGACTACAACCCTCCGGTTTATATAGACACCGGATAGGGTTAGGGTTACACAGAGTCGGTTACAATGGTAGGAGATCTTGAGTATCCGCATCGCCTAGCTTGCCTTCCACGCCAAGGAAAGTCCCATCCGGACACGGGATGAAGTCTTCAATCTTGTATCTTCATAGTCCAGGAGTCCGGCGAAGGTATAGTCCGGCTACCCGAACACCCCCTAATCCAGGACTCCCTCAGTCATCACCGGGAGTGGTCCCGATTATTGTCACTTCGGGGTTGCCGGATCATAACACATAGTAGGTGACTATAGACTTGCAAGATAGGATCAAGAACTCACATATATTCATGAAAACATAATAGGTTCAGATCTGAAATCATGGCACTCGGGCCCTAGTGACAAGCATTAAGCATAGCAAAGTCATAACAACATCAACCTCAGAACATAATGGATACTAGGGATGAAACCATAACAAAATTAACTCGATTACATGATAAATATCATCCAACCCATCACCATCCAGCAAGCCTACGATGGAATTACTCACGCACGGCGGTGAGCATCATGAAATTGGTGATGGAGGATGGTTGATGATGACGATGGCGACGGATTCCCCTCTCCAGAGCCCCGAACGGACTCCAGATCAGCCCTCCCGAGAGAGTTTAGGGCTTGGCGGCGACTCCGCATCGTAAAACACGATGAATCTTTCTCTCTGGTTTGTTTTCTCCCCGAACACGAATATATGGAGTTGGAGTTGAGGTCGGTGGAGCTCCAGGGGGCCCACGAGGCAGGGGGTGCGCCCAGGGGGCAGGCGCGCCCCCACCCTCGTGGAAAGGGTGTGGGCCCCCTGGCCTTGATTCTTTCGCCAGTATTTTTATTATTTCCAAAAATAATATCCGTGAAGTTTCAGGTCATTCTGAGAACTTTTGTTTCTGCACAAAGATAACACCATGGCAATTCTGCTGAAAACAGCGTCAGTCCGGGTTAGTTACATTCAAATCATGCAAGTTAGAGTCCAAAACAAGGACAAAAGTGTTTGGAAAATTAGATACGACGGAGACGTATCAACTCCCCCAAGCTTAAACCTTTGCTTGTCCTTAAGCAATTTAGTTGACAAACTGAAAGTGATAAAGAAAAACTTTTACAAACTCTGTTTGCTCTTGTTGTTGTAAATATGTAAAGCCAACATTCAAGTTTTCAGCAAAGATTATGAACTAACCATATTCACAACAACCTTAGGTCTCATGTTTACTCATATCAATGGCATAATCAACTAGCGAGCAATAATAATAAATCTCGGATGACAACACTTTCTCAAAACAATCGTGATATGATATAACAAGATGGTATCTCGCTAGCCCTTTCTGAGACCGCAAATCATAAATGTAGAGAACCTTTAAAGATCAAGGACTGGCTAAACATTGTAATTCATGGTAAAAGAGATCCAGTCATAGTCATACCCAATATAAATTAATAGTAATGGATGCAAATGACAGCGGTGCTCTCCAGCTGGTGCTTCTTAATAAGAGGGTGATGACTCAACATAAAAGTAAATAGATAGGCCCTTCGCAAAGGGAAGCATGGATTTGTAGAGGTGCTAGAGCTCGATTTTGAAATAGAGATAAATAATATTTTGAGTGGCATACTTTCATTGTCAACATAACAACCAAGAGATGGCGATATCTTCCATGCTACACACATTATAGGCGGTTCCCAAACAGAATGGTAAAGTTTATACTCCCCCTCCACCAACAAGCATCAATCCATGGCTTGCTCGAAACAACGAGTGCCTTCAACTAACAACAATCCCGTGGGAGTTATGTTTGCAATTATTTTGATTTGATTTGCATAAAGCATGGGACTGGGCATCCCGGTGACCAGCCATTTTCTCGTCAGTGAGGAGCGGAGTCCACTCCTCTTGAGAATAACCCACCTAGCATGGAATATACGGACAACCCTAGTTGATACATGAGCTATTCGAGCATACAAAACAGAATTTCATTTGAAGGTTTAGAGTTTGTCACATACAAATTTACTTGGAACGGCAGGTAGATACCGCATATAGGAAGGTATAGTGGACTCATATGGCATAACTTTGGGGTTTAAGGGATTGGATGCACAAGAAGTATTCCCGCTTAGTACAAGTGAAGGCTAGCAAAAGACTAGGAAGCGACCAACTAGAGAGCGACAACAGTCATGAACATGCATTAAAATTAATGAACATTGAGTGCAATCATGAGTAGGATATAATCCACCATGAACATAAATACCGTGAAGGCTATGTTGATTTTGTTTCAACTACATGCGTGAACATGTGCCAAGTCAAGTCACTCTAATCATTCAAAGGAGGATACCACCCCATCATACCACATCACAACCATTTTAATATCATGTTGGCATGCAAGGTAAACCATTATAAGGTCCTAGCTAATTACGCATGGCATAAGTAACTATAATCTCTAATTGTCATTACAAACATGTTTATTCATAATAACCTAAATCAGGAACGATGAACTAATCATATTTACAAAAACAAGAGAGGTCGAGTTCATACCAACTTCTCCCATCTCAATAAGTCCATCATACATTGTCATAATTGCCTTTCACTTGCACGACTGAATGATGTGAATAATAATAATAGTGCACGTGCATTGGACTAAGCTGGAATCTGTGAGCATTCAATAAAGAGGAGAAGACAAGGCAATATGGGCTCTTGGTTAAATCAACAATAATGCATATAAGAGCCACTTCAACAATTTTATTATGGTCTTCCCCAAAGAAAAGAGAAGAAATAAAACTATTTACATGGGAAATCTCCCAACAAGCAAAAGAAGAACAGGAAATCTTTTTGGGTTTTCTTTTAGTTATTACTACTACAGCAAGAAAGGTAAACTAGCTAAATGCTACAACTATTTTTTTTTGTTTTTCTTAAGGTTTTTCAAACACACAAGAAGAAAGCATAAAAAGGAAAATAAACTAGCATGGATATTACAATGAAAAAGTATGAGCACCGACAACTAGCAATGAGTGTGTAAACATAAATGTAATGTCGGTGAGAGATGTTGGGGAACGTTGCAGAAAATTAAAAAATTTTCCTACGGTTTCACCAAGATCCATCTAGGAGTTCATCAAGCAACGAGTATTCAGATTAGATAGCATCTACATACCACTTTGTAGATCGCAACAGAAGCGTTCGAGTGAACGTGGATGAGGTAGTCGTACTTGCCGTGATCCAATTCACCGATGATCTAGTGCCGAACGGACGGCACCTCCGCGTTCAACACACGTACGGAAAGCGTGACGTCTCCTCCTTCTTGATCCAGCAAGGCAAAGGAGAGGTCGGGGATGAAGGTTCCAGCAGCAGCACGACGGCGTGGTGATGGTGGAACTGCAGTACTCCGGCAGGGCTTCGCCGTGCTCAATGGAGGAGGAGGAAGTGTTGGAGAGGGAGAGGGAGGCGCCAGGGCAATGGGGTGATCAGCCCCCTCTCTCCCCCCCTTATATAACCCCCAAGGGGGGGCGCCTGCCCTAGGAGATGAGATCTCCTAGGGGGGGCGGCGGCCAGGGAAGGGGGCTTGCCCCCCAAGCAAGGGGGGCGCCCCCTTTAGGGTTTCCCTCCCCCCAAACCCTAGGCGCATGGGCCCATGGGGGGGGGGGAGGCGCACCAGCCCCCTATGGGCTGGTTCCCTCCCTTATACAGCCCATGGGGCCCTCCGGGATAGGTGGCCCCACCCGGTGGACCCCCCGGGACCCTCCGGTGGTCCCGGTACAATACCGATAACCCCGAAACTTGTCCCGATGTCCGTATGATGACTTTCCATATATAAATCTTTACCTCCGGACCATTCCGAAACTCCTCGTGACGTCCGAGATCTCATCCGGGACTCCGAACAACATTCGGGTTACTGCACATACATATCCCTACAACCCTAGCGTCACCGAACCTTAAGTGTGTAGACCCTACGGGTTCGGGAGACATGCAGACATGACCGAGACGGCTCTCGGGCAATAACCAACAGCGGGATCTGGATACCCATGTTGGCTCCCACATGCTCCACGATGATCTCATCGGATGAACCACGATGTCAAGGATTCAATTAATCCCGTATACGATTCCCTTTGTCAATCGGTATTTTACTTGCCCGAGATTCGATCGTCGGTATACCAATACCTCGTTCAATCTCGTTACCGGCAAGTCACTTTTCTCGTTCCGTAATGCATGATCCCGTGATCAAACACTTTGGTCACATTGAGCTCATTGTGATGATGCATTACCGAGAGGGCCCGGTGATACCTCTCCGTCAAGCGGAGTGACAAATCCCAGTCTCGATCCATGTCAACCCAACAGACACTTTCAGAGATACCCGTAGCATACCTTTATAGTCACCCAGTTACGTTGTGACGTTTGGCACACCCAAAGCACTCCTACGGTATCCGGGAGTTACATGATCTCATGGTCTAAGGAAAGGATACTTGACATTGGAAAACTCTAGCAAACGAACTATGCGATCTTATGCTATGTTTAGGATTGGGTCTTGTCCATCACATCATTCTCCTAATGATGTGATCCCGTTATCGATGACATCCAATGTCCATAGTCAGGAAACCATGACTATCTGTCGATCAACGAGCTAGTCAACTAGAGGCTCACTAGGGACATGTTGTTGTCTGTTATTCACACATGTATTACGATTTCCGGTTAACACAATTATAGCACGAACAAAGACAATTATCATGAATAAGGAAATATAATAATAATGCTTTTATTATTGCCTCTAGGGCATATTTCCAACAGTCTCCCACTTGCACTAGAGTCAATAATCTAGTTACATTGTGATGAATCGAACACCCATAGAGTTCTGGTGCTGATCATGTTTTGCCTTAGGGAGAGGTTTAGTCAACGGATCTGCAACATTCAGATCCGTGTGCACTTTACAAATCTCTATGTCTCCATCTTGAACATTTTCACGAATGGAGTTGAAGCGACGCTTGATGTGCCTGGTCTTCTTGTGAAACCTGGGCTCCTTTGCAAGTGCAATAGCTCCAGTGTTGTCACAGAAGAGCTTGATTGGCCCCGACGCATTGGGTATGACTCCGAGGTCGGTGATGAACTCCTTCACCCAAATTGCTTCATGTGCTGCCTCCGAGGCTGCCATGTACTTCGCTTCACATGTAGATCCCGCCACGACGCTTTGCTTGCAACTGCACCAGCTTACTGCCCCACCATTCAAAATATACACGTATCCGGTTTGTGACTTAGAGTCATCCAGATCTGTGTCAAAGCTAGCGTCGACGTAACCTTTTACGACGAGCTCTTCGTCACCTCCATAAACGAGAAACATTTCCTTAGTCCTTTTCAGGTACTTCAGGATATTCTTGACCGCTGTCCAGTGTTCCTTGCCGGGATTACTTTGGTACCTACCTACCAAACTTACGACAAGGTTTACATCAGGTCTGGTACACAGCATGGCATACATAATAGAACCTATGGCTGAGGCATAGGGGATGACGCTCATCTCTTCTATATCTTCTGCCGTGGTCGGACATTGAGCTGAGCTCAATTTCACACCTTGTAACACAGGTAAGAACCCTTTCTTAGATTGATCCATATTGAATTTCTTCAATATCTTATCAAGGTATGTGCTTTGTGAAAGACCTATGAGGCGTCTCGATCTATCTCTATAGATCTTGATGCCTAATATATAAGCAGCTTCTCCAAGGTCCTTCATTGAAAAACTCTTATTCAAATAGGCCTTAATGCTGTCCAAGAGTTCTATATCATTTCCCATCAAAAGTATGTCGTCTACATATAATATGAGAAATGCTACAGAGCTCCCACTCACTTTCTTGTAAACACAGGCTTCTCCATAAGTCTGTGTAAACCCAAACGCTTTGATCATCTCATCAAAGCGAATGTTCCAACTCCGAGATGCTTGCACCAGCCCATAAATCGAGCGTTGGAGCTTGCATACCTTGTCAGCATTCTTAGGATCGACAAAACCTTCCGGCTGCATCATATACAATTCTTCCTAAAGGAAACCATTAAGGAATGCCGTTTTGACGTCCATTTGCCATATCTCATAATCATAGTATGCGGCAATTGCTAACATGATTCGGACGGACTTCAGCTTCGCTACCGGTGAGAAAGTCTCATCGTAGTCAACCCCTTGAACTTGTCGATAACCCTTAGCGACAAGCCGAGCTTTATAGATGGTCACATTACCATCCGCGTCTGTCTTCTTCTTAAAGATCCATTTATTTTCTATGGCTCGCCGTTCAACGGGCAAGTCAGTCAAAGTCCATACTTTGTTTTCATACATGGATCCTATCTCGGATTTCATGGCTTCCAGCCATTTGTCGGAATCCGGGCCCGCCATTGCTTCCTCATAGTTCGAAGGTTCACCGTTGTCTAACAACATGATTTCCAAGACAGGGTTGCCGTACCACTCTGGTGCGGAACGTGTCCTTGTGGACCTTCGAATTTCAGTAGGAGCTTGATCAGAAGTATCTTGATCATAATCATTAATTTCCTCTCTATTCGGTGCAGGCACCTCAGGAACGATTTCTTGAGTTTCGCCATTTTCCGGTTCAAGAGTTAACACTTCATCAAGTTCTACTTTCCTCCCACTTACTTCCTTCGAGAGAAACTCTTTCTCTAGAAAGGATCCATTCTTGGCAACAAAGATCTTGCCTTCGGATCTGAGGTAGAAGGTATACCCAACAGTTTCTTTTGGGTATCCTATGAAGACGCATTTTTCCGATTTGGGTTCGAGCTTTTCAGGTTGAAGTTTCTTCACATAAGCATCGCATCCCCAAACTTTTAGAAACGACAGCTTAGGTTTCTTCCCAAACCATAATTCATACGGTGTCGTCTCAACGGATTTCGACGGAGCCCTATTTAAAGTGAATGCGGCAGTCTCTAAAGCATAGCCCCAAAAAGATAACGGTAAATCGGTAAGAGACATCATAGATCGCACCATATCTAATAGAGTGCGATTACGACGTTCGGACACACCATTACGCTGAGGTGTTCCAGGCGGCGTGAGTTGTGAAACTATTCCACATTTTCTTAAGTGTGTGCCAAATTCGTGACTCAAGTATTCTCCTCCACGATCTGATCGTAGAAACTTGATCTTTCTATCACGTTGATTCTCAACCTCATTCTGAAATTCCTTGAACTTTTCAAAGGTCTCAGACTTGTGTTTCATTAAGTAGATATACCCATATCTACTCAAGTCATCAGTGAGGGTGAGAACATAACGATAGCCACCGCGAGCCTCAACACTCATTGGACCACACACATCGGTATGTATGATTTCCAATAAGTTGGTTGCTCGCTCCATTGTTCCTGAGAACGGAGTCTTGGTCATTTTACCCATGAGGCATGGTTCGCACGTGTCAAATGATTCATAATCAAGAGACTCTAAAAGTCCATCTGCATGGAGCTTCTTCATGCGTTTGACACCTATGTGACCAAGGCGGCAGTGCCACAAATATGTGGGACTATTGTTATCAACTTTAACTCTTTTGGTACTCACACTATGAATATGTGTATCATCACGTACGAGATTCATCAAGAATAAACCATTAACCATCGGAGCATGACCATAAAACATATCTCTCATATAAATAGAACAACCATTATTCTCAGATTTAAATGAGTAGCCATCTCGAATTAAGCGAGATCCGGATACAATGTTCATGCTCAAACTTGGTACTAAATAACAATTATTAAGGTTTAAAACTAATCCCGTAGGTAAATGTAGAGGCAGCGTGCCGACGGCGATCACATCGACCTTGGAACCATTCCCGACGCGCATCGTCACCTCGTCCTTCGCCAGTCTCCGTTTATTCCGCAGCTCCTGCTTTGAGTTACAAATGTGAGCAACTGCACCGGTATCAAATACCCAAGAGCTACTACGAGTACTGGTAAGGTACACATCAATTACATGTATATCACATATACCTTTGGTTTTGCCGGCCTTCTTGTCCGCTAAGTATTTGGGGCAGTTCCGCTTCCAGTGACCACTTCCCTTGCAATAAAAGCACTCAGTTTCGGGCTTGGGTCCATTCTTTGGCTTCTTCCCGGCAACTTGCTTACCGGGCGCGGCAACTTCCTTGCCGTCCTTCTTGAAGTTCTTTTTACCCTTGCTCCTCTTGAACTTAGTGGTTTTATTCACCATCAACACTTGATGCTCTTTCTTGATTTCTACCTCTGCTGATTTCAGCATAGCATACACCTCAGGAATGGTCTTTACCATCCCTTGCATATTGTAGTTCATCAGAAAGCTCTTGTAGCTAGGTGGAAGCGACTGGAGGATTCTGTCAATGACCACTTCTTCCGGAAGATTAACTTCCAGTTGAGTCAAGCGGTTGTGCAACCCAGACATTCTGAGTATGTGCTCACTGACAGAGCTATTTTCCTCCATCTTACAGCTAAAGAATTTGTTGGAGATCTCATATCTCTCGACCCGGGCATGAGCTTGGAAAACCATTTTCAGCTCTTCGAACATCTCATATGCTCCATGTCTCTCAAAACGCTTTTGGAGCCCCGGCTCTAAGCTGTAAAGCATGCCGCACTGAACGAGGGAGTAATCATCGCATCGCGACTGCCAAGCGTTCATAACGTCTTGTTGTGCAGGGAGAACAGGTGCGTCACCCGGCGGTGCTCGTAGGACATAATCTTTCTTGGCAGCTATGAGGATGATCCTCAGGTTCCGGACCCAGTCCGTATAGTTGCTACCATCGTCTTTCAGCTTGGTTTTCTCTAGGAACGCGTTGAAGTTGAGGACTACGTTGGCCATTTGATCTACAAGACATATTGTAAATATTTAGACTAAGTTCATGATAATAAAGTTCATTTAATCAAATTATTTAATGAACTCCCACTTAGATAGACATCCCTCTTCCAGTCATCTAAGTATTACATGATCCGAGTCAACTAGGCCGTGTCCGATCATCACGTGAGACGGACTAGTCAACATCGGTGAACATCTTCATGTTGATCGTATCTTCTATACGACTCATGCTCGACCTTTCGGTCTTCCGTGTTCCGAGGCCATGTCTGTACATGCTAGGCTCGTCAAGTCAACCTAAGTGTTTTGCGTATGTAAATCTGTCTTACACCCGTTGTATGTGAACGTTAGAATCTATCACACCCGATCATCACGTGGTGCTTCGAAACAACGAACTGTCGCAACGGTGCACAGTTAGGGTGAACACTTTCTTGAAATTATTATGAGGGATCATCTTATTTACTACCGTCGTTCTAAGTAAACAAGATGCAAAACATGATAAACATCACATGCAATCAAATAATAAACGTGACATGATATGGCCAATATCACATAGCTCCTTCGATCTCCATCTTGGGGCTCCATGATCATCTTGTCACCGGCTTGACACCATGATCTTCATCATCATGATCTTCATCATCGTGTCTCCATGAAGTTGCTTGCCAACTATTACTTCTACTACTATGGCTAACTCGTTTAACAATAAAGTAAAGTAATTTACATGGCGATTCTCAATGACACGCAGGTCATACAAAAATAAAGACAACTCCTATGGCTCCTGCCGGTTGTCATACTCATCGACATGCAAGTCGTGATTCCTATTACAATAGCATGAACATCTCATACATCACATATAGATCATTCATCATTCATCACAACTTTGGCCATATCATATCACAAAGCACTTGCTGCAAAAACAAGTTAGACGTCCTCTAATTGTTGTTGCAAGTTTTACGTGGCTGAATTAGGGTTCTAGCAAGAACGTTTTCTTACCTACGTTAAAACCACCACAACGTGATTTGTCAACTTCTATTTACCCTTCATAAGGACCCTTTTCATCGAATCCGCTCCAACTAAAGTAGGAGAGACAGACACCCGCCAGCCACCTTATGCAACTAGTGCATGTTCGTCGGTGGAACCGGTCTCACGTAAGCGTACGTGTAAGGTTGGTCCGGGCCGCTTCATCCCACAATACCGTTGAAGCAAGATAAGACTAGTAGCGGCAAGAAGAGTTGACAACATCTACGCCCACAACAAATTGTGTTCTACTCGCGCAAGAAGAACTACGCATAGACCTAGCTCATGATGCCACTGTTGGGGAACGTTGCAGAAAATTAAATTTTTTCCTACGGTTTCACCAAGATCCATCTAGGAGTTCATCAAGCAACGAGTATTCAGATTAGATAGCATCTACATACCACTTTGTAGATCGCAACGGAAGCGTTCGAGTGAACGTGGATGAGGTAGTCGTACTTGCCGTGATCCAATTCACCGATGATCTAGTGCCGAACGGACGGCACCTCCGCGTTCAACACACGTACGGAAAGCGTGACGTCTCCTCCTTCTTGATCCAGCAAGGCAAAGGAGAGGTTGGGGATGAAGGTTCCAGCATCAGCACGACGGCGTGGTGATGGTGGAACTGCAGTACTCCGGCAGGGCTTCGCCGTGCTCAATGGAGGAGGAGGAAGTGTTGGAGAGGGAGAGGGAGGCGCCAGGGCAATGGGGTGATCAGCCCCCTCTCTCCCCCCCTTTATAACCCCCAAGGGGGGGCGCCTGCCCTAGGAGATGAGATCTCCTAGGGGGGCGGCGGCCAGGGAAGGGGGCTTGCCCCCCAAGCAAGGGGGGCGCCCCCTTTAGGGTTTCCCTCCCCCCAAACCCTAGGCGCATGGGCCCATGGGGGGGGGAGGCGCACCAGCCCCCTATGGGCTGGTTCCCTCCCTTATACAGCCCATGGGGCCCTCCGGGATAGGTGGCCCCACCCGGGACCCTCCGGTGGTCCCGGTACAATACCGATAACCCCGAAACTTGTCCCGATGTCCGTATGATGACTTTCCATATATAAATCTTTACCTCCGGACCATTCCAAAACTCCTCGTGACGTCCGAGATCTCATCCGGGACTCCGAACAACATTCGGGTTACTGCACATACATATCCCTACAACCCTAGCGTCACCGAACCTTAAGTGTGTAGACCCTACGGGTTCGGGAGACATGCAGACATGACCGAGACGGCTCTCGGGCAATAACCAACAGCGGGATCTGGATACCCATGTTGGCTCCCACATGCTCCACGATGATCTCATCGGATGAACCACGATGTCAAGGATTCAATTAATCCCGTATACGATTCCCTTTGTCAATCGGTATTTTACTTGCCCGAGATTCGATCGTCGGTATACCAATACCTCGTTCAATCTCGTTACCGGCAAGTCACTTTTCTCGTTCCGTAATGCATGATCCCGTGATCAAACACTTTGGTCACATTGAGCTCATTGTGATGATGCATTACCGAGAGGGCCCGATGATACCTCTCCGTCAAGCGGAGTGACAAATCCCAGTCTCGATCCATGTCAACCCAACAGACACTTTCAGAGATACCCGTAGCATACCTTTATAGTCACCCAGTTACGGTGTGACGTTTGGCACACCCAAAGCACTCCTACGGTATCCGGGAGTTACATGATCTCATGGTCTAAGGAAAGGATACTTGACATTGGAAAACTCTAGCAAACGAACTATGCGATCTTATGCTATGTTTAGGATTGGGTCTTGTCCATCACATCATTCTCCTAATGATGTGATCCCGTTATCGATGACATCCAATGTCCATAGTCAGGAAACCATGACTATCTGTCGATCAACGAGCTAGTCAACTAGAGGCTCACTAGGGACATGTTGTTGTCTGTTATTCACACATGTATTACGATTTCCGGTTAACACAATTATAGCACGAACAAAGACAATTATCATGAATAAGGAAATATAATAATAATGCTTTTATTATTGCCTCTAGGGCATATTTCCAACAGTCTCCCACTTGCACTAGAGTCAATAATCTAGTTACATTGTGATGAATCGAACACCCATAGAGTTCTGGTGCTGATCATGTTTTGCCTTAGGGAGAGGTTTAGTCAACGGATCTGCAACATTCAGATCCATGTGCACTTTACAAATCTCTATGTCTCCATCTTGAACATTTTCACGAATGGAGTTGAAGCGACGCTTGATGTGCCTGGTCTTCTTGTGAAACCTGGGCTCCTTTGCAAGTGCAATAGCTCCAGTGTTGTCACAGAAGAGCTTGATTGGCCCCGACGCATTGGGTATGACTCCGAGGTCGGTGATGAACTCCTTCACCCAAATTGCTTCATGTGCTGCCTCCGAGGCTGCCATGTACTCCGCTTCACATGTAGATCCCGCCACGACGCTTTGCTTGCAACTGCACCAGCTTACTGCCCCACCATTCAAAATATACACGTATCCGGTTTGTGACTTAGAGTCATCCAGATCTGTGTCAAAGCTAGCGTCGACGTAACCTTTTACGACGAGCTCTTCGTCACCTCCATAAACGAGAAACATTTCCTTAGTCCTTTTCAGGTACTTCAGGATATTCTTGACCGCTGTCCAGTGTTCCTTGCCGGGATTACTTTGGTACCTACCTACCAAACTTACGGCAAGGTTTACATCAGGTCTGGTACACAGCATGGCATACATAATAGAACCTATGGCTGAGGCATAGGGGATGACGCTCATCTCTTCTATATCTTCTGCCGTGGTCGGACATTGAGCTGAGCTCAATTTCACACCTTGTAACACAGGTAAGAACCCTTTCTTAGATTGATCCATATTGAATTTCTTCAATATCTTATCAAGGTATGTGCTTTGTGAAAGACCTATGAGGCGTCTCGATCTATCTCTATAGATCTTGATGCCTAATATATAAGCAGCTTCTCCAAGGTCCTTCATTGAAAAACTCTTATTCAAATAGGCCTTAATGCTGTCCAAGAGTTCTATATCATTTCCCATCAAAAGTATGTCGTCTACATATAATATGAGAAATGCTACAGAGCTCCCACTCACTTTCTTGTAAACACAGGCTTCTCCATAAGTCTGTGTAAACCCAAACGCTTTGATCATCTCATCAAAGCGAATGTTCCAACTCCGAGATGCTTGCACCAGCTCATAAATCGAGCGTTGGAGCTTGCATACCTTGTCAGCATTCTTAGGATCGACAAAACCTTCCGGCTGCATCATATACAATTCTTCCTTAAGGAAACCATTAAGGAATGCCGTTTTGACGTCCATTTGCCATATCTCATAATCATAGTATGCGGCAATTGCTAACATGATTCGGACGGACTTCAGCTTCGCTACCGGTGAGAAAGTCTCATCGTAGTCAACCCCTTGAACTTGTCGATAACCCTTACCGACAAGCCGAGCTTTATAGATGGTCACATTACCATCCGCGTCTGTCTTCTTCTTAAAGATCCATTTATTTTCTATGGCTCGCCGTTCAACGGGCAAGTCAGTCAAAGTCCATACTTCGTTTTCATACATGGATCCTATCTCGGATTTCATGGCTTCCAGCCATTTGTCGGAATCCGGGCCCGCCATTGCTTCCTCATAGTTCGAAGGTTCACCGTTGTCTAACAACATGATTTCCAAGACAGGGTTGCCGTACCACTCTGGTGCGGAACGTGTCCTTGTGGACCTTCGAATTTCAGTAGGAGCTTGATCAGAAGTATCTTGATCATAATCATTAATTTCCTCTCTATTCGGTGCAGGCACCTCAGGAACGATTTCTTGAGTTTCGCCATTTTCCGGTTCAAGAGTTAACACTTCATCAAGTTCTACTTTCCTCCCACTTACTTCCTTCGAGAGAAACTCTTTCTCTAGAAAGGATCCATTCTTGGCAACAAAGATCTTGCCTTCGGATCTGAGGTAGAAGGTATACCCAACAGTTTCTTTTGGGTATCCTATGAAGACGCATTTTTCCGATTTGGGTTCGAGCTTTTCAGGTTGAAGTTTCTTCACATAAGCATCGCATCCCCAAACTTTTAGAAACGACAGCTTAGGTTTCTTCCCAAACCATAATTCATACGGTGTCGTCTCAACGGATTTCGACGGAGCCCTATTTAAAGTGAATGCGGCAGTCTCTAAAGCATAGCCCCAAAAAGATAACGGTAAATCGGTAAGAGACATCATAGATCGCACCATATCTAATAGAGTGCGATTACGACGTTCGGACACACCATTACGCTGAGGTGTTCCAGGCGGCGTGAGTTGTGAAACTATTCCACATTTTCTTAAGTGTGTGCCAAATTCGTGACTCAAGTATTCTCCTCCACGATCTGATCGTAGAAACTTGATCTTTCTATCACGTTGATTCTCAACCTCATTCTGAAATTCCTTGAACTTTTCAAAGGTCTCAGACTTGTGTTTCATTAAGTAGATATACCCATATCTACTCAAGTCATCAGTGAGGGTGAGAACATAACGATAGCCACCGCGAGCCTCAACACTCATTGGACCACACACATCGGTATGTATGATTTCCAATAAGTTGGTTGCTCGCTCCATTGTTCCTGAGAACGGAGTCTTGGTCATTTTACCCATGAGGCATGGTTCGCACGTGTCAAATGATTCATAATCAAGAGACTCTAAAAGTCCATCTGCATGGAGCTTCTTCATGCGTTTGACACCTATGTGACCAAGGCGGCAGTGCCACAAATATGTGGGACTATTGTTATCAACTTTAACTCTTTTGGTACTCACACTATGAATATGTGTATCATCACGTACGAGATTCATCAAGAATAAACCATTAACCATCGGAGCATGACCATAAAACATATCTCTCATATAAATAGAACAACCATTATTCTCGGATTTAAATGAGTAGCCATCTCGAATTAAGCGAGATCCGGATACAATGTTCATGCTCAAACTTGGTACTAAATAACAATTATTAAGGTTTAAAACTAATCCCGTAGGTAAATGTAGAGGCAGCGTGCCGACGGCGATCACATCGACCTTGGAACCATTCCCGACGCGCATCGTCACCTCGTCCTTCGCCAGTCTCCGTTTATTCCGCAGCTCCTGCTTTGAGTTACAAATGTGAGCAACTGCACCGGTATCAAATACCCAAGAGCTACTACGAGTACTGGTAAGGTACACATCAATTACATGTATATCACATATACCTTTGGTTTTGCCGGCCTTCTTGTCCGCTAAGTATTTGGGGCAGTTCCGCTTCCAGTGACCACTTCCCTTGCAATAAAAGCACTCAGTTTCGGGCTTGGGTCCATTCTTTGGCTTCTTCCCGGCAACTTGCTTACCGGGCGCGGCAACTTCCTTGCCGTCCTTCTTGAAGTTCTTTTTACCCTTGCTCCTCTTGAACTTAGTGGTTTTATTCACCATCAACACTTGATGCTCTTTCTTGATTTCTACCTCTGCTGATTTCAGCATAGCATACACCTCAGGAATGGTCTTTACCATCCCCTGCATATTGTAGTTCATCACAAAGCTCTTGTAGCTAGGTGGAAGCGACTGGAGGATTCTGTCAATGACCGCTTCTTCCGGAAGATTAACTTCCAGTTGAGTCAAGCGGTTGTGCAACCCAGACATTCTGAGTATGTGCTCACTGACAGAGCTATTTTCCTCCATCTTACAGCTAAAGAATTTGTTGGAGATCTCATATCTCTCGACCCGGGCATGAGCTTGGAAAACCATTTTCAGCTCTTCGAACATCTCATATGCTCCATGTCTCTCAAAACGCTTTTGGAGCCCCGGCTCTAAGCTGTAAAGCATGCCGCACTGAACGAGGGAGTAATCATCGCATCGCGACTGCCAAGCGTTCATAACGTCTTGTTGTGCAGGGAGAACAGGTGCGTCACCCAGCGGTGCTCGTAGGACATAATCTTTCTTGGCAGCTATGAGGATGATCCTCAGGTTCCGGACCCAGTCCGTATAGTTGCTACCATCGTCTTTCAGCTTGGTTTTCTCTAGGAACGCGTTGAAGTTGAGGACTACGTTGGCCATTTGATCTACAAGACATATTGTAAATATTTAGACTAAGTTCATGATAATAAAGTTCATTTAATCAAATTATTTAATGAACTCCCACTTAGATAGACATCCCTCTTCCAGTCATCTAAGTATTACATGATCCGAGTCAACTAGGCCGTGTCCGATCATCACGTGAGACGGACTAGTCAACATCGGTGAACATCTTCATGTTGATCGTATCTTCTATACGACTCATGCTCGACCTTTCGGTCTTCCGTGTTCCGAGGCCATGTCTGTACATGCTAGGCTCGTCAAGTCAACCTAAGTGTTTTGCGTGTGTAAATCTGTCTTACACCCGTTGTATGTGAACGTTAGAATCTATCACACCCGATCATCACGTGGTGCTTCGAAACAACGAACTGTCGCAACGGTGCACAGTTAGGGTGAACACTTTCTTGAAATTATTATGAGGGATCATCTTATTTACTACCGTCGTTCTAAGTAAACAAGATGCAAAACATGATAAACATCACATGCAATCAAATAATAAACGTGACATGATATGGGCAATATCACATAGCTCCTTCGATCTCCATCTTGGGGCTCCATGATCATCTTGTCACCGGCTTGACACCATGATCTTCATCATCATGATATTCATCATCGTGTCTCCATGAAGTTGCTTGCCAACTATTACTTCTACTACTATGGCTAACTCGTTTAACAATAAAGTAAAGTAATTTACATGGCGATTCTCAATGACACGCAGGTCATACAAAAATAAAGACAACTCCTATGGCTCCTGCCGGTTGTCATACTCATCGACATGCAAGTCGTGATTCCTATTACAATAGCATGAACATCTCATACATCACATATAGATCATTCATCATTCATCACAACTTTGGCCATATCATATCACAAAGCACTTGCTGCAAAAACAAGTTAGACGTCCTCTAATTGTTGTTGCAAGTTTTACGTGGCTGAATTAGGGTTCTAGCAAGAACGTTTTCTTACCTACGTTAAAACCACCACAACGTGATTTGTCAACTTCTATTTACCCTTCATAAGGACCCTTTTCATCGAATCCGCTCCAACTAAAGTAGGAGAGACAGACACCCGCCAGCCACCTTATGCAACTAGTGCATGTTCGTCGGTGGAACCGGTCTCACGTAAGCGTACGTGTAAGGTTGGTCCGGGCCGCTTCATCCCACAATACCGTTGAAGCAAGATAAGACTAGTAGCGGCAAGAAGAGTTGACAACATCTACGCCCACAACAAATTGTGTTCTACTCGCGCAAGAAGAACTACGCATAGACCTAGCTCATGATGCCACTGTTGGGGAACGTTGCAGAAAATTAAAATTTTTCCTACGGTTTCACCAAGATCCATCTAGGAGTTCATCAAGCAACGAGTATTCAGATTAGATAGCATCTACATACCACTTTGTAGATCGCAACGGAAGCGTTCGAGTGAACGTGGATGAGGTAGTCGTACTTGCCGTGATCCAATTCACCGATGATCTAGTGCCGAACGGACGGCACCTCCGCGTTCAACACACGTACGGAAAGCGTGACGTCTCCTCCTTCTTGATCCAGCAAGGCAAAGGAGAGGTTGGGGATGAAGGTTCCAGCAGCAGCACGACGGCGTGGTGATGGTGGAACTGCAGTACTCCGGCAGGGCTTCGCCGTGCTCAATGGAGGAGGAGGAAGTGTTGGAGAGGGAGAGGGAGGCGCCAGGGCAATGGGGTGATCAGCCCCCTCTCTCCCCCCCTTATATAACCCCCAAGGGGGGGCGCCTGCCCTAGGAGATGAGATCTCCTAGGGGGGGCGGCGGCCAGGGAAGGGGGCTTGCCCCCCAAGCAAGGGGGGCGACCCCTTTAGGGTTTCCCTCCCCCCAAACGCTAGGCGCGTGGGCCCATGGGGGGGGGGAGGCGCACCAGCCCCCTATGGGCTGGTTCCCTCCCTTATACAGCCCATGGGGCCCTCCGGGATAGGTGGCCCCACCCGGTGGACCCCCCGGGACCCTCCGGTGGTCCCGGTACAATACCGATAACCCCGAAACTTGTCCCGATGTCCGTATGATGACTTTCCATATATAAATCTTTACCTCCGGACCATTCCGAAACTCCTCGTGACGTCCGAGATCTCATCCGGGACTCCGAACAACATTCGGGTTACTGCACATACATATCCCTACAACCCTAGCGTCACCGAACCTTAAGTGTGTAGACCCTACGGGTTCGGGAGACATGCAGACATGACCGAGACGGCTCTCGGGCAATAACCAACAGCGGGATATGGATACCCATGTTGGCTCCCACATGCTCCACGATGATCTCATCGGATGAACCACGATGTCAAGGATTCAATTAATCCCGTATACGATTCCCTTTGTCAATCGGTATTTTACTTGCCCGAGATTCGATCGTCGGTATACCAATACCTCGTTCAATCTCGTTACCGGCAAGTCACTTTTCTCGTTCCGTAATGCATGATCCCGTGATCAAACACTTTGGTCACATTGAGCTCATTGTGATGATGCATTACCGAGAGGGCCCGGTGATACCTCTCCGTCAAGCGGAGTGACAAATCCCAGTCTCGATCCATGTCAACCCAACAGACACTTTCAGAGATACCCGTAGCATACCTTTATAGTCACCCAGTTACGTTGTGACGTTTGGCACACCCAAAGCACTCCTACGGTATCCGGGAGTTACATGATCTCATGGTCTAAGGAAAGGATACTTGACATTGGAAAACTCTAGCAAACGAACTATGCGATCTTATGCTATGTTTAGGATTGGGTCTTGTCCATCACATCATTCTCCTAATGATGTGATCCCGTTATCGATGACATCCAATGTCCATAGTCAGGAAACCATGACTATCTGTCGATCAACGAGCTAGTCAACTAGAGGCTCACTAGGGACATGTTGTTGTCTGTTATTCACACATGTATTACGATTTCCGGTTAACACAATTATAGCACGAACAAAGACAATTATCATGAATAAGGAAATATAATAATAATGCTTTTATTATTGCCTCTAGGGCATATTTCCAACAGTCTCCCACTTGCACTAGAGTCAATAATCTAGTTACATTGTGATGAATCGAACACCCATAGAGTTCTGGTGCTGATCATGTTTTGCCTTAGGGAGAGGTTTAGTCAACGGATCTGCAACATTCAGATCCGTGTGCACTTTACAAATCTCTATGTCTCCATCTTGAACATTTTCATGAATGGAGTTGAAGCGACGCTTGATGTGCCTGGTCTTCTTGTGAAACCTGGGATCCTTTGCAAGTGCAATAGCTCCAGTGTTGTCACAGAAGAGCTTGATTGGCCCCGACGCATTGGGTATGACTCCGAGGTCGGTGATGAACTCCTTCACCCAAATTGCTTCATGTGCTGCCTCCGAGGCTGCCATGTACTCCGCTTCACATGTAGATTCCGCCACGACGCTTTGCTTGCAACTGCACCAGCTTACTGCCCCACCATTCAAAATATACACGTATCCGGTTTGTGACTTAGAGTCATCCAGATCTGTGTCAAAGCTAGCGTCGACGTAACCTTTTACGACGAGCTCTTCGTCACCTCCATAAACGAGAAACATTTCCTTAGTCCTTTTCAGGTACTTCAGGATATTCTTGACCGCTGTCCAGTGTTCCTTGCCGGGATTACTTTGGTACCTACCTACCAAACTTACGGCAAGGTTTACATCAGGTCTGGTACACAGCATGGCATACATAATAGAACCTATGGCTGAGGCATAGGGGATGACGCTCATCTCTTCTATATCTTCTGCCGTGGTCGGACATTGAGCTGAGCTCAATTTCACACCTTGTAACACAGGTAAGAACCCTTTCTTAGATTGATCCATATTGAATTTCTTCAATATCTTATCAAGGTATGTGCTTTGTGAAAGACCTATGAGGCGTCTCGATCTATCTCTATAGATCTTGATGCCTAATATATAAGCAGCTTCTCCAAGGTCCTTCATTGAAAAACTCTTATTCAAATAGGCCTTAATGCTGTCCAAGAGTTCTATATCATTTCCCATCAAAAGTATGTCGTCTACATATAATATGAGAAATGCTACAGAGCTCCCACTCACTTTCTTGTAAACACAGGCTTCTCCATAAGACTGTGTAAACCCAAACGCTTTGATCATCTCATCAAAGCGAATGTTCCAACTCCGAGATGCTTGCACCAGCCCATAAATCGAGCGTTGGAGCTTGCATACCTTGTCAGCATTCTTAGGATCGACAAAACCTTCCGGCTGCATCATATACAATTCTTCCTTAAGGAAACCATTAAGGAATGCCGTTTTGACGTCCATTTGCCATATCTCATAATCATAGTATGCGGCAATTGCTAACATGATTCGGACGGACTTCAGCTTCGCTACCGGTGAGAAAGTCTCATCGTAGTCAACCCCTTGAACTTGTCGATAACCCTTAGCGACAAGCCGAGCTTTATAGATGGTCACATTACCATCCGCGTCTGTCTTCTTCTTAAAGATCCATTTATTTTCTATGGCTCGCCGTTCAACGGGCAAGTCAGTCAAAGTCCATACTTCGTTTTCATACATGGATCCTATCTCAGATTTCATGGCTTCCAGCCATTTGTCGGAATCCGGGCCCGCCATTGCTTCCTCATAGTTCGAAGGTTCACCGTTGTCTAACAACATGATTTCCAAGACAGGGTTGCCGTACCACTCTGGTGCGGAACGTGTCCTTGTGGACCTTCGAATTTCAGTAGGAGCTTGATCAGAAGTATCTTGATCATAATCATTAATTTCCTCTCTATTCGGTGCAGGCACCTCAGGAACGATTTCTTGAGTTTCGCCATTTTCCGGTTCAAGAGTTAACACTTCATCAAGTTCTACTTTCCTCCCACTTACTTCCTTCGAGAGAAACTCTTTCTCTAGAAAGGATCCATTCTTGGCAACAAAGATCTTGCCTTCGGATCTGAGGTAGAAGGTATACCCAACAGTTTCTTTTGGGTATCCTATGAAGACGCATTTTTCCGATTTGGGTTCGAGCTTTTCAGGTTGAAGTTTCTTCACATAAGCATCGCATCCCCAAACTTTTAGAAACGACAGCTTAGGTTTCTTCCCAAACCATAATTCATACGGTGTCGTCTCAACGGATTTCGACGGAGCCCTATTTAAAGTGAATGCGGCAGTCTCTAAAGCATAGCCCCAAAAAGATAACGGTAAATCGGTAAGAGACATCATAGATCGCACCATATCTAATAGAGTGCGATTACGACGTTCGGACACACCATTACGCTGAGGTGTTCCAGGCGGCATGAGTTGTGAAACTATTCCACATTTTCTTAAGTGTGTGCCAAATTCGTGACTCAAGTATTCTCCTCCACGATCTGATCGTAGAAACTTGATCTTTCTATCACGTTGATTCTCAACCTCATTCTGAAATTCCTTGAACTTTTCAAAGGTCTCAGACTTGTGTTTCATTAAGTAGATATACCCATATCTACTCAAGTCATCAGTGAGGGTGAGAACATAACGATAGCCACCGCGAGCCTCAACACTCATTGGACCACACACATCGGTATGTATGATTTCCAATAAGTTGGTTGCTCGCTCCATTGTTCCTGAGAACGGAGTCTTGGTCATTTTACCCATGAGGCATGGTTCGCACGTGTCAAATGATTCATAATCAAGAGACTCTAAAAGTCCATCTGCATGGAGCTTCTTCATGCGTTTGACACCTATGTGACCAAGGCGGCAGTGCCACAAATATGTGGGACTATTGTTATCAACTTTAACTCTTTTGGTACTCACACTATGAATATGTGTATCATCACGTACGAGATTCATCAAGAATAAACCATTAACCATCGGAGCATGACCATAAAACATATCTCTCATATAAATAGAACAACCATTATTCTCGGATTTAAATGAGTAGCCATCTCGAATTAAGCGAGATCCGGATACAATGTTCATGCTCAACCTTGGTACTAAATAACAATTATTAAGGTTTAAAACTAATCCCGTAGGTAAATGTAGAGGCAGCGTGCCGACGGCGATCACATCGACCTTGGAACCATTCCCGACGCGCATCGTCACCTCGTCCTTCGCCAGTCTCCGTTTATTCCGCAGCTCCTGCTTTGAGTTACAAATGTGAGCAACTGCACCGGTATCAAATACCCAAGAGCTACTACGAGTACTGGTAAGGTACACATCAATTACATGTATATCACATATACCTTTGGTTTTGCCGGCCTTCTTGTCCACTAAGTATTTGGGGCAGTTCCGCTTCCAGTGACCACTTCCCTTGCAATAAAAGCACTCAGTTTCGGGCTTGGGTCCATTCTTTGGCTTCTTCCCGGCAACTTGCTTACCGGGCGCGGCAACTTCCTTGCCGTCCTTCTTGAAGTTCTTTTTACCCTTGCTCCTCTTGAACTTAGTGGTTTTATTCACCATCAACACTTGATGCTCTTTCTTGCTTTCTACCTCTGCTGATTTCAGCATAGCATACACCTCAGGAATGGTCTTTACCATCCCCTGCATATTGTAGTTCATCACAAAGCTCTTGTAGCTAGGTGGAAGCGACTGGAGGATTCTGTCAATGACCGCTTCTTCCGGAAGATTAACTTCCAGTTGAGTCAAGCGGTTGTGCAACCCAGACATTCTGAGTATGTGCTCACTGACAGAGCTATTTTCCTCCATCTTACAGCTAAAGAATTTGTTGGAGATCTCATATCTCTCGACCCGGGCATGAGCTTGGAAAACCATTTTCAGCTCTTCGAACATCTCATATGCTCCATGTCTCTCAAAACGCTTTTGGAGCCCCGGCTCTAAGCTGTAAAGCATGCCGTACTGAACGAGGGAGTAATCATCGCATCGCGACTGCCAAGCGTTCATAACGTCTTGTTGTGCAGGGAGAACAGGTGCGTCACCCAGCGGTGCTCGTAGGACATAATCTTTCTTGGCAGCTATGAGGATGATCCTCAGGTTCCGGACCCAGTCCGTATAGTTGCTACCATCGTCTTTCAGCTTGGTTTTCTCTAGGAACGCGTTGAAGTTGAGGACTACGTTGGCCATTTGATCTACAAGACATATTGTAAATATTTAGACTAAGTTCATGATAATAAAGTTCATTTAATCAAATTATTTAATGAACTCCCACTTAGATAGACATCCCTCTTCCAGTCATCTAAGTATTACATGATCCGAGTCAACTAGGCCGTGTCCGATCATCACGTGAGACGGACTAGTCAACATCGGTGAACATCTTCATGTTGATCGTATCTTCTATACGACTCATGCTCGACCTTTCGGTCTTCCGTGTTCCGAGGCCATGTCTGTACATGCTAGGCTCGTCAAGTCAACCTAAGTGTTTTGCGTGTGTAAATCTGTCTTACACCCGTTGTATGTGAACGTTAGAATCTATCACACCCGATCATCACGTGGTGCTTCGAAACAACGAACTGTCGCAACGGTGCACAGTTAGGGTGAACACTTTCTTGAAATTATTATGAGGGATCATCTTATTTACTACCGTCGTTCTAAGTAAACAAGATGCAAAACATGATAAACATCACATGCAATCAAATAATAAACGTGACATGATATGGCCAATATCACATAGCTCCTTCGATCTCCATCTTGGGGCTCCATGATCATCTTGTCACCGGCTTGACACCATGATCTTCATCATCATGATCTTCATCATCGTGTCTCCATGAAGTTGCTTGCCAACTATTACTTCTACTACTATGGCTAACTCGTTTAACAATAAAGTAAAGTAATTTACATGGCGATTCTCAATGACACGCAGGTCATACAAAAATAAAGACAACTCCTATGGCTCCTGCCGGTTGTCATACTCATCGACATGCAAGTCGTGATTCCTATTACAATAGCATGAACATCTCATACATCACATATAGATCATTCATCATTCATCACAACTTTGGCCATATCATATCACAAAGCACTTGCTGCAAAAACAAGTTAGACGTCCTCTAATTGTTGTTGCAAGATTTACGTGGCTGAATTAGGGTTCTAGCAAGAACGTTTTCTTACCTACGTTAAAACCACCACAACGTGATTTGTCAACTTCTATTTACCCTTCATAAGGACCCTTTTCATCGAATCCGCTCCAACTAAAGTAGGAGAGACAGACACCCGCCAGCCACCTTATGCAACTAGTGCATGTTCGTCAGTGGAACCGGTCTCACGTAAGCGTACGTGTAAGGTTGGTCCGGGCCGCTTCATCCCACAATACCGTTGAAGCAAGATAAGACTAGTAGCGGCAAGAAGAGTTGACAACATCTACGCCCACAACAAATTGTGTTCTACTCGCGCAAGAAGAACTACGCATAGACCTAGCTCATGATGCCACTGTTGGGGAACGTTGCAGAAAATTAAAATTTTTCCTACGGTTTCACCAAGATCCATCTAGGAGTTCATCAAGCAACGAGTATTCAGATTAGATAGCATCTACATACCACTTTGTAGATCGCAACGGAAGCGTTCGAGTGAACGTGGATGAGGTAGTCGTACTTGCCGTGATCCAATTCACCGATGATCTAGTGCCGAACGGACGGCACCTCCGCGTTCAACACACGTACGGAAAGCGTGACGTCTCCTCCTTCTTGATCCAGCAAGGCAAAGGAGAGGTTGGGGATGAAGGTTCCAGCAGCAGCACGACGGCGTGGTGATGGTGGAACTGCAGTACTCCGGCAGGGCTTCGCCGTGCTCAATGGAGGAGGAGGAAGTGTTGGAGAGGGAGAGGGAGGCGCCAGGGCAATGGGGTGATCAGCCCCCTCTCTCCCCCCCCTTATATAACCCCCAAGGGGGGCGCCTGCCCTAGGAGATGAGATCTCCTAGGGGGGGCGGCGGCCAGGGAAGGGGGCTTGCCCCCCAAGCAAGGGGGGCGCCCCCTTTAGGGTTTCCCTCCCCCCAAACCCTAGGCGCATGGGCCCATGGGGGGGAGGCGCACCAGCCCCCTATGGGCTGGTTCCCTCCCTTATACAGCCCATGGGGCCCTCCGGGATAGGTGGCCCCACCCGGTGGACCCCCCGGGACCCTCCGGTGGTCCCGGTACAATACCGATAACCCCGAAACTTGTCCCGATGTCCGTATGATGACTTTCCATATATAAATATTTACCTCCGGACCATTCCGAAACTCCTCGTGACGTCCGAGATCTCATCCGGGACTCCGAACAACATTCGGGTTACTGCACATACATATCCCTACAACCCTAGCGTCACCGAACCTTAAGTGTGTAGACCCTACGGGTTCGGGAGACATGCAGACATGACCGAGACGGCTCTCGGGCAATAACCAACAGCGGGATATGGATACCCATGTTGGCTCCCACATGCTCCACGATGATCTCATCGGATGAACCACGATGTCAAGGATTCAATTAATCCCGTATACGATTCCCTTTGTCAATCGGTATTTTACTTGCCCGAGATTCGATCGTCGGTATACCAATACCTCGTTCAATCTCGTTACCGGCAAGTCACTTTTCTCGTTCCGTAATGCATGATCCCGTGATCAAACACTTTGGTCACATTGAGCTCATTGTGATGATGCATTACCGAGAGGGCCCGGTGATACCTCTCCGTCAAGCGGAGTGACAAATCCCAGTCTCGATCCATGTCAACCCAACAGACACTTTCAGAGATACCCGTAGCATACCTTTATAGTCACCCAGTTACGTTGTGACGTTTGGCACACCCAAAGCACTCCTACGGTATCCGGGAGTTACATGATCTCATGGTCTAAGGAAAGGATACTTGACATTGGAAAACTCTAGCAAACGAACTATGCGATCTTATGCTATGTTTAGGATTGGGTCTTGTCCATCACATCATTCTCCTAATGATGTGATCCCGTTATCGATGACATCCAATGTCCATAGTCAGGAAACCATGACTATCTGTCGATCAATGAGCTAGTCAACTAGAGGCTCACTAGGGACATGTTGTTGTCTATTATTCACACATGTATTACGATTTCCGGTTAACACAATTATAGCACGAACAAAGACAATTATCATGAATAAGGAAATATAATAATAATGCTTTTATTATTGCCTCTAGGGCATATTTCCAACAGTCTGCCACTTGCACTAGAGTCAATAATCTAGTTACATTGTGATGAATCGAACACCCATAGAGTTCTGGTGCTGATCATGTTTTGCCTTAGGGAGAGGTTTAGTCAACGGATCTGCAACATTCAGATCCATGTGCACTTTACAAATCTCTATGTCTCCATCTTGAACTTTTTCACGAATGGAGTTGAAGCGACGCTTGATGTGCCTGGTCTTCTTGTGAAACCTGGGCTCCTTTGCAAGTGCAATAGCTCCAGTGTTGTCACAGAAGAGCTTGATTGGCCCCGACGCATTGGGTATGACTCCGAGGTCGGTGATGAACTCCTTCACCCAAATTGCTTCTTGTGCTGCCTCCGAGGCTGCCATGTACTCCGCTTCACATGTAGATCCCGCCACGACGCTTTGCTTGCAACTGCACCAGCTTACTGCCCCACCATTCAAAATATACACGTATCCGGTTTGTGACTTAGAGTCATCCAGATCTGTGTCAAAGCTAGCGTCGACGTAACCTTTTACGACGAGCTCTTCGTCACCTCCATAAACGAGAAACATTTCCTTAGTCCTTTTCAGGTACTTCAGGATATTCTTGACCGCTGTCCAGTGTTCCTTGCCAGGATTACTTTGGTACCTACCTACCAAACTTACGACAAGGTTTACATCAGGTCTGGTACACAGCATGGCATACATAATAGAACCTATGGCTGAGGCATAGGGGATGACGCTCATCTCTTCTATATCTTCTGCCGTGGTCGGACATTGAGCTGAGCTCAATTTCACACCTTGTAACACAGGTAAGAACCCTTTCTTAGATTGATCCATATTGAATTTCTTCAATATCTTATCAAGGTATGTGCTTTGTGAAAGACCTATGAGGCGTCTCGATCTATCTCTATAGATCTTGATGCCTAATATATAAGCAGCTTCTCCAAGGTCCTTCATTGAAAAACTCTTATTCAAATAGGCCTTAATGCTGTCCAAGAGTTCTATATCATTTCCCATCAAAAGTATGTCGTCTACATATAATATGAGAAATGCTACAGAGCTCCCACTCACTTTCTTGTAAACACAGGCTTCTCCATAAGTCTGTGTAAACCCAAACGCTTTGATCATCTCATCAAAGCGAATGTTCCAACTCCGAGATGCTTGCACCAGCCCATAAATCGAGCGTTGGAGCTTGCATACCTTGTCAGCATTCTTAGGATCGACAAAACCTTCCGGCTGCATCATATACAATTCTTCCTTAAGGAAACCATTAAGGAATGCCGTTTTGACGTCCATTTGCCATATCTCATAATCATAGTATGCGGCAATTGCTAACATGATTCGGACGGACTTCAGCTTCGCTACCGGTGAGAAAGTCTCATCGTAGTCAACCCCTTGAACTTGTCGATAACCCTTAGCGACAAGCCGAGCTTTATAGATGGTCACATTACCATCCGCGTCTGTCTTCTTCTTAAAGATCCATTTATTTTCTATGGCTCGCCGTTCAACGGGCAAGTCAGTCAAAGTCCATACTTCGTTTTCATACATGGATCCTATCTCAGATTTCATGGCTTCCAGCCATTTGTCGGAATCCGGGCCCGCCATTGCTTCCTCATAGTTCGAAGGTTCACCGTTGTCTAACAACATGATTTCCAAGACAGGGTTGCCGTACCACTCTGGTGCGGAACGTGTCCTTGTGGACCTTCGAATTTCAGTAGGAGCTTGATCAGAAGTATCTTGATCATAATCATTAATTTCCTCTCTATTCGGTGCAGGCACCTCAGGAACGATTTCTTGAGTTTCGCCATTTTCCGGTTCAAGAGTTAACACTTCATCAAGTTCTACTTTCCTCCCACTTACTTCCTTCGAGAGAAACTCTTTCTCTAGAAAGGATCCATTCTTGGCAACAAAGATCTTGCCTTCGGATCTGAGGTAGAAGGTATACCCAACAGTTTCTTTTGGGTATCCTATGAAGACGCATTTTTCCGATTTGGGTTCGAGCTTTTCAGGTTGAAGTTTCTTCACATAAGCATCGCATCCCCAAACTTTTAGAAACGACAGCTTAGGTTTCTTCCCAAACCATAATTCATACGGTGTCGTCTCAACGGATTTCGACGGAGCCCTATTTAAAGTGAATGCGGCAGTCTCTAAAGCATAGCCCCAAAAAGATAACGGTAAATCGGTAAGAGACATCATAGATCGCACCATATCTAATAGAGTGCGATTACGACGTTCGGACACACCATTACGCTGAGGTGTTCCAGGCGGCATGAGTTGTGAAACTATTCCACATTTTCTTAAGTGTGTGCCAAATTCGTGACTCAAGTATTCTCCTCCACGATCTGATCGTAGAAACTTGATCTTTCTATCACGTTGATTCTCAACCTCATTCTGAAATTCCTTGAACTTTTCAAAGGTCTCAGACTTGTGTTTCATTAAGTAGATATACCCATATCTACTCAAGTCATCAGTGAGGGTGAGAACATAACGATAGCCACCGCGAGCCTCAACACTCATTGGACCACACACATCGGTATGTATGATTTCCAATAAGTTGGTTGCTCGCTCCATTGTTCCTGAGAACGGAGTCTTGGTCATTTTACCCATGAGGCATGGTTCGCACGTGTCAAATGATTCATAATCAAGAGACTCTAAAAGTCCATCTGCATGGAGCTTCTTCATGCGTTTGACACCTATGTGACCAAGGCGGCAGTGCCACAAATATGTGGGACTATTGTTATCAACTTTAACTCTTTTGGTACTCACACTATGAATATGTGTATCATCACGTACGAGATTCATCAAGAATAAACCATTAACCATCGGAGCATGACCATAAAACATATCTCTCATATAAATAGAACAACCATTATTCTCGGATTTAAATCAGTAGCCATCTCGAATTAAGCGAGATCCGGATACAATGTTCATGCTCAACCTTGGTACTAAATAACAATTATTAAGGTTTAAAACTAATCCCGTAGGTAAATGTAGAGGCAGCGTGCCGACGGCGATCACATCGACCTTGGAACCATTCCCGACGCGCATCGTCACCTCGTCCTTCGCCAGTCTCCGTTTATTCCGCAGCTCCTGCTTTGAGTTACAAATGTGAGCAACTGCACCGGTATCAAATACCCAAGAGCTACTACGAGTACTGGTAAGGTACACATCAATTACATGTATATCACATATACCTTTGGTTTTGCCGGCCTTCTTGTCCACTAAGTATTTGGGGCAGTTCCGCTTCCAGTGACCACTTCCCTTGCAATAAAAGCACTCAGTTTCGGGCTTGGGTCCATTCTTTGGCTTCTTCCCGGCAACTTGCTTACCGGGCGCGGCAACTTCCTTGCCGTCCTTCTTGAAGTTCTTTTTACCCTTGCTCCTCTTGAACTTAGTGGTTTTATTCACCATCAACACTTGATGCTCTTTCTTGCTTTCTACCTCTGCTGATTTCAGCATAGCATACACCTCAGGAATGGTCTTTACCATCCCCTGCATATTGTAGTTCATCACAAAGCTCTTGTAGCTAGGTGGAAGCGACTGGAGGATTCTGTCAATGACCGCTTCTTCCGGAAGATTAACTTCCAGTTGAGTCAAGCGGTTGTGCAACCCAGACATTCTGAGTATGTGCTCACTGACAGAGCTATTTTCCTCCATCTTACAGCTAAAGAATTTGTTGGAGATCTCATATCTCTCGACCCGGGCATGAGCTTGGAAAACCATTTTCAGCTCTTCGAACATCTCATATGCTCCATGTCTCTCAAAACGCTTTTGGAGCCCCGGCTCTAAGCTGTAAAGCATGCCGCACTGAACGAGGGAGTAATCATCGCATCGCGACTGCCAAGCGTTCATAACGTCTTGTTGTGCAGGGAGAACAGGTGCGTCACCCAGCGGTGCTCGTAGGACATAATCTTTCTTGGCAGCTATGAGGATGATCCTCAGGTTCCGGACCCAGTCCGTATAGTTGCTACCATCGTCTTTCAGCTTGGTTTTCTCTAGGAACGCGTTGAAGTTGAGGACTACGTTGGCCATTTGATCTACAAGACATATTGTAAATATTTAGACTAAGTTCATGATAATAAAGTTCATTTAATCAAATTATTTAATGAACTCCCACTTAGATAGACATCCCTCTTCCAGTCATCTAAGTATTACATGATCCGAGTCAACTAGGCCGTGTCCGATCATCACGTGAGACGGACTAGTCAACATCGGTGAACATCTTCATGTTGATCGTATCTTCTATACGACTCATGCTCGACCTTTCGGTCTTCCGTGTTCCGAGGCCATGTCTGTACATGCTAGGCTCGTCAAGTCAACCTAAGTGTTTTGCGTGTGTAAATCTGTCTTACACCCGTTGTATGTGAACGTTAGAATCTATCACACCCGATCATCACGTGGTGCTTCGAAACAACGAACTGTCGCAACGGTGCACAGTTAGGGTGAACACTTTCTTGAAATTATTATGAGGGATCATCTTATTTACTACCGTCGTTCTAAGTAAACAAGATGCAAAACATGATAAACATCACATGCAATCAAATAATAAACGTGACATGATATGGCCAATATCACATAGCTCCTTCGATCTCCATCTTGGGGCTCCATGATCATCTTGTCACCGGCTTGACACCATGATCTTCATCATCATGATCTTCATCATCGTGTCTCCATGAAGTTGCTTGCCAACTATTACTTCTACTACTATGGCTAACTCGTTTAACAATAAAGTAAAGTAATTTACATGGCGATTCTCAATGACACGCAGGTCATACAAAAATAAAGACAACTCCTATGGCTCCTGCCGGTTGTCATACTCATCGACATGCAAGTCGTGATTCCTATTACAATAGCATGAACATCTCATACATCACATATAGATCATTCATCATTCATCACAACTTTGGCCATATCATATCACAAAGCACTTGCTGCAAAAACAAGTTAGACGTCCTCTAATTGTTGTTGCAAGTTTTACGTGGCTGAATTAGGGTTCTAGCAAGAACGTTTTCTTACCTACGTTAAAACCACCACAACGTGATTTGTCAACTTCTATTTACCCTTCATAAGGACCCTTTTCATCGAATCCGCTCCAACTAAAGTAGGAGAGACAGACACCCGCCAGCCACCTTATGCAACTAGTGCATGTTCGTCGGTGGAACCGGTCTCACGTAAGCGTAAGTGTAAGGTTGGTCCGGGCCGCTTCATCCCACAATACCGTTGAAGCAAGATAAGACTAGTAGCGGCAAGAAGAGTTGACAACATCTACGCCCACAACAAATTGTGTTCTACTCGCGCAAGAAGAACTACGCATAGACCTAGCTCATGATGCCACTGTTGGGGAACGTTGCAGAAAATTAAAATTTTTCCTACGGTTTCACCAAGATCCATCTAGGAGTTCATCAAGAAACGAGTATTCAGATTAGATAGCATCTACATACCACTTTGTAGATCGCAACGGAAGCGTTCGAGTGAACGTGGATGAGGTAGTCGTACTTGCCGTGATCCAATTCACCGATGATCCAGTGCCGAACGGACGGCACCTCCGCGTTCAACACACGTACGGAAAGCGTGACGTCTCCTCCTTCTTGATCCAGCAAGGCAAAGGAGAGGTTGGGGATGAAGGTTCCAGCAGCAGCACGACGGCGTGGTGATGGTGGAACTGCAGTACTCCGGCAGGGCTTCGCCGTGCTCAATGGAGGAGGAAGTGTTGGAGAGGGAGAGGGAGGCGCCAGGGCAATGGGGTGATCAGCCCCCTCTCTCCCCCCCCTTTATATAACCCCCAAGGGGGGGCGCCTGCCCTAGGAGATGAGATCTCCTAGGGGGGGCGGCGGCCAGGGAAGGGGGCTTGCCCCCCAAGCAAGGGGGGCGCCCCCTTTAGGGTTTCCCTCCCCCCAAACCCTAGGCGCATGGGCCCATGGGGGGGGAGGCGCACCAGCCCCCTATGGGCTGGTTCCCTCCCTTATACAGCCCATGGGGCCCTCCGGGATAGGTGGCCCCACCCGGTGGACCCCCCGGGACCCTCCGGTGGTCCCGGTACAATACCGATAACCCTGAAACTTGTCCCGATGTCCGTATGATGACTTTCCATATATAAATCTTTACCTCCGGACCATTCCGAAACTCCTCGTGACGTCCGAGATCTCATCCGGGACTCCGAACAACATTCGGGTTACTGCACATACATATCCCTACAACCCTAGCGTCACCGAACCTTAAGTGTGTAGACCCTACGGGTTCGGGAGACATGCAGACATGACCGAGACGGCTCTCGGGCAATAACCAACAGCGGGATCTGGATACCCATGTTGGCTCCCACATGCTCCACGATGATCTCATCGGATGAACCACGATGTCAAGGATTCAATTAATCCCGTATACGATTCCCTTTGTCAATCGGTATTTTACTTGCCCGAGATTCGATCGTCGGTATACCAATACCTCGTTCAATCTCGTTACCGGCAAGTCACTTTTCTCATTCCGTAATGCATGATCCCGTGATCAAATACTTTGGTCACATTGAGCTCATTGTGATGATGCATTACCGAGAGGGCCCGGTGATACCTCTCCGTCAAGCGGAGTGACAAATCCCAGTCTCGATCCATGTCAACCCAACAGACACTTTCAGAGATACCCGTAGCATACCTTTATAGTCACCCAGTTACGTTGTGACGTTTGGCACACCCAAAGCACTCCTACGGTATCCGGGAGTTACATGATCTCATGGTCTAAGGAAAGGATACTTGACATTGGAAAACTCTAGCAAACGAACTATGCGATCTTATGCTATGTTTAGGATTGGGTCTTGTCCATCACATCATTCTCCTAATGATGTGATCCCGTTATCGATGACATCCAATGTCCATAGTCAGGAAACCATGACTATCTGTCGATCAACGAGCTAGTCAACTAGAGGCTCACTAGGGACATGTTGTTGTCTGTTATTCACACATGTATTACGATTTCCGGTTAACACAATTATAGCACGAACAAAGACAATTATCATGAATAAGGAAATATAATAATAATGCTTTTATTATTGCCTCTAGGGCATATTTCCAACAGTCTCCCACTTGCACTAGAGTCAATAATCTAGTTACATTGTGATGAATCGAACACCCATAGAGTTCTGGTGCTGATCATGTTTTGCCTTAGGGAGAGGTTTAGTCAACGGATCTGCAACATTCAGATCCGTGTGCACTTTACAAATCTCTATGTCTCCATCTTGAACATTTTCACGAGTGGAGTTGAAGCGACGCTTGATGTGCCTGGTCTTCTTGTGAAACCTGGGCTCCTTTGCAAGTGCAATAGCTCCAGTGTTGTCACAGAAGAGCTTGATTGGCCCCGACGCATTGGGTATGACTCCGAGGTCGGTGATGAACTCCTTCACCCAAATTGCTTCATGTGCTGCCTCCGAGGCTGCCATGTACTCCGCTTCACATGTAGATCCCGCCACGACGCTTTGCTTGCAACTGCACCAGCTTACTGCCCCACCATTCAAAATATACACGTATCCGGTTTGTGACTTAGAGTCATCCAGATCTGTGTCAAAGCTAGCGTCGACGTAACCTTTTACGACGAGCTCTTCGTCACCTCCATAAACGAGAAACATTTCCTTAGTCCTTTTCAGGTACTTCAGGATATTCTTGACCGCTGTCCAGTGTTCCTTGCCGGGATTACTTTGGTACCTACCTACCAAACTTACGGCAAGGTTTACATCAGGTCTGGTACACAGCATGGCATACATAATAGAACCTATGGCTGAGGCATAGGGGATGACGCTCATCTCTTCTATATCTTCTGCCGTGGTCGGACATTGAGCTGAGCTCAATTTCACACCTTGTAACACAGGTAAGAACCCTTTCTTAGATTGATCCATATTGAATTTCTTCAATATCTTATCAAGGTATGTGCTTTGTGAAAGACCTATGAGGCGTCTCGATCTATCTCTATAGATCTTGATGCCTAATATATAAGCAGCTTCTCCAAGGTCCTTCATTGAAAAACTCTTATTCAAATAGGCCTTAATGCTGTCCAAGAGTTCTATATCATTTCCCATCAAAAGTATGTCGTCTACATATAATATGAGAAATGCTACAGAGCTCCCACTCACTTTCTTGTAAACACAGGCTTCTCCATAAGTCTGTGTAAACCCAAACGCTTTGATCATCTCATCAAAGCGAATGTTCCAACTCCGAGATGCTTGCACCAGCCCATAAATCGAGCGTTGGAGCTTGCATACCTTGTCAGCATTCTTAGGATCGACAAAACCTTCCGGCTGCATCATATACAATTCTTCCTTAAGGAAACCATTAAGGAATGCCGTTTTGACGTCCATTTGCCATATCTCATAATCATAGTATGCGGCAATTGCTAACATGATTCGGACGGACTTCAGCTTCGCTACCGGTGAGAAAGTCTCATCGTAGTCAACCCCTTGAACTTGTCGATAACCCTTACCGACAAGCCGAGCTTTATAGATGGTCACATTACCATCCGCGTCTGTCTTCTTCTTAAAGATCCATTTATTTTCTATGGCTCGCCGTTCAACGGGCAAGTCAGTCAAAGTCCATACTTCGTTTTCATACATGGATCCTATCTCGGATTTCATGGCTTCCAGCCATTTGTCGGAATCCGGGCCCGCCATTGCTTCCTCATAGTTCGAAGGTTCACCGTTGTCTAACAACATGATTTCCAAGACAGGGTTGCCGTACCACTCTGGTGCGGAACGTGTCCTTGTGGACCTTCGAATTTCAGTAGGAGCTTGATCAGAAGTATCTTGATCATAATCATTAATTTCCTCTCTATTCGGTGCAGGCACCTCAGGAACGATTTCTTGAGTTTCGCCATTTTCCGGTTCAAGAGTTAACACTTCATCAAGTTCTACTTTCCTCCCACTTACTTCCTTCGAGAGAAACTCTTTCTCTAGAAAGGATCCATTCTTGGCAACAAAGATATTGCCTTCGGATCTGAGGTAGAAGGTATACCCAACAGTTTCTTTTGGGTATCCTATGAAGACGCATTTTTCCGATTTGGGTTCGAGCTTTTCAGGTTGAAGTTTCTTCACATAAGCATCGCATCCCCAAACTTTTAGAAACGACAGCTTAGGTTTCTTCCCAAACCATAATTCATACGGTGTCGTCTCAACGGATTTCGACGGAGCCCTATTTAAAGTGAATGCGGCAGTCTCTAAAGCATAGCCCCAAAAAGATAACGGTAAATCGGTAAGAGACATCATAGATCGCACCATATCTAATAGAGTGCGATTACAACGTTCGGACACACCATTACGCTGAGGTGTTCCAGGCGGCGTGAGTTGTGAAACTATTCCACATTTTCTTAAGTGTGTGCCAAATTCGTGACTCAAGTATTCTCCTCCACGATCTGATCGTAGAAACTTGATCTTTCTATCACGTTGATTCTCAACCTCATTCTGAAATTCCTTGAACTTTTCAAAGGTCTCAGACTTGTGTTTCATTAAGTAGATATACCCATATCTACTCAAGTCATCAGTGAGGGTGAGAACATAACGATAGCCACCGCGAGCCTCAACACTCATTGGACCACACACATCGGTATGTATGATTTCCAATAAGTTGGTTGCTCGTTCCATTGTTCCTGAGAACGGAGTCTTGGTCATTTTACCCATGAGGCATGGTTCGCACGTGTCAAATGATTCATAATCAAGAGACTCTAAAAGTCCATCTGCATGGAGCTTCTTCATGCGTTTGACACCTATGTGACCAAGGCGGCAGTGCCACAAATATGTGGGACTATTGTTATCAACTTTAACTCTTTTGGTACTCACACTATGAATATGTGTATCATCACGTACGAGATTCATCAAGAATAAACCATTAACCATCGGAGCATGACCATAAAACATATCTCTCATATAAATAGAACAACCATTATTCTCGGATTTAAATGAGTAGCCATCTCGAATTAAGCGAGATCCGGATACAATGTTCATGCTCAAACTTGGTACTAAATAACAATTATTAAGGTTTAAAACTAATCCCGTAGGTAAATGTAGAGGCAGCGTGCCGACGGCGATCACATCGACCTTGGAACCATTCCCGACGCGCATCGTCACCTCGTCCTTCGCCAGTCTCCGTTTATTCCGCAGCTCCTGCTTTGAGTTACAAATGTGAGCAACTGCACCGGTATCAAATACCCAAGAGCTACTACGAGTACTAGTAAGGTACACATCAATTACATGTATATCACATATACCTTTGGTTTTGCCGGCCTTCTTGTCCGCTAAGTATTTGGGGCAGTTCCGCTTCCAGAGACCACTTCCCTTGCAATAAAAGCACTCAGTTTCGGGCTTGGGTCCATTCTTTGGCTTCTTCCCGGCAACTTGCTTACCGGGCGCGGCAACTTCCTTGCCGTCCTTCTTGAAGTTCTTTTTACCCTTGCTCCTCTTGAACTTAGTGGTTTTATTCACCATCAACACTTGATGCTCTTTCTTGCTTTCTACCTCTGCTGATTTCAGCATAGCATACACCTCAGGAATGGTCTTTACCATCCCCTGCATATTGTAGTTCATCACAAAGCTCTTGTAGCTAGGTGGAAGCGACTAGAGGATTCTGTCAATGACCGCTTCTTCCGGAAGATTAACTTCCAGTTGAGTCAAGCGGTTGTGCAACCCAGACATTCTGAGTATGTGCTCACTGACAGAGCTATTTTCCTCCATCTTACAGCTAAAGAATTTGTTGGAGATCTCATATCTCTCGACCCGGGCATGAGCTTGGAAAACCATTTTCAGCTCTTCGAACATCTCATATGCTCCATGTCTCTCAAAACGCTTTTGGAGCCCCGGCTCTAAGCTGTAAAGCATGCCGCACTGAACGAGGGAGTAATCATCGCATCGCGACTGCCAAGCGTTCATAACGTCTTGTTGTGCAGGGAGAACAGGTGCGTCACCCAGCGGTGCTCGTAGGACATAATCTTTCTTGGCAGCTATGAGGATGATCCTCAGGTTCTGGACCCAGTCCGTATAGTTGCTACCATCGTCTTTCAGCTTGGTTTTCTCTAGGAACGCGTTGAAGTTGAGGACTACGTTGGCCATTTGATCTACAAGACATATTGTAAATATTTAGACTAAGTTCATGATAATAAAGTTCATTTAATCAAATTATTTAATGAACTCCCACTTAGATAGACATCCCTCTTCCAGTCATCTAAGTATTACATGATCCGAGTCAACTAGGCCGTGTCCGATCATCACGTGAGACGGACTAGTCAACATCGGTGAACATCTTCATGTTGATCGTATCTTCTATACGACTCATGCTCGACCTTTCGGTCTTCCGTGTTCCGAGGCCATGTCTGTACATGCTAGGCTCGTCAAGTCAACCTAAGTGTTTTGCGTGTGTAAATCTGTCTTACACCCGTTGTATGTGAACGTTAGAATCTATCACACCCGATCATCACGTGGTGCTTCGAAACAACGAACTGTCGCAACGGTGCACAGTTAGGGTGAACACTTTCTTGAAATTATTATGAGGGATCATCTTATTTACTACCGTCGTTCTAAGTAAACAAGATGCAAAACATGATAAACATCACATGCAATCAAATAATAAACGTGACATGATATGGCCAATATCACATAGCTCCTTCGATCTCCATCTTGGGGCTCCATGATCATCTTGTCACCGGCTTGACACCATGATCTTCATCATCATGATATTCATCATCGTGTCTCCATGAAGTTGCTTGCCAACTATTACTTCTACTACTATGGCTAACTCGTTTAACAATAAAGTAAAGTAATTTACATGGCGATTCTCAATGACACGCAGGTCATACAAAAATAAAGACAACTCCTATGGCTCCTGCCGGTTGTCATACTCATCGACATGCAAGTCGTGATTCCTATTACAATAGCATGAACATCTCATACATCACATATAGATCATTCATCATTCATCACAACTTTGGCCATATCATATCACAAAGCACTTGCTGCAAAAACAAGTTAGACGTCCTCTAATTGTTGTTGCAAGTTTTACGTGGCTGAATTAGGGTTCTAGCAAGAACGTTTTCTTACCTACGTTAAAACCACCACAACGTGATTTGTCAACTTCTATTTACCCTTCATAAGGACCCTTTTCATCGAATCCGCTCCAACTAAAGTAGGAGAGACAGACACCCGCCAGCCACCTTATGCAACTAGTGCATGTTCGTCGGTGGAACCGGTCTCACGTAAGCGTACGTGTAAGGTTGGTCCGGGCCGCTTCATCCCACAATACCGTTGAAGCAAGATAAGACTAGTAGCGGCAAGAAGAGTTGACAACATCTACGCCCACAACAAATTGTGTTCTACTCGCTGACCGGATTTATAGCCTCTGAATCCGGTGTTAACTGCCGTATCTTCATTGCTTTCACTGCTAACGCGGCGCTTTTGCTCATTTCGACGTGTCCTGCCACTTTTGTCCTTGGTATCCGAATTACCAGGGTTCTTTGATAAGTTGTTGCTGCGAGCTAGCCAGCTATCTTCGCCCGCGCAAAAGCGGGTCATGAGTGTCGTGAGGGCTGCCATAGATTTCGGCTTTTCCTGTCCCAGGTGCCGGGCAAGCCACTCGTCGCGGATGTTATGCTTGAAGGCTGCTAGGGCCTCTGCGTTCGGACAGTCGACTATCTGGTTTTTCTTTGTTCGGAACCATGTCCAGAATTGCCTGGCCGATTCCTCTGGCTGCTGAATTATGTGGCTTAAGTCGTCGGCATCCGGTGGTCGCACATAAGTGCCCTGGAAGTTGTCAAGGAATGCGGCTTCCAGGTCCTCCCAAGAACCGATTGAGTCTGCTGGCAGGCTGTTAAGCCAGTGCCTAGCCGGTCCTTTGAGTTTGAGAGGGAGGTATTTGATGGCGTGTAGATCATCGCCACGTGCCATGTGGATGTGAAGGAGATAATCCTCGATCCATACCGCCGGATCTGTCGTGCCATCGTATGATTCGATGTTTACGGGTTTGAAACCCTCTGGGATTTTATGATCCATTACTTCATCTGTGAAGCATAGTGGGTGTGTGGCGCCCCTGTACTGGGCTATGTCACGACGCAGCTCGGAAGAGCTATGTCTGTTGTGTTCGGCCCGGCCGGATTTCTTGTGTCCGGAGTGCAGATCATCGTCACGTGTCGTCGGGCGCCTGCGTGATCCATAGATCGATCTTGTTTGCCTTGCTTTATCCTCCAGTACATCTCGCAGGTCTGGCGCATTTTCCCGTGCCTTGGTTGAGCGGCGTCGGGGCATGGCTTGGGTGGAGGTTCGACAAGCCTCTCTGCCGCGGCCGCGAGGTGGCCGGTCTGCCATGTCGTGCGCTGGTGATATAGGCGCTTCCTCCTCTGATCGGGGTAGCGGCCTGCGCTTAGGATAATTCTTGGAGGGGCGCTCGAGTTCGTACTCTTCGGCCGCGAGGACTTCAGTCCATCTGTCAGCTAGCAAATCTTGATCAGCTCTAAGCTGTTGCTGCTTTTTCTTTAGGCTGTTTGCCATGGCTAAAAGCCTGCGTTTGAAACGCTCTTGTTCGGCGGGGTCTGATGGTACGACGAATTCGTCGTCATCGAGGCTTGCCTCATCTTCGGAGGGAGGCATATAGTTATCATCCTCAACCTCTCTTTCTGCCGCTCTCTCATGAGGGCTGGCTTCTCCATCTTCCTGCGCTGAATCTTGCTGGGTTGGGTGTTCTTCGGCGCTATCAGGGGTAGTATTATCTCCCGTGCCGGAATCACCGTTTTTGCTTTGGCGGGATTTAGAGCGGCGCCGCTGACGCCGGCGCTTTGGTTGTTTCTTGGAGGTGTCATCCCCCGCTATTCCATCGCCATCTCCATCCTTTGGAGTATCCACCATATATACGTCATATGACAAGGTGGCCGTCCAGCGCCCTACAGGTGCTGGTTCCTGTTCGTCTCCTACCTCGTCGTCCATACCATCGAAGTCTTCGGAGCCGAAGTCAAGCATGTCGGTTAAATCATCGACAGTGGCTACCAAGAGGGTGGTGGGAGGGCTTTGAATTTCTTCATCGTCCGTATCCCATCCTCGCTGACCGTAATCCGGCCAGGGCTCTCCTGATAAAGAGAGAGACTTGAGAGAATTCAGGATATCGCCAAAAGGCGAGTGCTGAAAGATGTCCGAGGCGGTGAACTCCATTATCGGCGCCCAATCGGCTTCGACTGGCAGGGGCGCGGGGGGTTTGGAGTTCGGGGAGGAGTCCGGACCCTCGGGGTCACGGGTCATGCGGAGTGCGGGGCTAGCGTTCGGCTCGATCACCTTTGAGATCGCAGCCCCCGAGGTGACGTCCAACCGTTCATCCTCAGTTAGCACAGTAGGCTCCGAGTCAAGGGTCAGAACCGGTGCGTGTGCGGCCTCCAGGACACTGTTCGGAGGCAGAGCTAGATCGTGCCCCTCGAGATAGTGCGGCGCGCTTGGCTGTGGCTCGAACCCGTCGAAGATCAAGTCTCCGCGGATATCCGCTGTGTAGTTTAAGCTTCCAAACCTGACTTGATGGCCAGGGGCGTAGCTTTCGATCTGCTCCAGATGACCAAGCGAATCGGCCTGCAGAGCAAAGCCGCCGAAGACGAAGATCTGTCCGGGGAGAAAAGTCTCACCCTGGACCTCATCGTTGTTGATGATCAAAGGAGCCATCGGGCCTAAAGGCGACGACACAGAGGAACTCTCAATGAAAGCACCAATGTCGGTGTCAAAACCGGCGGATCTCGGGTAGGGGGTCCCGAACTGTGCGTCAAGGTCGGATGGTAACAGGAGACAAGGGACACGATATTTAACCAGGTTCGGGCCCTCTCGATGGAGGTAAAACCCTACTCCTGCTTGATTAATATTGATGATATGGGTAGTACAAGAGTAGATCTACCACGAGATCAAGGAGGCTAAACCCTAGAAGCTAGCCTATGGTATGATTGTGTATGATGATGGTTCTATCCTACGGACTACAACCCTCCGGTTTATATAGACACCGGATAGGGTTAGGGTTACACAGAGTCGGTTACAATGGTAGGAGATCTTGAGTATCCGCATCGCCTAGCTTGCCTTCCACGCCAAGGAAAGTCCCATCCGGACACGGGATGAAGTCTTCAATCTTGTATCTTCATAGTCCAGGAGTCCGGCGAAGGTATAGTCCGGCTACCCGAACACCCCCTAATCCAGGACTCCCTCAGTCATCACCGGGAGTGGTCCCGATTATTGTCACTTCGGGGTTGCCGGATCATAACACATAGTAGGTGACTATAGACTTGCAAGATAGGATCAAGAACTCACATATATTCATGAAAACATAATAGGTTCAGATCTGAAATCATGGCACTCGGGCCCTAGTGACAAGCATTAAGCATAGCAAAGTCATAACAACATCAACCTCAGAACATAATGGATACTAGGGATGAAACCATAACAAAATTAACTCGATTACATGATAAATCTCATCCAACCCATCACCATCCAGCAAGCCTACGATGGAATTACTCACGCACGGCGGTGAGCATCATGAAATTGGTGATGGAGGATGGTTGATGATGACGATGGCGACGGATTCCCCTCTCCAGAGCCCCGAACGGACTCCAGATCAGCCCTCCCGAGAGAGTTTAGGGCTTGGCGGCGACTCCGCATCGTAAAACACGATGAATCTTTCTCTCTGGTTTGTTTTCTCCCCGAACACGAATATATGGAGTTGGAGTTGAGGTCGGTGGAGCTCCAGGGGGCCCACGAGGCAGGGGGTGCGCCCAGGGGGCAGGCGCGCCCCCACCCTCGTGGAAAGGGTGTGGGCCCCCTGGCCTTGATTCTTTCGCCAGTATTTTTATTATTTCCAAAAATAATATCCGTGAAGTTTCAGGTCATTCTGAGAACTTTTGTTTCTGCACAAAGATAACACCATGGCAATTCTGCTGAAAACAGCGTCAGTCCGGGTTAGTTACATTCAAATCATGCAAGTTAGAGTCCAAAACAAGGACAAAAGTGTTTGGAAAATTAGATACGACGGAGACGTATCAACTCCCCCAAGCTTAAACCTTTGCTTGTCCTTAAGCAATTTAGTTGACAAACTGAAAGTGATAAAGAAAAACTTTTACAAACTCTGTTTGCTCTTGTTGTTGTAAATATGTAAAGCCAACATTCAAGTTTTCAGCAAAGATTATGAACTAACCATATTCACAACAACCTTAGGTCTCATGTTTACTCATATCAATGGCATAATCAACTAGCGAGCAATAATAATAAATCTCGGATGACAACACTTTCTCAAAACAATCGTGATATGATATAACAAGATGGTATGTCGCTAGCCCTTTCTGAGACCGCAAATCATAAATGTAGAGAACCTTTAAAGATCAAGGACTGGCTAAACATTGTAATTCATGGTAAAAGAGATCCAGTCATAGTCATACCCAATATAAATTAATAGTAATGGATGCAAATGACAGCGGTGCTCTCCAGCTGGTGCTTCTTAATAAGAGGGTGATGACTCAACATAAAAGTAAATAGATAGGCCCTTCGCAAAGGGAAGCATGGATTTGTAGAGGTGCTAGAGCTCGATTTTGAAATAGAGATAAATAATATTTTGAGTGGCATACTTTCATTGTCAACATAACAACCAAGAGATGGCGATATCTTCCATGCTACACACATTATAGGCGGTTCCCAAACAGAATGGTAAAGTTTATACTCCCCCTCCACCAACAAGCATCAATCCATGGCTTGCTCGAAACAACGAGTGCCTTCAACTAACAACAATCCCGTGGGAGTTATGTTTGCAATTATTTTGATTTGATTTGCATAAAGCATGGGACTGGGCATCCCGGTGACCAGCCATTTTCTCGTCAGTGAGGAGCGGAGTCCACTCCTCTTGAGAATAACCCACCTAGCATGGAATATACGGACAACCCTAGTTGATACATGAGCTATTCGAGCATACAAAACAGAATTTCATTTGAAGGTTTAGAGTTTGTCACATACAAATTTACTTGGAACGGCAGGTAGATACCGCATATAGGAAGGTATAGTGGACTCATATGGCATAACTTTGGGGTTTAAGGGATTGGATGCACAAGCAGTATTCCCGCTTAGTACAAGTGAAGGCTAGCAAAAGACTAGGAAGCGACCAACTAGAGAGCGACAACAGTCATGAACATGCATTAAAATTAATGAACATTGAGTGCAATCATGAGTAGGATATAATCCACCATGAACATAAATACCGTGAAGGCTATGTTGATTTTGTTTCAACTACATGCGTGAACATGTGCCAAGTCAAGTCACTCTAATCATTCAAAGGAGGATACCACCCCATCATACCACATCACAACCATTTTAATATCATGTTGGCATGCAAGGTAAACCATTATAAGGTCCTAGCTAATTACGCATGGCATAAGTAACTATAATCTCTAATTGTCATTACAAACATGTTTATTCATAATAACCTAAATCAGGAACGATGAACTAATCATATTTACAAAAACAAGAGAGGTCGAGTTCATACCAACTTCTCCCATCTCAATCAGTCCATCATACATTGTCATAATTGCCTTTCACTTGCACGACTGAATGATGTGAATAATAATAATAGTGCACGTGCATTGGACTAAGCTGGAATCTGTGAGCATTCAATAAAGAGGAGAAGACAAGGCAATATGGGCTCTTGGTTAAATCAACAATAATGCATATAAGAGCCACTTCAACAATTTTATTATGGTCTTCCCCAAAGAAAAGAGAAGAAATAAAACTATTTACATGGGAAATCTCCCAACAAGCAAAAGAAGAACATGAAATCTTTTTGGGTTTTCTTTTAGTTATTACTACTACAGCAAGAAAGGTAAACTAGCTAAATGCTACAACTATTTTTTTTGTTTTTCTTAAGGTTTTTCAAACACACAAGAAGAAAGCATAAAAAGGAAAATAAACTAGCATGGATATTACAATGAAAAAGTATGAGCACCGACAACTAGCAATGAGTGTGTAAACATAAATGTAATGTCGGTGAGAGATACGTACTCCCCCAAGCTTAGGCTTTTGGCCTAAGTTGGTCTATTGCCACGGCTGGCCTGGCGGATATCCAAAGTTATAGTTGGGCTCATACTGAGATGCAACAGTTATTGCATTGTGGGCTGCAGCTTGGAGGCGAGCTATCTCAGCCCTCCTCTCATACTCGTTCGCCTCCTCCCTGGTTATGAAATATCTCCGCTTCGCCTGAAAGTCAAAGTAAGTAGGAGCAGGGAGAGCGACGTGATAGGTGCGTCGTCTGTCAAAGATTAGTCGGTACTGGAGGAACTGATCGTTCCTCTCAACAAAACAATGACGAACCATAGCCTCATAATCTAAATAAACAGGAGGCAACCTTGAAGGGCCACCTTGGTACATTTTCCTAAACATATTTCTTCCTCTGAATTTTTTTGAAAATTTTAGTAACTTCAAATAAAAGTGAAGCAAACTCAACAAAATTGATGGCAACTACTCCCACACGTGCCTAGAGACTATCTCATGCATTAGAACTACTTGGAACCATATAAATTTGACATGCAAGCTCAAGAACATGGTCCCCTAGGCAGCATAAATTTGCAATGAATAAGGCACTAGAACAAAAACTAATTGGACCATTGGAGGAGTCACATACCAAGGAACAATCCCCCAAAGCAGTTTTGTGAGAGGTGCTTTGAGCAAGGAGATCGAAAATCGCAGCAAAATGAGCTAGAACTCGTGCTTGAGCTGGTTGGTGATTTTTTTGGGAGGAAGAAGGAGTGTGTGGGTGTAGGAATAAGTGGAGGGGAGCCACCATGGGCCCACGAGGCAGGGGGGCGGGCCCAGGGGGTGGGTGCGCCCTGGACCCTCGTGGCCAGGTGCTTGCTCCCCCTGCGGTGTTCTCAGTGCCAGATATTCTCAAATATTCTAGAAAAAAAATCATATTTCAATTTCGGGGCATTTGGAGAACTTTTATTTTTGGGGTATTTTTTATTGCATGGATAATTCAGAAAACTGACAGAGAATACTACTTTTACTTTATTTCAACTAAATAACAGAAAGTAGAAGGAGGGTACAGAAGGTTATGCCTTCCAACTTCATCCATCTCATGCTCATCAAAAGGAATCCACTAACAAGGTTGATCAGGTCTTGTTAACAAACTCATTCCGAATCGCATGAAACCGGAGAAATTTCGAATAACACTATGTTACCTCAACGGGGATATGCACATCCCCAATAATAAGAATATCATATTTCTTCTTGACAGTAGGTAGAGGAAATTCAAAACCTCAAAAAATCATCAATGGAAATTTTCCAATAGAGTTGATACTATGAACTTGAGGTTGTTTCCTCGGAAAGTGTACCGTATGCTCATTACCATTAACATGAAAAGTGACATTGCCTTTGTTGCAATCAATAACAGCCCCTACAGTATTCAAAAAGGGTCTTCCAAGAATAATAGACATACTATCGTCCTCGGAAATATCAAGAATAACAAAGTCTGTTAAAATAGTAACATTTGCAACCACAAAAGGCACATCCTCACAAATACCGACAGGTATAGCAGTTGATTTATCAGCCATTTGCAAAGATATTTCAGTAGGTGTCAACTTATTCAAGTCAAGTCTACGATATAAAGAGAGAGGCATAACAGTAACACCGGCTCCAAGATCACATAAAGCAGTTTTAACATAGTTTCTTTTAATGGAGCATGGTATAGTTGGTACTCCTGGATCTCCTAGTTTCTTAGGTATTCCACCCTTGAAAATGTAATTAGCAAGCATGGTGGAAATTTCAGCTTCCGGTATCTTTCTTTTATTAGTAACAATTTCTTTCATATACTTAGCATAAGGATTCATTTTGAGCATATAAGTCAAACGCATACGCAAGAAGATAGGTATAATCATTTCAGCAAAGCGCTCAAAGTCCTCATCATCCTTTTTCTTGGATGGTTTGGGAGGAAAAGGCATGGGTTTCTGAACCCCTCTCTTTCCTTACCGTGTTTCCTAGCAACAAAGTCTCTCTAATCATAACGTTGATTCTTTGATTGTGGGTTATCAAGATCAACAACAGGTTCAGCTTCTACATCATTATCATTGCTAGGTTGAGCATCAACATGAAAATTATCATTAACACTATCACTAGGTTCATGTTCATCACCAGATTGTGTTTCAGCATCAGAAATAGAAATATCATTGGGATTCTCAGGTGTGTCTACAACAAGTTCACTAGAAGCATGCAAGGTCCTATCATTGTTCTTTTTCTTCTTTTTAGAAGGACTAGGTGCATCAATATTATTTCCCTGAGAATCCTGCTCAATTCTCTTAGGATGGCCTTCAGGATACAGAGGTACCTGAGTCATTTTACCAGTTCTAGTAGCCACTCTAATAGCAAAATCATTATTCTTACTATTCAATTCATTGAGAAAATCATTCTGAGCCTTAAGTACTTGTTCTACTTGAGAGGTAACCATAGAAGCATGTTTACTAATGAGTTTAAGTTCACCTTTAACTCTAGACATATAATCACTCAAGTGTTCAAGCATATAAGCATTGTGTTTCAATTGTCTACCAACATAAGCATTAAAGTTTTCTTGTTTGACAATAAAATTATCAAACTCATCTAAGCATTGGCTAGCAGACTTATAACAAGGAATATCACCTTCATCAAATCTATAGAGGGAATTTACCTTTACTACCTGTGTCGGGTTATCAAGACCATGTATATCTTCAATAGGTGATGGATTAAAACCATGTATTTCTTCAACAGGCGGTGAATTAAGACCATGTATTTCTTCAACATGAGGTAAATTCTTAACATCTTCAGCTTTTACACCTTTTTCTTTCATAGATTTCTTTGCCTCTTGCATATCTTCAGGACTGAGAAGTAGAACACCCCTTTTCTTCGGAGTTAGCTTAGGAGTTGGTTCAGGAAGTGTCCAATTATTTTCATTTGTCAACATATTATTCAATAGAATTTCAGCTTCATCTGGTGTTCTTTCCCTGAAAACAGAACCAGCACAACTATCCAGGTGGTCTCTGGAAGCATCGGTTAGTCCATTGTAAAAGATATCAAGTATTTCATTTTTCTTGAGAGGATGATCAGGCAAAGCATTAAGTAATTGGAAAAGCCTCCCCCAAGCTTGTGGGAGACTCTCTTCTTCAATTTGCACAAAATTATATATTTCCCTTAAGGCAGCTTGTTTCTTATGAGCGGGGAAATATTTAGTAGAGAAGTAATAAATCATGTCCCAGGGACTACGCACACAACCAGGATCAAGAGAATTAAACCATATCTTAGCATCACCCTTTAATAAGAACGGAAATATCTTAAGGATATAATAGTAGCGAGTTTCTCATCATTAGTGAACAGGGTGGCTATATCATTTAATTTAGTAAGATGTGCCAGAACAGTTTCAGATTCATAGCCATGGAAAGGATCAAATTCAACCAAAGTAATTAAATCAGGGTCGACAGAGAATTCATAATCCTTATTAGTAACAAAGATAGGTGAAGTAGCATAAGCAGGATCATATTTCATTCTAGCATTCAGAGTTTTTTGTTTCAACTTAGATAATAATTTCTTAAGATCACTTCTATCATTGCAAGCAAGAAAGTCTCTTGCAGTTTCTTCATCCATAACATAGCCCTCAGGCACAACAGGCAATTCGTATCTAGGGGGAGAATCTTCATCATCACTTTCATCAATATTATCAGTTTCAATAATTTCATTCTCTCTAGCCCTAGCAAGTTGTTCATCAAGAAATTCACCAAGTGGCGTAGTATTATCAAGCATAGAAGTAGTTTCATCATAAGTATCATGCATAGCAGAAGTGGCATCATCAATAATATGCGACATATCAGAATTAATAGCAGAAGCAAGTTTAGGTGTCGCAAGCTTACTCAAAACATAAGGTGAATCAAGTGTAGAGCTAGATGGCAGTTCCTTACCACCCCTCGTAGTTGAGGGATAAATTTTTGTTTTCGCGTCTTTCAAGTTCTTCATAGTGACCAGCAGATATAAATCCCAAGTGACTCAAAGAATAGAGCTATGCTCCCCGGCAACGGCGCCATAAAATAGTCTTGATAACCCACAAGTATAGGGGATCGCAACAGTTTTCGAGGGTAGAGTATTCAACCCAAATTTATTGATTCGACACAAGGGGAGCCAAAGAATATTCTCAAGTATTAGCAGTTGAGTCATCAATTCAACCACACCTGGATAACTTAGTATCTGCAGCAAAGTATTTAGTAGCAAAGTAGTATGGAAGTAACGGTAACGGTAGCAAAAGTAATATTTTTTGGGTTTTGCGGTGATTGTAACAGTAGCAACGGTAAAGTAAATAAGCGAAGAACAATATGTGAAAAGCTCGTAGGCATTGGATCGGTGATGGAGAATTATGCCGGATGTGGTTCATCATGTAACAGTCATAACATAGGGTGACACAGAACTAGCTCCAATTCATCAATGTAATGTAGGCATGTATTCCGAATATAGTCATACGTGCTTATGGAAAAGAACTTGCATGACATATTTTGTCCTACCCTCCCGTGGCAGTGGGTTCCTAGCGGAAACTAAGGGATATTACGGCCTCCTTTTAATAGAGTACCGGACCAAAGCATTAACACATAGTGAATACATGAACTCCTCAAACTATGGTCATCACCGGGAGTGGTCCCGATTATTGTCACTTCGGGGTTGCCGGATCATAACACATAGTAGGTGACTATAGACTTGCAAGATAGGATCAAGAACTCACATATATTCATGAAAACATAATAGGTTCAGATCTGAAATCATGGCACTCAGGCCCTAGTGACAAGCATTAAGCATAGCAAAGTCATGGCAACATCAATCTCAGAACATAATGGATACTAGGGATCAAACCCTAACAAAACTAACTCGGTTCACTACAAAAAAAGACACATCCGTGACATTTTGGGCCGAACGAAAAAATTTTCTGTCATACATATGACACTTCTATGACGATAATTGTGACAAAACCCGGTATCATCATAGATGTGGTGGGCTCCTACTATTATGACAAAACATCATGACAGAAAATGGGCTTTTCGTCCTGGGCGGGCCAGAGACACAGCTGCATGACATTCTTTGGGCCGTCCATGACGGAAAAAACCGTGGTAGAAGCAAGGAGGAGGAAAATTTCGGGGAGTTCCCGGTTACGGTGGGAGGTTGGGGGCCGAGCGATGTGCGTTTCTCTCGTACACGTACGCGCGTGTGTGTGAGGCGTTGGCTTGAAATGAACCTGAGCGAGGCGTTGGGCTCTAACTAAACCCCATCGATTGCACTGCAGGCTACGCGTTACTAAACCCGAGCGATCGATCGATGGCTGTTAACTGAACATGATCGAGCGATTCCTTCGCTACTACTGCTAACTGAAGCTGATCGATGCTGCCTCTGGGATGAACAATGTCGGTGGGAAACGACACCTATGGGATCACAAGAATCCCTATTGCGGTTGCGAGGCACGGGGTTGAGAGAAGAGCGGGTCTAAAGGAGAGCACGCTGTTCGTTTATCGAGGTTCGGGCCGCAAGGATGCGCAAAACCCTAGTCCTGCTTTGGTGGATGTATTCTGAGTTCTTGAACTAGCTATGGAGTGTAACGAGATCCAAAAAGCCGAATCCTTCTCCCGTGTGCCATGGGCCTCCTTTTATAGGCGAAAGGGGCTGCCACAGTGACACACAGGAGGTGTAAAGTGCTACAGCGGCACGAGCTTATCGCCGGTATTACAGCACAAACCGCATTTAATGCGAGGCTTCGGTGTCCCTTCACTTTATCGGGGACGGGGGCGAGGCCCGTCCCGTCCGTCACCACTCCTCCAAGCTTCAACATGTGCCCCGGCCAGCTATCCATGCGGTGCCATGTAGGCAGGCAGGCAGCTGAGGTGGCGCGGTGGTGGAGCCTCCACGAAGGGCTGCATGTTGCCACATAGGTGCCTGCCCAGCTGGTTGGGTTGGCAGCTGCATGCGAACGGCGGCGGAGACTTGGCTGGTGTGGGCCTCACGGTGGCCCTGCTGGTGCGCTTGGCGAGGGCCTTGCCGGGTGGCCCGGTAAGGGTCTTGCCATGGCGCGCAGGCGTCCCCGGCAAGGATCTTGCCGGGGGTCTTGTGGGTTTCTTTGGTGAGGATGGCTGCCTTCCTATCCTCATTTGATCTTGACTATTCTTTGTCTTCACAAAGATCTGCATGCCATCACAGAGGTGCCTCCCGAGCCCTGTCCCAACGCGTTTGTCGAGCGTTGGTGGGCTCAAGGGTGGCTCGCTCGGCTGGCGTGGGCGAGCTGCCCTGGCAAGGGTCTTGCCGGGGCTGGTGAGGCTGCCCCGGCAAGGGTCCTTGCCGGGGGAAACCTGCTTCGTCCATCTGATCTTTGTGGCCTTGGTCCTTGTCGTTGCTTTGCTTCGTCTTAGGCTTCGGTCTTACCTCGGCTCACCTCCCTCGCTCTGCTTGGTGTGCTTGCGAGCGCGCCTCTGACTGCCCGTGCATAGGTAAAGGGGTACAAAAATGGGCCCCTAGTTTTCTACACCGACAAACAGTGAGCGTTGCGGGGGGAGGGGGTTTGGATGAACAGTGAGCGGTGGTGTTGCCTCTGGATGAACAAGACCCCGTGGTGTGGTGGAGGGATGGATGAACAGTAGATGGTGGAGGGGTGCCCATGCAGGGGTGGTTGAACAGGACCCCGTGGTGTGGAGGGCTGGATGAACAGTAGACGGTGGAGGGGTGCCCGTGGAGGGGTGGTTGAACAGGACCCCGTGGTGTGGAGGGCTGGATGAACAGTAGCCGGTGGAGGGGTGGTTGAACAGTAGCCGGTGGAGTAGCGCGCGGTGGAGGCTGGATGAACAGGAGCCCGTGGAGGGTGGAGGAGGTCGACGGTAGCCCGTGGAGGCTGGAGGAGGTCGACGGTAGCCCGTGGAGGCTGGAGGAGGTCGACGGTGGAGATGAACAGTATCCTGTGGAGTCCCGTTTTTCGGTACGCCACACACCTCCCGATGAACAGGACCCCCGTTTCGACCGTAGCACTCCAACACAAGTTCGTTTCCTCCGTTTTGCGGTACGCCACACCCCTCCCGATCAACGGGACCCCCGTTTCGACCGTAGGAGGTCCGTTTCGTCCATTTTGCGGTACGCCACACCCCTCCCGATCAACAGGACCCCCGTTTCGACCGTAGGAGGTCTGTTTCCTCCATTTTGCGGTATGCCACACCCCTCCCGATCAACAGGACCCCGTTCCAAACGTAGGAGGTCTGTTTCCTCCGTTGTGCGGTACGCCAGGTGTCGGTGTCAAAACCGGCGGATCTCGGGTAGGGGGTCCCGAACTGTGCGTCTAGGCCGGATGGTAACAGGAGACGAGGGACACAATGTTTTACCCAGGTTCGGGCCCTCTTGATGGAGGTAAAACCCTACGTCTTGCTTGATTAATATTGATGATATGGGTAGTACAAGAGTAGATCTACCACGAGATCAAGGAGGCTAAACCCTAGAAGGTAGCCTATGGTATGATTGTTGTATGTTGGAGTTGTTGTCCTACGGACTAAAACCCTCCGGTTTATATAGACACCGGAGAGGGTTAGGGTTACACAAAGTCGGTTACAATGGTAGGAGATCTGAATATCCGCATCGCCAAGCTTGCCTTCCACGCCAAGGAAAGTCCCATCCGGACACGGGACGAAGTCTTCAATCTTGTATCTTCATAGTCCAGGAGTCCGACTAAAGGTATAGTCCGGCTATCCGAACACCCCCTAATCCAGGACTCCCTTAGTAGCCCCTGAACCAGGCTTCAATGACGACGAGTCCGGCGCGCAGATTGTCTTCGGCATTGCAAGGCGGGTTCCTCCTCCAAATTCTTCATAGAAGTTGGTAAACACTAAAAGTAATGTCCGGCTCTGCAAAATAAGTTTCCACATATTGCCATAGAGAGAATAATATTAACACAAATCTAATCTGCTGACGTATCCCGTCGCGTGACATCACACTACGGCCAAGCCTTTATCCGAATCGTTTTCACTTCCCCACCTCAGCGCGTTTCGCGAGGCGGTTTCCTTGGCACGTCTTGTCAAAGCAGAGATCGTGTCCCCCATTTACGGGATTCTCATCATTACGGACGTGGGTAACCCAACCGCGCCATTTATCATGGTGCTTGGGAGGCAAGCGAGTTTTACTAGGCTGGTGGGGACGCATAGCCGCATCCGCCCATATAAGGGGATAAGGATCCACCTTTTTACCTACGCCTTCTTCCTCCTTTGCCTATCCATCTCCCGCGCACCCGAGCTCCAGCGCCCAAGTCCGCACTTCCCACCTCGACCTTCTCCAGCCATGTCCGGAGCGGGAGGCAAGTGGATGGTCTCCTCCGTTACGGAGGGCCATGTCAAAAAACTAAGGAAGGCCGGATACTTGTCCGACAACATTGCGCATCGGCTTCCCGAAGAGGGGCAGCTTCTCCCCACCCCTAGGCCCCATGAGAGGGTTGTATTCCTTCCCACTTCCTCCGCGGACTAGGTTTTCCACTCCACCCATTTGTCCGGGGACTCATGTTCTACTATGGCCTGGATTTCCATGATCTTGCCCCGAACTTTGTCCTCAACATCTCGGCGTTAATCGTCGTGTGCGAGGCTTTCCTCCGCATTCGCCCCCATTTCGGTCTTTGGCTCAAGACTTTCAACGTCAAGCCGAAGGTGGTGCGCGGCAGCTAGGCGGAGTGCGGAGGCACCATGGCGGGCAAGATAGCCAACGTCCTATGGCTCGAGGGCTCCTTTGTGGAGACCCTGAAGGGGTGGCAATCGGGGTGGTTTTACATCACCGAGCCGCGCGACTCTGAATGGGTCGCAGCCCTTGAGTTCCGTCCGGACCCCCCACGCGGCTCACGTCCTGGAAAGAGATGGGCCTGTTGTGGGGCAACGAGGAAGAGGTGACCGGACTGCAAACATGCATCCAATCCCTGGCGAACAAGCGGCTCAAGCTTGTTAATATAGTCCAGGTCATGCTCGTCCGCCGGATCCTCCCGTGTCAACAACGGGCTTTCACACTGTGGGAGTTCGATCCGGCGCAACACCAAACCTTGAGCAGGCTCTTCGACACGACGTACGAAGATGCCTGGAAGGTGCTATTCAAGGGCGCCGAAGCTCCTGCGTCCGCGTCCGAGGACCGCGGATTCAACATGCAGCGTCCAGCTAGCACGGTGAGTTATCCTTACCTTTTACAGGAAATTTGTTTCTCATAGATTGACTTTATGCGGGATCTAAACTCCCCTACCTTTGACAGGCGTGGCAGGAGAAGTCCAGACAGGTTAACTATCCGGCCCCTTTGCCTGAAGACCCAGCAGATGCTCGTTTATCGAAGCTGCTGGCTCCGGCGCCTTATGTGGTGCCGGAGAAGAAGGCCAAGAAGAAGAAGGCCACGGGGACTCGAAAGAGTTCCCGTCATATGGTGGTGTCGGACTCGTCGTCCGACGAATCCGAGACGCACTCCTCCCGTGAAGACGAGGAGGAGGAAGAAGAAACCTCTCCCCCTCCAGCGGGGGGAGGAAAGAAGAGGAAGGCCGCCCCAACGGGGGAGGTCGAAGGGTCCAAGAAGGGGATGACCCTTCCGCCGGACTACTCCCTCGACGCTGACGAGGGCGAAGAGGAGTGGACGCAAAGGGCCAGGCGTCCGGCAGGATCGAAGTATTCGGATACTAGAGTGACTCATAGCTTTCATTTGCTGCACAACCTTTCCTTATGTCGAACATAAGCATGTAGGCCGCCCCGGTCCGGATTCGATGAGTCGTCGAGCCGCTCCCTGGATTCGTCGGACGTGAACTCAGTTCCGCCCGCTGCCTCCCCCCGCACTGCGGATGACGCTGAAGTGGCGTCGCGACAAGCTCCAGGGCAAGAGGAGGTGGTCCTGGAGGTGCTGTGAGGCGACCTCCCGGACTCCAGGAGTGAAGGGGACAAGACCCCCCAGGGCTCCAAGTCCGGCTTTGAGCCGGAGACCGCGCCAGAATCTTCAACGGTTCTGGACTGCGGTAGGCGAACTCCTTCTGAGAGGAGCAAGCCTTCCGAGTCAGCAGCCTCCGTCCAACCGGAGGTGCCGGACAATCTGCTGGAGGTGCTTAACGGCGCCTTCATCGACGAGGAGCACCGTACTATTATGAGTACGGTGATCCAGAAGGTTCAGTTCGTTAAGAGCGGGCTGACTGAAGCTTGTGCTAGCCTTCTAACAGGCTTCGAGGTAAGTAAAAATATGTAAAAATATTACCGCATAGACAGTAGCCCCTGATGCTCTGTTTGGCGTTCGGAAAGAAAAGTCGAATAGAGGATCAAATAATTTCACAGGAGTCTAACAAAAAATGAGTCAATATGCATATGTAGGCTTCGCTGCTTGCTACCGCCGCACTGACTGCGGATGTAGGTACCCTGAAGCAGGGTCTCGAGCGGACCGAGCAAGAGCTCGTCCTTGCCAAGCGGCAGCTCGAGGAGAAAGAAGGTAAGAGATACCTTATAGAAAAAAATATATAAAAAAGATGCAATTGCAAAAAATGGCAGGATTGTACTGCTTATTGTAGGGGCCACGACTGAGGTGGCGACCCTCAAGCAGGCGCTGTCCGAAGCCGAGTAGAGAGCGGCCACGGAGCGCACCGAGCGAGAGAAATTCGAGGCCCAGGTCGGCGAGGTGCAGCAAGAGCTTCAGGCTCTCATGAAAAAACATGAGAGTTTGGAGCTTGACTTGAAGATGCAAGCGTCCGAGCTCACCGCGGTCGTCAAGACTGCCGAGTCTGCCAAGGCCGAAGCCCAGAAGGCCCTCGATGAATTGGATGTGGTGAAAAAGATAGCGGCGGGTAAGGCATTTTTTATGCAAAGCGGACATATAAAAGTAAACTACTTGTTACTTACCCGAATCCGGAGCTCTCATGGGGCGTTCGCAGATCTTCCCCGCAGCGTATCCGATGCCGCCGCATTCTACCGAGCCGAAGAGGGCAGCTTGACAGAGAAGGTGTTCTGGTCTCAGTACGCTGAGGCCGGACACCCTGTGCCCTTGAGCGACCAGCTGAAGCAGCTGGTCGAGCTCCACAAGGCGGCCGAACAGGCCATGAAGGGCTTCGTAGTTCGGCTGTGGCCTGGAGAGGCCCTGCCTGGGAGCTACTTCGGACTGGTGCGGCGGCTGGTGGAGGCCTGTCCATGGCTCGAGGTCATCAAGCGCTCCGTCTGCATCGAAGGTGCCTGTAGGGCCCTTGCCCGTGCAAAGGTGCACTGGGGTAAGCTGGACGGTGAGAAGCTTGTGAGGGACGGGCCGCTGCCGCGGAAGGAGCATCGTAAGCCCGAGAACTATTACAAGGATGTTCTGAAGGGTGCCCGCCTTGTGGCGGATGAATGTACCAAAGATGTAATTTTTGAATGAACTCGCTCGTGTTATCCTGTGCGCTGAAAACTTGTTCATATGCGCCAAGCAATGCTTGTTTGAATTTAAAATATTACTTTCTGTGCGGCCGTTTATCAAAAATTGAGAGATGGCCAGTCGTCGGCTTCTGCCCCCATGCCACTAGTGCTGGGGTGTTCAGGATAAACCTGAGCGCTCTTTTTCCCATGATTGGCTCTGTCGAGGGAGGCGCTCAGCACAACGAATAAGGCAATCGGACTATAATGCTTGAACACTCTCACTTAGCCATAGAACTCTATATTTTTAAATTTCGGCGAAGCCCCTAGTATTCGGAAGACCGAGTTCGGGGCGCTATCCACGCCTTTGGCCGGACAAAATCCGGTTCCTCGCTCTAAGCGGCATAGGTCTTTAAGGACCCGAAAAACCTCTCGAACAGCGACCGGTCTCTCGCCTCATCATGACAGTCAGTTTTAGCTTTCTCTACTGTGGTGCTCAGCCCAGATCAACTGGGGCACAATCGCAGTAGTTCTCCTAGTGCTACCTTAGCCGATATAGCGGAACGTAAGGCACCAAAGCATAGGAGCCAGGCAAACCCAAATATTGACCCAAATTATGATTCGGAGCCGATGCATATAGTGATATAAGTTCGTGATGCCGCACTTATGGAAGTGTTCGGACTTCTTACACCATATTAAGGGGTACTGAAGCCCCTGGCGTATTTGCCGTACCACAGTGTACGGGTGCCACATGTCATTAATGAACATATATAAAAATAGAGTAATGCAAAAAATAGACAAAAAGCTATGCATTGTTTATAAGAAGGCTGCTATCTAAGCAGAATGATACAGATAGTGCGATAAGCAAAAGAAATTGGACTATTTAACATGTCCTGGCCAGGGGCAGGCCGCGGAATTGTATTCAAAAGAGGTATACTGCTCGTAATAGAGACCACCTGGGAGTTCCATAATGCGGCATGGCTTGTCTTCTTTCCTGGATCTTGCATCGTTCGTGCGGCAGTTGAATTGCCGAACAGGTCGTCCGAAGGATGGAGTCATGAAAGTAAGAGAAAATTAAAAAAAAGAATCCGGCAGCCCCTAGTACGGTTTAAGCCGTGTTTTGGGCGTGCCGTGAAGGTGCCCCTCCCCTTGTGCCCATGGTATTTCGAGGGCGTAGTTGTGTACACGAAGCACTGGTTTCGCTATATTGCGAGGGCTAGGGTTGGGGCCGCATTGCTACGCTTGCTCGGAACGTGCCAGGCGGTCTTGTTGTAGGTTACTCCGGGCGCGCTTGACAGTGTCCGGCTTTTTAAGGGCCGGACTGGAGAACTGCCTAGAGAGGCTGCTTTGTACTTCTGCTGCGAGCGCTGTCGTGTGCTCCTCCGTTCGGAGGGAGCGTTCGGTGTTTCCGTTGACCGTGATTACTCCTCGAGGGCCTGGCATCTTGAGCTTGAGGTATGCATAGTGCGGTACCGCGTTGAATTTTGCGAATGCGGTTCGCCCGAGCAGTGCATGATAGCCACTGCGGAACGGGACTATGTCGAAGATTAACTCCTCGCTTCGAAAATTATCCGAGGATCCGAAGACCACTTCAAGTGTAACTGAGCCTGTACAATTGGCTTCTACACCTGGTATGACGCCTTTAAAGGTCATTTTGGTGGGCTTGATCCTCGAGGGATCTATGCCCATTTTCCGCACTGTATCCTGGTAAAGCAGGTTCAGGCTGCTGCCGCCGTCCATGAGGACTCTTGTGAGATGAAATCCATCAATAATTGGGTCAAGAACCAATGCGGCAAACCCGCCATGACGGATGCTAGTGGGATGGTCCCTTCGATCAAAAGTGATCGGGCAGGAGGACCATGGGTTGAACTTTGGAGCGACTGGCTCCAGCGCGTATACGTCCCGTAACGCACGCTTCCGCTCCCTTTTGGGGATATGGGTTGCGTATATCATGTTCACCGTCCGCACTTGTGGGGGAAAACCCTTCTGTCCACTATTGTTCGGCAGCCTGGGCTCCTTCTCTTCATCGCTATGCAGCCCCTTGTCTCTGTTTTCGGCTCTTAACTTGCCTGCCTGCTTGAACACCCAACAATCCCTGTTGGTGTGATTGGCTGGCTTTTCGGGGGTGCCATGTATCTGGCACAAGCGGTCGAGTATTCGGTCCAAACTGGACAGGCCCTGATTATTTCTTTTGAATGGCTTTTTCCGCTGACCGGATTTGTAGCCTCGGAATCCGGTATTTACTGCCGTATCCTCGTTGCTGTCGCTGTTAACGCGGTGATTTTGCTTGTTCCGGCACGACCTGCCGCTTTTGTCCTTGGTATCCGAATTACCAAGGTTCTTGGTTAAGTTGTTGCTGCGAGCTAGCCAGCTATCTTCTCCCGCGCAAAAGCGGGTCATGAGTGTCATGAGGGCTGCCATAGATTTCGGCTTTTCCTGTCCCAGGTGCCGGGCAAGCAACTCGTCGCGGATATTATGCTTGAAGGCTGCTAGGGCCTCCGCGTCCGGACAGTCGACTATTTGATTTTTCTTTGTTAGGAACCGTGTCCATAATTGCCTGGCCGATTCCTCTGGCTGCTGGATTATGTGGCTTAGGTCATCGGCGTCCGGTGGTCGCACATAAGTGCCCTGGAAGTTGTCAAGGAATGCGGCTTCCAGGTCCTCCCAAGAACCGATTGAGTCTGCTGGCAAGCTGTTAAGCCAATGCCGGGCCGGTCCCTTAAGTTTGATTGGGAGGTATTTGATGGCGTGTAGATCATCACCGCGGGCCATGTGGATATGAAGGAGATAATCCTCGATCCATACTGCAGGATCTGTTGTGCCATCGTATGATTCGATGTTTACGGGTTTAAAGCCCTCAGGGATTTTATGATCCATTACTTCATCTGTGAAGCATAGTGGGTGTGCGGCGCCTCTGTACTGGGCTATATCATGACGCAGCTCAAAGGAGTTTTGTATATTGTGTTCGGCCCAGCCGGATTTATTGTATCCGGAGTGACGATCACCGTCATGTGCCGTGGGGCGCTCGCGCGATCCGTAGATCGATATTGTTTGCCTTGCCTTGTACTCCAGTATATCTCGCAGGTCTGGCGCGTTTTCCCGTGCCTTAGCATGTTTTGGGCTGCGTCAGGGCATGGCTTGAGTGGAGGGCCTAGAGGCCTCTCTGTCGCGGCCACGAGGTGGCCGTTCGGCCATGTCATGCGCTGGTGATGTAGGTGCTTCCTCCTCTAATCGGGGTAGCAGCCTGCGCTTTGGGTAACGCTTGGAGGGGCGTTCGAGTTCATACTCTTCGGCTGCAAGGACTTCAGTCCATCTGTCGGCTAGCAAATCTTGATCACCTCTAAGCTGTTGCTACTTTTTCTTGAGGCTGCATTGCGTGGCTAAAAGCCTGCGTTTGAAACGCTCTTGTTCGGCGGGGTCTGATGGTACGACGAATTCATTGTCGTCGAGGCTTGCCTCAGTTTCGGAAGGAGGCATATAGTTATCATCCTCAACCTCTCGGTCTGCCGCTCTCTCATGAGGGCTGGCTTCTCCATCTTCCTGTGCCGAATCTTGCTGGAGGGGGTGTTCTTCGGCGCTATCCGGAGTAGTATTATCTCCAGTGCCGGAATCACCGTTTTTGCTTTGGCGGGATTTAGAACAGCGCCGCTGACGCCGGCGCTTGGGATGTTTCTTAGAGGTGTCATCCCCCGCTTTTCCATCGCCATCTCCATCTTTTGGAGTGTCCACTATATATATGTCATATGACGAGGTGGCCTTCCAGCGCCCTACAGGTGCTGGTTCCTGTTCGTCTCCTGCATCGTCGTCCATACCGTCGATGTCTTCGGAGTCGAAGTCGAGCATGTCGGTTAAATCATCGACAATGGCTACAAAGTGGGTGGTGGGTGGGCTTTGAATTTCTTCATCGGCCGCATCCCATCCTTGCTGACCATAGTCCGGACAGGGCTCTCCTGATAAAGAGAGAGACTTTAGTGAGTTCAGGATGTCGCCGAAGGGCGAGTGCTGAAAGATGTCCGCGTCGGTGAACTCCATGATCGGCGCCCAATCGGATTCGATCGGCAGGGGCGCGGGGGGTTCGGAGTCCGGAGAGGAATCCGGATCCTCGGAGTCACGGGTCATGTTGAGTGCGGGGCTGGCGTTCGACTCGATCGCCTTTGAGATCGCAGCCCCTGAGGTGGCGTCCAACCGCTCATCCTCGATCCGCGCAGCAGGCTCCGATTAAGGGTCAGAACCAACGCGCGTGCGGCCTCCAGGACACTGTTCGGTGGCAGAGCTAGATCATGCCCATCGAGACAGTGCGGCGCGCTTGGCTGTGGCTCGAATCCGTCGAAGATCAAGTCCCTGCGGATGTCAGTCGTGTAGTTCAATTTTCCAAACCTGACCTGATGGCCAGGGGCGTAGCTTTCGATCTGCTCTAGGCGGCCAACCGAATTGGCCCGCAGTGCGAAGCCGCCGAAGACGAAAATCTGTCCGGGGAGAAAAGTCTCACCCTGGACCGCATCGTCGTTGATGATCAAAGGAGCCATCGGGCCTAAAAGTGACAACACAGAGGAACTCTCAATGAAAGCACCAAATGTCGATGTCAAAACCGGCGAATCTCGGGTAGGGGGTCCTGAACTGTGCGTCTAGGCCGGATGGTAACAGGAGACGAGGGACACAATGTTTTACCCAGGTTCGGGCCCTCTTGATGGAGGTAAAACCCTATGTCCTGCTTGATTAATATTGATGATATGGGTAGTACAAGAGTAGATCTACCACGTGATCAAGGAGGCTAAACCCTAGAAGCTAGCCTATGGTATGATTGTTGTATGTTGGAGTTGTTGTCCTACGGACTAAAACCCTCCGGTTTATATAGACACCGGAGAGGGTTAGGGTTACACAAAGTCGGTTACAATGGTAGGAGATTTGAATATCCGCATCGCCAAGCTTGCCTTCCATGCCAAGGAAAGTCCCATCCGAACACGGGACGAAGTCTTCAATCTTGTATCTTCATAGTCCAGGAGTCCGTCTGAAGGTATAGTCCGGCTATCCGAACACCCCCTAATCCAGGACTCCCTCACCAGGCCTCATTTCCATCGCCTGTTCCGTCCAAGCCCTCCCGATAAACACGACCACGCATTCCATTCCGACCCAGCCGGTTGGCTCCCACGCGTTCCCTTGCCTCCCGATGAACACGATGCATTCCGTTGCCTCCCCATGAGCACGATGCATTCCGCTGCCTCCCCATGAACACGACGATGACACTGTTTCTCCGTTCTGACCCAGCCATGTCAACGAGCCCTCGCCACACGTATGCGCGAGTAGGCGTTCGAGACCCCGCCCGTATGTACACATATGTCGCCGTATTTTCTTTCTTGCACCCTGGCCGCTGTACGTACGTGCACATGCTACGTGCGTGCCTCTACTACGACATGTGCGTGCCTCTACATCCACCAGTATATATGTACGTACACGTTCGCGACCAGAACGACAATGCTATGTACACTTCGACCAGGTGGGTCCCGACTGTCAGGCACTTCCTTGCGTGCGAAGATGTAGCTGATGGGTCCCAGCAGTCAGGGGGGCGAATCTTTTTTTTGCCCAGACGCACTTCCTTGCGTGCGAAGATGTAGCTGGTGGGTCCCAGCAGTCAGGGGGGCGAATCGTTTTTTTTGCTCGGACGCACTTCCTTGCGTGTGAAGATGTAGCTGGTGGGTCCCGGCAGTCAGGGGGAAACATTTTTTTTTCATGAAATACGATGGCCCGTCCGGTGGGTCCCCGTTGTCAGGTGGAGGAATCATTATTTTGTGCGTAATAAGGAGGCACTTCCTTGCTGCGGTCGTGGACCCAGCTGTCAGCCTCTCCACGTACAGTCCACGTCCGATGGAAGTCGTTCCTTGACCACGTTGACCACGCCGCGCCGAGAGCACCACGGCGGTGGACGACGACGAGGACTAGGAAGGGGACGACTCAGAGCTGGGGAAGACGCAGCAGTGGATGCCCACGCGAAGAGGAGTACGAGGGTTCACTGGTTCGGCTGCGGTGTGAGGCTGCTGTCACCGTAGAATAACAAGGGGTGTGGGTGAGTAGAGGGATGGCCTGGCCAGCGGTGGGAGTAGTAGGGGGCGGTGAGGCCTCCACGGCATCACAACCAGCCACGGGAGGCAGGAGCACGCGGCACGACCGGCGCTGGTTTGGGCGGCTGGAGCAAGAAGACCAGAGGTTGAAGAAGCACTATGGCTGTTGGATGAACATCGTATGGTAATAGGAGCTAGAATCGTTCATATTTACTAAGTTGACAAAGCCCTCCGTCCCCGTCAACTTGGTAGGCCCACAAGTCAGCCTCCCACTATGCTGGGTTCCAGCTGGCAGGGGGAATATTCATTTTTTTGTGCGTAATAAGGAGGCACTTCCTTGCGTGCGAAGATAGCTGGTGGGTCCGACATGTCAGCGGGGGGCACATTATTTTCGCAAAATACAGAGGCCCTTCCGGTGGGTCCCAGATGTCAGGTGGAGGAATCATTATTTTGCGTGTAATAAGGAGGCATTTCTTTGTGTGCGGCCGTGGACCCAGCTGTCAGCCTCTCCACGCACAATCTACTTCCGATGGTGTCGTTTGTTGACCATGTTGACCACGCCGCGCCGAGCGCATCCAAGGTGGTGGACGACGACGAGGCCCCGGACAGCAATGAGCCAGAGATGGGAAGACGCGGGAGTAGAGTCGCAGACGGAGAGGTGTACGAGGGTTAACTGGTTCTAGTGCGGTGTGGTTCGGCAGTCGGTAGAGAAGAACAGGAGGTGTGGAGGGGTGGAGGGATGGCCTGGCCAGCGGTGGAGTAGCGCTTCATAGAGAAGCGTGCTAAGTAGAGCTGCTAGCAGCAGGAGGCGGGAGGTGGTCCCGGCAGCGCTGGAGGAAGAAGACGAGAGATTGAAGATGGATGCCGGTCGTTGGATGTAAATCCAACGGCTAACATGTCAGAATCATTTGTTGACTAAATTGACAACGACTTGCATTGGCTTCGACCTATTGGCCCACATTTCAGCCTCCAAAAATGTGGCACATATTCAACCCATTTTTTCAGAATTTACAGTCTTTTTTTGCATGGTAGAATTTACAGTCAGTTTGATCTTTTTTTGAATTACAGCCATTAGCTGGGCTGGGTGAACAAATACTGTAGCGTCCATGCGGCCCATTTATTTTATTTCCTAAAAAATTACAGGCCATTTGCACTTTCTCGAAGTACACGATTTTGCTGGGTTGATTCTAATTATAATGTTGGGTTGGGCCTGGCATTCCTATTCTTATATAGAAAAATAGAACAGACCTCTGCGTTTTCTTCAAAAAATACATAAATTGTGCTGCCAAAAATAAAACCTCGGATGGGAGGTCCATAGGCCGGTCGATACATGACGGCCCTAAGAAAATACAAATAGGCCTATGGACCTCCCATCCGAGGTCGTGGGCTGCGCATGTCAAAAATGAAAGCCTAGACGGGGCAGCCCAAAACCACGTCCAACACTTGCCAAAACTTCGTCCCTCGTTTTCTCTGTGTTCCGCACACTCGACATTGTGTGGGCATTTTGACTGTGCATCATATGAAGATGTGCTATGCATGAATGTTGATCAACATGATGTTAACTGGCTGGTAGTTCCATTTTCGACCATGAATAAAACTTCCAACATGATGTTAACCCTGTTTGAAAAGGTCGTGTTAATATAAATGCTCTGCCTCTGAAAGTTGCAGTTTCTTATTAGTTTCTTATCTGAAACTGAACTTGCAGTTTCTTATCTGAAACCGAAACTTGCAGTTTCTTCTCTGAGAATCACATTGTCTGCACTTTTATACTCCTATGAAACTACATTTTTTAAGTGCTAAAAATAGATCTCTAGAATTCATAAAATACTTCATATGCTCAATACTGCAAATCTGAAATTCAAAAGACATTCATATCTGAAAGTACTCTCAAAATACACAACACAAAACACAATTCACAACCTGCAAATACTGACAACCCTAAGCTCAACCCTAAGCTCCTCCTGACAATTCACAACCTGCCCGACTATTGGGCTGGGGGGGGGGGCAGCCCCCTCCTATTCCTTGGCGGCAGACAGCCGCCCCGTGAGACGATGTGAACGGCGAGGGAGACGATGGCGGGGAAGCATCATCGGGCCAACTGCATTTCTCCTCTTGCAGTTGGGTTCGGTCGATGAAGATTCCACCGGCTCGCTCTGGCAGGACACCCTCACAAACGACACCCTGTAGATGCTCGATCCTTCAATCTCTGATGGATGCTCCATCTGGGATCGATACTCCCACCACCGCTCCCTCACGATCGGATTCGGTGAATCTGTTTGCTCCATGGCCCAGAGGAGCAGCTCAATGTACTCCGGCGCGACTCCCTCCGGGAGTATCTCTGCCTTTTTGCTCTATTGCAGATATTTGGCCATGGATGTCGCCGTCGCCGCTAGTTGGTCCTTGTTGTCAAACCAAGACTGTATCTCCAACATCCTAGCTAGTTTCACAGGGTCGCCGTCTGCGATCCTCACGTATCGGTTGTACTCCTCCATCGATCTACTTCTCCACGGCAGCTTCACTCGCCGGCGGTGGTTTTTGAATGGAAGAGGAGAGGAGCAGCGCTGGTTTTGGATTAGAACGGGAGAGGAGCGATGCTGGTTTTGGACTGGAACAGGAGAGGAGGGGCGGTGGTTTTGAAATGGAAGAGGAGAGGAGCGATGCTGCATTTAGATTGGAACAGGAGAGGAGCGGCGGTAGTTTAAGAGGAGAAGAGCGGAAGAGCGGCGCTGGTCTTGGAAGTATTTTTTTGTTGTTTTGTGTATTTTGGGTCAAAGTTTGACCACGTACTGTATTTGACAAGCAAAATGTGAAAGCATGTCACCAAAAATTGTATCGTTTGGTTCGTATCTGAATGTACTTTTAAATTATATTATTTCTACAATGTAAAACATATATTTTATGTGCGAAAATCATGGTCAATTATGACCCAGAATAAAAGGGAGACTAGTTAATGTGGGGTCGCTTTCTTAATTGAAGGGTAAATTGATTTTGATTTTGATCCAGTCATAGCGCGCCGGCCCTCTCGTCCAATCCTAAATCGCCGCCGCACACTCCTCTCCCTCTTCTCCATTGCAAAACCACCTCCTCTCCTCTCCATCATCTCCATTCCAAAACCACCGTCTCGCCTCTCCCTCTTCTGATATTCTCCATTGCAAAACCACCTCCTCTCCTCTCCATCATCTCCATTCCAAAACCACCGTCTCGCCTCTCCTTCTTCTCTATATAGTGGAGTAGTACTAGTTTTGTTTTGTCTACCAGAGCCGGCTTGACCTCGTCAATGACTGTCGAGAAGTCTTCATGCACATGGACCGGAGGCGTAGTTGTCGTCATTTTGATCTGAAGCGCCGGATTATAACATATAACACGAAAAAATGCCACATGACAAGAAATCATAACTTCACTGCCCAAAGGAGACAACATGAATCCCGACGGACAAACTAGACGAGGAACAAAGCTCAAATTAAAGATAAACTCGCAGAAAAGGGGTCCATCAATAGATATCCTAATTAACATAGCCTGATTGACCTAGATGGCAGCCGAGTAGTCACTGTTCGTGCATGTGCCCCCAATGACTAGCCCAACTCAGTTGTCGCTGTTTAACCCTCGCAGTGATCCAAAGCACATGACACCTAATTTTGTGAGATGACAAGAAACATTTTTTAGATTTCTCACCACAACTAAAGCCATGTACAACACAACCTGCACGATATGTAGACGATAGTCAATCCAGGCGTGTCTGCTGGAGTCTGGTCACATGCATGTACGAACTGATCTTCCGTGTCTTACAGGGATCGTCCAGGCACCAACGTAGTACAACACTTCTCTAGTACTATCGCTCGTCTCCCTCTTCTATTAAGTCACTCGACTTGCGGGGCCGGGGAGTGTGCCTATGGTCGGTTCTCAATTGCCGTCCCACATGTGTGTGCAAACGCAATATGACGCGCGTTCCATTCGGAGAGCAGCGTGCCAGACCGACCGACCGACCGTGTGGGGTGCGACGCGAACGCGACGGGCGTGCTGTATACTCCGTACATGTGTACCGCCGTTTTCTAGACACTTTGCTCCATGGCGCGGGCACAATCCATGGATACAAAATTAGTATACTGTATACTATTTAAAAGTCGAGGGCGGGGCTTTTCCTGCGCGGTAGGCGGCGGGCCAATTCCGCCTAGTCGGTTCGATAGAGACGCGAGAAGACGAGGGAGTAAGCTGCTGCAAACGTAGGGCTGTGTGATTTGACAGCGAGTTACTGCTGGACAGGTGGGGCCCCTTGATTTGACTTGCCATTATCATTTTAACTGCGGCGCTACGACCGGCGTGAGTCTCCCGATTCCTGACCACCTCCATACAGGTGCCTCTCCCAATGCTCCACCATGTAGTAGAGGCCGGCTCTTGCATGAGAGCCCACTTCTCCACTTTTTCCTTGCCTCTCTTTCCTCCACATATGCAAAAATGCCATGTAAAGCGCACTATTGTACTTACTTGCTCCTACAGGTGCTTAAGCTTGCCACATAGGCATAAAGTCTGATGTGGCAAGTTAATCAAGAACAGAGAGACTAGTTTGGTGACCCAAGGAAGAAACGGTGCTAAGCGCGTGTACCTAGGTGAAAAGACAAATTTGAGTCTATAGCTAATTAAATGAAGCAAACTTAGCAACACCATTTCATTGGAAGAGGTCACTCCTTGGCAAATGCAATAAATACTAGTACTCCCTGTGTCCCATAATATAAGAACGTTTTTGGCACTACACTAGTGTCAAAAACATTCTTATATTATGGGACGGAGGGAGTACGAAGAAAGAGATAGAGAGGAGTAAAAAAATACACTTATAGCCAACCTTGTTGTAGTATGAGTGACTAAGTGATGACTATGTATGACATGCCAACATCAGATAGCCTAATGCACCGTGTTAAATCTCCAAGGGCGAGACCACGCGAGCGACACGACGGTCGTGGTAGGCGCGACCATGATACGGGCTGCTGGCAGCCCTTGGATCTGAGATCAAACGGTCGCATGCTAAGTTGCTAAAAATTTGCAGAATAACCCTCCAGGATAGGATATTCACCCACAGGTCTAGAATCACGCCATGCAACCGTTCGATCTCAGATCCAAGGGATCTCGGAAGCTCGTATCATGGGAGAATGGAAAGCCACTACCCTGCCATTCGCACGCTGGCAGTTCGCTCCTACTCGTCCCCGCACGTCCTTCAATACTACGGCGGTTCGCTCCTAGTCGTCCCGTCCATTCACATTACAGCAATTCCACTAATCCTAACCCTCCTCCAAAATCCATGGCATCCCAAATCTCCACGATCAGCGGTGAGTAGAAGGTTAGAACCATCACCGGCGATGAGTTCGACGTCATCTACACCCGTTCTTCCGCGACGGTGAAAGGATGCCTTTCTCGCTTCAGACGCATGTTCGAAAACTCAGATGATGAGTGGGTTGCTGGGCTAGATGTTGAGTACACCAAAGTCCTGGGACGAGAGAAGGATCTAAAGGACAAAGAGAGGAAGAAGCCCGCCGTGATCCAGGTTTGCGTGCATGACTTATGCTTGGTCTACCACATATGCCATGCCGACGTTGAGTGCCAGGATTTTAAGGACTTCCTCGAGAGCAACCTAGTCAAATTTGTTACTCTAGACTTTGGTAACGATAAAGAAGTCATGCGTCGGATAGGCCTCGTTGTAGGCAACACCTTCGACCTCCAGAAGAACCGGCTGGTGTCCTCTCTTCAGCCTTTAATGCTGACCCTGGCAGGAGCCATGGTTCATCCTTCGTACAGTAAACTAGAGAAACCTCCATACACGTTTCATCGTCATGCATAGCAACGGAATGTACTAGATATAGACCACATCTACTACGCTGCAATGGATGGCTACCTTTGCTTCAATATCTACAAGGGTTGGATGAAGAGCAATAGCCAAGTGTGCAGTTCAAGCAAAGAAGTATCGGCCAAGAGGAAGAGGGACAAGGACAAAGTCAAGGACGTGGACGAGGACTCCGAGTAAGGTGGCAGTGTCGTTGCTCATGGTGGTTCTAATGCAGTGTCTATCGGAATAGTTGCAAAGTTTAATTTTAGGCGTGCTTAATTTAATTTGAGGGCTGTGTTGTGCCGAGCCCCCAGCAGAACTATGTTATGTTTATTCTCATTACTTTAACTCGTCAGTACGTACATACTAGTATTTCTTACATTTCATCTTTTAGTTGGTATAGTACTACCACTCGCTTCTTCACATTATATACGTACAATATATATGGCCAACATCATATAGCCAGCAGTTTAGTTGTCGAAGAATTTCAGGGTGCTTAGTTTTGTCAAAGAGTTCCAGGATGCTTAGAGAGTGCTTGGGTCCAAGGGACTTATTTTAGTCTGACTAAAAATAGTCTCTTTAAGAGGCTAAAGTTCCAAGCACCCCTGGCTAAAGAGGGTCTAAAACTAGTCTTGAGACTAAATTTTTTTAGTCAGGGGTACCCCTACTAAAATGTGGATTAGTCCTCTCTCTACTCATTTAACTCCTCTCCTTTAACACAAGCGAGTTCTGGATTGGTGGGTTTGGAGGATAATAAATGTTCATTAACTTGATTTTAGCCTTTTTAGTATTTGGAACCAAGCATGGGTGAGGCTAGCATGTTTTAGTCCCACTACTTTTAGTCATGGGACTAAAACGTATCCAAGCACCTTCTTAGTTTTATTTGAGGGGTGGGTTGTGCTGGACACCATTATTGTGACTAGCCTTTTTAATAGTACTATATGCATAATTTGGTGACGAGCGCTCTCTATATGTACCACCTTTTTTTAATTTCAAGTTTTGCTCCATGGCGCAATCCATCGATACTACTGATGTACAAAAGTATACATTTTTTAAAAGGCTAGAGGGCGGGGCAGTCTAGCTTGGTCAGTTTCACGAGAGGCGAGGGCCTTTGTGATTTGATGGCTCATTACTGCTGGAAGGCGGGGCCTTGTGATTTGACTGCTCGTATAAATGCGCCGACGACCTGATCGAGAAGGAGCAAAGAACTGTGCGTGAGGGAGTCCTGGATTAGGGGGTGTTCGGGTAGCCAGACTATACCTTCGCCGAACTCCTGGAATATGAAGATACAAGATTGAAGACTTCGTCCCGTGTCCGGATGGAACTTTCCTTGGCGTGGAAGGCAAGCTTGGCGATGCGGATATTCAAGATCTCCTACCATTGTAACCGACTCTATGTAACCCTAACCCTATCCGGTGTCTATATAAACCGGAGGGTTGTAGTCCGTAGGAACTCCATACACAACAATCATACCATAGGCTAGTTTCTAGGGTTTAGCCTCCTTGATCTCGTGGTAGATCTACTCTTGTACTACCCATATCATCAATAATAATCAAGCAGGAGTAGGGTTTTACCTCCATCGAGAGGGCCCGAACCTGGGTAAACATCGTGTCCCTTGTCTCCTATTACCATCCGGCCTTGACGCACAATTCGGGACCCCCTACCCGAGATCCGCCGGTTTTGACACCGGCATTGGTGCTTTCATTGAGAGTTCCTCTGTGTCGTCGCCTTTGATCATCAACAAGGATGAGGTCCAGGGTGAGACTTTTCTCCCCGGACAGATCTTCGTCTTCGGCGGCTTCGCTCTACAGGCCAATTCGCTTGGCCACCTAGAGCAGATCGAAAGCTATGCCCCTGGCCATCAAGTCAGGTTTGGAAGCTTAAACTACACGGCTGACATCCGCGGAGACTTGATCTTCGACGGGTTCGAGCCACGGCCAAGCGCGCCGCACTATCTCGAGGGGCATGATCTAGCTCTGCCTCCGAACGGTGTCCTGGAGGCCGCACACGCACCGGTTCTGACCTTCAAATCGGAGCCTGTAGCGCCGATCGAGGATGAGCGGTTGGACGTCACCTCGGGGGCTGCGATCTCAAAGGCGATCGAGCCGAACACCAGCCCCGCACTCCGCGTGACTCATGACTCCGAGGATCCGGACTCTTCTCCGGACTCCGAACCCCCCGCCCCCCTGTCAATCGAATCCGATTGGGCACCGATAATGGAGTTCACCGCCGCGGACATCTTTCAACACTCGCCTTTCGGCGATATTCTGAATTCTCTCAAGTCTCTCTTTATCAGGAGAGCCCTGGCCGGACTACGGTCAGCAAGGATGGGATACGGACGACGAAGAAATCCACTGCCCACCCACCACCCACTGTGTAGCCACTGTCGACGATCTAACCGACATACTCGACTTCGGCTCCGAAGACATCGACAGTATGGACGACGATGGAGGAGATGAACAGGAACCAGCACCTGTAGGGCGCTGGAAGGCCACCTCGTCATATGACATATACATGGTGGACACTCCAAAAGATGGAGATGGCGATGGAACAGCGGGGGACGACCCCTCCAATAAACAGCCAAAGCGCCGGCGTCAGCGGCGCCGCTCTAAATCCCGCCAAAGCAAAAACGGTGATTCCGGCACGGGAGATAATACCACCCCGGATAGCGCCGAAGAACACCTACCCCATCAAGATTCGGTGCAGGAAGATGGAGAAGCCAGCCCTCATGAGAGAGCGGTAGACCGAGAGGTTGAGGACGATAACTATATGCCTCCCTCCGAAGACGAGGCAAGGCTCGATGACGACGAATTCGTCGTACCATCAGACCCCGCCGAACAAGAGCGTTTCGAACGCAGGCTTTTAGCCACGGCAAACAGCCTCAAGAAAAAGCAGCAACAGCTTAGAGGTGACCAAGATTTGCTAGCTGATAGATGGACTGAAGTCCTTGCGGCCGAAGAGTATGAACTCGAACGCCCCTCCAAGAGTTACCCAAAGCGCAGGCCGCTACCCCGATCAGAGGAGGAAGCGCCTACATCACCAGTGCACGACGTGGCAGACCGGCCACCTCGCGGCCGCGACAGAGAGGCCTCTCGGCCCTCCACCCAAGCCATGCCCTGACGCCGCTCAACTAAGGCACGGGAAAACGCGCCAGACCTGCAAGACGTACTGGAGGATAAGGCAAGACAAACAAGATCGATCTACAGATCGTGCAGGCGCCCTACGGCACGTGACGATGATCTTCACTCTGGATACAGCAAATCCGGCTGGGCCGAACACAACAGACATAGCTCTTCCGAGCTGCGTCGTGATATAGCCCAGTACAGGGGCGCCGCACACCCACTATGCTTCACAGATGAAGTAATGGATCATAAAATCCCAGAGGGTTTCAAACCCGTTAACATCGAATCCTACGATGGCACAACAGATCCGGCGGTATGGATCGAGGATTATCTCCTTCACATCCACATGGCACGCTGCGATGATCTACACGCCATCAAATACCTCCCGCTCAAACTTAAAGGACCGGCACGGCATTGGCTTAACAGCTTGCCAGCAGACTCAATCGGTTCTTGGGAGGACCTGGAAGCCGCATTCCTCGACAACTTCCAGGGCACCTACGTGGGACCACCGGATGCCGACGACTTAAGCCACATAATTCAGCAGCCAGAGGAATCAGCCAGGCAATTCTGGACACGGTTCCTAACAAAGAAAAACCAGATAGTCGACTGTCTGGACGCAGAGGCCCTAGCAGCCTTTAAGCATAACATCCACGATGAGTGGCTTGCCCGGCACTTGGGACAGGAAAAGCCGAAATCCATGGCAGCCCTCACGACACTCATGACCCGCTTTTGCGCGGGAGAAGATAGCTGGCTAGCTCGCAGTAATAACTTAGCCAAGAACCATGGTAATTCGGATACCAAGGACAAAAGTGGCAGGACATGTCGAAATAAGCTAAAACGCCGCGTTAGCAGCGACAGTAATGAAGATACGGCAGTTAATGCCGGATTCAGAGGCTATAAATCCGGTCAGCGGAAAAAGCCATTCAAGAAGAATAATCAGGGCCCGTCCAGTTTGGACCGAATACTCAGCGACAGTAATGAAGATACATGGCACCCCCGAAAGGCCAGCCAATCACGCCAACAGGGATTGTTGGGTGTTCAAGCAGGCAGGCAAGTTAAGAGCCGAAAACAAAGACAAGGGGCTGCATAGCGACGACGAGGAGGAGCCCAGGCCGCTGAACAACAATGGACGGAAGGGTTTTCCCTCACAAGTGCGGACGGTGAACATGATATACGCAACCCACATTCCCAAGAGGGAGCGGAAGCGTGCGCTACGGGACGTATATGCGATGGAGCCAGTCGCCCCAAAGTTTAACCCATGGTCCTCCTGCCCGATCACCTTTGATCGAAGGGACCATCCCACTAGCATCCGTCATGGTGGCTTCGCCGCATTGGTTCTCGACCCAATCATCGACGGATTTCATCTCACAAGAGTCCTCATGGACGGCGGCAGTAGCCTGAACCTGCTCTACAAGGATACAATGCAAAAAATGGGCATAGATCCCTCAAGGATTAAGCCCACAAAAACAACCTTTAAAGGCGTTATACCAGGTGTAGAAGCCAACTGTACAGGCTAAGTAACACTTGACGTGGTCTTCGGATCTCCGGATAATTTCCGAAGCGAAGAGCTAATCTTCGATATAGTCCCGTTTCGCAGTGGCTACCACGCCCTGCTCGGACGAACCGCATTTGCAAAGTTCAATACAGTGCCGCACTACGCATACCTCAAGCTCAAGATGCCAGGCCCTCAAGGAGTAATCACGGTCAATGGAAACACCGAACGCTCCCTCCGTATGGAGGAGCACACAACGGCTCTCACTGTGGAAGTACAAAGCAGCCTTCTTAGGCAACTCTCCAGTATGGCCGTTAAAAAGCCGTACACTGCCAAGCACGCCCGGAGTAACCTACAGCAAGACTGCCTGGCACATTCCGAGCAGGCGTAGCAATGCGGCCCCAACCCCAGCCTTCGCGACATAGCGAAACCAGTACCTCGCGTACATAACTACTCCCTTCAACCATGGGCACAGGGGAAGGGGCACACTAATGGCACATCCAAAATACGTCCTAAAACATACTAGGGGCTGTCGGATTCTTTTTTCTTACTTTCAGGACTCCACACTTCGGACAACCTGTTCGGCAATTCGACTGCCGCACAAACGATGCAAGATCCAGGGAAGCAGACAAGCCATGCCGCATTATGGAACCCCCAGGTGGTCTCTGTTACGAGCAGTATACCTGTTTCGAATTATTCCCCGCGGCCTGCCCCTGGTCAGGACGTGTTAAATAGTCCAGTATCTTTTTGCTTATCGCACTATTTGTATCGTTCGGCTTTGATAAACAGCCCCTCTATAAACAATGCATAACTTTTTGTCTATTTTTTGCATTATCCTATTTTCATATATATGTTTATTAAATGACATGATGGCACCCGTACACCATGGTACGGCAAACACGCCAGGGGCTTCAGTACCCCTCATTATGGTGTGAGAAGTCCGTACACTTTCACAAGTGCGGCACCCCGAACTTATAGCACTATATGCATCGGCTCCGAATCATGATTTGGGTCAATAGTTGGGTTTGCCCGGCTCCTATGTTTTGGTGCCTTACGTTCCGCTATATCGGCTAAGGTAGCACTAGGAGAACCACTGCGATTGTGCCCCAGTTCAGCTGGGTTAAGCACCTCAGTGGAGAAAGCTAAAACTGACTGTCATGATGAGGCGAGAGACCGATCGCTGTTCGAGAGGTTTTTCGAGTCCCTAAAGACTTATGCCACTTCGAGCGAGGAGCTGGATTTGTCCGGCCAAGGCGTGGATAGCGCCCCGAATTCGGTCTTCCGAACTAGGGGCTTCGCCGAAATTTAAAATTATAAAGTTCTATGGCTAAGTGAGAGTGTTCAAGCATTATAGTCCGATTGCCTGGTTCGTTGTGCTGAGCGCCTCCCTCGAAGGACCCAACCATGGGAAAAAGAGCACTCAGGTTTATCCCGAACACCCCAGCACTAGTGGCACGGGGGCAGAAGCCGATGACTGGCCATCTCTCAATTTTTGATAAACGGCCGCACAGAAAATAATATTTTAAATCCAATAAGCATTGCTTAGCGCATATGAACAAGTTTTCAGCGCACAGGATAAACACGAGCGAATTCATTCAAAAATTACATCCTTGGTACATTCATCCGCCACAAGGCGGGCACCTGCAAGAACATCCTTGTAGTAGTTCTCGGGCCTGCGATGCTCCTTCCCCAGCGGCGGCCCGTCCTTCACAAGCTTCTCACCGTCCAGCTTACCCGAGTGCACCTTTGCACGGGCAAGGGCCCTCCGGGCACTTTCAATGCAGACGGAGCGCTTGATGACCTCGAGCCTTGGACAGGCCTTCATCAGCCGCCGCACCAACCCGAAATAGCTCCCAGGCAGGGCCTCTCCGGGCCACAGCCGAACTATGAAGCCCTTCATGGCCTGTTCGGCCGCCTTGTGGAGCTCGACCAGCTGTTTCAGCTGGTCGCTGAAGGGCACAGGGTGTCCGGCCTTAGAATACTGAGACCAGAACACCTTCTCCGTCCAGCTGCCCTCTTCAGCTCGATAGAATGCGGCGGCGTCGGATACGCTGCGGGGAAGATCTGCGAATGCCCCTGGAGAGCTCCGGATTCGGGTAAGTAACAAGTAGTTTACTTTTATATTTCTGCTTTGCATAAAGAATGCCTTACCCGCTGCTATCTTCCTCATCTCCTCCAACTCTTGGAGGGCCTTTTGGGCTTCGGCTTTGGCAGACTTGGCAGTCTCAAGGACCGACGCGAGCTCGGATGCTTGCGCCTTTGACTCAAGCTCCAAACTCTCATGTTTTTTCATGAGAGCCTGAAGCTCTTGCTGCACCTCGCCGACCTGAGCCCCAACTCTCTCTCGCTCGGTGCGCTCCGCGGCCGCTTTCTTTTCGGCCTCAGATAGCGCCTGCTTGAGGGTCGCCACCTCATTCGCGGCCCCTACAATAAGCAGTACAATCCTGTTATTTTTTGCAATCACGCCTTTTTATAGGCACTTTTTCTGAAAGGCATTTCTTACCTTCTTTTTCCTCGAGCTGCCGCTTGGCAAGGCCGAGCTCTTGCTCGGTGCGCCCGAGGTCCTGTTTCAGGACACCCACCTCCGCAGTCAGTGCGGCGGTGGACAGCAGCGAAGCCTGCAAACGCATATTGACTCTTTCTTGTTAGACTCCTGCGAAATTTAATAGATCCTCTATTCGGCTTTTCTTTCCGAACGCCAAAAAGAGCATCAGGGGATACTGTCTATGCGGTTATATTCTTGCATATTTTTTACTTACCTCGAAGCCTGTTAGAAGGCTAGCGCAAGCTTCGTTCAGTCCGCTCTTGGCAGACTGAACCTTCCGGATCAGCGTACTCATGATAGTACGGTGCTCCTCGTCGATGGAGGCGCCGTCAAGCACCTCCAACAGATTGTCCGGCCCCTCCGTTTGGACGGAGGCCGCCGGCTCAGACGGCTTGCTCCTTTTGGAAGGAGTTCGTCTACCGCGGACCGGAACTGTTGAAGATTCCGGCACGGTGTCCGGCACAAAGCCGGACTCGGAGCCCTGGGGGGTTGTGTCCCCTTTATTCCTGGGATCCGGGAGGTCGCCTTTCGGCTCCTCCGGGACCACCTCCTCCTGCCCCGGAGCTCGTGGCGACGCCACTTCAGCGTCGTCTGCAGTGTGGGGGGAGACAGTGGGCGGAACTGAGTTCATGTCCGACGAATCCAGGGAGCCGCTCGACGAATCGTCGAGTTCGGCCCGGGGCGGGCTGTACAATTATGTTTGGCATTATGGAAAGCTGAACGAACTAGGAATATCATGAGTCACTATGGTATCCGAATACTTACGATTTCGCCGGACGCTTGGCCCTGTCCGCCCACTCCTCGTCGTCCTCGTCGGCGCTGGGGGAGTAGTCCGGCGGAGGGGTCTTCCTCTTTCTGGACCCTCTGGCCTTCCCAGTTGGGGCGGCCTTCCCTTTTTCTCCTCCCCCCGCTGGAGGGGGAGAGGGTTTTTCTTCTTCCTCCTCCTCGTTTTCACGGGAGGAGGGCGTCTCGGACTCATCAGATGACGAGTCCGACACCACCACGTTGCGGGAACTCTTTCGAGTCCCCGTGGTCTTCTTCTTCTTGAAGGAATGCACAAGTGCGAGATCGATATTTAGGAGAGGGGGCGAACACGTGCACTGTTGCGCGCAGTGGTGGATCGATGAAAAATAAATGAGCTAGGGGGCCAAGCATTGCTAATCCTTTACGAGGAGGGTTAATTCATGAACTTAAACCATTTTTACCAGCAATTGTCTAATGATCACATTCATATTAGCCTCGATATATAGTGATGTTAGGGGGGAGGGGGGTGGGGCCCTTACTGCCCCCTGTCTTTGACATTGTGCACGCGTCTGAGAGATGAAGCGGAATGCATGGATGATGAGAGGGGGACGTTGGATATATAATTAATGTGGGTGTATTAGCTATATATGTTAATCCTATATAGAGAGGTATAGATTGATCGATGTGGACGTGGGAAAGAGGGTGAGACCTCACTGGATATATCGATTGATCGGTTTGTGTGGAAAACTATGAAAGACCTAGCTATATACACACATACATAGAGGAATATCAATCGTTGCGCATGCACGCGTGAGAGATAAAGAATGCCCGATATGATGGAAGAGGGGGATGTGTGTGCGTGTGTGCCTTCATGGGAGTCCGACCTGAAGAAAACGATTGCATGCGTGCGATGGATAATGCCGACTGGTAGTGTGTGTGCATGCATGCACGAGAGAAAGTTAGTGGTACAATTATAAAGAGAAGACTACTGTGTGGGTGTAAAAGAATAGGTGAGGTCATAATCAATGTAAAGTTGAATTCAAATATTTGAATAAGAGATCCTGATGTTTGAAACCCATGCATGCATGAATATAACGGAGATCTGCGCGGTGTGGTTTGGAAACGAGCATGTTGTAATGTATACACATTGAACAATGTCAGACTGATTTGAATTTGAGATACCGATGGCAGACATCATTTGGCCACGTCGCATCCGTGCATGGACACACTATTCTAATTGGAGATGACGGGCGGCTTTCGCATCACATATCTATATCTATACCCCTATATATATATTATATTATATGTTTTTTATATTGTGTGCGGGTAACTTTAACTTTGAAAGATGGTCGTTGGATGAGGCGAATCCGATGGTCCAAAGATGGCAAATTTGAGCACTACTGGCCGTTGGATATCATCTAGATTCCACCAGATTTCGCCACATGTATAATCTAGAAGACTCCATGGTTGAACTTAAGCATAATGCACAAACATCAAAACACAAGCACTTCTTATTTGTTCTAGAATCTTCCATATCAGAATTGCCCAAATGTTTTTCTACATGATTTGCCATTATTTGTTTTTACTTTATGTCTTACGACGCACAATTCCATGAATCTTAAAATAGATTAGCTTTCTTATAAAAACTAGATGATTTTGAATGAAATGAACTATAAGAATTAAATGAACATCTACAACATGCATATATGACTCAAAGCTTGCATGCTATAATGTGGTATTTATTCATAATTTGGTTTCCAAATCTCATGCGTGCAATGCACGTGTACCTTACTCTAGTCTAAATGGTGTTTGTGTGTGTTGTGCGTGTGTTGTGCGTGTTGAGGTACAAATTGTCTTTTTATGGGTACACGTTAAGCTTGTTCTTCCAAAATTTCAAGCCGTGCCTTGTTATGCCGAATATTCAAGCTAGCGTCTCTGTCTATCGTGCCGCGAAACTCCCGCCTCTTCAACCCGCGCCTTGTTAGCCCAAAATATTTAAGATATATCTTTGTCTCGTTGTGCTCCGACAACTCCCTCCATCTCAACCCGTGCCTTGATATTCCGAAATTACAACGCGCGCGAAAACTCCCACCTCCTGTGAAATCCCGACACGCGAAATGCCCGTGATACACCTGAACCGAAAGAACCGCCTCAAATCGGTGGGGGTACTTTCGTAACTTACCCCACATTTCGGACAAGCGCGTCTCTAAGCCATGGTTCCCCACTACCATCCCATCCGCCCACCCATTCGTACACCGAGGCCGCGAAAACCCGCGACGAAACCCCACACCCTGCTCCGTCCGCAACCCAGTCGGAGCCTCTTCCCCGACAACGCCGCCCACAACAACACCTCGACGTCCCTCATCCACTGTACCGGATGAGGATCCGTCGTTGATCTCATCGTCCCGCCGGTTCAGCTACCCCGCCCTCCACCTCCAAGGAGCTGCCCCGACGTTCCCCTCGTCTTTCGCGCCACCTCCATTCCCACACCGCCGTCTTCACCTGCACCACTGAAAGAGCATCATCATCACCGTTTCCTCGGATGAAGCTGTGGCCTAAATGGCGCCACCAAAGAGGTTGTACACTAATCGCCGCATTTTCTTCTTGATTCAATCTCACGGTGCTGCCGGCGCTCGGTCCTGAGCCGACACGGTGCAGCTCCATCCACGGCGGCGTCGCCGGCCACTTCCTCCACGGTGTCGCTCCCTCGGCGGCGACGTCCACATTAGTAGGAGCTGTTGCTGCTTTAGCTCTCGCTCGCGCAGCTGCTCTGCTCTTGCTCTCGGTCCCCTGCCTGGTCTGCTCTTGCTATTGCTCTTGCTCGCACTGCTGCTCTCGCTCTTGCTCTTGCTTGCGATGCTGCTCCGATTTAGCTACACTTCAGTCGACTGAATCGACTTTTGGGTCAGTCGATTTTCAGGGGGGGGGGGCTCGAAGGGGTGAAGGAAGAACCAGCCGCAGCGGGGAGGGGGCTCACCGGAGAGGTACCCCACTATCTATCTTAGGGTTTAGGATGGGGGCAGTGGTCGCCGGCGGTGGCGGGGCGGTGGCGTGGGTATCGCCGGAGAAAAAGCTCGGCACGGGGGGGGGGCTAGAGGGATGGTCGGAGCGGCGGCGGACCGACGGTGGGGAGTGTTTTCGGGGCGGGCGGGGCGGCGCACCGCCGGCCGCGGGCGGCAGGGGGCTGCTGTTTGGCCGGTGGTGGCTGGCGGCTCAGGGGGGTGGAGGTTGAAGATGAACCGCAGGCCCTTGATTTCGTATCCAACGGCTGCAAAATCGACTGACCAGAGATGAAAAAGTCAGTCGACCGACGTGTCGCCTCACCTTGCTAGTGCGTTCAGTTTCGACAGCAAAATTCAATTTCGACAACAAAATTCAATTTCGACAGCAAAATTCAGTTTCGACAGTTAAGTTCAGTTTCGACAGTTAAGTTCAGTTTCGACAGTTAAGTTCAGAGATGAGCGGCTGATGTATTTTACATCTAGCACTATGTGGTTATGTGATTTACGTCATGTATTGGAGATGCTATTAGAATTCCACTCAGGTTAACATTGTTCGTTGTCTCTCTTGTCCTGCTTCAGCGTCGGCGTCGTACAACTCACCGGAGCTGCTCCAATGAAGAAACCCTCCATAACAGCGGAGCAGTACCTCGGGCTCCATCTCCAGACGCCTAAGATATTCTTCCCCTCCTCCGACAGCAAAGTCAGCCACAGCATCCTCACCAGCCAACCCAATCACGCTGAGATCGACATGGCTTCGCCAAAGAGGTTGTTGATACGTCTCCATTGTATCTACTTTTCCAAACACTTTTGCCCTTGTTTTGGACTCTAACTTGTATGATTTGAATGGAACTAACCCGGACTAACGTTGTTTTCAGTAGAATTGCCATGATGTTGTTTTATGTGCAGAAAACAAAAGTTCCCGGAATGACCTGAAACTCCACGGGATGTCTTATAAAAAATAATAAAAAATCCTCGCCAAAGATGAAGACCAGGGGGCCCACACCCTGTCCATGAGGGTGGGGGACGCGCCCCCCCTAGGGCGCGCCCCCTACCTCGTGGGCCCCCTGGAAACCTTCCGACGCCAACTCCAACTCTATATATTGGCTTTCAGGGAGAAAAAATAGAGGAGAAGAAATCATCGCGTTTTACGATACGGAGCCGCCGCCAATCCCTAAAACCTCTCGGGAGGGCTGATCTGGAGTCCGTTCGGGCCTCGGGAGAGGGGGATTCATCGCTGTCGTCATCATCAACCACCCTCCATCACCAATTTCATGATGCTCACCGCCGTGCGTGAGTAATTCCATCGTAGGCTTGCTGGACGGTGATGGGTTGGATGATATTTTATCATGTAATCGAGTTAGTTTTGTTAGGGTTTGATCCCTAGTATCCATTATGTTCTGAGATTAATGTTGCTATGACTTTGCTATGCTTAATGCTTGTCACTAGGGCCCGAGTGCCATGATTTCAGATCTGAACCTATTATGTTTTCATGAATGTATGTGAGTTCTTGATCCTATCTTGCAAGTCTATAGTCACCTACTATGTGTTATGACCCGGCAACCCCGAAGTGACAATAATCGGGACCACTCCCGGTGATGACCAAAGTTTGAGGAGTTCATGTATTCACTATGTGCTAATGCTTTGTTCCGGTACTCTATTAAAAGGAGGCGTTAATATCCCTTAGTTTCCAATAGGACCCCGCTGCCACGGGAGGGTAGGACAAAAGATGTCATGCAAGTTCTTTTCCATAAGCATGTATGACTATATTAGGAATACATGCCTACATTACATTGATGAATTGGAGCTAGTTCTGTGTCACCCTATGTTATGATTGTTACATGATGAACCGCATCCGACATAATTATCCATCACCGATCCGGTGCCTACGAGATTTCCATAAACTGGTTTACGCTTATTTACTTTCCCATTGCTGCTGTTACAATCACTACAAAATACCAAAAATATTACATTGCTTTCATTACTCTTTTGTTACCGCTACCACCACTATCATATTACTTTGCTACTAAACACTTTGTTGCAGATATTAAGTTTCCAGGTGTGGTTGAATTGACAACTCAGCTGCTAATACTTGAGAATATTCTTTGGCTCCCCTTGTGTCGAATCAATAAATTTGGGTTGAATACTCTACCCTCGAAAACTATTGCGATCCCCTATACTTGTGGGTTATCAAGACCTTTTTCTGGCGCCATTGCCGGGGAGCATAGCTCTATTCTTTGAGTCACTTGGGATTTATATCTGCTGGACACTATGAAGAACTTGAAACACGCTAAGACAACAATTTACCCCTCAACTACGAGGGGAGGTAAGGAACGGCCATCTAGCCTTACACTTGATTCACCTTCTGTTATGAGTAAGCTTGCGACACCTAAACCTGCTTCTGCTATTCGTTCTAATATGTCGCATATTATTGATGATGCCACTTCTGCTATGCATGATACTTATGATGAAACTACTTCTATGCTTGATACTACTGTGCCCCTTAGTGAATTTCTTGATGAACAAATTGCTAGGGCTAGAGAGAAAGAAATTATTGAATCTGATTATAATGATGAAAGTGATGATGAAGATAGGCCTATTATTCTTCAGGGTTATGTTTTTGATATGGAGTCTTCTGCCGCTATTCTAGCTTGCAGAGATCGTAATGAACTTAAAAGGCTATTAATTAAATGGAACAAAGAATCACTTAGAGATAAAATGAGGCCTGATCCTGCTTTTGCTACTTCACATATCTGTGTTACTGATAAGGATTATGAATTCTCTGTTGATCCTGATATAATTACTTTGGTTGAATCTGATCCTTTCCATGGTTATGAATCTGAAACTGTTGTGGCACATCTTACTAAATTGAATGATATAGCCACCCTGTTCACTAATGATGAGAGATGTCGCTACTTTTATATCCTCAAAATATTTCCGTTCTCATTAAAGGGTGATGCTAAGATATGGTTTAATTCTCTTGATCCTGGTTGTGTGCGTAGTCCCAAGGATATGATTTATTACTTCTCTGCTAAATATTTCCCTGCTCATAAGAAACAAGCTGCTTTAAAGGAAATATACAACTTTGTGCAAATTAAAGAAGAGAGTCTCCCACAAGCTTGGGGAGGCTTCTCAAGTTACTTAATGCTTTGCCTGATCATCCTCTTAAGAAACATGAAATACTTGATATCTTTTATAATGGACTAACCGATGCTTCTAGAGATTACCTGGATAGTTGTGCTGGTTCTCTTTTCAGGGAAAGAACACCGGATGAAGCTGAAATTCTATTGAATAATATGTTGACAAACGAGAATAATTGGGCACCTCCTGAGCCAGCTCCTAAGCCAGCTCCCGCTCCAATTAATGAGACTATTCCTAAACCAACTCCGAAGAAGAGAGGTGTTCTATTTCTCAGTCCCGAAGATATGCAAGAGGCAAAGAAATCTATGAAAGAAAAAGGTATTAAAGCTGAAGATGTTAAGAATTTACCTCCTATTGAAGAAATACATGGTCTTGATTTACTGCCTGTTGAAGAAACTTATGATCTTGATACATTACCTATTGGAGAACCTCCTGATCCCGATAACCCGACACAGGTAGTAAAGGTAAATTCTCTCTATAGATTTGATGAAGGTGATATTCCTCACTATAAGTCTGGTAGACAGTGCTTGGATGAGTTTGATGACTTTATGTTTAAGCAAGATGACTTTAATGATTATTTTGGTAGACAATTAAAACAAAATGCTTATATGATTAAACGCGTGGGTGATTATATGGCTAATATTAGAGGTGAACTTAAACTTGTTAGCAAACATGCTTCTATGGTTACCACTCAAGTAGAACAAGTACTTCAAGCTCAAAAAGAAGTGCTTGATGAAATGAATAGTAAGAAAAATGATTATGCTATTAGAGTGGCCACGAGAACTGGTAGGATGACTCAGGAACCTTTGTATCCTGAAGGCCACCCTAGGAGAATTGAGCAAGATTCTCAGAGAAATAATATTGATGCACCTAGTTCTTCTAAAAATAAGAAAAATAAAAATGATAGAACTGTGCAAACTTCTAGTGAACCCATTGCTGAACCACGTGATAATCCAAATGATATCTCTATGTCTGATGCTGAAACACAATCTGGTAATGAACATGAACCTAGTGAAAATACTAATGATGATGTTCATGATGATGCTCAACCTAGTAATGATAATGATGTAGAAATTGAACCTGCTGTTGATCTTGATAACCCACAATCAAAGAATCAACGTTATGATATAAGAGACTTTGTTGCTAGGAAACATGGTAAAGAAAGAGAACCTTGAGTTCAGAAACCCATGCCTTTTCCTACCAAGCCATCCAAGAAAAAGGATGATGAGGATTTTGAGCGCTTTGCTGAAATGATTAGACCTATCTTTTTGCGTATGCGATTGACTGATATGCTCAAAATGAATCCTTATGCTAAATACATGAAAGATATTGTTACTAATAAAAGAAAGATACCGGAAGCTGAAATTTCCACCATGCTTGCTAATTATACTTTTAAGGGTGGAATACCAAAGAAACTTGGAGATCCAGGAGTACCTACTATACCATGCTCCATTAAAAGAAATTATGTTAAAACTGCTTTATGTGATCTTGGAGCCGGTGTTACTTTTATGGCTCTCTCTTTATATCATAGACTTGACTTGAATAAGTTGACACCTACTAAAATATCTTTGCAAATGGCTGATAAATCAACTGCTATACCTCTCGGTATTTGTGAGGATGTGCCTGTTGTGGTTGCAAACGTTACTATTTTAACGGACTTCGTTATTCTTGATATTCCCGAGGATGATAGTATGTCTATTATTCTTGGAAGACCTTTTCTTAATACTGCAGGGGCTGTTATTGATTGCAACAAAGGCAATGTCACTTTTCATGTTATTGGTAATGAGCATACGGTACACTTTTCGAGGAAACAACCTCAAGTCCACAGTATCAACTCTATTGGAAAAATTCCATCTATTAGATTTGGAGGTTTTGAATTTCCTCTTCCTACTATCAAAAAGAAATATGATATACTTATTATTGGGGATGTGCATATCCCCGTTGAGGTAACATAGTGTCATTCGAAATTTTTCTGGTTTCATGATTATCGGAATGAGTTTGTTAACAAGACTTGATCAACCTTGTTAGTGGATTCCTTTTGATGAGGATGAGATGGATGAAACTAGAGGCACAACCTTTTGTACCCTCTCTATACTTTCTGTTATTTAGTAGAAATAAAGAAAAAATAGTATTTTTCTATCTGTTTCCTGGTTTATCTGTGCAATATAAAAATATCCCAAAAATAGAAGTCCTCAGAATGACATGCCAATTTAATATGATTTTTTCGGGAATATTTGAGGATTTACTATGCAAAAATCACCGCGGGGGGAGCTGCCACCTGGTCACGAGGGTGGAGGGCGCGTCCCCTGCCTCATGGGCCCACGGTGGCCCTCCTCCACTTATTCCAGCACCCATCTTCTTCCTCTTCCTCACACAAACACGAAAAACCAACTCAAGCACGAGTTCCAGCCCTCTTCGCTGTGATTTTCGATCTCCTTGCTCAAAGCACCTCTCGCAAAACTGCTTGGGGAGATTGTTCCTTGGTATGTGACTCCTCCACTGGTCCAATTAGTTTTTGTTCTAGTGCTTTATTCTTTGCAAATTTGTGCTGCATAGGTGACTATGTTCTTGAGCTTGCATGTCAAATTTATATGGTTCCAAGTAGTTCTAATGCTTGATATAGGCTCTAGGAACTTGTAGGAGTAGCTGCTACCAGTTTTATTGAAGTTGGTTCACTTTAGTTTGAAGTTACTAAAAATTTCAGATTATTTCAGAAAATGATGAAGAGACTTTTGAGGGGCTCATCGAGCTGAAGCTCAAAGGAGAAACAAAATGAAGAAGCACAGAGGCCCAAATATAATTTGCCTCATACCATGGAGATCCGCCCGTGTGAATGGCCTTCTGATAATTTCTTGACACAGGCCAGGATATATGAGGATTTCTATTCATTAATTGAGAATGCCAGCCTCACCGACTTCGTCCACGACCCACGTCCACAGTATCTCTTACTCACAAATACTTTTGTGCAAAACTTCTACTTTTTCCCTAAGGAATCACCTCCTTCAGTAGAGTTTCATTTATGTGACGTTGTGAAGAAAAAGCCATTGTCTGAATTTTGCGCAGTCTGCAACATACCCCCTGAGGGTACCTTAGAGGAACCACCCCGTAAAGAGGTGGAACGTTTATTAACACTATCTCTATGGGAGAAACCAGGAAGGTTTCTGATGCAAGAATTACTAGCATACATTTTCCTGTTTTACGCTATTTTGCCTTATTTGCTAGTCGTTGCTTGATTGGTCGCGGGAACTATGGGAACCTTAGTGTTCCTGATATTATTATTTTGTTCCATGGTTTATACCGCGACAACACTGTTAGTATGGGCGGAATTATTGCTAGACGGTTAAGTATGAACCATACTAAGGGTCCCATCTTTGGAGGCATTTATGCTTCACGTCTCGCTGCACATTTTAACATAGCTATTAGGCTTCATGTGAAAGAAGAAAAATTGCTGCCTAGTGCTTATTTAGATTATAAGAGTATGATAGCACATGATTTTCTTGTTAAGGGCAGGGATGGAGAGCTCAAATATAAGTTATTCTTTGATAAACATCATCCTGAAACTATTACCTTGCCTGCTCCTTCTTTGTTTAAGTTTGTAGGACCTTATCTCGTTACGTGGGCTGCCGTTCAAGCTTACCGGAATCCTGCACCAGCCCCGGAACCGGAACCACAAGATGAGCCTCCACGACAATCTGTTTATTCTTGGGATCCAGAGATGGCTGTCAGCCAATGGCAGTCAGAGTCTTATTCATCACATTATGATCCCAGCTATTCTTCGTCGCAATACGACCCTAGCTACACCTACGGGTATCCGCCAGGCTATCCCTGGCAATAAACCAACTTAGGCCAAAAGCCTAAGCTTGGGGGAGTACGTATTTCTCACCGACATTACATTTATGTTCACACACACTCATTGCTAGATGTCGGTGCTCATACTCTTTCACTGTAATATCCATGCTAGTTTATTTTCTTTTTCCCGCTTTCTTCTTGTGTGTTTGTTAAACCTTAAGAAAAACCAAAAAAATAGTAGTTTACTTTCCTGCTGTTGTAGTAATAATTAAAAATAAAACCCAAAAATATTTCTTGTTCTTCTTTTGTTTGTTGGGAGCTTTCCCGTGTAAATAGTTTTTATTTCTTTTCTTTTCTTTGGGGGTCAGTAGGAGAAGACCATAATTAAATTGTTGAAGTGGCTCTTATATGCATTATTGTTGATTTAACCAAGAACCCATATTGCCTTGTCTTCTCCTGTTTATTGAATGCTCGCAGATTCCATCTTAGTCCAATGCACGTGCACTCTTATTATTATTCACATCGTTCGGCCGTGCAAGTGAAAGGCAATTATGATGATATATGATGCACTGACTGAGATGAGAAAAGCTGGTATGAACTCGACCTCTTTTGTTTTTGTAAATATGATGAGTTCATCGTTCTTGATTGAGCTTATTATGAATAAACATGTTTGCAATGACAATTAGAGATCATAGTTGCTTGTGCCATGCTCGATTAGCTATGAGTTATAATGGTTTACCTTGCGTGCCAACATGCTATTGAAATGGTTATGGTGTGGTATGATGGGGTGGTATCCTCCTTTGAATGATTTAAGTGACTTGACTTGGCACATGTTCACGCATGTAGTTGAAACAAATCAACATAGCCTTCACGATATTTATGTTCATGGTGGATTATATCCTACTCATGCTTGCATCCAATATTTATTAATTTTAATGCATGTACATGGCTGTTGTTGCTCTCTAGTGGTCGCTTCCCAGTCTTTTGCTAGCCTTCACCTGTACTAAGCGGGAATACTGCTTGTGCATCCAATCCCTTAAACCCCAAAGTTATTCCAGATGAGTCCACTATACCTTCCTATATGCGGTATCTACGTGCCGTTCCAAGTAAATTTGTATGTGCCAAACTCTAAACCTTCAAATAAACATTCTGTTTTGTATGCTCGAATAGCTCATGTATCAACCAAGGCTGCCCTTATCTTCCATGTTATGTGGGTTATTCTCAAGAGGAGTGGACTCCGCTCCTCACTCACGAGAAAATGACTGGTCACCAGGATGCCCAGTCCCATGCTTTATGCAAACTAAATCAAAATTAAGTGCAAAAAAAACTCCCCCTGGGACCTGATGTATGTTTGTAGCGACCCGACCTCAGATGGTCAAGTCTCTGTGCTTCAGTGTCATCCCTGGATCGGTAATGTTGACACACACAGTACTCGAAGGATTTATAACAGAGTAGCAATCACACACTTATTACATCGAATGTCTCAAAAGAGAGCTTATTACAATAATATGGCTTAAGGCCATCTAATGCGATAACAGCGGAAGGCTTGGAAGATAGAGTGAGTCCATCAACTCCAAGGTCATAGCTGAGCGGCACGGCAACGACCTAACGAACCTTACTCCTCGTCTGAAAAGTCTGCAACATAATACGTTGCAGCCCGAAAACAGGTCAACACATGGAATTTGCTGGCAATATAACACAGTAGAACAAAAACAGAATAATGCTATCACTACATGCATATATGGCTGGTGGAAAGCTGTATGGTTATAGTTTTTGCGAAAAGCCAAATTTTCCCTACGACAAAGGAATAGAGTTTAATTTAACTATCGTGGTGGTTGAAACATCATTGAGAAGGTACCCCCAACTCAATCCCAATTAAAGTGCTTAACAACCCAACAGTATTAATTAAATATGGTGAGATACATGCGATAACTCAAGTACTAGATACTCAAGAATTGTCCATAACCGGGGACACGGCTAACCATGATTAGATTGTACACTCTGCAGAGGTTTGCGCAATTTTCCCCACAAGACTTGATCGCCTCCGTTGGATTTCTTGCACTACATTATGTTTGAGAAACGGATGACCAAGACACAGCCTTTCAGAAACATTAACTCTCTACTCTGGGTAGGCTATACCAAACCTACAAAACCCACTACCTGCTGATCTACCTCTTCAAGAGCTTCACGTAACTTACTCAACTATGGTCGAGCCCATAATAGCTTGTGGCTGCACACAAAAGTTTCTAGCATGAATCATCTCAGTTCCCTTTGAGCCTGGGTGGCGGTCCATAGGAAGATCACGCGGGTACCCCGGGATTTCCAAAAAAAATACAGACAACACTGGGTTCCCCAGGTGCCTCAATCCACCCAGTTGTTTGATTAAGTTGCCACCTTAAGTTGAACCATTAATTAACAATCTCTCATCTGTCATGGATTTCACTCAACCCGAACCACGTCTACGAGCATAGCATAGCAATATAAGCAATACGTAGAAGTAACTCCCAAGGGTTTGAATATAACAGGACAATAGGTTCTACCTCAACACTACTTCCCAACTGTAAGTGCATCTAGTGCCACCCCTAGTTGGTTTTGGAGTACTGACGACAAATTTGGTTGAGGGACTAATGTGTTTTTGAGAATTGCAGGATCACACAGGTAGTGTCCCTCATTGATTCGGTTTACCTATCGGAGATGACCCCTAAAAATTTATGAAGACATTGACGACAATGGTGGTACATGAAGATATTCATATTGAAGACTATGACACGAGAAGACATTCTGTGAAGACTATGGAGCGCGAAGACTTAGTTGTTTCGTTGTTTCCTTTTCTTCTTTGTTGAGTCATAGGAACCACCGTACTGTTAAGTGGGGTCCAAGTGAATACAGTCAGAGTGACTGAAGTGATGCTCAACCCAAATCCTATGTCTTCGAGCGAAGACAATGAGAGCAAATCTTATCCAGAGCTGGATAAGTCAGCTTTGCTTGTAGCCCAAGTAAAGTTGTCGCGTGTGTTTGAAATCTGACCGTTGGAACACGTGTCGGTTCCTTAGTGACCCAGGGTCATTTCGGACATATCAGGTCGGGTTGCCTAGTGGCTATAAATAGCCCACCCCCTACACCATAAATTGGCGGCTGCTCAGAGTTAGTACACGGCTTTTGTCGTTTGAGAGCAACCCACCTCGAAGCCTTTGAGAGAGAGAAATCCTTGCGAGGACAAAGCCCAAAACACCCAGAGCCAAAGAGTGTTAGGCATCACTGAAGTCTTTCTGTCTGTGTGACCTGAAGACTTATTGTAACATCCCAAAATTCTAAATTTTGGAATGTTATATTAAATAATTAATTTGATTGATTGTTTGATTGCTGTGTGAATGGTTGTGTGAAAGTGAGTGAAATTTGAAACTTTTTGAAAGTTAAATGAGAGGGAATGAAATGACTTCCCAAACTTTCATCCTTGCATTTGATCTTAATGAATTTCAAATTCATTTCATCACAATACCCTTGAGTGAAGAAAACATGACTTCTTCTAGAAGCAAAAAGGGTTTTGAAAGATTTTTGAATTTCATTTTTGAAAGCATTTCAAATTTAGAAACTTTATGCAACTCAATGATTTTCATGAGAGAGGATAAAATGACTTCTTCAAAATATAGGAAATATGAGTTGGAAGTATGAAGAAAAGGTTTGAATTTCCAATTCAAAACCATTTGGAAGTTTTTGGGTTTTATTTTCAAATTATTTTTCTCCAAAAATAAAATATATGGAAAATAGGGTAAAATGATTCCCTACATTATAAAAATGGAGAAAAATAAATTTTAAATCATTTTGGCATTTTAAAGAAATTTTATTTGAATTTTATTTGCAGCAGTAGCACTATTTGTTTTATTAGAATTTTTGTGAATTTTATTTCATCTTGTAAAATAGTTCATATTGTAGGATTTCTTTTTCCGGTCGTTTTGATATATAATACTCCTATATTTTATTTTCATCTTATTTTCTAAAAAGATCTTTCTTCGCGGAATCTTTAAAAAAAAAGGGAAAGGTATTTTTCTTTTGGGCCAAATCCGGCCCGATCCGTACCGAATCATCTCCTTCCTCCCGACGATGCTCCATATCTCCAGCCACCGCCGGAGCATCGCCGGAGATCGCGGGATTCGCGAAATCCCTTGCCCCCTCCTCCAAGAAGACCTCCTCCCCCTATAAATAGCCACCTCGCGCATCCATTCCCACCCCTAGTCCCTCCTCTCCTCGCCCCACATCGCCGAGCCGCCTTGCCGGAGTTCGCCGGACCACCGCCGCCATTGCCGCCCCGCCCCACCACCTCCGGCCATCCCCGCCAACTCCCACCACCACCACTCAAACCCCCTCGCTCCTCCACCCCCGCCCGTCCCCTCACCTCACCCGCAGGACCACCGGAGGACGTCGCCGGAGCTCCACCAGGACCCCATCACCGGACTGCTACAGTAAACCCGATCTACTGTTCACTTTTTTTTTTTCGTTCTGTTTTTAAAACAGAATAGTTTCAATCTTGTAAAATCCATAGTTAATTATCTACGAGGTATTTTTGAGTGATTCCAACTGCCTTGGATCACAAATTTTATGAAGTTTCTGTTAGTTCAATTTTATTTCACATTTGAGCTGTTTAAATTTGTGTTTGTATGAATTTTCTCAAATCACTAGATTTGAGCTATTTTGAGTTAGGAATATTATTTTTGACCGATTCTTTTTGCCCCTGGTCTCTAGGACCTTTGTTTATCCAGTAGTATTTAGTGTTTTATTTCTAGGTTAATTTAAATTAGGTTTTTAGCAAAACAGGACTGTTTTACTTATAGTTTTGTTTTAGTCTTTTCTTTATTGTTTTTATTAGTTTTAAATTATTTCTTTTTGTCACGTTTGACAAACTTAGTTTTGTTTCTGTTAGTCAACCAAAGATTTTTTATTATTATTAAAAATATATTTTATTTAGTTTTGTATGAAAACTTGTTTTGGTCATAGTTAGTGTTTCATAAAAGCTTTTTATTTGTTTCTTTTTTTGCAAATAAAATTTTGTGAAAAATACTTTCTGTTAAATTAGTTATTTTCTGTTAATTTATCAGTTTAGTGTTTTAATTGTTGTTATGTTTTTACTTAGGACAAAACTATTTTGTGTTATGTCTTCGAGTTCTCTTTAGTAGTTTTGTGGTATAGTTTTCCTTTTTATTTGGTGTCCCTTGATGATTTGCATTTTTTTATTTGTTGATTTTATTATGAGTGTTAGAATTGCTTGCTTATATGAATGCTATGTTTGACTATATAGATTTTGAACGGAGTGACGAATAGTTCTACCAAGTCTTTATTTGAGTGCGACTATCTTCATCGACATACCAGGCAAGTTCACTTTGACCATATTTTTCATACCAATGTTTTTATTGCATTTAGTGGCACCACTATTTCAATCCCTCCAGTAGTGATATTGAATTCTTGTAGTTGAGTAGAATGCATGAGGTAGGAACCCATCTTCCTGTTACCAAGCCCGGGACGTTGTTTACTTTTAAAGCTACGCTATAGTAGACGGGGTTGGTATGAGTGCTCGGGAGTGGTGTGAGAATGGAGGATTTTACGTCAAAGACGACAACTTCCTGATGGCACCTGCGAGGACAGCATCTTCGAGACCTCAAGACTTCAAGACTCGAGACAAGACTTCAATACACACTACTGGGTGGACTGGTTGTGAGGCACCCTGGAGTACCCAGTGGATTTTCCTAGTGAGCTGGGTTTTGGCCAGTACTCATGAGGAAAGTTCCACCCAGACTCAAAGAGACGGAAGAATACTTCATGACCAGAAGCTTACCTGTGCAACCGCAAGTCACTATGGGCTCTGGCTTGGTTGACCTTAGTTGTGACTCTGGCTGGGACGGTGCTAGCAGATGTAGAACGACGGTAGGATTGGATGAGCACCGGACAGTGGTCAGAGGAACTCTTCGGAAGACCATGTTTCGGTCATCTTGTTCTCAAACACCATGAAGTGCGAGAACGTAAAAAGAGGGATCGAATCTTGCGGGTAAAGTGTACAAACCTCTGCAGAGGGTTAAAACCTAATCGATTAGCCGTGTCCCCGGTTACGGACAATTTGAGTCTCTGGACTTGGATCTATCTCGGAACTCTCAACACCGGATTGATAACTTAATTGTGGGCAACTTATGATGATTTTGGGCTATGGGACATCGGTTGGCGGAACCATGTCATGTTAGAAAACTCCGTAGTACAGGCTCCTGATATTCCTTTGTTGTAGGAAAAGTAAAACCAGCTTTTATGCAAAACAAAAACTCAGACCCAGAGCCACAAAGCCATATTGCATATAGAATAGTTTTATCATCAGCTTTCTCTTATTGTGATCTTGCCGGTACATTCAATGTACTGACCTACACGGCTGCAACGTATCATGTTGCAGATATTTTCTTCGACGAGTAAGAGTTACGATACAGGGTTACGGTCTACACTCAACCTGCCGATGGCGTTGATGGGACTCCACACTCGTTTGATTGTTTCCGCTGAGTATTACGAGGTATATATATCAGTTTTACGTTATTTATACATGTGATTGCACTTTGATATATACATTGATGTACTGTGTGTGCCAGCATACTGATCCAGGGATGGCACAGATACACAGAGGCTTGACCGTCTGAGGTCGGGTCGCTACACTTATTACACTTGAGGACTGTGAATCCTCCAGCCGGTTAGGCGTCGCGTTCTGTGCATCCAAGAGCCATTGTGGATCGCCGGTGAACGAAGTCTGTGAAGGTTTGGAAGTCTACCTTGAAGACTTACCAGAGTGATTGGGCGAGGACTGTGTGTCCTTAGCTCAAGGGGAATAAGGTGAAGACGCGGTCTTCTGAGTTGAATCTCAGCCTCCCTAACCAGATGTACAGTTGTCACAGCAACTGGAACTGGTCAAACAAATCATGTGTCCTCATCGAGTGACTGGTTCTACTCTCTCTTCCCTTTACTTACAGTTTGTCTTCGTGAAGTCATTGCCTGCTTGCCATATCTGTTTGACTTCATTGCTTGACTACTATTGCTGTTTGGCTTCATACTATATTCCACCCTGATCCTTACTACCTAGTTGCCATTAGTCATCGTACACTCACATTATTCCATACTTGATTATCGCTTGCCTTGTGTAGTTTATCTTCCGCATCATATCAATAGGTTCATTTCTAATGTTTGTCTTCGAAAATTTTATGTTTTGAAGACTTTCATAAAAATCGCCTATTCACCCCCCCTCTAGTCGATAACAAGCACTTTCAATTGGTATCAGAGCAAGGTACTCCCTTGTTCTGTGTGATTCAGTTTAACCACCTGGAGTTTTAGCTATGTCGACTGCAGGGATAATCAAAGTCTCCGCTGCTTGCCCCATGTTCGATGGAACTGAATATCCCTACTGTAAGAATAAGATGCGCATGCATCTTGAAGCCATTGATGTCGACCTCTGGTATGTCGTCAAGAACGGCATTCCCAAGACTGATGAAGGTGTCACCCCTGCTGATGTCAAGAAGTTCATTCAACTGGACTCTACTGCCAAGAACATCATCTGTGGTCATCTGACCAAAGGACAGTATGGCCGTGTGAGTGCTCTGGAGATGTCAAAGCTAGTCTGGGACTGGCTATCCAAGGTCAACGAAGGCGTCTCAACCCATAGAGATCAAAGGATCAGTGTTCTTCGCAACCTCTTCAACCTCTTCAAGAGAAACGACAATGAGAATGTCCAGCTCACGTTTGATCGCCTCACTGACATCACAAATGAGCTTCGTGCTCTCGGCGCCACTGAGATTACCAAGCATGAAATCGTCAAGACACTACTGAGATCACTTGACAGCTCCTTTGACACCCTTGCCCTCATGATTCAAAAACGTCCTGACTTCAAGACACTCGATCCGTCTGATATACTTGAGAGGCTCAACACACATGAGTTCCAGCTTTCTGAGAAAAGAGATATCTATGGTCTCAACTATGGCCGAACTCGCGCTTTGAAGGCAAAAGTTGTTTCCTCATCTGAAGAAGAATCTGACTACAGTTCTGATGATCCTGAAGACATTGGAAAGGAACTTGCTATGCTTGTGAAGAAGTTCCAAAAGTTCACTAAGAAGAAAGGCTTCAGAAAGTCTTCACGATCCAGCTCAAGAAATGATGAAGCTTCTACTCATGACTACAAGAAGAGAACTTGTCACAAGTGCAAGAAACCTGGACACTACATCTCTCAGTGTCCGCTGTGGGACAACGAGAAGAAGAAGAAGAAGAGCAAGGAATATGATTCTGATGACAAGAAAAAGAAGAAATCTTCAAAGTCTTCTTCCAAGTCCTCATCAAAGTCTTCATCTCACAAGAAGAGCTCATCTGGCAAGGCTCGTGCTTTTGTTGGGAAGGAAATGGATTCAGAGGAGGAGTCTGCTTCTGAGGAGGCGGAGGTGGAGTCTGAGGAGGAGTCCGACCCTGGTGTTGCAAGTCTGGCATTAGCCACTGCTTATGTTGCCAAGTCCATCTTCAACACTGAAGACAATGACGTCCACACCAACGCTGAAGCTGATGACATGGACGACCCAACTCCTACCTACTGCTTCATGGCACGTGGTGCCAAGGTAAAATCACGCGATGCTTACTTTCAAACATCTAGTGAAGATGACTCTGACTGTGAATCCAAGCCTAGCTACAAAACACTTGCTAAAATTGCAACTGAACAATAAAAGGCTATGGAACATACTCAAAAATTGTTAGACAAAAGCGATGACCTGTTGGACGCGGAAATGACTCATTCACAGTCCTTAGTTGAAGACATAAAAAATCTTCATACTAAGTACCAAGAACTTGAAATTCGTCATGATACGCTCACAACCACTCATGAAAAGCTCTCCTATGATTATCTTCAAAGGAAGCAAGAGCTTGAGAAGTTGAGAGCGGCTCATGAAGATCTTCAAAAAGATATTGAGTCACTACGCGCTCAACAGATCAGTCCCGCTCAGGATGGATTTGAACCACCATGTCTAAAATGTATTGAGTGTGATAACGTTACCTCTGTTGCTGGATGTTCCACTACTGCTGCTGTTGTGTTGTCTTCAACTACTGATGTGGTAACTAACCCCTCTGCGGAGGATACCACTACTATTGCTGATGAAAATGCTAGGTTGAAGACATTACTTGAAACAGGGATGTATAAAAGCCTGAAAGGGCATCAGACACTTTGCGATGTCCTTAAAAAGCAGATTCTGAACCGAAACCCTAGGAAAGAGGGTGTTGGGTTTGAGAGGAAAATGAATGTTGATGGTTCCTACTGGAAGCCTGAGCAGTATCCCAAAACCACATGGGTTGTTGCAAAGGGACCTTCAGTGGATCCATCCACCTTATCTGGCTTTACCTGTGCTAACCCTATCATCATTGATGAATCCTTTGATGCAAACTATAAACTGTTCAAGAATCAAAATGGTGAAGTGTTTGCCAGATATATTGGTACTAACTGCAGGAATGGGCCACCTATGAAGAAGATCTGGGTACCCAAAAGCTGTCTTGAGAAGCTTCTAGTGAATGTCATCATGACACCACCTGGGAAGAAGACAAATCCCAGACCTAAGGCTTCATATGGTCCAAAGGCTTCATACAGATAGAGGACTCACCTGAGTCACCCTAACGCCAATGTTTTGCAGGGAAACCGTACTCAAACCTATGAATATGAGCGTGTATCTTCAAACCACTATGTTCATAAAACTAAGAACTTTTCTGCTTATTCATATGAGTATCGTTCATCTCCTACAAGGCTATTTGCTAGGGCTCCAAAGCCGAAGTTCTTAGATGCTGCACTTAGACTCATTGCTTCTAAGCCACCCCTGAAGATGTGGGTGGTTAAGAAGAATTAACTTTCTTTTGCAGGGAAAGGTCTCCAGCCGAAAATCAAAGGCGTCTGATGCTATTGCTGGGGACCTAGAATATCTTGTAGGGCGCAAGATCAAATGCCCAAATGGTCTCACTATGTATTTTGTTCCTGAATCGCTTGCCATTCATCCTATCAGTCCTAATCTTGATCTGAGCTTCCATAATCTTCTTGCCCGTCAAATGTTTATGCTTCACAATACTCTTGGTGAAGCCTATCCTCCTAACTGTAATGCAGAGTATGACACCTCATGCTTCAGAATGGATTATGGACAGCGGATGCACTAATCATATGACTGGTGATCCAAGTCTTCTCATGGACTCAACCTTACGTCCATCTAATAAGAGTCACATCACATTTGCTGACACTGGTAAAAGCAAGGTATTGGGTCTAGGTAGAGTTGCAATCTCAAGGGATCAGCACATGGATAAAGTGATGCTTGTTGAATCCCTTGGCTTCAACTTAATGTCTGTCTCAATGCTTTGCGACCTGAACATGGTTGTAATATTTGGAAAGTATCGTTGCCTTGTACTAATGGAATCTGACAAATCTCTAGTCTTTGAAGGGTACAGGAAAGATGATCTGTACATGGTAGATTTCTCAGCAGGTCCACAGCTTGCAAGATGTCTACTTACAAAAGCTTCAGAATGCTGGCTATGGCATCGGAGGCTGGGGCATGCTGGGATGAGGAACTTACATATGCTCGTCAAGAAGAAGCATGTCATTGGCATTTAAGATGTCAAGTTCAAGAAAGATCATTTGTGCGGTGCCTGCGAAGCTGGAAAGATGACTAGAGCCAAGCATCCCTCGAAGACAATCATGACTATGTCTCAACCCTTCGAGCTACTACACATGGACTTATTTGGCCCTACTCACTACTCTACCCTCACTACGACTGCCTGTCTATATGGCTTCGTCATTGTTGATGATTACTCAAGATACACATGGGTGCACATAATTCTCTACAAGACCGAAGTGCAAGATGTTTTCAGACGCTTTGCCAATCGATCCATGAACAATTATGGAGTCAAGATCAAGCATATCAGAAGTGACAACGGCACTGAATTCAAGAACACCGGACTTGATCTTTATCTAGATACAATGGGAATCACTCATGAGTTTTCTGCTCCTTACACACCTCAGCAAAATGGCATCATAGAGCGCAAGAACAGAACCCTCATTGAGATGGCTCGGACGATGCTGGACGAATACAAAACACCAAGAAAGTTCTGGCCTGAAGCTATTGATACAGCATGCCACGTCATTAACCATGTTTATATCCATAAGCCTCTGAACAAAACATCCTATGAGCTCCTCACTGGCAAGAAGCCAAATGTAAGCTACTTCAGAGTATTTGAAGCACGGTGCTGGATCAAGGATCCCCATCACAAGTCAAAATTTGCACCAAAAGCTCACGAAGGCTTCATGCTCGGTTACGGAAAGGATTCGCACTCTTACAGAGTCTTCAACCTCTATCTCTATAAAATCGTCGAAACTGTAGATGTGCGGTTTGATGAAACCAATGGTTCACAAAGAGAGCTCCTGCCAAGTAATCTTGAAGAAGCTCCACCCAGCGAGTCTATCAAGCTAATGAGAACTGGTGAAATCATGCCTGCTGAAGCACAGCCTGAAGAGGAACTTATCATTTCTGCACCCAACCAATTTGAAGACAATGCTCAGCCTGAAGACAATCCTCCCAATGATGACAATAATCAGCAAGAACAAATTATTCGCCCAGCTCATCCTCGTGTTGCAAGTGAAGTGCAAATTGAGAAGATAATTGATAGCATCAATGCACCTGGTCCACTCACTCGTTCAAGAGCAACGCAGTTAGCAAATTTCTGTGGGCACTTTTCTTTTGTGTCAATATCAGAACCCAAGAAAGTTGCTAAAGCCTTTATGGAACCTGAATGGATTCAAGCAATGCAAGAAGAGCTTCAACAGTTCAAGCTGAACAATGTTTGGGAACTTGTCAAGCGTCCTGACCCTCGCAAGCATAACATCATTGGAACAAAATGGATATATCGAAACAAGCAAGATGAGCATGGCCAAGTCGTCAGAAACAAAGCACGTCTCGTTGCACAAGGATATACTCAATTTGAGGGGATTGACTTCGATAAAACATTTGCTCCTGTGGCTAGACTTGAAGCTATTCGCATATTGCTAGCCTATGCTAACCACAACAATATCCTGCTATATCAAATGGATGTGAAGAGTGCATTTCTCAATGGAAAGATTGAAGAAGAAGTATACGTTGCACAACCACCCGGCTTTGAAGATCCAAAACATCCTGATATGGTGTACAAACTAAACAAAGCACTGTATGGCCTCAAACAAGCTCCTCGCGCTTGGTATGATACAATCAAAGACTTCCTGAAGAGCAAAGGCTTCAAACCTGGATCCCTTGATCCTACACTCTTCACAAAGACATATGATGGTGAACTGTTTGTGTGCCAAATCTATGTGGATGACATTATCTTTGGTTGTACCAACCAGAAGTACAGTGATGAGTTTGGATACATGATGCAAGAGCAATATCAGATGTCCATGATGGGTGAGCTGAAGTTCTTCCTTGGTCTTCAAATTCGTCAGCAAAGGAATGGCATCTTCATATCTCAAGAGAAATACCTCAAAGATTGCCTGAAGAAGTTTGGAATGCAAGATTGTAAAGGCTACACGACGCCAATGCCAGCCAAACATCATTTGGGTCCCGACAAAAATGGTAAAGAGTTCGATCAACAGGTATACCGCTCCATGATTGGTTATTTACTTTACCTATGTGCATCTAGGCCAGATATTATTCTTAGTGTTTGCATGTGTGCTCGATTCCAAGCAGCACCAAAGGAATCGCATCACCTAGGTGTGAAGCGAATTCTTCGATATTTGGCTCACACCCCAACACTAGGATTATGGTATCCAAAGGGATCAGAGTTTGATCTGGTTGGATTTTCGGATGCTGATTATGCTGGTGACAAGGTGGATCGCAAGTCTACATCAGGCACATGTCACTTTCTGGGACGATCACTTGTCTGTTGGTCTTCAAAGAAGCAGAACTGCGTGTCACTCTCAACTGCTGAATCTGAATACATTGCTGCTGGATCTTGTTGTGCTCAGCTTCTATGGATGAAGCAAACTCTCAAGGACTTTGGCATCAATCTGAAACAAGTACCTCTCTTCTACCACAACGAAAGTGCCATCAAGATTGCCAACAACCCAGTCCAGCACTCGAAGACAAAGCACATTGAAATTCGTCATCACTTTCTCAGAGATCATGTCATGAAGAAAGATATTGATATCATTCACGTCAACACTGAAGAGCAATTGGCAGATATCTTCACAAAGCCCTTGGACGAGAAAAGGTTTTGCAAGTTACCGTGTGAGCTAAATATCTTGGAATCCTCAAATGTCATGTGATCAGGCACACATCCTAACACTTATGCATGTTGATTACTTAGATGTACAACACACGAAGTAAAGTATATCTTCAATCAATGAAGACTTACATTCTGAGTGTGAATACATTAACATGGAATTTGACTTCGGAGCGCCACGATAATTGTGCGCCGTGTCTGGGTCTAATACTTCCTATACGGTGGGTAACGCCACCACCAAACTTTTCTGTTTGAAGTGTTTCACTCATGACGTTGCATTTGAATTACTTCGCATTCAGTTTGTCTTCAAAGTTCAGTTTATCATCATGATTATCTTCACTACGTTGATTTGATTGCTGTTTGATATATATACTAGTGTTCTGTCCTCTACAGCATTCACTTATAGCTATGTTTTCTTGTTGAATCTTTTGAACTAAGTGAATGTGATCGGACCCTACTCTATCTATGCTTTCTATCTCAAACTATATCTGTCCAAATCATATGCGTTCTATTGAAACTGTCGAATGTCTTCTCTGCGTCCTTGTCAGCAGAAGATACAGAGACAAACATTAAATCTGTTTTAAATGTGTCATCCTTATTGCCTGAAATCAGGAGAAGCCGGCACATCTATCCGACAAACCTGGCGGGCGTGGGAACGTGGGACAACTCTATGTATGTTGCATGCTTGCCACGTGCCCGTCAGATGTGAACCGCCAGGGGCACCTGCGTAATTGCGCTGTGTCGCCCACTTCCTTATAAATACTTGACCCCTGCGGTAAAAGAAACTTCTTCCACCTCTCCACCTCGACAAAACCCTAGCGCCACCGCTAGCTCTCGACGACGCCGGCGACGAAGCTCTTAGCTGCCGCGACTTCTCCGACGCCGTCCACACGCCGGCCGCGAACATCGTCCTCTCCGCCGCTGCCGTAGGTGTCCTCCGTCGCCAAGTTAGGGCACGGTGGATTGAACTGCTCGGTCTCCTACTCTTCCCATCTAGTAGTTCTTCGTGTGGTAAATAAAACTCTCTTTTTACCATCTTTTTGATCTTCATAGATTCATCCTGTGTACCAAAATAGGTTTCTGCCTATACAAGTTAGATCCATTCTGTCTGCATCTCATACTGCCTAGCATATTCACTTAAGCTTCATAACAAGTTAGATTCCTCACTTGTACCTATTTGCGGATTCGTACAAATCTGGAACCAACTCTCAACATATAAGTGAATGTCTTCGCATCATGAGGTCAATGTCTTCAAACTGATTTATCTTCAAAATCTTCTGAGAATGCATATGACCTCTTCCCCTTCCCTCGCATCTCTAATGTTGTCACAGGTACATGTCCATGGGAGAATCCCTTGGTTCTCATAGTCTGCATTCGTTTGCAGAATTTTTACAGCATCACATTAATTCTCCTGAAGCCAGTTCCTGTTTGTCCAGCAAGAGAAAGCCTTTGAAGCCTTTTAACTTATTGAAACCATTCCGTTTGAAGTTTATGGCTACAGAGAAATCAGCAAGAAAGGGTGGCAGGCAGCGCCGTGGCAACACATCAAAAGATTTGCCACCAGATCTAGCAGAGCTTTACAAGACAGATCCTGAGGAGGATTACAATCAGCGCAAGACACGAATCCAATGGATTCGAAGATATTGGGCTGAGGAATGGTTGAAGTACCGCTTCATGACCAAGGAATACGCTGAGAAGAATGCGATCAAGTGTCCTTGGGGAGATATCACTTACAGAGGCCTTCAACCCAAGAACAAAGCTGAAGCTATTGAACAAAGGTTCTACACGTGCATGGTCAGAGGACCATAGCCTGCAAATGCCGACCCCACTTCTCTCTTGTGGTGTCGCGATGATGACCTTTTCAAACGCAACTTTCAATTTGCTAAGGCATCAGCAAAAGAGAACAAGAAGTCACTGGGTTTGAACTTCAACCCTGGCCCATCTGCTCCGAGGGAGGATGGCACTCGTGAAGCTGATCAAAACGTGATTGGCCCCTTCTATGATTTTCAAGGTCTCCTCACCTACATTGCAGCCCAAGGAGCTGCTGTTAGGGATGCTTCTGAAGAGGCTGACACAGATGAAGCACCTCCTGCTCCAAAGCCCCAGAAGCAGAAGAAGGCTAAGGCGTCAAAACCAACTGCATCACCAAAAGCTTCGCACTTGAAGCCACTGGCCACTGCACCTCCTGAAGACAGTGTGCAGTCTGAAGATTTGTCACGCATCTCCAAGAAGACAGAGAAGAAGAAGAAACTTGTCAAACGTACTGATCAGGCACTGACCCCTGCTGCTATTCTGCGTGAAGAGCACATTGATCTGTCCAGTGATGAAGATCTTGCAGATGATGCCCTTAAGCAACTGATCAAGAGCAAGGAAGAAGCAGAGATCTTCAATGATTTGCCTCTCTTTGATGTGACAATCATTCACAACTTCATTGATGAATGGTTTGACTCACCAAATCTCAGCTTTGACGATCTGCAACTTCCCATTGGCCTCAGTGTCTCCTTCAATGGAGCCATTGCTTCAGAGCTTGCTCTCGCTCAGCGCATCGTTGAGCTGAAGCACAAGATCGACTATGAGAAAGCTCAGTTCGAGAAGCGTATTGAAAAGCTCAGCGTGCAAGACGTCAAAAACTTCAAAGTTATGATGCATGAGCTCAAAGAAGCCTTTGTCAAGAAGCGTGAAGAAGCCAAAGGTTCTCGAGAGTGCATGAAGAGCCTGGATGACAAATGTGTGCAAGCCTACAATGAGGCTGAGAAGCGCAAGGCTCTTGGTCGTCCTGGCATCGACCCAAGAATGGCTGCCAAGAAGAAGAAGCCTTCGACTGACCAAACTGCTCCTTCAAGGCAGGAAGAGCAGCGCATTGTCTTCCCAACTAGCATGACCTGCTCGAAGCCAAAGGTCAGATCAATCGCTTCTGAGCTAAAGAAGACGAGAACTGCTGAGGCTGAAGCTAAGAAAAGGAAAAATACTGAAGCCTCTGATGCTGCTCCCTCCAAGAAGATGCGCAGAACCAAAAAGGATAGGGCTGCTCCCTCAGAGCCCTTAGTTGTTGAACCAATTTCAATGGTCCCTCCTACATCTGATCATGAAGAACAAAGGATGATAGTTCATGAGCCTACTTCCACAGAGGCTCATGAAGCTGAAGACATTCCAGCAGTTGACCCCAACGCTGCTGAAGACATTGGTCACCACGACAATGTTGAAGATGATGAAGTCCTTCCTCAGATCGAACACAACATGGTATCATCGCCTGTTCTCACGAACAGCGAACTCATCAGCATTGGTCGTCCTCTGACGCCAATTGCACAGGATGCTTCGTGGGCTGATCACCCACAACAACAAGACACCCCAAGCTCTCCCCAACATCAAGCTACCCCATCTATGCGAAATGAAGATGATGAATTTGAGGCCCAACCAACTCCATCTCCAAAGGCGTCACCAGCGTTACGCAGGCTTCGCAAAGGACCAAGGCCTCAAGTCACCACCTCGAGCGTTCCAGAAGGAGAAGTGCCTCAACAATCTGTTGAACGTCAAGTGTTTCCAGATGCCACTCCCACTATGAATGTCTCTGAGTCTGAAGCCAAAGGTGCTGAAGACATTCCGGCTGCATCAGCCGATGAAAGACAAGATGATGAACGTGTCCCAACTCCCCCCGTTGAAGAAGAAGTTGTTCCAGAAGTGAACCTGCCTGTGCCCGACCCTCCAGCTCGTCAAGTGGAGGTTGATAATCTTCAGGCTGCCACCACCAACACCAATGAAGCCAATGACGTTGTCATGGCTGATGCAAATGTGGAGCCTGCACTGACAAATGTGCCAGAAGCCAATGCTGCATCTGCACCTGAAGCCAATGTTGACGCCTCTGCTCCTGTTCCGCCACCAAGGCCACACACTATCGAGCAAGCTTTCAACTATGGTCAGCTCATTTCTGTCAAATGGCCTGTTCTGACTCCTCTGCCTGCTGCTGCTGGTCCTCAGTTTGAGTACCATGTTGAGCATAGGCCACGGGTTCAGAAGCCACAGCCCAGGTTGCCAAGGTTTCCAGGTACTGCATCAGCACCAGGATCTTTCAATATCAATGGCTTCAAGGCACACAACACCTTCTTTGACAGTGCAAAGAACCCTTACTCAAGAGCAAGGATATCTTCTGATCGGTTCTGGAGCTATCAGCAGCGAAGCTATTACTCATGCATTCTGTACAATCAAGGTCGCATTTTCCCACATATGCGTCTTGATGCTGAAGCCATCACTGGTCTGCCCTGTCTGGAAGAGGCTCTGGACTGCTTCAGAGAGTCCGGCCTGTTGGGGAACGTAGCAGAAATTCAAAAAATTTCCTACGTGTCACCAAGATCCATCTATGGAGAAAGTAGCAACGAGGGGAAGAAGAGTGCATCTACATACCCTTGTAGATCGCTAAGCAGAAGCGTTCAAGTGAACGGGGTTGATGGAGTCGTACTCGTCGTGATCCAAATCACCGATGATCCTAGTGCCGAACGGACAGCACCTCCGCGTTCAACACACGTACAGCCCGGTGACGTCTCCCATGCCTTGATCCAGCAAGGGGAGAGGGAGAGGTTGAGGAAGACTCCATCCAGCAGCAGCACGACGGCGTGGTGATGGTAGAGGAGCGTGGCAATCCTGCAGGGCTTCGCCAAGCACCGCGGGAGAGGAGAAGAACTTGGGAGAGGGGAGAGGGCTGCGCCAGCACAATGGTGCGGTTGCCCTCCCACCCCCTTCATATATATAGGGGCAAGGGAGAGGGGGGGCCAGCCCCCTCAGATCCCATCTGAGGAGGGGGCGGCGGCCAGGAGGGGTGGCTTGCCCCCCAAGGCAAGGGGGGGCGCCCCCTTCTAGGGTTCCCCAAACCCTAGGCGCCTTGGGCCCTTGTGGGGGGGGGCGCACCAGCCCACCTGGGGCTGGTCCCCTCCCACATGTGGCCCATGCAGCCCTCCGGGGCCGGTGGTCCCACTTGGTGGACCCCCGGGACCCTCCTGGTGGTCCCGGTACGTTACCGATAAAACCCAAAACCCTTTCGGTGACCAAAGCAGGACTTCCCATATATAAATCTTTACCTCTGGACCATTCCGGAACTCCTCGTGACGTCCGGGATCTCATCCGGGACTCCGAACAACATTCGGTAACCACATACGAACTTCCTTAATAACCCTAGCGTCATCGAACCTTAAGTGTGTAGACCCTACGGGTTTGGGAGACATGCAGACATGATCGAGACGTTCTCCGGTCAATAACCAACAGCGGGATCTGCATACCCATGTTGGCTCCCACATGTTCCACGATGATCTCATCGGATGAACCACGATGTCAAGGACTTAATCAATCCCGTATACAATTCCCTTTGTCTATCGGTACGATACTTGCCCGAGATTCAATCGTCGGTATCCCGATACCTTGTTCAATCTCTTTACCGGCAAGTCTCTTTTACTCGTTCTGCAACACATCATCCCGTGATCAACTCCTTGATCACATTGTGCACATTATGATGATGTCCTACCGAGTGGGCCCAGAGATACCTCTCAGTCACACGGAGTGAAAAATCCCAGTCTCGATTCGTGCCAACCCAACAGACACTTTCGGAGATACCTGTAGTGTACCTTTATAGCCACCCAGTTACGTTGTGACGTTTGGCACACCCAAAGCACTCCTACGGTATCCGGGAGTTGCACAATCTCATGGTCTAAGGAAACGATACTTGACATTAGAAAAGCTTTAGCATACGAACTACATGATCTTGTGCTAGGCTCAGGATTGGGTCTTGTCCATCACATCATTCTCCTAATGATGTGATCCCGTTATCAACGACATCCAATGTCCATGGTCAGGAAACCGTAACCATCTATTGATCAACGAGCTAGTCAACTAGAGGCTTACTAGGGACATGGTGTTGTCTATGTATCCACACATGTATCTGAGTTTCCTATCAATACAATTCTAGCATGGATAACAAACGATTATCATGAACAAGGAAATATAATAATAATCAATTTATTATTGCCTCTAGGGCATATTTCCAACAGTCTCCCACTTGCACTAGAGTCAATAATCTAGTTCACATCACCATGTGATTAACACTCACAGAGTTCTGGGTCTGATCATGTTATGCTTGTGAGAGATGTTATAGTCAACGGGTCTGAACCTTTCAGATCCGTGTGTGCTTTACAAATATCTATGTCATCTCCTAGATGCAGTTACCACGCTCTACTTGGAGCTATTCCAAATAACTGTTCTACTATATGAATCCAGTTTACTACTCAGAATAATCTGGATTAGTGTCAAAGTTTGCATCGACGTAACCCTTTACGACGAACTCTTTTACCACCTCCATAATCGAGAAAATTCCTTAGTCCACTAGTTACTAAGGATAACCTTGACCGTTGTCCTGTGATCCATTTCTAGATCACACTTGTACCCCTTGACTGACTCATGGTTTGGCACACTTCAGGTGCGGTACACAACATAGCATACTTTAGAGCCTACGACTAAAGCACAGGGGACGACCTTCATCCTTTCTCTCTATTCTGCCGTGGTCATGTCTTGAGTCTTGCTCAATACTCACACCTTGTAACACAGCCGAGAACTCCTTCTTTGCTGATCTATTTGGAACTCCTTCAAAATCTTGTCGTGGTATGTGTTTGTTTGAAAGTACTATTAAGCTATTTTGATCTATCCTTATAGATCTTGATGCTCAATGTTTAAGTAGCTTAATCCTGGTTTTCCATTGAAAACACTTTTCAAATAACCCTATATGCTTTCCAGGAATTCTACATTATTTCTGATCAACAATATGTCAACAACATATACTCATCAGAAATTCTATAGTGCTCCCACTCACTTCTTTGGAAATACAAGTTTCTCATAAACTTTGTATAAACCCAAAATATTTGATCATCTCATCAAAGTGTACATTCCAACTCCGAGATGCTTACTCCAGTCCTTAGAAGGATTGCTGGGGCTTTGCATACTTGTTAGCATCTTTCAGGATCGACAAAACTTCTGGTTGTATCACATACAATCTTTCCTCAAGAACAAGGAAACAATATTTTGATATCCTATCTGCAAGATTTCATAAATAATGCAGTACCTGCTAATTCCAACAGACTCTTGGCATCGCTACGAGTGAGAAAGTCTCATCGTAGTCAACTCCTTGAACTTGTCGGGAAACATCTTAACGACAAGTCGAGCTTTCTTAATGGTGACATTTACCATCATTGTCCGTCTTCCTTTTAAAATCCATCTGTACTCAACAGCCTCACGACCATCGAGCCGTTCTGCCAAAGTCTACACTTTGTTTTCATACATGGATCCTCTCTCGGATTTTATGGCCTCGAGCCATTCATCGGAATCCGGGCCCACCATCGCTTCTCCATAGCTTGTAGGTTCATTGTTGTCTAGCAACATGACGTCCAAGACAGGATTACGTACCACTCTGAAGTAGTACACATCCTTGTCATCCTACGAGGTTTGGGAGTGACTTGATCTGAAGTCTCATGATCACTATCATAAGCTTCCACTTCAATTGGTGTAGGTGCCATAGGAACAACTCCTGTGCCCTGCTACACACTAGTTGAAGTGACGGTTCCATAACCTCATCAAGTCTCCACCATCCTCCCACTCAATTCTTTTGAGAGAAACTTTTCCTCGAGAAAGGACCCGATTCTAGAAACAATCCCTATTGCTTTCGGATCTGAGACAGGAGGTATACCCAACTGTTTTGGGTGTCCTATGAAGATGCATTTATCCGCTTTGGGTTCGAGCTTATCAGCCTGAAACTTTTTTCACATAAGCGTCGTGACCCCAAACTTTTAAGAAACAACAGCTTAGGTTTCTCTAAACCATAGTTCATACGGTGTTGTCTCATCGGAATTACGTGGTGCCCTATTTAAAGTGAGTGCGGTTGTCTCTAATGCCTAACCCATGAACGATAGTGGTAATTCGATAAGAGACATCATGGTACGCACCATATCCAATAGGGTGCAACTATGATGTTTGTACACACCATCACACTATGGTGTTCCAGGCGGTATTAGTTGTGAAACAATTTCCACGGTGCCAAACTCGTAACTCAGATATTCATTTCTATGATCATATCATAGACATTTTATCCTCTTATCACGAAGATCTTCAACTTCATTCTGAATATTACTTGAACCATTCAATAATTCAGACTTGTGTTTCATCAAGTAAATATACTCAGTATCTACTCAAATCATATGTGAAGTAAGAGCATAACGATATCCACTGCGTGCCTCAGCACTCATTGGACTGCACACATCAAAATGTGTTACTTCCAACAAGTTGCTTTCTTGTTCCATTTTACTGAAACCGAAGCTTTTAGTCATCTTGCCCATGTGGTACGATTTGCATGTCTCAAGCGATTCAAAATCAAGTGAGTCCAAATGGTCCATCTGCATGGAGTTTCTTCATGCGTACATACCAACAGACATGGTTCACATGTCTCAATCTTTTCAGAAATGAGTGAGTACAAAGATCCATCAACATGGAGCTTCTTCATGCGTTTTATACCAATATGACTTACATGGCAGTGCCACAAGTAGGTGGTACTATCATTACTATCTTATATCTTTTGGCATGAACATGTGTATCACTATGATCGAGATTCAATAAACCATTCATTTTAGGTGCAAGACCATTGAAGGTATTATTCAAATAAATAGAGTAACCATTATTCTCCTTAAATGAATAACCGTATTGCGATAGACATAATCCAATCATGTCTATGCTCAACGCAAACACCAAATAACAATTATTTAGGTTTAACACCAATCTCGATGGTAGAGGGAGCGTGTGATGCTTGATCATATCAACCTTGGAAACACTTCCAACACATCTCGTCAACTCACCTTTAGCTAGTCTCCGTTTATTCCGTAGCTTTTATTTCGAGTTACTAACACTTAGCAACCGAACCGGTATCTAATACCCTGATGCTACTAGGAGTACTAGTAAAGTACACATTCACACAATGTATATCCAATATACTTCTATCGACAGCCTTCTCATCTACCAAGTATCTAGGGTAATTCTGCTCCAGTAGCTGTTCTCCTCATTACAGAAGCACTTAGTCTCGGGTTTGGGTTCAACCTTGGGTTTCTCCACTAGAGCAGCAACTGATTTGCCGTTTCATGAAGGATCCCTTCTTGCCCTTGCCCTTCTTGAAACTAGTGGTTTCACTAACCATCAATAATTGATGCTCCTTCTTGATTTCTACTTTCGCGGTGTCAAATATCGCGAATATTTCAAGGATCATCATATCCATCCCTGATATAGTTCATCACAAAGCTGTAGCAGCTTGGTGGCAATGACTTTGGAAAAACATCACTATCTTATCTGGAAGATCAACTCCCACTCGATTCAAGTGATTGTTGTACTCAGACAATCTGAGCACAAGCTCAACGATTGAGCTTTTCTCCCTTAGTTTGCAGGCCAAGAAAATCATCGGAGGTCTCATACCTCTTGACATGGGCACGAGCCTGAAATCCCAATTTCAGCCCTCGAAACATCTCATATGTTCCGCGACATTTCAAAATGTCTTTGATGCCTCAATTCTAAACCATTTATCATTACCGAACTATCATGTAGTCATCAAAACGTGTATGTCAGATGTTCGCAACATCCACAGACCACGTTCGAGGTCCAGCACACCGAGCGGTGCATTAAGGACACAAGCCTTCTACTGTCCGCATAATTGCTACTATCAACTTTCAACTATATTTTCTCTAGGAACATATCTAAAACAGTAGAACTAAAGCGCGAGCTTACAACATAATTTGCAAAGATCTTTTGACTATGTTCAGGATAATTAAGTTCATCTTATGAACTCCCACTCAGATAGACATCCCTCTAGTCATCCAAGTGATTACATGATCCGAGTCAACTAGGCCGTGTCCGATCATCACGTGAGACGGACTAGTCAACGTCGGTGAACATCTTCATGTTGATCGTATCTACCATACGACTCATGCTCGACCTTTCGGTCTTCTGTGTTCCGAGGCCATGTCTGTACATGCTAGGCTCGTCAAGTCAACCTAAGTGTTTGCATGTGTTCCGAGGCCATGTCTGTACATGCTAGGCTCGTCAACACCCGTTGTATTCGAACGTAAGAATCTATCACACCCGATCATCACGTGGTGCTTCGAAACGACGAACTTTCGCAACGGTGCACAGTTAGGGGGAACACTTTCTTGAAATTTTAATGAGGGATCATCTTATTTACTACTGTCGTTCTAAGCAAATAAGATGCAAAAACATGATAAACATCACATGCAATCAAATAGTGACATGATATGGCCATCATCACTTTGCTCCTTTTGATCTCCATCTTCGGGGCTCCATGATCATCGTCGTCACCGGCATGACACCATGATCTCCATCATCATGATCTCCATCATCGTGTCTTCATGAAGTTGTCACGTCAACTATTACTTCTACTACTATGGCTAACGCTTTAGCAATAAAGTAAAGTAATTACATGATGTTTATGTTGACATGCAGGTCATAAATAAATTAAAGACAACTCCTATGGCTCCTGCTGGTTGTCATACTCATCGACATGCAAGTCGTGATTCCTATTACAATAACATGATCAATCTCATACATCACATATATCATTCATCACATCCTTTTGGCCATATCACATCACATGGCATACCCTGCAAAAACAAGTTAGACGTCCTCTAATTGTTGTTTGCATGTTTTACGTGGCTGCTATGGGTTTCTAGCAAGAACGTTTCTTACCTACGCAAAACCACAATGTGATATGTCAATTGCTATTTACCCTTCATAAGGACCCTTTTCATCGAATCCGATCCGACTAAAGTGGGAGAGACTGGCACCCGCTATCCACCTTATGCAACTAGTGCATGTCAGTCGGTGGAACCTGTCTCACGTAAGTGTACGTGTAAGGTCGGTCCGGGCCGCTTCATCCCACAATGCCGCCGAATCAAGATTGACTAGTAACGGTAAGCATATTGAACAAAATCAACGCCCACAACTACTTTGTGTTCTACTCGTGCAAAGAATCTACGCAATAGACCTAGCTCATGATGCCACTGTTGGGGAACGTAGCAGAAATTCAAAAAATTTCCTACGTGTCACCAAGATCCATCTATGGAGAAACTAGCAACGAGGGGAAGAAGAGTGCATCTACATACCCTTGTAGATCGCTAAGCGGAAGCGTTCAAGTGAACGGGGTTGATGGAGTCGTACTCGTCGTGATCCAAATCACCGATGATCCTAGTGCCGAACGGACAGCACCTCCGCGTTCAACACACGTACAGCCCGGTGACGTCTCCCATGCCTTGATCCAGCAAGGGGATAGGGAGAGGTTGAGGAAGACTCCATCCAGCAGCAGCACGACGACATGGTGGTGGTGGAGGAGCGTGGCAATCCCGCAGGGCTTCGCCAAGCACCGCGGGAGAGGAGAAGAACTTGGGAGAGGGGAGAGGGTTGCGCCAGCACAATGGTGCGGTTGCCCTCCCACCCCCTTCATATATATAGGGGCAAGGGAGAGGGGGGGCCGGCCCCCTCAGATCCCATATGAGGAGGGGGCGGCGGCCAGGAGGGGTGGCTTGCCCCCCAAGGCAAGGGGGGGTGCCCCCTTCTAGGGTTCCCCAAACCCTAGGCGCCTTGGGCCCTTGTGGGGGGGCGCACCAGCCCACCTAGGGCTGGTCCCCTCCCACATGTGGCCCATGCAGCCCTCCGGGGCCGGTGGTCCCACTTGGTGGACCCCCGGGACCCTCCTGGTGGTCCCGGTACGTTACCGATAAAACCCGAAACCCTTTCGGTGACCAAAACAGGACTTCCCATATATAAATCTTTACCTCTGGACCATTCCAGAACTCCTCGTGACGTCCGGGATCTCATCCGGGACTCCGAACAACATTCGGTAACCACATACGAACTTCCTTAATAACCCTAGCGTCATCGAACCTTAAGTGTGTAGACCCTACGGGTTCGGGAGACATGCAGACATGATCGAGACGTTCTCCGGTCAATAACCAACAGCGGGATCTGCATACCCATGTTGGCTCCCACATGTTCCACGATGATCTCATCGGATGAACCACGATGTCAAGGACTTAATCAATCCCGTATACAATTCCCTTTGTCTATCGGTACGATACTTGCCCGAGATTCAATCGTCGGTATCCCGATACCTTGTTCAATCTCGTTACCGGCAAGTCTCTTTTACTCGTTCTGCAACACATCATCCCGTGATCAACTCCTTGATCACATTGTGCACATTATGATGATGTCCTACCGAGTGGGCCCAGAGATACCTCTTGGTCACATGGAGTGACAAATCCCAGTCTCGATTCGTGCCAACCCAACAGACACTTTCGGAGATACCTGTAGTGTACCTTTATAGCCACCCAGTTACGTTGTGACGTTTGGCACACCCAAAGCACTCCTACGGTATCCGGGAGTTGCACAATCTCATGGTCTAAGGAAACGATACTTGACATTAGAAAAGCTTTAGCATACGAACTACATGATCTTGTGCTAGTATTAGGATTGGGTCTTGTCCATCACATCATTCTCCTAATGATGTGATCCCGTTATCAATGACATCTAATGTCCATGGTCAGGAAACCGTAACCATCTATTGATCAACGAGCTAGTCAACTAGAGGCTTACTAGGGACATGGTGTTGTCTATGTATCCACACATGTATCTGAGTTTCCTATCAATACAATTCTAGCATGGATAATAAACGATTATCATGAACAAGGAAATATAATAATAATCAATTTATTATTGCCTCTAGGGCATATTTCCAACACGGCCTGCTGCAGTTTGTCACTGATAAGGAGCACTGGAATGAAGAGTTACTGCTCCAATTCTATGCCACTCTCCATATTCGTGGCTACTACAGAGATACAAAGACATGGGTTCTTGAGTGGATGACCGGAAATGTTCATCATGAAGCCAAAGCCATTGATGTCATTGAAATTACTGGCCTGCCCTCCACAGATGATCTTTATGAACCTGGCTGTCAGCTCCACAATGATGCTATGGAGAGCATCTTCCACAAGCCTGAACACAATATGAGTCAGATGCTCAGCATGATGAAGCCATTGCCTCCAGATGCTGAATACCCGCAGGCGTTCCTAGTTGAAGACCTTGAGTATCTGCCTCGCACCATTTATCATATAATCAGGCGAACTCTTTTGCCTATCAAAGGACACTCTCCTAATGCCAAGCTGGAAGGCGCAATGAAGACTTTGGTTTTCTATATTCTTCATGGCAAACGATTCAATGCCCAAGACTTCTTCATTCGCCAACTTGCTGCATCTGGATCTGACATTTTTGGTCTGAAGTTCTATGCTCCCTGGATCATGCGACTGATCAAGCTTCACTCTGCCTTCAACTATCAACCCTCTGCACGCAATCATATCATATTCATGCCAGATGTTGATTTGTCTCTTGAAGCCATATACCCAGAGACTTCAAAGGAACCTCTTAGTCTTCAGAATGCTGACCATCAAAGCTTCACTCAAAATGATGAAGGAGTTCAAGCTGTCGCTCGTGTCTACCCTCTGGCTGGGATTACTCGCATGCCTCATCGTGCGCAAACAGAAGCCACTGAGAGCACAATTGCCCAAAGGCCTAAGAAGCGCTCCCGCATTCTCAATGGCCGAGAGCTTCTGGTTGCCCTTCATCAGAAACATGATAAGCATCATGACTGGCTTAAGCGCCAAATGCAGAGCCTCTTGGTGGATGTCAATCGCATTCACAATCTTGCCACCAAGAATGCCTTTGTCACGCATGAAACGTGTCGGCGATCATGGAAGAGTTTGACACTGCTCAGTGTTGAAGCGGATCTTCAAGATGATGGCTTCACAGAGAAATTCAAGTTCGACTCCACTCCTCCACGGAATGCTGTCCTACGTCGCACTCCATCTCTTGAAGACTCTGAATATTCCTCTTCTGCTGCAACTGTAAATGCCAAAGTGATCGATGAAGAAGACGATGCTACTTCACCGACCCCTTCTGCAAGAATCGACACTGCACCAAGATCATCTGCACCGCCAAACGACAACACCAACCCTGCTGCTTCTCCTACTCATCATGAGGACGAGTAGATGCTCTATGTCTTCAAACCTTTTTGGTCATTACTGACAAAAGGGGGAGAAGCGTATGAGTTTGATAGTCTTCAAGCGGGTTCATATGGGCGGTTGCTTTATATTTTGCCTAGTGTTTACAACTCTCGCGTTTTGATACATTTGGTTCTTTGAGTTGTAACACTTAAACTTGATGGTCGTCTGCTACTTATTTGATATTCTGTGATGCAATGATAAATTCCGCATGTGCGATGATAACTTCCGCACTTAGGTTATTCTGCAGACGTCCATTTTTCATTATGCATGTCATAATCTTTGCTATATCTTATCATGCATGATGAACTGTCGTCATAAGTTGAAGAGGATCTCCACAAGTACAACCTGCCATGTGCATTTGCATTCCAAAAGCAAATTACTTATATGCACATCTTCAGGGGGAGCCTTTGAAACTTATGAAGACAATCCTCTACCCTGTACAATTTCACATACTTTATCCCCGTTGAAAACTTCAACCAGTTTGTCATCAATCACCAAAAAGGGGGAGATTGTAAGTGCATCTAGTGCCACCCCTAGTTGGTTTTGGAGTATTGACGACAAATTTGGTTGAGGGACTAATGTGTTTCTGAGAATTGCAGGATAACACAGGTAGTGTCCCTCATTGATTCGGTTTACCTACCGGAGATGACCCCTAAAAATGTATGAAGACATTGACGACAATGGTGGTACATGAAGATATTCATATTGAAGACTATGACATGAGAAGACATTCTGTGAAGACTATGGAGCACGAAGACTTAGTTGTTTTGTTGTTTCCTTTTCTTCTTTGTTGAGTCATAGGAACCACCGTACTGTTAAGTGGGGTCCAAGTGAATACAGTCAGAGTGACTGAAGTGATGCTCAACCCAAATCCTATGTCTTCGAGCGAAGACAATGAGAGCAAATCTTATTCAGAGCTGGATAAGTCAGCTTTGCTTGTAGCCCAAGTAAAGTTGCCGCGTGTGTTTGAAATCTGACCGTTGGAACATGTGTCAGTTCCTTAGTGACCCAGGGTCATTTCGGACATATCAGGTCGGGTTGCCTAGTGGCTATAAATAGCCCACCCCCTACACCATAAATTGGTGGCTGCTCAGAGTTAGTGCACGGCTTTTGTCGTTTGAGAGCAACCCACCTCGAAGCCTTTGAGAGAGAGAAATCCTTGCGAGGACAAAGCCCAAACACCCAGAGCCAAAGAGTGTTAGGCATCACTGAAGTCTTTCTGTCTGTGTGACCTGAAGACTTATTACACTTGAGGACTGTGAATCCTCCAGCCGGTTAGGCGTCATGTTCTGAGCATCCAAGAGCCATTGTGGATCGCCAGTGAACGAAGTCTGTGCAGGTTTGGAAGTCTACCTTGAAGACTTACCAGAGTGATTGGGCGAGGACTGTGTGTCCTTAGCTCAAGGGGAATAAGGTGAAGACGCGGTCTTCTGAATTGAATCTCAGCCTCCCTAACCAGATGTACAGTTGTCACAGCAACTGGAACTGGTCAAACAAATCCTGTGTCTTCATCGAGTGACTGGTTCTATTCTCTCTTCCCTTTACTTACAGTTTATCTTCGTGAAGTCATTGCCTGCTTGCCATATCTGTTTGACTTCATTGCTTGACTACTATTGCTGTTTGGCTTCATACTATCTTCCACCCTGATCCTTACTACCTAGTTGCCATTAGTCATCGTACACTCACATTATTGCATACTTGACTATGGCTTGCCTTGTGTAGTTTATCTTCCGCTGCATATCAATAGGTTCATTTCTAATGTTTGTCTTTGAAACTTTTATGTTTTGAAGACTTCCATAAAAATCGCCTATTCACCCTCCTCTAGTCGATAACAAGCTCTTTCACCAACCCACAAGTTAATGACATCCTAATCATGCAATGTTTGAGGATTGAAACTAATGCATAAAAACTGGGTAGGAAAAGAGTATGATCAATGTGTTACTTGCCTTGCTGACGATCCGCGAATCCTAGAGACTCGTAGTAACACGCTTCGCACTCCGGAAATTCTATCGCAAGCAAACAATAACATACATAAGTAACAAGCAACGATGCACAAGTAAAAATCAAATAAGATAGGTTGACCAGAAAGTTCAACTTAAGAACTCCGGTACATAAGAAGAATCAAATCGAACAAAGCAACGAAACTCAACGGCGAACGAAAGAAGCTTCGTTTACTAATCTGAACTTAGGTCAAATTTTACAATAGCAATAACTTATTTGAGTTGATTAATCAGAAAGAGGGTTTCGAGACGAAACCCCAGGCGCTTGAATCGCCTGATTTCGACAAACGAGCGAAAAGATAAACAGAAACTAAGATCGGATCCGAAATCGCGATCAGAATAATCACGAAATAAATCCGAGAAAAATAAAAACGACGAACAGGTTAACGAACAAACGTTCGTTAACTGGATCTAAACAAAGAACGCGTTCGGTTAAACGAACGAACGAGCGAACGCTCGCTAATTAAATAAACCGGAGAAAAACCGATCTATTTTAAAAAACGAAAACTAGGGTTTCAAAAAGAAAAAAAATAAACCGAACGGATTCTTAAAAAAATCGGCTATCGGATTCGGCGGCTACCTCCGGCGAGGGGCTCCGGTGAGGTGGGCTTGGGCGGCGGGACGGCGGCTCGCGGGGCGGCGGGGTCGGCGGCGGCGCAGGCGGCGCGACAAGCGGCGGCAGCGGCAGGCGCGGGCGGCGGCGGCTGCGGGTGGCGGGGCTCGGGCGGTGGTGGTGGTGGTGTTGGGGCTCTGGTGGTGGCGTATATAAAGGGGCGGGGCGGCTTGGAGGAGGGGGCAAGGCGCGGCGGAGGCGGAGGCCGGCTCGGACTCCGGTCCGAGTCGGCAGCGGCGACGGCGCGCGCTGCGGGAGGCGGCGGCGGGCGGCTGGGCCGGCCTGGCTCGGCTGGTCCTTAGGCCCAGTCGGGCGCACAGTTTTTTTAAATAGTTCCGCTGACAGAAGAAAGTTCCTAGAAACATAAATAAAAATCTAAAAATGCCAAAACAAATTTTCACCGTCTAAATAAAATATTTAGGACGAGATGAACATTTTCTTGGCCCTAAAATGCAATTTTGAAAACGTACAATTTTTCTAATGCAAATAAAATCCGAATAAAATCAAATAAAATCCAATAAATGATTTTAATATTTTTCCTCCAATATTTCAATTATTTTGGAGAAGTCATATTATATCCACTCATTTAATTCAATGTTAAATATTTTTCGGAGAGAAAAGTTTTAAAATCAAAATCCTCGTTTCATTATTTGATAAAAATCAAATATGAAAACTGGAAAATCCCCAACTCTCTCTGTGGGTCCTTGAGTTGCTTAGGATTTCGAGGATTGCGGAACGGAATTGCAATAAATCATGATATGCATGGATGATCTATGTATAACATTCCAAATTGAAAATTTGGGATGTTACAAACCTACCCCCCTTAAGATGAATCACGCCCTCGAGATTCGGGTTGGCTAGAAAATAGGTATGGGTGGTCCTTGCGGAGATCACCCTCTCGTTCCCAGGTGGCTTCATCCTCGGTATGGTGGCTCCACTGAACTTTGCAAAACTTGATAGCCTTACTGCGGGTGACTCTGCTGGCAAACTCAAGAATCTTGACTGGTTTCTCCTCGTAAGTCAAATCACTGTCCAACTGAATTGCCTCCAAGTGTACGATATCTCTTAATGGTATATCAGCCATCTCAGCATGACACCTCTTCAGCTGTGAAACGTGGAACACATCGTGGACTCCTGACAATCCCTTAGGTAACTCGAACTTGTAGGAAACTTCTCCCATCCATTCCAAAATGCGATACGGTCCTACAAATCTCGGGGCTAACTTCCCTTTAACACCAAAGCGTTTCACTCCTCGCAAGGGCGATACTCGTAGGTATACTCTGTCTCCAATTTCGTAGGTTATCTCCTTGCGTTTTGAGTCTGCATAACTCTTCTGCCTGGACTGAGCAATCTTCAGCCTGTCTCGAATCAATTTTACCTTCTCCTCAGACTCTTTAATCAATTCCGGTCCAAACAACTGTCGGTCTCCTACCTCATCCCACATCAACGGTGTTCTGCACCTGCGTCCATACAGGGCTTCAAACGGTGCCACTTTCAAACTGGCTTGGTAGCTATTGTTGTATGAGAATTCTGCATACGGCAAATTGTCATCCCAACTAGATCCATAATCTAGCGCACAGGCTCTCAACATGTCCTCCAAAATTTGATTGACTCTCTTGGTCTGTCCATCTGTCTGCGGGTGAAACGCTGTACTGAACTCCAATCTCGTTCCCAAAGTCTGGTGTAACTGATGCCAAAATTTTGAAGTAAACTATGTTCCTCGATCTGATACGATGATCCTCGGAACTCCATGCAGACATACGATCCTGGACATATAGATCTTTGGCCAACTTTGCACTTGTATAGGTGGTTTTCACTGGAATGAAGTGGGCTACCTTGGTAAAACGATCAACTACCACGCATATGGAATCATATCCTGCTTTAGTCCTGGGTAATCCGGTGATAAAGTCCATGCCAAGTTTATCCCACTTCCATTCAGGTATCGGCATAGGCTGTAACAGTCCTGTTGGCTTCTGAGTTTCTGCCTTAACTCTCTGACATACATCACATACGGCTACATACTCGGCAATATCCTTCCTCATGCCAGTCCACCAGAAACGTTCCTTCACATCCAAATACATCTTGGTGTTTCTGGGGTGTATCAAGTATGGTGAGTCATGAGCCTCTTGAAGTATTAACTTCCTGATCTCCTGATTATTGGGCACATAAATTCGGTCCTCAAACCATAGGGTATCGTGCTCATCCTCACGAAAACCTTTGGCCTTTCCTTAGCCCATCTTCTCTTTTATCTCGGCAATCTCTTTGTCATCCTTCTGAGCTTCCCGTATCTTGTCCAGCAATGTCAACTGAACCTCCATTGTGGCAATGAACCCTCTAGGTACAATATCTAACCGAAGTTCCATGATGTCCTCTGCTAACTCCTTCGGCAGTCCTTTACTTTCGAGGATATTAGCATAACTCTTCCGACTCAAGGCGTCTGCTACGATGTTGGCCTTTCCTGGATGATAGTGTAGCTTCATGTCATAATCCTTTATAAGCTCCAACCATCTCTTCTGCCTAAGGTTCAGCTCCTTCGGGGTGAAGATGTACTTCAGACTCTTGTGACCCGTGTACACATCACAACGGTTTCCAATAAGGTAATGTCTCCAAGTCTTCAACGCATGCACTACGGCTGCTAGCTCCAAATCATGCGTGGCATAATTCAACTCATGCGGTTTTAGTTGTCGTGAGGCATACGAAACAACTCTTCCGTCCTGCATAAGCACACATCCAAGTCCTAAGCGAGAGGCATCGCAATACACATGGAACTCCTTATGTATATATGGCAGTATTAGCACTGGGGCTGTAGTCAAACGTTTCTTCAACTCCTGGAAACTTGCTTCACAATCTTCTGTCCATTTAAACTTGGTATCCTTCTTCAACAGTTCAGTCATTGGCTTTGCAATCTTGGAAAAATTCTCAATGAATCTCCGGTAGTATCCTGCGAGTCCAAGAAAACGACGGATCTCGCTAACTGAGGTGGGTGCCAACCATTCAGTGACTGACTGAACCTTGCTGGGGTCTACTGCTATACCTTCTCCTGATATAACATGTCCAAGGAATCCGACTTTGTTGAGACAAAACTCGCATTTGCTAAACTTAGCATACAACTGGTGTTCTCTGAGCTTCTCGAGAACTAAACGCAAATGCTCCTTGTGCTCCTCTTCGTTCTTTGAGTATACCACGATATCATCAATAAACACCACAACAAACTTGTCCAAATACTCCATGAACACCTTGTTCATCATGCTCATGAAATAGGCAGGGGCGTTAGTCAGTCCAAATGACATGACCGTGTACTCGTATAATCCATACCGCATGGTGAACGTTGTCTTTGGTGTATCCTTCTCTCGTATCTTCAACTGATGGTATCCCGATCTCAAATCGATCTTCGAAAACACCTTAGCTCCTTACAACTGATCAAACAGATCGTTGATCATCGGCAGTGGGTACTTGTTCTTAATTGTCACTTCATTCAGGGCTCGATAATCAACAACCATCCTTAGGGATTTATCCTTCTTCTCAACCAAAAGTACTGGGGCTCCCCAAGGTGATGAACTCCTTCGGATGTATCCTTTCTGCAATAACTCCTTGATCGGTTTCTTAATTTCCTCCAGGTCATTTGCAGGAGGGTCTCTTGGATATTGGTCCTGTTCCTGGCAACAGTTCTATCAAAAACTCAATGTCTCTATCCGGTGGCATGCTTGGTAATTCCTCTAGGAAAACATCCGGGTAATCCTTTACTACCGACACTTCCTCCTGAACAACTCTCGTAAGGGCATTCACTTGGCTCCTCCTAGGCACATGCCTAGACACATACTTAATCCTTTTTCCCTCCGGGGTGGTGAGATAAATCGACTTACTAGCACAATCAATGCTTCCTCCATACTTCGACATCCAGTCCATACCCAATATCACATCCAATCCTTGCGACTCCAAGATAATTAGGTCGGATGGAAACACATGTGTGCCAATGGTTAAGGGTATCTAGTCATACCATCGGCTAGCCATATACTCTGCTCCGGGTGAACTCACTAAAAGAGGGGTCCTAAGGGTTTGGGTTGGTAGTTTAAACCTATCCACGAATCCCCTTGATATGTATGAATGTGATGCACCAATATCGAAAAGAACAAGAGCGGTAAATGACTTAACCAAAAACTTACCTATTACCGCATCCGGCTGCTCTTCAACCTCATCCACGTTAACGTGGTTCACTTGTCCTTTGTTGAATGGATTGGGCTTCTTCCCAGCGCTCCCATTTGCGTTTCCATTCCTTCCTTCAGGGCAATCATTGGCATAGTGCCCTGTCTTCCCGCACTTAAAACAGGTAACCTGACTTAGGTCTCTTTTGGCGGGTGTGGATGGGTTGGGGCGGTTTTGATTGTTGTTAGCACCATTCCCATTCCCATTCTTAGAACCATTGTGGTTATGTGATCCTCCTCCAGTGTGGTTGTGACCTCCATGGTTATGAACAAGTCCTCCCGAGTTCGGGGTTAGGCGAGGCTTCTGCTGAGCTCCTGAGTTATACTTCCCTTGTCCATACTTCCTCTTGCAGCTCTCAATCTGCTGCTGCTTCCCTTCAATCATAAGAGCCTTATCCACCAACTCCTGGTAGTTGTTGAAGGTTGCTACCATCAACTGCATACTCATCTCATCATTCAGCCCTTCCATAAACTTCTCCTGCTTTGCGGCATCTATGGCCACATCATCAGGGGCATAACATGATAACTTGCTAAACTCATCCACGTACTCATCCACGGGCGGTTCCCCTGGCATAGGTTGCGAAACTCCCGCTTCTTCATCTGCATAGCTCCAGTTGAGACATGGGCTGTGCGGAAAGCTTGCTGGAACTGGTCCCAAGTGACATTGTCTACAGGAAAGGTGGCTGTGTAATTCTCCCACCATGAGGTTGCTGGTCCATCCAATTGATGGGCGGCAAAGCGCACCCTCTCAGCATCTCTGCAACCTGCGGTGGTCAACTCCCTTCCAATACGGCGTAGCCAATCATCAGCGACTATAGGCTCAGTGCTACTGGAAAACACCGGCGGTTGTAACCTTAGAAAACGGGCTAGGTTGTCCACTGGCGGCGGGTTGTTGTTGTTGTTGCCCTGGTTCTGAACTAGTAATTACATCAAGGCATTCTGCTGCTGGATCAACTGGGTGAGTTCCAGTGGGAAAGCGAAACCGGTGTCACGTCTCGGAGGCATCTGATGGGTTTAGATGGAAGAGATTAGAATAGAAAAGGGGTCTAATGAGAAAACACTACCCATATTCACATGAGACAAACACAATCATATCACTCAATCAATCAAGCAAGGGCATACAAACGGTCTAGAACTATCGCAAAAGTGCTTACTACTACTATGTACATGGGGAAAATACTACTAATAGTTGGTGGTCATCTAGAAATTTTGATCGGTGGAAGACTCCATGATGTCTGCTCCAGCTTCGTCTTCAAAGTCGTCATCACTAGGGTCGGAGTCGGTGTCGTCGATGGTGATGTAGTTGTCCGGGCAAGTGGAATCGTCGTCTTCTACTCCCGGTGCTGGTCCTCCCATGAATACTCCGATCTTCTTGACTAGGTCGTCATTCTTCTTCGCTAGGGTCTTGATTTCCTCCTCATATCCATCGCGTGTGAACTTGAGTTCTTCCTCTAGCTCGATGATCCTAGTCTTTGCCTTCTTCAGGTCCATCATGTCCGCGCACATCTGGTTCTCCTGACGTCGAATGTGCTGGTTTAACTCCTGAATGAAAGCTGCAATGGATCTATCCTTCCTGGTGCTGATTACTTCCCATTGCTCGTCTCGGCGCCCACATATTTGGTAGATTGTGTCCTTAAGCTCCCTGTTGTAAACTTCTCGAATGCGTCCCATCGTAATGTGGGCGGCCATGCTCTTGCCTAGACTCCAGGTAGGTGCTTCGAAAGAAAACTCTATGGGTTTAGAAGTTGGCGAGAACGTCCTTCCTGGAACTTGTACTTGAATCATCCATCGCTCTTCTTCAGGTAAAGTGGCGTTGTACGTCCCGGTGAAGCTTGGTATTCCAATTTTCAAGTACCTAGTGACTTCCTTCAGGTGACGTCCAAAAGGTGTATCTTCATTCGGTTGTGCAAACTTGTTCTTCATCTCCGCCATCCTAAAGAGTAGAAAATGGTGAGGAGTCAGAAATGAGTAGAGAAGTGTGACCTAGGGTTTTATCTTAGTGGTCGTGTCCTACACTCAGCGTGTGCTCTGATACCATCTTGTAGCGACCCGACCTCAGATGGTCAAGTCTCTGTGCTTCAGTGTCATCCCTGGATTGGTAATGCTGACACACATAGTACTCGAAGGATTTATAATAGAGTAGCAATCACACACTTATTACATCGAATGTCTCAAAAGAGAGATTATTACAATAATATGGCTTAAGGCCATCTAATGCGATAACAGCGGAAGGCTTGGAAGATTGTTCCTTGGTATGTGACTCCTCCATTGGTCCAATTAGTTTTTGTTCTAGTGCTTTATTCTTTGCAAATTTGTGCTGCATAGGTGACCATGTTCTTGAGCTTGCAAGTCAAATTTATATGGTTCCAAGTAGTTCTAATGCTTGAAATAGGCTCTAGGCACTTGTAGGAGTAGCTGCTATCAGTTTTATTGAAGTTGGTTCACTTTAGTTTGAAGTTACTAAAAATTTCAGATTATTTCAGAAAATGATGAAGAGACTTTTGAGGGGCTCATCGAGCCGAAGCTCAAAGGAGAAACAAAATGAAGAAGCACAGAGGACCAAATATAATTTGCCTCATACCATGGAGATCCGCTCGTGTGAATGGCCTTCTGATAATTTCTTGACACAGGCCGGGATTTATGAGGATTTCTATTCATTAATTGAGAATGCCGGCCTCATCGACTTCGTCCATGACCCACGTCCACAGTATCTCTTACTCACAAATACTTTTGTGCAAAACTTCTACTTTTTCCCTAAGGAATCACCTCCTTCAGTAGAGTTTCATTTATATGACGTTGTGAAGAAAAAGCCATTGTCTGAATTTTGCGCAGTCTGCAACATACCCCCTGAGGGTACCTTAGAGGAACCACCCCGTAAAGAGGTGGAACTTTTATTAACACTATCTCTATGGGAGAAACCAGGAAGGTTTCTGATGCAAGAATTACTAGCATACATTTTCCTGTTTTACGCTATTTTGCCTTATTTGCTAGTCGTTGCTTGATTGGTCGCGGGAACTGTGGGAACCTTAGTGTTCCTGATATTATTATTTTGTTCCATGGTTTATACCGCGACAACACTGTTAGTATGGGCAGAATTATTGCTAGACGGTTAAGTATGAACCGTACTAAGGGTCCCATCTTTGGAGGCATTTATGCTTCACGTCTCGCTGCACATTTTAACATAGCTATTAGGCTTCATGAGAAAGAAGAAAAATTGCTGCCTAGTGCTTATTTAGATTATAAGAGTATGATAGCACATGATTTTCTTGTTAAGGGCAGGGATGGAGAGCTCAAATATAAGTTATTCTTTGATAAACATCATCCTGAAACTATTACCTTGCCTGCTCCTTCTTTGTTTAAGTTTGTAGGACCTTATCTCGTTACGTGGGCTGCCATTCAAGCTTACCTGAATCCTGCACCAGCCCCGGAACCAGAACCACAAGGTGAGCCTCCACGACAATCTGTTTATTCTTGGGATCCAGAGATGGCTGTCAGCCAATGGCAGTCAGAGTCTTCTTCATCACATTACGATCCCAGCTATTCTTCGTCGCAGTATGAACCCAACTACACCTACGGGTATCCGCCAGGCTATCCCTGGCAATAAACCAACTTAGGCCAAAAGCCTAAGCTTGGGGGAGTACGTATTTCTCACCGACATTACATTTATGTTCACACACACTCATTGCTAGATGTCGGTGCTCATACTATTTCACTGTAATATCCATGCTAGTTTATTTTCTTTTTCCCACTTTCTTCTTGTGTGTTTGTTAAACCTTAAGAAAAACCAAAAAAATAGTAGTTTACTTTCCTGTTGTAGTAGTACTAATTAAAAAGAAAACCCAAAAATATTTCCCGTTCTTCTTTTGCTTGTTGGGAGCTTTCCCGTGTAAATAGTTTTTATTTCTTTTCTTTTCTTTGGGGGTCAGTAGGAGAAGACCATGATTAAATTGTTGAAGTGGTTCTTATATGCATTATTGTTGATTTAACCAAGAGCCCATATTGCCTTGTCTTCTCTTGTTTATTGAATGCTCGCAGATTCCAGCTTAGTCCAATGCACGTGCACTCTTATTATTATTCACATCGTTCGGTCGTGCAAGTGAAAGGCAATTATGATGATATATGATGCACTGACTGAGATAAAAAAGCTGGTATGAACTCGACCTCTTTTGTTTTTGTAAATATGATGAGTTCATCGTTCTTGATTCAGCTTATTATGAATAAACATGTTTGCAATGACAATTACATATCATAGTTGCTTGCGCCATGCTCGATTAGCTATGAGTTATAATGGTTTACCTTGCGTGCCAACATGCTATTGAAATGGTTATGATGTGGTATGATGGGGTGGTATTCTCCTTTGAATGATTTAAGTGACTTGACTTGGCACATTGTCGTGGATTTGTCACGGCAGATGTCCTGGCAAAAGGACTTAGTCGTGGAGCCATCGCAACGGGTTAGTTTGAAGGGGTTAGAGCGGACGCAAGGACACAGAGTTTATACTAGTTCGGCCCCTTCAATGAAGGTAAAAGCCTACGTCTAGTTGTGATGGGATTGATGGGTTTCAAGGGCTAGGGAGCGATAAGCTTTGCCTAAACCTCGAGTTGTTGTTTTCTGTCCCCAAACCGCCGTCGGGTCGTCCCCTTATATACACGGGTGACGCCCGTCGGTCTGCAAAGTCCCGACCTCCGGCTCATAAACGTGCCCGGGTCGGTCTCCCTATTCCTAACTTACAATGCAAGTTTTATCTCAGGCCGGTTTACGCCTGTGAACCTCTAAACCGATTATAGGCCTTGGGCCCTTCTATTTCTCCTTGGGCTTCAACATCTCGGGTCCATTGACGAGGATAACCCGGGCCCTGTAGGCCGGTTTACCCCAAATAACAACATCCCCAACATTAGGCCCCAGATTGATTTGAACAGGTTCACGTCAATCCTTAATAAGAATTTCTGTCTTCAAATGTCTTCCAGTGACTTGTTAAACCGCCGTTTCTTCGTCTCCTCTTGCTGTGGTAAACCGATATGACGTCAGCGCAAGTTACCGTCTCCTTTCGCTAATCCACAATGATTAGGGCGACGGCTGGGCTCCCGAAATCTCCGACCCCAGATTCGCGCGCCTGGCACGCGCGCCGCACCTTATAAATAGGACTTGAAGGCCATCTTCCTTTCCTCCCTTTCGTCCCCTTCTTCGTCTTCCTCGCGACCCAGACCTCAGAGCTCCGCCGCCGCCGTCAGCTGCTGCATCAACTCCGGCCGCTGCATCAACCTGATCGGACCAGAGCACCGCGGCGACTTTCCACATCTGTTTGGATCCCGGTAAAGCCTCTGTTCTTCCGCTTTTAGATCTGTTCTAGGGTTCGTCATCCTGTTACTGTTTCATGTTCATCCCCATAGCAGCTTTGCGAACAGATGATGATACCTGTATCGTGATTTGTAGTCCCTCTCAGCAGTCGCCATAAATCTGTACTCATCTCCTTAGATCTCACTCTTTTTCCTGCTTGTCGAACTTATGTTGTTCTGCTGTGAGCCAAACTTCATATTTTTATTTCTTTTTCGCCCTAGCTGTAGATCCATTGCTTTGAAAGAATCCGTACGGGATCTGTTTCTGCTTTCATACTCACAACTGTTAGATCTGGTCGGTTTAACTCTTAGCAAAGCGAACAAACCGGTCCACACATCCATTAGTCCCCTTGATGAACCGCTGGCTGATATCATTGTTGATAACCTGACTCTATATAAGAGCATCTTCGGTTTACAATCACACTTGTTCTCAAACCGGAATACCTTTATCTTGTAGATTTCCTCATGGCAAAACAGGTGTACGAATGCAACTGGGTTCCCTCTTGCATCACTGAGACCCAACTAAACAACTTAGTTCTGACTGGTGCTTTGAGTAGCAAAAATACCATCCATTGGAGGGTTCCAGGAGACGAATGTCCTCCTACCCCGCAGGAGGGAGAAGTGGTGGTGTTTGCGGATCACCTGGCCCGGGGTTTTAATCCACCCGGTTCAAAATTTTATCGGGATGTCCTGGCTAATTTTAGGTTGCGCCCACAAGATGTTGGTCCAAACTCAGTCATGAATATCTGCCATTTTCAAGTGCTTTGCGAGGTGTACTTCCAAGAGGAACCTACTGTAGAGCTGTTCCGGGACTTTTTCCATTTGAACCGACGTACTGAATTTACCGACGGCCCTAATATGGAACTGGGTGGTATGGCGATTCAAAAGAGGAAAGAGGTGACTTATCCTCACGCCAAGTTGCATAGTCATCCGCAAGAATGGAATTGCACTTGGTTCTATTGCAAGGATACTTCCCCTGCTGAAGAAAATCCACTGCCCGGCTTCCGTCCAGAGAGACTTAGCAATACACACCCCTTCCCCCCACGGCTAACCGCCAAAGAGAGGAGTAAGTATGCCCCTCAGCTGTCCAAGCTCAGAGCCTTCATGGCTAACGGTTTAACGGGGGTAGATCTTGCCCATTGCTGGATTTCATGGAGCATCCTGCCCCTTAGCATCCGCTCCGGTTTAATGTGCCAATACACGGGTAGGGTTGATGATCCTTTGAGGCACTGCAACATTCAGCTGACGGAGGACGAAGTCGCTGAAGCTGTGAAAAAGATGCTGAATGAACCGGAACATGTTTGCGCCCGAACCGGCCTGCTTCCATTTTGCGCCACAAACAAACCACCTGCTGTAAGTAACTCCTCTCTGTTTGTTATAGAATTTTTGATCTCCTTATATATATTGTTAACTTCCAGTCCTTTCCGAGACAGGGAGATGATCCGTTTTGGAGCAAGAAGTTTCAGGAGCCAACCGAAAAGATAATGAGACCCAAGACAAGGGTGAAGAAGCCCGCTACAAAGAAAAGGAACACTGCTTCCTCTACCCCCGATTTAGAGGAGGATGATGTGGGTAATCCGGACCTTGGGGTAGACCTCGATTCAGTTGGCTTACTTTTTATACGTCTTATTGATGATGATATTTGTCAGGACGACGCTGAAGCGAGCAATGCTGAAGGCCCGGAGGTAACTATTCTTTCTTCTGATGCCGTTCCTTTGCCTTTGAAAAAACCTCGCCAAGCAAACCGGAAAATTAAATTTTCTCACCCTCTTGCTTACTTGGATCCCAAATTTCTTGTGAAGACCCAGCAACATGAAGCCCGACGCACCACCCGGCATAGCGGCCAGGTAGTTACCTCCGCCGGTTTACCGAACAGCCCGGTTCGGAAACGCCGCTCAGAGGTCTCCGATTTATGCGCTAGCTTTCCTCCTAAAGCAGGTTTAACTCGTCAGCCTCTAAATCCATCTGATTCCGATTATCAGGTCACTTCCCATTCATCTTCCGGTGAATCTTCAGCCACTCAACTGCCACCGTTGAAGACAGTTATTGGGTAAGTTGGACCGATCTCCACATATCTCTGTATGGGTCTCTTAATCCATCTTATACCGTTTTTTCAATCTTTGGGTTTTTTCCAGGGCTAAACCTAGACCGAGCAAGAAGGCTCGTCTGGATAACCCGGCTGAAGGAACTGCCGCTCCTGAACCGGAGAAAACTCCTGGTGCTGACGCTCTGGGTCGTGAAGATACTCAGAATTATCTATCTCCGCAAGATGACACCTATGCTGAAGAAAGGCCTATCAAATCTGCCAGCCGTACTAATCCGCCTGCCAGTCCTGTTCGGGTTGATGAATCCATCCCCCCTTCTGCAACTGTTGATAAACCGACAGGGCCACTGCAGAGCAGCGACTCCAAGGATGACGATGTTGTGATTACCGGCATTGGCCGCTCTGAACCGGGGAACACTGCTACTTTGGCCAAGCATACTGCCAAGGACGAAATCTCGGCCATAAAGGGCAAATGGGACCTTGACTCCTCTACGTACGCCTCTTTAAGCGCCCCGGATCTTTATTCTGGGTACCTGAACCGACTGTACACCAGTCGGGATTATGAAGCTGGCATGATCAGGATGATGAAGGAGAAACTTGAGGTAAATCTCTTGTGTTTCATTCCATTGCAACTTAGCTTATCAATATTTCCAAACCGAGATGGTAATCCGGATCAGGCTGCCTTGACCATTAAGGTCCGGTTTAGAAAACCCAGAGCTTCAACATAGGTCGCAATCAGAAAACTTTATCAGATAACCATTAGCCCCAAAGTGCCAAGTTTAAATACTTGTATAAACCCTGGGACTTTTGTAATGTAAAACATGCGTTAAGATCAAGTATGCATTAGCCCCCAAGTATCGAGCACATAACTTGCTTGTGTGGTTGATACTTCCAAACCGTGCACTATTTTCTGAACATTGCTGATGACCTGCTGCAGGGGGATTTGAAGACCAAAGAGAAACAAGTCTCGGACCTTCAGGAAGCTTTAAAAACCCAGCAGGCTGAAACTAAAAAAGCGAAGGAGGAATTGACCAAAGCCTTAACTGTTATGGAGCAGCTGAAAGAAAGCCGCGAAAAGGAGCAAGCTGATTGGGCTACCGAAAAAACTCTTTTGACGAAGAGGGCTGAAAATGCTGAAGCTGCTCTCAAACCGGTGGTTGATGAATTATCCGCCGTGAAGCGACAAATACACTCTATGACCTCTGCCGTGTTCGGTAAACTTCTTTCAATGCCCCTCTTCCAATTTGTACCTTGTCTGCTATATCTTATATTTGGTTTGTAATCCATCCTAAAACACTGCAGGCACACGTATTGGACACTTGGGTTCTGATGTGCGGATGAAGCTCAAAGCTGCATATACTCTGATTGAACAGTTGTACACCGGAGCACAAAGAGCTATCACCACTGCATCGCATAACAACCCTGCACCGTCCCTGATTCAAGACACGTTGAAAAGGCTATCTATGCTTCCGGCCCGGATTGAAGAGTTGAAAAGATCAGCTGCTCGAACTGGAGCCATCACTGCCTTGATCCGGGCTAAAGCGTGGGTACCAGATTTCGATCCTGTCGAAGCGGCCCAAGGATACCCCAGCTTGAAAGAAGACGGTTCAGACTTTGGTGAAGATGATTTGAGGGCGATAAACCGGGCGGTGCGCCCCCTAGCTTGTCAATTGGCTGAAGAAGCAGATCTGACCCATTACCAAGCCCAGTATGATAACCAGAATAAGCGAGTAGCTGCCCCGGTCCCTGAAGCGGAAAATCTTATTCCTCCAATCCGTAAGCATACCTATGCCCCTGACATTGAACCGTCTTTGCTGATTCATGAAGAAGCTGTCTTTCAAGCGCTAATGGGAATCGACTGGACCACTGCTGATTTCCAGCCAATGGGTAGCCAAGAGGATGCGGCGCAAGATGATCCACAGCCTTCGAACCGAGGCGGCGAACAGGCGTAATCAACGCTCCGGTTCACCTTAATTGGTGACGTTTAATCCGTCAACGAACAATATATTCAGGCACTACGTTGCCTTGTAATAAGATAGTTTAATACCTCTGCATTTGAATGTGCCTTCGCGCACGGGTACTGATGCTCTTTCCAATGACGTTTTCCAATTTTGTTTCCTGTCTTTACTGAGTACACAAGATCTTTCGACCCTATGAACCGTGCTGCGCCTTTGCCAAACCGGGCAACTTGCCTCCGGGTTAAAAAACGGACCAGGCTATGTCAGCTGAATCGGTTTAAAAATACTTGACGTTCCGAAGAACAAAAAACACCACAATAAAGGCAGAAAACAAAAACCAAATATGAAAGGGCAACGCGATAGTAAAACGCATGCAAATAGTGGTTGCTATGAACCGTTCAGAAGGCGTGACCATCGTCAAGACAAAATAAACCAAGCCCCCAAGAGGTGTAGCTACGGTTTAGGTCGACTAGGTTCCTAACTGAATCGTGGCAAATATGCCGGTCAAATGGCATTGCATTGGTTCGGATTCGACCAAGCCCCCAAGTGACTCAGTGGCCAAGGGCCGATCAAGTGGCATTGCGTTGGTTCGGACACGACCAAGCCCCCAAATGATTCATTGGCTAAAAAGCCGACCAGAAGGCATTACCATCATCAAGACATGACCGAGCTCCCATAAGGCGTAATCTACGGTTCAAGTCGATTAGGTCCCCAACTGATTCAGTGGCAAATGTGCCAGCCAGAAGGCATTACCGTCGTCAAGACATGACCAAGCCCCCCGGAGGTGTAGCTACGGTTCAGGCCGACTAGGTCCCCAACTGACTTTATAGGGATAGCTATGTTCTCTTTGGTTCGAATACGACCTATGTTTGAACAGGAAGCCCCATGTTTGAATAGCTGTGTTCTCTTTGGTTCGAATACGACCTATGTTTGAACAGGAAGCCCCATGTTTGAATAGCTGTGTTCTCTTTGGTTCGAATACGACCTATGTTTGAACAGGAAGCCCCATGTTTGAATAGCTGTGTTCTCTTTGGTTCGAATACGACCTATGTTTGAAAAGGAAGCCTCATGCTTGAACCGGGATATTGAACCGGATATTAAGAGCTTCACAGCCTTGTAGGAGACATCTTCCCTTGAACCGGCTTTTAAACCGGAATTTATAATTTGAACTTCTGTGAAGCGACCTCCAGGGGTAAACACACATGATGTGAAGAACAGCAGAGACCCCACTTTACTCGAGGCTCCGGTTTATTGTATTAATCATAATATATACATGGTCATGATATGTACATAAACAGAGCCCAAGGCTCATGTATAATAAGGCCGAAGATGAGCTATGTTCCACGGCCTGCTGGTCTCCTCCTCTGATGTGCGTGAATCCTTGTGCTCTCGAATATCAATCAGGTAATATGATCCATTATTCAGATTCTTGCTGACCACAAAAGGTCCCTCCCAAGGCGGGGATAGTTTATGCTGATCAGACTTATCCTGGATGAGCCGAAGCACCAAATCCCCCTCCTGAAAGGTTCTGGTCCTAACCCGACGGCTGTGGTAACGGCGAAGATCCTGCTGGTAAATCGCTGAACGGGCAGCTGCCAAGTCACGCTCCTCATCCAACAAGTCAAGAGCGTTCTGCCGTGCCTGCTCATTGTCCGCTTCAACATATGCTGCCTTGCGAGGTGAGTCATGTCGTATATCACTTGGGAGAACCGCCTCTGCTCCATAGACCATAAAAAACGGCGTAAACCCCGTGGATCTGTTAGGCGTGGTGTTGATGCTCCATAATACAGACGGTAGCTCCTCCACCCAACAACCCGGCGTCCTTTGCAAAGGGACCAGAAGCCGGGGTTTGATACCTCTCAAGATCTCTTGGTTCGCTCGTTCTGCCTGACCATTAGATTGTGGGTGCGCTACCGAAGAAACATCAAGCCGTATATGCTCCCGTGCACAGAACTCTTTCATGGCCCCCTTGGATAGATTGGTACCATTATCTGTGATGATGCTGTGTGGAAAGCCAAACCGGAAGATCACCTTCTTTATAAACTGAACCGCCGTGGCAGCATCACACTTACTGACAGGTTCTGCCTCCACCCACTTAGTAAATTTGTCAACCGCCACCAGTAGGTGGGTCTTCTTATCTTTGGAACGCTTAAAAGGCCCAACCATATCGAGCCCCCAAGTCGCAAACGGCCAAGTGATTGGAATCATCCTCAATTCTTGAGCCGGTATGTGTGCTCGTCTGGAAAATTTCTGGCACCCATCACATAACCTGACCAGGTCTTCTGCATCAGCATGAGCAGTTAACCAGTAGAAACCGTGGCGGAACGCTTTAGCCACCAATGATTTTGAACCGGCGTGGTGGCCGCAATCCCCTTCATGTATTTCTCGTAATATCTCGCACCCCTCCTCAGGGGATACGCACCATTGCAGCGCTCCTGATATGCTGCGATGATGTAGCTCTCCTTTGAAAATGGTCATAGACTTGGACCGCCGTACTATCTGTCGAGCCAAGCTTTCGTCTTCTGGCAACTCACCCCGGTTCATATATGCCAGATACGGGAGCGTCCAATCCGGGGTGACGTGAAGAGCCGCCACTAATTGAGCCTCCGGATCAGGAACAACCAACTCCAGCTCACCGGGTAGCTGTACCGATGGGTGATACAATACATCCAAGAAAACATTGGGTGGGACCGGTTTACGCTGAGAGCCCAAGCGGCTTAAAGCGTCCGCTGCCTCATTCTTTCTTCGGTCCACATGGTCCACTTGATAGCCTTTGAAATGCCCGGCTACCATATCTACTTCACGTCGGTATGCAGCCATGAGCGGGTCCTTAGAATCCCAGGTGCCAGATACCTGCTGAGCCACCAGATCCGAGTCACCAAAGCACCTAACTCTGCTCAGATTCATCTCTTTAGCCATCCGAAGACCATGAAGCAAAGCCTCATACTCAGCCGCATTATTTGTGCAGGGGAACATTAAACGGAGGACATAGCAAAACTTATCTCCCCGTGGGGAAGTTAAAACGACTCCAGCCCCCGAGCCTTCCAATTGTCTGGACCCGTCAAAATGAATAGTCCAATAGGTGTTATCTGGCTTCTCCTCAGGCGCCTGTAACTCTGTCCAATCGTTTATGAAGTCGACAAGTGCTTGTGACTTTATAGCCGTCTGGGGTACATATCTTAAACCGTGTGGCCCGAGCTCGATAGCCCACTTAGCAATCCGACCGGTCGCCTCCCGGTTCTGTATGATGTCACCCAAAGGAGCAGAACTGACCACTGTGATGGGGTGTCCTTGAAAATATTGCCTCAGCTTCCGGCTTGCCATAAAAACACCATATACCAGCTTCTGCCAATGCGGATACCTTTGTTTGGACTCGATAAGTACTTCACTGATATAGTAAACCGGTCGCTGAACCGGATGTTCCTTTCCAGCCTCCTTTCGTTCTACCACCATCGCCGCACTAACCGCTCTGGCATTCGCAGCAACATATAACAGGAGTGGCTCTTTATCTACAGGGGCTGCCAAAACTGGCGGATAGACTAGCTGCCGCTTCAAGTCCTCAAACGCTTTATCTGCCTCCGCACTCCAGACAAATTGATCCGTCTTCTTGAGCATTTGATACAAGGGGATCGCCTTTTCACCGAGGCGGATGATGAACCGGCTTAACGCGGCATTCCGTCCGGCCAGGCGCTGAACATCATTGACGCATTTCGGTTTGGCCAGGGAGGTGATGGCTGTGATCTTTTCTGGATTAGCCTCAATTCCTCTATGGGATACTAAAAATCCCAACAACTTGCCTGCAGGCACACCAAAAACACATTTCGCCGGGTTGAGCATCATTTGGTACACTCTCAAGTTATCGAAAGTCTCTTTCAAATCGTCAACCAGGGTCTCCTTCTTTCGTGACTTGACCACAATATCATCCACATAAGCATGCACATTACGACCAATCTGCTTGTGGAGGCAATTTTGCACACACCGTTGATAAGTAGCCTGCGCACTCTTAAGCCCGAAGGGCATAGACACATAGCAGAAGGCTCCAAAGGGAGTAATGAACGCCGTCTTCTCCTGGTCCTTAACTGCCATCTTGATCTGATGATAACCCGAATAGGCATCCAAGAAACTTAAACGCTCGCAACCTGCCGTAGCATCAATGATCTGATCAATCCGGGGGAGAGCAAAAGGATCCGCTGGGCAAGCTTTATTCAAGTCTGTGTAGTCCACACACATGCGCCAGGTGCCGTTTTTCTTAAGAACCAGCACCGGATTAGCAAGCCATTCGGGATGAAAAACCTCAATGATAAACCCAGCTGCCAGGAGCCTGGCCACTTCCTCACCAATCGCTTTACGCCTTTCTTCGTTAAACCGGCGTAAAAACTGCTTTACCGGTTTATACTTAGGATCCACATTAAGGGTGTGCTCAGCGAGTCGCCTCGGTACACCAGGCATGTCAGACGGCTTCCATGCAAAGATGTCCCGATTCTCACGGATGAACTCGATGAGCGCGCTTTCCTATTTTGGATCCAGGTTTGCGCTGATACTGAACTGCTTGGACGGATCGCCAGGTACGAAGTCAACAAGCTTAATTTCGGCAGCCGATTTGAACTTCAAGGCCGGATCGTGGTCCGTGGTTGGCTTCTTTAACGAAGTCATGTCCTCCGGGTCAACACTGTCTTTGTACTGCTTTAGCTCCTCCGTAGCACAAACCGATTCTGCATAAGTCGCATCTCCTTCCTCGCATTCCAAAGCGATTCGACGGCTCCCATGAACCGTTATAGTGCCCTTGTAACCCGGCATCTTAAGTTGCAGATACACGTAGCACGGCCGTGCCATAAATTTTGCATAAGCTGGCCGTCCGAACAAAGCGTGGTACGGACTTTGGATTTTAACCACTTCGAACGTCAGCGTCTCTGATCTGGAATCGTGACTATCGCCAAATACCACTTCAAGGGCTATCTTACCAATCGGATATGCAGACTTGCCAGGCACCACCCCGTGGAACACTGTATTGGTTGGTTTGAGATCCTTATCTACCAGTCCCATACGACGGAAGGTCTCGTAATACAAGATGTTAATGCTGCTCCCTCCGTCCATGAGCACCTTGGTGAGCTTATAACCTCCCACCTGAGGTGCCACCACCAACGCTAACTGACCCGGATTATAAACCCTGGGAGGGTGATCCTCTCGGCTCCATATGATAGGCTGTTCTGACCAGCGCAGATAGTGAGGTGTGGCCGGTTCAATAGCACTGACTGCTCGCCTCTGAAGCTTTCTATCCCGTTTATCCAAGCTTGTAGTAAAGACATGATACTGTCCACCACTCAACTGTTTCGGGTTGCTCTGATAACCTGTTTGCTGCTGTCCGTAACCACTTTGATTACTTTGATTATTTTGGCTGACCTGTCCGCCCGGATTACCCTGGAACCCTGGACCGGAGTTTCCGCCACCGTATCCTGATCCGGAACCTGAACCGCCGCCGGAGCTGTGATCATATTGGAAAGTGTTTGAGCTTTTGAATTCCTTCATGATATAACAATCCTTCCAAAGATGGGTTGCTGGTTCCTCTTTTGTTCCGTGCTTCGGACAGGGCTGGTTTAAGAAAAAGTTCAAACGCTCCGGATTAGGACCGGGATTTGTGCGGAAACTTGGCTGTTTCCCCTTGCGCCGCTGGCCCTTATTCTGTGCACTTGTGTTGGCCACAAAGTCCATGCTTCCGTCCGGTTTACGCTTACCTCCGCCTCCATTACCTGTCGGTCGATGCTGCTGGCCTTTGGTGTTGCTATTCTTCTTTCCCTTCCCTGCCTTGTCATCACCAGAGTCAGGATCCTTGGTACTGTCAGAATCCGCATACTTCACTAAAGCGGTCATGAGCGTTCCTATATCTGTACAATCACGCTTCATCCGGCCCAGCTTTAGCTTCAAAGGGCCAAACCGACAGTTGCTTTCCAACAGCACTACGGCGGTGTCTGCGTTGATGCGATCTGACGAGTGCAAAACTTCTGATACCCGCCGTACCCAATGGGTAGTTGATTCCCCTTCTTGCTGAACACAGGCTGCTAGGTCAACTATCGACATTGGCTGTTTGCACGTGTCCTTGAAATTCTTGATGAACCGGGCGCGCAATTGGGCCCACGAACTAATTGAATTAGGCGGTAAGCTCTTTAGCCAAGTCCGGGCCGTTCCTTCTAACATCATAGTAAAATACTTGGCACACGCCGTGTCATCCACATCCAGCATCTCCATAGCCATCTCATAGCTCTCCACCCAGGTCTCCGGAGGCTGATCTACCGTGTAGTTTGGTACCTTGCGGGGGCCTTTGAAGTCTTTGGGCAGGCGTACGTTGCGCAAAGCGGGAACAAGGCACGGTACTCCCAAAGAACTGGAAACCACCCCCGGTTCAACCGTAGCTGCTGGGAAGATAGGTGTAAGCTGACGAGCTTGATGTTGCGCCGCTAATCCGGCCTCCCGTGCACGGGTGCGATCCACATTCTCGTGAGCATTGTCGACGCCCGCCGGATTGTTGCCGCGGAGCGCTTCACGCCTGGCGTTACTTGAAACAGCCGGCTCCTCCACGCGCCTACTATAGCTCCTGCTGGGGCGAGGGGTGGAGTGAATCCGATCACGGCTTTGCGAATATGCTTCTTGCTGGGCCAACGCGGTCCTAAGGAGCTCCTTGACCCGGCGTGTCTCTTCATCCTGCGGTGAATCTCCTTCGATCGGAATGGCTTCCAACCGAGCTGCTGCCGCGACGAGGTTATCCATCGGGTTGGAATAATGACCTGACGGCGTTGGTATGGCCGGTGGTGTACCAGTGTTGTGACGAGGCAGGTTTATTGTCCGGTGCTGAACCGGGGCGCCGGCTGTCGCCTCCGCACGGTTTACCCCCGGGTGTTGAAGAGATTTCGAGTGTCGAGGGCTGCGGGCAACCGAGATCGGGATTTTCTCTTCAGGACTTCCTGAGACGCCTTCTGGTCCATCATGAGCCTGTAAGCCTGTGCATCTAAAGCGGCGCGCTCCGCCATCATCCTGATCTCTTCTGCTGCCAGTTCCGTTTTAGCTTGAGTAATCTGCTCTCTCACCTTGGCAATCTCAGCATTGTGAACCTCCTGATCCACCGGGTTGGCTTCCGCCATGAGCGCTGCTAGTGCGTCAAACAGATCTGACAAAACTTGGGCTGGTGAGTCCGCAGGGCCTCCTGCCCGTGCAGCGGTTCCCGCTGCTGATCCGGAGATCGCGGCTGCCGCAGTTGATGAACGTGGCACCGCCTGTGTTCCAGCCATGAAGATCCCAACCCGACAGGGCAGATCAGAGGGATCCGGAATACTGTCGCCATCGGAGCCGCCCCCAATCCGATCATCTTGCAGCTGGTAAAGAGATTCGGTTTCCCCGGTCGACGTTTCATCGCCGGAGTAGATGGCGGTTTCGTCACCGGATTCGGATCCTTCTTCGTAGCTCCCTCCGTGGATGACTCCCACGAAGGCGTGCTTCCTCGTCGGTTTAGCCGGGGTCGATCTCGTGCACTGAGCTGTCTCGACGAGGTCGGCGCAGACGCCTAACTCGGGGCCTGGTTCTCCGATCTTGCCGATGAAAACATGGATGCCGCCAAAGGGAACCCGGTACCCGTACTCGATCGAGCCGGCGTCGGGGCCCCAGCCTGTGCTGTCGATGTAGAGTTTTCCGCGGCGGCTCTTGGTCATCCGTCCCACAGCGTAACCCTCGAGTCCTTCAAAGCGGCCCTCCAAAAACTTGAAACCATCTCGCGATAGCCCCACGGTGGGCGCCAACTGTCGTGGATTTGTCACGGCAGATGTCCTGGCAAAAGGACTTAGTCGTGGAGCCATCGCAACGGGTTAGTTTGAAGGGGTTAGAGCGGACGCAAGGACACAGAGTTTATACTAGTTCGGCCCCTTCAATGAAGGTAAAAGCCTACGTCTAGTTGTGATGGGATTGATGGGTTTCGAGGGCTAGGGAGCGATAAGCTTTGCCTAAACCTCGAGTTGTTGTTTTCTGTCCCCAAACCGCCGTCGGGTCGTCCCCTTATATACACGGGTGACGCCCGTCGGTCTGCAAAGTCCCGACCTCCGGCTCATAAACGTGCCCGGGTCAGTCTCCCTATTCCTAACTTACAATGCAAGTTTTATCTCAGGCCGGTTTACGCCTGTGAACCTCTAAACCGATTATAGGCCTTGGGCCCTTCTATTTCTCCTTGGGCTTCAACATCTCGGGTCCATTGACGAGGATAACCCGGGCCCTGTAGGCCGGTTTACCCCAAATAACAACATCCCCAACACACATGTTCACGCATGTAGTTGAAACAAATCAACATAGCCTTCACGATATTTATGTTCATGGTGGATTATATCCTACTCATGCTTGCATCCAATGTTTATTAATTTTAATGCATGTACGTGGCTGTTGTTGCTCTCTAGTGGTCGCTTCCCAGTCTTTTGCTAGCCTTCACCTGTACTAAGCAGGAATACTGCTTGTGCATCCAACCCCTTAAACCCCAAAGTTATTCTAGACGAGTCCACTATACCTTCCTATATGCGGTATCTACGTGCCATTCCAAGTAAATTTGTATGTGCCAAACTCTAAATCTTCAAATAAAACTTCTGTTTTGTATGCTCGAATAGCTCATGTATCAACCAAGGCTGCCCTTATCTTCCATGTTAGGTGGGTTATTCTCAAGAGGAGTGGACTCCGCTCCTCACTCACGAGAAAATGGCTAGTCACCAGGATGCCCAGTCACATGCTTTATGCAAACTAAATCAAAATTAAGTGCAAACAAAACTCCCCTTGGGACCTGATGTATGCTTGTAGCGACCCGACCTTAGATGGTCAAGTCTCTGTGCTTCAGTGTCATCCCTGGATCGGTAATGCTGACACACACAGTACTCGAAGGATTTATAACAGAGTAGCAATCACACACTTATTACATCGAATGTCTCAAAAGAGAACTTATTACAATAATATGGCTTAAGGCCAGTCCATCAACTCCAACGGCATAGCTGAGCTGCACGGCAACGACCTAACGAACCTTACTTCTCGTCTGAAAAGTCTGCAACATAATACGTTGCAGCCCGAAAACGGGTCAGCAGATGGAATATGCTGGCAATATAACACAATAGAACAAAAACAGAATAATGCTATCACTACATGCATATATGGCTGGTGGAAAGCTGTATGGTTATAGTTTTTGCAAAAAGCCAATTTTTTCCTACAACAAAGGAATAGAGTTTAATTTAACTATCATGGTGGTTGAAACATCATTGAGAAGGTACCCCCAACTCAGTCCCAATTAAAGTGATTGACAACCCAACAATATTAATTAAATATGATGAGATACATGCGATAACTCAAGTACTAGATACTCAAGAATTGTCCATAACCGGGGACACGGCTAACCATGATTAGATTGTACACTCTGCAGAGGTTTGCGCACTTTTCCCCACAAGACTCGATCGCCTCTGTTGGAGTTCTCGCACTACATTATGTTTGAGAAACGGATGACTGAGACATAGCCTTTCAGAAACATTAACTCTCTACTCCGGGTATACCATACCAAACCTACAAAACCCACTACCTGCTGATCTACCTCTTCAAGAGCTTCGCGTAAGTTACTCAACTATGCTAGAGCCCATAATAGCTTGTGGTTGCACACGGAAGTTTCTAGCATGAATCATCTCAGTTCCCTTTGAGCCTGGGTGGTGGTCCATAGGAAGATCACGCGGGTACCCCGGGATTTCCAAAAAAAATAAAGACAACACTGGGTTCCCCAGGTGCCTCAATCCACCCAGTTGTTTGATTAAGTTGCCACCTTAAGTTGAACCATTAATTAACAATTTCTCATCTGTCATGGATTTCACTCAAACCCGAACCACGTCTACGAGCATAGCATAGCAATATAAGCAATACGTAGAAGTAACTCCCAAGGGTTTGAATATAACATGACAATAGGTTCTACCTCAACACTACTTCCCAACCCACAAGTTAATGACATCCTAATCATGCAATGTTTGAGGATTGAAACTAATGCATAAAAACTGGATAGGAAAATAGTATGATCAATGTGTTACTTGCCTTGCTGACGATTCGCGAATCCTAGAGACTCGCAGTAACACGCTTCGCACTACGGAAATTCTATCGCAAGCAAACAATAACATACATGAGTAACAGGCAACGATGCACAAGTAAAACTCAAATAAGATAGGTTGACCACAAAGTTCAACTTAAGAACTCCGGTACACAAGAAGAATCAAATCGAACAAAGCAACGAAACTCAACGGCGAACGAAAGAAGCTTCGTTTACTAATCTGAACTTAGGTCAAATTTTACAGCAGGAAAAACTTGTTTGAGTTGATTAATCGGAAAGAGGGTTTCGAGACGAAACCCCAGGCGCTTGAATCGCCTGATTCCGACAAACGAGTGAAAAGATAAACAGAAACTAAGATCGGATCCGAAATCATGATCAGAAAAATCGCGGAATAAATCCGAGAAAAAGAAAAACGATGAACAGGTTAAAAACGAACGTTCGTTAACTGGATCTAAACGAAGAACGCGTTCATTAAAATGAACGAACAAGCGAACGCTCGCTAATTAAATAAACCGGAGAAAAACCGATCTATTTAAAAAAACGAAAACTAGGGTTTCGAAAAGAAAAAAAATGAACGGTTTCTTAAAAAACCGGTGGTCGGATCCGGCGGCTACCTCCGGCGAGGGGCTCCGGCGAGGTGGGCTTGGGCGGCGGGACGGCGGCTCGCAGGGCGACGGGGTCGGCGGCGGCGGCGGCGCGGCAAGCGGCAACGGCGGCAAGCGCGGGTGGCGGCGGCTGCGGGCGGTGGGGCTGCCGGTGGTGGTGGTGGTGGTGTTGGGGCTCGGGTGGCGGCGTATATAAAGGGGCGGGGTGGGGCGGCTTGGAGGAGGGGGCAAGGCGCGGCGGAGGCGGAGTTCGGCTCGGACTCCAGTCCGAGTCGGCGGCGGTGGCGCGCGCTGCGGGAGGCGGCGGCGGGCGGCTAGGCTGGCCTGGCTCGGCTGGGCCTTAGGCCCAGTCGAGCGCGCAGTTTTTTTTTAAATAGTTCCGCTGACAGAAGAAAAATCCTAGAAAAATAAATAAAAATCCAAAAATGACAAAACAAATTTTCACCGTCTAAATAAAATATTTAGGACGAGATGAACATTTTCCTGGCCCTAAAATGCAATTTTGAAAATGTGCAATTTTTCTAATGCAAATAAAATCCGAATAAAACCAAATAAAATCCAATAAATGATTTTAATATTTTTCCTCCAATATTTCAATTATTTTGGAGAAGTCATATTATCTTGACTCATTTAATTCAATATTAAATATTTTTCGGAGAGAAAAATTATTAAAATCAAAATCCTCGTTTCATTATTTGATAAAAATCAAATATGAAAACAGGAAAATCCCCAACTCTCTCCATGGGTCCTTGAGTTGCTTAGGATTTCGAGGATTGCGTAACGGAATTGCAATAAATCACTATATGCATGGATGATCTATGTATAACATTCCAAATTGAAAATTTGGGATGTTACAATGTTGGAGGCACTCGTTGTTTCGAGCAAGCCATGGATTGATGCTTGTTGGTGGAGGGGGAGTATAAACTTTATCATTCTATTTGGGAACCGCCTATAGTGTGACATGGAAGATATCGCCATCTCTTAGTTGCTATGTTGACAATGAAAGTATATACCGCTCAAAATATTATTTATCTCTATTTCAAAACCGAGCTCTGGCACCTCTGCAAATCCCTGCTTCCCTCTGCGAATGGCCTATCTATTTACTTTTATGTTGAGTCATCACCCTCTTATTAAAGAGCACTAGCTGGAGAGCACAGCTGTCATTTGCATTCATCACTATTAATCTATGTTGGGTGTGACTATGATAGGATCTCTTTTACCAGGAATTAAAATGTCTAGTCAGCCCTTGATCTTTAAAGGTGCTCTGCATTTATGTTTTGCGGTCTCAGAAAGGGCTAGCGAGATACCATCTTGTTATATCATATTACGATTGTTTTGAGAAAGTGTTGCCATCCGAGATTATTATTATGGCTCGCTAGTTGATTATGCTATTGATATGAGTAATTATGAGACCTGAGAATTATTGCAAATGTGGTTAGTTATAATCTTTGCTGAAAACTTGAATGCTAGCTTGACATATTTACAACAACAAGAGCAAACCGAGTTTGTAAAAGTTTTTCTTTATTTCTTTCAGTTTGTCAACTGAATTGCTTGAGGACAAGCAAGGGTTTAAGCTTGGGGGAGTTGATACGTCTCCATCGTATCTACTTTTCCAAACACTTTTGCCCTTGTTTTGGACTCTAACTTGTATGATTTGAATGGAACTAACCCAAACTGACGTTGTTTTTAGCAGAATTGCCATGATGTTGTTTTATGTGCAGAAAGCAAAAGTTCTCAGAATGACCTGAAACTCCACGGTATGTCTTATAAAAAATAATAAAAAATCCTTGCCAAAGATGAAGACCAGGGGGCACACCCTGTCCATGAGGGTGGGGGACGCGCCCCCCTACCTCGTGGCCCCCCTGGAAACCTTCCGACTCCAACTCTATATATTGGCTTTCGGGGAGAAAAAAATAGAGGAGAAGAAATCATTGCGTTTTATGATACGGAGCCGCCGCCAAGCCCTAAAACCTCTCATGAGGGCTGATCTGGAGTCCGTTCGGGGCTCCGGAGAGGGGGATTCATCGCCGTCGTCATCATCAACCATCCCCCATCACCAATTTCATGATGCTCACCGTCGTGCGTGAGTAATTCCATCGTAGGCTTGCTGGACGATGATGGGTTGGATGAGATTTATCATGTAATCGAGTTAGTTTTGTTAGGGTTTGATCCCTAGTATCCATTATGTTCTAAGATTGATGTTGCTATGACTTTGCTATGCTTAATGCTTGTCACTAGGGCCCGAGTGCCATGATTTCAGATCTGAACCTATTATGTTTTCATGAATATATGTGAGTTCTTGATCCTATCTTGCAAGTCTATAGTCACCTACTATGTGTTATGACCCGACAACCCCGAAGTGACAATAATTGGGACCACTCCCGGTGATGACCATAGTTTGAGGAGTTCATGTATTCACTATGTGCTAATGCTTTGTTCCGGTACTCTATTAAAAGGAGGCCTTAATATCCCTTAGTTTCCAATAGGACCCCGCTGCCACGGGAGGGTAGGACAAAAGATGTCATGCAAGTTCTTTTCCATAAGCACGTATGACTATATTAGGAATACATGCCTACATTACATTGATGAATTGGAGCTAGTTCTGTGTCACCCTATGTTATGACTGTTACATGATGAACCACATCCGGCATAATTATCCATCACTGATCCGGTGCCTACGAGCTTTCCATATACTGGTTTACGCTTATTTACTTTCCCGTTGCTGCTGTTACAATCACTACAAAATACCAAAAATATTACTTTGCTTTCATTACTCTTTTGTTACCGCTACCACCACTATCATATTACTTTGCTACTAAACACTTTGCTATAGATATTAAGTTTCCAGGTGTGGTTGAATTGACAACTCAGCTGCTAATACTTGAGAATATTCTTTGGCTCCCCTTGTGTCAAATCAATAAATTTGGGTTGAATACTCTACCCTCGAAAACTGTTGCGGTCCCCTATACTTGTGGGTTACCAAGAGTTGTACACTTGTTGCATCTCTTTTTACTCTACATGTTATATATATTGTCCACTGAGCACTCGTAGTAACGGGAAATACGATTATTTTATCCTACTATATGACAAGCAGTGAGATACTAGGCAACTTAGCTATCCGTGATGGACTCTCTTGAACGCCATCATTATTTATCTCTGCGCGTTTGAGCTGTGCATTTGTCGATGGGCCTGGGAGTTGAGCTAGTATGGCAGTGGCCTGGGTCCAAAGTAATAGAAGTAGCACAAAAACATTTTTTTAGTGTAGGATTTTCCTTGCTCAAGCCTTCCTACTAGAATCGCCAGTGCTTGAAAGGAAAAGTGAATGAAAAACATCGGAATTGGAAAGTTTCCTATGGTACTACTTTTCATGAATTTGGTGCAAAGGAATGGAGCAAAGGAAAACTGTAGAATTTGTTCCTTTAGTGTCTCCTTGAAAGAAAAATCCGTAGGAATTCTAATTTCGACTTCTCCTCCTTTCCATATTCCTATTCATCAAGCACAAGACTAAGAGATAGTAGCATAGTAGCATTATAACCATACATTTTCTTGTGGTTTGACTTAATCTCACCATGCTTTTTTGCATCATGTGATCTTCCAATTGTTGTGAATCAAACACCCAGATTGGCAGAAATCCTGTGTTTTTAAATTCTCTGTTTTGCACGTGCATTCCTATCCTATTCCTGTCTATTTCCTATCCCTGCATTGTTAGAATCCTCAAATTCAAACAAGCCCTTACTCAATTACTTCTGTTACAGATATGTGTCAAAGAAAACCTTGTATGGTTTGTCCTGCTCCTGCGGCGCTGTGTTCCACTCCAGCTCAGCTGCTCCAATGATGGAAGGGTTCACCACAGCAGGGATCCGCTCCCCGGACTGTCTTTCGCTGCCTCAGATCTTCTTCCCCGCCGCCGGCAGCCACGACAACTGCATTACCATCATCAACTGAGCAGATGACCTTGAGAACTACACGGGTCCGCAAGAGAGGTCGCACTCTTCCGTGTCTACTTACGTTATGCATTACTTAATATGATGACATGCTACATTATCGTCATGTCCACCTATTAGACTCCGAGTCAGGTCCAAACTAATGCTGAAACTTGAGTTTTTAAATGGTTGTGGGGTACATATTGGGGCAGCAATCAGTACTATCAGTCTACTATCTAGTTAATCTCTGGTGTCTACTATGAGTTTCATGTTGGGTGCAAACAAACATTAAAGGAGCCATTATCTGTATTTTTAACTAAAGCTATTATCTGCCTGCTATCATTGGTTTTGGGTCTATCCACAGTTTGCTACCATCACTCTGGATTTGTGCATGCACTCCTTACATAATCTCACTATGTTTTATTCCTATGCATGCCAGTTATTGTACACAATGGAACTGATCATGTAGAGCAAAAGAGACGAGCCTTGCGTGGCAATAAAATTTCATGCAGACGTCGTTCCATGGTGGGCGCAAAGGCAGCCCCCCCTCCACCCATTTCGGATCGTAATCAAGAGGAAGATAACTGTTCTGAGGGGGATTCAGAAGGAGAAGACCACTCCTATTTACCCCATGAGGTCTTCGCTCTAACTTGGCATGCTGATGTTGGTAATATCATGCATATGGTGCCTTGCATTGCTTACTGTATACATTAAAGATGTCATCTGCTTAGTTTAGACATGCTTTGTGTCAATGCCAGCTGTTTAGTTTCTTTATCGTATATGTGAATCATGCAATGCCATCTTGTCTAGCCAGGCATCATATATGTTAATTTTGCAATGCCACCCTGGTTAGCCAGTCATCTTATATGTGAATTATATCATGCCATCATTTTTTTATTACGTGTTAAATTTGTCAACAATTTAAGTACATTCAATTACTCTTCCTGTGCATCAGCCATTCGGCACGGTCATGGAAAAATCTGGAGTGGAAACAAGGTCTTCAGAGCAGACAATGCTATCTAACGAAGCGCATGTCTTGCTGGTTACCGATAGCTCCTCAGAGGAGGATTCAGAGACAGATGACCAGTCATATCCCCCCCAGGTGCATGCCCTAACTTGGCAGGGTTATGTTGCTCATATCGTGCGTATGGTATCTTGCATTGCTATGTCATTTGCTTAGTTTAGACATGCTTTGTGTGAATGCCACCTGTTTAGTGTCTAATTACCATATATGTGAATTATGCAATGCCATCTTATTGCAAGACATTATATATGTGAATTATGCAATGTTATCTTGTTGCAAGGCATTATGTATGTGAATTATGCAATGCCATGCTGTTTAGGCAAGCGTCATATATGTGAATTATATCATGCCGTCCTTTTTTTGTATTTCTCATTGCTTTTGTCGACAAGGTTTGTATATTCCTGCTCTTCCTGTGCATCAGCCATTTGAATTGGTGATGGAGAAATCTGGAGTGAAAACAAGGTCTTCAGAGCAGACAATGCTACCTGTTGAAGCAGATATCTTGCTGGTTACAGATAGCTCTTCAGAGGAGGATTCAGAGGAAGATGACCAGTCCTATTATCCCCCTGAGGTGTATGCTCAAACTTGGCAGGGTTATATTACTCATATAATGCATATGTTGTATTGCAATGCTTAGTTTTTACATCATATACACAATATTGAATGCCATCTCCTTAGTTGACACATCATATATGCGATTGCCCTCTGCTCACTTCCTTAGTATATAAATCATATATTTGAATTATGTCATGCCATGATGTTTACATAGACAGCATGTATCTGAATTATGGCATGCCAACCCATTTTCTAAAGACATAATATAGTTATATCATCTCATCCTATTTACATAGTCATCATATTTTAAATTATGTCATTCTATCCGTGAATTATATCATGCCATCATGTTTCCACCGACGACATGTTTGTGATTTATGGCATGCCAACCACTTTAATAGACACATCGTATAGTTATATCATGTCATCCTGTTTACATAGTCATCATATTTTGAAGTATGTCATTCTATCTTGTTTAGTTAGCCATCATACATGTGAAATTGTGTCATGCTATCCTGTTTAATTAGCCATCATATATGTGAAATTATGTCCTGCTATTCTGTTTGCTTAGACAACATAAATGTGAATTATTTCATGCCCTGTTTTCTTCCCTACTATCCATTGCACCTGTCTATCTTACAATGTATGTACATTCAATTACTTTTCTTGTTTATCATCCATTTCAATTGGAGGGAGTGATGGCAGTATCTGTGGGAGTAAAAACACGGTATTCAGAAAAGATCATGCTACCTGTCGATGCAGATAGAACCACGGTTGTACTTGCCCAAGAACCAGCCCCACCACACATAACCCACACTCATGCAGATTGTACCCCTACCCAGTTGGACAGAGAACCAGCTACACCCCTTCTAACCCCAACCCCAGCAGATAGACACCCAGCTCCCGTTGACACAGCACCGTCTCCACCACAGAGCACCCAAACACGAGCAGTTAGTAAGGCAACTGCAGTGCCCAAATCACGAGGAACGCCACTCCGAACCCGAAGTCAACGCTTAAAGCAGAAGAAGAATTGTTCTCAAGTCAGGTTCTGTAGCTATGGTTCATACTACTTTGCTCTTGCATCACTGTATTTACTGATACCAACTAATTTCAAATTTAAAGGATGCAATTGAAACTCCAATGGCGCAACAGGTATGTTTTAAACCCGTTTCTTCAACATGTTTGGTTGTTTGCTGTTGTAACTTGCTCTATGTTGATTTCAGTTTCAATTGAATAAACAGTTATGTTCTCATGCCATGCACATTACAAGTGTTGTTATTGCTGTGTAGTTTCCCGCACTTATATTCTGTCTATGTTGCCTTGTCTTAAATAGATATGATTTGAACTGTATCTATCTTGATTTGGCAACATAAACTAGAATGATATAGACCATACAGTGACCATACTACATAGATATATGTTTGTTTCATGTTGTTATCCTGTCCACCTTACTACTGAACTGGTTTACCAAAATGAGTTTCATATACTACATTGTAAACCTGAGATGTGTTTGTTTGTTTCTCTTTTAGAACGCGAATGAAATATTGGGGAAGAGTACCCTGTTATGCAATGGTAAAGGAAGTAATGCAGATAAGGTTCAAGATAGTGAGACATCCCTGTTGGTCTCCAAGAAAGCTAATAAAAACTATATTGAAGACACTGAGACAACCCCAAAGTCCTGTCTTGATGTAGTGTTCGAGTTACTACTGGCTACCACTGCTGGCACCAGCTCTTCGAACTCGTTGCCTGAATCAGTTCAGCTTCTTGAGTCTCAACTTCAAGTTGAAAGACATCGATCAGATGTTATGCGACAGGAAGCCGGAGGACTGAGGAAGTCCCTGCAGAATTCAGATGCATACTTTCTGGTGCAACAGCAAACGCTGGAGGACTTAAGCGCCAAACAAGAGAAAGTTAATAAGCTTGCTAAGCATCTTGCCAACATTATGGGTACCCAGGATATTGTTTCTTGAGCTCTTCTGAAGTGGTTTCAGTTCTGGACTTGTTTTGCTGCGGCGTTTATATGCTGCTGTGTTCCCTATATTTGCACTGGTGGCGAACTTTGATGCCCAGTGGATGTAATATGTGTAATAGCCGTGATAGCCTAGCGTTAGTTGCTTGCTTATTTATTTCCTTGTTGTCTTGTTTATTTGTTTGCTTGTAGTCATTGCAGTTCTTTTTCCGTGGTTAGCTAGTGGCTGCAATAACCTATTTTTTAAAACTAGGCCACAATAACCATGGGCTAATATTTACTGTAGTGACACCGGGCCTCCTACTGGCTGTAGAAATAGTGGGCCTTCTACGGGCCGTAGAAACAATGGGCCTTCTACGGGCCGTTGAAACAATGGGCCTTCTGCGGGCCGTATCATCAATGGGCCTTATACGGGTTGTATGATCGATTGGCCAAACATGGGCCAAACAGACCGCATTATGGCCGTAAATGGGCTAGAGTTGGAATCATCCATTCATGGGCCGACCATAACGGGCCATCGTTAATAGGCCGTATTTGATGACGCTACGAAAACGGCCCAACGTATTAACGGACCACAAACGGGCCGACTGTAACCACAGGCTGAATTTGGCCCACAAGCAGAAAATGACAATAAGGGGCCGTAAGTAAACGAATGCTGGAAATGAGCCCAAGAATAAATGGGCTCTGAGAAGGCCGAAAGATAACATGGGCTGGAAACGGTCCAACGGAATAACGGGCCGTTAATGGGTATAAACTGATACACTGTTCATTACGGGCCAGTTTCACCACGGGCCATTAATGGGTGTAAAGTGATACACTGTTCATTACGGGCCGGTTTCACCACGGGCCGTTAATAGGCCAAGAGTTACATAGGGCCTCATATGGGCAAAAAGACGTCATGGGCCATACATGCGCCAGAAGTGAAAACAGGCTGGAATCATATTGGATGGCCCAGATGACGCTGTTGGGCCTAATTCGGATAGGGCGTAACGGGCCTTGGGTTAGCGGGCTGTAAATGGGCTATATGCAAACATGCCGTTAACATGCTTTCCATGGGCCAGTCCGCCACCTTTTGACCAAGTCAAACGGCCCGGCCTTTTCACAGGGATGGGCCTCTGCTGGGCCGTGCCATGTGTCGACGTATCATAGGCGCCTTCCGTCCAATGAGTGGATGACATCTCTCCCAACGATGAGCCGACACGTGTTTCGTCCGGCCAATAAGAATTTTACACGTGGAAATTTCCCATTGGTCGAGGCTGTTAACGGGTTATCGGATCCAAAACCCGACCCGATAGCTTAACGGCGTTCCGTTATGGTGGATGCCACGTGTCGGTCACCCTTGACGAAAGCACTTCTGTGACGCGCGATTTATCGTCATGGAAGTGGACACTTCCGTGATGATAACTTTGGTAATGTCATGGAACACTTCTACGTCAGCACATGTATGACTATCTTGATTCTGTCATAAATTTGTCATGGATGTACATGCATGACAAAAAAACGCGACCTACTGTGACAAACACGTATCATCATGGAAGTGTATTTTTTTGTAGTGAGCCAACGTGCACCTAGCCACTACATTCCAACAATGAGTAGCTCCATGAATCTGGTGCCCCACACAGTCCACATGAGCTGGAGTTGGTCATGTGTGGTGGGCTCTCATGTCCTCAGTCGGGATAGAATGCTTTGATAGTCTCCATAGAAACATTCATATATTTGAAGGAACTTCAGCCTTCAATAGCAGTTTCCATGATTTTTCCTCCATGATATTGCTTGATGATTCGGCAGTGCCCTCTAGCCATGCTTCACGATGTTGCTTGGTCATCACAAGCATTTTATATGCAGATTTCACAAAAAAATACTGCTTCTCTCAGAATTCCATCGCCAGAAGTCCTCCAAGTTCCTCATGCACAAAGGAATTCCCATGATCACCGGGACATCCATGGTCATAAACACTTCTTCTACCCTTTGACTATTCCAAACAGTACGAGTGGCGTCGATCAGTTTAGACACCATGACCGGTGGGTCTTGTACCAAGCACCCAAACAACCTCAACATCTCATCGCGCGGTAGCCAGTTATCCTCCCAAGTGTTTGTCATTGTGTCGTTTCCAATACGTTTTATCAACCCTTGCTTCAATACATCTCTTCCTTCAATGATGGCTCTCCAAATCTGACTAGGATGATTTCTAATGCTTGCATACAATGTAGAAGAATTAGGATAATATATGCTCTTCACGAAACGAGCACTCAGTGATTCAGGTTGTTGAAGCATGCGCCATGCTTGTCTAGCTAGCATAGCCAAGTTGAATAATTCAAAATCTTTAAAGCCTAGACCACCCATACCGTTCGGTTATGTCATCACTTTCCATGAAACCTAGTGAGGTTTATGATGTCCATCCTTGCTGCCCCACCAAAATTTCCTTATCAACATGTTAACGAGCTCGCAAAGCCCCCTTTGGCAATTTAAAACATGACATGGAAAAACTGGAACTGCCTGAGCCACTATCTTCACCAAAACTTCATTCCCCACTGTCGACATTATTCTCTATCCAGCCTTGGATCTTGTTCCATAATCGGTCCTTCAAGTATTTGAGCGCCCCATTCTTTAATGTCCCATGACAATTCTGCTGAAAACAGCGTCAGTCCGGGATAGTTCCATTCAAATCATGCAAGTTAGAGTCCAAAACAAGGGCAAAAGAGTTTGGAAAAGTAGATACATTGTAGACGTATCAACCCCTGCAGGGAAGTTTATCTATTAGAATAGTCATGTCCCTCTGTAAAAGGATGACCCGGAGTTGTATTATGACCTTATGACAACTAGAACCGGATACTTAATAAAACACACACTTTCAAGTGCTAGATACAACCCGGTGATCACTCTTTACAGGGTGACGAGGAGAGGATCGCCGGGCAGGATTATGCTATACGTTGTTACTTGGTGAACTTACCAGCTACTCTCTTCTACATGCTTTAAGATGGAGGCTGCCAGAAGTGTAGTCTTCGATAGGACTAGCTATCCCCTTCTTATTCTGGCATTCTGCAGTTCAGTTCACAGATACTACCCATTTCATTGATACCATTACATATGTAGTGTAGATCCTTGCTTGCGAGTACTTTGGATGAGTGCTCATGGTTGCTTTGCTCCCCCTTTTCCCCCTTTTCCTTTCTTCTCGGATGACGCAACTAGATGCTGGAGCCCCGGAGCCAGACGCCACCTTCGACGACTCCTATTACACCGAGGGTGCCTACTACTACGTGCAGGCCATCGACGACCAGGAGTAGTTTAGGAGGATCCCAAGCAGGAGGCATGTGCCTCTTTCGATCTGTTTCCCAGTTTTTGCTAGCCATCTTATGGCACCTTGTTTAACTTATGTGTGTACTCAGATATTGTTGCTTCTGTGGACTTGTTTATGATCGATCTTGTGTATTCGAGCCCTCGAGGCCCCTGGCTTGTAATATAAACCTTGTATTATTTTATTTGTGTCTAGAGTTGTGTTGTGATATCTTCCCGTGAGTCCTTGAACTTGATCGTACGCATTTGCGTGCATGATTAGTGTACGGTCAAATCGAGGGCATCACAAGTTGGTATCAGAGCCGACTGCCTGTAGGAATCCCCCTTCCAAACTCCTTGGCTGAAGTTGAGTATAGTCATTAAAAAGCTTTTGCTAACATGGTTATGTGGCTTATGGGCCCACATCACCATTGGGTGGTATTAGGATATTTTATTCCTCTTCTATACTTTGAGACTCTGAACTCTCTTATATTCAGGTTTAAATGAATTTACTAACTCTGACATTAGGATCTCGTGATCACATTCACCCGGAGAGCCCCTTATTATAGATGATCGCCTGCTGCACTAGAAGATTCCAAAGTTACTCTATGATGTTCTCTCGAGACTTTGTGCCCGTCGCTTTTGCAATTCCCTACCATCGATATATCCCTATGGATAAATACATACACTTGTCGTTCTTACTTTTATTCCCAGTTGATCTTGTTATTACAAGATACCCCGAAATTCTCTCTATTGTTCTGGGAATACTTTGTGCCTACTACCTTATAGTTCTTTGCCACATGAATACCCCTACGGACAATTCCTCGCACTTATCGAGTATCCACTCATTCCCAGTTGTTCATGTGTTTCACAAAAGTCTTCGAAATACCATTCGATCTTCCAGAAATCCTGAGCAACCTATTGCTCTTGAAATTCTTGCTTGCTTGCATTATGGTTAATCCCATAAGTCTCGTAATCTTATTGGAATCCCTTGTCATTATCATTTTGAGTCCGTTGATTCAATATGATGTGAATGCTCGAAATCCTCAATCAGATCATAGAATTCATCCTTCTGGCTCAGACATCATTTTAAATATGAGCTCGCTCTCGACCAATCAAATTGTCGTCGATTGTACTCGTGAGCTTAATCAACTTATCCATCCTTAATCACAGCATTTGCTTCTGGTCCCTTGATTTGGAAATTATAATTCCTTTTGCATTTGAGTTTTGTATTAGTTAGTTGTTTCTACAATATGATGTCCTTACGTTCTTTCTTCCTCTGGTTGAGCACCAATGCTCACATCAGATCCCTTGACGACCATCGGATCCTTAGTTGGATTTTATTCGACAACGTCCTTCATATTCAATCACTTTGGAAGTTCTTTCCCTGATACCTAATGCCATTGGTAAATCATATTCTCTGATTTGGCCAACCATGCTCTGCTTTCAAACTGGTGATATTTACTCGTGAAGCTTGTGGTATATGTTTCTAAGATAACCCGATGGGTTGAACCTATGCCTTCCTTAATCTATGTGAACCCGAAAGTTTTCACGGGTCATACTTCTCTGGTAATTCACCAGGTAGGTTTCCACACTAAAATCATTTTTATTAGTGTAGTGCATGAATGGTCATGCACTGGAGATGTGGGAGTCGACCTTGAACTTTGTGTTCATGCCCATGGACACGATGTAGATCTTATCGTGGAAGCTTCTCTTAAAAATAAATTGTTCCCTTGGTATAAGTTCATCTTATATCTGGGATTTGGTCCTCTGCAACCGTGGTTCTGACCATGATTGTTCTCGGACAAGTTAAAGTACTTGCCTTCTGTAGATTAGTACGCCTGCCCAACCTCTATTTTGTTCTACCTTCAAATATTACCCCCTGGTATCTCGAGGATATCAACCCATTGCACTTCATCTTATGAATTTCTGATGAAGTAGTACCTTTCCCCATCATAGTAACTCCACGGGTTCTAGGTTATCGTCAACCGAGAACACCGATTTGTGAATCGAATCAAGACTGTGATTCAATACTCCTAGTACTTTGTTGTTGAGAAGTTTAATACTCCATCACTTCATTCCTAGACTCATTGGCTATATCATTATCGTACTGATTTTAATTGTGCTACCTGGTGCATATTCCCGGAGCACAACTTTCAACCCTGAGCTAAGCTTACGTCGATCTTCCTCGCCTTATCGTTCACCTCGAACAACAAGCTTGACTCTGAGTTGGTGTCGTATCCGTGGATCCAATAATCTTTTGTTGCATCAGTTTTGTTTGATGCAGTCGTTGTTCGATTGCTTCTTCAAGGAGCCTCTTGACAAAATTTGTCATGATCATCATCAATGTTTTGACTCCTTTCAGTATATCTAATGAATTCATGATGATTAGTGCCATCCTCGTCCCTTGGTATTTTGAGTTACCATCGGCAACATCCTTACCTTCCTTTCATCACAAACTTGTTCATGTTATGGATGCACTTGCTATCCAGCTTGTATTATGTTCTACCTTGAAGTATTTGAAAGGATCGAGAAGAAGTGTCTAAAGGGGGGTGAATAGACTCCTAGCAATAAAAGTTGCAGTTTTTAATTTCTTTAAGTTGAAGTGGACTTTTAGCACAAGTTCACACATTCACAATACATATCAAGCAAGCATGATAAGAGTATATGAGCAGCAGAAAGTAAAGCATGCAAGTTGCAAGAATATAAATGGATGGGATTGGAGTGAGCAAACGCAATTTGGAGACACGGAGATTTTTTATCCGTGGTTCCGATAGGTGGTGCTATCGTACATCCACGTTGATGGAGACTTCAACCCACGAAGGGTAACAGTTGCGCGAGTCCACGGAGGGCTCCACCCACAAAGGGTCCATGAAGAAGAAACCTTGTCCACCATGGCCGTCGCCCATGAAGGACTTGCCTCACTCGGGTAGATCTTCACGAAGTAGGCGATCTCCTTGCCCTTACAAACTCCTTGGTTCAATTCTACAATCTTGACAGAGGCTCCCAAGTGACACCTAACCAATCTAGGAGACACCACTCTCCAAGAGGTAATAAATGGTGTGTTGATGATGAACTCCTTGCTCTTGTGCTTCAAATGATAGTCTCCCCAACACTCAACTCTCTCTCATAGGATTGGATTTGGTGGAAAGATGATTTGAGTGGAAAGCAACTTGGGGAAGGCTAGAGATCGAGATTTATGTGGTTGGAATGGAATATCTTGACCTCAACACAAGTGTAGGTGGTTCTCTCTCAGAAAATGTATGTTGGAAGTCTAGGCATGTTCTGATGGCTCTCTCCACAAATGAAGAGTAGGTGGAGGGGTATATATAGCCTCCACACAAAATCTAACCGTTACACACAAATCACCAAACTCGGTGGGACCGAATCAGAAAACTCGGTCAGACCGATTTGGTTCATAATGTGACCGTTAGGGTTTTCGGTGGGACCGACATGTCAACTCGGTGAGACCGATTCCATTAGGGTTAGGGCATAACATAATATTGGTGAGACCGATTACACAAACTCGGTGGGACCGATTTTGGTAATAATCTAACCAGAGGGTTGGTCAGGCAAACTCGGTGGGACCGATTCGCTCATCTCGGTTGGACCGAAACGTTACGAAAGGGAGACAGAGAGTTTGCATTGCGAACTCGATGGGACCGATCGCATATCTCGATGAGACCGAGATTATTGCAATAGGCAACAGAGAGTTTGCAATCCCATCTCGGTGAGACCGAGATACCTATCGGTGAGACCAAATTGAATAGGATTTTTGGCAGTGGCTATGTCAAGAGAACTCGGTGGCGCCGGATAGAAAGTTTCGGTGGGGCCGAGTTTGACTTTTGGATTGGGACATATTTGGATGTGATAAAGTGGTTGAGGGCTTTGGAGCATATCACTAAGCACTTTGAGCAAGCAACCCATTAAGCAACACCTCATCCCCTCTTAATAGTATTGGCTTTTCCTATGGACTCAATGTGATCTTGGATCACTAAAAATAAAATGTAGAGTCTTGAGCTTTGAGCTTGAGCCAATCCTTTTTTCCTTAGCATCTTGAAGGGGTTCCACATCTTCTTGTCCATGCCACTTCATTGTTGAACTTATCTGAAATATACTAGGTGAAAACATTAGTTCAACAAGAGATATGTTGACATTAATTACCAAAATCACCCAGGGAGCACTTGTGCTTTCAATCTCCCCCTTTTTGGTAATTGATGATAACATACATCAAAGCTTTAGATAAAGATATAGAGAATAACAAGTAAAGCTTTGGAAAGACATGTAACATGCATAGGCTCCCCCTACATGTATGCAATCATGTAAATATGGAATATAGGAGCATGTGAATGCATAAGCATGACAGAGTAAGCAATGTGTTACATGTATCTTGGCTATATGCATCAGAGCAAATGATGTGAGTGTAGGAAATGTACCTTCATGCTCATGAGTCCTTGCAAACAGTTTGTACATCAGCAAGAAATCCACATGCACATGAGTGTGATGCATGCATATACTTACCTTGTGGTATTGAGTTGGCTTAGGAAGGAATGAACCTGAGTAAACATGGTTAGATAACATAGATACATCTACTAGCCAGAGCAAACAAAAGAAACCACAAGAGTACCAAGATTGGGATGACATGTAGAGAGTGAGTATTGAGTACTCTATTGGATATAGACATGTCCCCAAAGGTAAAGATATGCAATGAATTCAAGGATTTCCTTCCCTTAGATGTCTTGCTCCCCCTGAATCTTGCATGGGATACTGGAAGAAGATAGGGAACAGAAAATCAGAGCAAATGCAAACAATCAAATATGAACATGTCTTTCCCCTCTTAAAGACATGTGACTTCTCTCCCCTTGAACACCAAGCATCTGGGGTCTTTGATGTGATACTTATTTCTCATTGTGAAGAACTCCCTCCCCATGAGTATTTTCTCCCCCCTATAGAAATGACTAAGCTTTGATGTGATCTCTCTCTCCCCCTTTGACATCAATTTCCAAGAAGGGCTCTTCTGGATGTTTGTTACAAATGGGTTCGGTCCTTGAGTCGCAAAGCAAAGCAGCAAGTCGAATGTGATGCTGGTAGAGGATAAGAATCATTGAGTGGAGCTGGAGCAAAAAGAATGCGGGAACAAGTGGCAAGTTGTCTTTCCTATAGTGAAATAGGCGGCACCGAGTTGTTTTCTTCGGTTGCACCGAAAGGGCTCGGTTGGACCGAAAACAACAAACTGGTGGGACTGAGTTCATCAAAAAGAAAACACTTGTCACCTCAGCTCACTAGTCAAGTAAGATCTCACAAGGATTTGCAAGGAATTAACTGAAAGATTTGCAAAGAATTGGATGCAGGGAATGCAGAACAGAACAAAGAAAAGAAAATCTAGATGGAGTTTTTTTGAAAAAGAAAAGGGAATAAATATGCAAAGGACACAATGCAAAAACTCAAAGAAACACTAGAGAACTTCAACTAGAATTTGGCGGTGACAAAGTCACCTATGTTAGAGTGTATTGACTAAGGAGTCAAGTGAGAGCACTTGATCATAAGTCATAGTCATCGTTTAAGCTCGAAATGGGGTTACCATTTTTTGTTTAAGCATTTGATGTATTCACATCTTGTTAAGCTGCTTTGACCCATGTCTTGGGTTAAAGTTCCTCTAAGATGGAATGACATACCTTGGGTGGTAGTGTTGATCTTGATCATGTAGTTGAACTTGCGTGGGTTGCTCAAGGTTGATGTAGTTCATCAAGAGTTGGGAGCACCACTTGTAATTTGAGTTCATCTACCTACATTGGTTAGTTTTGCAAGGCAGAGCACTTGTGTATCCAAAATGACAATCATGAAATTTTATACATATAATTTGTCAAAGGATATGTTGAAGGGTTTCATGCTTCCTTGTCATGAACCACCGTATTGTAGAGACTTGGTGATGTAGAGATTGCTCAAGATGTGAGAGAGTTGCAATCCCATGGATTTAGATTCATCCAAGTACCTACAAGGGTTAGATAACATGCAAGGGTGCAAATATATCCAAGACATCTAAATAGCATCATGAAAGAAATATCAAGGATTAGTCAAAGATTCATGCCTTGCATGTATCCAAATGGAGTCCCTACTCCAAGTTTGAAACATTAATGATGTTCAATTCACCTCTCAAACAACAAAAGACTTTCTCATCAAGTGGTTTGGTGAATATATACGCCAATTGCTTATCGGTACGAACATGCTTAAGATTAATGTCCCCTTTAGCAACATGATCTCGAATGAAATGATGACGAACTTCAATATGCTTAGTTCGAGAATGTTGCACGGGATTGTGAGAAATCTTAATAGCACTTTCATTGTCACAAAGCAATGGGACATGTTTCACATTGATCCCATAATATTTAAGAGTTTGGGTCATCCAAAGTAATTGAGCACAACATGAACCGGCGACAATGTATTCCGCTTTGGCGGTAGATAAGGATACTGAGTTTTGTTTCTTGGAGGACCAAGACACAAGAGATCTACCAAGAAATTGACAAGTACCCGAAGTGGACTTTCTATCAACCATGTCTCCGGCATAGTCCGAGTCGGAATAGCCAACAAGATCAAAAGAAGACCTCTTAGGATACCAAATGCCAAAATTTGGTGTATGTATTAAGTATCTCACTATCCTTTTCACAGCCTTAAGATGACATTCTTTGGGGGCCGCTTGATATTGTGCACACATGCACACACTTAGCATAATATCAGGACGAGAGGCACATAGATATAACAATGAACCGATCATAGAGCGGTAAACTTTTTGATCAACCGGTTCACCGTCCTTAGTCAAGTCAAGATGTCCACTAGTAGGCATGGGTGTATTCATACCTTTGCATTCTTGCATATTGAACTTCTTGAATAAGTCCCTGGTGTACTTTGTTTGAGAAACAAACGTACCTTCCTTAGTTTGCTTGATTTGCAAACCAAGAAATAATTTGAGTTCACTCATCATAGACATCTCAAACTTCTCCGACATTAGCTTTCCAAACTTCTCACTAAAATGAGGGTTAGTCGAACCAAATATAATATCATCAACATAAATTTGGCACACAAATAGTTCTCCATTAACCCTTTTAGTAAAAAGAGTAGAATCTATTTTTCCAATTTCAAAGCCTTTTTCAATAAGGAACTTGGTCAAGCATTTATACCACGCTCTAGGAGCTTGTTTAAGACCATAAAGAGCTTTGTGAAGTTTGTAAACATGATTAGGTTTCTTAGGATTGACAAAGCCGGGAGGTTGCTTAACGTAAACTTCCTCCTGAATTTAACCATTTAGAAAAGCACTTTTAATGTCCATTTGGTACAAGGTGATATCATGGTGATTAGCATAAGCAAGTAAGATGCGAATGGACTCAAGTCTAGCAACGGGGGCATATGTCTCACCATAGTCCATACCTTCAACTTGAGTGTAGCCTTGGGCGACTAGACGAGCTCTGTTGCGGACGACTTGACCATCTTCATCTTGCTTGTTGCGAAACACCCATTTGGTACCAATGATGTTGTGGTTGTTGTCGGGCTTCTCGACCAATGTCCACACTTGATTTCTCTCAAAGTTGTGTAGCTCTTCATGCATGGCATTTATCCAATCCGGATCTTCCAATGCTTCTTCAACCTTCATAGGTTCAATGCTAGATATGAATGAATAATGTTCACAAAATTTAGCCAAACGAGTTTTAGAGCGAGTGATTCTCCCGGTTTGGATATCATTGTAGATTTGCTCGACGGGATGGTCTTTGGCGAATCTTGCTCGAACTCGTGGGAGCTTTTGCTTTGTTCGGGTTGGAATATCTTGTTCATCTTGTTCTTCTTCTTGGCCTTATTCATTGTTGATGTTGTCGTTCTCTTGTCGTTGTGGAGAGGGAGGTTGATGAGGTTCATCTTGGTGTACGTCCTCGTTTTCTTCGTCTTGGTGTGTCCCACTCATGGATGCTTCCATGTCAACTCTTGGTTCACCTTGTCTTGAGGTGGAAGCTTCCACTTGGACGGACGAGGTACTCTCCTTCACCTCTGTTGGACGAATCTTGCCGATAGACAAGTCTTGGATTGCTTCCGAAGGGTCTTTATCTCCTACATCAATTGGCAATTGCTCTACTCGCGAGCCGTTAGATTCATCAAACTTCACATCTACCTTCTCTTCAACCTTTCAGGTGAAATTGTTGTAGACACGGTAAGTGCGAGAGTTTGAGCCATAACCAAGTAGGAAACCTTCATGAGATTTAGGAGCAAATTTAGAACGACGGTGCTTATCAAGAATGTAGCACTTTGAGCCAAATACTCGAAAGTATCCAACTTGGGCTTTGTTACCGGTGAGGAGCTCGTATGCCGTCTTGCCGAGTAGCTTGTGAAGATACAAGCAATTTGTTGCATGACAAGCTGTCTCAGCCGCTTCCGCCCAAAAGTGTTTTGGAGTCTTGTACTCATCAAGCATCGTTCTTGCCATCTCAATAAGAGTTCGGTTCTTCCTCTCAACAACTCCATTTTGTTGAGGCGCGTATGTAGCCGGGAACTCGTGTGAAATCCCTTCTTCGTCAAGAAAGGTATCCACATTTGCATTCTTGAACTCCGTTCCGTTGTCGCTCCAAACCTTCTTGATCTTCACTTCAAATTGATTTTGTTCCTTCCTAGGGAAGTTTTTGAAGATCTTTTGGACCCGCGACTTATCATCAAGAAAGAACACCCACATAAATCTTGAAAAATCATCCACTATGACTAGACCAAATGAGTTACCGCCGAGACTCTTGTAGGCATTGGGACCAAAGAGATCCATGTGAAGTAGCTCGAGTGGTCTTCTCGTGGTCATGATGTTCTTCACGGGGTGACTTCCTCCAACTTGTTTCCTGCTTGACAAGCACTACAAAGTCTATCCTTGTCAAATATAACATATTTTACTCCAAGGATATGATCACCTTTAATAAGCTTATCAAGATTTCGCATGCCCACATGACCTAGCCTTCTATGCCACAAACAACCTTTAGAAGATTTAGCAATTAAGCAAGTTCTAGGTTGAGCCTTTTTAGTGAAATCAACAATATAAAGATCACCTCTACGTATACCGGTAAAGACCATTTTATGATTGTCTCTTCGAAAAACTTGGCAGTCTACTTCAGTAAATAGGACATTGAAACCGAAATCAGCAAGTCTAGATACTGAAAGTAAATTGTACCCAAGATATTCAACGAGCATGACATTTTGTATGGAGCTATCATGTGAGATGGCCACCTTACCGAGGCCAACCACCTTACCCTTTGAGTTATCACCGAAAGTGACATACTTTCGAGGGCCGTCGTTTTCAGCAAGCTCACGAAACATATCTTTGTCTCCGGTCATATAATCAGTACATCCACTATCAAGGACCCATTCCTTTCCTCCAGCCATGTAGCTGCGAAGATTAGCCATAAGACCAAAGTGTATCATCGCATCATCAAGATCATAGTCACTATCATCATCCTCATCATAGTATCCATGTTCTATATCGTCTTGTGATTGATCAACTCCTAGAGAGGGCAATTCATTAGAAGTATGACCATAACAATGTTCATCTCTATGGATTATAATGACTTCAGAAATGATATTGCTAATAATTCCAACATCTCCTTTGGCACGCATGAGATCACGAAGCTCAAATAGACAATCATCAAACTTAGGATCACTAGTACTCATCTTAGTCAAGGCAATAGACTTATGGAAAATTTCATCTAGATTTTTCAAGGAATAATTTGGGAATCGTTCCTCAAGAAATCTCCATATAGTATAGGCACAATCAAGAGTAGGTAAGCTAGCAATCAAATTTTTGGGCAATCCTCTAATGATAAGATTGATAGTTCTAAGATTGCGAATCATGTCAAGATCCTCATCGGGTGTGGGATGCAAAGGGTCAACATGAGGGGCACAAGGGCTAGTAATGTACTTGTTCAAATGATATTCATTGAAAATCTCAAGCATCTCATTTTTCCACTCATGGAAGAACTCTCCATCAAGAATAAGCACTCTATGTCTAAGAATCCCCAATGTAGACACATCCATCTTCCTCCAAAGGTGTTTAAACCAAAGCAATGGAGACCAAGGCTCTAGTACCAATTGAAAGGATCGAGAAGAAGTGTCTAGAGAGGGGTGAATAGACTCCTAGCAACAAAAGTTGTAGTTTTTAAATTCTTTAAGTTGAAGTGGAGTTTTAGCACAAGTTCACACATTCACAATACATATCAAGCAAGCATGATAAGAGTATATGAGCAGCGGAAAGTAAAGCATGCAAGTTGCAAGAATGTAAAGGGATGGGATTGGAGTGTGCAAACGCAATTTGGAGACACGGAGATTTTTTATCCGTGGTTCTAATAGGTGGTGCTATCGTACATCCACGTTGATGGAGACTTCAACCCACGAAGGGTAACGGTTGCGCGAGTCCACGGAGGGCTCCACCCACGAAGGGTCCACGAAGAAGCAACCTTGTCTATCCCACCATGGTCGTCGCTGTAACATCCCAAAATTCTAAATTTTGGAATGTTATATTAAATAATTAATTTGATTGATTGTTTGATTGCTGTGTGAATGGTTGTGTGAAATTGAGTGAAATTTGAAACTTTTTGAAAGTTAAATGAGAGGGAATGAAATGACTTCCCAAACTTTCATCCTTGCATTTGATCTTAAGGAATTTCAAATTCATTTCATCACAATACCCTTGAGTGAAGAAAACATGACTTCTTCTAGAAGCAAAAAGGGTTTTGAAAGATTTTTGAATTTCATTTTTGAAAGCATTTCAAATTTAGAAACTTTATGCAACTCAATGATTTTCATGAGAGAGGATAAAATGACTTCTTCAAAATATAGGAAATATGAGTTGGAAGTATGAAGAAAAGGTTTGAATTTCCAATTCAAAACCATTTGGAAGTTTTTGGGTTTTATTTTCAAATTATTTTTCTCCAAAAATAAAATATATGGAAAATAGGGTAAAATGATTCCCTACATTATAAAAATGGAGAAAAAAAAATAAATTTGAAATCATTTTGGCATTTCAAAGAAATTTTATTTGAATTTTATTTACAGCAGTAGCACTATTTGTTTTATTAGAATTTGTGCGAATTTTATTTCATCTTGTAAAAATGTTCATGTTGAAGGATTTATTTTTCCGGTCATTTTGATATATAATACTCCTATATTTAAATTTCTTTTTATTTTCTAAAATGATTTTTTTCAGGGAAACTTTTAAAAAAAAAGGAAACGAGACCCAGGCGCCAGCCAGGCCAACCGGCCCAGCCAGCGCCGAGCCGCGGCCCAGCTACCACCCCGAGCCGGCCTGCACCGACGCCCGCGCCCGAAACCTCTCCCGCCCGGTCGCCCGCTCTCTCCCCTCTCTCCCTCTCTCACCGACGCGCCGGCCCCACCCTTCTCCTTCCTTCCCACGCCGCGCCATCACCGCGCCATCACCGCCGCCGTCGCCGGAATCCCGGGGATCGCGGGATCCCTCCCCGATTCGCCCCCGCCTCCAAGCCGGGCACCCCCTATAAATACCCAACCCCCCTCGACCCATTCCCCACCCCTCCCCCTCGCCTAACCCCTCCACTCCGCCGCGATTTCTCGCCGGAGTCCGACGCCGCCGCCGCGCCATTGCTCCACCCCGAGCTCCACCGACCCCCCCGAGCTCCACCAACTCCACCCCCGACTCCCCCTCGCTCCGCCGCACCCGCCGGACGTCTCGGCCGTCTTCCCCGACCACCGGAGCCACCGCACCGTCGTCGCCCGAGCCGCCGTCGTCCGTCGCCGTCGCCGCCACCGCGGTGAGTCGCCGGAGCCGCTCGTCGCCGTTCGATCTAAATCCTAGGGCCTAGATTAGATCACGCGAAGGGTTAGGTTTAGTTTAGTTAGACCGGTTTATTTTCGGTTTAGATCGGTTTATTTTAGTACGGTTTAGTTAGACCGGCCCGATCGGTTTATTCCCTCGGGCGCGTTTTAGTTATTTGTCGCCTGAGCGTTAGATAGGCCCGTTAGCGCGTTAGTATTTTCTTTTTTTTTTTTATGTTAATTTTCGTTCTGTTTTAAAACAGAATAGTTTCAATCTTGTAAAATCCATAGTTAATTATCTACGAGGTATTTTTGAGTGATTCTTTTTGCATTAGATTCAAAATTTCTTGAAGTTTCTGATTGTATCTTTAGTTATCAAGTTTGAGTAGCTTAAATTTGAATTTGATAAATTTTGTTCAAATTAGTATTTTGGCCATAACTTGAGTTTAAAAATAGATTTTAACTTGATTCTTTTTGCTACTGGTCACTTGTGGTATTTTTTAACTGTAGGATTTAGTTTGGTAATTTTAGAGCATTTTAAATTAGGGTTTTATTAGAAACAGCACTGTTTTGCTTATATAGTTGTTTTGGTTATCTAATTATTGTTTTTAATTATTTTAGTTAATTCTTTTTGTAGATTTTTGCTTGTTGTTCTATATTTCTGTTAGACAACAGGAGAAAATTTTATTTTATTTTAAAATTTTATTCTCCTTAGTTTTATATGAAAACTTCTATAGGTCATAGTTAGAGTTTTATTAAAGCTTTTTAATTGTTTCTTTTTGCTAATAAAATTTTATGAAAACTACTTTCTGTTAACTTAGTTGTTTTACTTTTTATTTTCTGTTAATTTATTAGTTTAGTGTTTTAATTATTGTTAAGTTTTACTTAGGGCAAGACTATATTAGATGTTTGTAGCAAAGTCATAGATCTTCGTTAGTAGGTTTTCTTTCTAGTTTATTTGAAACTTCCTTGGAATTCGTTTGAGTTTTGTTATTGATTTTTTCTTTGTTGTTTTAATGAGTGTTAGAATTGATTGCTAGGATGATTGCTTATATGATTGTCTGTTTAATATAGATTTTGAACGGAGTGACGAATAGTTCTACCAAGTCTTTATTTGAGTGCGACTATCTTCATCGACATACCAGGCAAGTTCACTTTGACCATATTTTTCATACCAATGTTTTTATTGCATTTAGTGGCACCATTATTTCAATCCCTCCAGTAGTGATATTGAATTCTTGTAGTTGAGTAGAATGCATGAGGTAGGAACCCATCTTCCTGTTACCAAGCCCGGGACGTTGTTTACTTTTAAAGCTACGCTATAGTAGACGGGGTTGGTATGAGTGCTCGGGAGTGGTGTGAGAATGGAGGATTTTACGTCAAAGACGACAACTTCCTGATGGCACCTGCGAGGACAGCATCTTCGAGACCTCAAGACTTCAAGACTCGAGACAAGACTTCAATACACACTACTGGGTGGACTGGTTGTGAGGCACCCTGGAGTACCCAGTGGATTTGCCTAGTGAGCTGGGTTTTGGCCAGTACTCATGAGGAAAGTTCCACCCAGACTCAAAGAGACGGAAGAATACTTCATGACCAGAAGCTTACCTGTGCAACCGCAAGTCACTATGGGCTCTGGCTTGGTTGACCTTAGTTGTGACTCTGGCTGGGACGGTGCTAGCAGATGTAGAACGACGGTAGGATTGGATGAGCACCGGACAGTGGTCAGAGGAACTCTTCGGAAGACCATGTTTCGGTCATCTTGTTCTCAAACACCATGAAGTGCGAGAACGTAAAAAGAGGGATCGAATCTTGCGGGTAAAGTGTACAAACCTCTGCAGAGGGTTAAAACCTAATCGATTAGCCGTGTCCCCGGTTACGGACAATTTGAGTCTCTGGACTTGGATCTATCTCGGAACTCTCAACACCGGATTGATAACTTAATTGTGGGCAACTTATGATGATTTTGGGCTATGGGACATCGGTTGGCGGAACCATGTCATGTTAGAAAACTCCATAGTACAGGCTCCTGATATTCCTTTGTTGTAGGAAAAGTAAAACCAGCTTTTATGCAAAACAAAAAAACTCAGAGCCACAAAGCCATATTGCATATAGAATAGTTTTATCATCAGCTTTCTCTTATTGTGATCTTGCCGGTACATTCAATGTACTGACCTACACGGCTGCAACGTATCATGTTGCAGATATTTTCTTCGACGAGTAAGAGTTACGATACAGGGTTACGGTCTACACTCAACCTGCCGATGGCGTTGATGGGACTCCACACCCGTTTGATTGTTTCCGCTGAGTATTATGAGGTATATATCAGTTTTACGTTATTTATACATGTGATTGCACTTTGATATATATATATTGATGTACTGTGTGTGCCAGCATACTGATCCAGGGATGGCACAGATACACAGAGGCTTGACCGTCTGAGGTCGGGTCGCTACAGATATGGTATCAGAGCACATGTTGACTGTAGGACGTGACCCTAGAAATCGGAAAGCCGTAGGACAGGAAATCTCTAAAACTTATTTTCAAAAAGATCCATTACTTCTCATCTTTTCTGATTTTATCAAATATCCTCTCTTACCTCAAATAGTTAGAATATACCCCTTTCCCTTTTGACCACACGGAGGATCAACTGAAGCCGCTCCAAGAAGGACAAGATATCGGACAACCGATGACCATTTCAGAGTAAAGAGGATTTCACCATGGATTAGAAGAGTTGAAGCTACAACAGTTGAAGACTCCGAAGACTTGAAGAATTGGAAAACTCCGAAGATTTATTTGACGCTTAGAAGACCAAAAGCCTTTTATATACTTACGTTAGATGCGACGATTTGTGAGCTGTCATTTGTTTGATGTTTTTCCGACGGCCACAAAATAAAACCCATTTCTTTAAAACTATTGTTTGTATTGTGTGTATCCCTTTCTATCTTCTGGATCTCATCCTAAAACCCTTGGACCCAATAGATGATGAATGAAGAAGGACTAGTATTCTCTGGACCGATGACGCAACGGGAGGTAGAACTATGGATTCAGAATATGGAGGATCACTTCGGGAAAAATTTGATTGCAAGGAAGTATGAGGTTCAATATGCTCTTCAGTATTTTACCGAGAGTGCTGCAACCTGGTGGAAAATGCATCAAGCCATACAAGGATGCAACGGAGCAAAAACTTGGGAGGAATTCAAGAAGACTCTCTTGAGGTCCCGTCTTATCCGGAAGCACTACGATAACCCAAAGAAGAAACCTTGTGCTTGCAAGATTTGCGGAGAAATAGGACACACCCAGGAGGAACACAAGGATGGATGCCCGCATTGTGAGGAGAATCACCCAGCCGAAGCATGCCCAACTGGGCAAGTTACTTGTTTCTTGTGTGAAGGAACCACCCACTACCCGACGCAGTGTCACGTTTACCCCACGGTGCAACAAACTATTCAGAAGCAGGAAAAAGGAATGAAAGAAGCCCACAAGGAAGGTCTAGAAGAACCTGGGATGAAGGAAGATGTTGAAGACCCCGATGGAGAAGGCCTAATCAGATTCTACTCCAACGCTTGCTATTCATGTGGAGAAGAAGGACATTTTTCCCAGTATTGTACCAAGGAAAGAGAAGAATATCTCAGAGACTTCCCAACAACAGAAGTGAAGCTTTGACCCTCAGGAAATAGAAGCTCTGATTATTACGGACAAATCCAGGAAGAGAAAATGAAGGCATCCTCAGAACAACCCAACTTCTGCAGAGAAGGACCTCAGTCATATCACTTGTTACAGGTGCAAGGATTTAGGTCATTACGCTAATAAATGTCCAGAGAAGAAGCCAAGAACCCAAAGAGCAGACACCATTCCCAAGAAGTGCAAAGACTTATCGGAAGTTAATTGTTTTCGTTGTAAGGAAGCAGGACATTATACTACTAAATGTCCCGACAAGATGAAAGCTGGAGCTGAGTAGTTGGAACTTTGATATTGGTAGTAAGTGTAGTAGGAAGCAAATTTATTTTCATGAGTACAATGAGTTGAGTTATGTAATGGATGTCTCAAAGATTGTAATGAACTCATGAAATCAATAAAGTTAATGTGTCATGATTTCATACGTGGATTTTTACTCTATGAACAAGGAGTTTGACCATTTTCGAGGATATGAGAAATATGGTCTATGGATGAAATTGTGCATTTCACTTTAAGGGTGGTAGTGCCCTGTGAGAACACCTGACCGATGGTAAGGAAAAAATGTATCCCATAGAGTGGAGTTGGACGAATTAAGTCTAAGGATTTTATTTGATATATATTAATTACCTCAAGAGTATAAAGGAATGAAGTAAGATTGGATTTAAAGGTGGTGAAGTTTCGGAATATGGAACAATAGTAGCTCAAATGATGAGTTAAAGTGGTGCAAGTATTGAAGTGGGCCCATAACCTACAGGCCCAGGAATTAATAAGGATCAAGTACTCCCTCGAAGAAGAAATTTTGGAAGAAGCTGTGTTTTCATCAGCATACGTTTCGTAGGAGGTTACGTAAAACCCTGAGAGTTGTGAAGAAACGATAGATGTTTTGTTTGGCTTGCAGAACCAAAGGATTTACCCGAACCCAGTTCGTGGACAAGAGAAATTCTGCCATGCTTGTGAGAATGCCCGAGTGTTAGAAATGCGAGATTCGCTAAACCTTATACAAGGTAATGATTTGGGTGCGGAATGGATTGATCACCATACCGACTTACTCTTGTCATTCGCTCTTGCTATTTGGAATGGTAAATCTGAGTGACTTACCCATAGTAGAGAGACGACGATGTCAAACCTTGTTAAACCATAGAATGGTAGGACGATTTATCCATGTACAGGCAACCGCTGCCAAACGTAGGTTATACGCTGAGATCCAACCCCGACCATTTTCCTGCAGGAGAAACCATGAATTGTCGACCACCATGAGATTTTCGATAGTTGTTTAGTATTGGCGCCAGACCTGTCAGATATTAAGGCCCGGTCTTGGAAGAACCTCACCAGGTTGAAAGGACACGTGTTTGAAGAAAAGGTTATGCCCTACCGGAAGAGCCCCAGAGTAGAAGTTACCCCGAGTATATGGGAAGACCGACACCGTCAACTCTAAGGATGGATTACATGAGTTCTGGTGGAAACATAACCCTACTTTTAAGTGTGGTAGCATAGTAGACCATTCTGATCAATGGATTTGCTAGAAGACCTCCAAACCCTAACCTTTTCTTGCTAGCCCCTTCGAATCTCGGGGACGAGATTCATTTTAAGTGTGGTAGTTTGTAACATCCCAAAATTCTAAATTTTGGAATGTTATATTAAATAATTAATTTGATTGATTGTTTGATTGCTGTGTGAATGGTTGTGTGAAATTGAGTGAAATTTGAAACTTTTTGAAAGTTAAATGAGAGGGAATGAAATGACTTCCCAAACTTTCATCCTTGCATTTGATCTTAAGGAATTTCAAATTCATTTCATCACAATACCCTTGAGTGAAGAAAACATGACTTCTTCTAGAAGCAAAAAGGGTTTTGAAAGATTTTTGAATTTCATTTTTGAAAGCATTTCAAATTTAGAAACTTTATGCAACTCAATGATTTTCATGAGAGAGGATAAAATGACTTCTTCAAAATATAGGAAATATGAGTTGGAAGTATGAAGAAAAGGTTTGAATTTCCAATTCAAAACCATTTGGAAGTTTTTGGGTTTTATTTTCAAATTATTTTTCTCCAAAAATAAAATATATGGAAAATAGGGTAAAATGATTCCCTACATTATAAAAATGGAGAAAAAAAATAAATTTGAAATCATTTTGGCATTTCAAAGAAATTTTATTTGAATTTTATTTACAGCAGTAGCACTATTTGTTTTATTAGAATTTGTGCGAATTTTATTTCATCTTGTAAAAATGTTCATGTTGAAGGATTTATTTTTCCGGTCATTTTGATATATAATACTCCTATATTTAAATTTCTTTTTATTTTCTAAAATGATTTTTTTCGGGGAAACTTTTAAAAAAAAAAGGAAACGAGACCCAGGCGCCAGCCAGGCCAACCGGCCCAGCCAGCGCCGAGCCGCGGCCCAGCTACCACCCCGAGCCGGCCTGCACCGACGCCCGCGCCCGAAACCTCTCCCGCCCGGTCGCCCGCTCTCTCCCCTCTCTCCCTCTCTCACCGACGCGCCGGCCCCACCCTTCTCCTTCCTTCCCACGCCGCGCCATCACCGCGCCATCACCGCCGCCGTCGCCGGAATCCCGGGGATCGCGGGATCCCTCCCCGATTCGCCCCCGCCTCCAAGCCGGGCACCCCCTATAAATACCCAACCCCCCTCGACCCATTCCCCACCCCTCCCCCTCGCCTAACCCCTCCACTCCGCCGCGATTTCTCGCCGGAGTCCGACGCCGCCGCCGCGCCATTGCTCCACCCCGAGCTCCACCGACCCCCCCGAGCTCCACCAACTCCACCCCCGACTCCCCCTCGCTCCGCCGCACCCGCCGGACGTCTCGGCCGTCTTCCCCGACCACCGGAGCCACCGCACCGTCGTCGCCCGAGCCGCCGTCGTCCGTCGCCGTCGCCGCCACCGCGGTGAGTCGCCGGAGCCGCTCGTCGCCGTTCGATCTAAATCCTAGGGCCTAGATTAGATCACGCGAAGGGTTAGGTTTAGTTTAGTTAGACCGGTTTATTTTCGGTTTAGATCGGTTTATTTTAGTACGGTTTAGTTAGACCGGCCCGATCGGTTTATTCCCTCGGGCGCGTTTTAGTTATTTGTCGCCTGAGCGTTAGATAGGCCCGTTAGCGCGTTAGTATTTTCTTTTTTTTTTTATGTTAATTTTCGTTCTGTTTTAAAACAGAATAGTTTCAATCTTGTAAAATCCATAGTTAATTATCTACGAGGTATTTTTGAGTGATTCTTTTTGCATTAGATTCAAAATTTCTTGAAGTTTCTGATTGTATCTTTAGTTATCAAGTTTGAGTAGCTTAAATTTGAATTTGATAAATTTTGTTCAAATTAGTATTTTGGCCATAACTTGAGTTTAAAAATAGATTTTAACTTGATTCTTTTTGCTACTGGTCACTTGTGGTATTTTTTAACTGTAGGATTTAGTTTGGTAATTTTAGAGCATTTTAAATTAGGGTTTTATTAGAAACAGCACTGTTTTGCTTATATAGTTGTTTTGGTTATCTAATTATTGTTTTTAATTATTTTAGTTAATTCTTTTTGTAGATTTTTGCTTGTTGTTCTATATTTCTGTTAGACAACAGGAGAAAATTTTATTTTATTTTAAAATTTTATTCTCCTTAGTTTTATATGAAAACTTCTATAGGTCATAGTTAGAGTTTTATTAAAGCTTTTTAATTGTTTCTTTTTGCTAATAAAATTTTATGAAAACTACTTTCTGTTAACTTAGTTGTTTTACTTTTTATTTTCTGTTAATTTATTAGTTTAGTGTTTTAATTATTGTTAAGTTTTACTTAGGGCAAGACTATATTAGATGTTTGTAGCAAAGTCATAGATCTTCGTTAGTAGGTTTTCTTTCTAGTTTATTTGAAACTTCCTTGGAATTCGTTTGAGTTTTGTTATTGATTTTTTCTTTGTTGTTTTAATGAGTGTTAGAATTGATTGCTAGGATGATTGCTTATATGATTGTCTGTTTAATATAGATTTTGAACGGAGTGACGAATAGTTCTACCAAGTCTTTATTTGAGTGCGACTATCTTCATCGACATACCAGGCAAGTTCACTTTGACCATATTTTTCATACCAATGTTTTTATTGCATTTAGTGGCACCATTATTTCAATCCCTCCAGTAGTGATATTGAATTCTTGTAGTTGAGTAGAATGCATGAGGTAGGAACCCATCTTCCTGTTACCAAGCCCGGGACGTTGTTTACTTTTAAAGCTACGCTATAGTAGACGGGGTTGGTATGAGTGCTCGGGAGTGGTGTGAGAATGGAGGATTTTACGTCAAAGACGACAACTTCCTGATGGCACCTGCGAGGACAGCATCTTCGAGACCTCAAGACTTCAAGACTCGAGACAAGACTTCAATACACACTACTGGGTGGACTGGTTGTGAGGCACCCTGGAGTACCCAGTGGATTTGCCTAGTGAGCTGGGTTTTGGCCAGTACTCATGAGGAAAGTTCCACCCAGACTCAAAGAGACGGAAGAATACTTCATGACCAGAAGCTTACCTGTGCAACCGCAAGTCACTATGGGCTCTGGCTTGGTTGACCTTAGTTGTGACTCTGGCTGGGACGGTGCTAGCAGATGTAGAACGACGGTAGGATTGGATGAGCACCGGACAGTGGTCAGAGGAACTCTTCGGAAGACCATGTTTCGGTCATCTTGTTCTCAAACACCATGAAGTGCGAGAACGTAAAAAGAGGGATCGAATCTTGCGGGTAAAGTGTACAAACCTCTGCAGAGGGTTAAAACCTAATCGATTAGCCGTGTCCCCGGTTACGGACAATTTGAGTCTCTGGACTTGGATCTATCTCGGAACTCTCAACACCGGATTGATAACTTAATTGTGGGCAACTTATGATGATTTTGGGCTATGGGACATCGGTTGGCGGAACCATGTCATGTTAGAAAACTCCATAGTACAGGCTCCTGATATTCCTTTGTTGTAGGAAAAGTAAAACCAGCTTTTATGCAAAACAAAAAAACTCAGAGCCACAAAGCCATATTGCATATAGAATAGTTTTATCATCAGCTTTCTCTTATTGTGATCTTGCCGGTACATTCAATGTACTGACCTACACGGCTGCAACGTATCATGTTGCAGATATTTTCTTCGACGAGTAAGAGTTACGATACAGGGTTACGGTCTACACTCAACCTGCCGATGGCGTTGATGGGACTCCACACCCGTTTGATTGTTTCCGCTGAGTATTATGAGGTATATATCAGTTTTACGTTATTTATACATGTGATTGCACTTTGATATATATATATTGATGTACTGTGTGTGCCAGCATACTGATCCAGGGATGGCACAGATACACAGAGGCTTGACCGTCTGAGGTCGGGTCGCTACAGTCGCCCACGAAGGACTTGCCTCACTCGGGTAGATCTTCACGAAGTAGGCGATCTCCTTGCCCTTACAAACTATTTGGTTCATGTCCACAATATTGACGGAGGCTCCCAAGTGACACCTAACCAATCTAGGAGACACCACTCTCCAAGAGGTAATAAATGGTGTGTTGATGATGAACTCCTTGCTCTTGTGCTTCAAATGATAGTCTCCCCAACACTCAACTCTCTCTCATAGGATTGGATTTGGTGGAAAGATGATTTGAGTGGAGAGCAACTTGAGGAAGGCTAGAGATCAAGATTTATGTGGTTGGAATGGAATATCTTGACCTCAACACAAGTGTAGGTGGTTCTCTCTCAGAAAATGTATGTTGGAAGTCTAGGCATGTTCTGATGGCTCTCTCCATGAATGAAGAGTGGGTGGAGGGGTATATATAGCCTCCACACAAAATCTAACCGTTACACACAAATCACCAAACTCGGTGGGACCGAATCAGAAAACTCGGCCGGACCGATTTGGTTCATAATGTGACCGTTAGGGTTTTTGGTGGGACCGACATGTCAACTCGGAGAGACACCATTAGGGTTAGGGCATAACGTAATCTCGGTGAGGCCAATTACACAAACTCGGTGGGACCAATTTTGGTAATAAGCTAACCAGAGGGTTGGTCAGGCAAACTCGGTGGGACCGATTCACTCATCTCGGTTGGACCGAAACGTTACGAAAGGGCGACAAAGAGTTTGCATTGCGAACTCGGTGGGACCGATCGCATATCTTGGTGAGACCGAGATTATTGCGATAGGCAACAGAGAGTTTGTAATCCCATCTCGGTGAGACCGAGATCCCTATCGGTGAGACCGAATTGAATAGGGTTTCTGGCAGTGGCTATGTCAAGAGAACTCGGTGGCGCCGGATAGAAAGTTTCAGTGGGGCCGAGTTTGACTTTTGGATTGGGACATATTTGGATGTGAGAAAGTGGTTGAGGGCTTTGGGGCATATCACTACGCACTTTGAGCAAGCAAGCCATTAAGCAACACCTCATCCCCTCTTAATAGTATTCGCTTTTCTTATGGACTCAATGTGATCTTGGATCACTAAAAATAAAATGTAGATTCTTGAGCTTTGGGCTTGAGCCAATCCTTTTGTCCTTAGCATCTTGAAGGGGTTCTACATCTTCTTGTCCATACCACTCCATTGTTGAACTTATCTGAAATATACTAGGTGAAAACATTAGTTCAACAAGAGATATGTTGACATTGATTACCAAAATTACCCAGGGATTACTTGTGCTTTCAGTATTACTGTCCTTTATGTCAAGGATGTTGTGGGTATTGCTCCACCTATTTAGAATTCTTGGTATAGTGATATTTCTCACCGTCACCATTCTTTCTTGGTCCCCGTGTTGATTCTAACCGGGATACCAACAGGTGAACGGTGTTGTTTGGATTCTGCCCCTCTAGCAACCCTATTGCTTTGAAGTTAATGGTCGACCGTTCATTCTTAGACTATTGGTCATTGAATCACCATTCTAACATTGATCATGCTACCTAACTCATATTTTGGGCGCACCTTTCAACTAATGTTTAATTGTGTATGTTTTCCTTGAACATACATCATTATATTATACCATTTGATCCGACAAATGTTATCTCCTTGTTCACATAATTGTGGAAATCCATCTTGTTGGGATTCTTGGTGAATTGTCGTTGAGTCCATTAGCCAACTCCTCACCCTCTCCTTGGTTTAATGATGAACTCTTTTTAGGAACTCACTTCCATAGTTCATTTCCCCGAGAATCTTACAATGTCATCTTGACAATTTGTGTCGCACCTTTTTCTTCTTAGGCATCCTGACTCTGAGGTATCCTGACACCAATCAGACCCGAACCTCGACCGGATATGACGGTTGGAACATATGTCCATGAGATATAACATTGGTCTTTATATAACCTGGTAAGGTGATGTGATGCTTAGCACGTCGGGCCGGAGGACCCATTGTTATAGTTTCCTTTCCAACAAGGTTAGCCATTCTTCCATGAGGAAACTGTAAGACTTATTCTATAAGTTGTTCCTGATGGATCCTTTGTGTATCCAAAGTCTGACCTTTGCTTGAAGAGCATGCCAATGTTATCTCGAAGCATGTCTGTGGTACTCCGATTTTCAATAAAAACATTTGAAGCACAATGCTAAATTTTCCTTATCAATTATCCAAAGACCATTGTATGGGTAATGTCATGAAATTTCTCTCGCCTTACCTAAAAGGGTTTTCTACTTTATATCTTGTCATGGATACCATGATCTGCTTGTCCTTGGGAAGGATATACCCCGGAAATATGTGTTTAAACACATTTTCCCTTCCGTTGTTCTATTTGATCTGTTGATCACATTTTCCTTTCCATTGTTTTGTTTAACCTTTCTTGTGATCTATATGATCTAAGCAGTAATATTCTTCTGCTTATGTAAACACCTTGGTGTACAACTGTGTCAGTAAGACCCTGTTGCTTTTGTTGATGTCATTCCGATAACCACCGATGGACGAGAACTTTGCCTATTTGTCCGCCGCGTTCAACAAGCAGGAAAATGGTTCTCTTCGTCCCTCGCCCTTGGTACCGGTATTGTTGCCGACATAACTGACAGTCTCTTCTCTGACATGCCTTGCTCTCATGATCATGCAAGATGACAACGCCCTCCCTGCTTTTAACCCACATGGTGGGCCCATAACCCATAATTCCACAGGATCGAAACCTGACTCTCCTATACAACCCCTGTTCCCAAAGATATTCCTCGCGCGTGGTGAAAGTGCAACTATCCCTAGGTGGTTTTGGTAATTCCTAACAACATATAGCTCATTGAGCTAACATCATTCCCAGATGAATATTTCAGAAAAGCTCAATGGATGGCATGGCATGGATGAGGAAAGTGGATCCCTCAAAATTACAAGGACAAAGGATTGGCTCAATCTTCAAGAACAAGACTCTACATTTTATATTTTTAGTGATCCAAGATCACATTGAGTCCATAGGAAAAGCCAATACTATTAAGGAGGGATGAGGTGTTGCTTAATGAGCCTCTTACTTCATGTGCTTAGTGATATGCTCCAAAATCCTCAACTACCTTTCCATATCCACATTTGACCCAAACCTAAAGTCAAACTCGGCCCCACTGATTTTTCCTATCCGGAGCCACCGAGTTTCACATGTCATAGCCACTGCCACAAACCCTAGCAAATCGGTCTCACCGATAGGGATCTCGGTCTCACCGAGATGGGATTGCAATTTCTCTGTCTCCCTTCGTAACGTTTCAGTCCAAACAAAGTGAGCGATCGGTCCCACCGAGATTGCAATGTAAACTCACTGTTTCCCTTTCGTAACATTTCGGTATCACCGAAAAGAGTGAATTGGTCCCACCGAGTTTACCTGACCAACTCTCTTGTTAGCTTATTACCAAAATCGGTCCCACCGAGTTTGTGTAATCGGTCACATCGAGATTACGTTATGCCCTAACCCTAACCATATCGGTCCTACCGAGTTGCATCTCAGTCCCATCGAAAATCCTAACGGTCACTAGGTTTGCTGAATCGGTCCGACCGAGTTTAACGATTCGGTCCCACCGAGTTTGGCAAATTGTGTGTAACGGTTAGATTTTGTGTGGAGGCTATATATACCCCTCCACCCACTCTTCATTCATGGAGAGAGCCATCAGAACAGATCTTCACTTCCAATACACATTTTCTGAGAGAGAACCACCTACCCTTGTGTTGAGCTCAAGATATTCCATTCCTACCATATGAATCTTGATCTCTAGCCTTCCCCAAGTTGCTTTCCACTCAAATCTTCTTTCCACCAAATCCAAATCCTGTGAGAGAGAGTTGAGTGTTGGGGAGACTATCATTTGAAGCACAAGAGCAAGGAGTTCATCATCAACACACCATTTGTTACTTCTTGGAGAGTGGTATCTCCTAGATTGGCTAGGTGTCACTTGGGAGCCTCTGACAAGATTGTGGAGTTGAACCAAGGAGTTTGTAAGGGCAAGGAGATCGCCTACTTCGTGAAGATCTGTCGCTGGTGAGGCAAGTCCTTCGTGGGCGACGGCCATGATGGAATAGACAAGATTGCTTCTTCATGGACCCTTCGTGGGTGGAGCCCTCCGTGGACTCGCGCGACCGTTACCCTCCGTGGGTTGAAGTCTCCATCAACGTGGATGTACGATAGCACCACCTATCGGAACCACGACAAAAACATCCGTGTCTCCAATTGCGTTTTAATCCTCCAAACCCTTCCCTTTACATTCTTGCAAGTTGCATGCTTTACTTTCCGCTGCTCATATACTCTTTGCATGCTAGCTTGAATTGTGTGAAGATTGCTTGACTCGTGCTAAGGTAGCCAAAATCTGCCAAGAATTAAAATTGGGAAAAGGATAGATTTTTATTTGGTCAAGTAGTCTAATCCCCCCCTCTAGACATACTTTCGATCCTACAAGTGGTATCAGAGCTTTGGTCTCCATTTGCTTTGATTTCCATAGCTTTTGGTGGTCATAGCCTTGGTTTCACAACCTAGGAGAGTATGGCGTCTAGCGAGGGAAATTATCACCGTAGAGGTCCCTACTTTGATGGTACTAATTTTGCTAGTTGGAAGCATAAAATGAAAATGCATATTCTTGGCCATAACCCCGCTGTTTGGGCTATTGTGTGTGTTGGTTTGCAAGGTGACTTCTTCGATGGGAAAGAACCAAGCCGTGAAGCTATCACTGAAGAGTTAAAGATGCTGCAATACAACGCTCAAGCTTGTGATATTCTCTTCAACGGATTGTGCCCCGAAGAATTCAACAAAATCAGTCGTCTTGAGAATGCAAAGGAAATTTGGGATACTTTGATTGATATGCACGAAGGTACCGACTCTGTCAAGAAATCCAAATTGGATGTGCTTCAAAGTCAACTTGACAAGTTCAAAATGAAGGATGGTGAAGGTGTCACTGAAATGTACCCTACGCTTGCTCTTATCACAAATGAGATTGCCGGCTTAGGGAGTGAAGAGATGACCGATAGATTCATCATCAAGAAGATCCTAAGAGCCTTGGATGGAAAATATGATACCGTGTGCACATTGATCCAAATGATGCCCAATTACAAAGATCTCAAGCCAACAGAAGTCATTGGAAGAATTGTTGCTCATGAGATGTCACTCAAGGATAAAGAGGAACTTCACAACAAATCAAGTGGTGCTTACAAAGCCTCATGTGAAGCTCCCACATCATTAAGTGAGAAGCAAATCTTCAATGAAGAATTGAGCTTAATGGTGAAGAACTTCAACAAGTTCTACAAGAGTAGAAGCAAAGATAGAAGCTCCAAGTCAAGGTCCTACAATGACAAAAGATCTTCTAGTCGAGAGCGAAACTGCTACAATTGTGGAAGACCCGGACACTATTCCAATGAGTGTACGGCTCCCTACAAGAAAAGAGAAGACTCTCCCAAAAGAAGAAGCCGAAGATAGGAATCACCATCTAGGGAAAGAAGGAGTAGAGATGATCGTTATGACCGAAGATACTCACGGAGAAGCAAGGATTCGGAAAGAAAGGACAAGTCATCAAGGAGCTACACAAAACGAAGACATCAAGCTCATGTTGGTGAATGGGTATCCGGCTCCGACTCCGACAACCACTCCGAGAGAAATTATCACTCTGATTCCGAATATACTCAAGATGAAGGTGTTGCCAGTCTAGCACTTGTGTCAACCAACTCCTATGACATATTTGACTCACCAAATGAAGGAGTTGGAACATGCTTCATGGCTAAAGGCCCAAAGGTATCACACCCCGAGTATGTTGATTTCAATAGTGATGAAGATGACTTGTTAGGTGATGATGATTTACTTGTTGACAACTCTAGTGATGAATACTATGATGAAACGTCAATTAATCATGCTAATCAAGATAAAACGAATGACAATGATAAGGAGAAGATTGAGGCTCTAACTGAAGAACTAAACACTCTTAAGTTAGCTCATGAAACTATCTTAGGAGATCATTGAGAACTTTTAAGAACACATGAGAGATTATGCTTTGAAAAGCTCAACCTTGAGCAAGAGCATGAGTTCTTAAAAGCAATCAATGATGATCTTCATAAGAAAAGTTCTTCTTACATTGCCAAGCGTTTACTCTTATCCACTTACATGCCTCAAGTCAAGTCTAGTAACAAGAACAAGAAAGATTCTTCCTCTAGTAGTAACAATGATCATGTTAAATCCAATATTGTTGCTTCTAGTAGTTCTCTTGATTCCACTAATGATTCTCTTATCCAAGTTACACTTGAGCAAGAAAATATCCTATTGAAGGGAAATATAGAGAAAGGAGTGTACAAGAGCCTTGCTGGGAGTAAGCAATTCGAGGAAATTGTACACAAGCAAGGAAGGCACCGGAAGAATCAAGGTGTTGGTTTTGAACGAAAGTTCAAAGCCAATGGAGTTGAGTGGGAAGAAGATCAATACCCCAAGACAAAGTTTGTTCCTCAACAAGAGAAGTATGATCCTACTTCTTTCAAAGGGACACAAGCTCAAGATGATCTTCCACCACAAGACTACAAGCAAAAAGGCAAGGACAAGCTTCAAGAGGAAATTGATGCATTTGAAGAAGCTCCTAAGACCTTAGTCAAGTGGATTCCTAAGACTACTTCAAGTTCCACTTCATCAAGTACGACTACAACTCCAAGGATTCCCATCAAGATGGTGTGGATCCAAAAGAAGAAGAACTAGAGAGTTCTTGAGGGTGACTACGCCAACATACTTCACTCTTATCATTTTGGCAATAACAAGTGCAATCATCTTGCACTAGTTCAAGGAGTCACAAACCCTCTTGTTGGTAAGTCAAGGGACAAGGTAACCTAAAAGCTTTCATAGATATCATCTTGTGTGTGCATCACTCTATGTCTATGGATATCCTTGTTTGTTCCTTGTGGGACTAACCCATGTAGGTATTGAAAGTGCAATTCACTCCAATGGATAGCTCCAAGTGATGCACATCAACATTGAGCATCCACATCTTCAACATCTACATGAAGTCATCATCGAGAAAACCCAAGGTTAGTTCATCCCTCTTAGGGGGGATATCACATCTAGGGGGAGCTTTACTCTAAGAATTGAGCTAAAGCAACTCTAATGATGTGAACACAACAATGCTTTATGTAAAAGTGGTAACCCCACTTGTGCTTAAACGATGAGTATGACCTATGATCAAATGTTCTCATTTGACTCCTAAGTCAATATACTCATATATAGATGACCTAGTCATCGCCAATTGCTTGATAGATGCTAGAATTGGTTGTGCATGCTTTGCCACATATTTCAATTGCCATTTTATTGTGTGAGCATGTTGAGAGCATATTTTACTCATTCGAGGACATCCACTTGTTGTTTTGATTGATTGGTTTTTCTTTTTCTTACCAAGTGGGTGGACAAGAATGCCTAAGAACTTTCTCTAGCTATCTATGCTTTTCTCGTCTCAAACTCTATTCATGCTACATCACAAAATTTGATCAAGTCAGATTCAAACCACTCTGTGTGAGGAGCACTTGGAGTCCCCGATTTGTCATAGACTTAAACTTCCAAAACTTCTTTGTGCTTTTCGGTCTGACCGATTCCTCCATTTCGGTCATACCGAGATCACTAAGTCGATCTAGTTTTTCACCTTGGTGCAACCGATTTGAACTTTTCGGTCACACCGAGTTGCTATAACTGTCAACAGTTATGCATCTCGGTGCCACCGAGTTGTTCCACTCGGTCACACCGATAGGGTCGGGCTATATATACTCACGGGCAAAATTTTGGAAATTTCTCCCAAACCTCTTCGCCCGCGCATAGCTCGCTCTGCCCCCTGGGTCTCCGGATCGTCCTCCTCGTCGCCAGCCGCCTCCAATCGCTGGTCTCCGGCGCCATCAACGGAATTCGTCTTCGCCGTTGCCGCCGTAGCGAGTCCTCCGTCGAACTAGGGTATGGACTCGATCACTGTGCTATTCCCTGTCCAATTCCTAGCACATTGTGTTCTTTATGAATCTTGCCACGATTGAAACACTCCTATCCAGTCAAAACAATCCTTAGAATAGTTGAGATTCGAAAATTTAGGTTTAGGTTTCCGCCGAAATCATCTCGGACCCACCGGGTTGCGGAACTCGGTTCCACCGATTCGGCCACAGCCATTACACATGTGGTTCTCGGTCTGACCGAGAATTACAAATCGGTGAGACCGAGTTCAGGATTTTGTGAAACCCTAGCAGTCTTGGTGCCACCGAACTGTGACTTGGTCTGACCGAGTTCACTAGTTTTGGTTCCAAAAGCTGCTTCGGTATCACCGAGTTTGCAAATCGGTTGATCCGAAATGCTTTCTGTGGAAAACTAAAACTAATTTTTTGATTCTTTCTTTTGCAAAAATCTCTGCCTTTTGTGATGCTCATCCACTCTATCTCATCTATAAACTATTCACAGGGTCAGCAGTCTGAACTTCAACATGTCTGATCAGAGTGATAGCCAGAACAGATCTGAGGAGCAGGCTCATTTGAGTGAGGGCACTAGTCCCTCTAGCAGTTCTGATGAGGGTAGCAGGAGCACCCCAAGCAATCTGCCCAAAGCTGCCACTAGAGCAAGCAAGAAGAGAACCTCTGAGTCAGAGGATGAGGACTATGTGGCAGAAGAGGAAGCCACATCCAAGAAGAAGGTACTCAAGAAAGAGTATGGCTCAGCTGCAGCCATCAAACCTAGAATGCAGAAAAAGGCACCTGCAAGAAGAGTTCCTACCTCTAAGCCTAGGAAGGTTATTCCTGAAGAAACCATGAAGCTCACCATGGAATCAGAAGAGTAAGCAAGTGGCCATGATAAGAAGAAGAAGAAGAGAGTCAGGACTACCACTGCCAGAGTTCTTGGTAAACCCGGAAGAAGAGGTTGCTGCACCAGCACCTAAGGCACAGAAACTCATGGGAGATGCCATAAGGTCAGGGGCTACTGCATCCAAGCCCAAGGAAGCACCCAAAGCTGCATCTAAGCCCAAAAGTGCACCAAAGAGAAACACCAGAAACTTATCTGCTGCTGAAAAGAACAAGGCCCCAGTGCCTGACATTGCTGAAGAACAAGAAGGACAAGTGCTCAGGAAGCTTAAGCCCAAGATCCCAGACCACAATGATGCTCATCCTGTGGCTGAGGACATGAAGATTAGAAGAGATTCAGGGCTGAAGAAGTGGCGAGAAGCAGATCCATATGCTTCACGAGAAGAACTGCTGTGGATTACAGGTTTCATACTAAGGAACAACAGGATTTCTATGAGACAGTGTTGCTTGATAAGAAGCCCATAGTTTGTGACATGAGATCGGTTGATTGGGAGTACATCAAGGAGAATGAAGAGCACTATCCTGGAGTATATGACAGCTTCAAGGGTTGTGGAGTTGCAGACTTTGTTGGGCAGAAGCTCACAAAGTGGAATGAAGAGCTGATCATGCAATTCTACTCCACAGCACACTTCTATCCAGATGGCAGGATTGTGTGGATGTCAGAAGGAACTAGATATCAGTCAACAGTTGCTGAGTGGGCACAGCTCATTAATGCCCCAGAAGAGCAGGAAGATGACTTGGACATATATGCCAAGAAGAAGATGGATCACAATTCCATGTCCAACATGTACAAGGAGATCCCAAACAAGGCACTTGATACTTTCAAGTTTGGCTCAGTGCATTATCTTCTGTCAGGGCTGCCCACTATTAATTGGATTCTGAGGCACACTCTATTGCCCAAGTCGGGTGATCACAAGATGATCCGAGGCCATGCAATAAACATGCTCCATGTATTTGATGTGCCACAGAAGTTCAAGGTGATGAGCCTCATAGTAGAGACCATTAAGAGAACAGCAGCTGATCAGAAGAGGAGCTGTGGATATGCCCCACAAATTCAAGAGCTGATAAACTCAAAGATGGGCACAGGCACATACCTGCTGGACAAGGAACACCTGCCCATCCATCCAGACTTTGAAGACAATCAGGTTGTCATGAACAAGGATGAACCATCATCTGCACATGCTCAAGCACAGAAGGAGAAGGCCAAGATGGAGAAAGCTGCCAGGATGCCAACTCAATAGGAGGCAAATGAGTACTTCTTGAAGAATAAGCAGGAGCAACTCAGTTATCTGATAGCATCCACTCTGAGAATTGAGAAAGGATTGGCCACCCTGACTCAAAACCAAGAGAGTTTGGAAAGAATCATGGAACAAAAGTTCTATGACCTAGATGTGAAGGTGACAGAGGTCCAGTCTGCTGTGGAACAACTACAAGAAGATATGCAGGAGAGGAAGGGCAAGACCACAACTGATGCATTTGCCAGGGTGCCCAGAGCTCAGAGATCATCTGCAGTACCATATCCTAACACCAGAGCCACCACTTCTGCACCAGCTACAGCTTCTGTTCCACCAGCTCCAGCTCCTACCCCACCAGCTCCATCTACATCGACTGAAGCCTTCGTTCTTGGAGTTCTCCGGACACCACCACCAGAAGACCAAGCCTGAGAGTCGTTTAGTCCTATGCATTTTCTATGAACTTTTTGGTAACTTGTTGCCAAAGGGGGAGAAAAATGTATAGATCATAGGCTTCGAGAGAGAGTGTTTGCATTTTGTTCTCTCTTATCTTTTGGTTGATACTTTATTTGCTTTTGAGTGTTTGAGATACAATGCCGTGATTTGTGAGACATTGATGATCATGTGTTTGATCATAAGCTACACTTAATGCTTGTTGGATGTTACTATCAATTTATCCTAATGTTGATCATTCACTTTGCTTGGTGATGAGTGCATGCATTTAACTCTTATCATTTTGAGCGCTCCACCAAGATGTATGTGACATGGAAGAGTAACCCATGATCCTAACTCATTGTGCATTTGCAGTCCAAAGCAATTCTTATATATGCACAAATTTAGGGGGAGCTCTTACTTATCACATACTTCTCAAAGCGACGATATATTCCAATCTTATTATCATTTGTCGAAGCTTTGATCTATATGTTGTCATCAATTACCAAAAAGGGGGAGATTGAAAGTGCAACTATCCCTGGGTGGTTTTGGTAATTCCTAACAACATATAGCTCATTGAGCTAACATCATTCCAAGATGAATATTTCAGAAAAGCTCAATGGATGGCATGGCATGGATGAGGAAAGTGGATCCCCCAAAATTACAAGAACAAAGGATTGGCTCAAGCTTCAAGAACAAGACTCTACATTTTACATTTTTAGTGATCCAAGATCACATTGAGTCCATAGGAAAAGCCAATACTATTAAGGAGGGTTGAGGTGTTGCTTAATGAGCCTCTTGCTTCATGTGCTTAGTGATATGCTCCAAAATCCTAAACTACCTTTCCATATCCACATTTGAACCAAACCTAAAGTCAAACTCGGCACCACCGATTTCTCCTATCCAGAGCCACCGAGTTTCACATGTCATAGCCACTGCCACAAACCCTAGCAAATCGGTCTCACCAATAGGGATCTCGGTCTCACCGAGATGGGATTGCAATTTCTCGATTTCCCTTCGTAACGTTTCGGTCCAACCGAAGTGAGCGATCGGTCCCACCAAGATTGCAATGTAAACTCACTGTTTCCCTTTTGTAACATTTCGGTCTCACCGAAAAGAGCGAATCGGTCCCACCGAGTTTACCTGACCAACTCTGTGGTTAGCTTATTACCAAAATCGGTCCCACCGAGTTTGTGTAATCGGTCACACTGAGATTACGTTATGCCATAACCCTAACCATCTCGGTCCTACCGAGTTGCATCTTAGTCCCACCGAAAATCCTAACGGTCACTAGGTTTGTTGAATCGGTCCGACCGAGTTTAATGATTCGGTCCCACCGAGTTTGGCAAATTGTGTGTAACGGTTAGATTTTGTGTGGAGGCTATATATACCCCTCCACCCACTCTTCATTCGTGGAGAGAGCCATCAGAACAGATCTTCACTTCCAATACACATTTTCTGAGAGAGAACCACCTACCCTTGTGTTGAGCTCAAGATATTCCATTCCTACCATATGAATCTTGATCTCTAGACTTCCCCAACTTGCTTTCCACTCAAATCTTCTTTCCACCAAATCCAAATCCTGTGAGAGAGAGTTGAGTGTTGGGGAGACTATCATTTGAATCACAAGAGCAAGGAGTTCATCATCAACACACCATTTGTTATTTCTTGGAGAGTGGTGTCTCCTAGATTGGCTAGGTGTCACTTGGGAGCCTCCGACAAGATTGTGGAGTTGAACCAAGGAGTTTGTAAGGGCAAGGAGATCGCCTACTTCGTGAAGTTCTACCGCTAGTGAGGCAAGTCCTTCATGGGCGACGGCCATGATGGAATAGACAAGGCTGCTTCTTCGTGGAGCCCTCCGTGGACTCGCGCGACTGTTACCCTCCGTGGGTTGAAGTCTCCGTCAACGTGGATGTACGATAGCACCACCTATCGGAACCACGACAAAAACATCCGTGTCTCCAATTGTGTTTGAATCCTCCAAACCCTTCCGTTTACATTCTTGCAAGTTGCATGCTTTACTTTCCGCTGCTCATATACTCTTTGCATGCTTGCTTGAATTGTGTGTAGATTGCTTGACTCGTGCTAAGATAGCCAAAATCTGCCAAGAATTAAAATTGGGAAAGGGTAGATTTTTATTTGGTCAAGTAGTCTAATCCCCCCCCCCTCTAGACATACTTTCGATCCTACACGTGGTCTCATAGGTAATTCACGAGCCACCTTCCGAGAGATCGTCAATTCTGGTATCAGACACAAAACTAATTCTTGTTGCGCTGAACCCCTTTCACGCACTATTTCAGGCAACGACGATTGTCTATCTGCTTGAAACTTCTTATGGCACCTTCTTATGGTACCTTCATTTGTTCAACTCGAGAGATACTCACGTGTTCATTCTTGGGATACCCCTAGATGATTTTCCCTTATAACATTCTATCGTTGTAGAGTTGCCCCTTACCTATTCGTAAGTACGATGGAGTCCCCAAAGAAAGGACGGCAACTTCATCATGACGCATCACCGCGCCCAGCCACCACCCTGTCCGCGCCCTCTCACGCCCTGCGCGTGCTCACCGCCGCCCCAGCTCGCTCCATGCATCGCCTGCTCCATGCCGGCTACCCCGTGGCCTCACCACCCCTTGCTGTAGCTCGCGCGCAAGCCCCGCCCCCGCCGCGTGTCCCTCCTGGCGAGCCCCGTCGTCACTCGCCCTCGTCGCTGCCACCGCCAGCCTCTGCCGCGTGCCCCAGCGCGCCCGCCCGAGGCCATGCCCTGCCTCGCCCGCATGCACTGCGCTTTCCTGCCGCTTGTCGTTGCTCCTGCTCCTTGGTACTGCTGCTGCACATGTCGCCACCGCCGCTACCTCCTGTTGCTGCCGCCCAGCCACCACAGCCCCGCCTCCCCACTACCGCTACGTCGTTGCCCCAACATGCGCGCATGCACTCACGCGCCTCTGCACCGTGCCGTCGCGCCTTCTGGTCGTGCCGGATCTGCCCAGAGCCACGTTATCCCGCGGCGCCCACTGCCCGGTAGCCCGCCCCTATATGGCCTCAGGCCTATGGCAGTCGGAGCCCCCTAAAACGAAAATAAAAAAGGGAAACAAAATAATAATAATATTTTAATTAATTAATTAGTACAAAATAACTTAATTAATTCTGCTTAATTAACCTAATTACATAGTTAAGCTAATGAAACTGTTAATTAGTATAAATGTGACAATGATAGGGGCCCCCACCCCGTGTTGACCAGTCAAACTTTGACTAGTCAACTGGGTCCCCCTGGCCCACATGTCAGCCTCTATGTACACCTCTGTGTACATAGGGCTGGGTGCACATAGCAATTTTGCTTTATTTTTGAATTATTAATAATTACTAAAAATAATTAAAACTTTGAAAACTAATATAAAATAACCGTATCTTGGATGAAATTACTTTGTACATGAAAGTTGCCCAGAAAGACGAGATGAATTCGAATACACAACCCGTTCATCCGCCACACGTCCCTAGCATAGCGAACCTGCAACCGTCCCCCTCTAGTCCGTCTGTTCGAAAACGCGAAACACTGGGAATACTTTCCCGGATGTTCCCCCCTTCACCAGTACCGCTTAGTACCGCGTTAGGGCACACCTAGCACTTCTATTTACTTTGTCATGCATCATCATGTGTTGTAGGGTGAAACCCTAGAGGGGATGTTTTCACACTTGGAGGGGGAAAAGAGGAAGAACACACAAGAACACAAGGAGGAAATCACTCAAACAAACCCAAATAACACATCCACTAGAGTAGCATACATGAGATCCACAAGCATACAAGAACAATTCAAGGATAATAGCACTAGGGTAAAAGTTCTTCCCACTAAGTGAGGTCTTGATATCCAAGAGGATTTTCTCCAAGAGGAGGGCTTGATCTCCAAGAGGAGCTTCTCCAAGAGGAGGTATAGATCTCCAAGAGGAGGAAGATGAGCAAAGCTCTTTCTTTGTCTATGTAATACTTTGCTAACCTCTCAAATGAGCTAGGAGATGAGTACTTAAAGGCTAAGGACGAAATATGAGGGAGAGAGGGGTACAAGGGTCAAAAGCCCATAGTGCACGCAGGCACTCTCGGAGGGGTCCGGGCAACCGGGGGAAAGGGGTCCGGGCACCCGGATCGGTCAGTGGCCGGCTGTAGGTGGGCCGGGCACCCGGGGGTTCCAAGCCCGAGCACCCAGGGTGGCGCCAGGCGGCTAGAGGGAGGAGGCCGGGCACCAGGGGGTCCAAGGCCAGGGCACCTGGGCGGTGGCTGGGCAGGTGGCCGGGCACCCGGGGTTGAGGGCCCGGGCACCCGGGGCGTTGATACGTCTCCAACATATCTATAATTTTTGATTGCTCCATGTTATATTATCTACTATTTTGGACTATATTGGGCTTTATTTTCCATTTTTATATTATTTTTGGGACTAACCTATTAACCAGAGGCCCAGTCCAGAATTGCTATTTTTTGCCTATTTCAGTGTTTCGAAGAAATGGAATATCAAACGGAGTCCAAGCAGAATAATCCTTTCTGGAACGTGATTTTCTTCCCGAATATGACCCAGGAGACTTGGACCCTACGCCAAGGAAGCTTCGAGGTGGGCACGAGGTAGGGGGGCGCGCCCTACACCCCCAGGCGCGCCCCCACCATCATGGGCCCACCGAGGCTCCACCGACGTACTTCTTCCTCCTATATATACCCACGTACCCCCAAACGATCAGAACAGGAGCCAAAAACCTAATTCCACCGCCGCAACTTTCTGTATCCACAAGATCCCATCTTGGGGCCTGTTCCGGAGCTCCGCCGGAGAGGGCCGTCATCATGGAGGGCTTCTACATCATCATAGCCTCTCCGATGAAGTGTGAGTAGTTTACCTCAGACCTTCGGGTCCATACTTATTAGCTAGATGGCTTCTTCTCTCTTTTTGTATCTCAATACAATGTTCTCCCCCTCTCTTGTGGAGATCTATTTGATGTAATCTTCTTCTTTTTGCGGTGTGTTTGTTGAGGCCGATGAATTGTGGGTTTATGATCAAGTCTAGCTATGAACAATATTTGAATCTTCTCTGAATTCTTTTATGTATGATTGGTTATCTTTGCAAGTCTCTTCGAATTATCCGTTTGGTTTGGCCAACTAGATTGGTAGTTCTTGCCATGGGAGAAGTGCTTAGCTTTGGGTTCGATCTTGCGGTGTCCTTTCCCAGCGACAGAAGGGGCAGCAAGGCACGTATTGTATCGTTGCCATCGAGGATAACAAGATGGGGTTTATTTTATATTGCATGAATTTATCTCTCTACATCATGTCATCTTGCTTAAAGCGTTACTCTGTTTTTTAACTTAATACTCTAGATGCATGCTGGATAGCGGTCGATGAGTGGAGTAATAGTAGTAGATGCAGAATCGTTTCGATCTACTTGTCATGGACGTGATGCCTATATACATGATCATGCCTAGATATTCTCATAACTATGCTCAATTCTGTCAATTGCTCAACAGTAATTTGTTCACCCACCATAGAAAACTTATGCTCTTGACAGAAGCCACTAGTGAAACCTATGGCCCCCGGGTCAATTCTCATCATATCAATCTCCATCACTTTAATCTTGCTTTGCTTTTTTACTTTTCACTTTGCATCTTTATACCAAAAATACCAAAAATATTATCTCTATCAGATCTCACTCTCGTAAGTGACCGTGAAGGGATTGACAACCCCTAATCGCGTTGGTTGCGAGTTGCTATCGATTTGTGCAGGTACGAGGGACTTGAGCGTGGCCTCCTACTAGATTGATACCTTGGTTCTGAAAAACTGAGGGAAATACTTACACTACTCTGCTGCATCATCCTCTCCTCTTCGGGGAAACCCAACGCAAGCTCAAGAGGTAGCAAGAAGAATTTCTGGCGCCGTTGTCGGGGAGTCTACGCAAAAAGTCAACATACCAAGTACCCATCACAATCCCTATCTCTCGCATTACATTAGTTGCCATTTGCCTCTCGTTTTCCTCTCCCCCACTTCACCCTTGTCATTTTATTCACCCTCTCTTTCTCCTTCTCCTTCTCCTTCTCCTTCTCCGTTTGCCTTTCTCTCGCTTGCCATTTGTTTGCTCGTGTGTTGGATTGCTTGTTTGTCGTGATGGCTCAAGATACTACCAAATTGTGTGACTTCACCAATACCAACAATAATGATTTCCTTAGCACTCCGATTGCTCCTCTTGCCAATACTGAATCATGTGAAATCAATACTACTTTGTTGAATCTTGGTATGAAAGATCAATTCGCCGGCCTTCCTAGTGAAGATGTCGCTACTCATCTGAATAGCTTCGGTTATTTATGTGATATGCAAAAGAAAAAAGATGTCGATAATGATGTCGTTAAATTGAAGCTATTTCCTTTTTTGCTTAGAGATCGTGCTAAAGCTTGGTTTTCTTCTTTGCCTAAAAATAGTATTGATTCTTGGAACAAGTGCAAAGATGCTTTTATCTCTAAGTATTTTCCTCCCGCTAAGATCATCTCTCTTAGAAACGATATTATGAATTTTAAGCAACTTGATCACGAACATGTTGCACAAGCTTGGGAGAGAATGAAATTAATGATACGTAATTGCCCTACTCATGGTTTAAATTTGTGGATGATTATACAAATTTTTTTATGCCGGATCGAATTTTGCTTCTAGAAATCTTTTAGATTCAGCCGCGGGAGGCACTTTTATGGAAATCACTTTAGGAGATGCTACTAAACTCCTAGATAATATTATGGTTAATTATTCTCAATGGCATACTGAAAGATCTTCTAATAAAAAAGTGCATGCGATAGAAGAAATCAATGTTTTGAGTGGAAAGATGGATGAACTTATGAAATTATTTGCTACTAAGAGTGTTTCTTCTGATCCTAATGATATGCCTTTGTCTACTTTGATTGAGAATAACAATGAATCTATGGATGTGAATTTTGTTGGTAGGAATAATTTTGGTAACAGCGCGTATAGAGGGAATTTTAATCCTAGGCCATATCCTTGTAATCCTTCTAATAATTATGGAAATTCCTACAACAACTCTTATGGAAATTATAATAAGATGCCCTCTGAATTTGAGAATAGTGTTAAAGAGTTTATGAATTCACAAAAGAATTTTAATGCTTTGCTTGAAGAGAAATTGCTTAAAGTTGATGATTTGGCTAGGAACGTTGATAGAATTTCTCTTGAGGTTGATTCTTTAAAGCTTAGATCTATTCCTCCTAAGCATGATATCAATGAGTCTCTCAAATCTATGAGAATTTCCATTGATGAGTGCAACGAAAGAACCGCTAGGATGCGTGCTTCCAAAGATGCCTTTATTAAAGCGTGTTCTTCCAATTCCTATGAAAATAAAGATGAAGATCTAAAAGTTATTGATGTGTCCCCTATCAAATCTCTGTTTTGCAATATGAATCTTTATGAAACTGAATATGATCTTCCTTTACCTATAAGGCGTTCCAAAAATTCGGAGTATTTAGATCTTTATGATGAAATTGATGAAAGTGGGATTGAAAGAAATAAAAATTTAGATGTTGCTAAACCCACTATATTGGATTTCAAGGAATTTAATTATGAAATTTGGTCTTTGATTGATTGTATTTCCTTGTTGCAATCCGTGCTAAATTTTCCGCATGCTTATAGTCAAAAGAAAGCCTTCACCGAACATATTGTTGATGCCTTGATGCAATCTTATGAAGAAAAACTTGAGTTGAAAGTCTCTATCCCTAGAAAACTCTATGATGAGTGGGAACCAACTATTAAAATTAAAATCAAAGATCATGATTTTTATGCTTTGTGTGATTTGGGTGCTAGTGTCTCCACTATCCCCAAAACTTTGTGTGATTTTCTAGATTTCCGCGATCTTGATGATTGCTCTTTAAACTTACATCTCGCGGATTCTACTATTAAGAAACCTATGGGAAGGATTAATGATGTTCTTATTGTTGCAAATAGAAATTATGTGCCCGTAGATTTGATTGTTCTTGATATAGATTGCAATCCTTCTTGCCCTATTATTCTTGGTAGACCTTTCCTTAGAACGGTTGGTGCGATTATTGATATGAAGGAAGGGAATATTAGATTCCAATTTCCATTAAAAAAGGGCATGGAACACTTTCCAAGAAATAAAATAAAATTGCCATATGAAACCATCATGAGAGCCACTTATGGATTGCCTTCCAAAGATGGCAATACCTAGATCTATCCTCGCTTTTATGCCTAGCTAGGGGCGTTAAACGATAGCGCTTGTTGGGAGGCAACCAAATTTTATTTTTAGTTTTTTTGTGTTTTTCTTCTGTTAGGGAATAAATAACCCATCTACCTTCTGTTTGGATGTGGTTTTGTGTTTTAATTAGTGTTTGTGCCAAGCTAGACCTATTGGATCTTCTTGGATGATAGTTATTTGATCTTGCTGTAATTTCCAGAAACTTTGCGTTCAGTGCCCGAATTATTAAAAATCATCAAAACGTGATAAAATACTGATTCAAATTGCTGCTTATCAATAAACAAATTTTCTAGGTTGTCTAATTTTGGTAAATGTTTTGGAGTTCCAGAAGTTTGCGTTAGTTATAGATTACTACAGACTGTTCTGTTTTTGACAGATTTTGTTTTTTGCGTGTTGTTTGCTTATTTTGATGAATTTATGGCTAGTAAAATAGTTTATAATCCATAGAGAACTTGGAATACAGTAGGTTTAACACCAATATAAATAAAGAATGAGTTCATTACAGTACCTTGAAGTGGTCTTTTGTTTTCTTTCTCTAACGGAGCTCACGAGATTTTTATTGAGTTTTGTGTTGTGAAGTTTTCAAGTTTTGGGTGAATTCTTTTGATGGATTATGGAACAAGGAGTGGCAAGAGCCTAAGCTTGGGGATCCCCATGGCACCCCCAAGATAATCCAAGGACACCAAAAAGTCAAAGCTTGGGGATGCCCCGGAAGGCATCCCCTCTTTCGTCCACTTCCATCGGTAATTTACTTGGAGCTATATTTTTATTCATCAACATGATATGTGTTTTGCTTGGAGCGTCTTGTATTATTTGTGTCTTTGTTTGTTAGTGTGACACAATCATCCTTGCTGTACACACCTTTTGAGAGAGCCATACATAAATTGGAATTTGATAGAATACTCTATGTGCTTCACTTATATCTTTTGAGCTATGTAGTTTTGCTCTATGTGCTTCACTTATATCTTTTGAGCGTTATAATTTTGCTCTATGTGCTTCACTTAGATCTTTTAGAGCATGGTGGTGGTTTGTTTTAAATAAACTATTAATCTCTCATGCTTCACTTAAATTATTTGAGAGTCGTAATAGCATGGTAATTTGCTTAATAATAACTTGCTTGGTATTCAAGATTTGTGAAACTTTCTTTTGAGTGCGTTGAATACTAAGAAAAGTTGGATGATTGATAATTGTTTTGAGATATGGAGGTAGTAATATCAAAGTCATGCTAGTAGAGTAATTTTGAATTTGAGAAGTGCTTGAGTTAAAGTTTGCAAGTCCCGTAGCATGCACGTATGGTTAACATTATGCAACAAATTTGAAACATGAGGTGTTATTTGATTGTCCACCTTATGAGTGGCGGTCGGGGACGAGCGATGGTCTTTTCCTACCAATCTATCCCCCTAGGAGCATGCGCATAATACTTTGGTTTTTGATGGCTTGTAGATTTTTGCAATAAGTATATGAGTTCTTTATGACTAATGTTGAGTCCATGGATTATACGCACTCTCACCCTTCCATCATTGCTAGCCTCTACGGTACCGGGGTGTCCAGGGGCCTTGCCCACCTTGCGGCTGCATGCCTGGGCTCCCGGGATCCTCACGTCCGGTCACCCAGGGTGTCCAGGGGATCTCTGGTCCTTCGCGTTCTTCCCCCTCTCCTTCTCCTTGGGAATCCGGGTGGACTTGGTGATTCCTCAATGCTTCCTCGCGATGATCTCCGAAGTACCTAAGAATGCATAACGTGTCTCTTTGAGGTAGAACCCAATTCTCTTGTGAATCCGAACGAAACTCGAAGAGGAAAGAATTGACCTTGTTCTTGATGGCGCGTGTACGTGCTCTTGTATTGGTCCTCTCGGTGCTTGTGGTGGTGATGGAGTGTCCATGCGGGTGGACGAGGGATGCTTCACATCATCATCATGCCTCTGTTTGCATTGTATTCATTGTTTCTTCCCCCTCTTCTCTGCGATAGACTACGAGATTGACGTCGCTTCTGCTGCCTCGATCGACTACGGTGTTGACGACCCTTCTTCCTGTACAACAGAGCATCCAGGCAAGAAAACCCCCTTTGATCAACCAGATATTGCCCACTCTCTTCTCCCTTATGCTTGCATTAGGTTTGCTACTGTTGTTGATTCGATAGCTGCTATTCTGTTACATAGCCTGTCATTGTTGCTACAATTGTTGATACCTTTACCTGCTATCCTAATGCTTAGTATAGGATGCTAGTACTTCATCAGTGGCCCTACATTCTTGTTCGTCTGCCATGCTATACTACTGGGCCGTGATCACTTCAGGAGGTGATCACGGATATAAACTATATACTACTATACTGCTACATCATTTGTGATACTGTTCGGATGTGGGGGCTGAAGTGACATGTGGTTCCTCCCAGGTAGTGGTGGGCCTGGGTTCCCGACGGCCCCCGAGTGTTACTTTGTGGTGGAGCGACATGGCAGGTTTTGACTACCTAGGAGACAGGTGGGCCTGGTACTGGTCGGCGTCCGCAGATATTTCAAATAACACGCCTAACAAGATCTGGATACTTGATCCGCGTCTGGCTACAAGCCTATACGCACTAACCAACTACGCGGGAATAGTTATGGGCACTCGACGTCGTGGTATCAACCGAAGCCTTCTTGACGTCAGCGGTTGAGCGGTGCGCACCAAATTGGACTGGAACACCTGCTCTTGTATTAGGGAGGCTAGGTATGCTTTCGGTCGCGTTCGCAACATGCAGGTGTGCAACGGGCGATGGGCCCAGACCCCTGCGTGCTTAGGATTTAGACCGGCATGCTGACCTCTCTGTTGAGCCTAGGTAGGGATGTGACGTGTTGATCTTCCAAGGCCGGGCATGACCCAGGAAAGTGTGTCCGGCCAGAGAGATCGAGCGTGTTGGGTAATGTGGTGCACCCCTGCAGGGAAGTTTATCTATTAGAATAGCCATGTACCTCGGTAAAAGGACGACCCGGAGTTGTATTCCGACCTTATGACAACCAGAGCCGGATACTTAATAAAACACACCCTTTCAAGTGCCAGATACAACCCGATGATCGCTCTCACACAGGGCGACGAGGAGAGGATCGTCGTGTAGGATTATGCTATACATTGTTACTTGGTGAACTTACCAGCTACTCTCTTCTACATGCTTCAAGATGGAGGCTGCCAGAAGCGTAGTCTTCGATAGGACTTGCTATCCCCCTCTTATTCTGGCATTCTGCAGTTCAATCCACAGATACTACCCATTTCATTGATACCATTGCATATGTAGTGTAGATCCTTGCTTGCGAGTACTTTAGATGAGTACTCACGGTTGCCTTTGTTCCCCTTTTCCCCTTTTCCTTTCTTCTCGGATGCCGCAACGAGATGCTGGAGCCTCGGAGCCAGACGCCACCTTCGACGACTCCTACTATACCGAGGGTGCCTACTACTACGTGCAGGCCGCCGACGACCAGGAGTAGTTTAGGAGGATCCCAGGCAGGAGGCCTGCGCCTCTTTCGATCTGTTTCCCAGTTTGTGCTAGCCATCTTATGGCACCGTGTTTAACTTATGTTTGTACTAAGATATTGTTGCTTCCGTGGACTCGTTTATGATCGAGCTTGTGTATTCGAGCCCTCGAGACCCCTGGCTTGTAATATAAAGATTGTATTATTTTATTTGTGTCTAGAGTTGTGTTGTGATAGCTTTCCGTGAGTCCTTGATCTTGATTGTACACATTTGCGTACATGATTAGTGTACGGTCAAATCGAGGGCGTCATAGTCATATTTGATAGGATCATCATCACACATACCTATACTTATATTTATGATCATCTATTACTCGAAGAGATGGTACTAGTGAACATATATGAACATCATTCCAATTTTACACAAAAGACAACCACTACTTTACCTTCACATGCACTTTTTATTTCTGCAATTAATTATTCAAAAAACACAAAATTACTTCGAACAACATGATACACTCATATCTCGTTGCTAGTGAGATTGACAACCTCACTAGAGTTGTTGGGGACACAAGTAATTTGTGTTATAGGGCTGATCATTGAACCAGAACATGTGGGTTCCATGGGTTGATAACCTTGGTTTCTTTACCGAGAAAAATGTATCATTTGCTTCAAATCTTTGCACTTGGGGGGCCAACACTATTGTTGCAACTGAAGAAATAGGCCAAGATCAATGATTAAAAACTGCCTTCCAATCTCATAGACCGCGATGGAAATCTCGAAGTACAAGGTCGATCTATTAATGGTGGAGTGACTATGGCGGTGGCAGCCATGGAAGGAGTAGATGATTATTCGATCTTAATGGTGTCTCTCAAATTGCTTGAACCTCCTTCTCGGTGTCTTTCCCTCCTCTTAAATAGATGCAAACCTTCTGGTTTAGGGTTCCGGGGGTCCAATGAATGGATTCTTCTTGGGCCCTCCTTTACGAAATCTCTTCGATTTGACGTGGCAGCATGGGGATGCCTGGGACGAGCGCCGAGATAATGGGCCATGTTCATACTAGTGCCCGACTATCCTTCTTGAGTTGATGCTAGTGGTATTTCACTTATGGAAATTCTTCATTTTTATGTAGATCTTGGATATGAACTTATTTCTCTCCTTTTTAACTTCATATCTGCAACAACTTGAAAAACAAGTAGATTTACACACCTTTGCATTTATTAGCGATCAGTAGCCAACTTCAAGTGATATTCTAGGAAAATCCTTAGAAATATCAGTTTAACTTAGGAAAGGATGAGCGTAAAGTACACTCTTCACTTGGTGGTTTTGCATCAGTGTGTGCGCACCAAAGGTAGACACTGTCGATGGATGCGGTCAGTGCGACACATAATTCATATGCGTATTGGTCATTGGCATGTCATTACACCTAGGGATTGCATCATAACCAACCTTCCCGGGGACCAAATTAGAGGCTATACTCGATGATGTCTCCAAGGTTGAGACCCAGGGGTTGCGGTCGGCTGGAGCCCGTATCAAGTTGTTTCATGCCCCACATGTGAGTCGGCATGTGGTTTTCTCTATCTTCCATAAGACAAGGAAGTCCCTACACCCGACTCCACAAGTCACCAGGAGGCTCAGGATTACACCCATCGACGCCCCCAATATTTACCAAAGACGAAAAAACACGACACTTTGTAGGCGTCACTGAAACCGGTTTTCTATGAAGCCGGATGTCTCCGACAACAAAGAAAATGGGAGGTCACACACTTTGCACGCCCATGATTTTCTCCTAGGGTCGATGAGCCTGACATATCATGTCATCTCCAACCTCTTTAAGGCGAGCCAACACTAGTCATTTTTTTCTTTCCAGAATACTCAGGGAGTCCCTCAAGACCTCGCCAAATAGTCCAAGATGTCGCGCATGGTTCAACATCAACCCTGACACAACTGTGTTCACGACGGATTCGAGTGCTACTACCGGTAAAACATACCTGGGGTAACCGACCTCCCGGGAGGCCCGCGACCCACCGGAAGGGCTCAACTTGTACCCCAAGATACATGTATTGGTAGATCTAACATGACTCTATGTATTAGTAGATCTAATAGGACCCATATAGCCCTACTTCTCATCCATCCATATAAGGGAACAGTGGCGGAGCTAGCGAATTGCTAAAGCCCGGGCACATTGTAAGCTAAAGTATATTTTGGCCTTCCAAAAATCACAAGTATCACATATCTGATCTATCACAAAATGCTCAATTCTGAAATTTGAACTAACATAATTTGAATCAACACAATCAATGTTAAATTGCATAATTTTTCATTCAATTGCAGAGAATGACTCACCTAATTATTGTGTGTCGCGGTAGCCCTCTTTGACGATTTGGTGCTAGTCGCCTCTTGGTCGCGACTTTGTGTTGCTCGAACACGTGGCAGTGTTGCTGGCACGGCTATTGCGAACGTCGAAGAGCCACCGTCCGCCGGTGCTGGAATGAAATTTCCATTGGAAGAGCCGCCGCCTGGGCACCTACACTTTCGATCGTACGTGACCCTTGCCCGCCTTGCCCGACGGAGTAGTGGCCCCGCCGCGCGCCAACACTCTTGTGGCTCACCGTTCATCGATGACCTCCGGCAGTCCGCCCTCCACCTCCCCCAGTTGCCAGATCGTCGTCGAGAACGGAATATCGAGCTAGGGTTTGGGCGTGCCGCGCGAGCGCCCGTTCTCATCTCCCCGAGTTCGTGGTCTCTGCTCGACAGGCAACAAATCGATCGATTCGTCTCCTGATTTTCTTGAGTTGGTTGTAGCCCATGTTAGGAAAGGGTGCATGATCTCCTGGATGTTCTAAGAAAGGCCCAATAGACAAGAAAATGACCACACTAGCCCAGTTATAGAGCAGTTTTCCTGTTTCCAGCGTATTTTCATGAGTTTTCAGAGTATATGAGCAACTTTTGCGATTCTTGCGGCTTCGGAAGCTCACGGACGTTTTGGAAAGTGGCGGCGTCGAGCCCGGGCATGTGCCCAGGGTGTTGGACGGTAAAACCGTCCTTGTAAGGGAATATAGGGGCCTCCTAAGTCAGCACCGACAATGTCTATCTCAATATCTCATACGAGACACCAATCTTGATCTCGTGTAGTTTCAATTATGATTATCTATGTGTATTCCACCGGCAATGTCTATCTCAAGATCTCATAGGAGACACCAATCTTGATCTCGTGTAGTTTCTATTCTGATCATCTATGCATACTCCATAGGAGCAACCCTATCGAGTGATCTCCCGGTATTATGGACTGACAATCTCGATTCGTGGTGGACGGGGTACAGTCGCCCTCCTCCTACTCCTAGTTCGCTGTTAGTACATGTAGATTTTTAGTTTTTTACAGTTACACATGGCATAAAATTAATGGTCGAACGTCTGCATAAGCAACTACTCCTGAAAATATCAGCGCCGCTGATGAATCAATCCACCCACCCTGCCACCGGCTCTGTAGTAATACTACGTCACCATTAACGACGTCGTTCTCACAGCAGCCGGAGTGAGCTGATCGCCGTTCCCGTTCTCCCCAAGCATTTGCAACCGAGCACGAGCGCAAAGCAACCACGCAACGCAAGCAACTCCAACGCCGTACACCACAACGACCCGCTATAAATAACCGGCGCAGGCAACCGAGCCGAAGCCACACACGCACAACGCAAGAAACCGCAGGAAAAATAATACCAAGCCGACCAATCATGGCTCGCCCCCGCCTCCGGCTGCTCCTCCTCGTCGCCGCCGTCCTCCTCCTCCTCCACCCGGCCCTCTCCTCGGCGTCAGAGGGGCTGGAGGACCCCCTCATCGAGCAGGTGGTCGGGGGCGACGCGGAGAACGAGCTGGAGCTCAACGCGGAGGCGCACTTCGCGACCTTCGTGCGGCGGTTCGGCAAGTCCTACAGGGATGCCGACGAGCACGCGCACCGGCTCTCCGTGTTCAGGGCCAACCTCCGCCGCGCGCGCCGCCACCAGCGCCTCGACCCCTCCGCGGTGCACGGCATCACCAAGTTCTCCGACCTCACCCCCGACGAGTTCCGGGAGCGCTTCCTCGGCCTCCGCAAGTCCCGCCGGAGCTTCCTCAAGGGGATCTCCGGGTCGGCGCACGACGCGCCGGCCCTCCCCACCGACGGCCTCCCCACAGAGTTCGACTGGCGCGAGCACGGCGCGGTCGGCCCAGTCAAGGACCAGGTCCGCCTCTGATTCTCTTTTCTTGGATTCGGTTGGAACATAGGCAGGTTGATTTGATTCCAGCCGGTCTTTCTCTTCTCTTCAGGGTTCGTGCGGGTCGTGCTGGTCCTTCAGTACGTCGGGGGCGCTGGAGGGTGCCAACTACCTCGCCACCGGGAAGCTGGAGGTGCTCAGCGAGCAGCAGCTGGTCGACTGCGACCACGAGGTATCCATCCCATCGTAGAATTGCCCCGCTACTAGATTTTTCGTTCTTGGTGAAAGAAAAATAAAATGTAGGGACAATAGTGGGTCTACTGATTTAATTAGGGTTGCGCTAACTGCCACACGTGTGGCAGGAAGGGAGACGCACCACACGTCTGTAATACAAACAGATTGCCACGTCATCGCATGCATGCATGTAGGAATTTTTTTGGATTTTCAGTTTTTAAAATGTTTTATCTCTTAAACGAAAAATCCGATTGAAGATCTGTTTTCACCATTAAATCCCTCGTGATGAGATCTTTGAAACTAGATCCCATGTTGATATGTTTTGATGAATTTTTTTTTATTAAAAGTTGCCATGTCTATTGCATATGAATTGCCATGATGTTTACACTGAAGTTGCCATGATATGTTTCAGCTGTTTTCTTCTACATTTAAAAGTAAATTTTGATATTTATAAAACGGGAAATTAAGAAACTAGACTTGCCATGAACCATAAACTAAAATTGCCATGATACATGCACGTAAAATTGCCATGGTTCATACAAAAATAATTTTCATGGTCAAAGTACTGGAGTTGCCATCATCAAAATACTAAAATTGCCATGATCTACAAACTAAAATTGCCACATGGCAACTTTAGTTTAAGCCCTATGGCAACTGCAGTGTAAATATCATGGCAACTTCTGGGCAAAAAAAAATTCGTCGAAACATATCAACATGGGGTCTAGTTTTGAAGATCTCGTCGAGACGGATTTAATGGTGAAAACGGATTTTTAGTTCGCTTTTTTATTTAGGAGATACAACATTTTTAAGCCGAAAACCAAAAAAATTTCTGCTGATGTCATCTATTCATACGTGGCAAAATGAGTGGTGATGGAGGCGTGTGGGCGATGTCCAAACGCCCACACGTGTGGGCGTTAACATTTTCGTTTAATTAATGTTATTATAGGTGGGTCAACTAAATTGATTAACCTTATCCACTTTGCAGTAAAGAATCAATAGAAATTTGCTTGCTTGTACCCCAGAAAGTATTCATAGGCTGTAACTGCAAACGCACCAACCAGATAAAATACTCCCAACTTCTCTTGTTCAATGTTTTGTGCTAATTGTTTTTTTTTTCAATGGTCCTAAGAAGTAGCAACTGACTAGTGGTTACCAAGATTTGAACGAGTGGCAAAGCCAATATGCGGGCACAGGGGAACTATCCTCTCTCAAGCAAGATATTCCTTAAACAAAGAGGCAGTTCTTTTCTTTACGGTTAACTAGATAATTGCTCGTGCATTGCAACGGAGGGCATAAATAATCTAGTAGCTTAGTCCGTGATTCACCTGCCCATGTTAGTGTGATTGTTTAAGAAAGTATGATTTTATTTGGTAAACCCTTATTTGGTATGATCATTTATTGGCTTACAAAGAAATCATAATTATATTTGGTAAGTCAATAAAAGGTGGGACAGTTGATGCCGTTTTTTCAGGGAAAACGGTGAAAAAATCAGAGATGGGAGGAAAAAAAATAAAAAATGCGAGTGGCGAGGAGAGGGAGGGAGAAACGTAAGCCTTACGTTCTTTTTGAATAGGAGAGAAAACAATAGATATATTTCCACTAGAAATTTAAAATCCTATGGATTTTGATAGAAGAACCTCAGGTATGAGGGATGCACCGGAAACGGTGAAGAAACGTAACCAGAGATGCACTAGAATTTGTTAAAAATATGTCAAACAATCATTTGGGATTATTATCATCTGGAAGAAAAGTATACTTTTCGTCCCATAATTCTTGACAGAGTCTAGGTTTGGTCCCTCAACTTGAAAACCGGACAACTTGCACCCTTAACTACCGAAACCGGACAAGATTCATCCCTGGTAATGGTTTTGACCGGTTTGGGTGCTGTCCCACCCTGGTTTTGACCGTGCCAAGTCGAATTCGCGTACTTTTTCCAAGTCTACTTAACGTTTTCAAATTCGGGTACTTTTTTTTAATATGTGAACCTTTTAACTTCATGTATTTTTTTCAAATCCGCACTTTTTCCAAGTTCACGTACTTTTTTCAAATCCGCATACTTATTTAAAGTTCATGTACTTTTTTAAAATTGATGTACTTTTTCATATTCACGTGCAATTTTTAAAGAGTTCATGAATTTGAATATTTTATGCGAACTTCAAAAAGTATGCAGATTTGGATTTCTTTTATGAAAATTAGAAAAAATATGTGGATTTGAAAAAATTTATGTCAACTTGAAACAAGTATGTGAATTTGAAACGAAGTTCATGGATGGGAAAAGGAACATGGATTTGAAAAAAATAAACAAACTTTAAAAATTATGCGGATATAAAAGAAGTATGCATTTAAAAAAATCATGAATTTGAAAAACTACGCAAATTTGAAAATAGTTCATGGATTTGAAAAAGTATGTTTATTTTTGAAAAATATACGTGACCTTGAAAAAACTACGTGGATTTGAAAAGAGTATGTGAATTTCAAAAAGTTCATGGATATGAAACAATTACGCAAATTTTAGTCAGCACCGGTCAAAACCGGGGTTAGTCAGCACCGGTCAAAACCAGGGTTAGTCAGCACCAAAACCGGTCAAAACCGAGACCAGGGACGAACTTTGTCCGGTTCCGGTAGTTGGGGGTGCAAGTTGTCCGGTTTCGAAGTTGAGGGACCAAATCTAGACTTCACCAAGAGTTGAGGGACAAAAAATGTACTTTTCTCCAACTGGAACAATCAGTCAGTTACGTCATAGTATTTAATTTTGTTACTGACAAGCAGCTTACTATATATTCTGTGTGGCCAATTAATCTTGGTTGGACCTGGACAAAATTCAAACTTACACCAATGAGGCGCTAAAACCATTTTCTGTTGTGTACTACGAACCGAGCCATTTGCCAGTCTGTAACTCTGTACACTCATTTCTTCCATACCTTTTTGGCGTTATGACAGAAGTCAATTGTCTGATGGACGACACCGACGCTCAATTTCCCTCCATTTTGCAAACCATTTCACTTGTATTAGTATTGATACTATTGAATTGATCCCTGCTGGCTTCCTATTCTTTTTTTAAGGTGTTCAACTAATATATGTTGTTCTCTTGTCATGGACTGCAGTGTGACCCGTCAGAACCACGCGCATGTGACGCGGGGTGCAATGGTGGCTTGATGACTACAGCTTTCAGCTATCTCGCAAAAGCTGGTGGCTTAGAAACCGAGAAGGATTACCCGTACACTGGGAAGAACAGTGCCTGCAAGTTTGACAAATCCAAAATTGCTGCTCAAGTTAAGAATTTTAGTACTGTTGCTATTGACGAAGATCAGATTGCTGCTAACCTTGTGAAACATGGCCCACTTGCAAGTAAGAATCCAAAGCACTTGCATATTTGATCATGGAGATTACTGTGGCTGATGCATACTTCTCTTCGCGCAGTTGGTATCAATGCAGTATTCATGCAAACGTACATTGGTGGTGTCTCATGCCCATACATCTGCGGAAGGCATCTTGATCATGGTGTTCTCCTGGTTGGCTATGGATCAGCTGGTTACGCACCGCTCCGCTTCAAGGAGAAACCATACTGGATCATAAAGAACTCATGGGGCGAAAACTGGGGCGAGAGCGGGTACTACAAGATCTGCAGGGGTCCGCATGTCAAAAACAAGTGCGGTGTCGATTCCATGGTCTCCACGGTTACCGCCATCCATACCTCTAAGAAGGAATAAGATCTTCTAGTACTCTCGGTCTGGATTGCCTATAGACATGCTTGTGTGCCAGGACTAGGTATTCCATGATGGTTATTCCAGTATTGCTTTGCAATTTGTAACCAGTAAATATGTGAAACTTCTCTTGATTGCTGTAATGTATCTCTGGGTTGCTATGTATTGCTACGCAGTTCTTGGAACATGGTAGCAGATATTTGTTGCCATCATTAATGTATATAATCTGGTGTTCTGGTTGATCATTGAATATGTTGTGCAATGCCATGCTATAAATTAATAGTATGTCTGATGATGATAATGTTTCACTGGACCTAGAGGAGGTTGCCTTCGTTTTCAACCTCTTTCTAAAAGAAGAAACATTCAAGGACACCAGATATGATCTGTGTATAAAGTAAATCGATAATGGGAAAATTGTGGTAAATTGTAACAAAGTTTTTTTTTTTGGGGGGGGGGGGGGAGGAAAACAACATGACTGCTGTGCAGTTTTATTCATTTTCAAATAAAAGAACGGAAGAAAAAGAAAGAAAAGAAAGCAAAACAAACTGTACAGAAAACAAAGAGAACAACAGAACAAGCATCAACATCTAAACTATCTGAAATCTTGGACCAGCCTTCAAATGCAGAGGTCTTTTTTTTGACAAACCAAATGCAGAGTATCTCTTCTTTGTTTTTTCTTTCGAAACCGAGGCAAAAGATTTGCCTCATCGATTAAATAAGAGGAGAGTAGAGTTACAGAGTGTTACAAAAGGCCGAGAGAACGGCATGACAATTACTCGCGTAATACAAGTTTCCCTAATCCCCCCCCCTCCCCCGGCAGTAACCCAAATGTTGGCCTCATCTACAATAAGCTTTAGGAGGATTGGTGGCGGTGCATTCTTGTGACGGAACATCTAGAGTTCCTCTCATTCCATATTGTCCACGACACAAGCATGGTAAGAGTGGCCATGGTGCGTCAATCTGGATTGCTCAAATTGGTTCGCCTATCCCACCACTCCAAAAGAGATCCCGCAAGGTGCCAGTCATTAGTGTCCATGTGCATAAGGTCATATTTATCAATGATCAAACGTCAGAGCCTAGAAGTGAAGCGGCACTTAAAGAGATGGATGCCCGTCTCCTGCTCTCGCTTGCAGAGGGGGAATAGGCCACAGTTAGGCCAACCACGCCGCTCAAGCCGGTCGGCGGTCCAAATCCGATCTTGCAAGGCCAGCCAAGCAAAGAATTTGACTTTCGGGGGCGCCCACACCTTCCTCACCATGAAGTTCATGGGGGATAGATCAAACCAAGGAACTACACCTTGTACGCGGTTGACGTCGAGTATAAACTATCAGTAGAGTGTTTCCATATAATGTCGTCCTCGGAGTGTTCGTCGAGCTGGAAGTCGTGAATGAGCATCCAGAGGGTAAAAAAAGTGTGGATGTGGTGGCTGGTGATGACGGTGTCTTGTCTGATCTTTAGCATCCAAGCATTCCCCTTGAGAGCCTCCCGCACCTTCCAGTTCTTGCTCCTCGAGACCTAAAAAATGAGTGGTCCAATTTCCTTGGGCTTGCGACCAAGCAACCAAGGCGAATCCCAAAAAGGCATTTTGGCTCCATTGCTCATGATGTTAGTAGTGGGGGAATAGAAGAAATCATGGTCCTCCGCGGTACAAGGGGTACCCAGTCCCACCCACAGTTTGCTCGGCTCTTTCCATTCAAGCCAAAGCCATCTCAGTCTGAAGGCACGAGCAAACTTGTCGGTATTGAGGACATCCAGGCCTCCATAGCTTGTAGGTCGGCATACTATGTCCCAGTTGACTTTGCATTTCGCACCGGTAGTTTTATCCGAGCCAAACCATAGAAAAGCCTGCTCAATCTTGTTGAGGTTGTTGAGGGAGCCCCGTGGGACAATGAGGGGTGTAATGGAGTGCATAGCCTGGGAGGTGATGATCGAACGAACAAGGGCCGTGCGCCCAATGGTGGTGATGTTTTTCCTGTCCCAGGTGACCAATTTCCCGACCGCCTTGTCTTCTAGGTATTGGAAGTCAACTTTCCTTAGCTGGCATACTAAGAGCGGGAGACCCGATTATTTGATTGGGAAGGATCCCTTGATGCCGGGGTACTGTGGAGGATGTGCATTAAATCAAGGTTGGCGCATTGGATGGGCACCACGGAGCTTTTATGGAAGTTGGTACATAGGCCTGTCACATCACCAAAGCCCTTTAAGATAACAGATAAGTTGTCGATGTCTCTCTTGATCGGTGCCACAAAAACCGCAACATCATCAATGTAGAGGGAGTTTCGCACCATGGCATCTCGCCCTCAGATCTTATGAAGGACGCCCTTGTGCGTCACAAGATCAAGAATCTTGTGCAGAGGGTCAATTGCAAGGACAAACAACATCAGCGAAATAGGGTCTCCTTGGAGAAAGCCACGCTCATGCCTGATAGGGGAACCAGGAAGGCCGTTGAGGAGGAAACACGAGGTTGAAGAGGAGAGTGCAAGACTCCGACCCTCTTGTTCAAACTCGACAATAAAAAGTCCTTCATCTCTGTCAGATGGGAATATGTTTTGGACCTTCTGCAACGCATGGGGTTTCCGGATAAATTCCGGAATTGGATTGCAGTATTTCTTCTTTTGGCTCTGAATAAATCCATTATAACTCCTCTCTAAACTTGTTTCGGCAGTGGTATAAATTTGGAGTAACCCCTTTGAAGATGTAGTCATAGCGTGTGGTCCAAATTATCAATGCAGCTAAAATGATAATTTCCAGGGAAAAAGAAACATCCAAGAGCTACTTGAAATTGTGACAAAGTTATTTTTCTTTTAGATGAGTTGAAGGATGTCAGGCCCTATCACAAAATGGAGCTTCACGAAGACCAGGAAGCGTAACCTTTCTCATGTGCTTGCTTATCAAAAAAGAATTTTTGGAGGAACCGTTGCACCGTTCGGTGGGCTCCTTGGATATGAGGAAGACACTATTGCTTGGATCAATGCTCGAGATGAGAGTATTTAACAAAAAAAAGAAAAAATACCACTACCAACTTTCGATCCCATAGAACTACCACAGTTTGACCGTCAACAAAAAAGTATCGCTTTAAGCTAATTTTTTGGCAAAAAACTACCACTTCCGTTTAGTGACCATTTTGTCGATTTTCAACGAGATTATGACAACCATGGCCCACACGTCAGGCCGCATGTGCCTAACGGCTAACGGAGCTTGTCTGACCTGGTCGGACCAGGTCAAAGCAGCCTTCTTCCACTTCAATGATTGATGTAATGTTGGGTCATGCTGATATTTGTTTGGTGCTTTATTTATGCATATGCATGTGTTTGCCATAATATTATCTCAATAGTTATCTTTTATATTCATGGGTAGTCGTATTTATTGTGATGTCCACCTTATTATCAACATATGAACCTGCATGTATTGTTTAAAGTCATATGTGGGGGGACCCATCTTATCAAAAAATTCAACTCAAATAAAACCAAAAGATCTTCAAGTCTCAAAGAACCAACACCCTTTTCATATTTGAATTAGGAGGGCAGGGAGCACTCATGTCCGTACCGTTCACCAAGAGGCCAATTACTGAAACAAACTTGATAACGAACATTAATCCTCACTCACTGGTACGCGTCGGTGCTATACAAACGGTTTTAAACCCCTTTCCGTGACGGCATTCGGAACCGTCGCCTAGTGAGTGACGGTGATAGGGGGGTCCTTCCCACATGACCCAAAAACCGTCGGGGATATGCCCTCCTGGCACACACGCACGGCAAAATAAGGTCGTGTGCGACCGGCGAGCGCTCAAATATAGAAATACGTATAGTAGAGCTAAAAAAATACAATTATACAGGAGAAATTGTTTCCGGTCGCAAGTACATCCCACACAGTCAGTCCCCGCTAAATGTTTTTGTTCGTATGTACATCCCACACAGTCGCTCCAAGGAAAATGTTTCCGTTCATAGGTACATCACACACAATTTTTCCCGTTAAATCGTTTGTGATAGCATTGCCATTGCACACGATATTAACAATTTTATCATTTGCGTTATTGAATGTATCGCACATGGTACGTAGAAGAAACTATGTGGCAAAGGCTGTCCATCACACACAGTTTTTATGTGATAAACGTTTGCGCAAGGTGGCCTAACGCAAACAGTTTTCAAGAAAAAGTCATGTGTGATTTTTCATTGATCCAACACGGTTTATTCCTATAAACATTGTGCGTTGCCTGAGGTCATTGCCCATGGTATTTTTTTCGATAACCGTTTGCAATAGCAAAACCCAATTAGCAAGCTATTTCATCATTAGCAGGCTAATTGCCCTATTATTAATAATCCATTTATTAATCTAATTGACATTCATATTAAGCACATAATATATTTCATTTTCATATTAAGGAAGCAGAATTTCATAATTGAAATACATTAGAGTACAACATGATATAGCTTCAGCACTCAGCTACCCCCATTACACAACTGCACCAGCACCAAGTTTCACATGCAACATGTAGAACCTTTCAAAATTAGCATCATAGACGGTATATAGATAAATGCATCTCATCTGGAAAACTGCTGAAGCGGAAGGTGAGTATTGATCCTTCATTCATGTTGAAGGTCTTTGCAACTTTAGGCCAGTGCCTATGGATGATCGACCGTCCGTCCTTCGTCCTCTTCAAAAACACTTGAATATTGAACCGTGGGTGTTGTATGAAAACATTCTTCGCCTTCTGACCATAGAGCTGGTTTGAGAGGTAATCATCAGTGAACTGCTTTAGAAAGGCCTCAAAATAAGGATGTGCATAAATATCTTCTCTATATTGGAAATGGGGCAAAGGAATAAAAAAAGGCAAGGTATAATAGTTAGTACCATCTTGTAGTGAACTGATGTCTTCTTCATTGTGCAGATAAAGATCTTGTTGTTTTTTGTCGCTAATTTTTTTATCCTAACAATCTTTCTGAGTTTCTTGACTTGATTGATATTCATGGACAAATCATTTCCCCATATGCAAAAAGGGTCGAACAGTGGGTCAAAACCTCTGACAGTAGGACCTACATGTGCAAGACCAAATTGTTAAAAATCTAAATATTAGAATGGTTCCTGTAATTGCACAATAATGTGCTATTAGACAACGAACCATGCACGTGCAGTTAACTAAACACCACAACAAATGAACCAAACGTTAACTGAGTACCACATTGCACAATATAAAATACTCATAATAGAAGATCAGACAGTTAACCAAACCAAGCATGCTTAACAACTTGGAAATATATAACAATTGTATTTGTTTCTCATGTATTTAGTACAACCAAATTTGATTTATTTCTCACGTGGTATACAATAACAGAATGCAGCCACAACAATTAAACATCGCATTGCAGAATTGAATCATGCAGTTAAGTAAACACCACAACAAATGAACCAAATGTTAACTGAGCACCACATTGCACAATATAACATACTCCTAATAGAAGATCAGACAGTTAACCAAACCAAGCATGCTTAACAACCTAGAAATATAGCAATTGTATTTGTTTCTCATGTATTTTAGTACAGCCAAATTCGATTTATTCCTCACATGGTATACATAACATAATGTAGCCACAACAATTGAACATCGCATTGCAGAATTGAACCAAACAATTAACTAAACACCACCACAAATGAACCAAACGTTAACTGAGCACCACATTGCACAATATAACATACTTCTAATAGAAGATCAAACAGTTAACCAAACCAAGCATGCTTAACAACTTGGAAATATAGCAATTGTATTTGTTTCTCATGTATTTAGTACAACCAATTTCGATTTATTTCTCAGATGGTATACAATAACAGAATGCAGCCACAACAATTGAACATCGCATTGCAGAGTTGAGCCAAACGGTTAACTAAACACCACAACAAATGAACCAAATGTTAACTGAGCACCACATTGCTTAATATAACATACTCCTAATAGAAGATCGGACAGTTAACCAAACCAAGCATGCTTGACAACTTGGAAAATTGCACCCTGAAGAATTGAACATCACATTTGCAGAATTGAACCAAACAGTTAACTGAACACCACATTGCACGACATATAGAACATATACTCTAGAGCAGAAGATTGCATGGTAAAAGTAGATAGCACAATTCACTAGAATTTGTTAAGGAAAGGCAGTAGCTAGCAAACTGAACATGGGTCCTTATAGTGAGCTAATAAGACAAGCTACTCCTCATTGTCGGAGATATCGATGATGATTGGCTCCTTGGACATGGAAGAGGGCGAGGCCTCCACTTCGTGGGTACCCTCGTCGTAGTGGTGAATTGCCTGAGCCGCTCCGGGCACCAACCTGCTGGCTCTTGAGATGATGTAAGCACGTGCACGCTGAGAAAACACCTCGTAGTCTTTGTCAAAGGCACCGATGGTGGCCTCGAGAAAGCGCCACGAACTGTCGTTTAAAGTAGCCAACTGCGTCGCGGTGTCAGCGTGCGAGGCATCGACAGTGGCCTCGACGGCGAGGTGCTCCTCCAAGATCTGGGGGTCGTCATGAATGGCAGCCATCACGACCTCATCCGCGCGTGCGGCCGCGATTTGCTTCTCCGCTGTCAAATGCTCCTTGAGATCCTGGCTATATTGTGTGCACCATGGCTTAGGGAGGCACTTATTTGGTGGAGGGGTCGGTGATTTGGGTGGAAGGTGTCATGCTCGCGCCGGTGGTCGGGGCATGTGGGATGTGGAAGGAGGAGGAGGATGGGGGTCGGGTGTGGATTACCTGCCTGGATAGGCGAGGCCGAGCATCGTGAAAGGAGGGTCGCCGGCGAGGAGGCGGCGCTGCAAGAAAGGAGTGAAGGTTTCAACTTGGAAAGGAAGGCGGAAACAGGGGAAATGTGGCTTTTGGTAAGGGGGAGGGGGCGGGGAGGTAGATATTTCCGTGGAAGCCGAGAATTTGGAATCGCTTCAGCGAGAAAACTGGCGCGCAAAGTGTCATCAAACACGGCCCCTTATTTAGAGCGGGCTATGGACTGTAGCCGTCACAACTTTTCTCGCGTAAGCCGTATGCGTACTATAATCCGACGGTGCTCCAAGATATTTTGTGCCGCATCTCACACGGTTGGTGATAATAAACTGTGTGGGATCTACTTGATTTTTCGTCTTGATTTGTATTACATAATGGGGTCACAACGGCAATGGACGGTGTTTGAATTGGTAAGCCTTTTATCTGTAGTGAACATGCAACTATATGTGCGTCGTATTTTTTTTTGAATTATTCAGGATTCGTTTGGAAATTTTATACATTAAATTGGTTTTCTAGCCATTACAGGTGCACAATTCAAAATTAAAGCACATGCACATGGTCCGGTGCACCAACATGGGTTGCAAAATCATATATGTGTCCACGGGTTTATGCTTATGTCCCATGCAAGAAATGGGAACGAATGTCAAACACCCTGCCACGGTCACTCGGCCGCAAACATTGAGATACCTGGTTTTTAAATTCTTGTAAATCCAAAGCTCGTATGAAATTCATGAAACTTGTCATGCTATCATGGAGCGGCATCAACATGTCGTTGTAATTTTTTTGTCCCATTTGGGCCAGGTTTGGGTATATGCTTCTCACAAACCAGAGCACCATGGCTCTCCGGCAAATGTTGAGGTACTTGCTTTTGTAATTCTAGTAAATCCAAAACCCGTCTGAAATTCATGAACCTTGGCATGCTATCATGGAACGGCATCAACATGCTGGGGTAAAAAATATTGTACCATTTGGGGAAGGTTGTGGTATATGCTTCTCACAAACGAGAGCTTCTCACAAGAAAGCCTCATGGTTCCGTTAGGGAAACGTGTCACCTTTGTGGACAAAACGATATTCGTCGCCTCTTCTTTATTTCAATTTTTTTCTTGGTGTCAACATAGAACAATAGGAGTGTCGTGTTAACTTTTGGATTTTTTTGGGGATCGTTTGGACATTTTTGTATGTTAATTGAGTTTTCTAGGCATTTATGTGCATAATTCAAAATTGAACTACATGCACGTGCTCCGTCCATAAAAACGGGTTGCAAAATCAAATGTTTGTCCTTGGTTGCAAGATTAGGTCACATGCAAAAATGAGAACGAATGTCAAACACCTTGACACTGTCGCTCGACCGCTAACATTGAGATACATGGTTTTAAAATTCTAGTAAATCGAAAACTCGTCTAAAATTCATGAAACTTGACATGATATGATGGAACGGCAGCGACATGCCATGGTAAAAATATCGTCCCATTTGGGGCAGGTGTGGGTATAAGCTTCTCGCAAACCAGAGCTTCTCTCACAACAAGCCTGATGGTTTTGGTAGGGTACGTGCCACCTTGGGGGACGAAACGACATCTGTCGCCTCTTATTGCTTTCGAAAAATTTCTCGTGTCAACTGATGACCCACAAGTATATGGGATCTATCGTAGTCCTTTCGATAAGTAAGAGTGTCGAACCCTACGAGGAGCAGAAGGAAATGATAAGCGGTTTTCAGCAAGGTATTCTCTGCAAGCACTGAAATGATAGGTAAAAGATAGTTTTGTGATAAGATAATTTGTAACGAACAACAAGTAACAAAAGTAAATAAAGTGCAGCAAGGTGGCCCAATCCTTTTTGTAGCAAAGGACAAGCCTAGACAAACTCTTATATAGAGAAAAGCGCTCCCGAGGACACATGGGAATTATCGTCAAGCTAGTTTTCATCACGTTCATATGATTCGCGTTCGGTACTTTGATAATTTGATATGTGGGTGGACCGGTGCTTGGGTGCTGCCCTTACTTGGACGAGCATCCCACTTATGATTAACCCCTATTGCAAGCATCCGCAACTATAAAAGAAGTATTAAGGTAAACCTAACCATAGCATGAAACATATGGATCCAAACCAGCCCCTTACGAAGCAACGCATAAACTAGGGCTTAAGCTTCTGTCACTCTAGCAACCCATCATCTACTTATTACTTCCCAATGCCTTCCTCTAGGCCCAAACAATGGTGAAGTGTCATGTAGTCGACGTTCACATAACACCACTAGAGGAGAGACAACATACATCTCATCAAAATATCGAACGAATACCAAATTCACATGACTACTAATAGCAAGACTTCTCCCATGTCCTCAGGAACAAACGTAACTACTCACAAAGCATATTCATGTTCATAATCAGAGGAGTATTAATATGCATATAGGATCTGAACATATGATCTTCCACCAAATAAACCAACTAGCATCAACTACAAGGAGTAATCAACACTACTAGCCACCTACAGGTACCAATCCAAGACTTGGAGACAAGAATTGGATACAAGAGATGAACTAGGGTTTGAGAGGAGATGGTGCTGGTGAAGATGTTGATTGAGATTGCCCTCTCCCGATGATAGGAGCGTTGGTGATGACGATGATTCCCCCTCCAGGAGGGAAGTGTCCCCGGCATAATAGCTCTGCCGGAGCCCTAGATTGGTTCCGCCAAGGTTTCGCCTCGTGGCGGCGGAGTCTCGTCCCGAAAGCTTGCTTGTGATTTTTCTTCGAACAAAAGACTTCATATAGCAGAAGATGGGCACCGGAGGGCCAACAGGGGGCCGACGAGGCAAGGGGCGCGCCCAGGGGGGTAGGGCGTGCCACCACCCTCGTGGACAGGTGGAGGCCCCCCTGACATGGATTCTTCTTCCAGTATTTTTTATTATTTCCAAAAATAACTTTCGTGGAGTTTCAGGACTTTTGGAGTTGTGCAGAATATGTCTCTAATATTTGCCCCTTTTCCAGCCCAGAATTCCAGCTGCCGGTATTCTCCCTCCTTATGCAAACCTTGTGAAATAAGAGAGAATAGGCATAAGTATTGTGTCATAATGTGTAATAACAGCCCATAATGCGATAAATATCGATATAAAAGCATGATGAAAAATGGACGTATCAACTCCCCCAAGATTAGACCTCGCTTATCCTCAAGCGAAAGCCGATAACGATAAATATGTCCACATGTTTAGAGGTAGATGTGTCGATAAAATAAAATACGGACATGAGGGCATCAGGATTATTCTCATAACAGCAACATATATGGATATTGTCAGATGATTTCTTATGCTTAAGTAATAATCTATTCACAATGCAAAGTATGAATCAGAAACTTTATTGAGAACTAACAAACTATAATCTTAGTCATTGCAGCAATTGCAATTTATCATAACATCAGAAAGAGTCTATGTTAGAGCTTTCTAGCAAGTCCACATACTCAACTATCATTTAGTCTTTCACAATTGCTAACACTCACGCAATACTTGTGGTTACGGAGTTTTAATCGGACACAGAGAAAGATAGGGGCTTATAGTTTCGCCTCCCAACCTTTTACCTCAAGGGTAATGTCAACAATAATAATTCATGCTAACCCACATCCAATTATATATATATATATATATATATATATATATATATGTAAAAAGGTAGAAGATAATAATAAAAGATAGCCCCTTCACAAAGGGAAGCAGAGGTTGCCATGCGCTTTCAGGGTTGGATGCACAAAATCTTAATGCGACTTTATATTGCCACTTGTGATATGAACCTTTATCATGCAGTCCGTCGCTTTTATTTCTTCCACATCACAAGATCTTATAAAGCTTACTTCCTCCACACTAATCAATCATACATATTTAGAGAGCAATTTTTATTGCTTGCACCGATGACAACTTACTTGAAGGATCTTACTCAATCCATAGGTAGATACGGTGGATTCTCAGGGCAAAACTGGTTTAAGGATTTTTTGAAGCAAAAGTAGTATCTCTACTTGGTGCAAAGAATTTGGCTAGCATGAGGGGGAAAGGCAAGCTCAACATGTTGGATGATGCATGACAATATACTTTATTTCAGATATAAGAAAACATAACCCATTACGTTGTCTTCCTTGTCCAACATCAACCCTTTAGCATGTCATATTTTAATGAGTGCTCCCAATCATAAAAGATGTCCAAGATAGTATATTTATATGTGAAACCTCTCTTTCTTTATTACTTCCTATTAATTGCAACGATGACCAAAACTATGTTTGCCAACTCCCAACAAATTTTAATCATCATACTCTTTCTATGTGAAGTCATTACTCTCCATAAGATCAATATGATCTCTTTGTTTCTTTTTATTCTTTTTATTTTATTTTTATTCCCTCAAGATCATGGCAAAATAATCAAGCCCTTGACTCAACACTAATCCTTATTATATAGCTCACAGACTCGATTACAAAGAGGGATCATAAAGCAAAACTCAAAACTAGATCATACCAAAACTTTAATTCTACTAGATCAAGATACTACTAGTAGGATCGAACTAAGAACAACGGTAAATATAGGTGATGTGGTGGCGATACGATACCGGGGCACCTCCCCCAAGCTTGGCAGTTGCCAAGGGGAGTGCCCGTACCCATGTGATTATGTCTCCTTTGCTAGTGAAGGGATTGTTGATGATGTAGGCTTGTCGTCCATCTTCCAAGGCATAGGCTCACCATCATAGAAGGATGATCGAGTCTCCGGGATCCTTAAATCTGCAGCCAAACTCATCCTCTTGAATCTATATTCATACTCACACTTTTGGTTTTGCAGGTCATAGATTTGGCCTTGGAGGTGCTCGATTTTCTCGTGGAGCTTGAAGATGGCCTCCCCAATGTCCTTGGCATCCAGCTTATGGTTGTTGGTGAACTCCGTGATCATTATGTGATTAGAGTCAAGTCCACGCTCCACCATCTCCTGGCACTTGAAAACTTGTTGCTCCATTGCCTCGAGCCTTGTCTCCACGCTTCCGGTCCTCCTTGGTCCCTCAACATCGCGGATGTGCAGCAACCCATCACGCATCTCAACGGTTTGAGGGTGTCGCAACACCTCCGCAAGGTAAGGGTTGATGACCTTCTCGAAGAACGTGTCCTTGGGTGTGCTGGGAGACGTCATGATGATGCAGTGCTGTCAGAAAATAGCTCAAGACGAAAACAGAAGATATTTGTGTGATACAGGAGTCAAAACCTTCGGGAGATTATATAATGAATTTTTACCGACCAAAATACGTATCGTGCAAGAAAACGGAGTCCGGAGAGCGCACGAGGTGCCCACGAGGCAGGGGGCGCACCCAGGGAGTAGGGCGCACCCTCCACCCTCGTGGAGCCCTCGTGTCCTTCCCGGTCTGCTTCTTATTTTTATATTTTTCTAAATATTCCAAAACGGAGAAATATTGCCATTAGAACTGTTTTGGAGTCGGTTTACTTACCGTACCACATACCTATTCCTTTTCGAAGTCTAAAACATTCCGGAAAGTGTCTCTTATGTGTTCCTTCGGGGTTACGGTTTCAATAACATTAGTTTCAACACTTATGGGATTACCTGAGATATAATGTTTGATTCTTTGACCGTTCACCACCTTCGGATTTGTGCCTTCGAAGTTGTTGATTTTTATGGCACCAGAACGACAGACCTCCTCGATAACGTAAGGACCTTCCCATTTAGAGAGAAGTTTTCCTGCAAAAATTCTCAAAAGAGAGTTGTATAGTAATACATAATCACCTACATTGAACTCACGCTTTAGTATTCTTTTGTCATGCCATCTTTTAACTTTTTATTTAAACAACTTGGCATTTTCATAGGCTTGGATTCTCCATTCATCAAGTGAGCTAATGTCAAATAACCTCTTCTCACCGGCAAGTTTGAAATCATAGTTGAGCTCTTTAATGGCCCAATATGCCTTATGTTCTAGTTCTAGAGGTAAGTGACATGCTTTTCCATAAACCATTTTATACGGAGACATACCCATAGGATTTTTATATGCAGTTCTATAGGCCCATAATGCATCATCAAGTTTCTTGGACCAATTCTTTCTAGATCTATTAACAGTCTTTTGCAAAATTAATTTGAGTTCTCTATTACTCAATTCTACTTGACCACTAGACTGCGGGTGATAAGGGGATGCAATTCTATGATTAACATCATACGTAGAGAGCATCTTACGGAAAGCACCATGAATAAAATGTGAACCACCATTAGTCATTAAATATCTAGGTACTTCAAACCTCGGAAAAATAACTTCCTTAAGAATCTTAATAGAGGTGTTATGATCAGCACTACTAGTTGGAATAGCTTCTACCCACTTAGTAACGTAATCAACAGCAACTAAAATATGTGTATATCCATTAGAGGCAGGAAATGGTCCCATGTAATCAAAGCCCCAAACATCAAATGGTTCAATAACAAGTGAATAATTCATAGGCATTTCTTGACGTCTACTAATATTACCAATTCTTTGACATTCATCATAGGATAAAACAAACTTACGAGCATCCTTGAAGAGAGTAGGCCAATAAAAACCGGATTGCAATACCTTATGTGCAGTTCTGTCTCCAGCGTGGTGTCCTCCATAAGCTTCGGAGTGACACTTGCGTAGGATCTGTTCCTGTTCATGCTCAGGTACACAACATCTAATAACACCATCTACTCCTTTATAAAGATGTGGGTCATCCCAAAAGTAATGTCTCAAATCATAGAAAAGCTTTTTCTTTTGCTGGTATGTGAAACTAGGTGGTACAAATTTAGCAACAATATAATTAGCATAATCAGCATACCATGGAGCAGTACGAGAAGCATTTATGACATTTAGTTGCTCATCAGGAAAGCTATCATCAATAGGTAGTGGGTCATCAAGAACATTTTCTAACCTAGACAAGTTGTCTGCAACGGGGTTCTTAGCTCCCTTTCTATCAATAATATGCAAATCAAATTCTTGTAGAAAGAGAACCCATCTAATAAGTCTAGGTTTAGCATCTTTCTTTTCCATAAGATATTTAATAGCAGCATGATCAGTGTGAATAGTTACTTTAGAATCAACAATATAAGGCCTGAACTTATCACAAGCAAATACAACTGCTAGGAATTCTTTTTCAGTAGTAGCATAATTTCTTTGAGCATTGTCTAGAGTTTTACTAGCATATTGAATAACATTTAACTTCTTATCAACTCTTTGCCCTAGAACAGCACCTACAGCATAATCACTAGCATCACACATAATTTCAAAGGGTAAATTCCAATCAGGTGGCTGAACAATAGGTACAGAGATCAATGCTTTCTTAAGTATTTCAAATGCTTCTACACAATCATCATCGAAGACAAATGGTATATCTTTTTTTAATAAATTAGTTAGAGGCCGAGAAATTTTTGAGAAGTCCTTAATTAACCTCCTATAAAAACCGGCATGACCAAGGAAACTTCTTATACCTTTGATGTCCTTGGGACATGGCATCTTTTCAATAGCATCAACCTTAGCTTTATCAACTTCAATACCTCTTTCAGAAATTTTATGCCCCAAGACGATACCTTCATTAACCATAAAGTGGCACTTTTCCCAATTCAAGACAAGATTAGGTTCTTCACATCTCTCCAGAACTCGATCAAGGTTGCTCAAGAAATCATCAAAAGAGGATCCATAAACGGAGAAATCGTCCATGAAAACCTCACAAATCTTTTCACAAAAGTTAGAGAATATATCCATCATGCATCTTTGAAAGGTAGCAGGTGCATTACATAAACCAAAAGGCATACGTCTATAAGCAAAAGTACCGAACGGGCAAGTAAAAGTGGTCTTTGATTGATCATCGGCTGACACAGGTATTTGAGAGAAACCAGAATAACCATCTAGAAAGAAAAAATGTGTATGTTTAGATAATCTTTCTAGCATTTGATCGATAAAAGGTAAGGGGTAATGATCGTTTTTAGTATCTTTATTTAATTTGTGGAAATCAATTACCATCCTATAACTTGTAATAATTCTTTGCGGAATCAATTCATATTTATCATTAGGAACGACAGTAATACCTCCTTTCTTAGGGACAGTGGACATGACTTACCCACTAACTATCAGCAATGGGATAAATAATACCTGCCTCAAGGAGCTTTAGTATTTCCTTTCTTACCACTTCTTTCGTCTTAGGATTCAGCCGTCGTTGGTGATCACGAACTGGTTTGGCATCTTTCTCCAAATTTATTTTGTGTTGGCATAAGGTGGGGCTAATGCCCTTAAGATCATCAAGAGTATATCCAATAGCAGCACGGTGCTTCTTCAGAGTTTTCAATAATCTCTCTTCTTCATGCTCTGAAAGGTTAGCACTAATAATAACAGGATATATCTTTCTCTCATCAAGATAAGCGTATTTAAGAGTATCAGGTAACTGTTTAAGCTCAAACACGGGATCATCCTTGGGTGGAGGAGGATCCCCTAGGATTTCAACAGGCAAATTGTGTTTCAGGATGGGTTCCTGTTTGAAGAATACTTCATCTATTTCCCTTCTTTCATTCATAAACATATCATTTTCATGGTCTAGCAAATATTGTTCTAAAGGATCACTAGGAGGTACGGCAATAGAAGCAAGACCAATAATTTCATCTTTACTAGGCAATTCCTCTTCACGGTGTTGTCTACCAAATTTAGAAAAGTTGAACTCATGAGACGTATCACCTAGACCAATAGTAACAACATCCTTTTCGCAGTCTATCTTAGCATTAACAGTGTTCAAGAAGGGTCTACCAAAAATAATGGAAAAAACTATCTTGTGGGGAACCAAGAACAAGAAAATCAACAGGATATTTAGTTTTCCCACACAAGACTTCAACATCTCTAACAATTCCAATGGGTGATATGCTATCTCTAATGGCAAGCTTGATGGTAACATCAATATCTTCTATCTCAGCAGGTGCAATATCATGCATAATTTCTTTGTATAAGTCATGAGGTATAGCACTAGCACTAGCACCCATATCACATAAGCCATGATAACAATGATCTCCTATTTTAACAGAAATAACATGCATGCCTACCGCGGGTCTATGTTTATCTTTAGCACAAGGTTTAGCACTTCTAGCAGTCTCATCACAGAAATGAATAACATGCCCATCAATATTATCAGACAAGAGATCTTTAACAATAGCAATATTAGGTTCAACTTTAACTTGCTCAGGAGGTGTATAAGTTCTAATATTGCTTTTACGAACCACAATTGAAGCTTTAGCATGATCCTTTATCCTAACAGGAAAAGGTGGTTTCTCAACATAAGCAGTAGGAACAATAGGATCATTATAAGTGATAGTATTTTCTTCAACTTTAATAGGTGCAGCTACTTTTACTTATATGGGAGGATGATATTTAAACCACTTCTCCTTAGGGAGATCAACATGAGTAGCAAAAGATTCACAAAAAGAAGCTACTATCTCAGAGTCAAGTCCATATTTAGTGCTAAATTTATGGAAAACATCGGTATCCATATTAGATTTAACATAATCAAACTTAGGTGTCATACCTGACTCCTTACCTTCGTCGAGATCCCAATCTTCAGAGTAGCGTTTGATTCTTTCCAATAAATCCCATTTGAATTCAATAGTCTTCAACATAAAAGAGCCAACACAAGAAGTATCGAGCATGGTGCGATTGTTATCAGAAAGCCGAGCATAAATTTTTTGAATAATTATTTATCTTGGGAGCTCATGATTGGGGCATGAATATAACATTGATTTAAGCCTCCCCCAATCTTGAGCGATGCTTTCTCCTTCGCGAGGCCAACAATTATATATATAATTGCGATCACGATGAACAAGATGCATAGGATAAAACTTCTGATGAAATTCCAATTTCAATCGTTTGTAGTTCCATGATCCCATATCATCACATAGCCTATACCATGTCAATGCATCTCCCTTCAAATATAAAGGGAAGACCTTCTTCTTAATAACACCATCGAGCACACCTGCAAGCTTAAATAATCCACAAACTTCATCCACATATATTAGGTGCTCATCAGGATGCTTTGTTCCGTCTCCTGCAAAAGGATTAGCTAGCAGTTTTTCTATCACACCCGAAGGAATCTCAAAGTAGACATTTTCATTTTCAGTAGGTTCGGTAGGTTGAGGAGAAACTCTTTGCTCTACTGGTCGGGGTGAAAATACCCTGAACAAGCTCCTCAAAGGATTACTTTCCATAGTAACAAGTGACAGTAAATTTCAGCACACTATATAAATTTTTCCTTACCAAATTCCACCTACCAAAGGCGCTTCACTCCCTGGCAACGGCGCCAGAAAAGAGTCTTGATGACCCAAAAGTATAGGGGATCTATCCTAGTCCTTTCGATAAGTAAGAGTGTCGAATCCAAAGAGGAGCAGAAGGAAATGATAAGAGGTTTTCAGCAAGGTATTCTCTGCAAGCACTGAAATGATAGGTAACAGATAGTTTTGTGATAAGTAACAACAAGTAACAAAAGTAAATAAAGTGCAGCAAGGTGGCCCAATCCTTTTTGTAGCAAAGGACAAGCGTGGACAAACTCTTATATAGAGAAAAGCGCTCCTGAGGACACATGGGAATTATCGTCAAGCTAGTTTTCATCACGTTCATATGATTCGCGTTCGGTACTTTGATAATTTGATATGTGGGTGGACCGGTGCTTGGGTGCTGCCCTTACTTGGACAAGCATCCCACTTATGATTAACCCCTATTGAAAGCATCCGCAACTACAAAATAAGTATTAAGGTAAACCTAACCATAGCATGAAACATATGGATCCAAATCAGCCCCTTATGAAGCAACGCATAAACTAGGGTTTAAGCTTCTGTCACTATAGAAACCCATCATCTACTTATTACTTCCCAATGCATTCCTCTAGGCCCAAACAATGGTGAAGTGTCATGTAGTCGACGTTCACAGAACACCACTAGAGGAGAGACAACATACATCTCATCAAAATATCGAACGAATACCAAATTCACATGACTACTAATAGCAAGACTTCTCCCATGTCCTCAGGAACAAACGTAACTACTCACAAAGCATATTCATGTTCATACTCAGAGGAGTATTAATATGCATATATGATCTGAACATATGATCTTCCACCAAATAAACCAACTAGCATCCAATACAAGGAGTAATCAACACTACTAGCAACCTACAGGTACCAATCCCAGACTTGGAGACAAGAATTGGATACAAGAGATGAACTAGGGTTTGAGAGGAGATGGTGCTGGTGAAGATGTTGATGGTGATTGCCCTCTCCCGTTGAGAGGAGCGTTGGAGATGACGATGGCGATGATTTCCCCCTCCCCGATGGAAGTGTCCCCGGCAGAACAGCTCCGCCGGAGCCCTAGATTGGTTCTGCCAAGGTTCTGCCTCGTGGCGGCGGAGTCTCATCCCGAAAGCCTGCTTGTGATTTTTTTTCCAGATGAAAGACTTCATATAGAAGAATATGGGCACCGGAGGGCCAACAGGGGGCCCACGAGGCAGGGGGCGCGCCCAGGGGGTAGGGCGCGCCCCCACCCTCGTGGACAGGTGGAGGCCTCGCTGACGTGGATTCTTCTTCCAGTATTTTTTATTATTTCCAAAAATAACTTTCGTGGAGTTTCAAGACTTTTGGAGTTGTGCAGAATAGGTCTCTAATATTTGCTCCTTTTCCAACCCAGAATTCCAGCTGCCGGCATTCTCCCTCCTTATGTAAACCTTGTAAAATAAGAGAGAATAGGCATAAGTATTGTGACATAATGTGTAATAACAGCCCATAATGCAATAAATATCGATATAAAAGCATGATGCAAAATTGATGTATCATCAACATAGAACAACAGGAGTGTCGTGTTAAATTTTGGATTTTTTTCGGGGATCGTTTGGACATTTTTATACGTTAATTGAGTTTTCTAGGCATTTATGTGCATAATTCAAAATTGAACTACATGCACGTGCTTCGTCCATAAAAACGGGTTGCAAAATCAAATGTTTGTCCTTGGTTGCATGCTTAGGTCCCATGTGAGAAATGAGAACGAATGGCAAACACCCTGCCACGGTTACTCGGCCACAAACATTGAGATACTTGGTTTTTAAATTCTAGTAAATCCAAAGCTCGTATGAAATTCATGAAACTTGGCATGCTATCATGGAGCGGCATCAACATGTTGTGGTAATTTTTTCCCATTTAGGGCAGGTTTGGTGATATGCGTCTCACAAACCAGAGCTTCTCACAACAAGCCTAATGGTTTCGGCAGGGAGCGTCCCACCTTTCGGGACGAAATGATATCCATTGCCTCTTATTGCTTTCAAAAATTTTCTCGTGACAACGTAGAACAACAGGAGTGTTGTGTCAAGTTTTTTGGATTTTTTGGGGTTCGTTTGGACATTTTTATGCATCAATTGTGTTTTCAATGCATTTATGTGCATAATTCAAATTTGAACTACATGCACATGCTCTAATGCATATAAATTGGTTGAAATTTCAAATTTGTGCCCTTGGTTGCATTCTTAGGTCCCATGCAAGAAATGGGAATGATTGTCAAACACCCTGCCACGGTCACTCAACCGCAAACATTGAGATACCTGGTTTTTAAATTCTAGTAAATCCAAATCTCGTCTGAAATGGCATGCTATCATGGAGGGGCAGCAATATGCCATGGTAATTTTTTTGTCCCATTTGGGGCAGGTTTGGGGATATGCTTCTCACAAACCAGAGCTTCTCACAACAAGCCTGATGGTTTCGGTAGGGATCGTCCTACCTTTGGGGACAAAATGATATTCATTGCCTCTTATTACTTTCAAATTTTTTCTCGTGTCAACATAGATCAACAGGAGTGTTGTGTTAATATTTGTGATTTTTCGGGGCTCGTTTGGACGTTTTTATGCATTAATTGAGTTTTCAATGCATTTATGTGCATAACTCAAATTCGAACTACATGCACATTCTCTAATGCATATAAATTGGTTCAAAAATCAAATCTGTGCCCTTGGGTGCATGCTTAGGTCCCGTGCAAGAAATGGGAATGAATTTCAAACACCCTGCCACGGTCACTCGGCCGTAAACATTGAGATACCTGGTTTTTATTCTAGTAAATCTAAAGCTCGTATGAAATTCATGAAACTTGGCATGCTATCATGGAGCGGCATCAACATGTTGTGGTAATTTTTTGTCCCATTTGGGGCAGGTATGGGGATATGCTTCTCACAAACCAGAGCTTCTTACAACAAGCCTGATGGTTTCGGTAGGGAACTTCCCACCTTTGGGGACAAAACGGTATCCATTGCCTCTTATTGCGTTCAAAAAATTCTCGTGTCAACATAGAACAACAGGAGTGTTGTGTCAATTTTTGTGATTTTTTGGGGCTCGCTTGGATGTTTTTATGCATTAATTGAGTTTTCAATGCATTTATGTGCATAATTCAAATTTGAACTACATGCACATGCTCTAATGCATATAAATTGGTATAAAATCAAATATGTGTCCTTGGGTGCATGCTTAGGTCCCATGCAAGAAATGGGAATGAATTTCAAACACTAGGGCACCATTGATTGCTGGCAAAACGTTGAGATACTTTTTTTTAAATTCTAGTAAATCCAAAACTTGTCTGAAATTCATGAAACTTGGCATGCTATCATGGAATGGCACCCGACATGCTGTGGTATTTTTCGTGTCCATTTTGAGAGAAGGCGCACTCGATTAACAATCAACAAAGGCATTTTGAAAAAATAGCTGCCACTTTAATATCTCAAACGTTTGTATAATTCAAATCGTGTTCATTCTGTTAAGCATTCACATGACGCTACATGTCTTCGTTTTAATGGCTATAGGAGGTGCCGTGCGGACAGCTGCTTGACCTTGACTGAACGGGAGCCGTGCGAGTGGAGTCCGGTGCGTAGGCTGACCGAGAGGCGTGCAAGGTGTCCTCCAATGTGCAGGCTCACCGAGAAGGGTGCGAGTTGCATGCTGCGCATGCTCACTGGGAAGCGAGCCCTTTGACTTCTATGGCCGCCCGCCTTCCTCTCCTTTAATGGTGCCCAAGCCGCTGTTTAATACGGGTAGCCTTACTGTTCGCCTCACATTCCCTTCCCCCTGCAGACCTCCACCAATGGCATGGCGCAGAGTGATCATCTGCCACTAGTCTTCAAGTTTGGTGAAGTCGACTCCGAGCCGGAGGAGATAGAAAATAAGGTGGAATGGGGCCTCATGGACATGGCCCAGAACAAGCTGGCCGTGGCGGTTCTGCCCCCGCTCCCGTCCCAGCTCCCATCCCCGCGCCCGCGCCAGTGACCATCCCCGTAGCATTGACGGGCTGGTCGCCGAGCACTATCGTAGAGCTGGAAGCCGCGGGCGTCGGCAAGGTCTCCGCGGACCCGCGCGGGCTCGTGTACATGCCAGCGCTAGTGCCCGTGCCCGTGCACGCCCCTCCACCCACCAAGGCGCCGGCCCCCGTGCGTTTGGCTGCACCCGCCGCGCCCGTGCCCCTGCCCGTGCGCGCCACTCCACCCACCGCGGCGCCGGTCCCCGTGCGCTTGGCTGCACCCGCTGCGCCCATGCCCATGCGCGCGCCCCCCTCAGCAGCATGGGACGCTGCCATTGACCGCTACCTCTCAGCGGCGCCAATTGCCGTCCTCCCACGCCCCGCTCGTCGATCACGCGATGACATGATGTTTGATTTACAAGTGAAGAACATATTGTTCTGCCTTGCAGACGTCAACAACGGCGTCCCGGAGGACGACAACGACAACATGGCACGCGGCCTCTGTCGCCGCCGGAAATAGATTTTTTGGGGTTTAATACTGTATATTGAATTCTCGATCATATGAATATAAATTCGCAGTGTGACTGAACAAAAGATATGGTTTGAACGAACTTGCGTTTTTCTCTCTTAATGTACAGACTTATCAAACGATTTTCTTTTGAAAAACGTCAATGGTTTTTAAGTATAAAACACTCATCGCATATTTAGTTAGAGCACCCGTATGCAAACCGACAGCTTCCCCTGGAAGCCAAGGGAAAATGTGCCGAGCAGGATTTGTGCAGCTGTTGATCACAAACGTTTTAGTTAGAACCCCCCTATGCAAACCGACAGATTCCCCAGGAAGCCAACAGAAAATGTGCCGAGCAGGATTTCTGCAGCTCTTGATTGCAAACGTTTTAGATAGAACACCCTTATGCAAAGTGAGAGGTATGGTCTTCCCCCTTAAGTCAAGGGAAAATCCGCAGCGCAGGATTTGTGCATCCCTTCAACGCAAATGGTTGTTTTGGATGACCCGTGTGCAACCACGTACAAACAATTTGGTAAGATCTGTCATATTGGGTATGTTGCCATTTGTCAAACTGGAAAGATTAACATTTGCTGATCTAGTAACATTGCCATTTGTCAACCTTGTAACACTGCGATTCGTCAAAATAGGAAGCTAAAAATCACTAGCTGTCGTGGTTTTGTCACAGCTGATGTCCTAGAGAAAGGACTTAGTCGTGGAGCCATCGCGACGGGTTAGCTTGAAGGGGTTAAAGCGGACACAGGGACACAGAGAGTTTATACTAGTTCGGCCCCTTCGATGAAGGTAAAAGCCTACGTCTAGTTGTGATGGAATTGATGGGGTTTCGATGACTAGGGAGCAAACAAGCTTCGCCTAAGTCTCGAGTTGTGTTTCTTGTCCTGAACCGCCGCCGGGTCGTCCACTTATATATACGGGTGACGCCCGTCGGTTCACAGAGTCCCAACACCGGTTCATATTCGTATCCGGGTTGGTCTCTCCTTATTCCTATCTTACAATACAAGTTTACATACAGATGCCGGTTTATGGCTACAAGTCCTAAACCGACTACGTGCCTCAGGCCCTCATCTATCTTCTTGGGCTTTAACACTCTAGAACTACTGATGAAGTTAACCCGGCCCAAATAGGCCGGTTTACGCCCAGTAGTAATATCCCCAACATTAGGCCCCAGATTGACTTGAACGTGCTCAATTCAATCCTTAGCAGAAATCTCCATCTTCAACATCTTCTTGTAGTTGTTGAACCGCCGTGATGTCAGTAAACCGGAGTGACGTCATCCGTCGTAAAGGAAACATCCACAACAACCGAGGCGACAGCTCCGCTTCCGAAATTTGCGGCGCCTTGATTCACGCGCCTTCCACATGTATTTTTGCTTTATAAATAGGACCGAAGGGTCATTTCTTTTCTCCCCTTCGTGCCCTTCCTCTTCGTCTTCCTCGCGTCACCAGTCCAGAGCTCCGCCGCCGCCGCCGTCTTCTGCATCGACCTTGGCCGCTGCATCAACCTGAGTGCACCAGAAAACCGCGGTGACCTTCCGCATCTTCCTCAGCTCTGGTAAGTCTTCGGCTCTTCTCGACATAGATCTGTTCTGGGGTTTCATGTTCTTGCTGTGTTCATCCTTTGCTCATGTTCATATACTATCTCCTGGGTCCATCTGTGAACTCCTGCTCTACATAGCGGTAACTTTTTAATATCCAACTTTAGTTTCATGCCCAAAACCCTAGATCTCACATATATTTCTGCCCATTGACTCAACACCATTTCTGTTTTGAGCTTTGAATATTTTCCTCCTTTTCTGAACTTGCTTTAGATCCAATGCTGTAGAGAAATCCTGTGAAATCTGTTTCTGTATACTTATCCATTTGCAATCTCAACTGTTTTCAATGCCTAGATTAGGCGGTTTAACTTGGTGTAATTTTTTTTAACAAACCGGTATATGTCATTAGTCCCCTTGTTGAACCGCCAGATGTTGTCGCATCATAAAATTCCGGTTTTAGATATGGCTGTCCCCGGTTTAACATCGTACATACCAGTGTACCTTTAACCAATACATTCTTGAACCGGAGCCACTTATTTTGTAGATTTCACCATGGCCAAACAAGTATATGAATGCAACTGGGCTCCTTCTCGCGTCACAGAAACTCAACTGAACAACTTAGTCCTGGCCGGCGCTTTAAGCAGCAAAAACACTATCCATTGGAGGGTCCCTGGCAAAGAATGCCCTCCCACACCTCAAGAAGGAGAGTCGTTGTTTTCGCAGATCATTTAGCCCGGGGCTTTAATCCGCCCGGTTCTAAATTTTACCGGGACGTCTTAGCCAATTTTCAACTCCGCCCGCAAGACACTGGCCCCAACTCTGTTACCAATATATGTCACTTCCAAGTACTCTGTGAGGTGTTCTTTCAAGAGGAACCCACAGTCGAGCTGTTCAGAGACTGCTTTCATCTAAACCGCCGCACAGAGTTTCCTGATGGTTCCAATATGGAATTGGGTGGTGTGGCGATTCAGAAAAGAAAAGAGGTCACTTACCCTCACGCGAAACTGCACAGCCACCCCCAAGAGTGGAATCAATCATGGTTCTATTGCAAAGACACCTCCCCTACTGATGAAAATCCCTTGCCTGGCTTTCGTCTGGAGCGGCTTAACAATACACACCCTTTTCCACAAAGGTTGACTGCCAAGGAAAGAATTAAATATGCTCCTCAACTGTCCAAGCTGAGAGCCTTCATGGCCAACGGTTTAACAGGAGTTGATCTCGCTCGCTGTTGGATATCGTGGAGCATACTGCCCCTTAGTCAGCGCTCCAGTTTGATGTGCGAATATACTGGCAGTGTGGACGACCCACTGCGACACATGAATATCCAGCTCACTGACGAAGAAGTAACAGAAGCTGTGAAGAAAATGTTGGACGAACCGAAACACATCTGTGCCCGAACCGACCTGCTTCCCTTCTGCGCCACCAACAAAACGCCAGCCGTAAGCTTTTAGTTTTCCCTTTCACTGATCCTGTCATTGCTTTATTTAACACCAATATCTGTTGAAACAGGGCAATGATCCATTTTGGAGCAAGAAGCTTCCGAAGGAGAAATCAGAAAAACCAGACAAACCGGAAAGACCAATCTAGCCAAAGACTAGAGTCGTAAAGAAAACCACCCATAGGAAGAAAACCACTGCATCTTCAGATCCAGCAGCTGATGATAATGTGGGTAATCCGGACTTTGAGGTAGAACTTGATTCACTAGGCTTACTTTTCACACGCCTTATTGATGATGATATTTGTCAGGATGATGCCGAAACCAGCCACGCTGATGCTGCAGAGGTAATTATTCTCTCTTTCGATTCCAACCCTTTGCCTTTGCCAAAAATCCGTCAGGCAAACTGGAAGGTTAAATTTTCTCATCCTCTTGCTTACTTGGATCCCAAATTTCTTATGAAGACCCAACAGCACGAAGCTCGCCGCACAACCCGTCATAGCGGCCAGGTATTTACCTCCACCGGTTTACCGGACAGTCCGGTTCGGAAGCGCCGTTCAGAGGTCTCTAATTTGCTTGTCAGTGCTTGTTCTAAAGCGGGCCGTTTTCGTCAACCTCTTAATCCTTCTGACTCTGATTATCAGGTTACTTCCCATTCATCATCTGGCGAGTCATCAGCTACTCAGCTGCCACCGCTCAAAACCGTGCCTGGGCAAGCTGTTATTATCATAATTTTTCTGGTGTATTACTTTGCAACATATGCTGTTTTTGACTTTTATTACTTCTTTCAGGGCCAAGCCTAGACCGAGCAAGAAGGCCCGCCTGGATAAAGCGGCCGAGGATGTCGTTCCTGAACCGGATAAAACGCGAGATCCTAAAGCGGCAATTCATGAATATGCGCCAAATGACCCGCCACCACGAGATGATGACTGTATTGCTGAAGAGACACATGTTGATACCTCCAGTCCAGTTGACCAGCCCAGAAGTCCCATTTGGATTGAGAAATCGACCAGTCCATCCAAGTCCACTGATAAACCGACAACCCCAATGCAAACCGATGAGGAAGTTGTCATTACTGGAGTTGGCCATACAGAGCCAAGCAATCCTGTCGCTTTGTCTAAACACACTGCCAAGGAAGAATTTGCTGCAATTGGCAAGGGTAAATGGAATGCCGACTTGTCAACTTATGCTGCTTTGTCTCCTCAAGACCTTCACTCCGGCTTTCTAAACCGGTTATATACCAGTCGTGACTATGAAGCCGGCCTGGTTAATATGATGAAGGATAAATATGAGGTAATTGCCATACGCTCCTGCTTGAAATTCATCAACTCCAATAGCCCCCAAGTGCCGGTTCAAGATATCATTTTAAACCGGGACTTGTCATTTAGACTTCAATATGCCTGAATTTTGCCGATGTAGACCCCAAGGGCCGGGTCAACTTAGTATAGTTGAACCGGGACTTTAGGTAATTGACATCATAGCTTCAGAATTTATTTGAGCAAATAGCCATTAGCCCCCAAGTGCCAAGTTGAATACTTGTATTGATCTTGGGACTTTTATAATCAATTGAAAGATGAAGATCAAATGTGCATTAGCCCCCAAGTGCCGAGTGCATAACTTGTTATGTGGTTGGCACTTCAATGTTTGCACTGCTTTCTAAATCATATAATTGTCTGTATGCAGGCTGAGCTGAAGACCAAGGAAAACCAAGTCACCGACCTCTGAGAAAATGTGAAGTCTCAACAAGCTGAAACCTCAAAAGCAAAAGAGGAGTTGACCAGCGCTTTAAGCATCACGGAACAGCTTAAAGAGGATTTCAAAAAGGAGCGGGCGGATTGGGCCACCGAAAAGTCTGGTTTAATCAAGCGAGCAGAAGACGCCGAGGCTGTGCTTAAACCGGTGGTGGATGAACTGACCAGCATAAAGCGGCAAGTGCATTCTATGACCGCTGCTATCTTTGGTAAGCCTGATTTAACATCTGGAATTACTAAATCTCCTTAAGTAACTTTCAATGTGCTGACTCTTTAGAACCCTTTAGGAACACGCATTAGTCACTTGGGGTCAGATGTACGGATGAAATTGAAAGCCGCCTACACCTTGATCGAGTAGCTGTATACTGGAGCGCAGCGGATTATCTCTACCGCATCACATAATAATCCGGCGCCAACTTTAATTCAAGATACTTTGACAAGGCTGTCGATGCTTCCTGCCCGGATTGAAGAGTTAAAGAGATCTGCAGCTCGAACCGGTGCCATCACTGCCTTAATCCGGGCAAAAGCATGGGTGCCAGACTTTGACCCTATTGAGGCAGCTCAGGGCTATCCTAGTTTGAAGGAAGACGGGACATCATTTAGTGAAGCGGATCTGCGAGCCATAAACCGGGAGGTGCGTCCTCTAGCTTGCCAATTGGTGGAAGAGGCAGACTTGTCGCATTATCAGGCGCAGTACAATGACCAAAACCAGCGAGTAGCCGCACCGATTCCTGAAGCGGAAAATCTTATCCCTCCAATCCATAAGCACACTTATGCTCCTGATATTGATCCGTCACTGCTGATTCATGATGAAGCTGTTTTCCAAGCCTTAATGGGAATCGACTGGACAACCATTGATTTCCAGCCGCTGGGCAGAGAAGCAGAAGTAGAAGCGGCGCAGGATGACCCACAACCATCAAGCCACGCTGGCGACCAGGCTTGAACCGGAAATCGGTTTGAAACTTCTTTACCTTTGAAAAACAATGATCTTATTTGGGCACCTTGTTGCCTTGTAATAGGCTAGCCAATACTCTTGATTTTGTTATGCCATCGTGCATAAATGCTGCAACCTGTGCCTCCTTTGGATGATAAAATTGACAAAGTACTTTCTGCAATCAGAAAATCTCAAAATACCGCCGCGGTTATACCGTCAGGCGGATTGTTATGAAATCACAATATCTGAAATTTGAAGTATATGATCGAATCTTTACGATACATAATACCTGCCATCATTGGGCATGAAGCTGTTTTAGCCAATCTTGAAGCGGAGGTTTTGTAAACCCTACATCATTAGAGGAGATAATAGCTCCTGTATATATAATGCCAATTTACCTTGTAAACCATGCCGGGCGTTATAGTAAACCCCGTGTTACTCCTCAATAGGATGTTCAATAAAGAAAATTAAACCAGGCAAATAAACTCTGAAAAAAATATACCATGTTCTGTCTATTGACATTTTGAACCGGTGTAAAACTGTGTTGGTTTAAAAAATGCAACAATTGTAAAGAAATATGTATGATGAAAATATTTAAAACAAAGGCAATGATAAAAACCGTTTGCAAAAAGAGGCTTATTTGAGCCGATCAGATGGTGTTACCATGGTCGGACACGACCAAGCTCCCGATAGGTGTAGCTATGGTTCAAGTCAGCCAGGCCCCAAATGAAACCGTGGCATTTATGCCGATCAAGAGGCGTGGCAATGGTTCGGGTTCGACCAAGCCCCCAAGTGATTCTGTGGCCTTAGGCCGATCAAGAGGCGTGACTGGTTCAGACTTGACCATGTCCCCAAGTGATCTGGTGGCTTTTGCCTATCAAAAGGTGTTGCATTGGTTCGGATACGACCAAGCCCCCAACTGATATAAAAAAAAGCAAATTCGAGGGGTAAACCGGAGGCCGCTTTAATACAGAACAACTCCATGTAACCACGTAGGATGTGAAAGAACAAATACCCTGCTTTAGCTGAGGTTCCGGCTTATTATATTAATCATAATATATACATTGTCATAATATGTACATAAGTAGAGCCAATGGCTCAGGTATAGTAAGGCCGAAGATGAGCTATGTTCCACGACCTGTTGGTCTCCTCCTCCGATGTACGTGAGTCTTTATGCTCTCGAATATCGATCAGATAGTATGACCCGTTGTGCAGATTCTTGCTGACCATGAAAGGTCCCTCCCAAGGCGGGGATAACTTATGCATATCAGTCTGATCTTGGATGAGCCGAAGCACCAAATCTCCTTCTTGAAAGGTTCTGGTTCTAACTCGGCGACTGTGATAACGACGAAGATCCTGTTGGTAAATCGCCGAGCGGGAAGCTGCTATGTCACGCTCTTCATCCAACCGGTCCAAAGCGTCTTGCCGTGCTGTCTCGTTGTCCGCTTCAACATAAGCCGCCACACGAGGTGAATCATGACGAATATCACTGGGGAGAACCGCCTTCGCTCCATAGACCATGAAGAACGGTGTGTATCCTGTTGATCTGTTGGGTGTGGTATTGATGCTCCATAGAACAGATGACAACTCTTCTACCCAACAACCCGGTGTCCTCTGCAAAGGAACCATAAGCCGGGGCTTGATGCCTCTCAAGATCTCCTGATTAGCTCTTTCTGCTTGACCATTGGACTGTGGGTGCGCCACTGATGAAACGTCAATTCGGATGTGCTCACGTTCGCAAAACTCCTTCATGGCACCTTTGGACAAATTGGTACCATTATCTGTGATGATACTGTGTGGAAAGCCAAACCAAAAAATCACATTTTTGATGAACTGAACCGCCGTGGCCGCATCACACTTGCTAACAGGTTCTGCCTCCACCCACTTTGTAAACTTGTCAACCGCCACCAAGAGGTGGGTCTTCTTGTCCTTAGACCTTTTGAAAGGCCCAACCATATCTAGCCCCCAAGTCGCAAACGGCCAAGTGATTGGAATCATTCTCAATTCTTGAGCCGGCACGTGAGCACGTCTTGAAAACTTTTGGCAACCGTCACATCATCTGACCAGATCCTCTGCATCAGCATGAGCAGTTAACCAATAGAAGCCATGGCGGAACGCTTTAGCCACCAATGATTTTGAACCGGCGTGGTGACCACAATCTCCTTCGTGGATCTCACGCAAAATTTCACAGCCTTCTTCAGGGGATACACAACGTTGAAACGCCCCTGATACACTACAATGATGCAACTCGCCATTAACAATAGTCATGGACTTGGACCGCCGGATTACCTGCCGGGCCAGAGCCTCATCCTCTGGTAACTCGCCCCAGTTCATGTACGCCAGGTAAGGAAGCGTCCAATCTGGAATTACATGAAGAGCTGCCACCAATTGAGCCTCCGGATCAGGAATAGACAAATCCGCTTCACCAGGGAGCTTGACCGACGGGTTGCGCAGCACATCCAGAATAAAATTGGGCGGGACCGGTTTGCGCTGAGAGCCCAGCCGGCTTAAAGAGTCCGCCGCTTCATTCTTCCGTCGGTCCACGTGGTCTGCCTGATAGCCTTTAAAGTGACCTACAACGATATCCGCCTCACGACGATATGCTGCCATGAGTGGGTCCTTGGAATCCCAAGTGCCAGACACTTGTTGAGCCACGAGGTCTGATTCACCGAAGCACTTAACTCGACTTAGATTCATCTCCTTAGCCATTCGGAGACCATGGAGCAAGGCTTCATACTCAGCTGCATTGTTAGTACAAGGGAACATTAAGCGGAGAACGTAACAAAACTTTTCACCTCGTGGGGAAGTTAATACGACTCCAGCCCCCGAGCCTTCCAATTGCCTGGATCCATCAGAATGGATGGTCCAATATGTGTGATCCGGCTTTTCTTCGGGTGCTTGCAGTTCCGTCCAATCATTGATGAAATCAACAAGTGCTTGAGACTTAACCGCCGTCCGAGGTATGTACTTCAACCCGTGCAGCCCAAGCTCTATAGCCCACTTGGCAATCCGGCCAGTCGCTTCCCGGTTCTGGATGATATCGCCCAAGGGGGCAAAACTGACCACTGTAATGGGGTGCCCTTGAAAGTATCGCTTAAGCTTTCGGCTTACCATAAAAACTCCATATACCAGCTTTTGCCAATGCGGATACCGTTGCTTGGACTCAATAAGTACCTCGCTGATATAATAAACCGGACGTTGAACTGGATGCTCCTTGCCTGCCTCTTTTCGGTTCACCACAATAGCCACACTGACCACACGAGCATTAGCAGCCACATATAGCAGCAATGGCTCCTTGTCAATGGGAGCGGCGAGCACGGGCGGATTGGCCAATTGCCGCTTTAAGTCCTCAAACGCCTTATCAGCAGCAGAACTCCAGGTGAATTGATCCGTTTTCTTCAACATCTGATACAAAGGGATTGTCTTCTCACCAAGGCGGCTGATGAACCGGCTCAATGCGGCAATCCGGCCTGCCAGGCGTTGAACATCATTGATACACTTCAGTTTAGCTAGGAAGGTGATGGCTGTGATCTTCTCCGGATTAGCTTCGATTCCCCTGTTGGACACCAGAAAACCCAATAGCTTGCCTGCTGGTAAACCAAAGACACATTTGGCCGGATTAAGCATCATCTTGTACGTCCTCAGGTTATCAAAGGTTTCCTTCAAATCGTCAACCAGAGTCTCCTTCTTCTTTGACTTAACCACGATATCATCCACATAAGCATGTACATTACGGCCAATCTGCTTGTGAAGGCAATTTTGCACACACCGTTGATAAGTTGCCTGGGCACTCTTGAGCCCAAAGGGCATAGATACATAGCAGAAGGCTCCAAAGGGGGTTATGAACGCCGTCTTCTCCTGGTCCTTGACTGCCATTTTGATCTGATGATAGCCAGAATATGCATCCAAAAAACTCAAACGCTCACAACCCGCCGTAGCATCAATAATTTGGCCAATACGGGGAGGGCAAAAGGATCCGCTGGACAAGCCTTATGAAGATCTGTGTAATCCACACACATGCACCAGGTGCCATTTTTCTTGAGGACCAGCACCGGATTAGCGAGTCACTCAAGGTGGAAAACCTCAATAATAAAACCGACTGCTAAGAGCCTGGCTACCTCTTCTCCAATAGCTTTGCGTCTTTCTTCGTTAAACCAGCGGAGGAACTATTTCACCGGCTTGTACTTAGGATCCACATTAAGAGTGTGCTCAGCAAGTTGCCTCGGTACACCTGGCATGTCAGAGGGCTTCCATGCAAAAATGTCCCGATTCTCACGGATGAACTCGATGAGCGCGCCTTCCTATTTCGGATCCAAGTTAGCACTGATGCTGAACTGCTTGGACGAATCGCCAGGTACGAAGTCAACAAGCTTAGTTTCCGCTGCCGATTTGAACTTCAGGGCCGGATCATGCTCCGTAGTTGGCTTCTTCAACGGAGTCATGTCTGTCGGATCAACATTGTCCTTATAAAATTTCAGCTCCTCGGTGGCACAAACCGACTCCGCATAGGCCGCTTCTCCTTCCTCACACTCCAAAGCGACTCTACGGCTACCGTGAACCGTTATTGTCCCCTTGTGACCTGGCATCTTGAGCTGCAAATACACATAACAGGGTCATGCCATGAACTTGGCGTAAGCCGGTCGCCCAAACAGGGCGTGATACGGACTTTGGATTTTTACCACTTCAAACGTCAATGTCTCCGTCCTGGAATCATGATCATCTCCAAAGGCCACCTCCAAAGCTATCTTGCCAACAGGATACGCTGACTTGCCAGGTACCGCACCATGAAACACCGTATTGGACGGTTTGAGATTTTTGTCTGTTAGTCCCATACGATGGAAGGTCTCATAGTACAAAATATTGATGTTGCTCCCTCCATCCATGAGCACATTGGTGAACTTGTAGCCTCCCACCTGAGGAGCCACTACTAAGGCCAGCTAACCCGGATTGTCAACCCGGGGAGGATGATCCTCTCTGCTCCATATGATTGGCTGTTCAGACCAACGTAAATAACGGGGCACGGCCGGTTCAACAGAGTTGACTGCCCGCTTCTGGACCTTCCGGTCTCGCTTGTCCAAGCTAGTAGTGAAGACATGGTACTGCCCACTGTTCAACTGCTTTGGGTTGCTCTGGTAACCCGATTGTTGCTGCTGCTGATTGTAACCACCCTGGTTATTCTGACTATTTTGATTGTTATTTCTGCCCGAATTACCATTAAATCCTGAACCGGAATTTCCGCCACCGTAACCCGGCCCGGATCCTGAACCACCGCCAGAGCCGTGATCATACCAGAAAGCATTAGAATTCTTGAACTCCTGCATAATGTAGCAGTCCTTCCAGAGGTGGTTTGCCGGCACCTCCTTCGTCCCATGCTTTGGATAGGGCTGGTTTAACAGATAATTTAGGCGGTCCGGGTTAGGTTTAGGCGCTGCATCGTGAGTTGGCGGTTTACCCTTGCGCCGCTGGCCCTTGTCCTGTGCATTGGTATTAGCCACGAAGTCCATATTGCCATCCGCTTTACGCTTGCCTTCGCCAGTATTACCTGCCGGATTATGCTGCTGTCCTCTGGAGTTGCTGTTCTTCTTTCCCTTCCCTGTCTTATCATCATCAGACTCGGGATCCTTGGTACTATCAGAATCAGCATACTTCACTAATGCAGCCATGAGAGTCCCCATATCCGTGCAATGACGCTTCATCCGCCCCAACTTCAATTTTAAGGGCCCAAACCGGCAGTTTCCTTCCAGTGTGATAACAGCGGTGTCAGCGTTGATGCGGTCTGATGAATGCAAAACTCGCGAGACCCGGCGCACCCAATGAGTCGTCGATCCTCCTTCCTCCTAGACACAGGCAGCTAAGTCTACTATCGACATAGGCTGCTTACATGTATCCTTGAAATTATTGATGAACCGGGCTTGTAACTGGGCCCATGAACTGATAGAATTGGGCGGTAGGCTTTTTAACCAAGTGCGGGCCGTTCCTTCAAGCATCATGGTGAAGTACTTTGCACACGCCGCATCACCCACATCAAGCATCTCCATGGCCATCTCGTAGCTCTCCATCCAAGTTTTTGGGGGTTGACCCGCCGTGTAATTTGGTACCTTGCACGGGCCCTTGAAATCCTTCGGCAGGCGCACATTGCATAAAGCGTGGACAAGGCAAGGCACTCCCAAAGCACTAGAAGTAACCCCAGGCTCGAACGAGATGGTTGGACGAACCGGGGTGAGCTGACGAGCCTGATACTGCGCTGCTAACTCGGCCTCCCTGCGCGGTCGGGCCCGGTCCACCACTTCCTGAGCATTATCAGCACCATCCGCCGGGTTGTTGCCACGGGGTGCTCCACGCCGTTCATTGCTTGATACGGCCGGTTCATCCATATTCCTGCTATAGCTCCGGCTTGGACGAGGGGTTGAGTGGATCCGGTCGCGGCTGTACGAGTATGCTTCCTGTTGGACCAGAGCTGTCCTAAGAAGCTCCTTGACCCGGCGCGTTTCTATCGCCTGTGGCGAGTCACCTTCAATTGGAATGGCCTCCAGTCGTGCAGCAGCTACAACAAGATTGTCCATCGGGTTGGAGTAGTGACCTGGAGGTGTTGGAACAGATTGAGGTACAACAATGTTATGACGAGGCAGATCCATCAAACGGGGCTGAACCGGGACGCCGGTCCCAGGAGCATCTGCCCGGTTTATTGCTGGCGGATTACTGGTTCCTGCTCCTGGGGTGTTAAAAAGGTCTCTGGCCTCGAAAACCGAAGGCAAACGGGATCGGTACTTCCTCATGCGATGCGTTCTGGTCCAACATGAGCCTGTAGGCTTGTGCATCTAAAGCGGCCCGCTCCGCCGTCATCCTGGTATTTTCAGCTGCTAGGTCCGCCTTGGCCTGAGTGATCTGTTCCCTCACCTTTGCAATCTCCGCATTGTGGACGTCCTGATCCGTCGGGTTAGCCTCTGTCATAAGCACGGCCAACGCATCAAACAGATCCGATAAAACTTGAGCCGGCGGGCGCACAGAGCCTCCTGCCCCGGCAGCCGTCGCCGCTACTGATCCGGAGGTCATTGCCGCAGCGGTAGAAGAATGAAGCACTGCTTGTGTACCGGCCATGAATATTCCAACCCAGTTGGGCAGATCAAAGGGGTCCGGAATACTGTCGCCATCGGAACAGCCCCCAATCCGGCCATCTTGTAGTTGATACAGAGATTCGGTTTCTCCGGTTGATGACTCGTCGCCAGAGTAAATGACGGTCTCGCCACCAGATTCCGATCCATCCTCATAACTTCCTCCATGTATGACTCCCACGAAGGCACGCTTCACGGCCGGTTTAACCTGGGCGGATCACGCACGCTGAGCCATCTCGACGAGGTCGGTGCAGATGTCCGGCTCAGGGCCCGGTTCACCGATCTTACCAATGAAAACGTGTATGCCACCAAAGGGGACCCGGTACCCGTACTCAATCGAGCCGGCCTCGGGGCCCCAGCCTGCATCGTCGATGTAGAGCTTGCCGCGACGACTCTTAGTCATCCGGCCCACAGCGTAGCCCTCGAGTCCTTCGAAGCGGCCCTCCAAGAACTTGAAACCATCGTGCGATAGCCCCACGGTGGGCGCCAACTGTCGTGGTTTTGTCACGGCAGATGTCCTAGAGAAAGGACTTAGTCGTGGATCCATCGCGACGGGTTAGCTTGAAGGGGTTAAAGCGGACATAGGGACGCAGAGAGTTTATACTAGTTCGGCCCCTTCGATGAAGGTAAAAGCCTACGTCTAGTTGTGATGGAATTGATGGGGTTTCGATGACTAGGGAGCAAACAAGCTTCGCCTATGTCTCGAGTTGTGTTTCTTGTCCTGAACCGCCGCCGGGTCATCCCCTTATATATACGGGTGACACCCGTCGGTTCACAGAGTCCCAACACTGGTTCATATTCGTATCCGGGTTGGTCTCTCCTTATTCCTATCTTACAATACAAGTTTACATACAGATGCCGGTTTATGGATACAAGTCCTAAACCGACTACGGGCCTCAGGCCCTCATCTATCTTCTTGGGCTTTAACACTCTAGAACTACTGATGAAGTTAACCCGGCCCAAATAGGCCGGTTTACGCCCAGTAGTAATATCCCCAACACTAGCAATATCTTATTTTTGCAACTAAAATTTAGTAATTAAGCATAGATGGAGGCGAGGAGGCGTGTTCAGCCGAGCATGTAGCGGGTGGTGTGGTACTATTCGATTTGACAGCAGGTGGTGCAGTTCCCGATACGGCTTTAATGCAGACAAGGGAGAGGGTAGCGGTTCCCAAAATGTTGAACGACCAATGATGCATCCTCCCTCAATTAGCATTGTGTGAATGCATGAGGGAAGTAATGGGAGGAGGACCGAGAAAAGAGGCTGCACGATGTGAATGCAACACAGTTTGCACTCATATAAAGGCGCCCCTCCATTCCAATGCATCTACCACATCGTACGCACCTAAGCATTTGCCTAAGCACCTACACTAATAAGCGCAAAAGTGCTCACTCCAGACCCATGGCGGCGATGCGCGCGAGCGGCCAGCGGCTGTGTCAGATGGTCCATGACGCCGGCCTGCGGCATGGCACCGTGGATCGTCTCCAGACAGTGTTGGCGACCGGCTGGTGGATGGCCGCTGCCGACGCCTGCTACGACTCTCAGTTGGACCAAATGATCGTTCACACCCCCAATAGGTTCACCATCGTCAAGAACCTCGCGGACGACATGGCCGTACTCCTCCAGCTCGCGTGCCCAGGCTCCTCATTGCCTGCCACCCTAATCGGCCTCCATGGTCGGAACCTCTTTCAAGCACTAGTGGCCTTGCAACTGCCCGCCGACGCCATGAAGAATGTCCACCTGGAGGTAACGCTCGCCGCGAGGCGCTTCGCCCGGCAAGAATCCGTCGACCTAGACATCCATGTGTACAAGCAAATCATGTACATAGGTATCTACAAGGCCAGTGAGGATGCTACGACGTTGGCCTTCTTCAGCCGGCTGGAAGCCTTAGATGCCTTTGCTGAGAAGCACCTTGACCTCGCCACATAAGCCGCCGCTCCTTAGCCGCCAGTCGATGGACCGACGCACTGAGTTGAGGAGGAGGAGGTCATACGTTGATGGATGCATCTTTCTTCTTGCCTCATGTAACCACCACTGCGATCGCATCATCGTGGCCTTAATTCTTATTGTGCTATTGCATTCTCGTTCCAGTCAATACAGACATGTGCGATCCCTTTGCTTAATTATATGCATCACTGTAACTAGTACTCCATCCGTCAATTTATAAGTTATGCTGCCAGTGTCTATTGATGTCGCTTGAAGCTACGCCGGTATTTCCCCAAAGAGGAATGGATGATGCAGCACAGCGGTGGTAGATATTTCCCTCAGAAATGAAACCAAGGTAGGAGAACCAAGCAACATAACGTAAACAACCCCTGCACACAAATAACAACACCTCGCAACCCGACGTGTTAAAGGGGTTGTCAATCCCTTTCGGGGTACGGCGCCAGAAATTTAGTGTTGATGGGAGAAAGTTGTAATAGATTGAATAAATAGATCGCAAATAAAATAAAGTGCAGCAAAGTATTTTTGTATTTTTGGTTTAATAGATCTGAATAAGAAGTGCAAATAAAATAGATAGCAAAGAAAATATATGAGAAAGAAGACCGGGGGGCCGTAGGTTTCACTAGTGGCTTCTCTCGAGAAAGATAGCTAACGGTGGGTAAACAAATTACTGTTGGGAAATTGATAGAACCTCAAATAATTATGACGATATCTAGGCAATGATCATTACATAGGCATCACGTCCAAGATTACTAGACCGTCTCCTGCCTGCATCTACTACTATTACTCCACACATCGATCGCTATCCAGCATGCATCTAGTGTATTAAGTTCATGGAAAAATGGAGTAATGTGATAAGAACGATGACATGATGTAGACAAGATCCGTTTATCTATGGCGGTAGATATATATCCCATATTTTTATCCTTAGTAGCAACAATACATACGTGTCGGTTCCCTTTCTGTCACTGGGATCGAGCACCATAAGAACGAACCCACTACCGGGCACCTCTTCCCATTGCAAGATAAATAGATCAAGTTGGCCAAACAAAACACAAATATCGGAGAAGAAATACGAGGCTATAAGAAATCATGCATAAAAGAGATCAAAGAAACTCAAATAACTTTCATGGATATAAAAAGATATGACTGATCATAAACTCAAAGTTCATCAGATCCCAACAAACACACCGCAAAAGAGTTACATCATAGGGATCTCCAAGAGACCATTGTATTGAGAATTCAGCGTGAGAGAGAGAAAGCCATCTAGCTACTAACTATGGACCCGAAGGTCTACAAGGAACTACTCACGCATCATCGAAGAGGCACCAATGGAGGTGGTGAACCCCATCCGAGATGGTGTCTAGATTGGATCTGGTGGTTCTGGACTCTGCGGCGGCTGGATGAATATTTCATCGACGCCTCTAGGGTTCTGGTATTTTGGGGGTATTTATAGAGCAAAGAGGCGGTCCGGGGGGCACCCGAGGTGGGCACAACCCACCAGGGGGCGCCTGGGCCTCCTGGCGCGCCCTGGTGGGTTGTGCCCCCCTCGAGGCACCCCCAGGTGCAACCAGGGCCCATTGCCTTCCTTCTGGCCCATAAAAAATCATCATGGAGTTTCGTGGCATTTGGACTTCGTCTGATATTGATTTCCTACAATGTAAAAAACATGGAAAAAACAACAAGTGGCACTTGGCACTATGTCAATAGGTTAGTACCAAGAAATGATATAAAATGAATATAAAATGATTATGAAACATCCAAGATTGATAATAAAATAGCATGGAACAATAAAAAATTATAGATACGTTGGAGACGTATCAGCATCCCCAAGCTTAACTCTTGCTCGTCCTTGAGTACGTAAGTGATAAAAACAGAATTTTTGATGTGGAGTGCTGTTCATCATGTCATATCATATTCTTTTCTTTATAGCATGGACATTTGGACGTTTATTTGATTCAAAGCAATAGTCTAATTTTGACATAATAATTTAGATACTCAGGCATATCAACAAGCAACCATGTCTTTGAAAATATCGATGCTAAAATAAGTTATCCCTAGCCCATCATGCTCAAACATTGATCCATTCATGAAACACACTCGAATATTAACTACACCCAATACTTAAGCACGATCATATTGCCTCCTAGTTGGTGCTTTTTATGAGAGAAGATGGAGACTTCAAAATAAAAATTGCATAAAGTAAAAGAAAGGCCCTTCATAGAGGGAAGTAGAGATTTGTAGAGGTGCCAGAGCTCAAAGAGATAAATTAGAGATAAATTTTTTTGGGAGGTGTATCCATCCCACCAATGAAAACGACTTAGAGTTCCCAACACTTTCCATGCTAGATATGCCATAGGCAGTTCCCAAACAGAAAATAAAGTTTATTCCTTTTTCCACCATACTTTCACTTTCCATTACTAACCGTATCCATGGGTGCCCTCCATACCAACACTTTCCAAGGAATTTATCATTTGATAACATAAAGTAAATTCATTTTTGCATTTCGGGACTGGGCATCTCTAAGACCTTTGCCTTACTCTCATGCAATGACAAGTGAATAAACACTCATCTTGAGAATAACACATCCATCATGGAAAATATTAGCCACCCGTTGCCGTTCCGCGAGCGAAACAAATACACAAACGAGAAGTTTATTTTGAAAATTAGAGATGGCACATGCAAATTTGCTAAGAACGGCAAAAGAATGCTACATATAGGTAGATATAGTGGACTCATGTGGCAGAACTGGTTTAAAGGATTTTGGATGCACAAGTAGAGATCATACTTAGTGCAAAGTGAAGGCTAGCAAAAGATTGGGAAGCGACCAACCAAGAAACGAATAATCTCATAAGCAAGCATTAAGCATAATTAACACCGAATAATGCACCACAAGTAGGATATAATTTTCATTGCATGATTATTGACTTTCGTGCATGCATAGGGAATCACAAACCTTAACACCAATATTCTTACTAGAGCACAATTACTCATCAACATAACTCACATATCACACCATCATATCTCAAAACTATTACTAAGAATCAAGTTTATTTGGTCCAATGATCTTCATGACATTTTCTTTTTCTTTATCCTTCTTGGATATCAATCACTTTGGGACTAATTTTCATGTGTTGCTTTTCACAAGCTCAAACAAATATAAGTGAAGATCATGAGCATAACAAATTTTCTTTCTCTCAAAATAATTTAAGTGAAGAAAAAGAGAATTTCTTCAAATTTTACTAACTCTCAAATAAATCTAAGTGAAGCAATAGATCATTTCTTCAAAAATAACAAAGCACACCATGCTAAAAAATGTATAAGTGAAGCACTAGAGCAAGTCCTAGCTCATAAAAGATTTAAGTGAAGCATAGAGAGCAATTCTAACAAGTCATGATATAATTTTGGCTCTCTCAAATAGGTGTGTCCAGCAAGGATTGGTTAATTAAAAACAAAATAAAACAAGCAGATACACATATCATAGAAAACTCTCCAAGCAAAACACATATCATGTGATGAATAAAAATATAGCCTCGAGTAAAATACCGATAGTTGTTGGAAGAAAGCGGGGATGCCACACGGGGGCATCCCCAAGCTTAGTTGGTTTCTCATTTTTGGATAACAGCTTGGGGTTCCGGGGCATCCCCAAGATTAGGCGTACATCCTTCCTTCATCCATTTTACGATAACCCAAAACTTGAAAACTTCAATCACACAAAACTCAACAAAACCTTCGTGAGATCCGTTAGTGTAAGAAAATAAACCACTACTATAAGTGCTGTATCAAACCAATTATTATTTTGTTTTTGTATTATATCTACTGTATTCCAACTTTTCTATGGCAAAAAACTCATCAAGGAAAACCATAGAGCCATCAAAATAAGCACACAACACAAAGAAAACAGAATATGTCAAAACAGAACAGTCTGTAGCAATCTGATTTGTTCGAATACTTCTATAACTCCAATTTTTTTTGAAAAACTAGGACAACCTCGATAATTTGTATATTGATCTCTGCAAAAAGAATTGGCATTTTATCAAGTTCTAGTGATTTTTAAAAAATATTTTCGTGAGCACAAATTTTCGGTCTTTGTCAGCAAGATCAAACAACTATCACCCAAGAAGATCCTGTTGGTTTTACTTGGCACAAACACTAATTAAAACACAAAAAACACAATCATAACAGTAGCATAATTGTGTAAACACACAATAACATAAAACAAAAATCAAAAATAAATTTTATTCATTGGGTTGCCTCCCAACAAGCGTTATAGTTTTACGCCCTTAGCTAGGCATAAAGCAAGGATCTAAGTTTTGCCATCTTTGTCCAATTCTTTAATCAAACACTTAGAATCCCTCAAAGATTTAGCATAAATATTTTCAATAACAACACTCCTAGGAATAAATTCAAAGATTTCATTCTTGCAAAAAGGATCTCTTATCACTTCAACAAAATCAGGATGGATACTAATCATCTTAAGATCTCCTTTATTGCTATCACTAGAAGTTGCGTCCTTGTTTCTGGATCTCCTACTCTTTACGGGGGTTTCCTCAATAATTTTAGTGGTAGTAAAAGCCATGCTTAAATTACTAAAGATTTCTTCCAATTTATCAATTTGAGACGGACTTTATTCTATTCTTTCATGGATTAAAGTACCCCTCTCTTTTAACAACTTAAAAATATCGCCCGCTTTTGACCCAAGATTAGTGGCAAAATTATGCATCTTTTTATGTATAATTTTCATATAATCTTCAGTGAGCATTTTCTTTTCGATAACATCCAATCTTTCCATAACATGCTCAAGAGTCAAAATTGTTTCATTAACCATAAGATGTGGTGAGTCCACTAAATTTCCCATAGCATTAAGAGCATCAAAAGGAGGACTCATTAAGAAATTTCCACCGGTAATCGTATCAAGGATGAATCTATACCAAGTGGTGATGCCAACATAAAAACAACGCAGAAGCACAATGGTAGATTGCTTACGGATAGATCTATTATGAGCATTGCAAATTCAATACCAAGCATCTTTTAAACTTTCTCCTCCTCTTTATTTAAAGTTGAGAACCACGTACTCGCGAGTGCAAGCAATAGAGGATGAATTATCCATAATGGCAAACAAGATCTCACACATAAAAACAGACCCGACAAGAAAACGGCGAACGGAAAAAGAGAGGCGAATAAAACGACAAATTTTTTTGAAGTGGGGAAGAGGAAAATGAGAGGCAAATGGCGAATAATGTAAATTGCGAGGAGATGATATTTGTGATTAGTAACCTAGTTATGTTGAAGATCCTCCCCGGCAAGGGCGCTAGAAATTCCTTATGATGTCGCTTGAAGCTACGTCGGTATTTCCCCAAAGAGGAAGGGATGATGCAGCACAACAGTAGTAGGTATTTCCCTCAGAAATGAAACCAAGGTTATCGAACTAGTAGGAGAACCAAGCAACACAATGTAAACAGGCCCTGCACACAAATAACAACACCTCGCAACCCGACGTGTTAAAGGGGTTGTTAATCCCTTTCGGGGTACGACGCCAGAAATTGCGTGTTGACGGGAGAAAGTTGCAATAGATTGAATAAATAGATCGCAAATAAAATAAAGTGCAGCAAAGTGTTTTTGTATTTTTGGTTTAATAGATCTAAATAAAAAGTGCAAATAAAATAGATCGCAAAGCAAATATATGAGAAAGAAGACCCAGGGGCCGTAGGTTTCACTAGTGGCTTCTCTCGAGAAAGATAGCAAACGGTGGTAAACAAATTAAAGTTGGGCAATTGATAGAACCTCAAATAATTATGACGATATCCAGGCAATGATCATTACATAGGCATCATGTCCAAGATTAGTAGACCGACTCCTGCCTGCATCTACTACTATTACTCCACACATCGACCGCTATCCAGCATGCATCTAGTGTATTAAGTTCATGAAAAAACAGAGTAATGCAATAAGAACGATGAGATGATGTAGACAAGATCTGTTTATCTATGGCGGTATATATAGATCCCATCTTTTTATCCTCAGTAGAAACGATACATATGTGTCGGTCCCCTTTCTGTCACTGGGATCCAGCACCATAAGATCGAACCCACTACCGGGCACCTCTTCCCATTGCAAGATAAATAGATCAAGTTGGCCAAACAAAACCCAAATATCGGAGAAGAAATACGAGGCTATAAGAGATCATGCATATAAGATATCAAAGAAACTCAAATAACTTTCATGGATATAAAAAGATATGACTGATCATAAACTCAAAGTTCATTAGATCTCAACAAACACACGCAGAAGAGTTACATCATATGGATCTCCAAGAGACCACTGTATTGAGAATTCAGCGAGAGAGAGAAAGCCATCTAGCTACTAACTACGGACCCGAAGGTCTACATAGAACTACTGACGCATCATCGGAGAGGCACCAATGGAGGTGGTGAACCCCATCCGAGATGGTGTCTAAATTGGATCTGGTGGTTCTGGACTCTGCGGCAGCTGGATGAATATTTCGTAGACGCCTCTAGGGTTCTGGTATTTTTGGGGTATTCATAGAGCAAAGAGGCGGTTCGGGGGGCACCTGAGGTGGGCACAACCCACCAGGGCGCGCCTGGGCCTCCTGGCGCGCCCTGGTGGGTTGTGCCCCCCTCGGGGCACCCCCAGGTGCAACCAGGGCCCATTGCCTTCCTTCTGGCCCATACAAAATCACCGTGGAGTTTCGTAGTATTTGGACTTCGTCTGACATTGATTTCCTGTGATGTAAAAAACATGGAAAAAACAGCAACTGGCACTTGGCACTATGTCAATATATTAGTACCAAAAAATGATATAAAATGACTATAAAATGATTATAAAACATCTAAGATTGATAATAAAACAACATGGAACAATAAAAAATTATTGATACGTTGGAGACGTATCATCTATCTCGTTACTTTTTGAGAATTTTTGTTTTCTGAACACATGTTGATTGGCTTGAATGAAGGTCTATCCCGCCATTAGGCCCCGCAGCGCGTGGTGCTCGCCGTTAGGCGCCGCGACGCGCCCTGCTCGCGTCTGTCGGCGCGCTCGGCTTGTGGACAACTTTTCCTTGCGTGTTCAACTGCTATATGCATATATATATATATATATATATATATATATATATATATATATATATATATATATATATATATATATATATATATATATATATATATATATATATATATATATATATATATATATATATATATATATATATATATGGTTGCCCGCCATTGAGGCGATCGCAGAGCGCTCTGCTCGCGTCGCTACGCGCGCGCTCTGCCAGTGGTTGGACGTGCGCACGATCACGTCGGGGGCCCCATATGCATGCGGTTGTGCCACGCGCGTTGCCACACGATGCAGTTATGTGCGGCACGATGGAGTTACGCGCTGCAAATTAGAACTTCCATCAGGGCCTGCCGATATTCCTGGCCGTCCGGTTTCCCCTTTAATTCCCGCAGCCATTATAACCTTAGTCTCTTCAACCTTTCGATCGCACCCCACTACACAACAAGCACACCCACGACGAAACATAGAGAGGGGATGTCTAGCGGCGCTCCAGCGGAGTTCGGCGAGCATAGAGTGGAGACCCACGTGAGGGAGACGGATCTCTTGGTGGTGTACACCATCGACCCGGCCGTGGTGGACGACTACATCAACAACATTGAGCAGTTGCTTGATCGAGATAAGTACAAGCTGATCGGCATCGACCTCCAGTACACCGCCGGTCGTCCTAGCATAGATCAGAAGGTTGCCATTGCCTAGTTGTGCGCGCACCATCATGTACTCATCTACCACTACTTCATGGCCACAGAGCCTTGCGACCGTTTCAACAGGTTTGTCAACAACACCGACTACAAGTTCGCCACGGTGGAAACCACCGACGATGTAAAAGCGCTCAGTGTTACGGGCTTGGCCTACAAGAACCTTGTCAAAATCCGTGACCACTACAGGGTCGGGGGCAGCACGAAGAAGGACTCCCTGGTCGAACTCGCCTCGGCCATCATCAACCCCTACTACAAAAAGATGAAGCAGGATGCCCAGAGAACAAGTCCCCTATCCTGGCACAGGGCCTGGATGCGGCAACTGGATGAACCTCACCTCAGGTTCGCGGCCAAGAGCGTGTACACATGCTACGATACGCACATGCCGATCATTGACATGAGGAAGTGCCTCGTTACCCAAATCGACGAGCCCGGATTGAGCCACAAGCAGAGCAAGCGTCACAAGAAGTAGATGATGAGCAGATGATCATTTATGCTAGTTAATCATGTATGTAATATATAGTTTACTTTATTTGTGTGTGGAAATGTCATGTGTGTAGTAGCCACCTATGTAATTATGCATGTAATAGTTTACTTTGGTGTGTGCAAATGCCATGGTTGTAGTAGCCACCTATGTAAGTGGATGTTTAATTTGGTTATGCAACCATGTCCTTGTAAGTGTGTGTGTGTGTGTGTGTGTGTGTGTGTGTATGCTTTTGTTCTGTATGCAATCCCATCACACAACACACACGTCTTATTAGCAGCAACCGTCTGTGTTATTATTGGTCTTCGCACACATTTCTGATTACAGACCTGTTTGCCGCGTATTACACACATCTTGTTATATTCAACCATTTCTGTTCTCTTGTCTCAACACAAACAATTCATCCGAGTGAACTGCATGCCGTATATCACACACACCTTGATCTGGCTGACCGTCTCTTTTGTGTTGCCTAATCACAAACAGTTCATCCGAGTGAACCGTATGTTGTATATCGCACACACACCTCCATCTGGCTGCCGATTTCTTTTGTTCCTCCTCATCGCAAACAGTTAATTGAGCTGAACCGTATGCCCTGCATCGCACACGCAACTAAAAACTGAACCGTATTTGATGCATCCTCCATCGCAAACATTTTGCACCCTTTTTGACGGTTTTTTACACCAAAACATGGCATCGTACACAGTTTCGTTGAAGGGGTCTCTGATCGTAGTGTCGTGTTAGTAGCATCCTGCAGTAGTGACTAACCCTATTGTCTTCAACACTAAAATATAATTGGAGAAACAATGCACTTCTATTTCTTCTCCCGGAGTTCATGGAAATAAGATGACCGTAATTTTTCTTTCAACCTTAGAGCATCTACAACCAAACCCCCCATACCCACCCCAATCGCCAGGACGGGCTATCTAGATGCAAAAAGGCCACCACATCGGCCTCCCCATATCCGGCCCAAATGCACGGACCGACTGACACTTCCTATATCTTGTTGGGAAACGTTGCATGGAAAACAAAATTTTTACTACGCACACGCAAGATCTATCCATGGAGATGCATAGCAACGAGAGGGGAGAGTGTGTCTACGTACCCTCATAGACCGTAAGCGGAATCATTTAGTAACACAGTTGATGTAGTCGAACTTCTTCGTGATCCAACCGATCGAGTACCAAACGTACGACATCTCCACGTTCAGCACATGTTCAACTCGGTGACGTCCACGCCTTTTTGATCTAGCAAGATGGCGAGGTAGTGGATGAGTTCCGACAACACGACAGCGTGGTGATGGTGATGCTATCTCCGCAGGGCTTCGCCTACGCACTACGAAAATATGACCGAGGGTGTAAACGGTGGAGGGGGGTGCCGCACACGGCTAAGAGATTGTCGTGGTTATGTGGCGCCCCCCTCTTGTTGGAGATATGCCCTAGAGGCAATCATGTATGATGATATTTCCTATGTGTTTATGAATAAAGATAGTCCTTGGACATTATCAATGATGTATATCAGCAAGTACGTGACTTGTTTGTGGGACTATGCATTGTATGATTATTGTCCTAAAAGGTCCCTAGTCGAAAGGGTTGTGTGGACGCGCAACCGACTAGACTAGCATATGACACGGTCGATGGCTTGGTCTCACTAGCCATGGAGCATTGGATGCTAACTGGATAATATGGAGTTGGAAGGATCTGGTCGAATTCGACATAGTCAGATCCGAGTCGAGATAAGGTCCGATTCGGAGATACCCAACTATGAGACGCAGGGATATGTCATCTATGAGTCTCTATACAACATACGTTCTATGTCCTAAGACCTGAGCTGGCACATGTACTCGGGATGGTGACAGACTTGCTTTGGGCCGACCAAACGCTACTCCGTGACTGGGTAGTTACAAAGGTAGGTTTCATGCTTGTCCAGACCCATGCTGCGAGACATGGTCGAGCAAGATGGGATTTGCCCCTCCGATCAAGAGAGATATACTCTGGGCCCCTCGTGTGATCCGACCAGGATAAGCATGGCCATGCGACAAGGATTATGAGATAATCTAGTTTGTGGTCGGCATCACTGGAACGAGAAAGAGGCCGGGCTAGCACAAGGATGACAAACTCGCCTTGAGCCCGACAACATATATCGTGTGGTAAAAGGAATGGAAGTATGATGTGCAGGTTCGCCTAACCAGCTTCATAGTCTGCTTGGTGTTCGGCATGCCTTGCTAGGGGCCGCTACCAACCATGCAGTTCGGAGGTGATCCAAACTGCGACCAAGCCAGATTGAACCTAAGGGGTCGCGCGCTTAAGGGAAGGAACCTATGAGGTCGGATCCGAGGACACTGGTCGGATGTGATCCGAGCTGTATTCAGATTGTGGCCGAGTAGACTTATGGGCTTTATACTCATGCAATTGATTGCTTCGGTGTTGTCACTAGGGTTTGCATGTGTTGCTAATTGCCACCTCCACTCGCCGCTGACTGTGTGATTGGACCTAGCAGTCTGCCGCATGGGGTTCCTCCAGCACATGCATATACCGTTAGAGGCGGTGCACTTGCGCCGCTTCAGCGAACTTGTACGTGGGATCCGACGACTGACTGTTCGAGGGAGATCGGATGAGGAGGAGACGACCCACACGGACGCGCTGCCCCAACTCTTCTTCAGCTGCACGGCACTGCGCGTCTAGTGGTAATGATCTGTGATCCATCTCTCGTAGCATGTTCTTGGTTGTTCTGCGCGTAGGAAATTTTAATTTGCAGTCGACGCACCCTACCATAGAACCTAACACCTCTCTCTCTCTCTCACACACATATATATAGGTGGGGGGAGAGGGGAGCAGCCAGGAGGCACCCCCAAGTAGGCTGAATCCTACTTGGGGTCCTCCCCAAGCCGCCCCTCCTTATTTAAGTGCGGAAGGAAGGCAGGGGGAGGTGGCGCCCCCTTTCCTTTCTATCATGAGGAGGGAAAGGCAGGAGGGGCCACCCCTCCCCTTTCCTTCCCCATAGGGCCGGCCGCCAGGGAAGAGGTGCACTAGCCCCCTTGTGAGCTGGTCTATCCCCCTTGGCCCATTAGGCCCATACACTTACCGGGGGTGTCTGGAACCCCTTCTCCTGACCCGATGACTACCCGGTGCACTCCAAAACTCTTCCGGTGTCCGAATATCATCGTCCTATATATATCAATCTTTACCTCCGGACCATTCCGGAGCTCCTCGTCATGTTATTGATCTCCTCCGGGACTCCGAACAACATTCGGTCACCAAATCATATAACCCATATAATGCTATATCGTCAACGAAAGTTAAGCGTGCGGACCCTATGGGTTCGGGAACTATGTAGACATGACCAAGACACCTCTCCGGTAAATAACCAATAGCGGAACTTGGATGCTCATATTAGCTCCTACATATTCTAAGAAGATCTATATCGATCGAACCTTATGACAACATACGTAATTCCCTTTGTCATCGGTATGTTACTTGCCCGAGATTCGATCGTCGGTATCTTCATACCTAGTTCAATCTCGTTATCGGCAAGTCTCTTTACTCGTTCGGTAATACATCATCTGGCAACTAACTCATTAATCACTTAGCTTGCAAGGCTTCTTATGATATGCATTACCGAGAGGGTCCAGAGATACCTCTCAGATACTCGGAGTGACAAATCCTAATCTCGATCTATGCCAACTCAACACACACCTTCGAAGATACCTATAGATCATCTTTATGATCACCCAGTTATGTTGTGACATTTGATAGCACACAAGGTATTCCTCTGGTAACCGGGAGTTGCATAATCTTATAGTCAAAGGCATGTGTATTTGACAATAAGAAAGCAATAGCAATAAACTTAACGATTAACATGTTAAGCTAATAGATGGGTCTTGTCCATTACATCATTCTCCTAATGATGTGATCCCGTTATCAAATGGCAACACATGTATATGGTTAGGAAACCTTAACCATCTTTGATCAAAGACCTAGTCTAGTAGAGGCTCACTAGGGACACGGTATTTGTTTATGTATTCTCATACATCTCCAATGTATCTATAATTTTTTTATTGTTCCATGCTATTATATTATCTGTTTTGGATGTTTTATATGAATTAATATGCTATTTTATATTATTCTTGGGACTAATCTATTAACCTAGAGCCCAGTGCCAGTTTTAGTTTTTTTCCTTGTTTTTGAGTTTCGCAGAAAAGGAATATCAAACGGAGTCCAAACGGAATAAAACTTTCACGATGTTTTTTCTTGGACCAGAAGACACACGTAGGACTTGGAGTCCAAGTCAGAAAACCCACGAGGCGGCGACAAGCCGTAGGGGCTCGCCCTAGGGGGCCTAGCTTGTGGCCCCCTCGGGTGTCCACCGACCTCCTTCTTCGTCCTATATATTCAGATACATTCCCAAACCCTCAAAAACAAGGCATGAAAACACTTTTTCGCCCCACAACCTTCTGTTCCCTTGGGATCCCATCTTGGGGCCTTTTCCGGTGATCTGTCGGAGGGGGATTCGAGCACAGGGCATCTACATCAAACCTATTGCCCTTCCGATGAAGCGTGAGTAGTTTACCTCAGACCTACGGATCCATAGCTAGCAGCTTGATGGATTCTTCTCTCTCTCTCTCTCTCTCTCTCTCTCTCTCTGTTCTTCAGTACCATGTTCTTGGAGATCTATACGATGTAATCTTCTTTTGCAGTGTGTTTGTCGAGATCCGATGAATTATGGATTTATGATCAGATTATCTATGAATATTATTTGAATCTTCTCTGAATTCTTATATGCATGATTTGATATCTTTGTATTTCTTTTTGAATTATCGGTTTGGTTTGGACAACTGTCGGTTCTATATCCGGTGTATCTCATAGTAGGGGTCCTAAGCTAGGCGTCTTGGAGCGATGGTAACACGGACACAGGATTTTACCCAGGTTCGGGCTCTCTCGAAGAGATAATACCCTACGTCCTTCTTTTGATTGTATTGATATGGGTGTAGTACATAGTACATGTATCTACCAAAAGATTGTAGTAATGAATATGAGATTGTCTATTGACTAGCCTAGCCTCGGTTTATATATGCACCGTAGGCCTAGGGTTTAGAGGGGTCCTTGTCTTGTCTGCAAGTCTTGCGGAATCCTCCTTGTATTCGGCATGGGCTGCGCGAAGTGGCCCATTAGTGAATCATCATGGGGGTCATCGGCCCGACCCACTGGTCGGGAGACGGCGTGGTGAGTACCCCCTATTCTAGGACACCGTCAGTAGCCCCCCTGAACCGGTATTCAAGTTGAGGATGCTCCTCGGTTCTTCTGAATAATTCTTCGTCTTTGATCGTCGGTCTTGAAAACTGGTTCAACAAAGCTTCCCATGTCCGATCTTGATGATCACCGAGCTGAATCCGAAGAGTTTACATGTCGGGCATCCCAGGATCCCCTTTAAGTTATCGGCCTTTATCAATGAATTGTAAGTTTTTTACGCCACACCTGGGGTTTGATGTGTTTCCCATGCGACGGCGTCCTATTGCGTCCGAGCTCTAATGCCGAACTAAATCTGAGGCATCTTTTTGTAGCCGAGCTCCAACACTTCGGCATTCGAGGTAACATAGATTACCTTAGCCTCTGAAAATTTGAATGAGTTCGTCCGAGCTTAAATGTCGGAGTAGTCTTCTATGGAACGAGCCATTCAAATCCGAGCTTTATGCCGGACCGCTTCCGAGCTCCAACGTCGGACTGCATCTGAACTCTAACGATGGTTAGTGTCCAAGGTGTCATAAACTACCTCGATCTTTAAAATATTAAATGAATTCAGCTGAGCTTAATGCCGGAAATGCCCCCTATGGAGCCATCCAATGGCGCCCGAGCTTTATGCCGGACTGCTTCCGAGGTGGTGCACCACCCTGAACGCGGGCTGATTTTTTGTGAATATTTTTGATTGGTGCAATTTATTCTCTGCTGAGATATATAGCCAGCAGCCCTCAAAGTGTGTGTCGGTCAAAAACCCGAGATACACCTGAAGGATGACATAGATCGCTGATCCCAGTAGCCCGTGAAACTCAGGTTGATTCGCAAAATCGGCCCAAGGATCAACTCCTAGCTCGACAGAATACTTCGGGACACAAAAAGTGGTGTGCAAAGTCCTCGAGACCAGGTTGGGTGCGGCCGACTAACCTGAGGATAATAATCTCCACGGAAACTATATTGCACTTAAATTTTCTGCATTGGAATGTCAATGCAGTAGCCCCAGAGAATTGGATTAGGCAACATGGCCGACCCTAGGTTCATACCTTCTCGGGAACTAGTTCAACTGTCATGCATGTCTTGACAATACGAGGTGGAGTTCAGCAGGTGAGATGCCGAACTGTAGTTTTAGAAAAGAGTTCCACGACGAAAACCTCAACCAAGAGAATGTCCTGCTTAGTCTAGATTGAATCAAGCTGTTTTGGTGCCAATACAAAATTGGTCTTAAAATTGTACTTCCATCTTGCTTTGACATGACACATCCGATCTCTAGACTTCAAGTGGGTCATCCTTCAGCTTCAACCTCCCTATCTCGAAGGCGGAGTGTTTTCCAGGCCAGTTTAGCAAACTAAACGTGAGAGGCTTTAGAGAGAAACTAGGCTACCCGGCTATTGATCATACACCTGAGACGAGAAAGGAGTGGCAGAAAAAGACTTTGCAGCGGCTAAGAAGAAAACATCTATTATAAAACGGCTCATATTAGTTTAAGAGCCCCAAGTGACTTGGGTAAAAGAATTTTATGTATAGTGATTGTATGTACTGAAGTACTTATATAATATCTGTGTTCGCCTAAACTCTGAACATGTCTTAACCAACCGTCGGCTTCTCCCTCTTCGGCCAAGGGCCGAAAAGTGTTATCTACTCTGCCTACCGAGAATATCAGCGGTGTTTCGGATAACCAGGCAATCAAGCCATGAGGCTGTAACAGACAAAGCGCACCCAGGGAACTTATGCTATACATTACTTATGTAATGTAAGAAGCATCTTCAAAGAAAATAGTGCCCCCAATGGTTGCTCATGATTACTGTAAGACTTGTGCAATAGATTTGTGTACGCGTGAGTTCTGTCGTGTGCCGACCATAGTTGAAAATAAGAAGAGTGCTAGCTTTCGGCTTCACCCGTCTGAGGTCCGAGTTTGGATAACCCGGTCGTAACAATCACAGAGGTGCTCCCTTTACTCCCTAGGCAAACAATCGGGAAATTAGGGGTAAGCACAGGAGCTAGGTAACCCGGCTTTGCTGAACACTTAAGTCAACATTATGCATATTTTGGCATAATACATGAACAAGGAATGGTGCGAGACATTAATAATCATATTGAAAGCACAAGTGCTCCCTGGGTGGTTTTGGTAATTAATGTCAACATATCTCTTGTTGGACTAACACTTTTACCTAGTATGTTTCAGATAAGTTCAACAATGGAGTGGCATGGACTAAAGGATGTGGAACCCCTTCAAGATGCTAAGGACAAAGGATTGGCTCAAGCTTCAAGATCAAGACTCTACATTTTCTATTTTAGTGATCCAAGATCACATTGAGTCTATAGGAAAAGCCAATACTATCAAGGAGGGATGAGGTGTTGCTTAATGAGCCTCTTGCTTCATGTGCTTAGTGATATGCTCCAAAATCCTCAACTACCTTTCCATATCAACATATGGCCTAAACCAAAAGTCAAACTCGGCCCCACCGATTCTTTCTATCCGGCGCCACCGAGTTTCACATGTCATAGCCACTGCCACAAACCCTAGCAAATCGGTTTCACCGATAGGGATCTCGGTGTCACCGAGATGGGATTGTAATCTCACTGTGTATGTTCATTGCCAAAATCGGTCTCACTGAGTTTGAGCAATCGGTACTACCGAGATTACAATGCAAACCCTCTTGGTTAGCTTATTACCAAAATCGGTCCCACCGAGTTTGTGTAATTGGTCACACCGAGATTACATTATGCCCTAACCCTAACCATATCGGTCCTACCGAGTTGCATCTCAGTCCCATCGAAAATCCTAACGGTCACTAGGTTTGCTGAATCGGTCCGACCGAGTTTAACGATTCGGTCCCACCGAGTTTGGCAAATTGTGTGTAACGGTTAGATTTTGTGTGGAGGCTATATATACCCCTCCACCCACTCTTCATTCGTGGAGAGAGTCATCAGAACAGATCTTCACTTCCAATACACATTTTCTGAGAGAGAACCACCTACCCTTGTGTTGAGCTCAAGATATTCCATTCCTACCATATGAATCTTGATCTCTAGCCTTCCCCAAGTTGCTTTCCACTCAAATCTTCTTTCCACCAAATCCAAATCCTGTGAGAGAGAGTTGAGTGTTGGGGAGACTATCATTTGAAGCACAAGAGCAAGGAGTTCATCATCAACACACCATTTGTTACTTCTTGGAGAGTGGTGTCTCCTAGATTGGCTAGGTGTCACTTGGGAGCCTCCGACAAGATTGTGGAGTTGAACCAAGGAGTTTGTAAGGGCAAGGAGGTCGCCTACTTCGTGAAGATCTACCGCTAGTGAGGCAAGTCCTTCGTGGGAGACGGCCATGATGGAATAGACAAGGTTGCTTATTCGTGGACCCTTCGTGGGTGGAGCCCTCCGTGGACTCGTGCAACCATTACCCTCCGTGGGTTGAAGTCTCCATCAACGTGGATGTACGATAGCACCACCTATCGGAACCACGCCAAAAACATCCGTGTCTCCAATTGCGTTTGAATACTCCAAACCCTTCCCTTTACATTCTTGCAAGTTGCATGCTTTACTTTCCGCTGCTCATATACTCATTGCATGCTTGCTTGATATGTATTGTGTTTGTTAAACTTGTGCCTAAACTCCACTTGAACTTAAGAATATTAAAAACTGCAACTTTTGGCACTTAGTGTCTAATCACCCCCCCTCTAGACACCTCTTCTCGATCCTCACAATTGGTATCAGAGCTTTGGTCTCCATTGCCTTGGTTTAAACACCTTTGGAGGAAGATGGATGTGTCTACTTTAGGGAGTCTTAGACATAGAGTGCCCATTCTTGATGGAGAATATTTTCATGAGTGGAAAAATGAAATGCTCGAGATTTTCAATGAATATCATTTGAACAAGTACATTGCTGGTCCTTGTGCACCTCATATTGATCCTTTGCACCCTACCCTAGATGAAGATATTGACATGATTCGCAATCTTAGAACTATTGAGCTCATCATTAGAGGATTGCCCAAAAATTTGATTGCTAGTTTGCCTACTCTTAATTGTGCCTATACTATATGGAAATTTCTTGAGAAACGATTTCCAGATTATTCCTTTAAAAATTTAGATGAAATTCTTCATAAGTCTATTGCTTTGAGTAAGATGAACTCTAGTGATCCTAGCTTTGGTGATTGTCTATTTGAGCTTACCAATCTCATGCATGCTAAAGGAAATGTTGGAATCATCAGTGATATCATATCCGAAGCTATAAGAATTCATAAAGGTAACCACTCTGATGATCATTTACCTAATGAATTACCCTCTCTAGGAATTGATCAATCACAAGATGATGTTGAACATGGATATTATGATGAAGATGATGATAGTGACTATGATCTTGATGATGCAATGGGACATTTTGGTCTTATGGCAAATCTTCGCAGCTACATGGCTGGAGGAAAGGAATGGGTCCTTGATAGTGGATGTACTGATCATATGACCGGAGATGAAGAGATGTTCCATGAGCTTGCTGAAAATGACGGCCCTCGAAAACATGTCACCTTTGGTGATAATTCAAAGGGTAAGGTGGTTGGCCTTGGTAAGGTGGCCATCTCACATGATATCCCCATACAAAATGTCATTCTCGTTGAATCCCTTGGATACAATTTACTTTCAGTTTCTAGACTTGTGGATTTCGGTTTCAATGTCTTATTCACTGAAGTAGATTGCCAAGTGTTTCGTAGAGACAATCATAAAATGGTCTTTACCGGTATACGTAGAGGAGATCTTTACATTTTTGATTTCACTAAAAAGGCTCAACCTAAAACTTGCTTAATTGCTAAATCTTCTAAAGGCTGGTTGTGGCATAGAAGATTAGGTCATGTTGGAATGCGAAATCTTGATAAGCTTATTAAAGGTGATCATATCCTTGGAATAAAAGATGTTGTATTTGACAAGGATAGACTTTGTAGTGCTTGTCAAGCAGGGAAACAAGTTGGAGGAAGTCACCATGCGAAGAACATCATGACCACAAGAAGACCACTCGAGCTACTTCACATGGATCTCTTTGGTCCAAATGCATACAAGAGTCTCGGTGGTAACTCATTTGGTCTAGTCATAGTTGATGATTTTTCAAGATTCACGTGGGTGTTCTTTCTTGATGACAAGTCACAGGTCCAAAAGATCTTCAAAAACTTTGCTAGGAAGGCCCAAAATCAGTTTGACGTGAAGATCAAGAAGGTTTGGAGTGACAACGGAACGGAGTTCAAGAACGCAAATGTGGACACCTTTCTTGACGAAGAAGGGATTTCACACGAGTTCTCGGCTACGTATACACCTCAACGAAATGGAGTTGTTCAGAGGAAGAACCGGACTCTTATCGAGATGGCAAGAACGATGCTTGATGAGTACAAAACGCCAAAGCACTTTTGGGCGGAAGCGGTTGAGACAGCTTGTCATGCAACAAATCGCTTGTATCTTCACAAGCTACTCGGCAAGACGGCATACGAGCTCCTCACCGGTAACAAACCCCAAGTTGGATACTTTCGAGTATTCGTCTCAAAGTGCTACATTCTTGATAAGCATCATCGTTCTAAATTTGCTCCTAAGTCTCATGAAGGTTTTCTACTTGGTTATGGCTCAAAATCTCACACTTACCGTGTCTACAACAATTTCACCCGAAAGGTTGAAGAGACGGTAGATGTGAAGTTTGATGAATCTAATGGCTCGCAAGTAGAGCAATTGCCAATTGATGTAGGAGACAAAGACCCTTCGGAAGCAATTCAAGACTTGTCCATTGGCAAGGTTCGTCCAACAGAAATGAAGGAGAGTACCTCGTCCGTCCAAGTGGAAGCTTCTACCTCATGACTAGGTGAACCAAGAGTTGATATGGAAGCATCCACAAGTGGGACACGTCAAGCTGAAGAAAACGAGGAAGTACACCAAGATGAACATCAACAACCTCCTTCTCCACCACGACAAGAGAACGACAACGTCAACAATGAAGAAGGCCAAGAAGAAGAACAAGATGAAGAGGATGTTCCACCCCGACCCAAGCAAAAGCTTTCACGAGTTCGAGCAAGAATTGCCAAAGATCATCCCGTCGAGCAAATCTACAATGATATCTGAGGGAGTCCTGGATTAGGGGGTGTTCGGATAGCCGGACTATACCTTCAGCCGGACTCCAGGAGTATGAAGATACAAGATTGAAGACCTCGTCCCGTGTCCGGAAGGATCTTTCCTTGGCGTGGAAGACAAGCTAGGCGTGAGGATATTCGAGATCTCCTACCATTGTAACCAACTCTCTGTAACCCTAACCCTATCCGGTGTCTATATAAACCGGAGGGTTGTAGTCCGTAGGACAACCATCATCATACACAATCATACCATAGGTTAGCTTCTAGGGTTTAGCCTCCTTGATCTCGTGGTAGATCTACTCTTGTACTACCCATATCATCAATATTAATCTAGCAGGAGTAGGGTTTTACCTCCATCGAGAGGGCCCGAACCTGGGCAAAATAAAGTGTCCCTTGTCTCCTGTTACCATCCGACCTTGACGCATAGTTCGGGACCCCCTACCCGAGATCCGCCGGTTTTGACACCGACATTGGTGCTTTCATTGAGGGTTCCTCTATGTCGTCACTTTTAGGCCCGATGGCTCCTTTGATCATCAACAACGATGAGGTCCAGGGTGAGACTTTCCTCCCCGGACAAATCTTCGTCTTCAGCGGCTTCGCTCTACGGGCTAATTCACTTGGTCATCTGGAGCAGATCGAAAGCTACGCCCCTGGCCATCAAGTCAGGTTTGGAAGCTTAAACTACACGGCGGATATCCGCGGAGACTTGATCTTCGACGGGTTCGAGCCACAGCCAAGCGCGCCGCACTACCTCGAGGGGCATGATATAGCTTTGCCTCCGAATAGTGCCCTGGAGGCCGCACACGCACCAGCTCCGATCCTCGACTCGGAGCCTGCTGCGTTCGTTGAGGATGAACGGTTGGACGTCACCTCGGGGGCTGCGATCTTGAAGGCGATCGAGCCGAACGCCAGCCCCGCACTCCGCACGGCCCATGACACCAAGGAGTCGGATTCTTCTCCGAACTCCGGGCCTCCCGTGCCCCTGCCGATCGAATCCGATTGGGTGCCTATAATGGAGTTCACCGCCGCGGACATCTTTCAGCACTCACCTTTCGGTGATATCCTGAATTCTCTCAAGTCTCTCTCTTTATCAGGAGAGCCCAGGCCGGATTACGGTCTGCGAGGTTGGGATTCGGACGACGAAGAAATTCAAAGCCCACCCACCACCCACTTAATAGCCACTGTCGATGATTTAACCGGCATACTTGACTTCGGATCCGAAGACTTCGACAGTATGGACGACGAAGATGGAGACGAACAGAAACCAACACCTGTAGGGCGCTGGACCACCACCCCATCACACGATGTATTCATGGTGGATACCCCTAAAGGAAACAACAACGAGGAAAAAGGGGACGAAAAAAGGGACAAACCCCCCGAAAAGCAATCAAAGCGGCGACGAAAACGCCGAGCCAAGCCCCGCCTCGATCAAGACCCAGCCATAGAGCAGGATGAGCCGGTAGACGACGAGCATGACTCAGAGCAGCCGTCCGAACAGGGCAACGCGGATAGAGAGGACAGACAGCCCTCCCCCGGCCATAACAGAACTCCGGACGATCTCACGCCGGATAAGACCACGGAGCAGAAGAATCTCCACGAAAGGCTCGTTGCCACAACACGCAGCCTGAAAAAGCAGAAGCGGAAGCTAAAGACGGCAGAAGATGCACTCGGAATAAGATGGAGCAAGGTAATCAAGACCGCAGACAAATACGGCGGCAGCCGCCGCACTAAAAGCTATCCGAAGAGAAAACTACTGCCCGAATTCGACCAAGAGGCCCTAGAGCCCTCACATTCAAAAAATAAAAAAGCCACACGGTCGGATAGACGACCCCACGGCCACCATAAAATGGCAAGCGGCGCCGCACTCAATGCGGCATGCGACCCAATTAAAGACTCGCATCATGGCCCAGCCAGGTCCATTTATGGGCCAAGAAAGCACGCTCTCACAAGGAATGCAAAAAAGCCATCATCAGAACCCGGCACACCCAAATACAGGGGCGCCGCACACCCCCTATGTTTCACTGATGAGGTTCTGGAATATGAATGTCCAGAGGGATTCAAACCCATCAACATAGAGGCGTACGATGGAACAACAGACCCCGGAGTCTGGATCGAGGATTATATCCTCCACATAGATATGGCTAGAGATGATCTCCACGCCATCAAATATTTACCCCTTAAGCTTAAAGGGCCAGCCCGGCACTGGCTTAAAAGCCTTCCCGAAAACACAATTGGAAGTTGCGAAGAGCTCGAGGATGCTTTCCGAGCAAATTTTCAAGGGACGGAGAATCAGCTCGGACGCAGACGATCTCAGTCACATAACTCAATAGCCCGGAGAATCAGCTCGGCAGTTCTGGAACAGATTCCTTACTAAAAAGAATCAGATAGTGGATTGTCCGGACGCCGAAGCCTTAGCAGCTTTCAGGCATAATGTCCGAGACAAATGGCTCGCCAGACACCTCGTCCAGGAAAAACTGAGAACAATGGCCGCACTCACAAACCTCATGACCCACTTTTGCGCAGGAGAGGACAGCTGGTTGGCAAGATGCAGCCCCAGCGACCCAAGTACATCCGAAATCAGGGATGGAAACGGAAAACCATGACGAAATAAGGACCGTCGCCGAACCAAAGAAAAAAGTCCGAAGAGCACGGCAGTCAATGCCGGATTCAAAGGCTCACGGCAAAATCAGACAAAACCACCCCTTCAGGACAATAGGGATGATCCGTCCAGCTTAAACAGAATCCTAGACAGAATATGTCAGATACACAGTACTCCTGGGAAGCCTGCTAATCACACCCACAGAGACTGTTGGGTTTTTAAACAATCCAGAAGGCTTAACGCCGAACACAAGGGGCTCGATACACCAAGCGAAGACGAGGACGAACCCCAGAAGTAGAACACCAGGAAACAAAAGAACTTCCCACAAGAAGTTAAAACAGTGAAATCACTTCACGTAACAAAACGTGTGGCACCCATAAAGGTACGCACAATAAAACCTATCCCTCAGGGGTCCCGCCACTGGTTATTAAAACCAATCATTTTTGATCAGCTAGATTATTCTAGAAATATCAAAAACGCAGGCCGGACTGCCCTGATACTCGATCCAATAATTGACGGATTCCAGTTTACCAATGTCCTTATGGACGGCGGCAGTGGACTAAACCTGATATATCAGGATACAATCCACCGCATGGGCATAAACCCAGCAAGAATCCGCCACAGCAAAACCTCCTTTCAAGGGGTAGCGCCGGGCCCGAACACCCATTGTATGGGTTTTCTCTGGCTTGAAGTCATATTTGGCTCTCCAATAACTTCCGTCGTGAAAAGCTGACCTTCCATGTCGTCCCGTTTTCAAGTCGCTATCAAGCACTAATGGGACGCGGAGCTTTCGCTCGCTTTAATGCAATACTGCACTATGCATCTCTCACGCTTAAGATGCCCGGTCCACGAGGCATCATCTCTTTAAAGGGAGAGCACTAAAATACGCCTCCTCCAAACGGAGGATTGCGCGGCCACTTAAATAGCCGCACAATAAAATGGCCTCGCCAGCCAAAAGACTTTTTCGATATAAGTCATTAAAGGCCACGGACCCGGACTAAATGAGTTCGGCATAAGTCCATCATCAACGCAGGCTTAAACGCCATATACCCCCGTATCGGGGGCTATACGCAGAGACAATAAAGCTCAACTTTATATATTTTTTATTTTATATTTTGTTTATTTTCTTTTTGTTCCGCACGACCCATTTTCAATTCAGTTCCTCTCTTTTACAGATGAACGTCGTGCGGCGCCCGTCCAGGACACGACACAACGGAGACACAGGCGCAGACGTGCAGTAGGGACCCGTCCTAAGGATTCTTTTTAGATTAAGACCCTGCGTAAACCTTTTTTACTGTCTCTTGCTGCTATACATCCCCTGGTTTTTTCCACTATAACCAAGGAGGAGGTTGGCGTTTTGGCATGTGGCCACGCCAGAATTTTTGCTCGCACCTGGACACTAGGGGCTCTCTTTTTTTTAATAAAGGGTGTTGTTTCACCCGCACTCATAAAGACCGAACGCCTTAGGGAGTGTTCGGCGTTGCGAGTTTTGGCACTATATGCATCAGCTCCGAATCATGTCTTTGGTCAAATGTTGGGTTGCCCGGCTCCTGAGTTCGGCTACCTTACGTTCCGCTCTATCGGCTAAGGTAGCACCAGGAGAACTACTGCGATTGTGCCCCGGTTCGGCCGGGCGAGCACCTCAGTAGAGAAAGCCGAAAACTGACTGTCATGATGTAGCGCGAGACTGGTCGCCACTCGATGACATATAGGAATTTATCGGATTCCTCCGCTTTGACGAAGGGCCGTTTCCCGGTCAGGCACGTATGCGCCCCGAATTCAGGCAAGCGCAGTCGCCACTAAGGGGCTACCTAAAGAGTTCCCCTGTCAAGCTCCTATGGCTAAGTGAAAGTGTTAAAGCATTATAGTCCGGTTGCCTAGCCCGCTGCGCTATCACCTCCTTTGTAGGACCAAGACGTTGGGTTAAGTGTGAAAATGCGTCTTCTGCGCGCACCCCCGCACTATGTGCGTGGGGGCTGAAGCCAACGACTGCAATCTTTCAGAATTTATATATATATATTAAAACGGCCGCACAGGAGGTGTTCTTAATACTTGAAGGCACAAGTCTAAAAAATGCCACTACAATTTATCAAAATACTGTTTTATGATTACATATGCTATAATAATATAGCATCCTTCGAGCACTGCGTCTCTATTACGCGAGCGCCTTCGAGGACTTCCTTAAAATAGTGCTCAGAAGGTATTCGGCTTTTATCCGAATCCCGGGACGCAACAATGGTGGGCTGCATATCTGCCCAGTATGTCTTGACACGGGCAAGAGCCAACCGAGCGCCCTCTATGCACGCTGACCTCTTCATAGCATCGACACGTGGCACCACGTCAAGAAATTGCTGCACCAAGCTAAAATAACTCTTCGGCTTCGATCTCCCCGGACACAGATGATCCATGACGTACTTCATGGCGAGTCCGGACAACCTATTCAGTTCGGCCCATTGGGCCAGGCGATCGTCCATTGCCAGTGGACGCTCTGGATTGTGGAATTGCGACCAAAAGAGCTTCTCCACTTCATGATCCTTTTTATCTCGAAAGTGTTCGGTCGCATCAGCAGCACTAGCCGCCAAATCCAGATAGGTGTCCTCTACACTCCACATCCGGACTAACGGGGCAAACTTCGGATCACAAAATTTTCTCCGCAGCGAGAAGGGCTTTCCATCCGCAATTTGTCCGGCTTGACGCAGCTCTTCCCTTGCCGCTCTCATTATAGAGCGGGCATCCTTGGCGTCATTAACAGCCTTCTCTATGCTCGTTTGCCTCGCCCGACCCTCTTCTTCAAGAAGCTTGCAACGGTCAGTAGCACTCTTTAACTTTACGGCCATATCAGCCATCTCCTCCTTGCTTCGGCAATGGGCAGCCTGTTCGGCTTTCAGCTCTTCAAGGGCTTTCACGGCAGCCGCATCGCTTTTCCTGGCTTGTTCCTTCGCTCGGGCAAGTTCGGCCCTAAGAACCTCCATGGTGGCCGCACCATCTGCGTTAAGCATACACATGGTAAGATATTGACATAAAGCTCCTCTTACTAACCATCGCCCGATGATACCTTGAGCATCATCAAGCCGCTTGTTAACAAGCGCGATGTCGGCTTCTGCCTCATCAAGTTGTCACTTCAGTTTGGCAAATTCACCAGTCCGGCTTGACTCCGGACAATCCGCCACCTACATATAAAGGTGCCACTTAAAGGACCTGGGATTAAGATCCTCTGCGCGCCGTCAATTTTAACGACGCACAGAGTCTCAGGGGCTACTATCTACACAGGGCGCGCTTTACTTATGCGCAACTAACACAAGTGTACATTATTTAAAACGTACCTCAAGGCCCGTCAGTAAACTTTTGACGGCCTCGTGCAATCCGCTTTCTGGGGATGAAATCTTTTCAATCACCGTGCTCATCAACGCATGATGCTCCTCTAAGACAGAGGCTCGCCCCAGCAGAATCTTTAGCTCCTCCGGCCGAGCACCAGATGGTGCTGGACTCGTCCCATGGCCTCCCTCAAAGGCCGGACGCGGAGAACCTCGGGGGGCGACATGGCCACCTTCCGCCCCTGTCGGATCCGGAGAAATCCTCCACGACGACACTTCAGCGTCGCCCGCCTTGCTAGGCGGTACAGAAGGAGGAGGCGTTCCGCTCTCCATCATCTCCGGAAGAAGATCCCCCGAAGACGATCTCTGCTGAGAAGGGCTGAGGTCCGAACTACAAAGTAAGTTTTCGGTTAAAACTTCTCAGATATAAATCAAGGATTTCTCTTAAAAGAAAAACTCTTCTTCTACTTACGGCTCGCTGGAGAGCTGGTCCCTTTGAGGGTTTAGTTCGGCCGAGGGGCTCCCCGGCGTCGGGCCCTCTGACAAGTATTCTTTCCCCCGCTTCGAGGCTACGGTCTCCGGGTCGTCAGAGGCGGCCCTTTTCTTTCCCTTAGGGGGGGAATTGTCGATTCCCCCCTTCAAAATGGCCTGTTTCGAGGAGGCCATGGTTTCCTTGTCCTCCCCTTTATTTCCCTCCAAAGGCACTACCTCCAGCAACCTGACTAGCACGGGATCCAGCCTCGTTTCGGGAAGGGGAGCCGGACACCTGATCAGCTTCGCCTTCGCTATCCACTCCTGCTTAAAAGGAGAAGCGCTGTTAAGAGCAAGTCAATTAGGCGGATGGAAGGTCCGGGCACAAGGTCACTTACTTGAGTATCCGGGCGATTGCGGCTTAAACCCACGTCCTCGGTCAAATCCGAACTCACTTCTTGTGATGCGAAGAACAGTTTATGCATCTCCGCGGGCGTCGCGCCCATAAAATCCCGGGGAGCTCGCGGTCCCTCTGGATTGAACTCCCACAGACGAAGGGGGCGACGTTGGCCGGGCAGTGTCCGGCGAATCAGCATGACTTGTGTCACCTTGACCAGGTTGAGGTCTCTTTCCAAGAGATCCTTAATGCGGCTCTGCAGCAGAGGTACGTCTTTGGGCAAGCCCCGATCTAACCCTGTGTTGAACCACGAAGCTAGCCGTGGTGGGGGACCCGAGCGAAAGGCAGGAGGCGCCACCCATGCGGTGCCCCGAGGGGCGGTGATATAGAACCACTCCTGTTGCCACAAGCCAAGCTCCTCTTGAAAAGTGCCCTCGGGCCATGGAGCATCAGCATTTCTTTTTATAGCAGCGCCTCCGCACTCTGCGTGGCGCCCCTCGATCATCTTCGGTTCTACTTTGAAGGTCTTGAGCCATAATCCGAAGTGAGGGGTAACACGGAGGAACGCTTCGCACACAACAACGAATGAGGAGATATGGAGGATGGACTCCGGAGCTAAGTCGTGGAATTCCAACCCATAATAAAACATCAGCCCCCTTACAAAGGGATCCATTGGGAAGCCTAATCCCCGAAGGAAGTGGGATACGAATACCACACTCTCACCGGGCTGAGGGCTAGGGATTACCTGTCCTTGAACAGGCAACCTGTGCGAAGTCTCGTCGGTCAGGAATTTAGCTTCCCTCAACCTTAATACGTCCTCCTCCGTGACGGAGGAGGGCATCCATCGGCCTTGGAGGTCGGAATCGGACACTGTCGAAGGTCCGGTGCGCCTGGAATCTGGAGGCCTAGGGTGTTGGAACTCGAGGCGACGGGCGAACTTGTTTTGAGAGTAGAAGAAGGGAACAGGGTCTTGGTCTCTTTATAGGAGGCAGAATACCAAGAGCCCTCCCCATAACCGTCTTGGACTAGCCTTTAATTAAGGCAAACGTGCTAACGGGCATGATTGGGTTACCCACGTCCGTGTTAATGAGAATCCCGTTAAAAGGGGCACACGAGCTCTGCTTTGACAAGACGTGCCAAGGAAACCGCCTCGCCAAACGCGCTGAGGTGGAACAATGAAGACAATTTATATAAAGAGCTTGGCCGCAGTGTTATGACGCACTGCGGAATACGTCAGCAGATTTGATTTGTGTTAATATTATTCTCTATATGGCAATATGTGGAAACTTATTTTGCAGAGCCGGACACTATTTTTGGTGTTTACAATCTTCTTGAAGAACTTGGAGGAGGAACCCGCCTTGCAATGCCGAAAACAATCTGCGCGCCGGACTCGTCGTCATTGAAGCCTGGTTCAGGGGCTACTGAGGGAGTCCTGGATTAGGGGGTGTTCGGATAGCCGGACTATACCTTCAGCCGGACTCCAGGACTATGAAGATACAAGATTGAAGACCTCGTCCCGTGTCCGGAAGGATCTTTCCTTGGCGTGGAAGGCAATCTAGGCGTGCAGATATTCGAGATCTCCTACCATTGTAACCGACTCTGTGTAACCCTAACCCTATCCGGTGTCTATATAAACCGGAGGGTTGTAGTCCATAGGACAACCATCATCATACACAATCATACCATAGGCTAGCTTCTAGGGTTTAGCCTCCTTGATCTCGTGGTAGATCTACTCTTGTACTACCCATATCATCAATATTAATCTAGCAGGAGTAGGGTTTTACCTCCATCGAGAGGGCCCAAACCTGGGTAAAATAAAGTGTCCCTTGTCTCCTGTTACCATCCGACCTTGACGCATAGTTCGGGACCCCCTACCCGAGATCCGCCGGTTTTGACACCGACAATATCCAAACCGGGAGAATCACTCGCTCTAAAACTCGCTTAGCTAACTTTTATGAACATTACTCATTCATTTCTAAAATTGAACCTATGAAGGTTGAAGAAGCATTGAAGGATCCAGATTGGATAAATGCTATGCATGAAGAGCTACACAACTTCGAGAGAAATCAAGTGTGGACATTGGTCGAGAAGCCTGACAACAACCACAACATCATTGGTACCAAATGGGTGTTTCGCAACAAGCAAGATGAAGATGGACAAGTGGTTCGCAACAAAGCACGTCTTGTCTCCCAAGGCTATACACAAGTTGAAGGTATGGACTATGGTGAGACATATGCTCCCGTTGCTAGACTTGAATCCATTCGCATCTTACTTGCCTATGCTAATCACCATGATATCACCTTATACCAAATGGACATTAAAAGTGCTTTTCTAAATGGCAAAATTGAAGAAGAAGTTTATGTTAAGCAACCTCCTGGCTTTGTCAATCCTAATAAACCTAATCATGTTTACAAACTTCACCAAGCCCTTTATGGTCTTAAACAAGCTCCTAGAGCATGGTATGAATGCTTGACCAAGTTCCTTACTGAAAAAGGCTTTGAAATTGGTAAAATTGATTCTACTCTTTTTACAAAAAGGGTTAATGGAGAACTATTTGTGTGCCAAATTTATGTTGATGATATCATATTTGGTTCAACTAACCCTGATTTTAGTGAAAAGTTTGGAAAGCTAATGTCGGAGAAGTTTGAGATGTCTATGATGAGTGAACTCAAATTCTTTCTCGGTTTGCAAATCAAGCAAACTAAGGAAGGTACATTTGTCTCTCAAACGAAGTACACCAAAGACTTATTCAAGAAGTTCAATATGCAAGAATGCAAAGGTATGCCTACACATATGCCTACTAGTGGACATCTTGATTTGACCAAAGATGGTGAACCAGTTGATCAAAAGGTTTATCGCTCTATGATTGGTTCATTGTTATATTTATGTGCCTCCCGTCCCGATATTATGCTAAGTGTGTGCATGTGTGCACGATATCAAGCTGCTCCTAAAGAATGTCATCTTAAGGCTGTGAAAAGGATAGTGAGATACTTAATCCATACACCAAATTTTGGCATTTGGTATCCTAAGAGGTCCTTTTTTGATCTTGTTGGCTACTCCGATTCGGACTATGCCGGAGACAAGGTTAATATAAAGTCCACTTCGGGTACTTGTCAATTCCTTGGTAGATCTCTTGTGTCTTGGTCTTCCAAGAAACAAAACTCGGTATCCTTATCCACCGCCGAAGCGGAATACATTGCCGCTGGTTCATGTTGTGCTCAGTTACTCTAGATGACCCAAACTCTTAAAGATTATGGGATATATGTGAAACATGTTCCATTGCTATGTGACAATGAAAGTGCTATTAAGATTGCTCACAATCCCGTGCAACACTCTCGAACTAAGCATATTGAACTTCGTCATCATTTCATTCGAGATCATGTTGCCAAATGGGACATTAACCTTAAGCATGTTCGCACCGATAAGCAATTGGCGGATATATTCACTAAACCACTTGATGAGAAAGTGTTTTGCAGGTTAAGAGGTGAATTGAACATCATTGATGCTTCAAACTTGGAGTAGGAACTCCATTTGATACATGTGAGGCATGAGCCTATGACTAATCCTTGATATTTCTCTTATGAAGCTATTCATATATCTTGGATATATTTGCACCTTGCATGTTATCTAACCCGTGTAGGTACTTGGTTGAATCTAATTCTATGATATTACAACTCACTCACATCTTGAGCAATCTCTACATCACCAAGTCTCTACACAATGGTGGTTGAAGAGAAGGAAGCACAAAACCATTTAAACATATCCTTTGACAAATTCTATGTTGAGTTTCATGATAGTCATTTTGGATACACAAGTGCTCTTCCTTGCAAGACTAACCCATGTAGGTAGATGAACTCAAACTCCAAGTGGTTCTCCCAACTCTTGATGAACTACATCAACCTTGAGCAACCCACACAAGTTCAACTACATGAGCAAGACCCACACCACCACCCAAGGTATGTTATTCCATCTTAGAGAAGCTTTACTCCAAGACATGAGTCAAAGCAACTCAACAAGATGTGAATACATCAAGATGCTTAAACGAAAAATGGTAACCCCATTTTGAGCTTAAACGATGAGTATGACCTATGATCAAGTGCTCTCACTTGACTCCTAAGTCAATATACTCTAACATAGGTGACTTTGTCACCGCCCAACTCTAGATGAAGTTCTCTTGTGTTTTCTTTTCTGTGTTATTGCATTTGTTCCTTGCATATTTGTTTCCCCTTTTCAAAAAAATAAAAATAAAAACTTCATCTAGAACTTTTAGTTTCTTTTCTTTTCCATTTGTTCTGCATTTTCTGCATCTAATTCATTGCAAATCTCTCAGTTAATTCCTTGCAAATCTTTGTGAGATTCTACTTGTCTAGTGAGCTGAGGTGACAAGTGGTTTCACTCTGCTGAACTCGTTCACACCGGTTTGTTCTCTTCGGTCTAACCGAAATCTTTCGGTGCAACCGAAGCACACAACTTGGAGTCACCGATTTCATCACAGGAAAACCAACTTGCCACTTATTTCTGATTTCTATTTGCTCCAGCTCCACTCAATGATTCTTGTCCTCTACCAGCATCATGTTACACATGCTGCTTTGCTCTGTGACTCCAGGACCAACCCACTTGTATCACATGTCCAGAAGTCCCTTCTTGGAAATTGATGTCAAAGGGGGAGAGAGAGAGATCACATCAAAGCTTAATCCTTCCTATAGGGGGAGAAAGAGAGAATACTCAGGGGGAGAGAAAGTAATATCATCAATGCCCCAGATGCTTGGTGTTCAAGAGGAGAGATGTCACATGTCTTTAAAAGGGGAAAGACATGTTTGTTTGCTTGCTTTAGCTCAAGCTCTGTTGATTATTTTCTATTGCTCCGATTTTCTGTTCCCTATCTTCTCCCAATATCTCATGTTAGATTCAGGGGGAGCAAGACATCTAAGGGAAGGAAATCTCTGATTTTATTGCATATCTTTACCTTTGGGGACATGTCTATATCCAATGTAGTACTTAGTACTCACTCTACATGTCATCCCAGTCTTGGTTCTATTGTGGTTCCTTTTTGTTTGCTCTGGTTAGTAGGTGTATCTGTGTTATCTAACCTTGTTTGCGCAGGTTCATCCCATCCTAAGCCAACTCAGGACCACAAGGTAAGTATATGCATCACTGTCATGTGAATGAGAAATCCTTGCTGATGTACATACTGTTTGCAAGAAGGACTCATAAGCATGAAGGTACTTTTCTCATAGTCACATCATTTGCTCTGATGCATATAGCCAAGATACATGTAACACATTGCTTTCTCTGTCATGTTTATGCATTCACATACTCCTATATTCCATATTCACATGATTGCATACATGTAGGGGGAGCCTATGCATGTTACATGTCTTTCCAAAGCTTTACTTGTTATTCTCTATATCTTTATCTAAAGTTTTGATGTATGTTGTCATCAATTACCAAAAAGGGGGAGATTGAAAGCACAAGTGCTCCCTGGGTGGTTTTGGTAATTAATGTCAACATATCTCTTGTTGGACTAACACTTATACCTAGTATGTTTCAGATAAGTTCAACAATGGAGTTGCAGGGACTAAAGGATGTGGAACCCCTTCAAGATGCTAAGGACAAAGGATTGGCTCAAACTTCAATATCAAGACTCTACATTTTCTACTTTAGTGATCCAAGATCACATTGAGTCTATAGGAAAAGCCAATACTATCAAGGAGGGATGAGGTGTTGCTTAATGAGCCTCTTGCTTCATGTGCTTAGTGATATGCTCCAAAATCCTCAGCTACCTTTCCATATCCACATATGGCCTAAACCAAAAGTCAAACTCGGCCCCACCGATTCTTTCTATCCGGCACCACCGAGTTTCACATGTCATAGCCACAGCCACAAACCCTAGCAAATCGGTTTCACCGATAGGGATCTCGGTGTCACCGAGATGGGATTGTAATCTCACTGTGTATGCTCATTGCCAAAATCGGTCTCACCGAGTTTGAGCAATCGATACTACCGAGATTACAATGCAAAACCTCTTGGTTAGCTTATTACCAAAATCGGTCCCACCGAGTTTGTGTAATCGGTCACACCGAGATTACGTTATGCCCTAACCCTAACCATATCGGTCCTACCGAGTTGCATCTCAGTCCCACCGAAAATCCTAACGGTCACTAGGTTTGCTGAATCGGTCCGACCGAGTTTAACGATTCGGTCCCACCGAGTTTGGCAAATTGTGTGTAGTGCTTTTATTTTGTGTGGAGGATATATATACCCCTCCACCCACTCTTCGTTCGTGGAGAGTGTCATCAGAACAGATCTTCACTTCCAATACACATTTTCTGAGAGAGAACCACCTACCCTTGTATTGAGCTCAAGATATTCCATTCCTACCATATGAATCTTGATCTCTAGCCTTCCCCAAGTTGCTTTCCACTCAAATCTTCTTTCCACCAAATCCAAATCCTGTGAGAGAGAGTTGAGTGTTGGGGAGACTATCATTTGAAGCACAAGAGCAAGGAGTTCATCATCAACACACCATTTGTTACTTCTTGGAGAGTGGTGTCTCCTAGATTGGCTAGGTGTCACTTGGGAGCCTCCGACAAGATTGTGGAGTTGAACCAAGGAGTTTGTAAGGGCAAGGAGATCGCCTACTTCGTGAAGATCTACCGCTAGTGAGGCAAGTCCTTCGTGGGCGACGACCTTGATGGAATAGACAAGGTTGCTTCTTCATGGACCCTTCATGGGTGGAGCCCTCCGTGGACTCGCGCAACCGTTACCCTCCGTGGGTTGAAGTCTCCATCAACGTGGATGTACGATAGCACCACCTATCGGAACCACGCCAAAAACATCCGTGTCTCCAATTGCGTTTGAATACTCCAAACCCTTCCCTTTACATTCTTGCAAGTTGCATGCTTTACTTTCCGCTGCTCATATACTCATTGCATGCTTGCTTGATATGTATTGTGTTTGTTAAACTTGTGCCTAAACTCCACTTGAACTTAAGAATATTTAAAACTGGAACTTTTGGCACTTAGTGTCTAATCACCCCCCTCTAGACACCTCTTCTCGATCCTCACACATATGCAAGAAGAATGACTTCATAAAGGAAGCCCCCAAATAAATGGGGTATTTGAATTTGTTTGTAACAAACAAAGTATTGACAAACAAAGTTTTTGGCAAACGACTTTTTGTTAAAAAAGCATAATGCTTGGTCGAACCGAACAAAATTTAAAACTAAAAGTTTTTGAGCATGAAAGCAACTTAGCTGGTTAATGTGCTCGGTGTGATGTGGGCCGAGCTTGTAGCGGCTCAAGATCCCAACCCCCAAGCCGGTCTTGACGTACCCGAGCGAAGAGCTCGGCTTGATGAAGTGATAGCACTATAGTGCCGAAGTGCCGAGGCGAAGCCCCCGGTATAGCCGAGGAGACAAAGTAGTTCGACAGCGTGACAGTGAAGCCCCCACGTCAGTTGACGTGTGGAAACAGGTCAGCATGCTGTATGTCAGTTTGATGAAGCGACGACGCGATAATGGCAACACAGGGTATCACACCATGATGACGGTAGAATTTGGTTGATGGAGGCGAGAGGACGACTCTGTACGCCGAGGTGACTGCGTGACGCGGCAAAAATTGATTATCTGCACACATAAAATAGTGCACGGCAGAAGTAAAAATAATAAGAAATTTGCATAATTAATTTATGCGAAGTGAATAATCTGGTAAATATGGCCTGAGTGCCGAGGTCGTGGCGGAGCAGAGCTGTCGACGCATGTCGGAATTCACGGAACGACAATGTCGTCGGCTTAACGCGGTGATGGCGCGATCTGTGGCATGAACACACGATGTCGCTAGCCAATCTGTGCACAAAACACAGTACATCCCAGTGTAATAATTCCTTCAAACAAATCAATCTAAATTGGCTAAAATAAATATGATAGATATAGCTTGGAAATTTATTCAGCGGCATAAAAATCCAAAAGAAAACCATCTGGACGTCCATGGATTTCCGTCTAGTGACTGGACACCGGCCGAATTAGTAATAGTACATGCACATGCACATATTTGATCTTTGGAAAGTCAACCAACATATGAGGTTATAGTAGTACTTGAGCCCTTGTTTGCTGGATTCAATCTTACGCATTGGCAAGTAGGACAGTACTTCCATTAATAGAAATCAATTAGTAATAGCTTTATCAAATCAGATCAGAAAAAATAAGCAGGAACCAGACATGTACTACTAGTACTTGACTTTCCTTTTCTTTGATGAGTGCATTTAGTATTAGCTCTGCGGTGTCCTTGGATGGGACACTACCATTCAGACTGCATTTTTTTCCTTGCCGCCGATCTAGAAGCTCATCAGCCGCCGTAAAAAAAATTCCCGAGCTTGAGTTCTGCAAACGAAAAAATTTGCACGAGCCCGTAGCAACGATTCTAAAAGAAAATCGTCTCATGCTGGATGAGTATAATAGAAAATATGACACCTGATATTGAGTTGGTTGAAGATTCCATCGCACCACAGCAATACCCCGCATGAAAGCACTAGTATTGTGGACGCAGTGTTCATTGAACTTCAGATAAAACATGGCAAAAGCTATCGGACTGAAACTGACTGGACCGTCGCGTCAATCCGGTGACAACAGACCGGATCATAACCGGTGGCAAAAATTATGATGTCCTCCAAACCTGCACCTAAGGTAGCATGTACAACTTGATTGCTTTCGATGCTCACGAACACCACTAGTCCCAATTCCCAACCTCACGTGGAGGAGTGCACGGGCGGAGCCATTATTTGGGTATAGAGGGGGCCAAGCCGGCAATATTTTTTTGTCAAGTGGTAAACTAATAATGTGGCAATTCGATGAAATAGAAACCTACTTATATTTGTAGTCACTCCGTTTCTAAATATAAGTCTTTTTAGACATTTCTAATGGACTATAATATATGAATGTTTTTAGAGTGTAGATTCACTCATTTTGCTTCGTATGTAGTCACTTGTTGGAATCTCTAAAAAGACTTGTATTTGGGAACGAAGGGAGTATTAGTTTTATTTATATTCTACAACTATCAATAATATTGATAATGATTTAATCAGAAAAAAATACAAGAACCTGGCATCAAAGATATCAAAGATATTTGTAAGTCCGTCGGAAGAAAACCTGTCATCACAAATCTAACAATCAGAATAATTAAATTAAATTAAAAGAACAATTTAAACATATATAAGATGGGAACTGAGAGAGATTAATTTCAATAGCCATTAGTGCTAACCATCGAGACATGCAGGAGGTGCCTACATGATTTTTCCTCGAGACACGACTTTGCATGATTTAATCTGAATCGAATCCAATCGAGGGAGGATGCGTCACGCCGTCGCCACCATATGAGCAGAGGCGAGCGAATGTCAAGGGCATGGAACAACGGCGACTAATTTTCTGCGCACTAATCCCACATATCCCCTAATTAGGGTAGAACGCAGTGCACAGGTCAGGGACTACACTACAAAAAAATACACTTCCGTGATGATACGTTATTGTCACAGTAGGTCACATTTTCTGTCATACATGTACATCCATGACAAATTTATGACAGAATCAAGATAGTCATACCTGTGCTATCGTAGAAGTGTTCCATGACATTACCAAAATTATCATCACGGAAGTTTCCACTTCCATGACGATAAATTGCGCGTCACAGAAGTGCTTTTGTCAAGGGTGACTGACACGTGGCATCCACCATAACGGAACGCGGTTAAGCTATCGGGTCTGGTTTTGGATCCGATAACCCGTTAACCGCCCCGACCAATGGGGAGTTTCCACGTGTAAAATCAACATTGGCTGGAGGAAACACGTGTCGGCTCACCGTTGGGACAGATGTCATCCACTCATTGGACACAAAGCACCTATGATACGTCGACACATGGCACGACCCAACAGAGGCCCATTCCTGTGAAAAGGCTGACCCGTTTGACTTGGTCAAAAGGTGGCGGGTCAGCCCACGGCAAGCCTGTTAACGGCCTGTTCGCATATAGCCCATTTACAGCCTGCTAACCCAAGGCCCGTTTACGGCCTAACCGAATTAGGCCCAGTAGCGTCATCTGGGCCGTCCAATATAATTCCAACCTGTTTTAACTTCCGGCCCATGTATGGCCCATGACGTCTTTCGGCCCATATGAGGCCCTTATTACTCTCGGCCCATTAACGGCCCGTGGTAAAACTGGCCCGTAATGAATAGGGTATCACTTTATACCCATTAACGGCCCGTGGTGAAACTGGCCCGTAATGAACAGTGTATCACTTTATACCCATTAACGACCCGTGGTGAAACTGGCCTGTAATAAACAGTGTATCACTTTATGCCCATTAAGGGCCCATTATTCCATTGGGCCGTTTCCAGCCCATGTTATCTTTCGGCCTTCTCGGGGCCCATTTATTCTTGGGATCATTTCCACATTCGTTTACTTACGGCCCGTTACTGTCATTTTCTGCTTGTGGGCCAAATTCAGCCCGTGGTTACAGTCGGCCCGTTTGTGGCCCGTTAATATGTTGGGCTGTTTTCATAGCGTCATCAAAATACGGCCGATTAACGACGACCCGTTATGGTCGGCCCATGAACGGACGATTTCAACTCTAGCCCATTTACGACCATAATGTGGTCTGTTATTGGCCCATGTTTGGCCAACCGATCATAAGCCTGTAGAAGGCCCATTGATGATACGGCCCATAGAAGGCCCATTGTGTCTACGGCCCGTATAAGGCCCATTGTTTGTACGCCACGTAGAAGGCCCATTGTTTCTACGGCCCTTAGAAGGCCCATTGTTTCTACGGCCCGTAGGAGGCCCATGTAAACTATAGCCGATGGGCATCAAAGTTCGCCACCAGTGCAAATATAGGGAACGCCCTACACTATACAAAAATGGCTTGCTATTTTCTTCAGCCGGTGGCTGCACGTTAAGAACAAATTTTGTATCGCACCAAAACAAATTACAACTATAAAACAAAAGGAAGGTTGGCATAGAAGTTAATAGTCTAGCAGATAAATGCACCACCAGAAGTTCAGAAGCTCAATTCATTTGACCTGACTGTTATGTTTTCATGCTGTATTGTCCGATGGAGCACCATAACCTTCGCCTTCAGTTCTCCTAGGCTCCTGAACAACATAACAAATGTCTGATAGTCTGGTTTCAAAACCATGCATATCTTGACAACATCGAACAATGTCTCTCCTTGTTTCACAAAGGGTCTCTGTTAGGGAATGGACTTGTGTCTGGAGTGCAGATACAACATTGTTTTGAGCTTGCATATCTTGATCATGAGGTAGTTTGGACGAGATTGCCTTAACAACCAACCCAGTATTACACAGGAACGTGCTTCTGGCACTGTTAGTGGACAGGTACTGACCCACTGCAGCAAGAGCTGACATTGCGGTTATAGTTGCCTCGCCACCTTCAGAAGGTGGCGGTTCCACCATTTTTTCCATAGCTCCCTGAAAAGTTGTGGTTTTTACATTAGTAGTACTAGAACAGAAGATATTAAGGACGCAACAAAACCAAACAAAATAGCTTTTGTCCATATACATAACTTATTCTGGTGAACCCATGTAAAATAATAGTTGTATTTTATTGTAAAGTACATAATAAAACCAGGTTCCAAACATATGACCATGTACCATCGCTAATGTATTGTCTATTTCTTTGCATTGTATTGAGGGGTAAGGATAAAGAGATGAAGTTTATAATACGGTAATAATAGTATGGCACCATTCATATCACAAAACAACTGAGAACAGACAAACAGGCAATTGTAACATTGTGTGGGCAAGTCCAGCACGGAACTAGATTACAGGTCAAGATCAAAGGAACATCACTCCTCTCTTTTAAACCTTGTAAGGTGCAATGATACGCTAAGACAATTCTGTATAAAATTGAAAAGAGTAATAGACATTGGCTGTGAGTAACATTACCATCTGCAAGGATGGCCTCCTCTCCTCTCCTCTCCTCTCTCCCACCTGCTTCCTCCTCACGATGGATCTAATCATGGATCCTCACCATGGAAGGCCTACTACACTGGGATTTCAATCCTGGTCTTGCCGTCTCTGAGCAGGTATGTCGAAGGTTTGGAGAAACAATACACTTTTCTCCATCTCGCAATACCAAGGAATTTTTCTTGGTGGTTTCTTTCTCCTCGTCCTCCTTTCCCCTCTCTGAAGAATCGGTGAGTGTGGCACTGCAATGCTGTATTGGGGGCCATCCAAAGGGTTTTAAGGTGGTCAAGCTCAGTGATAGATCTTATCGTTTCTCTGTGGCTGGTAACAAAGTGGGTCATTTTATCCATGGACTCAAAGATCGTATTTGGCCGGATTTTATATGTCATTTTCATCTTTTCAATGGTCGTTTCAATGGATATAAACATTTTGACCATCAATGGCATGCGGATGAACATTTGGAGCCCATTGCTGCGCGCAGCCCAATGGCCGTTCATTACAATCATCTGGTCTTTCTAGACACGTCAATCAATCAGGCCTCTACTAAGGAGCTGGGTAAATTCAATATCACTCCTATATCCTCCATGAGTTTTCATGACAAGAACAGGGAAGAAGCATCGTGTTCTTCCACATTGCCTTCGTGCATGATCGGCCCGACCGTGCATGAGCATATTTCAGACGGCCTTAATGAGGACAATCAATGTGCCTCGGCGCCAACGGGATCATCTGAGCAATTAATTGTGATGGGGAGTTTTCGGTTTTCTTATATCAAGGATTATCCACAATTACCGCAAAGCTTCCTTTCTTCTGCTCGCCGGTATGCACCGCCACACTCATCCTAGCCTCCGACATTATCTAAATCTCTTATTGCTGACTGGCTGCACGCGGGATATACTCAAAAGGAAGTTTTGGATATTGCCAAAAATTGGGGTCAATTATGTGCTAAATGCCTACAATGGGGCCATAATAGGACTAATTGCCATGCACGGATTATTTGCCTTACATGCTCCGCTCCAGGCCACAAATGTCATAACTGTCCTACCAAAGCTCGGTCTACACCTTCCATTAATTCAGTTATGCATGCTAATCTGCAAAATCTGGCTATGGATGACCGGCATAGGTATCAAATCAACTCTCCTCCTTCAATCACTCCTACCTGCCCCCTCACGCGTCTGAATGGCCACACCACCTCTAGCGTCCGATGTGAGATCTGTGGTCACTATGGGCACTTGGCCACCTCTTGTTGGCGGCGTCGCTGGGCCCAGCGCTGGCAATGGAGACCAAAAACCCTCTCAGCCGCCCCGGACTGCTCGCATTCCACCTCTCCGCCCGCCCCGCTTCCCAATGAGGCTATGCTCTCTGCTCTAGCTGCCCTGCCACCCACCTACGATCTCATCGCCACGCCCGTGCCCTCAACCCCCCTAACCACCATGGCCAACTATCCGGTGAACCCCATTCCCTTCCTACCGGCCGACTGTCGGTCGAGCCTGGGCCGGCGGACCGCAAGATTCGCGCCGACATGGCCGTCAACCCCATTCCTCCGCTCAATAACAGCTTCTTGGCCATTGCGGAGATGAGAAAATTTGTCCCACTGCATCTCCGAGAGGGGCTCCGCGACACAATTGAAGGTCTGCTCCATGAGGCGGGTCTGCACACCACCGAATCTTCGGACCATCCCCTGGGTATCGGTATGTTCGCATTTGCCAACTCCTTCATCAAAGATACTGCAGTAAACACTACCTTCCAACTTGATGATGAAGATCTGGTAGTTTCATTTGTGCGCCACAATGCGGCTTTGAACATGCGCAACACCACCTATGGGCCAGAGGTTTGGCTTATGTACATTGGATTTCCCGATGATTATCAAACGGATTTTTACCTGCAACGATCTGTAGATGATTATGTCCGTCTGGTTTCTTGGAACAACCCCAATATTGACCGCCGTGTTGTGCTGATCAAAGTCAGAGTTATTCACATGCGTCTGATCCCTAAGAGTATTGTTGTCCTTCAGTTGGGAGGGGACAGAGCCTGCTGGACAGCTACAGTTTTTATTCTCCAGGGAGCAGACTGGAATGCCCATGACCCTGAAGTGCCTGTTGTAGATGAAGAACCTCCGCCCGCTAATGGTGTGCCTCACCCTGTGTTTGGAGACGGCCTTACTGCAGAGCAGCTCTACCAGCAGCAGTTACAAAACTGGCTGATTCAGAACGGTGTGGCCAATGAGTACGGCCCTCACAATGCTGCACACCATGATGCTCCTCAACATGCCCAGTGGGATGCCTGGCCTGAACCTCCAGTGCCTCAAATGCCTTCCGCCCTTGTCAACTTTCAAGCTTGGTTAGCAGCTCAGGGTCTCCGTGTCCAAGATGGAATTTTACCTGAACACAACATTTCGGACAGTCTGAATTCTGCTTGGGACTCTAGCTCTCAAGGCAGCACTAATGGGTCAGTTCAAGCTGCTGCAGGACCTGATAGTACATTGCTAGTGCTTCCTACTAGGAATGAAGTTATTGCTGTGGACATTGCTGTCTCTTCTGACACTCTTCGTGTTAGCATTTTGGTGGAAGGTAATGATTTGACCAATGTGCTCCTAGACGACATAATTCCCCGTAACATATTTACAGCATACCTTTCTCGCTCCATTTTGTCTGTTGTCGCTGCCTATGGCCATTGGAGCTCCGGGTATGGTTTACCTCCTCTGGAACTGCAAACAGCTACCCCATCCACCGAATTCCAAATGGGAACCAATGATGCTCTGTTCTCAGTCCGCCTCACCCCCCGTATTCTGAACATGCCGCCACAACCATCTTCAGTTCAGATATCAGAACTCTTGGATGATGAGGAAGTCCTTGCTAACGAAGAGCCTGCTCACCCAGTGACTGTAGTGTCCGAACCTGCTGTGGAGGACCATACTGTGCACTCGCCTGACAGTGATCTTCACTCTATTATGTCTGGGTCCCCTGCTCAGTTGGATACGCTTGATGCGGTTGCTGCTGGCACTACCGGATCTCTTGTCCAGCAAGTGGATGACACTAATTTGGCGCCAACTGGTATTTCAACTTCTGGGCCTACTGCCATGACTGCACATTTCCAGGACACTGACTTGGGCTTGGCCCAAGTGCTACCTGAACCAGGCCCATCTCCAGTTCGCACTCGCCGCTCCAAGTTTTAGGCTCCTCTGGTCACTACTGAAGTGAGGCGCAGTACTAGATCCACTAGATATGATGGCTTCAGAGTGCCCCAAATTTCTGAAGTCCGTGTTCCTGTTACCAAGGTCAAGCCGAGACATGTTCCATCTGCTGCTTCAAGCTCCTCTGCACCTCCACCCGTCCAAGCCCCTCCACCCACATCTCTTCGCACTATGCAGGAGATTGGCATCAACCGCTGCGCGGTGCCTCCTTTTGAGCTCACGGGCAAGGCGCTCTTGGCTGCTGCATCACCTGACGATCAGGCAGGAACTGATGGGGAGGACGCTACTGCCCTGGAGTAATACTCTGGTTCTTCATTATGCCCCTTTTGCGTAACTGGAATGTACTCTGTTGGAATGTCCGTGGCTTAAATTCAGACAAAAAACTTCTGGCTCTTTCTAATGCTATCTCTGTTAGTGGTTGCACAGGAAACTAAAAAACCTTTTGTGGATCTGGCGTTTATTAAAAATTGTTGCCCTAAGAGATTTGATAAGTTTGCTTTTGCTCCTTATCGGGGTGCCTCGGGTGGTATCCTTACTATTTGGAATAGCTCGATTTTTACTGGTGACGTGGTCTTCTCGAATGATTTTGTCTTGGGTGTCAAATTCACCAGTATAATTTCCGCGCAATCTTGGTCCCTCTATAATTTATATGGACCATGCACTAGTCTGGCCCGAGAGGATTTCATTCAATGGTTATATGACATGGATATTTCCTCAAATGATGACTACCTTCTCCTCGGGAATTTCAATTTCATTCGGGGCCCTGACAACCGCAACAAGCCTGGTGGCGATCCCAATGACATGTGCACTTTTAATGATATCATACGTAAACACAACTTACTTGAATTACCAATCAAAGGGCGTTTGTATACTTGGAGTAATATGTAGCAAGATCCATTGCTTGAACAACTCGATTGGTTCTTCACTTCTCTGCACTGGACGCTTACCTATCCAAATACAATTGTCAAACCTCTTTGCAAGCTGGTCTCAGATCATACTCCTTGCGTGGTCACCATTGAAACTAAGATCCCCCGTGCCAAGCTCTTCAGATTCAAAGCATACTGGCTACTACACCCGTGATTCATGGATGTTGTCAACAAAGTTTGGTCTCGACCTGTCAACTTCTCCAATGCAGCCACGGTTCTCTGCCGAAAATTCAAGCTTTTGCGTCAAGAACTCAAAATATGGAGCAGGAATATCTCTAGATTATTAATGGCAATCGAGAACACTAACAAAACGCTCAATGAGCTTGATGATCTAGAAAACATAATACCTCTCACCAACCCTGAATGCAACTTCTGCAAGATCATAAAAAAACATCTTCTCAGGTTGTTAGACTATCAAAAGCAATATTGGAAAATCGTTGCACCATATGTTGGATTAAATTCGGAGATGAAAACACCAAATTCTTCCAAGCAGTTGTCACTGAGAGGTATAGTAAGAACAATGTGACTATACTCCAAACTGAAGATGGCATGATGGTCGAGGATCATACGGGCAAGGAAGCCTTGTTATTTCATGCTTACACGGAAAGGCTTGGAACGTCCAACCCTACACAAATGCGCTTTGATCTTCCGACTCTTATTCAACCGACTACTAATCTTGATCACCTCACTGATCCCTTTACCAAGGATGAAATTGATGGGATTGTCAAAGAAATGCCTGCAGATCGTGCTCCGGGCCCTGATGGTTTTAGTGGCTTATTTCTTAAAGCTTGTTGGCAAATTATCAAGGAGGACTTCTATACGTTGTGCGCTCAATTCCACGCTGGTGATCTGAATCTCCAAAGTATTAATGATGGCCTTATAACTCTCATTTCCAAGAATGGATCACCAACTACAGTTAATGACTATCGCCCGATTACATTGCTTAACTGTTGTCTCAAACTTATTACTAAGCTGCTGGCCAATTGTCTACAAAAGGTGATCCTACGCATCATTCACCGCAACCAATAAGCCTTCATCAAAGGGCGATCCATCCAAGACTGTCTGGCCTGGACATTTCAATATATCCATCAATGCCAAGCATCCAAAAGACAAATTGTGCTTCTGAAGCTGGATTTTGCCAAAGCATTCGACACCATTGAGCATGAAGCAATGATTAATATTATGAGGCACATGGGCTTTAATGAAAAATGGCTGTCCTGGATCAGAACGATTTTCTCCTTGGGCCGCTCATCTATTCTGCTCAATGGTGTGCCACGCCGTCAATTTCACTGCAGACGTGGCGTCAGACAAGGAGACCCGCTCTCACCTCTCATTTTTGTGCTCGCTGCAGATCTTCTACAATCAGCTATTAATGATGCTTTCCGGAGAGGCTTGATCCACCTACCTTTCCCCTCCAATGGTTCTATGGATTATCTGATTGTCCAATACGCTGATGACACACTACTTCTCATGCCTGCTTGCCCTAGACAAGCTGAGATCATCAAGAACATCCTCTCTGATTATACCCACTCTATTGGCCTGAAGATCAACTTCCATAAATCCACACTAATTCCCATCAACTTGGACCCGCAATTGGCTACAGATATTTCCTCTATCTTCGGTTGTTCCATTGGCTCCATGCCTTTCACCTACCTTGGCCTGCCACATGGCACCTCCCGACCAACACTTCTCAATTTTATGCCTCTGGTTAGCAATGTGGAAAGAAATCTTTCTTCCACGCTCTCACTTATGTCGTACGCGAGGAAGCTCACTCTGCTCAACACCACAGTCACGTCCCTACTCATTTATGCTACGTGCACCCTCAAGTTCCTGCCTAAACTCATTGAGATACTGGATAGAATAAGGAGAAGATGCCTATGGGTCAAAAAAACTGACCAGGGTGAGAAATCCAACTCACTTGCTGCGTGGGACATGGTTTGTAAACCTAAGTTGAAAGGAGGACTCGGGGTAATCAACCTCAAGATCCAGAATGAAGCTCTTCTTTTGAACTTTCTACACAAGTTTTATAACAAACTGGATATTCCATGGGTGCAATTTACTTGGGACACGTACTATGACCAGAAAATCCCACATGCAATGGACCCGGTTGGATCTTTCTGGTGGCGCGATATCCTCAAGCTCACACCGACATTTCGCGAGATTTCTCATATTGATATTGTGTGTGGCTCCACAGCCCTCTTTTGGAAAGATCTTTGGGCTAACCAACTTTTACTGGACTCTCATCCTCGGGCCTATTCGTACGCAATTAATGAAGATATCTCTGTACGTGATTTCTTGGGGAGCACGTCTCTTGGATCGGCCTTTCATCTGCCACTTTCCCCCCAAGCGTTTGAATAAGTCCGAAACATTCAAATAATTGCTTCATCATTCCAACCTATGACCTCAAACTCGAATGTCTGGAGCTATGTTGGGGGCAAATCTATCTACAGATCAACGGATTACTACCGATTCTTTTTTCGGGAGGTCCACGCTCATAAAGTCTTTGAATGGCTATGGAGATCTAAATGTACTATGAAGTTGAAAGTTTTTGCATGGCTTCTCTTCCAAGACAGGCTGAACACCCGTAATATGCTAAAGAGACGCCACTACAACATTGGGGACGATCACAACTGTCTGTTGTGTAGGCGCAACATCGAGGAAACAGTGGAGCATATGATTTTCACATGCTCATTCAGTAAACGATGCTGGCGAGCCTTGGACATCAACTGGGAACCGTTTGGGGGTAGGATACAAGCCATTCAAGACCAAAAAACAAACCACCCCACTCCCATGTTGATTGAAAATTTGTTGTAGCGGCGTGGAGCATTTGGAAGGAACGAAACAACAAACACTTCCTATCAATTGATCCATCCTTCACATCGTGGCTGGATAGATTCAAGAAAGACTTTGAACTGTTGCAACATAGGGTTAAGGAGGCACATAGGCCTCTAGTTCTTGATTTTGTAAACTCCCTGCTCTAGACCCCCCTTTTTTATTTTGCTCTCTAAGGTGGACTCAAAGTGGTCTAACCTATCTCCCCCCCATGATGTAAATATTCACCTTGTATAGTCCCTTTCATTTAATATATTTACACAGTAGGAGTCTTTCCTACTGTTCAGGGTAAAAAAAATAGACATTGGCTGCAAACCATGCAGTTCAAGGCACAAGTCAGAGTAAGTAGTAGTTAAAAGGCATGTGGATTAAGGACTTACAACATTGGCTTTGACTGGTGTAGTCATACCCTTCTTCTTGCTGGTGTGACAGTCCTTGAAGATTTCCACAACATTTGGTTCAGGTACTTTTTGGTCCTTGCGGGCTTTCCTCTGCATTTGGAACAAGTCAATATAGATCTGATAATATGGTACAGCGAAAAGAGTGAAACAACAACTAATTACAAGAGCCTCACAGTGTGCAATATAGCTACGAGATCCTGTCGTCTGTTGGAATTTCACTTTCGTACGGTTGGCCTTGTTCTTTGAACAGTTAACCTACAAGAAGATAGATTTGTGTGGCACATGCATAAATAGGACTTCAACATGTGATCTGATGACATATATATAATGTACCTGATACTTCGGATCGGACCAGTGTTTAACGAGGCCTCTCCAGTCTTCATCAGATATATTTTCCACTGGAGATGTTTGGGCAAGTTCACTGTTAGCCTTGCCTTCAAAGTGAGTTTTCCTCAAGTTATACCGATACTGTCACACAGCAGACTTGAAAACATGGGTGCAAGCTTCTCTGGTTGCATCATCTTGGCTATCCAACTTGAGCCTCATCTGTTGAAAATTATGGGGGTCTCATTATCAGCAACCTAGAAAGTATTGGACAGAGCAAGACAATATTACTAGTTTCCATACATAACCATGGTCGAGGAAGGTGTTGAACTGAGTTTCGTCTTTGTCATTCCTGTACTAAATCCATGTTGGGAGGATACGTACATGACACCTAACAACAACCGCTGCCTCTGATACTAACTTGGCTGACTCTGTAGCATCACATGGCCTTTTTAAATCTGCCTCAAAACGGATCTCCATTCTTCCTCCTCTAGATTTAGTTAACCTATCGAGCATTATCCCTGATGTTTGTTTCCTCTTGCGCCTAGGTGCTAGTCCAACAACAAACATAGGAAGTGTTAGTGTACATCAAACTGTGAGACTACATATAAAGAAGCATGCAACTGCAACTTGAATCCAGCAACTACCTTCTTGCTGTTGAAGCTCACAAAGTTCATCTGATCTTGCCAACTCATGTTGTGTCAAGAGTGCTTCGGAAGTAGTGTCAGGTGGCAAGGGAGCTTGGGAATGTGCTGCTAGCTGAGTTGATGAATGAGTAAATTGTGCAGCTGGTGGTACTGTGGAAGGTGTTGCAACAACTAGGGTTGTCTCTGCTTGTTTGGTGGCAGCTATTTGTTTCTGTTTGGCTTGTTCTGCAACTCGTGTAGCATGGGATACGCTGTCGGTACAATTTTCCGCTGGACTTTGACCTTCTATTGCACCATCAGTACTAGCAGAATCTGCAGGATTGTTCCGCTTCCCTTTCCCTGTCGTTCTGTCTTGCTTCCTCTTTCTCTGTGCCATGTTAAGTCAAGCCGACAAGAAAAACGAATAACAATTTAGTTCTTCAGAATAAATGTACTTTGATGTAAGAACATGGTGTGATAGACAGATATTGTATGTTCTAGAAACAGGAACACGTGTCATAGTCACAAGTATAATGTGTGAACTAAGCATATGCAATTCAACAAAATTAGAAGCAACACAAGCTAGACATCATACATAACATGCAACCACATATAACAGTGCCAAGTTAGAGGGAGCACCTGTGATGGTGCACTAGGGGAGACGTGCTCATCACCAACACAACTACGTTGAGTGTCTATGCATGTGTTGTCTTGGAAATCATCTTGGGGGGATGGAGGAGTAGAATCTGTAGAGGCCCTCCATTTGGAAGGAGCACCTTCATCCGCTGCCTTGCTAACTTCCTTCCGCTTTATTGATTTTGAATTGTCAAGTAAAATTGACAAGAAAAAGCAATAAAATTCACTCTTCAGAACTTATTCGTGCATGATACTGACAATCACTACTTTGATGTAAGGCAAACACATGATTCCAGGATGGAATAATACGAAAAACAGGACGGCATGGCATATTCACAACTTGTGTAAACTAAGCAGAAACCATTTCACCAAATAAGAAGCAATGCAAGCTAGACACCACGTGAAAGATGCAACCAATATGACTCTGCCAAGTTAAAAGTGTCCCATCATAAATGGCATTTCAACAAATTAGAAGCAGCGCATGCTATAAATCATATCAAAGATGCAACTAATATCACACTACATATACTGAAGGTGTCTCGTCATATTGATTTAAGCGGGATACAAAAAACAATAGTTTTATGTGAGGACATGCTTAATAGACAGATGTACTATGTACTAAATACAGGAAGGCATGTCACATTAACAGGTATAATGTATAAGCTAAGCAGAATAGCACATGCACTTTAACCAGATTGGAAGAATTACAATCTAGACACCATATGCAACATGCAACCACATAACAAGCTGCCAAGTTAGAGCAAGCACCTGTGATGCTAGTGTAGGGGAAATACGGTAATCAACTACAAAGCTACATTCACTATCTTCATCTAGCCTTGCTGTTTCTTGAGAATCATGTCGGGAGGCTGACGCTGCATTCTTTAAATGAGGAGTATTCCACTTGCCTGAGTGCCTCATCATAAGTGATTGATGAGGGATACACAAGAACATTAGTTTGATGTAAGAACATGGTTAATACACAGATGTACTAGTATGTACCAAAAACAGAAAGGCATGTCATATTCAAAGGTATAACGTGTAAGCTAAGCAGATGCAATTTAACCAAATTGGAAGCAATAAAAGCTAGACATCCGGCTGGAGTGGTGAGCATGATCATCTAGGACCTGAGAGCCTAGTGGGAGGTGGGCTACTTCGACACCATCGCGGCTTTTTAGTTGGCTTCCAGGTGATGCCTCTCTTTGTCGGGCTTGTCATTGGCTCGGCCGGTGCCCTGACTAGCTATTTGTCTTCTGGTGCTCACGGGATGGTGGTTCATGTAAAAAATATCTTTCCTTATATTATTAAAGACCGACTTCGGCCTTTCGAATACAAGCTAGACACCATATGGAACATGCAACCACATATGACACCGTGAAGTTAAAGCAAGCACGTGGGATGGTGCTTCATGGCGAGCGAGATCATCAACTCCAGAGCTACGTTCCCCGTCTCCATCTACTAACACTACACCCTTTAAAGTGTTGAAACGTGTCTGGCTTAGCCGCGTATCACCCTGGAGCGACTTCTCTCTTATCTTTTCTGCTTCTGTCAAGGTAGGGTCTGAAATACCCTTGCATAAAAACACAATAGTGAGAGTATGGGTGAAGTGTGTGCAGAACTAGTGCACTGTAAAAGTAGCAGATAGCAGGTGGCTGAAAAATAAATGACAGGAGACATATGTTAGCTCTACAACATTGCATGGCAAACAAAATTAGATTCTACTCCGTATGATTTTCTAATATATGTGCACAGGAAATGCAGGTACTCCTCCAACACACCACCACATGTGGTCATGTCAAGATAACAGTCAACTGAAAATAAATAGGTCAGTCGATTTTTTTAATGAACCGTCCGATCTATAAGGCACTACTAGGAAAATGGCTATAGATGATATGGACATTAATGGCGCCCCATGTATGTGGTGCGCCACTGCTATATAGCAATGGCGCACCAGATACAGGTGCGCCATTATTGACATATTACTAACGGTGCACCTGGTGTGTGGTGCGCCATTAGTAGTTTTGAAAAAAAGTAAAAAAAAATTGTTAGTAATGGCGCACCATGGGATAGTGCGCCATTACTAGTTGACATAGTAATGGTGCACCACACCCACCGTGCGCCATTAGTAGTTTTGAAAAAAAAATAAAAAAAAATAGTAATGGCGCCATTACTAACAATTTTTTTATTTTTTTTCAAAACTACTAATGGCGCACCACACATCAGGTGCGCCATTAGTAACCCTGGTGCTAAATGCACCCCCTCGGTGGACCGCCTTTTCAATTTAAAAAAAATAAAAGAAAATGATGGAAATGTCAAAAAAATAAAAAATAATAAGTTTTCCATGTGATATGTGGTCTAGTTGTTGCCAAAATTTACAAATATGAATTTCGACTTTATTTGCAAAATCTCTCTGGAATTTAGTAAAATGGGCATAACTTTTGCATACGAACTCGGATTAAAAAGTTTTTTATATGAAAAATCATCTACTTGAAAAGTTACATCCGACTTGAATCAGAGGAACCTAGTTCAACATCTTCAAAATCCCCAAAAACCTAACAGAATGAAAGATACGAGGCTTTTAAGATCTAGAGGGGGAAAAATGAAAAAAAATTCAAACTTACTAGTGGCGCACCATTTGCTAGGTGCGCCACTAGTAACAGAAAAAAGATTGGTTTCCATTTTTTTTGGAAACTTTTTTCAAAATATGATACGTAATATGACCGGGAAGTTTGAAATATTTTTTCAAAATTTCATCACACTCATGAACATGAACAAAGTCCTAGACATCAACAAGGTTTAATAGGATTGATATGATAGATATATCAACAAGTGCCTGTGAAGTGAGCTGGTGCTGGGGTTGGATAGAACTGCGAAGTTAAGCATGCTCGGGCTAGAGTAGTATGAGGATGGGTGACCTTTTGGGAAGTTTGATAGTAATGGCGCACCAGAGGTAATGGCGTGATAATAGTGGCGCACCTGTAGTGCGCCATTAATGGCCAAAACAGGTGCGCCACTAATTAGCCTTTTCCTAGTAGTGAGGAACGGGCAGATGGCCTTCGTCCACCTCCTGCCAGTCACTGTTGACGATCTTTCTCGAACCGCCAACGACCACCGGCCCAGACCCCTGCCTCCGCCACCCCGCCCTCCCCTCGACCTCACACCACCGCCGTGCTTGGCAGCGCCCCTAGGCAATCCCTTTAATCCCGGTCAACCTCCAGATCGGGCACCAGTAGCTTTAGGCCCCGCACGCCCCTAAGATAAACACCGAGGCGCTGCTTCCCCTGCGTAATAGGCGGACTAGAGCCTGTTACGCCGGGGAATGCTTCCGTTAATTGGGAATCAACTGACCAGGGATTGAAACTCAGGGGGGCGACGAACCTCTAGCTAAGGTGAAATAGTATATGAGGAGAAACCTTGTGCATCGCGAGTTACTAGGAACATCTAGTATCAAGAAGAAGCGGTCAACTAGTGTCTTCTGTGGGATGAATACCGTGCAAGCAGACACGTAAGATTTGCACAACTAAGGTATGAGGAGTACCATTTTCGGTTGCCGGTGTGGTCACCTCCACATATCGCCCGGATCTTCTTCTTTTTGCCGGGGAAATCGATGTTCTGGAGGGTGCAGGCTTGGACGAAACCATGGCCAAATTGTTGACTGTGTTGCCGTGGCTGTATGTCGGCGGAGGGGAAGCAGATCCGAGGCGGCGAAGGACGGCGTAGCAGGAAAAACTCTGGTGCGGCGGAGGGCGGTGAAGTTGGAGCGGCAGCGGTGAGGCGCAGGACAGCGTGGTTGAACTGGCTCGGGTACGGATGGCTCGGCCTCGGCTTCAACTACTAGCCGTGGAGGGCGTTGCGGTTGAGGTTGCGGTGGACGATGACGTCGGGGTATAGGCTCCGGCGTGATGGAGGAGGGCGACGGTTGATGGGTGGAATAGGGTGGCGGACGGAGGACGTCGGGGATTCGCGGCTGGTGGAGAGGTAGTTTTTGCGCCCACGGAGTACGAATGGGGAATCGGACGGGTGGGCAGGGGGGGGAGGGGGGAGAACCATGTTTCGGTCTGGGACGCGCTTGTTTTTGGCTTTTTTTGAGCAGAAGATGGGACGCGCTTGTTTGAAATTTGGGGAAAGTACAAACTTTTCCCCCCTCTTAAATTTCAGACCTAATGCGGGTCGGGGGTAGGATGGTAATCCCAGGTGTCCCAAATAGTGGGCGGGAGCGATTTCGGCCGCATGCATGTGTGCTTAGGCGGCCATTATGTATGAATGTTTTTGGAGGCGGTTGCGTGGCGCCTAAATGAAGCTACAAACCTACCCCGGTTTAGACCTTTGGACGTCGGGCCGGTTGGTTTCACGGGTCGGAGTTATTATAAAAGTAATTTCCTTGTACTACCAAACATTGGTCTCACGCGGTTTCGGGCGAGTAGAGGCTCTTTTGGCGCTTCCTTCGAAATTTTGAAACACAAGCATTCATGTTTAGAGTACTCTTGAACTTTGAGGATTGACCTAAATAGACAACATTAAATTTGACCTTGTATGTTTGAAAACCTCATTAAATTATCCGCTTCTTTTTTGAAATTTTGATACTTGAAAATCCTATAACTACGATTATTTTGGAATGGAGGAGCTAAATTAGAATCTATTTTGTACACGACTACATATGCTATTATGTACAAAATCAGAGCAAAGATTGGTGCCCCTATAATTTAGGTATGATTTACATATGCCATGATATGAAATTCAAATAATTGAATGGACTTCACGTTGAATTCGATTTTTTAAAACCACCTTAAGTTGAATTCAAATGTATGCTAGTTCATAGGTAGCTATTTATAATATTCATTGTGTAACTTTCGTATGTATAATGTGCTTTACACACACAACATGAACTATACTCATGTTTATATTTGATTGCTAAAGCGATGCATTGTGTGGAGTTTAAAATACTAACTATGTGGATCAATTGTGTTGAATAATAACATAGAGATGCTCAAATTCGATAGAATCTAGATGTCTGATGGATCAATGACCGTTCCTCATGTGAATTGCAAATATCATGATCCCATCCTAATATTTGGATACAATTTATATCTTTAATCAATGTGTACATCAGTCTTGTACATGTAGTTTCAGTCTCCAACGGTGGTCTCTCACACATGCTCACACACTCTCTCCTGAGGTGTCGTTCTCGCACACATGCTCTCGATATAACCCTCCCTCCCTCTCGTGACCATTTACGATTGTTTTCACTAACCTTTATCACAAGCACTCTTAATCTCGCAAGCATACACACTCACTATCCCCATCGACCCTTTCTATATACATAGACCTGCCTACGTGTCTCCTGTACGCACATTATCTTTAGGCATGTCTCTCACGCATTGTCTCACACCTCTCTTCCTAATCGACGAGTATGATTCTAGCAAAGCATTCTGTAGGATGCCCCTTAAAGTTAGGTTGGATGAATAGTAATATCAGGGATAAAGGGGTTACCTTAGTCTGAGAAACTAGGGTTACAAATCCTAGCCGACTTTGTCAGTGGACATTGAGTCCTTCACAATTATGCTATCTTTGTCTTGTACGACTAGTCATCCATGGGTCTCCCTAAATGCATCACGGGCCGACCAATGTGGCGCAGGACAGAACCGAACGAAGGGCCTCACCTCGACCCACCGGACCTCACGCGGTGACACACCCTCTGCCCCCATGTCTCGTTATCTTCTCACACTCACACATACCAACATAGACACCACACACAAAAAATATATTCTCCTGGTGCCTCTATCCACTCCCCCCTTGCATATACACACTCAAGGGAATCTCTCGCCGTGATGTCATATTCGTCTCTCTCTCTAGACCACTCTCATTTCTCGTGCTATCTCTCCCACGCTCCCCCTGTCGTCCCCTCTATCCATGCCTCTCTCGAATACGTAATACACACACATACCTCTCTAGACCCTGCCAAATGCATCAACTACACATTCACACATGTTACATCACGTAACCCATTGATCTAAAAAGCCCTTTCTTCACGTTATTTCGCATACAACATTCCTTTTGAATAAAGTGTGGCCAAAAAAATATTTTAGAATTTATACATATATACAACAGTACAAAGTTATATGGAGGAGTATGAACGCTTGCATTGCATGGTGTCCGCAATGATATTTATTCCGCACTGTGAATTTGTATATTTTTATACTATATATAAAGTTAGTCATAATAAAGAGAAACGAAGAGCATCTCTCTCTCCATTGCATACCCCCCTCTACGCCCCTTTCACGCACGCACACGAACTATCTCCAGGTCTTCTAAAAGTAAGCCCCCAGCACATTCACGCGTGTTTCATCTTTCTCTCGCGATATATACAGCGACGATCATTGTATTTGAAGAGAAAGCATGATACGTACATTGGACTTCAGAATCCACTCATTACGGTCACCATTTATGTTTTGTGGTTATTATACAGTCACGGGCTCACCGTACAACTCTGTATTTGCTCAAGACACGACTAGTTGACTAGTTAAATTCTCCACGTGGAACCTCTAGTGTTGCATCACATTATCTCACTACCATCGGGCCCACCTATCGGTTTGTATCTACTCTACATCTACACTCTTATAAAATACTAGCAAGATGCCCATGCGTTGCACGGAACATCAAGATGCATTTGTATGAGTAGTTTATCTTGTGGGAGAAAAGGATGAACAAGGGAAAGCCTTATTTGCAAGTGTGGTGAGGGGTGTGGGTATCTTTTTGCAAAATTGCCATAGTTTCCTTCCTATCCGTCAGATATAGATCGGACGGCCTATATTGCAGGATGGCAGGCACACGACCATCACCGACTATGCTTTTTTAAGAGTAGGGATAAAATACACTCTTATAAAAAACAGAGTTGGTGATGATGGTGTGCCTGCCATCCTGCAATATAGGCCGTCCGATTTATATCTGACGGATAGGTAAGAAACTATGACAATTTTGACTAAGATGTACCCACACACCTCTCGACATTTGCAAATAAGGCCTTCCTTCGTTCATCCTTTTCTCTCACAATATAAAATAGTCATACAAATGCATCTTGATGTTACGTGCAACGCACGGGCATCTTGCTAGTAAGAATGAAAACAAATGACAAAAAAATATTGGACGGTGGTTCGAAGTCATGACCGCGGACACAGCGGACAAGGTGGCCTTGTATTGGTATGCTCAGCCGTCTGTTTTAACACACATGAGCTGGTGTGGTGATTATACACACACGCACGCATGCACACGAACTGCATGCACGCAACACTCACACGAACACATGCACCCACGCACGCACGCAACACTCACACGTACACACGCAGCCACGCACACATGCATCACTCACACGCACACACGCACGCATGCATGCACACACCAGTACACCACACGACCAATACACACTCTCACGCTCAGTTGCTCAACCTACACGTGCATGCGCACACATCAGGCCCTGACAGACACATACACAACTAGGCGATTCCTGCGCACGGGGTGGATTCTTGTCGCTCCTGCGTAAATTTGTGTTTATCTGACCTTTTCCCTATGCGAACTGACAGGTGGGACCTACAAGGAACATGGTTAATTTAACTAGTCAACATGGTGCCACGCAGACTATTTGGCCGGTCAACAGAGTGCAATCCGATGCTGAACCGTGAGCAAGTGACCGTATAATCACGACAAAACGTATATAGTGACCGTAATCAGCTTGTTCTGAAGTTCGGTGAACGTATTACGCTTTTCTCTCTGTAGGCCCTCCAAAACTACATCTCTACACGTTCTCGCATGTAACATCTAACAACTATGCAATAAAGCACTACTACTACACTCTAACACAATAAATCATATGTGTTTTTAGTTTTACTAGATATCATATTGTTACTTAATTATTCAATTTGCATACATTGAAATTGACTTTGAAATGTATGGCTAGTATCATATGCCGCGCAGGAAAAATCTCGCCCTTTCCTATTTAATCGGGTTTGTATCTATGGATCGTGCGAAACAGCAAAACTACAGTACTATATACAGTACAAGTGACATTTCACTGGGCCGTCGTGTCGTGTACTCCTCCGTCGTAAGAGTGGACCGCTCGCTTTCATAAATCTTCTAGTCCCTTTCGCCGACATGTGGGGCATCAAGCTACCGGGTCCACGTGCCATACCGGAATAGAGTGCAGAGCAGCCGAGGTGAAGCACCCAGTCATAGCGCTGGCGTAGTAATGAGCAATGAGGCGTCAAATCACAAAGCTGCACCTTTCCCATAGTTAAGTTGGAGGGACGAATTAATAATGCTAAAAAAAGAAGTTGGAGGGATGAAGCGACCATCATTTCCCTCATCTTCTTCAAGTTAACCACGTGTTGCTTTTGCCGTTGTTCTGCCTCATGTGGGAAGCGGATCGGCTTGGTAAAGCACTGACACGTGGGACCGCATGTTAGCAAACCGCCAGGACAATGTCCTCTAAAAATAAGAAACCTCCCCGCCATCCGCGCGGCAAAATCACCTCCTTTTTACTAATCTTGATTCTATAATTTTTAGATCAATATAATTGAGATTTGTATAGATAGCACACAGGAGCAAAACAAAGTGGTACGGTTAAGGGCATCCACAATGTGTAGCCAAATGTGAAAATAGCTTTTGGCATCGTGGGAACCATTGTGGACGGTGTTGCCAAAGCCAAAAGGATGGAACCGAAGCTCCCTGATTGATTGATTGAAGGAATAGAAAAATGCAACGTCTCTCCTCTTTCTCCCGTGCTTGGACGCATGTATAGTATAGAGGACAGAGTCTACTCCCCTGTCCCTTCTATCACAAATCACAAAGCAGTGAGGCATCGAATCACAAAGCACGGACGAAGCAACCATCATTTCACTCTTCGCCGACTCCGCTTCTCCATCGTATTCTTCGAGAAACCATCTCACCGCACTAAGATGGACAGACGACGCTATTGTGTACGAGTAGTACTAGTACATTTACACGTCCTTTAGTTCAACGGGCTTCCTGGATGCAAATAAGGCGGTTGTCTCGACTTGTAGGCGACACTTGCAAACGACTTACCGTGGTCTGCCTCAATGGTGTTCTTCGTCGAACGCACTTCACCAAACCACAACGTTCGAGATATCGTCGACGTCACCGCAATGGGGAAGGAAGTCAAATATAGTTACTACCTCCATTTTTTTGTACACAAGGCCAGTATATCAAAATTACAATTTGCAAAAGTCCACTAACACTAATCGAGGCAAAATTGATGGGGTTTGCCTCGTACTAGCAACCAAGGACATTAATATCCCCTGCATGCATGCAGAAGTGAGAAGGTTGGTTTGCATGGTGCTGCATTAATCAAGCAATGAGGAGTGAGATGGTTAGCTCTTTGGGCTTTGGAGAAAAAATACGCATTAATTGACACGTGAAGCGAGGATTTGTATCGATTAATCCCGCGAAGGAAAACCCCGCCTTTCTTTTTTAACACTAGTACTCCTAGTACGTAGTACTAGTACTACGTACTTATCCTGTTTGGGTCTAGGCCTTGCATTGCCATACTTCACCACACATTTTTGCCAAGCTTGCCTAAAGTTTTCAAAATGATAAGGAGGTACACTTGCGCATGGCTGTCGCGGTCGCACCGCACCCTCACACGATCGCTCCTGCATGCCGCGGTCGCACCGCACCCTCACATGCACAGTCGCTCCTGCATGCCGCAAACCCAACCAAGGGAACGCACCCTCACTGACACGTGCTGTTGCATGTGAACAAACCAAACTCAGCCATCCTACCGCTGACACATAATTTTCATTCATAGAGTATGTTTATCCAACCGCATGTTGGGGAGTATCCGTACGGCCCGTGCGGTGGTCTGTTGGGGAAGAAGAAGAGGTGAGGACGAAGGTTTAGGAGACGTAGGATATTCATCCAACCGCCTGAAATGGTAGACTGACCCAAGTCAGGCGACTTGCATAACAATATATGTTTTTACACAACAAAAGATCCATAAAAACAACAACATAAAGAAAAACTATCACTGCTCGCAGAACGAGACAGCCTCGTCGTCTTTGGCTGCCGGCACGAACCAACCGTACCTGCCGACGTGTGTCTCCGCACCATGGTTGTCCTCGGCCTCCAGCTACTCATTCACGCGGAGCGTGCGGGCGCTCTGCACGGACGAGAGCACCGCCCAGTTCAAGCTGAGGACGTCCAATTTCGCCTGCTGGAGGGCCTTGATGGCAGCAGCATCCGCGCACTCCGTGTTGAATCGAGCCCTTGCTGCCCGGTTCAAGTGCAGAACGTCCGGTTCGGCCTGCAGGAGGGCCTCGATGAGAGCGGCATTCGCGCGCTCCGCGTCGAGTTAAGCCTCTGCCGCCCGGTTCATGTCCAGGACGTCCGGTTCCACCTGCAGGAGGGCCTCGATGGCAGCGGCATCCGCGCGCTCCGACTCAAGTTGAGCCTCTGCCGCCCGGTTCACATCCACGACATCCGGTTCCTCCTGCAGGAGAGCCTTGATGGCAGCGGCATGCACGCGCTCCGCGTCGGCAGCTGCATGCGCGCGCTCCGCGTCAAGTTGAGCCTCTGCCTCCAGGTCCTCCTTTAGTATCGCCAGGTTGAACCGCTGGTCCGCTTGCACCATGGCGGAGTCGGACGCCGGCATGAAGTAGACGTCCATCGTCTCATACCCATCGGGGTCCTTCTGCGCCGCTTCCTCCGCCATGAACATTGGATCGGCTTCCTCCTCCTCGTAGCTTGGCTCCAGTGAACTCGGGGATTGGCCCGCCGCAAAGAGAGCTTGGGAACGTAGATCTCTGGCGCCGACCGCCGCTGCAATTTCTGCGCGGCGCTCCGGCGTCAGCATCTTGTAGTACTGATCTTGCGGCGCACCATGGCTTTCCGGCGAACTAGGGGACGCTTGATGCGGGCTAGGGGATCAAAAGGTGGGGGAAGGGGCTGGAGATTAGGTGTGGTTTTAGGGCAGTGGCTGGCGTAGGCCGAGCAGCGAAGGTTCTGGTGTGAATAGTGGTTTCGGTGACGACCGGTCAATTGGTTTTGACTGTACATCGCTCTTGTCGCCTTCACGTTGCAGCCCGGCACGCTGGAGCCTCCACGTCGCTCACCGAATGGAACGCGCTTCGTCTTGCGTTTTTGCTCGCTTGTGGGACCACAGTTGAGAGCAAACCGACGTCCCTCCCCCTCCCATGCCCGCGTCATTTTATGCGGAGTAAATAAAAATAGAGGGAGTATACTATGGATGAGGATCCCCTGACGTGGCCGAACCCATTGAGTAACTGACATGCGGGGCCTAGCAAGCATGGGGTCCGCTAGTAAGTGATCGAAAGGGAGGGTAAGGCAAGGATACGTATGTGAAAGGAGCTTCCAATGATATAATTTTCACATTATACATCTCATGTACTATTAATCTTGTCAATAGTCAAATGCGGTTTTGAAAAACGCATTAGAGCATGGTTAATAATATAGCCAGTCGATGGCTATAAGGAACTGCCATGTCATCTATAGCCATCATCTATTATATGCACTCATACAGTAGTGTGGGCTATAAGGTTGGCTATTTCCTGCAAAAAAATTATAAGGTTGGCTATTGTATTAGTACTTTTTTCCATCTCCTCTCCAACTCTTTCTTCATATTTATTGTACGTATTTAACTAGGAATGCGTATATAGCTAGGCTCTTGCATGAGAGCTCACTCCCCTTACTTTTCACATCTCTGTCCTCCACATAGGCCCTATATAAATGGAAGGAGGGAGTACAACTATGAGCACTGCATACTCTAGTACAGATGTTGTTAGTACTCCACTAGTACTATTGGACAGGGAGCTTAAAAAAGTTACTATTGGACTGGCTATACGTGGCGAAATCCTAGTAGGAAGAGCATGCGCGAGAACAAGCACATTCACATGGTTGAAAACAAATTGGAAACCACCTCGAGTACAAATCTAGGAGTACATACGAATCTAACAATATTGACTTGGCGTTGTTGAATGTTGATACTTTTTTTATCAAAGTAGAGATACTTTGACTACACATAAAACTTATATGTAAACTAGAAAGGATAGGAGGGAGTATATTGTACGTTCAAAAACGAAACAAACATTGAATACCCTTTATATATGATATCTGGATGCTATGATCACCGGTTCAAAATTTTGAATCCGCCTTAGGTATCACACATGCCCCCACTCGTTTTCTCTCGATTTCATCTCAAGGTCCAGAGATTGATTGAAAGAGGACTAGGGTGGGTACAATACGTTCGTTTCACTTATGAACGTACAATATACTCCCTCCGATCCACACAGACCCCCCATGGGTCATTTCTCTCATAGAAACAGACCAAACCTTTATCTCCTTGCATGACACGCAATTTATCTCTGAACATCAATCGATCTCATCAGCATGTGTTGGGGCATGCATGAACTGAATGGGATGCCAAAACTAAGACGCGAAGCGACACGTAGTGGAGGCAAAGTGAAACTTCAAACGAACTGTTTGTTTGTATGCATGTCGGACAAATTACAAATAAACATTGGAAATACAAGCATGGTCTAGGCCCACATGCGAATGATTCCCGGCAGAATGTTCAAATGAGGCATGCGGGAGGATGGACCCGACCGGAGGGCGACATGATCGATGGAGAAGAGGGTTGGAGATGAATGAGAAATAAGAAAACGCCACATGATTATACTTGACCGACTCAAATAAATAATAAGTTGTCTCACTTGGCCTACATAGTGAAAGGCCTAATGCGCAACACGGAGCACTGACGCTCGAATATGGTCAGGAAAACAGGGAAACCGACATGGGGGGCACACCTGTCGGGACGACGTAGTGAAAAGTAGTCCAATGGAGGAGCTGGCCCACGACCTCCTCGCCACCGGCAACCGTTCATGTGGGTCGTGGGGGCCAACAACGTGGCGCAGCTCCAGCACCGCCTCTGGACACGACGAACGCGGTGAGCGACACACTCATCGTCGCTAGACATGGCCGGTTTCCGTGTGCCGAGGGTGGCGTTAGTGCTGCGGCACGACCAACAGCTAGTATGTTTGGTTTGTGCCCAAGGTTGCCCCATCAAAGCATTGGGTAGCGAAAATTTTGGTTGAGGTTTTGGTTGCCCATGATTTGGCTGAAATCGGCAATAAAAATGAACTAGAGTTTGCTAGAGTTCATTGGCATGCGAAAAAATGGCAACAATCCATTTTTGGGTCATGACCAAAACCTCAAAAAAATGGCAACCATCCAAACAAAGACCAATCTTTGGGTCATGACCAAAATTTTGGTAAGGTGCACTTTGGCCACAATCCAAACACACCCCAACACCCGTCTCGTCGAGGATGCACGGGGCGCCGGGACGCGTCCGCGGAGTGGTGTAGCGCGGCCAACTGCATCCTCGGGACCTGAGACCATGCCGGGTCGTCTTGCTTTTTCAATGACATGAGTCGATCGCATGTGAGCAAAGGGCATCTCCAATGTTGCCACGACCGCAGCTGACTACCCTGCCACACCAAAAACCCTCGTCCCTCGCGCTGTCGCGCGATGCGTTCCCATCTGGCGCTAGCTGCACGCATTCATGCCGTCCGTCCGTATGCCGTCATTAAGAGGCTCGGTGCCCGATGAACCAACTCCGGCAACTTAATGACGCACCAGGACGCTTGGCCTCACCGAAATGCGCTACTTAAAGCGGCAACGCCCAGCTAACCTCCACACCATAGCGCATCGTCCTCCTACCTGGCACCACACCCGCCATGACCGCAAGCGCGAACGCTCTGCGGGAGAGCTTGTCTTCGGGGATGGAGCTCGAGGTCGCCGCCCTCGCCCAAGTCACCACACAAGCTGTGGCCATGCTGGCGGCCGACGACGGGAGCACCGTCAGCCACGCGTCCTACTTGCTGCCGTCCAATGTCCGGCACCGCCGAGGTTGGGGACTCCTCCGAGGATGAGTAGGGCATGGGAGGCGGCAGGGCATGGTGTGCCAATTGGCTGGTCCGTCTCCCGTGTTCTACTTTTCCTCGCCGGAGACCGCACCTTCACTTAACAGGTCTTGAACCCCGCCCCCGTACATGGAGATCGCAGATGGAGGACATCGGTCGCCGCCGTAGAATAGGTTTAGGGCCGGATTTCTTTTATTTTTCTGTCCTATAAAAGTTTGAAATGTAATGAAAATCCGCCGTGTTTGCATTAATCTCGGCCGGTGTATATGAACTTTCACAATAATATAGTATATTGTAGGAGTACTAGCAAGGTGCCTGTGCGTTGCATGAAAGATCAAGATCTTGTGGGAGAAAAGGATGAACGAGGGAAGGCCTTATCTGCAAATGCACATTCACACATTTCACATTTTTCTACATCTACGGGAACCTACGAAAGGGTTAACATAAATTTCCTCTCTCCCTCCTCCCCCGATTTTCATGGTGATGGGCCCCTCCCTCCCCCCAATCTACAATCAACAGCTCACACGTTTCACATTATGTTAATTACGTAACTAGGACTACGTAGGTGTAGCATTACTCGTCCTATAAAACCAAACTAAGCCAACCTCCCAACATATCGCGCGGGAGAAGACCCGGCCGCACCGTTTTAGTCGGGTTTACCGGATTACTAGTAGTAGTATCGATGGATCGCGCAAAGCAACAAGTTTTTTTTGAGCGGCGAAGCACCTAGTTTAAAAGGAAAAAAGGCGGTACACTCACAGCACCCCTGTCACGGCCGCATTGCACCCCACACACGTTTGGTCCTGCACAAGGCTCACGCAAACGGAACGCGCTTCGGCTTGCCTCTTCACTGACACATGGGACTGCACTTGGAGAAACCGACCATGCGCCAAACTCCTGCCGCCCACCGCGCGTGAATCCTCCCCCCACCCAAAATTCCCCCCAAATCCTAGATTTAACCGCCCTTCGGCCAACTAGCCAATAATATTCCCCAAACCCCCTGCCCCCGTCCCCCTCCACTCCATTCGCTCTCCCAAAGCCGCCCTCCCCGCCACGCCGATACGTCGGCGCCGCGGTTCGTCGAGGGGACGAACGATGGTCCTCTCGCTCCCACAGTATGCTCTCGTAGACTGCCGTCCACTAGCCGCGCCACCACCGCTGGCGACGTTCTTGTGGAGGCGCACGACGATCAGCGATGCCACCGCTGGCGATGTTCGTGTGGAGATGCACGGCGGTCATCTTCTCCCACGGTACGTGCATTCTAAACTGAGGCCCCGTGCATGTCAGTGTAGCGCTGAATGTTAGCTGATAGACGCTGTTAATCTCACTGTTTGCCGAAGTAGTTTACAGTCAATATGCTCTGCTTAAGAAGCTTCCTTGCCCTTTTCTGCACTCAATCTGCTTAGCTGAGATGGCATGCCAAGGCCGATTAGTTGCTAAAATATCCTGCCATATATTTATTGTGACGTAGATTGCCATGGTCTAGTAGCCAATTTGTTAGGTGAAATAGCTCTACACCGTTTTATACTCGATCTTTGTTGCTGCGATGGCCTTCAATCGTTCGATGGCTGTGTGCTCAAATAGCCTGCCATAATTTAGAACTCAAATCTGTTTGCTGAATTAGCTTTACATATATTTCGTTACGTAGATCTGCTCGTCCAAATATCTTGCCATAGCTTTAGACATCGACCTAGGTATTTTCTTCTGGAGTTCATAAAAAAGCATATATGTTTTTCCTGTAATATCTAGTAGAATAACTAATCTGTATGTCTAACAGATGGACAAGACTTGGATAACTTCTGCTCGAAGATTCTCCGTTGCATATGTCGAGGGGGTTGAAAACTTCATGAACTTTATCAGAGCTGAGTACGGTGGCCCGAAATCAGATGTGCTCTGCCCATGTAGCAGTTGTATGAATTCAGTTACAAGACTCCAGTCAATTGTGCAAAATCATCTACACTTGTATGGGGTGTCGGTCACATATACTAGGTGGGTTCTTCATGGTGAAGCTGTGAACGTCAATGTTATTGACTACGTGGAAGCAGCAGATCACCATCTTGATCTGCCTGATGCTCAGGTGGAAGAGGAGGAGGAGGTGGTGGCGGAGCCAGTGAGTTTGACCAACATTGAAACAATGCTACGAAATGCTCGTGCATTCCATGAACTTTCACCTGCAGAAGAAAAACGGTGGGCCCGCATGTTGGAACAATGCAACGTGGCTGTCACCCTAGGAAATAAGATGTCAGTATTCTCAGCTATGGTCACCTTTCTTCAGGTGAAGACATCTGAGAGGATGACCAACAAATCATTCGATGCGATGTTGGCTGCTTTCCGCAAATCTTTCCCAGATGCGTCTGAGCTGCCACACACCTAAAGTAAAATGAAGAATTTCCTTCGTGCAGTTGGAATTGGATATGATATGATCCATGTTTGTAGGAATAATTGTGTTCTGTTCCGTAAGGATTATGCCAACTTAAGTGAATGCCCAAAATGCAAATCATCAAGATGGAAAGATGGCAATGCTGTGAAGAGGATTCCTCATAATGTTCTGAGACATTTTCCAATTACACCAAGATTGCAGAGGTTGTTTCATGATGCTGAAACAAGAGAGGATGTACTGTGGCATTCTATGAACCATGATTTCAGGGATCAGAATGTAATGAGCCATAGTGAGTGGAAAAGCTTCAATCAGAAGCACGAAAAGTTTGCTGCTGACCCGAGAAACATTAGACTTGGCTTAGCTTCAGATGGATTTAACCCATTTGGCCACCAGAGCGCCACATATAGCATGTGGCCAGTGCTTGTTATCCCTTACAACATGCCTCCAAATGTCTGCACCAAATAATCAAACTACATGATGGTCTTGCTCATCCCAGGTCCAAAAAGTCCTGGAAAGGATTTTGATTTGTTCATGGAGCCCTTGTGGAGGAATTTCAACAGCTATGGAGGGGTGTTCCCACTCGAGACCTATATATTAGCCCACCAGCTCATTTCTTTCTACGCGTTGTTATAATTTGGTATATACATGATTATCCGGCTTTGGGCACTATGTCAGGGCGAACGACACATGGTTACAATGCATGTGTTCGCTGTGACAGGAATCCGCTGTCGTACGCAATACTTAGCAAGATCTGTTACATTGGACACCGTCGTTTCCTTGCCAAGGACAAGCCGCATCCTAGAAAATACCGAAGACATGTGTCCAATGCAAAGCATGAAAACCGTGATGCGCCAAAGAGGCTCACCACCGATGAGTTGCAAGTGGAATTAGAGAAGGTCAGGCATATTACACCAGGAAACCATCATGATAATGGTAGCAGGAAAAGGAAGCATGGCAGGGCAGAAGAGAGATTATAGTTTACTCGCAGGTCCACTTTGTGGGACTTGGAGTATTGGAAAGATTTGGATCTGCTGCATAATCTTGATGTGATGCACATCGAGAAAAATATATGTGACAGCATTATCGGCACACTTCTTAATATTGAAGGCAAGACGAAAGATACCATAAAATCTAGGATTGATTTGACACACCTGGGTATCAGAAAGGATTTGCATGTGCAAGATGAAGGTAAACCACAGGATATGGCACCAGCTGTGTACATCTTGGACAAGGTAAAAAGAAAAGAATTCTGCAAGGTCCTGTCACGTGTGAGATTCCCACATGGATTTGCTTCCAACCCTGAAAGGAGAGCCAGTGCAGATGGAGACAAGGTACAAGGTTTGAAAACTCATGACTGCCACGTCCTACTTCAAAGGGTTTTACCTGTTATCCTTAGAGGATTGTGCCGCCCTGACTTATATAGAGCAGTTGCAGAGTTGGGACAATTCTTCAGGGAACTCTGCAGTAGAAATATCAGGATAGATGCTTTGCAGCGTCTTAGAGACAAGATACCAACTATCCTATGCGACCTTGAGAAGATATATCCTCCAGCCTTCTTTGATGTGATGGTGCATTTGGCTGTTCATCTACCTGATGAGGCACTACTTAGAGGTCCAGTATATTATGGCTGGATGTACCCTATTGAAAGGCGGCTAGGCACTTTCAAGGGCTATGTTAGGAACAGAGCTAGACCCGAGGGTTCCATTGCAGAGGCCTACATTGCTACAGAAGCGTTGACATTCTGCTCAAAATACATTGAAAGAGTTTATCAGATTAGCAAAGACGTGGATGAAGACAATCCCGGGCTCAATGTTTTCAATTGTTCTGTTCGAGTTATAGGGAAGAGTCGACAAGAGGACAAACCTAAAGATTTGAACAAAATGGTCTGGTATGTGTTGAATAACTATCCTGAGATACTACCTTATATCTAGTAAGTGCTAAGTACTGTAGCTTATACATCGTAATCTACTAAACTTGCAACACATTCTTATATATTTAGATGTTTGACGCGATTACTATGTTGTGCAGCATCTACAAAAAGGAGTTACTGCCGCAAAATCCAAGAAACATTGACAAACTGGTTATGGCAGGATTTGCAAAATGGTTCAAGAGCCATGCAAGCTTTTGAATTGCACTGTCAGTTTTTTTAATATATTGAGTACATAAGATGATCAGCTTGTCTATTTTCTAACCATAGGTTAAGAAGATGCGGGAGGATGGGCAGGCAGTTGATGATGCCCTTTACTCACTGCAATATGTCCTGATACTCAGGTAAGACATTATGAATCTTGCATTGTTGGAGATGTGCGCTACAACACCCTTGCACGAGACGAAGGCAGGAAGACACAAAACAGTGCCATCATGAGCATGGATACGTATGACAAAGAGACACCTGAAATGTATGCTAACATAACAGACATTGTTCAGTTGCAGTATATCTCCAGTTTCAAGGATCATCGGTGTGTGGTTCTGTTGTGATGTCGTTGGTATAACCTGTTTTCCAGGATTGCAAAACCCAGAGCTGATGATTATTTCAAATCCATCAATGTCAAGGCGGCGTACCAGACCAATGAGCCTTTTATTTTGGCAAATCAAGCAAGACATATATTTTTCTTGGAAGACACATTTGCACGTAGCGATGAATGGAGAGTAGTGCAAAGGTTTGAGCAGAGGAATTCGTTTAATGAAGTTGCACAACAAGATGATGCTTACACTGCTCCTGATGTACAAGATAACACAAATGTTCCTAATATCTTTAAGAACCATCACGTCAATGACGCCAGCGAAAAGATTGCCTGTCGTGCTGTGGACATACAAGAGCGGATCAAGAAGAAGCCAACGTTCGAGGACGTTGAGGACAAAGAAGAAGATGACACCGTGGGGAATTACGATTCAGACTGATACACATGGGGAAGATGTTGACGCTGCTGCTGCGGATGATGATTACATTGCTTTTGTCATATTTGCCTGTCAGAAGACGTTTTTTATCTACTATGTGAAATTGTGTTTGCTATGACAACTAAAACCTGATGAACATGTTGTTTAGTATTTTCCTGTGAGAACATCACTTGTTATGTATGCCGATTTATGTTTGGTGATTGTATGACGACTAAAACGTGATGACATTGTTGTTTAGTTGTACTCATATTTGGCTATGAAACTTGAATTTGATGACATAGTTTGCTGTTGGACTGCAATTTGCTCGACGTCTTCGAATGAGAACAAAGCTGACCCGATAGGTCCTCTGCTAATTTATTTAATTATTACCAAAAGGACCTCTGCTATTTATTTATTTATGAGCAAAAGGGGATACCCCCTGATTTTCGTTAATAGAAATTGCCGGGGATAATCTGGCTCCTCGAGCACCTATGGGGACGGAGCCCCTTCTCGGTTCGGCGGGAGGGCGGAGGTCGCGCGAAGAGCGGATCGAGGCGAGGCACACGAGGGGTTTTTCCCCAGCTTCGGAGCTCTCCGGAGAGATAATACTCCTACTGCTGCTTTGTGGATAGTATTGAGTTCTTGCTCGGGAGCGCTGGGTGCTACAGTACACACCAACAGCTAACGAGACCGAGCGTGAGTGTTCTCCTGTTCGTCCTCTGGAGAGATCCCCCTTCTACGTTGTGCATGGGCCTCCTTTTATATGTTCAAGGGGTCTCCAACAGGTGGCAACGTAGGAAAGGGTAAAAATGGAAAGGTGCTGCGGTAGGTACAGCTACCTACACAGTGTATCATACCTAACCCTGACGGCAGGGGACAAAGGCATTAAATGCCTATCTACGTCGCCCAGACGGTGCAGAAAAGGGACCGTTAGGGGCGCCACCGCTCGCCACGATGGCGATCTTGTCAGCGCCACATGCCACAGTGTACCCCTGGCTGCACAGCCTCCCGCCACGTATGCCAGGAAGGGTCCCAGAGCGACACGTAGGTGTGTGTGCTGGAGCGCAGGTACAGAGTGGTGGCTTGCCGCAGCAAGCGCCTTGCCGCGGTAGTTGTCTTTTCACGTCCGGAAGCTTGTCGCTCGCCGGGTCCTGCCGGGACGCGTGGCGTGTCGCGGCAAGTTCCTTGAGATGCCTTGGTTGGCCTTCCCGGCAAGCTCCTTTTGCCGGGGTCTTGTGCCCTTGGCTTAAATACTTTGTTCTTGAATGGCTTCAAAGGATCCACGGAGGACCTTGGCGGTCACCCGGCAAGCCTTGCCACGGGACGCTACGACTGCCCGTGCACAAGTTCGGGATACTAGGGTACCCCTACTCTAGTACACCGACAGGAGCCCCCGGGCCTGGGCCATACACGGTGCCGAGCACTGTTGGGCCAGGCCCAAAACAGGGCACGGGCACGCGCGGCCTGGGTCACGTCGCACCTTGCTCCGTATCCACCGCGCCCTCCCCGAACGGCACACGTCGATTGCGGCGTCGTGGGAGAGGTCGTGGGTGGTTCCTTTATTCGGAAAGGCGAAACGCCCGCCTCCTGGCGGTTCGCACCTTCCCCACGAACGGAGGGAGGCGTGGAGGCGTGGTCTTCGAGGCGTCCACTCCCCACGATCACGGGGTGGGGAGAGGTCGCCTCATTCGTCGCCTTAGTTCTGCACGCCTGCCACACGGCCTCCATGCGCTTGGAGTGGCGAATAGTGGAGGCGGGAAACTGGGTCGTCACGGGTCGAGGCAGCGGGTCGGGCCCAATTCGCTGCTCCTTCCGTGTCTTGATTGGCTGAGTGGGGCGGCCGAGCCCCCACCCCGCTCCTTTATAAGGAGCGGGAGGGGGGACGGAAAACCGCATTCTTTCATCTCTTCTTCCCTTCAGCTTCTGCTCCCCTCTCTCCCATTCGCCATGGAGAAAGGGAACCCTAGTCCTTCGACAGTGGCGACGAGGGTCGCCGCTAGGCAACGCGTCCCTCCTGCCCCTGCACCCGTGGTGGCAGAGCCAGCCGCAAGGGGAAGAGGGAGGGGACGTGGCCGCGGGCGAGGTCGAGGGCGAGGGCGAGGCCGAGGCGGTCGGGGAAGAGGTGGGCGAGGCAGCCCGCCGGCCTCGCCTCCGCCAGTAGATCCTCTCCCCGTGGCGGATCATATCGGGGACGACCCTTGTGAGTTCTTCGTCATGCTGTGTCGGCCGCCTCGTCGTCGCCTTCGTCTCCCGACTCCATTTGCGAGCGAGATGGAGTTGGATCCGCCCGAGACACTGAGGTTGCACATGAGGGGCTGTGGAATCAGCGGTACGCGAGTCCACATTGATTTCCCGGCCCCTAATGTGATGTATCTTGGTCGAGGGTGGAAGACGTTCACCCGCATCCACAGCTTGACGGCGGGGCTCACCCTCCATTTTAAGCTGATGGAGGGCGGTCTCCTCTCCGTCAAGGTCTTCGGGTGCTTCGGGACTCGGGCACGGTGCTGCATGGAGAGCTCCTCCGATAGCGAAGGCTCCTCCTCGGGCGGGAGTGACGAGGAGGACAGCGACGACGAGGGTAGCGGGCGGCGGGATGACGGGTCCGACTAGGTGTCGGGCGCCGCTCCATGTGGCACCGGCGACCCCATCATCCGTGTCGCCGGCTCCTTGAGCTTCTCGGGGTCGTCTCCTTGGGCGGCTGGCGTAGGGAGGCTGCGGAAGAGGAAGAGGGCAGGCGGCAAGGCCGTCAACTCGGAGTACGAGGGCACGACGCCCTCGACAGCGTGCTGACGTCCTGCCGCCTCGTCTTCGAGCTCTGCCTCCGGCGCCGCCATCACCATCCAGCCTTTGGACGGTCGCCGAGACGTTCTCTTGGTGTCTTCTGCCACCCGTAGCTCGTCTAGACGCCCCTTTTGCCCTTTTCGCCTCCTTGACCTGCCTCCTGAAGAGAGGGACAAGAGAGGGATTACGGGCACCTTATCTCTTTTTAATTTGTAAGCCCTCGGGCCTTAGTTGCATTTAAAGCTTGTAATCCCATCATTCATGTTTTTCATTCTCCATGAACTGTACCTGAGTGGAATGCTTTTTTATGGAAAGGGGATGCTTGCCGGGTCACTTGTCTCGTGGGTGGAACCAACGTCAAGGAGCGAATCCTTTATATCTTTAAGATAGACAATTTCTTCCCGGCAGCAGGCCCTGCCATCTTCCCACGTCGCTCGACCTTTCTCACGCTTTTGGCAAAGGCAGGGAGGAGGCGGGTTCAGGCTCCTCGTTTCGTCCCTTTGCCGCCGCGACTACGACCTAACCTGGCCCCGGGAACGAGCCCTAGGGCCTAGAGTTGAGGGAGCACGGTAGCTTTTAGGAAGAAACAAGGTTTCGCATACCTCAGTCCATAAGAGAATGCATGATAAGGGATGAAAAATTTATCTGAGATTGCAGCCCCCGGCAACTCTGGTTCGCCGTGGGCTAATCCTTGCACTTGCAGCCCCTGGCATTACTGGCCTGCCGGGGTCCAGATGTTGGTCCGTCCTTCTTCTCCTTTTCGTCCTCAAGTGGTCCGGTCAGGATATGTGAGCCCTGCGAACCAAGGGAAACGAAAGAACGGCAAAGGGACGCACACTCGACCTCTAAGTTAGGGGTTAGCCGCTACTAAGCACTGTCAACCCTAACCAAGGACGAGACTTGACTCAGCATGCATGCTAAAACTTAGGGCGCCAGTGCTTCACTTATGCTCAGGGTCTGCGCCTGGCTTTGTACAAAGGATTACATGCAACAGCGGCAAGACTTGTACAAAAAGGTGGTTGCCGGACAGGGTCCGACAACCGCACCTCACGGGTAAAACTTACGAAGATGCTCGATGTTCCAGGAGTTGCTCACCGGAAAGCCATCTTCGGTCTCAAGGCGGACATCGCCAGGCCTAGTGACTCGTTTCACCCGGTAAGGGCATTCCCACTTCGGCGTCAACTTGTTGGAATTCTTGGCGGAATGAACACACCGAACAACAAGGTCACCTTCCTCTAGACTTCTGGCATTAACTTTGCGGCTATGGTAGCGGCGCAAAGCTTGTTGGTATCGAGCAGCTCGTACAGCAGCCTGAAGACGGTCTTCCTCAAGGAGCAGCGCGTCATCTTGTCGCAGCTGCTCTTGCTCAAGCTCATCATAAGCGAGCACTCGAGGTGACCCGTATTCGAGTTCTGTGGGGATAACTGCCTCTGCTCCATAGACTAGAGCGAAAGGTGTCTGGCCAGTGGCTTGATTTGGCGTCGTCCTGATCGACCAAAGAACCACCGGCAGCTCCTCGATCTAGTTTCTTCCGCACTTGTGCAGCCTGTCGAAAGTCCTGGTCTTGAGTCCACGCAGCACTTCAGCATTCGCCCTCTCTTCTTGACCGTTGCTCCTGGGGTGAGCAACAGAAGCGAAGCAGACCTTGGCGCCAAGGTCTTGGACGTACTGCATGAAGGTGCGACTCGTGAATTGCGTACCGTTGTCGGTGATGATCCTGTTAGGGATCCCGAAGCGGCAAACAATCGACCTGAAGAACTTGACTGCTGACTGTGCTGTCACCTTCCTCACTGGTTCCACTTCCGGCCACTTTGGGAACTTGTCGATTGCGACGTACAAGTACTCAAAGCCCCCGACTGCTCGGGGGAAGGGGCCGAGGATGTCGAGCCCCCAGACCGAAAATGGCCAGGATAAAGGGATCGTCTGGAGAGCCTGAGCTGGCTGGTGTATCTGCTTGGAATGGAACTGGCACGCTTCACACTTGGTTACTTGTGCAGTTGCATCCTGGAGGGCTGTAGGCCAAAAGAAGCCTTGCCGGAACGCTTTGCCGGCAAGCGCTCTTGCGCCAATGTGGTGACCACAAATGCCTCCATGTATCTCTGCCAACAGCTTCTGTCCATCTTCCCGGGGAATACACTTCAATTTCACTCCGTGGAGTCTTCTTCTGTACAGTGCGTTGTCAATGAACTGGTACATACTAGACTGCCGGGTTACTCTTTCCGCTTCTTCTTGCTCTTCGGGAAGTTCTCCTATCTGGAGGAAACGGACGATCTGCTGCGCCCAGGCTGGAGCTTGCGGCTCGACAACAAGGACTAAAGGCATATCTGCTACTGCGGGAACATCCGCTTCTACGGCGAGAACCTGCGGCTCAGCCGGAGCTTGACGTTCCCCGGCAAGCTTGCCGGAGCAAAACTTGTCGGGAGCGTCTGCTTCAACGAAACAAACCCTGGGGCTTGTCGGAGCAGACCTCTCCTCAGCATTTTTGGTGTTGATCTTGGGAACCTTCTTGGCGGCGGCTTCGGGAAGCTCTGCCAGAAGATAGTCACCAGAAATCAACTTCCTCTTCTTGTTGTTCCGCCGCTGGTTTTTGTTAGCCGGGGCAGCATCATCGCTGTCAGATCCTCCTGTTCCTGTATTCTCTCCGGGGAGTTTCCTCCCTTCCTCAGCACGTGCACATCTGTCGGCCAGGGCGTACAGCTCACTGACGTCTCTGATCTTGCACATCACCATCTCCTCCCGCATCCTGCGGTTACGCACGTTCTGGTGGAACGCACTGATGACCGCGGCAAGGTGGACGTCTGGGATGTTGCATTGCACTTGGCTGAATCTCTGGATGTACTTGCGCAGGGGCTCTCCTTCCTTCTGGGCAAGCAGGTGAAGATCACTCTCCTGGCCATGAGGTTTGTGGCCGCCCGTAAAGGCGCCGACAAACTAATGGCATAGGTCTGCCCAGGAAGATATGGAGTTTTCCGGCAAGTGGATGAGCCAGGACCTGACGTTGGGTTTGAGCACCAGTGGGAAGTAGTTGGCAAGGATCTTGTCGTCACGCCCCCAGCAGCTTGCACCGCAATGGTGTAGATGCTGAGGAACTCCAACGGATGCAACTTGCCGTCGTACTTCTCGGGTACGTCGGGCTTGAAGTTCTTCGTGCTGGGCCACTGGACTTGACGCAGCTCACGGGTGAACGCAGGGCAACCTACCACGTACGGCAGGTCACCTGGTTCCCCTGGCGCATGCATGTCGACAGTGGGCCCAGCACGCTTGTCTGACTGACGCCGCGCTTCTCTTCAGCGCTCGATGCGAGTACGAGCGTCTTCTTGCTGTCGTTCGTGAAGAACTTGGCGTTGATCGCGGCGAGCTCGCGGATCTGATGAAGCAGTGGAGTCGCTGTCGTGGAAGACCCGGCGAGTCGGCGATCTTGGCCTTCGGGGCGGAGAGTGCACGGTGGTTGCACCCCCACCGGTCTTGTCGCCATCGGCTCGCACCTGGCTGCCCTGCCGCGGCTGCGATGTGGTCGCCTGCCGTGGAGTGTCGGTGTTGGCGAAGCCGATGAGACTCTGAATGGTGGCTCTCTAGTCGTCGATCTTGTCTGGCGTTGGAGGGAAGTCTCGGAGCAGTTGAGCTCATGCCAAAGCTTCTGCTGGAGTGGCGGGTAGCGGTGGCGAACGGTGCGAGGAGCGGGATATGCTCGAACTTCCAACGATGTTAGAAGGAGCAGTATTCCGTCCAGGCGATCGTGCCTCGCTCGCGCCAGCACGTTGGCGTGCATGTTGGCCTTGAGCATCCCGAGATCCGCCAGCTCGATTTGGGTCCAGCGAGCGTATGGTACCGTGAGTACCACGACGCTGCCGGTCCTGCGCCTCCTGAGATGGGCGCGGTGCGTCTACGGACGTCCGGTTGTCGTGGGAGCCGGCCACGCCGCCGACGGGCAGTGCAGTCTTGTCCTTGGACCTGGCGGCACCATGGGCTCCCTCGTCGACGCCCGTTCTTCCGCCGGCGTCTTCCCCACCGGCCGTTTGCTCTGGCGGCAGTGGATTCGACGCGGACGGAGCAGCCGTCTCCGAAGCCTTCTTCTTCGGCGGCATGTCGATGAAGTCGATGAAGATCTAGCTCGCGTGAACGCCGGATCAGGTTCACACAACCTCGACGCCCCCTACCTGGCGCGCCAAAGATGCCGGGGATAATCTGGCTCCTCGAGCACCTATGGGGACAGAGCCCCTTCTCGGTTCGGCGGGGGGCGGAGGTCGCGCGAAGAGCGGATCGAGGCGAGGCACACGAGGGGTTTTTACCCAGCTTCGGAGCTCTTCGGAGAGATAATACTCCTACTGCTGCTTTGTGGATTGTATTGAGTTCTTGCTCGGGAGCGCTGGGTGCTACAGTACACACCAGCAGCTAACGAGACCGAGCGTGAGTGTTCTCCTGTTCGTCCTTTGGAGAGATCCCCCTTCTACGTTGTGCATGGGCCTCCTTTTATATGTTCAAGGGGTCTCCAACAGGTGGCAACGTAGGAAAGGGTAAAAATGGAAAGGTGCTGCGGTAGGTACAGCTACCTACACAGTGTATCATACCTAACCCTGACGGCAGGGGACAAAGGCATTAAATGCCTATCTACGTCGCCCAGACAGTGCAGAAAAGGGACCGTCAGGGGCGCCACCGCTCGCCACGATGGCGATCTTGTCAGCGCCGCATGCCACAGAGTACCCCTGGCTACACAGCCTCCCGCCACGTACGCCAGGAAGGGTCCCAGAGCGACACGTAGGTGTGTGTGCTGGAGCGCAGGTACAGAGTGGTGGCTTGCCGCGGCAAGCGCCTTGCCGCGGCAGTTGTCTTGTCGCCTCCGGAAGCTTGTCGCTCGCCGGGTCCTGCCGGGACGCGTGGCGCGCCGCGGCAAGTTCCTTGAGATGCCTTGGTTGGCCTTCCCGGCAAGCTCCTCTTGGCGGGGTCTTGTGCCCTTGGCTTAAATACTTTGTTCTTGTATGGCTTCAAAGGATCCACGGAGGACCTTGGCGGTCACCCGGCAAGCCTTGCCGCGGGACGCTGCGACTGCCCATGCACAAGTTCGGGATACTAGGGTACCCCTACTCTAGTACACCGACAGAAATCATTAGATGTTCACAACACTACGCCCAGCCTGCTACACAGGTTTCATTCATTACTAGTTTCAGCAAAGTGCTCATGTCATAGCCACTGAATTCATCACGAATGCTACATACACTGCAAATAAAGAGACAATCATCGTACAGAGCACATCGATTTTGCCCATTTTCTCTGTTGGAGAACGTTGCAGAAAACAAAAATTTTCCTACGGTTTCACCAAGATCCATCTATGAGTTCAACCAGCAACGAGAGAGGGGAGTGCATCTACATACCCTTCTAGATCGCGAGCGGAAGCGTTCAAGAGAACGGGGTTGAGGTAGTCGTACACGTCATGATCCAATCACCGGAGATCCTAGCGCCGAACAGACGGCACCTCCGCGTTCAACACAGGTACGGTCAGCGTGACGTCTCCTCCTTCTTGATCCAGCAAGGGGGAAGGAGAGGTTGATGAAGATCCAGCAGCATGACGGCGTGGTGGTGGATGCAGCAGGGATCCGACAGGGCTTCGCCAAGCGTCTGCGGGAGGAGGAGGTGTAGCAAGGGGAAAGGGAGGCACCAAGATGCAGGGTGCGGCTGCCCTTCCTCCCCTTCACTATATATAGGGGCTAGGGGGGTGCATGCCCCATTGGAGATCCCATCTAGAGGGGGGGGGGCGGCGGCCCCCCGGGGCAACGGCCCCCTTAGGGTTTCCAACCAGGGGGGGCGGCGACCCCCTTAGGATTTCCAACCAGGGGGGCGCATGCCCCCTCGGGGGGCAGCGGCCCCCTTGGGTGGGGCACTCCAGACCACCAGGGGCTGGTTCCCACGCCACTTCAGCCCATGGGGCCCTCCAGGATAGGTGGCCCCACCCGATGGACCCCCAGGACCGTTCCGGTGGTCCCGGTACAATACCGGTGACCCCCGAAACTCTCCCGATGGCCGAAACAACACTTCCTATATATATATATATATATATTTCTTCACCTCCGGACCATTCCGGAACTCCTCGTGACGTCCAGGATCTCATCCGAGACTCCGAACAACTTTCGGTTTGCTGCATACTAATATCTCTACAACCCTAGCGTCACCGAACCTTAAGTGTGTAGACCCTACAGGTTCGGGAGATATGCAGACATGACCGAGACGCCTCTCAGGTCAATAACCAACAGCGGGATCTGGATACCCATGTTGGCTCCCACATACTCCTCGACGATCTCATCGGATGAACCACGATGTCGAGGATTCAATTAACCCCGTATTCAATTCCCTTTGTCAATCGGTGCGTTACTTGCCCGAGACTCGATCGTCGGTATCCCAATACCTCGTTTAGTCTCGTTACCGGCAAGTCACTTTACTTGTACCGTAATGCATGATCCCGTGACCAAACACTTGGTCACATTGAGCTCATTATGATGATGCATTACCGAGTGGGCCCAGAGATACCTCTCCGTCATACGGAGTGACAAATCCCAGTCTCGATCCGTGTCAACCCAAAAGACACTTTCGGAGATACCCGTAGTATACCTTTATAGTCACCCAGTTACGTTGTGACGTTTGGTACACCCAAAGCACTCCTACGGTATCCGGGAGTTACACGATCTCATGGTCTAAGGAAAAGATACTTGACATTGGAAAAGCTCTAGCAAACGAACTATACGATCTTGTGCTATGCTTAGGAAAAGATACTTGACATTGGAAAAGCTCTAGCAAACGAACTATACGATCTTGTGCTATGCTTAAGGAAAAGATAATACTCCGAGGCTGCCATGTACTCCGCTTCACACGTAGATCCGGCCACGACGCTCCGCTTGCAGCTGCACCAGCTTACTGCTCCACCATTCAACATATACACGTATCCGGTTTGTGACTTAGAGTCATCCAGATCTGTGCCGAAGCTAGCATCGACGTAACCCTTTACGACGAGCTCTTCGTAACCTCCATAAACGAGAAACATGTCCTTAGTCCTTTTCAGGTACTTCAGGATATTTTTGACCGCTGTCCAGTGTTCCTTGTCGGGATTACTTTGGTACCTTCCTGCCAAACTTACGGTAAGGTTTACATCAGGTCTGGTACACAGCATGGCATACATAATAGACCCTATGGCTGAGGCATAGGGGATGACACTCATCTCTTCTATATCTTCTGTCGTGGTCGGGCATTGAGCTGAGCTCAATTTTACACCTTGCAACACAGGCAAGAACCCCTTCTTGGACTGATCCATATTGAACTTCTTCCATATCTTTTCAAGGAATGTGCTTTGTGAAAGACCTATGAGGCGTCTTGATCTATCTCTATAGATCTTGATGCCCAATATATAAGCAGCTTCTCCAAGGTCCTTCATTGAAAAACTCTTATTCAAGTAGGCCTTAATGCTGTCCAAAAGTTCTATATCATTTCCCATCAAAAGTATGTCATCTACATATAATATGAGAAATGCTACAGGGCTCCCACTCACTTTCTTGTAAACGCAGGCTTCTCCATAAGTCTGCACAAACCCAAACGCCTTGATCATCTCATCAAAGCGAATGTTCCAACTCCGAGATGCTTGCACCAGCCCATAAATGGATCGCTGGAGCTTGCATACCTTGTTAGCATTCTTAGGGTCGACAAAACCTTTCGGCTGCATCATATACAGTTCTTCCTTAAGATAACCGTTAAGGAATGCCATTTTTACGTCCATCTGCCATATCTCATAATCATAGTATGTGGCAATTGCTAACATGATTCGGACGGACTTCAGCTTTGCTACGGGAGAGAAAGTCTCATTGTAGTCAACCCCTTGAACTTGTCGATAACCCTTAGCGACAAGTCGAGCTTTATAGATGGTAACATTACCATCCGCGTCCGTCTTCTTCTTAAAGATCCATTTGTTTTCTATCGCTCGCCGATCATCGGGCAAGTCTGTCAAAGTCCATACTTTGTTTTCATACATGGATCCTATCTCGGATTGCATGGCCTCTAGCCATTTGTTGGAATCTGGGCCCGCCATCGCTTCTTCATAGTTCGAAGGTTCACCGTTGTCTAACAGCATGATTTCCAGGATAGGGTTGCCGTACCACTCTGGTGCGGAACGTGTCCTTGTGGACCTACGAAGTTCAGAAGTAACTTGATCCGAAGTTTCATGATCATCATCATTAACCTCCTCTCTAACCGGTGGAGGCACCACAGAAACATTTTCTTGAGCTGCGCTACTCTCCGGTTCAAGAGGTAATACTTCATCAAGTTCCACTTTCCTCCCACTTACTTCTTTCGAGAGAAACTCTTTCTCCAGAAAGGATCCGTTCTTGGCAACAAATATCTTGCCTTCGGATCTAAGGTAGAAGGTATACCCAATGGTTTCCTTAGGGTATCCTATGAAGACGCATTTTTCCGACTTGGGTTTGAGCTTTTCAGGTTGAAGTTTGTTGACATAAGCATCGCATCCCCAAGCTTTTAGAAATGACAGCTTAGGTTTCTTCCCAAACCATAATTCATACGGTGCCGTCTCAGCGGATTTAGACGGTGCCCTATTTAAAGTGAATGTAGCTGTCTCCAGAGCGTATCCCCAAAATGGTAGCGGTAAATCTGTAAGAGACATCATAGATCGCACCATATCCAATAGAGTGCGATTACGACGTTCGGACACACCATTACGTTGAGGTGTTCCAGGCGGCATGAGTTGTGAAACGATTCCACATTTCCTTAAGTGTGTGCCAAATTCGTGACTTAAATATTCTCCTCCACGATCTGATCATAAGAACTTTATTTTTCGGTCACGTTGATTCTCTACCTCATTCTGAAATTCCTTGAACTTTTCAAAGGTTTCAGACTTGTGTTTCATCAAATAGACATACCCATATCTACTCAAGTCACCCGTGAGAGTGAGAACATAACGATATCCTCCGCGAGCCTCAACACTCATTGGACCACACACATCAGTATGTATGATTTCCAATAAGTTGGTTGCTCGCTCCATTGTTCCGGAGAACGGAGTCTTGGTCATTTTGCCCATGAGGCATGGCTCGCATGTGTCAAATGATTCATAATCGAGAGACTCTAAAAGTCCATCAGTATGGAGCTTCTTCATGCGCTTGACACCAATGTGACCAAGGCGGCAGTGCCACAAGTATGTGGGACTATCGTTATCAACTTTACACCTTTTGGTATTCACACTATGAATATGTGTATTATCACGCACGAGATTCATTAAGAATAAACCATTGACCATCGGAGCATGACCATAAAACATATCACTCATATAAATAGAACAACCATTATTCTCGGATTTAAATGAGTAGCCATCTCGCATTAAACGAGATCCAGATACTATGTTCATGCTGAAACTTGGCACTAAATAACAATTATTGAGGTTTAAAACTAATCCCGTAGGTAAATGTAGAGGTAGCGTGCCGACGGCGATCACATCGTCCTTGGAACCATTCCCGACGCGCATCGTCACCTCGTCCTTCACCAGTCTCCGCTTATTCCGCAACTCCTGTTTTGAGTTACAAATATGAGCAACGGCACCGGTATCAAATACCCAGGAGCTACTACGAGCACTGGTAAGGTACACATCAATTACATGTATATCACATATACCTTTAGTGTTGCCGGCCTTCTTGTCCGCTAAGTATTTGGGGCAGTTCCGCTTCCAGTGACCCTTCCCTTTGCAATAAAAGCACTCAGTCTCAGGCTTGGGTCCATGCTTTGACTTCTTCCCGGCAACTGGCTTACCGGGCGCGGCAACACCTTGCCGTCCTTCTTGAAGTTCTTCTTACCCTTGCCTTTCTTGAACTTAGTGGTTTTATTGACCATCAACACTTGATGTTCCTTTTTGATTTCAACCTCTGCTGATTTCAGCATAGCAAATACCTCAGGAATGGTCTTTACCATCCCCTGCATGTTGTAGTTCATCACAAAGCTCTTGTAGCTAGGTGGGAGCGACTGAAGGGTTCTGTCAATGACCGCCTCGTCTGGGAGGTTAATCTCCAGCTGAGTCAAGCGGTTGTGCAACCCAGACATCTTGAGTATGTGTTCACTGACAGAACTATTTTCTTCCGTCTTACAACTGTAGAACTTGTCGGAGACTTCATATCTCTCGACCCGGGCATGAGCTTGGAAAACTAGTTTCAGCTCCTCGAACATCTCATATGCTCCGTGATGCTCAAAACGCTTTTGGAGCCCCGGTTCTAAGCTATAAAGCATGCCGCATTGAACGAGGGAGTAATCATCAACATGAGACTGCCAAGCATTCATAATGTCTTGGTTCTCTGGGATGGGTGCTTCACCTAGCGGTGCTTCTAGGACATATTGTTTCCTGGCAGCTATGAGGATGATCCTCAGGTTCTGGACCCAGTCCGTATAGTTGCTGCCATCGTCTTTCAGCTTGGTTTTCTCTAGGAACGCGTTGAAGTTCATGTTGACATTGGCTTGGGCCATTTGATCTACAAGACATATTGCAAAGTTTATTTAGACTAAGTTCATGATAATTAGGTTCATCGAATCAAATTATTTAATGAACTCCCACTCAGATTAGACATCCCTCTAGTCATCTAAGTGTAACATGATCCGACTCGACTATGCCGTGTCCGATCATCACGTGAGACGGACTAGTCATCATCGGTGAACATCTCCATGTTGATCGTATCTTCCATACGACTCATGTTCGACCTTTCGGTCTCTTGTGTTCCGAGGCCATGTCCGTACATGCTAGGCTCGTCAAGTCAACCTAAGTGTTTGCATGTGTAAATCTGTCTTACACCCGTTGTATGTGAACGTTGGAATCTATCACACCCGATCATCACGTGGTGCTTCGAAACAACGGACTGTCGCAACGGCGCACAGTTAGGGGGAATACTTTCTTGAAATTGTTATGAGGGATCATCTTATTTACTACCGTCGTTCTAAGTAAACAAGATGCAAAAACATCACATGCAATCAAATAATAATAGTGACATGATATGACCAATATCATATAGCTCCTTTGATCTCCATCTTGGGGCTCCATGATCATCTTGTCACCGGCATGACACCATGATCTCCATCATCATGATCTCCATCATCGTGTCTCCATGAAGTTGCTCGCCAACTATTACTTCTACTACTAAGGCTGACACGTTTAGCAATAAAAGTAAAGTAATTTACATGGCGTTTCCATTGACACGCAGGTCATAAAAAATAATGACAACTCCTATGGCTCCTGCCGGTTGTCATACTCATCGACATGCAAGTCGTGATTCCTATTACATGAACATGATCTCATACATCACATATATATCATTCATAATTCATCACAACTTTGGCCATATCATATCACAAAGCACTTGCTGCAAAAACAAGTTAGACGTCCTCTAATTGTTGTTGCAAGTTTTACGTGGCTACAATAGTGTTCTAGCAAGAACGTTTTCTTACCTACGTAAAAGCCACAATGTGATTTGTCAACTTCTATTTACCCTTCATAAGTACCCTTTTCGTCGAATCCGCTCCAACTAAAGTGGGAGAGACAGACACCCGCCAGCCACCTTATGCAACTAGTGCATGTCAGTCGGTGGAACCAGTCTCACGTAAGCGTACGTGTAAGGTTGGTCCGGGACGCTTCATCCCACAATACCGCTGGAGCAAAATAATACTAGTAGCGGCAAGAAAGTTGACAACATCTACGCCCACAACAATTGTGTTCTACTCGTGCAAAGAGAACTACGCATAAACCTGGCTCATGATGCCACTGTTGGAGAACGTTGAAGAAAACAAAAATTTTCCTACGGTTTCACCAAGATCCATCTATGAGTTCATCCAGCAACGAGAGAGGGGAGTGCATCTACATACCCTTGTAGATCGCGAGCGGAAGCGTTCAAGAGAATGGGGTTGAGGTAGTCGTACACGTCGTGATCCAATCACCGGAGATCCTAGCGCCGAACGGACGGCACCTCCGCGTTCAACACATGTACGGTCAGCGTGACGTCTCCTCCTTCTTGATCCAGAAAGGGGGAAGGAGAGGTTGATGAAGATCCAGCAGCACGACGGCGTGGTGGTGGATGCAGCAGGGATCCGGCAGGGCTTCGCCGAGCGTCTGCGGGAGGAGGAGGTGTAGCAAGGGGAAAGGGAGGCGCCAAGATGCAGGGTGCGGCTGCCCTTCCTCCCCTCCACTATATATTGGGGCTAGGGGGCGCATGCCCCCTTGGAGATCCCATCTAGAGGGGGGGCGCCCCCCCGGAGCAACGACCCCCTTAGGGTTTCCAACCAGGGGGGCGGCGGCCCCCGGGGCAATGACCCCCTTAGGATTTCCAACCAGGGGGGGGCATGCCCCCTCGGGGGGCAACGGCCCCCTTGGGTGGGGAGTACCAGCCCACTAGGGGCTGGTTCCCACGCCACTTTAGCCCATGGGGCCCTCCGGGATAGGTGGCCCCACCCGGTGGACCCCCAGGACCCTTCCGGTTGTCCCGGTACAATACCGGTGACCCCCGAAACTCTCCCGATGGCCGAAACAGCACTTCCTATATATATTTCTTCACCTCCGGACCATTCCAGAACTCCTCGTGACGTCTGGGATCTCATCCGAGATTCCGAACAACTTTCGGTTTGCTGCATACTAATATCTCTACAACCCTAGCGTCACCGAACCTTAAGTGTGTAGACCCTACGGGTTCGGGAGATATGCAGACATGACCGAGATGCCTCTCAGGTCAATAACCAACAGCAGGAGCTAGATACCCATGTTGGCTCCCACATACTCCTCGATGATCTCATCGGATGAACCATGATGTCGAGGATTCAATTAACCCCGTATTCAATTCCCTTTGTCAATCGGTACGTTACTTGCCCGAGACTCGATCGTCGGTATCCCAATACCTCATTTAGTCTCGTTACCGGCAAGTCACTTTACTCGTACCGTAATGCATGATCCCGTGACCAGACACTTGGTCACATTGAGCTCATTATGATGATGCATTACCGAGTGGGACCTGAGATACCTCTCCGTCATACGGAGTGACAAATCCCAGTCTCGATCCGTGTCAACCCAACAGACACTTTCGGAGATACCTGTAGTATACCTTTATAGTCACCCAGTTACGTTGTGACGTTTGGTACACCCAAAGCACTCCTACGGTATCCGGGAGTTACACGATCTCATGGTCTAAGGAAAAGATACTTGACATTGGAAAAGCTCTAGCAAACGAACTATACGATCTTGTGCTATGCTTAGGATTGGGTCTTGTCCATCACATCATTCTCCTAATGATGTGATCTCATTATCAATGACATCCAATGTCCATAGTCAGGAAACCATGACTATCTGTTGATCAACGAGCTAGTCAACTAGAGGCTTACTAGGGACATGTTGGTGTCTATGTATTCACACATGTATTACGATTTCCGGATAACACAATTATAGCATGAATAAAAGACAATTATCATGAACAAGGAAATATAATAATAATCCTTTTATTATTGCCTCTAGGGCATATTTCCAACAATCTCCACAAGCTCTTTCATCTCCTCATTGATGTCAAGGCCGTTCAACAGCTGTTGCTTGGCCATGATCAGAGGAACTGCATCTTTAACCTTCTGCTCTGCATCTTCCTCTTCTGCCGTTCCTTCAGTTACTTGTCCAACACCCCAACTTGCTGGTATTGGGATTCCTCGGCTAACCAAATAATCAGCGTAGTTGCACTCCCCCACATCAGCAACTTCCCAGAAATACAAATCACACGAATCTTCCCTTTTCTGCATGAATCAAATTGGAAGATCATCAACCAAACTATTAAACAAATCAGCAACTGAAAGCAGCAGAACAACACTTAAGCATATTATTACCCCATGATTCGGGCATTTGTAGAAGACTCGGACAGGGTTGAGGATTGTGGTTGAGACGCGGCGGATGACTCTGCGTGATTTGTAGCAGTGGCACCACACTAACGGCAGCGGGTTGCGATGAGCAACCGACTGCGGTGCGCATGCCGGCGAGGGTGTGTTGAGACCCACAGGCGATGGTACGGGTGGCGACTTGGCGCATATTTGGTTGTTGCCTAGTGAAGAGCAGGTGGACGAGCAGCCAGCGGACATGGTTGCTGTGGCCAGAGCCTCTGATGCTAGGCAGAGTTAGTAGAGAAGAGGAGAAGCGAACGTTGGATATGTCAGTTTCATTACTTGCAGAGTAGCATAACACCATATATAGTCATAGTCTAGGTTTGGGTTCGAATCAGCTACAGGAGCACGCCTCTCTTTTTTCTAAAACTCAGCAACGTCTCTTTACTGGTACACTAGCTTGTTTTATACGCCTTCTCAAGTCTTTGATTCCTCCACCTGACATCTGGGACCCACCAGAAGGGCCTCTGTATTTCATGAAAAAAACGTGCCCCCCGCTGACAGGTCGGACCCACCAGCTATCTTCGCACGCAAGGAAGTGCCTCCTTATTACGCACAAAAAATGAATATTCCCTCTGCCAGCTGGAACCCAGCATCGTGGGAGGCTGACTTGTGGGCCTACCAAGTTGACGGGGACGGAGGGATTTGTCAACTTAGTCAATACGAACGATTCTAGCTCCAGTTACCGTACGATTTTCATCCAACGACAGTACTGCTTCTTCAACCTCTGGTCTTCTTGCTGCAGCCGCCCAAACCAGTGCCGGTCGTGCCGCGTGCTCCTGCCTCCCGCGGCCGGCTGGGATGCCGCAGAGGTCTCACCTCCCCCTACTACTGTTGGGGAACGTTGCAGAAAATTAAAAATTTTCCTACGGTTTCACCAAGATCCATCTATGAGTTCATCTAAGCAACGAGTCATGGGAGAGAGATTGCATCTACATACCACTTTGTAGACCACGAGCGGAAGCGTTCAACGAACGGGGATGAGGTAGTCGTACACGACGTGATCCAAGTCACCGGAGATCCTAGCACCGAACGGACGGCACCTCCGCGTTCAACACACGTACGGTCAGCGTAACGTCTCCTTCTTCTTGATACAGCAAGGCAAAGCAGAGGTTGGGGAAGATGGCTCCAGCAGCAGCACGACGGCGTGGTGATGGTGGAGCTGCAGTACTCTGGTAGGGCTTCGCCGAGCTCTATGGAGGAGGAGGTGTTGGAGAGGGAGAGGGAGGCGCCAAGGACCAGGGTACGGCTGCCCCCTCCCCTCCCCCCTTTATATATCCCCCTAGGTGGGCGGCGGCCCTAGGAGATGCAATCTCCTAGGGGGGCGGCGGCTAAGGGGTGGGGGCTTGCCCCCCAAGCAAGGGGGCGCCCCCCTCTTTAGGGTTTCCCCACCCTAGGCGCATGGGCCTCTTGGGGATGGTTCCCATTGGCCCATGTAGGCCAAGGCGCACCCCCTAGAGCCCATGTGCCCCCCCGAGGCAGGTGGCCCCACCCGGTGGACCCCCGGGACCCTCCGGTGGTCCCGGTACAATACCGATAACCCCGAAACTTGTCCCGATGGCCAAAACAGCACTTCCTATATATATAATTCTTTACCTCCGGACCATTCCGAAACTCCTCGTGACGTCCGAGATCTCATCCGGGACTCCGAACAACATTCGGGTTACTGCATATACATATCTTCACAACCCTAGCGTCACCGAACCTTACGTGTGTAGACCCTACGGGTTCGGGAGACATGCAGACATGACCGAGACGGCTCTCGGGCAATAACCAACAGCGGGATCTGGATACCCATGTTGGCTCCCACATGCTCCACGATGATCTCATCGGATGAACCACGATGTCAAGGATTCAATTAATCCCGTATACGATTCCCTTTGTCAATCGGTATTTTACTTGCCCGAGATTCGATCGTCGGTATCCCAATACCTCGTTCAATCTCGTTACCGGCAAGTCACTTTACTCGTACCGTAATGCATGATCCCGTGATCAAACACTTTGATCACATTGAGCTCATTATGATGATGCATTACCGAGAGGGCCCGGTGATACCTCTCCGTCAAGCGGAGTGACAAATCCCAGTCTCGATCCGTGTCAACCCAACAGATACTTTCGGAGATACCCGTAGTATACCTTTATAGTCACCCAGTTACGTTGTGACGTTTGGCACACCCAAAGCACTCCTACGGTATCCGGGAGTTACACGATCTCATGGTCTAAGGAAAGGATAATTGACACTGGAAAACTCTAGCAAATGAACCATGCGATCTTATGCTATGTTTAGGATTGGGTCTCGTCCATCACATCATTCTCCTAATGATGTGATCTCGTTATCATTGACATCCAATGCCCATAGTCAGGAAAACATGACTATCTATGGATCAACGAGCTAGTCAACTAGAGGCTTACTAGGGACATGTTAGTGTCTGTTATTCACACATGTATTACGATTTCCGGATAACACAATTATAGCACGAATAAAGACAATTATCATGAATAAGGAAATATAATAATAATGCTTTTATTATTGCCTCTAGGGCATATTTCCAACAGTCTCCCACTTGCACTAGAGTCAATAATCTAGTTACATTGTGATGAATCGAACACCCATAGAGTTCTGGTGCTGATCATGTTTTGCCTTAGGGAGAGGTTTAGTCAACGGATCTGCGACATTCAGATCCATGTGCACTTTACAAATTTCTATGTCTCCATCTTGAACATTTTCACGAATGGAGTTGAAGCGACGCTTGATGTGCCTGGTGTTCTTGTGAAACCTGGGCTCCTTGGCAAGTGCAATAGCTCCAGGGTTGTCACAGAAGAGTTTGATTGGCCCCGACACATTGGTTATGACTCCGAGGTCGGTGATGAAGTCCTTCACCCAAATTGCTTCATGTGCTACCTCCGAGGCTGCCATGCACTCCGCTTCATATGTAGATCCCGCCACGACGCTTTGCTTGCAACTGCACCAGCTTACCGCCCCACCATTCAAAATATACACGTATCCGGTTTGTGACTTAGAGTCATCCAGATCTGTGTCGAAGCTAGCGTCGACGTAACCCTTTATGACAAGCTCTCCGTCACCTCCATAAACGAGAAACATTTCCTTAGTCCTTTTCAGGTACTTCAGGATATTCTTGACCGCTGTCCAGTGTTCCTTGCCGGGATTACTTTGGTACCTTCCTACCAAACTTACGGCAAGGTTTACATCAGGTCTGGTACACAGCATGGCATACATAATAGAACCTATGGCTGAGGCATAGGGGATGCCACTCATCTCTTCTATATCTTCTGCCGTGGTCGGACATTGAGCTGAGCTCAATTTCACACCTTGTAACACAGGTAAGAACCCCTTCTTAGATTGATCCATATTGAACTTCTTCAATATCTTATCAAGGTATGTGCTTTGTGAAAGACCTATGAGGCGTCTTGATCTATCTCTATAGATCTTGATGCCTAATATATAAGCAGCTTCTCCAAGGTCCTTCATTGAAAAACTTTTATTCAAGTAGGCCTTAATGCTGTCCAAGAGTTCTATATCATTTCCCATCAAAAGTATGTCATCTACATATAGTATGAGAAATGCTACAGAGCTCCCACTCACTTTCTTGTAAACGCAGGCTTCTCCATAAGTCTGCGTAAACCCAAACGCTTTGATCATCTCATCAAAGCGAATGTTCCAACTCCGAGATGCTTGCACCAGCCCATAAATTGAGCGTTGGAGCTTGCACACCTTGTCAGCATTCTTAGGATCGACAAAACCTTCCGGCTGCATCATATACAATTCTTCCTTAAGGAAACCATTAAGGAATGCCGTTTTGACGTCCATTTGCCATATTTCATCATCGTAGAATGCGGCAATTGCTAACATGATTCGAACGGACTTCAGCTTCGCTACTGGTGAGAAAGTCTCATCGTAGTCAATTCCTTGAACTTGTCGATAACCCTTAGCGACAAGCCGAGCTTTATAGACGGTCACATTACCATCCGCGTCTGTCTTCTTCTTAAAGATCCATTTATATTCTATGGCTCGCCATTCAATGGGCAAGTCAGTCAAAGTCCATACTTCGTTTTCATACATGGATCCTATCTCGGATTTCATGGTTTCTAGCCATTTGTCGGAATCCGGGCCCGCCATTGCTTCCTCATAGTTCGAAGGTTCACCGTTGTCTAACAACATGATTTCCAAGACAGGGTTGCTGTACCACTTTGGTGCGGAACGTGTCCTTGTGGACCTTCGAATTTTAGTAGGAGCTTGATTAGAAGTATCTTGATCATCATCATTAATTTCCTCTCTAGTCGGTGCAGGCACCTCAGGAACGTTTTCTTGAGTTTTGCCATTTTCCGGTTCAAGAGGTAACACTTCATCAAGTTCTACTTTCCTTCCACTTACTTCTTTCGAGAGAAACTCTTTCTCTAGAAAGGATCCATTCTTGGCAACAAAGATCTTTCCTTCGGATCTGAGGTAGAAGGTATACCCAATAGTTTCTTTAGGGTATCCTATGAAGACGCATTTTTCCGACTTGGGTTCGAGCTTTTCAGGTTGAAGTTTCTTGACATAAGCTTCGCATCCCCAAACTTTTAGAAACGACAGCTTAGGTTTCTTCCCAAACCATAATTCATACGGTGTCGTCTCAACGGATTTCGACGGAGCCCTATTTAAAGTGAATGCGGCAGTCTCTAAAGCATAGCCCCAAAAAGATAGCGGTAAATCGGTAAGAGACATCATAGATCGTACCATATCTAATAGAGTGCGATTACGACGTTCGGACACACCATTACGCTGAGGTGTTCCAGGCGGCGTGAGTTGTGAAACTATTCCACATTTTCTTAAGTGTGTGCCAAATTCGTGACTCAAGTATTCTCCTCCACGATCTGATCATAGAAACTTGATCTTTCTATCACGTTGATTTTCAACCTCACTCTGAAATTTCTTGAACTTTTCAAAGGTCTTAGACTTGTGTTTCATTAAGTAGATATACCCTTATCTACTCAAGTCATCAGTGAGGGTGAGAACATAACGATAGCCACCGCGAGCCTCAACACTCATTGGATCGCACACATCGGTATGTATGATTTCCAATAAGTTGGTTGCTCGCTCCATTGTTCCTAAGAATGGAGTCTTGGTCATTTTACCCATGAGGCATGGTTCGCACGTGTCAAATGATTCATAATCAAGAGACTCTAAAAGTCCATCTGCATGGAGCTTCTTCATGCGTTTGACACCTATGTGACCAAGGCGGCAGTGCCACAAATATGTGGGACTATTGTTATCAACTTTAACTCTTTTGGTATTCACACTATGAATATGTGTATCATCACGTACGAGATTCATTAAGAATAAACCATTAACCATCGGAGCATGACCATAAAACATATCTCTCATATAAATAGAACAACCATTATTCTCAGATTTAAATGAGTAGCCATCTCGAATTAAACGAGATCCAGACACAATGTTCATGCTCAAACTTGGCACTAAATAACAATTACTGAGGTTTAAAACTAATCCCGTAGGTAAATGTAGAGGTAGCATGCCGACGGCGATCACATCGACCTTGGAACCATTCCCGACGCGCATCGTCACCTCATCCTTCGCCAGTCTTCGCTTATTCTGCAGCTCCTGCTTTGAGTTACGAATGTGAGCAACTGCACCGGTATCAAATACCCAAGAGCTACTACGAGTACTGGTAAGGTACACATCAATTACATGTATGTCACATATACCTTTGGTTTTGCCGGCCTTCTTGTCCGCTAAGTATTTGGGGCAGTTCCGCTTCCAGTGACCACTTCCCTTGCAATAAAAACACTCAGTCTCGGGCTTGGGTCCATTCTTTGGCTTCTTCCCGGCAACTTGCTTACCGGGCGCGGCAACTTCCTTGCCGTCCTTCTTGAAGTTATTCTTACCCTTGCCCTTCTTGAACTTAGTGGTTTTATTCACCATCAACACTTGATGCTCCTTGATTTCTACCTCTGCTGATTTCAGCATAGCATATACCTCAGGAATGGTCTTTACCATCCCCTGCATGTTGTAGTTCATCACAAAGCTCTTGTAGCTAGGTGGAAGCGACTGGAGGATTCTGTCAATGACCGCTTCATCCGGGAGATTAACTTCCAGTTGAATCAAGTGGTTGTGCAACCCAAACATTTTGAGTATGTGTTCACTGACAGAGCTATTTTCCTCCATCTTACAGCTAAAGAATTTGTCGGAGACTTCATATCTCTCGACCCGGGCATGAGCTTGGAAAACCATTTTCAGCTCTTCGAACATCTCATATGCTCCATGTCTCTCAAAACGCTTTTGGAGCCCCGGCTCTAAGCTGTAAAGCATGCCGCACAGAACGAGGGAGTAATCATCGGAACGTGACTGCCAAGCGTTCATAACGTCTTGTTCTGCAGGGAGGACAGGTGCGTCACCCAGCGGTGCTCGTAGGACATAATCTTTCTTGGCAGCTATGAGGATGATCCTCAAGTTCCGGACCCAGTCCGTATAGTTGCTGCCATCGTCTTTCAGCTTGGTTTTCTCTAGGAATGCGTTGAAGTTGAGGACTACGTTGGCCATTTGATCTACAAGACATATTGTAAAAAAATTTAGACTAAGTTCATGATAATAAAGTTCATTTAATCAAATTATTTAATGAACTCCCACTTAGATAGACATCCCTCTTCTACTCATCTAAGTATTACATGATCCAAGTCAACTAGGCCGTGTCCGATCATCACGTGAGACGGACTAGTCAACATTGGTGAACATCTTCATGTTGATCGTATCTTCTACACGACTCATGCTCGACCTTTCGGTCTTCTGTGTTCCGAGGCCATGTCTTTACATGCTAGGCTCGTCAAGTCAACCTAAGTGTTTGCATGTGTAAATTTGTCTTACACCCGTTGTATGTGAACGTTAGAATCTATCACACCCGATCATCACGTGGTGCTTCGAAACAACAAACTGTCGCAACGGTGCACAGTTAGGGGGAACACTTCTTGAAATTATTATGAGGGATCATCTTATTTACTACCGTCGTTCTAAGTAAACAAGATGCAAAACATGATAAACATCACATGCAATCAAATAATAAACGTGACATGATATGGCCAATATCACATAGCTCCTTTGATCTCCATCTTGGGGCTCCATGATCATCTTGTCACCGGCTTGACACCATGATCTCCATCATCGTGTCTCCATGAAGTTGCTTGCCAACTATTACTTCTACTACTATGGCTAACGCGTTTAGCAATAAAGTAAAGTAATTTACATGGCGTTTCTCAATGACACGCAGGTCATACAAAAAATAAAGACAACTCCTATGGCTCCTACCGGTTGTCATACTCATTGACATGCAAGTCGTGATTCCTATTACAATAGCATGAACATCTCATACATCACATATAGATCATTCATCATTCATCACAACTTTGGCCATATCATATCACAAAGCACTTGCCGCAAAAACAAGTTAGACGTCCTCTAATTGTTGTTGCAAGTTTTACGTGGCTGAATTAAGGTTCTAGCAAGAACGTTTTCTTACCTACGTGAAAGCCACAACGTGATTTGTCAACTTCTATTTACCCTTCATAAGGACCCTTTTCATCGAATCCGCTCCAACTAAAGTGGGAGAGACAGACACCCGCCAGCCACCTTATGCAACTAGTGCATGTTAGTCGGTGGAACCGGTCTCACGTAAGTGTACGTGTAAGGTTGGTCCGGGCCGCTTCATCCCACAATAGCGCTGAAGCAAGATAAGACTAGTAGCGGCAAGAAAATTTGACAACATCTACGCCCACAACAAATTGTGTTCTACTCGTGCAATAGAGAACTACGCATAGACCTGGCTCATGATGCCACTGTTGGGGAACGTTGCAGAAAATTAAAATTTTTCCTACGGTTTCACCAAGATCCATCTATGAGTTCATCTAAGCAACGAGTCATGGGAGAGAGATTGCATCTACATACCACTTTGTAGACCGCGAGCGGAAGCGTTCAAAGAACGGGGATGAGGTAGTCGTACACGACGTGATCCAAATCACCGGAGATCCTAGCACCGAACGGACGGCACCTCCGTGTTCAACACACGTACGGTCAGCGTAACGTCTCCTTCTTCTTGATCCAGCAAGGCAAAGGAGAGGTTGGGGAAGATGGCTCCAGCAGCAGCACGATGGCGTGGTGATGGTGGAGCTGCAGTACTCCGGCAGGGCTTCGCCGAGCTCTATGGAGGAGGAGGAGGTGTTGGAGAGGGAGAGAGAGGCGCCAAGGACCAGGGTACGGCTGCCCCCCTCCCCTCCCCCCTTTATATAGCCCCCTAGGGGGGGCGCTGGCCCTAGGAGATGCAATCTCCTAGGGGGGCGGCGGCCAAGGGGTGGGGGGCTTGCCCCCCAAGCAAGGGGGCGCCCCCCCTTTAGGGTTTCCCCACCCTAGGCGCATGGGCCTCTTGGGGCTGGTTCCCCTTGGCCCATGTAGGCCAAGGCACACCCCCTAGAGCCCATGTGCCCCCCCGAGGCAGGTGGCCCCACCCGGTGGACCCCCGGGACCCTCCGGTGGTCCCGGTACAATACCGATAACCCCGAAACTTGTCCCGATGGCTAAAACAGCACTTCCTATATATAATTCTTTACCTCCGGACCATTCCAAAACTCCTCGTGACGTCCGGGATCTCATCCAGGACTCCAAACAACATTCGGGTTACTGCATATACATATCTTCACAACCCTAGCGTCACCGAACCTTAAGTGTGTAGACCCTACGGGTTCGGGAGACATGCAGACATGACCGAGACGGCTCTCGGGCAATAACCAACAGCGGGATCTGGATACCCATGTTGGCTCCCACATGCTCCACAATGATCTCATCGGATGAACCACGATGTCGAGGATTCAATTAATCCCGTATACGATTCCCTTTGTCAATCGGTATTTTACTTGCCCGAGATTCGATCGTCGGTATCCCAATACCTCGTTCAATCTCGTTACCGGCAAGTCACTTTACTCGTACCGTAATGCATGATCCCGTGATTAAACACTTTGATCACATTGAGCTCATTATGATGATGCATTACCGAGAGGGCCCGGTGATACCTCTCCGTCAAGCGGAGTGACAAATCCCAGTCTCGATCCGTGTCAACCCAACAGATACTTTCGGAGATACCCGTAGTATACCTTTATAGTCACCCAGTTACATTGTGACGTTTGGCACACCCAAAGCACTCCTACGGTATCCGGGAGTTACACGATCTCATGGTCTAAGGAAAGGATACTTGACACTTGAAAACTCTAGCAAACGAACTATGCGATCTTATGCTATGTTTAGGATTGGGTCTCGTCCATCACATCATTCTCCTAATGATGTGATCTCGTTATCATTGACATCCAATGCCCATAGTCAGGAAACCATGACTATCTATTGATCAATGAGCTAGTCAACTAGAGGCTTACTAGGGACATGTTAGTGTCTGTTATTCACACATGTATTACTATTTCCGGATAACACAATTATAGCACGAATAAAGACAATTATCATGAATAAGGAAATATAATAATAATGCTTTTATTATTGCCTCTAGGGCATATTTCCAACAACTACTCCCACCGCTCGCTAGACCATCCCTCTACTCACCCACACCCCCTGTTATTCTACGGCGACGGCAGCCTCACACCGCAGCCGAACCAGTGAACCCTCGTACTCCTCTCCACGTGGGCATCCACTGCCACGTCTTCCCCGGCTCTATGTCGTCCCCTTCCTAGGCCTCACCGTCGTCCACCGCCTTGGTGCTCTCGGCACGGCGTGTTCAGTGTGGTCAACGACCGACTTCTATCAGAAGAGTACTGTACGTGGATAGGCTGACAGCTGGGTCCACGGCCACATCCCAGTTTTTTGTGATTTGCCAAGTAAGTCGCTTTGTTAGGCCTGTTGGGGTGCAAATCTTTCAAGACGAGGAGAGCTTCATTCGGCTGGCTGAGAAAATGGCCTATTAGTAATGAGAAATGGGCTGTAAATTTTTAAAACACATCAAACCTGCAATTAGTTTCAAATTTCTTTTTTTCATTTCGAGATTTTAAATTGCATTGATTCTTATGCGTGGACAATTTGTTGGATTTTATATTGATATACATTTATTTTTAAAATTAGTTTGAATGTGATACAAAAGTTCAGGATTAAAAACAGTTCGGACCACACCTAAATATGCAAAATTTTGTATAATATTTTAACCGTGGCCACAATATGGGATGTAATGCTAACAGAAAGAATATGGGCTCCAAAAAAACCTTAAGAATTAACAAATGGGCTATAAATTATTAGAAATAATGGTAGATGGGTTGCATGATGTTTTCCTCATATTTGAGGCTTTCCTAAAAAAAGTTTGACGCACAAGCAGTGACTGTTGGATGTCCATCCAATGGCCATCGTGCTTCTTCAATCTCAGCTCTTCCTACTCCAGCCGCTCAAACAAGCATCGGCGGGACTGCCTGCTCTATCCTCCCCGCGGCCGCTATGCTGCCGCGCAGGCCTCACCGCCGCACCGTACTCCAATCGCTGGCCTAGCGATCCCTCTACTTACCCACACCTGCTGTTATTCTCCGGCGACAGCAGACGAACCAGTAAACCCTTGTACAGTCGTACTCCCCTCCGCGTGGGAAACAACTGCCGAGTCTTCCCTGCCTCCGTGTTGTTCCCTTCCTAGGCCTCGCCGTCGTCCACCGCCCTGGTGCTCTCAGCGCAACCTGGTCAACGTGGTCAACGACCGACATGCATCTGAAGTGGACTATACATGGAGAGGCTGACAACTGGGTCCAGGGCCGCACGCAAGGAAATGCCTCCTTATTAAGCGCAAAATAATGATTCCTCCACCGAACATCTAGGACCCACCGAAAGGGCCTCTGTATTTCGTGAAAAAAATGTTACCGCCGCTGAGAGCTTGGACCCACCAGCTATATCTTCGCATGCAAGAAAGTGCCTCCTTATTACGCACAAAAAAATGAATACTCCCCCTGCTAGCTCGGACCCAGTATAGTGGCAGGCTGACTGGAGGGCCTACTAAGTTGACGGGGACGGAGGGCTTTGTCAATTTAGTCAATATGCACGATTCTAGATCCAGTGACCGTACGATGTCCATCCAACGGTCGTAGTGCTTCTTCAACCTCTGGTCTTCTTGCTCCAGCCGCCCAAACCAGTGTTGGTCATCCCTCATGCTCCTGCCTCCCGTGGCCGGCTGCGATGCGGCGGAGGCCTCACCGCCCCTACTACTCCCACCACTGGCCAGACCATCCCTCTACTCACCCGCACCCCTTGTTATTTTGCGGTGACGGCAGCCTCACACCGCAGCAAACCAGTGAACCCTCGTACTCCTCTACGCATGGGCATCCACTGCCGCGTCTTCCCTGTCTCCGCATCGTCCCCTTCCTAGGCCTTGCCGTTGTCCACCGCCCTAGTGCTCTCGGCGCAGCGTGGTCAATGTGGTCAAGGAATGGCTTCCATCGGACGTGGGCTGTACATGGAGAGGCTGACAGCTGGGTCCACGGCCGCAGCAATGAAGTGCCTCCTTATTACGCGCAAAATAATTATTCCTCCACCTGACAGCGGGGACCGACCGGACGGGCCACCGTATTTTGCAAAAAAAACGTTTCCCCCTGACTGCTGGGACCCACCAGCTACATGTTCGCACACAAGGAAGTGCGTCCGGGTAAAAAAAACCGATTTGCCCCCTGACTACTGGGACCCACCAGCTACATCTTCGCAGGCAAGGAAGTGCCTGATAGTCGGGACCCACCTGGTCGAAGCGTACATGGAGTTGTCATTCTGGTCGCGAACGTGTACGTACATACTGGTCGATGTAGAGGCACGCACGTCGCATGTACACGTATGTACAGCGGCCAGTGTGCAAGAAAGAAAATACGGCCACGTATGTACATACGGGCAGGGTCTCGAACGCCTACTCGCGCATACGTACGGCCAGGGCTCGTGTACATGGCTGGGTCGGAACGGAGAAACAACATCGTCGTCGTGTTCATGGGGAGACAATCGGCTGGGTCGGAACGGAATGCGTCGTAGTTTTCGTCGGGAGGGCTTGGACGGAATAGCCGAGGGAAACGAGGCCTGGCGTACCGCAGAACGGAGGAAACGGCCTTGTGTTCGACCGGCCACGTTCGAAACAGGATCCTGTTCATCTGGAGGGGTCTGGCGTACCGCAAAACAGAGGAAACGGACCTCCTATGGTCGAAACGGGGGTCCTGTTGATCGGGAGGGGTGTGGCGTACCGCAAAACGGAGGAAACAAACCTGTGTTGGAGCGCTACGGTCGAAACGAGGGTCCTATTCATCGGGAGGGGTGTGGCGTACCGCAAAATGGGACTCCACGAGATATTGTTCATCTCTACGTCGACCCCATCCAGCCTCCACGGGCTACTGTTCATCCTCCGTCGACCTCCTCCAGCCTCCACCTGCGACTGTTCATCCACGGGCTCCTGTTCATCCAGCCTCCACCGCGCGCTACTCCACCGACTACTATTCAACTAGCCTTCTCCAAGGGCTCCTGTTCAACCACCCCTCCACGGGCTACTGTTCATCTAGCCCTCCACTATCTATTGTTCATCCTTCCCTCCATGAGGTGGTCCTGTTCATCCTGCCCTCCATGGGGTCCTGTTCATCCAGCCCCACCGGCTTGATTGATCGGGGTACTGTTCATCCAGAGGCAACACCACGGGGTCCTATTCATCCACCCCCACCGGCAACTGTTAATCCACCCCCCGCAATGCTCACTGTTCATCCAGAGGCAACATCGATGGGCTTCAGTTAGCAGCAATAGCGAAGGAATCGCTCGATCGGGTTCTGTTAACAGCCATCGATCGATCGCTCGGGTTCAGTAACGCGTAGCCTGCAGTGCAATCACTCGGGTTCAGTTAGAGCCCAACGCCTCGCTCGGGTTCAGTTAGAGCCCAACGCCTCACACACACACCCGTACGTACGAGAGAAACGCACATCGCTCGGCCCCCGATCACCCACCGTAACCGAGGACTCCTCGATATTTTCCGCAACCTCGCTTCTACCACGGTTTTTTCCGTCATGGACGGCCCAAAGAATGTCATGCAGCTGCGTCTCCGGCCCGCCCAGGACGAAAAGCCCATTTTCTGTCATGATTTTTTGTCATAGAAGTAGGACCCCACCACATCTATGATGATACCGGGTTTTGTCACAATTATCGTCATTGAAGTGTCATAAGTATGACATAATTTTTTTTCATTCGGCCCAAAATGTCACGGATGTGTCTTTTTTTTTGTAGTGCTAGAGCCAACCGACCGGGTCGCTCCTAGTGGCCTGTTCACATGGGCCTGTTCTTTGCATTTTTCCAATACCCACGTTGAGAGATAGCCAGATAAGGGGGCCAAATACATGTGTATGTGCATTTTATCACTAATTGCATACTAGATGTTCCATGTTCGCTCGATCGTTAGGGGGGGCCAAGCCCCTGCTCGCCCCCCTTGGCTCCGCCACTGGAGGAGTGGCCGCATGTTAGATCACTCCTTCCCCTTTTTAATTTTAAATTGGGGGACTAGCTTCCCAAGTCACCAAACAGTTAGCACACTTTAATTAACCAAGTAGGAAGTGCACCCGTGAGATATATAGGCTACCTTAGGAAAAGCTGACACTGGTATACGCGGAAAGTGCAGAGACAACTAGCAAAAAGTGTAGCCTTCCTCCGTGCCTATAACCGAATAGTACTAATGATAAGGAAAAGGGAGGATGGATGGAATCTTTCCTGTATGATCACGCCAATCAGATCCCTGTGGCCAGCCCACCCACCGCGCTCATCGTTGGCATTATAGTCCGGGCAGTCTCCTCGGCTGAGCCGCCGCCGCTCAGAATATATTTTGCCTGGTAGCTCGGATCCGTTATACTACCGAGCGCCAGGCACGATGGTTGAAAACTTCTTTGATTTCGATCTAGTACTACAAACAAATATTACGAGGCGACAATAAAAATTTACAGGAAAGATAATTTACGGGAATAGATCTAACTGAAAAAATATCACCTGATTGCCACATCGATCCGTGACGATCACCTAGCAGGCTCTCAATGAAAGCACCAATGTCGGTTCTATATCCGGCGTATCTCATAGTAGGGGTCCTAAGCTAGGCGTCTTGGAGTGATGGTAACACGGACACATGATTTTACCCAGGTTCGGACTCTCTCGAAGAAATAATACCCCACATCCTACTTTTGATTGTATTGACATGGGTGTAGTACATAGTACATGTATCTACCACGAGATTGTAGTAACGAATATGAGATTGTCTATTGACTAGCCTTGCCTCGGTTTATATATGCACCGTAGGCCTAGGGTTTAGAGGGGTCCTTGTCTTGTGCACCAAGTCTTGTGGAATCCTCCTTGTATTCAGCATGGGCTGCCTGAAGTGGCCCATTAGTGAATCATCATGGGGATCCTCGGCCTGACTCACTAGTCGGGAGACGATGTGGTGAGTATCCCCTAGTCCAGGACACCATCACCAACTAGATCGGTATTTCTTGCAATCGGAGAGGTGCTTAGTTTTGGGTTCAATCTTGCGTGATTTCACCTAGTGACAAAGTAGGGGTAGCGAGATGCGTATTGTATTGTTGCCATCAAGGATAAAAATATGGGTTTTCATCATATTGCTTGAGTTTATCCCTCTACATCATGTCATCTTACTTAAGGCGTTACTCCATTCTTTATGAACTTAATACTCTAGATGCATTCTGGATAGCGGTCGATGTGTGGAGTAATAGTAGTAGATGCAGGTAGGAGTCAGTCTCCTTGACACAGACTTGCTTGTACGTCCTACTGGATTGATACCTTGGTTCTCTAACTGAGGAAATACTTATCTATACTTTTCTGCATCACCCTATCCTCTTTAACGGAAAACCAACGCAAGCTCAAGAAGTTGGAGGAAGAGTTTATGGTGCCGTCGATGAGGAGGTCTACATAAAGCCTACCAAGTACCTATCATAAGCACTCATCTCTTGCGTTACATTATTTGCCATTTGGCTCTGATTTTCCTCTCCCCCACTTCTAAAACGATTTTCATAAAAATACAAAAAGATTTGCTTTTTTATTCGCCCCTCTTTCATTCGTCTTTTCGTTTGCCTTTTGTTTTCTAGTTTGCTAGCTCGGTTTGTTGCCACCATGTCTTAATATGAGGAGGTTTTTATCGAAAAAGATAGTTGTAATATTCAGGAAAATTTGATGACTTTGCTAATAACGATCCTCATGAAGAACCTACTATCATGCATACTAAAAAATTCCGCATAAGTAGCGGTAATATTATTGGGAAAGGTGTTATTCAAGATTTCTTTACTTGTGCTGGCATGCTACCAATGCTAGGAGGATCTATTCTTCATAAAACTAATAGTCTTGCGGCTGCTATAACTTTGCTCATAATTGAACTTGAAATACAATTTGTTCATATGCATCCTTGCATACAAAGTATTTTCCTAGAGTTCTCCAATACTCAGCATTCTCACTTTAAGCGAGCTGCCACGCCCGCGTCGCACCTCCCTGGCCCGCGCGCCCGCCGCCCATCGCCGGTTCCGCCGCTGTCCGCCCGCGTCTTCGCCTCCTGCGCTCCGGCCGCCGCCGCCCGACGCGCACTGCCCCTCGCGCCGCAGCGCCTGCTCCGCCGCCGCTCGCTGCACCGCCGCCCCGCCGCTGTCCGCCTTCGCGGGCTCCGCCGCGGTCGGGATTCGCCGGATCTCGCGCCGACGACCGTCCTCGCGCCTCCTCCGGCGCTCCCCGAGCTCCGACCTCCTCCCCCGCAGATCCTGCCGTCTTCCCCATCAGCTCCGACAAGCAATCTCCGGCGAACCTCGTAAACCGCGCCGGAACCCTAGATCTGAGGGTATAAAATTTCACTAAGTCTCCAGGATTCTCACATTTTGTTGCATGTTCATCGCATCGTAACTTGCTGCATACTGCTCCGTTTCTTGCGTGTAATATGTCAAATTGTTCGTCTCGATGAGTAAATCATTTAATCTCATTGTATAATTTTTATTTGAGCTCATCTTGATGCCCGAAATGCTGTTAGAATAGGGCTATGTGATGTTAGTAGTAGATTCTTATCAGAACTTGCACTTTTGTCATTTTTGCCATGGTTGATGCGTGCATCCTATGAACTTGAGTCCTACATATGTTTTGTAATATGCCATGCCATCTTTACAGGGGTGTATGCCATGTATTTTTGTGATCTCTGTGGTGACTAGCACAAGCATGCAAACTAGGGATCATATTGTTGCTGAGTTCAGGGACTTAGTAATTTCACTAAGTCATGTCCTGCTGTTATTTTTATCCCATGTGTAATCGTTGTTACGTAGAGATCTATGCCTATTTTGAGCATGATCAGTAAGGGTGTTTTGAACATATGGATTTGCTCTATCCATACATACCTTTGTTTGTAATTATGGAGTGCCATAGCTTGAGTCAATCAAGCTCTACTTTTGCTATAAAATGTTACTGGCAGATTGTTTACATGTTATTCGATTTTGCCAAGCTTGTTGTAGTTGATCCTTGCATGCTATGATGTTGTTCTTGCCATGATTAGCTTCTATGCCATGTATTCTTGGTGGATGTATGCTTAGTTTATCATGAAATGCTCTTTAGTGAGTGCATCGAGCTCGTAAACATGCCTACTTGTTATCTGTTTTTGACATGTCCAGTTTTCTGCCAAGTCTGAAAACTGTAACGTAACTTGCCTATTTGACATGGGTGTTATTTTATTTTCTGATCCTTTTTGGCTCATGGTCAGTAAGGGACTTTTATTCTATGCTTTGAGTAGATTCATTCCATGCTATATTTTGCTATGTCCTGTTACTGTAGCAGGTTGTTTCCTTGCTCTAAACATGTCATCCTGATGTTAATTTCTGGCATGATAGTATTTTCACTAAGTCTGTGAACCTGTTATCTTTTGCACTTTTGCAATGCTTGTTTGAACCTGTTATGTTGTGATTTAGCTGTGGCTCAGTGTTCATCTTTTGTCGAGCATCTTGAGTAGATCACTGCCATATGCTTTGCTGATATGTTTGGGTGCAGTAGCTTAATTTCTTGTCATTCTTGTTTTGCTTGTCATTTGCAAACCGTGCATCCGATTCCGATGATCTTTATATCGATTTCAACCGAAATCACCTCACCTTTCCAGTGGCATACTTGGTTTGCCAAGATTATGCCTTTTTCATCTTTTTCCTTCTGGAGCACGCATATGCATTGCATACCACATCTCGCATATCATGCCATGTTTTGCATCATGTTGCTTCGCATTGCATCGTGATTGATGTTTGTCCCCTTTGCTTGTGTTCTTGCCTTGGGTAGAGCCGTGAGACGAGTACGTGAATGAGGAACCTATTGAGAACACTTACGAGGATCAAGCTTTCGACAACTCTGAGAACCTTGCAGGCAAAATGACCATACCCTCGAAATCACTTCTATCTTTGCTTGCTAGTTGCTCGCTCTTTTGCTATGCCTATGCTGCGATACCTACCACTTTCTTATCATGCCTTCCATATTGTTAAACCAAGCCTCTAACCCACCTTGTCCTAGCAAACCGTTGTTTGGCTATGTTACCGCTTTGCTCAGCCCCTCTTATAGCGTTGTTAGTTGCAGGTGAAGATGAAGTTTGTTCCTTCTTGGAACATGGAGATGTTGTTCCTTGTTGGAACATGTTTACTTGTTGGGATATCACAATATCTCTTATATTATTAACGCATCTATATACTTGGTAAAGGGTGGAAGGCTCGGCCTTATGCCTGGTGTTTTGTTCCACTCTTGCCGCCCTAGTTTTCGTCATATCGGTATTATGTTCCCGGATTTTTGCGTCCCTAACGCGGTCGGGTGATTTATGGGGCCCCCTTGACAGTTCGCTTTGAATAAGATTCCTCCAGCAAGGCCCAACATTGGTTTTACCATTTGCCTCACCTATGCCCTTTTATTTCCCTTGGGTTTCCGGAGCCCGAGGGTCATCTTTATTTTAGCCCCCCGGGCCAGTTCTCCTTCGAGTGCTGGTCCAAACCGAGCGATGTCCGGCGCCCCCTGGGCAATCAGGGTCTATGCCAACCCGACGTCTGGCTCATCCGGTGTGCCCTGAGAACGAGATATGTGCAGTTCCTATCGGGATTTGTCGGCACATCCGGGCGGCTTTGTTGGTCTTGTTTTATTACTGTCGAAATGTCTTGTAGCCGGGATTCCGAGACTGATCGGGTCTTCCCAGGGAGAAGGAATATCCTTCGTTGATCGCGAGAGCTTATAATGGGCTAAGTTGGGACACCCCTGCAGGGTTTGAACTTTCGAAAGCCGTGCCCACGGTTATGTGGCAGATGGGAATTTGTTAATGTCCGGTTGTAGAAAACCCGAAGTTGATCTTAATTAAAATACATCAACCGCGTGTGTAGCCGTGATGGTCTCTTCTCGGCGGAGTCCGGGAAGTGAACACGGTGTTGGAGTTATGCTTGACGTAGGTTGTTCTAGGATCTCTTCTTGATCATAGTTCATCGAGCGTGCTTTTGCCTTCTCTTCTCGCTCTCTTTTGCGTATGTTAGCCACCATATATGCTAGTCGCTTGCTGCAGCTCCACCTCATACCTTTTACCCTACCTATAAGCTCAAATAGTCTTGATCTCGCGGGTGTGAAATTGCTGAGTCCCCGTGACTCACAGATACTTCCATAACCAGTTTGTAGGTGCCGATGAAACCGTGCAGGTGTCGCACCCGAGCTCAAGGAGGAGCTCGATGAAGATCTTGTTCATTGTGTTGTTTCGTTTCAGTTGATCAGTAGTGGAGCCCAGTTGGGACGATCGGGGATCTATGTAGCATTTGGGGTAGTCTTCTTTTATTTTGGTTCCGTAGTCGGACCTTGATTGTATCTGTATGATGTAATGCTTTACTCATGTATTGTGTGAAGTGGCGATTGTAAGCCAACTATGTATCTCTTTCCCTTATGTATCACATGGGTTGTGTGAAGATTACCTCACTTGTGACATTGCTTTCAATGCGGTTATGCCTCTAAGTCATGCTTCGACACGTGGGAGATATAGCCGCATCGAGGGCGTTACATATATTTTTATTCACCACATGATATATGTTTTTCTTGGAGAGTCTTGTAGATATGAGTCTTTGCTTTTTAGTTTTCCACAATCATCCTTGCTGTACACACCTTTTCAGAGGGACACACATGAATCGTGAATTTATTAGAATACTCTATGTGCTTCACTTATATCTTTTGAGCTAGGCAATTTTGCTCTAGTACTTCACTTATATCTTTTTAGAGCATGGCGGTGGTTTTATTTTATATAAATTGTTGAACCCTCTTGCTTCCCTTATATTATTTTGAGAGTCTCACTAAACAACATGGTAATATGCTTTGGTTATGAATTTAGTCCTAATATCATGGGCATCCAAGAGGGATACAATAAAAACTTTCATATAAAGTGCATTGAATACTATGAGAAGTTTGATTCGTTATGATTGTTTTTAGATATAAAGATGGTAATATTAGAGTCATGCTAGTGAGTAATTTTGGATTGGTAGAAATACTTGTGTTAAATTTTGTGATTCCCGTAGCATGCACGTATGGTGAACCGTTATGTGATGAAATCGGAGCATGATTTATTTATTGATTGTCTTCCTTATGAGTGGCGGTCGGGGACGAGCGATGGTCTTTTCCTACCAATCTACCCCCTAGGAGCATGCGTCTATTACTTTGTTTCAATAACTAATAAATTTTTACAATAAGTATGTGAGTTCTTTATGACTAATAGTGGGTCCATGGATTATACGCACTCTCACCCTTCCACCATTGCTAGCCTCTCTAGTACCGCGCAACTTTTGTCGGTGCATTAAACCCACCATCACCTTCCTCAAAACAGCCACCATACCTACCTATTATGGCATTTCCGTAGCCATTCTGAGATATATTGCCATGCAACTTCCACCGTTTCGTTTATTATGACATGCTTCATCATTGTCATATTGCTTTGGATGATCATGTAGTTGACATCGTATTTATGGCAAAGCCACCATTCATATGTTCTTTATACATGTCATTCTTGAGTCATTGCACATCCCGGTATGTCGGGGGATATCGGCCTCCACGAGCACCTATGGGGATGGAGCCCCTTGTCGGTTCGGCGGGGGCGGAGGATGCACAAAGAGCAGATCGAGGCGACACACACACACACAACGATTTTACCCAGCTTCGGGCCGCACGGATGCGTAAAACCCTACTGCTGCATGTCTGGTTGATTGGGGTTCTTGCTCTGGGGCGCAAGAAGCTACAGTAAGTTGGAGCTGGACGTAGACGAGGGTCTACTGGGTCCAATCCTCTTCTAGGGTTCTGGATCTCTTCCAGTCTCTCCTCCCTTTTGGCCCTCTCCTCTCCCCCCTACGTGCGCATGGGCCTCCTTTTATATGCTAAGGGGTTTCCCACAGGTAGCGATGTAGGTGAGGGTAAAAATGGCAAGGGGCTGTGATAACAGTGGCGGCACAGTGCTATCGCACCTAACCCTGACGACGGGAGACAAAGGCATTAAATGCCCGTCTGGATCGCCTGAACAGTGCCGAGGCGGACCGTTAGGAGCGCCTCCGCTTGCCACGGGGGCGACTCTGCCAACGTCGCATGCCACCGTGTGTCTCAGGTTGCGCGGCGTCCCGCCACGTGCCTCCGGGAGAGCCCCAGAGCGACGCGTGGGCGGGTGAGCTAGAGCGCAGGCCTCATGTGGTGGTTTGCCGCGGCAAGTGGCTTGCCGCGGTAGTTGCCTTGCCGCACCTGGGAGCTTGCCGCTCGCCAGGCTTTGCCGGGGCGCGCGGAGCGCCGCGGCGGGCTTCTCTTGGTGTGCCCTGGCTTGGCCGTCCCGGCGAGCTCCTCCCGCCGGGGCCTTGGTGCTTCGGCTTAGTCGTCCCGGCAAGCTCCTCTTGCCGGGGCCTTGTCGCCTTGGCCCGGCAAGCTCCTCTTGCCGGGGCTTGGTCTTCTAGGCTCGATCACTTGGCCTTCGTCCGGCCCAAAAAGGGCCATGGAGACTCTTGTCGCTCCCCTGGCAGGCCTTGCCACGGGAGGCTACTACTGCCCGTGCACAAGTTCGGGGAACTAAGGTACCCCTACTTTAGTACACCGACAGGAGCCCCCGGGTTTGGGCCATACACGGTGCCGAGCGTTGTTGGGCCAGGCCCTAACAGTGCACGGGCACGCGTGGCCTGGGTTGCGCTGCTCCTTAACTCCATGCTCGTCGCGCCCTCCCCAAGTGGCGTGTGCTTATCGCGGCGTCGTGGGGGGGGGGGGGGGGCGAGGCGTGCGTGACGTGGGCGGCGTGCGCGGGACCGAGGCCCGCAGGCATGCGTCACGTCGGGCACGACTCCTTTATCTGGGAAGGCGGAGCGTCCGCCCCCGCTCCTTCCCCCCTTTATAAGCGGAGGGGAACAGGGGCAGCTTGCCATTCCGCCGATTGCTGTTCCTCGAAAATCTCCGCCACCTCCTCCTTGCTAGAGAAAGCAGCGATTCGCCCTCGCAGCCCCCGGTGCCGCCAACGCCGACAACTCCCCCTCCCCGTTCCTGCCATGGCCCCGAAGAGCGACAAGGCGAAGGGGAAGGCCGTGAAATCGGCCAAGGCGCTGCGGCTGGAAGCGCTTCGGAAGGAGACGGCGACGTTCCCCCCTCAGCTTGATGCGCTGAGGCTGAAGAACGAATACCACCTCTTCTGGTCGACGGCGACGCGAGCGCATCCGCGCACGCGAGTTCTTCCCGCCATCGCCCAGAAGCTGTACCCGACCGGGTACCCTTTCTTCGCCGTGTTCTTCCTCTGTGGGCTCTGCCCGCCTTTTTCTGAGTTCTTCTGCGACATCATGCACACCTACAACCTCCACCTCCTTGACTTCACCCCCAACGCCGTTCTGACAATGGCGGTTTTCGCACACCTTTGCGAGAACTTTGTCGGAGTCCGCCCCAACGTAGCCCTCTTCCGGCACTTCTTTACTCCCCGGGTGGAGAAAGGAGAGCCGCTGTCCGGCGGAGTCGCTTGGATCTCCAGGACCGGCAAGAAAGAGGCCTACCTGGAGGGGGAACTCCGTGGCAGATGGGAGGAGTGGAGGGCCGAGTGGTGCCTGATCGTCGAGGAGAATCCACCGCCGTTCACCGCCGTGCGACGAACTCCAGTGGTGCGCGGCCGCGACTGGAGCGACCTGGCCCCGGACGACGCCAAGCTGAAGATTGCCGCCACCCGCATCCTGCGCCTCAGGTTTGCCGGGCTCACCTTCGGCGTCGTCGGCACGGATTTCCTTTGCCGGCGTATCGCCCCCTGCAGGAGAGGGGGAAACCGGCTTGGGAATTCCAAAACGCGGCGGACATCATGAGGCTGCGCCCGGGCCTTAACTACAACTTCACCATTCTGGAGCTCGACGGAGTGTTGAAGGAGCTGTTCAAGCACGACTCCGAGCACCCAGAATGGTTCAGGTTGCCGCCGGGTGTCGTCCCCCTGTGCAACAACTCGGCGCTCAGCCGCATCCTTGCGATGATGCCGCTGTGCGACTCGCACGGGATCGACGCGACCTGGCAGGAGCCGGCGGACGACGTCGTGCAGGCCTTCTTCGACAACTTGGAGGAGGTGCCGGTCGACCCCGACGAGAAGAGGGGCCTCACGCGGGACACCACCCCCGAGGAGCTGGCCTACATCGCCTCCAGGATGGAGGAGGCGGCGGCCGCCGCGGCCGCGGGCGAGTCTGGCTTCACCCTGGCCGAGGCAGACGTGGCGGAGGCGGAGAGCCTCGCCGACCAGATGGAGCTCGCCGGCGCGGAGGAACCAGCCGGGCATGGTGGTGCGGGCGAGCCTGCCCAGGACGCGGGTGGCTAGCCGGAGGCGGACGTGCCCTCCTCGTAGCTCCCGGGCAGCTCGTCGTAGGCGGAGCCCCCTGCCCAGCCGAGGAGGCGTCTCCGCAGGGACGGAGAGGTGGTGCGGCAGACCGACCAGCAACCGTAGCCCCGGGTGACGCGCGCCTGTGAAGCAGCGGGAGCGGGGTCCTCACGGGCCACGGCTTCTGCTCCTGCCGCTCCTCGTTCCGCGGCGGCAACGGGGGCGGGGTCGTCCACCGCCCCCGCCAAGCGGTCCCGGGAACCCACTCCCCTGTCTCCTCGCGCCTGGAGCAAGCCGGTTTTTGATTATTCCTCGCTCAGCTCCGACGACGAAGAGGAGGACGGAGAGTAAGTTCCTGGTAGAGCTTGTATCTTCTTGATTTCTGTTGCTTCGTCTTGTGTTGCAGCCCATTCATCCCCCCCCGAAACCGTTCCCTTTTCAGGACGCTTGCCCAGAGGAGGGCGAAGAGGGACAAGATCCCGCTGGTCGTCCTTGAGGGCGAATCTCCTCCGGCAACTGGGGAGGTGCCGGAGATGACCTTGCCGGACCTGGCAGCGGGCCCGCAGGGCAGCCCACAGCGCAGCCCCCAAGGTGAGGGCACGGCTAGCTCTTGCCGTTTGGCGCGCGCGAGAGCTTCCCTTCTCTTCGCTAACATGTGGCTGTTGTTGTTGTCGTTGGGTAGGAGCAGAGCAGCCCCAGCAGGCGACCCCGGGGGGCACTCCTGCCGCGCCGTCCGCTTCGACCACCCCTCCTAGGGAGAAATCTCCGGCAAGGGAGGAGCCCCCGGCAGGGGAGACCTCCCCGGCAAGGGAGGAGCCCCCGGCAAGGAAGACCTCTCCGGCAAGGGAGGGATCTCCGGCGAGGGACGCGGCCAGCGATCCCCCGGCAGCGGAGGCCGCGGCCACGGACCCTGCCACCGGTAAGCCCCCCTGCACGGAAAACTTCCCCTGGCTATCTTTCCTTATGAGCTTCTTTGTCGGCTATTCAGCTGACTCTTCTCCCCTCTTCCGGCCATCAGACCCGCCCACCATGGACCCGATGGAGACCGAGGTCGTCGTCGAGCAGGGCGCGCGTGGTGACGCCGACGACGTCATCGTCATCGAGGAGGCGGAAGGCACGGACGACCCCGCAGGCGGCGGGGAGGCTGAAGCCGCCCAAGGCGCCGCGGCAGCAGGCGGCGAGGGGACCGGCGACCGTGCCGACGGCCCCGGGGAGGCCGAGGCGTCCAGTACTCCGCAGTCCGGCGATCCCGCTGCTGCTACCACGTCGGGCCCTGAGGATCCCCCGGCAGGCGCCTACCTGCAGGCCGGCGATGGCGTCTTCATCAGGCTCCCCTGGGAGCCTAGCTCCAGGACGCCAGTCGAGGGGGAGGCCTTGGACGGAGAAGTGCTCGCCTCTGTCGGGCTGACAGTGGTCGACGCGCCAAGCACCGGTAGCGGCGAGCCCGAGGAGGAGCGGCTGCTCCGGAAGCTTGTGTCGCTCTACCGCGCCCGGCAGGCCAAGGTGGAGTGCCAGGAGGCACTCGTCGCGAAGGCCGGCGCAGACATGGAGAAGCGTGCCGGGGAGCTCAACCAGGAGGCCCTCCGGTCCTTGGCGGAGGAGCGGTGGCTGCTCGATGAGGCGCGGACAGCCTTCCTCCTCGAGAAGGCAGAGGCTGAAGAGAAGCAGAGGCTTGCCGCTGCGGGGCTATCTGTGCGGGAAAGCGAACTGGTGCAGCAGAGGGTCAGCCTAGCCAGGCACGAGGAGGAGGTTGCCGCGCGCGAGCAGGCGCTTGGAGGGGACCTGCAGAAAGCGCAGGATGCCGCCGCGGCCGCCGAGGTCGCCAAGGGGGAGCTGGAGGCGAGGGTGGCGCAGCTCATCAGCGACCTCAAGGCGAGCGGAGAGGAGCTTGCCGCGCTCAAACTAGAGCGCGAGAAGGGCGCTCACTCCCTTGGCGAGCTGCAGGGCCGCTTCGCCGAGAAGATCCAGGAGCTCGACGCCGCCAAGGACTCCAAGGCTGTCCTCGAGCTGAAGCTGGACACCCTGGCCAAGGCGCTGGAGAGCGCCAAGGAGCAGGAAGCGACCTTGCGGAAGGAGGTTGCTGGCAACGAGGAGCTGTTGAGGAGCGCCGCCGTTACCCAGAACGCCTTCCGAGAGACGGTGGAGCGGTGGACGGAAATCCTCGTCGACATCGCCTCCACCATCGACCAGGAGCTGAAGCTGCTGGGGATGGAGGGCCACGAGTACCCCTCCGGCGAGGACGTCCCGCCGAGCGCCAAGCTCACTTCCTTCTTCAAGGGCTTGGTGGGGGTGCTCCGGCACCTCCGGGAATCGATCCCAGAACAGCTGGCCGAGGAGACGCGGGAAGCCGTCTCCGGGGCCCTCAAGAGGGTGTTGGTGAAGATCGTCTTCCGCAACCCCACCATCAGGCTCACCAACGTCCTCAGGCACTTGCCGGAAGATGCTGACCTGACGGAGATCAGGGCCCTCGTCACCCCCATCGTGGAAAGGGTGGCGGGGATCAGGCGGGTCGAGGGCGACCGCGCGGATTAGGCCGCCCACCTCTTTATTTTCTTCTCTTGTCGCTGCTGAGCATGCCATAGAAACAGCTGATTAGGGCAGCGGCAAGTCATTTTGTAATATAACTTTTATCTTCGGCAGTTCATTGCGCTGTTATCTCCCTCGTTCGACTTTATGCTTCGTACGTTCGCGCCCTACGCTCCCAGGAACTTGTCGGCGAAAGTCTCCGCCTTGCCACGGGTGCCGAGTGCGGGACATCAGCAACCCGCTGACGGGGCTTCCACCGGCAAGAAACCTTGCTGCGGCTGGCGCAACTCACTTAAATGTTGAGCAGGCTCGGGGCGAGGTAGGCGTGGCGACTGCAGTCGCGGCACGCTCAAGCTGCCGAGCGAGCTCGAAACAAGTAAGGACGCTACTCGGGATGTAGCACACTTAAGTCATTGAGCGGGGCTCGAAACTAAATAAGGGCGCAACCAGCCACGAGCCGGCCCCTCCGCCCACAGGTTTCCCATACGAAGCTCGGTCGTTCGAGGAAGATAATTTAAGAATAAAAAAGGAGCTTAATCGCTCAAACTTTGGCGACTTAGCTTCTCTGTCGTTTGCCGTCCGGCAAGGCGCAGCTCCCTTGGGTGACGCCCAGCCCAGGCTCGGGGCCTGACGGCCTGCCATCGCTTGCCGGAGTCGAGTGCTGCACAATCGTGTCGAATGATGCATGCGCCAAGCAGAGAGGCGCGAAATCGACAAGATGCGCTGGGCACACAAGCTATGCTCGGGATCTGCGCCCGTCTCTGTGCCAAGGATTACATGCAACTGCGGCAAGACTTGGATAGAGAGGATGGCCGACGGAACGGGTTCCGACCGCCGCGCTGGCATGGTTCCTCCCACGGTCGGCGTCGACTCGTTTGGATCTTGGCGGCCTGGGCTCACCGAAGAACGAGGTCGCCTTTCCCGCAACTTCCGGCGCTAACTTCTGCGGCTACGGGAGCGGCGCAGAGTTTGCTAGAAGCGAGAAACTCGCTCAGCGGCCGGAAGGCGGTCCTCCTCAAGGAGCAGTTGCTCTTGGCCGGACTCTGCGTGAGTGGGTACTCGAGGAGGGCCGTGCGCGAGTTCGTGAGGAGGAATGCCTCCGCTCAGCGGATCGGAACGGAAAGGTCCCTGGCCATACCTGAGCTTACCTGTGGTCGCCGAATTTGGTTCACACAACCTCGACGCACCCCTACCTGGCGCGCCAAAGATGTCGGGGGATATCGGCCTCCACGAGCACCTATGGGGACGGAGCCCCTTGTCGGTTCGGCGGGGGCGGAGGATGCACAAAGAGCAGATCGAGGCGACACACACACACAACGATTTTACCCAGCTTCGGGCCCCACAGATGCTTAAAACCCTACTGCTGCATGTCTGGTTGATTGGGGTTCTTGCTCTGGGGCGCAAGAAGCTACAGTAAGTTGGAGCTGGACGTAGATGAGGGTCTACTGGGTCCGATCCTCTTCTAGGGTTCTGGATCTCTTCCGGTCTCTCCTCCCTTTTGGCCCTCTCCTCTCCCCCCTACGTGCGCATGGGCCTCCTTTTATATGCTAAGGGGTTTCCCATAGGTAGCGATGTAGGTGAGGGTAAAAATGGCAAGGGGCTGTGCAAACAGTGGCCGCACAGTGCTATCGCACCTAACGCTGACGGCGGGAGACAAAGGCATTAAATGCCCGTCTGGATCGCCTGAACAGTGCCGAGGCAGACCATTAGGAGCGCCTCCGCTTGCCACGGGGGCGACTCTGCCAACGTCGCATGCCACCGCGCGTCTCAGGTTGCGCGGCGTCCCGCCACGTGCCTCCGGGGGAGCCCCAGAGCGACGCGTGGGCGGGTGAGCTGGAGTGCAGGCCTGATGTGGTGGTTTGCCGCGGCAAGTGGCTTGCCGCGGTAATTGCCTTGCCGCACCTGGGAGCTTGCCGCTCGCCAGGCTTTGCCGGGGCGTGCGGAGCGCCGCGGCGGGCTTCTCTTGGTGTGCCCTGGCTTGGCCGTCCCGGCGAGCTCCTCCCGCCGGGGCCTTGGTGCTTCGACTTAGTCGTCCCGGCAAGCTCCTCTTGCCGGAGCCTTGTCGCCTTGGCCCGGCAAGCTCCTCTTGCCGGACCTCGCCTGCTTGGCCCGGCAAGCTCCTCTTGCCAGGGCTTGGTCTTCTAGGCTCGATCACTTGGCCTTCGTTCGGCCCAAAAAGGGCCGTGGAGACTCTTGTCGCTCCCCTGGCAGGCCTTGCCGCGGGAGGCTACTACTGCCCGTGCACAAGTTCGGGGAACTAAGGTACCCCTACTTTAGTACACCGACACGGTACACCGCCGGAGGCATTCATATAGAGTCATATATTTGTTCTAGTATCGAGTTGTAATTCTTGAGTTGTAAGTAAATAAAAGTGTGATGATCATCATTATTAGAGCACTGTCCCATGTGAGGAAAGGATGATGGAAGCTATGATTCCCTCACAAGTTGGGATGAGTCTCCGGACTTTACAAAAAAATTAAAAGAGGCCAAAGAAGCCCACAAAAAATAAAATAGGCCAAAGAAGCCCACCAAAAAAATGAGTGAAAAGAGAAAAGAGAGAAGGGATAATGTTACTATCCTTTTTCCACACTTGTGCTTCAAAGTAGCACCGTGATCTTCATGATAGTGAGTTTCCTATTTTATCACTTTCATATACTAGTGGGAAAATTTCATTATAGAACTTGGCTTGTATATTCCAATGATGGGATTCCTCAAATTTCCCTAGGTCTTCCTGAGCAAGCGAGTTGGATGCACACCCACTTAGTTTCTTTTTGAGCTTTCATACACTTATAGCTCTAGTGCATCTGTTGCATGGAAATCACTACTCACTCACATTCATATATATTGATTGGCATCTCCATAGCCTGTTGATACGCCTAGTTGACGTGAGACTATCTCCTTCTATTTATCTTCTCCACAACCACCATATTCTATTCCACCTATAGTGCTATATCCATTGCTCACGCTCATGTTCTGCGTGAAAGTTGAAAAAGTTTGAGAACATCAAAAGTATGAAACAATTGCTTGGCTTGTCATCGGGGTTGTGCATGATTTAATCTTTGTGTGATGAATATGGAGCATAGCCAGACTATATGATTTTGTAGGGATAACTTTCTTTGGTCACGTTATTTCGAGAAGACATGATTGGTTTGTCAGTATTCTTGAAGTATTATAATTCTTATGTCAATATTAAACTTTTGTTTGATTCTTATGGATCTGAGTATTCATGCCACAATAAAGAAAATTACATGGATAAATATGTTAGGTAGCATTCCACATCAAAAATTCTGTTTTTATCATTTACCTACTTGAGGACGAGCAGGAATTAAGCTTGGGGATGCTCGATACGCCTCCAACGTATCTATAATTTTTGATTGTTCCATGCTATTATATCATTTGTTTTAGATGTTTATATGCATTAATATGCTATTTTATATTATTTTTTGGACTAACCTATTAACCTAGAGCCCAGTACCAGTTTCTGTTTTTTCCTTGTTTTTGAGTCTCACAGAAAAGGAATATCAAACGGAATAAAACTTTCACGATGATTTTTCTTGGACCAGAAGACACACGTAGGAATTGGAGTCCAAGTCAGAAGACCCACGAGGCGGCAACAAGCCGTAGGGGCACGCCTTGGGGGGGCGCCCCCTGGCTTGTGGCCCCCTCGGGAGTCCACCGACCTCCTTCTTCGTCCTATAAATTGAAATATATTCCCAAACCATCAAACCAAGCCACGAAAATACTTTTCCGCTGCCTCAACCTTCTGTTCCCTTGAGATCCCATCTTGGGACCTTTTCCGGTGATCTGTCGGAGGGGGATTGGATCACGGAGGGCATCTACATAAAACCTATTGCCCTTCCGATGAAGCGTGAGTAGTTTACCTCAGACCTACGGGTCCATAGCTAGTAGCTGGATGGCTTCTTCTCTCTCTCTCTCTCTCTCTCTCTCTCTCTCTCTCTCTCTCTCTCTCTCTCTCTCTCTCTCTCTTTTCTTCAATACCATGTTCTCCTCGATGTTCTTGGAGATCTACTCGATGTAATCTTCTTTTGCGGCGTGTTTGTCGAGATCCGATGAATTGTGGATATATGATTAGATTATCTATGAATACTATTTGAATCTTCTCTAAATTCTTATATGCATGATTTGATATATTTGTATTTCTCTTAGAATAATTGGTTTGGTTTGGCGAACTAGATTGGTATTTCTTGCAATGGGAGAGGTGCTTAGTTTTGGGTTCAACCTTGCGTGATTTCACCCAGTGACAAAGTAGGGGTAGCGAGACATGTATTGTATTGTTGCCATCAAGGATAAAAATATGGGGTTTTCATCATATTGCTTGAGTTTATCCCTCTACATCATGTCATCTTACTTAAGGCGTTACTCCGTTCTTTTTGAACTTAATACGCTAGATTCATTCTGGATAGCGGTCGATGTGTGGATTAATAGTAGTAGATGCAGGCAGGAGTCGGTCTCCTTGACACAGACGTGATGCCTATATACATAGTAATTGCCTTAGATATCGTCATAACTTTGCGCTTTTCTATCAATTGCTCGATAGTAATTTGTTCACCCACAGTATTTTTTGCCTTCAAGAGAGAAGCCTCTAGTGAAACCTATTGCCCCCGGGTCTATTTTCCACGGTATATTTTCAGATCTATAAACCAAAAATACCAAAAATATCTTGCTGCAGTTTATTTACTTTTATTTTTTTTACGTTTTAGCAATCTTTTATACATATATCTATCAGATCTCACCTTTGTAATTGACCGTGAAGGGATTGGCAACCCCTTTATCGCGTTGGGTGCAAGTGTTTGATTGTTTGTGCAGGTGCATAGATTGGACACTTGGTTGTACCTCCTACTACGAAAAGGTGAAGCAGGATGCCCTGGTCGAACTCGCCTCGACCATCATCGACCCCTACTACGAAAAGATGAAGCAGGATGCCCAGAGAACAAGTCCCCTATCCTGGCACATGGCCTGGATGCGGCAACTAGATGAACCTCACCTCAGGTTCGCGGCCAAGAGCATGTACACATGCTATGAGATGCACAGGCCGATCGTTGACATGAGGAAGTGTCTCGTTAACCAAATCGACGAGCCCGGATTGAGCCACAAGGAGAGTAAGCGTCACAAGAAGTAGATGATGATCAGATGGTCGTTTATGCTAGTTAATCATGCTTGTAATATATAGTTTACTTTATTGGTGTGTGGAAATGGCATGTGTGTAGTAGCCACCTATGTAATTATGCATGTAGTAGTTTACTTTGGTGTGTGCAAATGCCATGGTTGTAGTAGCCACCTATGTAAGTGGATGTTTAGTTTGGTTATGCAACCATGTCCTTATAAGTGTGTGTGTGTGTATATATATATGTGTTGTTGTTGTTCTGTATGCAATCCCACCGCACAACACACACGTCTTATTAGCATCAACTGTCTGTGTTATTATTGGTCTTCACACACATTTCTTATTACAGACCTGTTTGCCGCGTATCACACACATCTTGTTATATTGAACCGTTTCTGTTCTCTTGTCTCAACGCAAACAGTTCATCCGAGTGAACCGCATGCCGTATATCACACACACCTTGATCTGGCTGACCGTTTCTTTTGTGTTGCCTAATCACAAACAGTTCATTCGAGTGAACCGTATGCTGTATATCGCACACACCTCCATCTGGCTGCCTATTTCTTTTGTTCCTCCTCATCGCAAACAGTTAATTGAGCTGAACCGTATGCCCTGGATCGCACACGCAACTAAAATCTGAACCGTGTTTGATGAATCCTCCATGGCAAACGTTTTGCACCTTTTTTGATGGTTTTTTACACCACTATTTGTGATTATGGCATCGCACACAGTTTCGTCGAAGGGTCTCTGATCGTAGTGTCGCGTTAGTAGCATCCTACAGTAGGGACTAACCCTATTGTCTTCATCACTAAAATATAATTGGAGAAACAATGCACTTTTATTTCTTCTCCCAGAGTTCATGGAAATAAGATGACTGTAATTTTTCTTTCAGCCTCAGAGCATCTACAGCCAAACCCCCCATACCCGCCCCAATCGCCCGGATGGGCTATCTAGACACAAAAAGGCTACCATACCGGCCTTCCCATATTCGGCCCAAATGGATGGACCGACCGACACTTCCCATATCTTGTTAGGAAACGTTGCATGGAAAGCAAAAATTTTACTACGCACACGCAAGATATATCCATGGAGATGCATAGCAATGAGAGGGGAGAGTGTGTCTACGTACCCTAGTAGACCGTAAGCGGAAGCGTTTAGTAACATGGTTGATGTAGTCGAACTTCTTCGCGATCCAACCGATCGAGTACCGAACGTACGGCACCTCTGCGTTCTGCACACGTTCAGCTCGGTGACGTCCACGCCTTCTTGATCCAGCAAGATGGCCAGGTAGTGGATGAGTTCTGACAACACGATGGCGTGGTGATGGTGATGGTGATGCTATCTCTGCAGGGCTTCGCCTACGCACTACAAAAATATGACCGAGGGTATAAACGGTGGAGGGGGGGGTGCCGCACACGGCTAAGAGATTGTCTTGGTTATGTGTGGCGCCCCCTCTTGTTGGAGATATGCCCTATAGGCAATCATATATGATGATATTTCCTATGTGTTTATGAATAAAGATAGTCCTTGGACATTATTAATGATGTATTTCAGCAAGTACGTGACTTCTTTGTGGGACTATGCATTGTATGATTACTGTCCTAAAAGGTCCCTATTCGAAAGGGTTGTGTGGACGCGCAACCGACTAGACTAGCATATGACAGAATCGATGGCTTGGTCTCACTAGCCATGGAGCATTGGATGCTAACCGGATAATATGGACTTGGAAGGATCTGGTCGGATTCGACATAGTCGGATACGAGTCGAGATAAGGTCCGAATCAAACATACCCAACTATGAGACGCAATGATATTTCATCTGTGAGTGTCTAGTACAACATACGTTCTATGTCCTAAGACCTGAGCTACACATGTACTCGGGATGGTGACAGACTTGCTTTGGGCCAACCAAACGCTACTCCATGACTGGGTAGTTACACAGGTAGGTTTCATGCTTGTCCAGACACATGCTGCGAGACATGGTCGAGCAAGATGGGATTTGCCCCTCCGATCAAGAGAGATATACTCTAGTCCCCTCGTGTGATCCGACCAGGTTAAGCATGGCCATGCGACAATGAGTATGAGATAATCTATTTTGTGGTCGGCATCACTGGAACAAGAAAGAGGTCGGGCTAGCATAAGGATGACAGACTCTCCTTGAGCCCGACAACATATATCGTGTGGCAAAAGGAATGGAAGTATGATGTACAGGTTCACCTAACCAGCTTCACAGTCTGCTTGGTGTTCGGCATGCCTTGCTAGGGGCCTCTACCAACAATGCAGTTCGGAGGTGATCCGAACTACGACCAAGCCGACTTGAACCTAAGGGGTCACGCGCTTATATAATGTGGTTAGAAGGGAAAACATAAATTGGACACATCATTACTTTTATAAGAGACCTGCGTTTTATACCCCACAGTAGGCATACTAACAAGTTCACACACAAATACAACAAAAAAGGTAAACATTCATATCAAACTCAGGTTCACAGGACACATTCATATTCATAGCCAACATTCACTATCAACAACTCAAAAGATTCATATATACACAAGCTCAGCATATCTATGCATCCAAATGATTGATAGATCACAGGACAATAGTCATACATAATTTACGAAAAGATTCAGATATACACATGTTCAGTATGTTTATGCATCCAAATTATTGAGATCACAACCAATATGATCCATGGACGAACTTTAATTACCTAGGGTACAGACTTGTAAATGGTGTTCAATCGGAGGTACTTCTTGCTAAAGTTAGTTCTTGTATGAGTAAACTTTCATGTACATAAGAGGCAGCATAGACAATCTAAACTTTGCTTGTAGGTTTATCCTCAAATAATGGCCTCGTGCCGAGGGAGGTTTGAGCAACTTGGCCACTACTTTCATCCAACTAGTTTACTGGCTCATCTTGGTCCTGTATCTCGCCAAAATTCTACATTGCAGACGAGAAAGGAGGCGGTTGAGAAAATGAACCACCCAAATTTTTTGTGCAGTTCAACTGAAATGGAGCATCCTTGGCATGCAGACTGATTAAGTGCCAGATGAATATACGCGTCAACCAACTTGTCTGGAATCTTTAGACTCCATGCCATATAGTTCGCTACCATATGTGCCGATAACCAAAAGGCACAAGTTGGGACCAAAGACTGGACTGCGTTTTTCTGGGCTATGCACCAAGCAATATTTTTGGCGTTCACTCTCCTAATACTTGGAGTTTGACAATTGGTTGACGCTGGTTGATACTTGAATGAATATAGGCACTTCTTGTCAACATCGATGCTTGTCTAAGTGAACTTTGGAGTACATAGCAGCAGCATAAGTACCTGTCCATCTGATCATTTTGTGCAGTTCTACTGAAATCACCCGATGTAATGATTTGCCTGCGAGTTCAGGCTCCAAATTACTCCTTTATGAAATCGGCAAAAAGTAGCACAATACCAAATTACCAATGCATATGACAGGCATAATAATCAGGATAAAGACCAGTACCAACCTATGTGAGGTAGCATACCAATTACTATTTCCTTTGACCGGAAGCCGAGATAAGCCAAGCAACTGACAGCAAAGGAAGAAAGCAAGCGGAGTTTAGCGACTGACAGGAAAGGACGGAAGCTGTCGAGGCAATGAAGCACCCAAAGTTTTTGTGCAGTTCCACCAAAATCGAGCATCCCTGTTGGCACATATATTGAGAGAGTGAGATTACTGTAATAGTGGGACTAGTTGATGAAACATACACTAACAAATAGAAGCACCCTCATTATCTTAGTGGGTAAACTTAGCAACATAGTATTCTTGCTTAAAGAGAGGTATTAGTTTATTTAGTCAGTGCCAATTAGCTCAACTCAACACTCAAAGCATTGCCATTTATCATAGGTTGCAAAACTTTAACGTGCAAAGATAAAGGAGTTTCTTATGATAGTAGCACGATACATATAGAGATGACAGCAAACTAATATGGCTGAAGGCCTTAGGCCCGTACCAACCTGAGAAAAAAAGCTTATTCATGTAGTCCCATAAGAGATGATAAAGCACTCACTGGAATCACACAATAGTATATATTTTTGTGCACTTCGAATGTATGGTTGAAATCACTCTTGTTTACCAGTGCTGAGATTATATCGAAAGATTATCAAGAACTTCCAGGAGAGTTAAAGCACTGGCTGGGATACAGTTCATTGTATTGTCTTGTGTAGTTCCACTAAAATGTATGATTGGCACAACATGATCCCTGTTTGCACAAGTAGGAACAAGGTGAAACCTTCATTAGCTTAGTGAGAAAGGATAGGAAGACATTAGCATATTACTCAAACAGTAGCATCAAATTCATGATGGACAATACGCAAAACATTGCCTCATTGAACCAATCGCAATAAATTGACATGCAAAACAATAGCACTATTTTGTCATGACACTAATAATATTCCCTCCCTGCTCCACCACATGATTCACCTCCATAGACAAACATACACACGTACATGATTCAACATAGGGTCCTACTAAAGATTTGTTTAACTCCAACAGGAAAATTAGGCAGTAGTAAATTAGTGGTATTTAAGTACTCCTAATTAATTAAGTGAGACAACAGAAGTGGAAGGGCTCCCTGGAGGATCGTCTCACATGTAAGGTAGTCGTTGCCGGAGCCCTTGAATGGCCTTGACTGAGGACTCTGGCTTCAGCAAGATAGCCTTGGCACTGTTTATTCTTCTTCTTCTTCCTCTTCATGCTCTGTTTCTCTTTCTCCTCACCAGTTGGTGAAACCAAGTACATGATTGGCCTTCTAATTCAGAATTGGTTTTGTCAGTGAGGGAGTACAAGTGTACTAGTAAAAAACAACATTATTTTCTCATGGTAGTAGGAAAATAGAGATGAACACATGCATTAAATATCATTCTTACCAAAAGGAAGGTTATCGCGCCAATATGGACGATGAGGATTGGAACACAAATCTCCCTTTGTGCAGTTCCACCAAAATGAACCAACTGTTCCATTCTGACATTCCAGTTAAACCAGCACAAAAGTCACTTCTTTTAAGAAGAGTTTTGTGCAGTGCACCAAAAGGTCACAACAACAACCAGGTGAATTGGATATCCCTGTTTGCACAAAAAGGCACAGAGGAAACAGCCAGAGTCTCAAACAATTATAGGCAAAAACATTTGGCTAAACTTGTCATGGCTTATAACAGTGGCATGGCTTCATTTTTACCAGGGACATTAGATTAAGAAGAGCTAAGGTTGCGTTCGTTTCACAGGTTTGGTGCAGGATTTTCGTAGGAACACAATTCCTACGGTATTCTTTCCCTTCCAACCGTTCGAAACACGGGAAAGGTGAATAGAGTTTCATAGGAAAGTTGGTCTGGTAGTACTGATTCCATAGGATTAGAAACATCCACGCGTTGCTCATTTTTGGGGCGGAAGCCCGAGGCAGGCGCTCGCTGCCATGCGTTAGACAGGTTGTTGAGTTATGTTGCCGGAATAAAAAATCAACCTATGTGTGGTACGTGAGGTGAGGACAAGAGTAGTCACTGTGCAGCTGAATAAACAAATAACGTCTCATACTGCCAAGCATGCTACTCTAAAAAAACAAACCTGTACATTTCGTAGTCCATTCGAACACATTCTCTTGAGAGTTTCCTTTGGTTCGCTGTTCCATAGTTTTATAACTACATTCCTTTCCTATTCCTCTATTTTCATCAAGATCTATGTTTTCTGCCCCTTCATTCCGAACAAAGCCTAAATATTTGGTATAAGGGCATGGGACAGTGGGTGCACCAGTAGTCCAGCACCATGTACGTAAACAGGGGCATAAAGTGGTGATTCATAGTTTGTTGCCCCGAGAAGCAAACTTCCAAGACACATATCTAGGTTGGTCCCAATTTTGTTCACTCTAGCCACCTACTCCTATGTGTGGATAGCAAATCTAGTCCTGGTCATACCACTGTGTACAACGTTACCCCTATATTTCCCTTTTCGACCAAGAGACCGGTTGGATGACCAGTCTATACTACTTTCACCCCCTTTCCTTCCTGTTTGTACCAAGTCCAATGTACATACTACATTCCCCCACTCCCACTTTATTTCTTGTTTGAACCAAGTACTCCCTCCGTCCGGAATTACTTGTCATCAAAATGGATGTGTCTAGAACTAAAATACATCTAGATACATCCATTTCAATGACAAGTATTTTCGGCCAGAGGGAGTACAAGATTTGACTCCATGAAGTAGCTTTACCTCTAACAATGGAAGAAAAAAATATGTGACGTTGGACCATCCGATCGAGAGGGGCTGAGAGGTACAAAATGATGCACATGGATCGACGTAGCGAGCTGGGGAAGTAGAGCTAAGGCGGTTTCGAACGAAGATATACCTGAAGGTCGTCGGGATGTGGATAGGTGGGCGGCGGGAGGCCAGATCCGCCCACAGGCAACGACGAAGGGATCGGAGGACCTCCGCGCCGGCGCTCGGCCAGAGATAACGGTGCGGCCAGCAGTGGGTCTCCTCCCTTGCTGGCGACGACGGCCTAAACGCTGCCCCTCCTCCCCTTCACCGGCGGAGGGGGATACGTCTGGATCTATAACTAGCGGTGAGGATAGAAAGCCAGTGTTTTTTGAAGGGAGAAAGATAGTGTTACTACCCCTATCTTGTTTAGATATGGAGAGGATGAGAGTGTGTGAATAGAGCAACCCTAGCAAGCAAGCGTGGAGGCTCCGGCCTATATATACGTAGTGGGGTAGTTTTCCTTTTTCACTCCATCAAAACAATCGTTTAAAATTGTGTACTACTACACGCCAGGTCGCGGGTTTTTTAGTTGTTGATTGTTTTTTGAGATAGCTACCCGCTTGTTCCAAGTGGTGTTACGGTGTGCCAGGTCGCACTTTGTATCGTTCAAGTCTGGTACTACAAGTACCTCCATTAAATGAACAACCACCCCCTCGTAAAAATTGCGAACAAGCCCACGGCTAAAATTAGCGAAAACGTGGGTTGCCCCAACATGCATATTATTTATATTTTCTATTCCCTCCGTTTCTAAATATAAGTCTTTTTATTAGCCACACCTAAGACAAATTTTTTTTATTAGAAGTGAACCCCACATGTCATAGACACAAAAATTGTGCTAAGATTCCCTTAGGCAAGCCAAAGTGTGTCTAACAATTTGAGCAACTCAGGTTAGGCAAGTGTGGCAAGTGTGGGAAAATAATGTGGCAACATAAGACAAACATAGTCACAATCCAAACAGCCCCGTAATTTTTTATGACATGCATGCAAATTTGGTTAGTTAAATTTATAATCAAAATTTGGCAAGGTGCATCAAATCAACACATGCAAGTATCGAAAGGAAAGTCACGGCATGCATGCATGCGCTATACTCCCTCCATTTCCAAATATAAGTCTTTTTAGAGATTGCAACAAGTGACTACATACGAAGCAGAATATGTCTACTCCTACATACGAAGTAGCCCATTTGAAATGTGTAAAAAGACTTATATCGAGTGCAGTGCTTTGATGTGTCGCGTCAACTCGTACAAGACCGAGAAATTTGATTACTACAACGCCCTCTCCCTCGCGGACTGAGCTCCGGTGCCTTAACTGCACCTACCTTTGGCTGCATGACAGGAGGGCCAACCACCTGTTGGGCCCACCTGTCATAGATGCAATGGCAGGAGCAGTAAGTAGAAGTTTTCGCTACACGCTATCCCTCCCGCACGAGGTGGACGGACATGCAGCAGTGGATTCGATACAGTAGAAGTAGGAGTAACATCATTATTTGTCTTCTCAAAGAGGCGAAGAGCCAAGCGCAACCCGAACGTGGCAGTTGCGAACGATCGCGTGGTGCGGTTCCTTGGAGTACTAGCCAGGCTCTTGCATGAGACAAAATTCCTATTGTTTAACAATTAAACTCCATTATCCATTGGTTGATGCTCATTCTGCATAGGTCCACGCACTTAGCACCGTTTCCTCCTGGGGTCACCAATGTTTATTTGCTAATTAATAGCATTGCATGCAATGAACTAGCCATTGCAAATCATTAAAAGCATGCACACCTCTCATCTCTTATTGGTTGATATGTTAGGAAACAAGAAACATGGTAGAAGTTAATGCACCGTGATAAGTGTTTTGGGACTATTTGGTTTTCGTAAGATGACTTACACACCTAGACGGAGGGAGTAGTATAGCCCTGTAAACTGGAAAGGAGTATTTGCCTTTCTAGAGATTTCAACAAGTGACTAGCACTACAAAAAAATACACTTCCGTGATGATACGTGTTTGTCACAGTAGGTCGCGTTTTTTTCATGCATGTACATCCATGACAAATTTATGATAGAATCAAGATAGTCATACCTGTGCTGTCGTAGAAGTGTTCCATGACATTACCAAAATTATCATCACGGAAGTGTCCACTTCCATGACGATAAATCACGCGTCACAGAAGTGCTTTCGTCAAGGGTTACCGACATGTGGCATCCACCATAACGGAACGCTGTTAAGCTATCTGGTCGGGTTTTGGATCCGATAACCCGTTAACAGCCCCGACCAATGGGGATTTTCCACGTGTAAAATCATCATTGGCTGGAGGAAACACGTATCGGCTCATCGTTGGGACAGATGTCATCCACTCATTGGACGGAAGGCACCTATGATACGTCGACACGTGGCACGGCCCAACAGAGGCCCATTCCTGTGAAAAGGCCGGCCCGTTTGACTTGGTCAAAAGGTGGCGGGCCTGCCCATGGAAAGCCTGTTAACGGCATGTTCGCATATAGCCCATTTACAGCCCGCTAACCCAAGGCCCGTTACGCCCTATCCGAATTAGGCCCAGTAGCGTCATCTGGGCCATCCAATATGAGTCCAGCCCGTTTTCACTTCTAGCCCATGTATGGCCCATGACGTCTTTCAGCCCATATGAGGCCCTATGTAACTCTTGGCCTACTAACGGCCCATGGTGAAACTGGCCCGTAATGAATAGTGTATCACTTTACACCCATTAACGGCCCGTGGTGAAACTGGCCCGTGATGAATAGTGTATCACTTTATACCCATTAACGGTCCGTTATTCTGTTGGGCCGTTTCCAGCCCATGTTATCTTTCAGCCATCTTAGAGCCCATTTATTCTTGGGCTCATTTCTAGCATTCGTTTACTTACGGCTCGTTACTGTCATTTTCTGCTTGTGGGACAAATTCATCCCGTGGTTACAGTCGGCCCGTTTGTGGTCCGTTAATACGTTGGGACATTTTTGTAGCATCATCAAATACGGCCTATTAACGATGGCCCGTTATGGTCGGCCCATGAACGGACAATTCCATCTCTAGCCCTTTTACAGCCATAATGTGGCCTGTTATTGGCCCATGTTTGGCCATCGATCATACTGCCCGTATAAGGCTCATTGATGATACGGCCCGCAGAAGGCCCATCGTTTCTACGGCCCATAGAAGGCCCATTGTTTCTACGACCCGTAGAAGGCCCACTGTTTCTACGGCCAGTAGGAGGCCCAGTGTCACTATAGTAAATATTAGCCCATGGTTATTGTGGCCTAGTTTTAAAAAATAGGTTATTGCGGCCACTAGCTAACCGCAGAAGAAGAACTGCAATGACTACAAGCAAATAAATAAACAAGACAACAAGGAAATAAATAAGCAAGCAACTAACGCTAGGCTATCACGGCTATTACACATATTACATCCACTAGGCATCAAAGTTCGCCACCAGTGCAAATATAGGGAACAAAGCAGCATATCATATACACTGGTTGTCAAAGTTGGCGACCAGCGCAAATAAACGCCGCAACAAAACAAATCCAGAACTGAAACCACTTCAGAAGATCTCAAGAAACAATATCCTGGGTACCCATAATGCTGGCAAGATGCTTAGCAAGCTTATTAACTTCCTCTTGTTTGGCGCTTAAATCCTCCAGCGCTTGTTGTTGCACCAGAAAATATGCATCTGAATTCTGCAGGGACTTCCTCAGTCCTTCAGCTTCCTGTCGCAGCACATCTAATCTATGTCTTTCAACTTGAAGTTGAGACTCAAGAAGACGAACTGATTCAGGCAGTGAGTTCGAAGAGCTTGTGCCAGCATTAGTTGCCAGTAACTCGAACACTACATCAAGACAGGACTTTTGGGTTCCCTCACTGTCGTCAAGATAGTTTTATCAGCTTTCTTGGAGACCAACAGGGATGTCTCACTATCTTGAACCTTATCTACATTACTTCCTTTACCATTGGATAATGCGGTACTGTTCTCCAATATTTTGTCCGCATTCTAAAAGAGAAACAAGCAGACACATCACATGTTTGCCATGTTGTATATGAAACTCATTTTGGTAAATGAGTTCAGTAGTAAAGTGGACGGGATAACAACATGAAACAAACATATATCTATGTACCATGGTCACTTTATGGTCTATATCATTCTAGTTTTTGTTGCCAAATCAAGATAGAGACACAGTTCAAATAATATTTGTTCAAGACAAAGCAGAATAGACAGAATATAAGTGTGGGTAACTATAGACAGAATCTAAGCTACCAGAAGAACAACACAAGAGACCAGAGTTTATACTGGTGCGGGCCACCGATGTGGTGTAATACCCTACTCGAGTGTGGTGGTGTGGTGGATTGCCTCTTGGGCTGATGATGAACAATACAAGGAAGAACAGCCTCGCGAGGGTCTGTTCTTGGCTGGGGCGATGAACTGCTAGAAGGGTTCATTCGCCCTTCTCTCTCTCTGTGTAATTGCCAATCGATCTGCTTCTCAATCCCTCGATCGATAGATGCCTCTACTCCGGGAGTGGCTAGTCCTATTTATAGGCAAAGGCCCTGGGCCTCTTCCCAAATATTGAGCGGGAAGGGCGCCAACAATTGGCCATTTTGAAGGGGAACATCTGATACACTTATCCTGACTAAAGTTGGTCCTCGCCTGCCAAAGGCTCTGGTCATGACGCCGGCTTGGGCTCCACAGTGGCTTCCTCCTTGTTGCGGAGCTGGTCTTGGTCTCGTTGCACCGAGATGGGTGCCTTTGCTTGATCCTCCCGCCTGCGCTTGCTCCCTTTGCACCAAAGAGGAAAGGGAGGACACTGCGCGGGCTGGCGCCCGCCTGGTGCCCTTGGTCGTCATGGCTTGCATCATGGGCACCTCGTGAGGTACCCCACGTTGATCTCTCCGCCTCCTCGCGAGCCAGCCTGATAAGGCCGTGCCTGAGGAAGCTCCGTGTCGTCCGCCCCGCGAGGCTTGGCCCCTCGCGAGAGTCTTGAGTCTGCGTTGAAGGAGATGGGCCGTGCTGGGCCGGCCTTTGAGCCACGCCGCAGGCCGCAGGCAGGCAAGTCTGGGGACCCCCGTTCCCAGAACGCCGACAGTAGCCCCCGGGCCCAAGGCGCGCCCGGACTTGGCCGTGCAGGGAGGCGAAAGGGCAAGGGAGAAGCGCCGCGGGCCCTAATAGCCTGCGGCCTTGGGCGCCGCATGGCGGTTGATTGGACGTGGGCGTCTCCGCTTCCCCACGACGCCTCGGCATCTGCCCGGATTGGACAAGTCCCCACATGCAAAACGGGTCATGATTACCTGAGATCATGGAGGCCGACGGTTGGCCTTCGTCGGCTATAAGTACGGAACGGCACACGCCCTTCCAGTCCATCCCCCTTGCTTCTCCTTCTTCCTCATGGCGCCATCGAGGAGGTTCTCAGCCGCAGAGAAAGGGAAGGTTCGCCAGGTTGAGCCTGCCTCTCCTCCGCCCAAGCGCAGCCAGGGGCGTCCTCGCAAACATCTTGCGGCCACTACGACAGCCCGCCACGGCCGTGGGGGCGATTTCTAGCTCGGTGACGGGCGGGCAGCGGCGACTGGGGGGCACGTCTCGGTTGCGCGCCCCCTAGGCCACGTTCTCGCGCGGCAGAGGTGCTGCCATAGTTCGTTGTGTGGTCGGCGGAGCCGACTAGTACCTGGCTTCATCTTCCTCACTTCCTCCTCGGCGAGCTCCCGGCCGGTGCCCCGGGCGGCCTCTGGCTTCAAGCAGATGGCTGCTGTAGCCGGGCCTCATGGGCTTCACTAGAGGTCTCCGCAGCTGGGAGCCTGGCCCTGGCCCGCGGTTGGCAGACGTTTGCCCGCGCGCAGGGCCTGAGCCGTCGGTGCACCCTGCACTTCAAGTTTGACGGTGATGCCACCCTCTCCGTGAGGGTGTTCGGGGAAGATGGTCGCCGCACAGGGTGCTGCCCTGAGGACGACGACCGCGGCCGGGAACCCAGCCCCGACGACGATGGAGAGGGCAGCGCTCGCGTGATCGGCGGTGCTCAGGGTTCCCCAAGCTTCACCGGTTCTTCCTCAGGCGGCGACTCTTCTAGCGGTGGCCACAGCCAGCCTCCATGCCGCCGTACCTGCCTGGGAGGTGGTGGTGCGTCTGCCCACCGTCGCGCTTCGGTGAAGCGTGAGAGGGAGTCTGCCTGAGTCCTGGAGGCGGCTCGAGTCTTCCCAGCAGGCCGGTGTGAGGCGAGCTGTGCCCGATTTGTTCTTTCTTTTCCTTTGTCCTGCATGAAAAGACAGTAGCGTGGGGCCCCGCGGGGGCGTGTTTGGGTTATCGCTGTTAATTGTTGCTTTGCTTTTGCTATCGTGCCTATGTGTAGATAGTTTCCAACCCCAGCCGTGAGGGGGGCGACCGACCCAGGCCCTGTGTTCATGTCGCGGTGCCCGTGGGGCACGGACTGGAGGGGTGCTCCTGCAATGGACCCAGGTCGCGAAACCTTTGAACGGCTAGGACAAAAATACTTGCGAGGGCGCTCGGCTACCCCTTCCCCTCGCGAGGCCTTGCATAAGAGAAATCGAGGCCGGAGAGTGAAGAAGTCGAAGAACCATAAGTCAAAGGCGGCAATAGCTCCAATAAAACTTCGAATGAGAATGAACAAGCCAACTGCGGAAAGCAAATGAAAAAGCCGCGTCCGGCACCTAATCTAGTCTTCGACGTCTTCTCACCAGCGCGGAGCTAAGTGCTGCCACTGGGCGTGGGAGGGAGCCCCAGGGCCTGAGGCCGGCGCTCCTGAGACTCCGGGGCGTGTACAGCCCCACTCATTATTACGTGAGAGTGTCACGGGCGGCGAGCTTCACAGGCGTTGGCCTTCTTCACAGGCTCCGGGCCTTTCTTAAGGCGAACGAGCTTCACGGGCATTTGCCCTCTTCACAGGCGTTGGCCTTCTTCACAGGCTCCGGGCCTTTCTTAAGGCGAACGAGCTTCACGGGCGTTTGCCCTCTTCACAGGCTCTGGGCCTTTTCCAAAACGCGACAGCTTCACATGCAGTTGCCTTCTTCACAGGCTCTGGGTCTTTTCCATGATGCGGCAGCTTCACAGGCAGTTGCCTTCTTCACAGGCTCTGGGCCTTTTCTAAAAAGGATAATCTTCACAGGCGCTTGCCTTCTTCACAGGCTCTGGGCCTTTTCCAAAAAGGATAATCTTCACAGGCGCTCACCTTCTTCACAGGCTCTGGGCCTTTTCCAAAAGGATAATCTTCACAGGCGTTCGCCTTCTTCACAGGCTCTGGGCCTTTTCCAAAAAGGATAATCTTCATAGGCGTTCGCCTTCTTCACAGGCTCTGGGCCTTTTCCAAAAAGAATAATCTTCATAGGCGTTCGTCTTCTTCATAGGCTCTGGGCCTTTTTAGGGGTAGAACCTCCGGAGGTGCTGGATGTTCCACGCGTTCTGGATCGGCACCCCCTCCTGAGTCTCCAAGCGCGCGGAGCCAGGCCTGGAAACATGAACAACCTTGAACGGGCCCTCCCACGTGGGAGAGAGCTTGTGCAGTCCCTCCTTGGAGAGGACCCGCCTGAGCACGAGATCTCCTACCTCGAGAGTTGTGGGGCAGATGTGGCGGCAGTGATATCGTTGCAGTGCTTGTTGGTACCTCGCTGCCCGTAGTGCGGCCTCTCGGTGGCGTTCCTCCCCCAGCACGAGGTCCATCCCCCGCATGGCGTCCTGCTGCGCCTCGTCGAACGCCAGGACCCGCGCGGAGCGACGTCTGACCTCGTGAGGGACGACCGCCTCGGCTCCGTAGACCAGGAAGCACGGGGTCTCTCCCGTCGGCTTGGTCGCGGTTGTGCGGATGGACCACAACACGGATGGAAGCTCGTCGTACCAACCTCCTCCGCAAGCCTCCAGCTTCTTCCTGAACGTCCTGGTTTTGAGGCCCCTTAGGACCTCTGCGTTGGCTCGCTCCGCCTGGCCGTTGCTTCGGGTGTGTGCCATCGAAGCGTAGCATATCTACGTCCCAAGGTTAGCACAGTATGTTTTAAAGAGGTTACGGGTGAACTGTGAACCATTGTCTGTGATGATGCGGTTTGGCACCCCGAACCGGCTCACGATGCCCCTGATGAACTTGACTGCGGAACCTGCGGGGATGGTGCGGACGGCCTCTACTTCAGCCCACTTGGTGAAGATGTCCACGGCGACGTAGAGGTAGCGGTAGCCCCCTGGCGCCCGAGGAAACAGGCCCAGGATGTCCAGCCCCCAAACTGTGAATGGCCACGAAAGGGGTATAGTCTGCAGGCCTCCCGCCGGCTGATGGATCTGCTTGGCATGGAACTGGCAGGCCTCACAAGCCTTCACCAGTTCGATGGCGTCATTGAGTGTGGTGGGCCAATAAAACCCACTACGAAACGCCTTGCCGACGAGGGTCCGTGATGATGAATGATGTCCACAGTCTCCGCCATGTATGTCTTCCAGCAGTTCCTTTCCTTGCTCCATGGAGATGCAGCACAAGGATACGTCGTTTGGTCGCTTTCGGTAGAGCTCTCCATCTTTGATGCAGTACGCCGTGGCCTGCCGTGCCACACGCTCCGCTTCGTCCTCCTTCTCCGGCAGGATCCCCTGTGTTAAGTAACTCCGGAGCTCCGTGATCCAGCACCCCTCCTGAGGTTCCATCGTCAGGAGCAGGCGCGCTCCTGAGGCCGGGCCACAGACCGGGGCCCCTGAGGCAGGTGGCTGGGGGAGCTCTTCCCAAGGCTGAGCCGTGTTTGATAATGACGACAGAGCTGAGGGCTTGAAGAGCCGCTCCTCGAAGACGCCGGGCTCCTGAGGTAGCCGCCTGGACACCCGTCTGGCGATGTTGCCGGCCTCCTGATTGGTGCCACGGGGTACATGCTTCAACTCCAGCCCCCAGAACTGCTTCTCCATCTTGCGGACCTCTGCAAGGTAGGCCTCCATGTGCTCATCCTTCGGCTCGTACACCTTATGGAGAAATTGACAAGGAGCTGTGAATCGCCCTTGATGGTGAGGCGTTTCACCCCCAGGGCAACTGCGGCCTTCAAGCCCGCTATTAGACCTTCATACTCCGCTATGTTGTTGGAAACCTTTTCGCCTTGCTGGGAATAGAGCTGTGCTGCGTAGTAGAGCTTGTCCTGAGTGGGCGATATAAGTACCGCCCCAGCCCCAGCACCATGCCTGGAGAATGCCCCATCGAAGTACATGACTCAGCCTTCCGGCGCCTCGCTCCCCGGGGAGAGGGACCGATCCTCGTCGGCCTTGAGGCCTGGCGCCTCCGTCCATTCCGCCACAAAATCCGCTAATTCTACTCCCTTGATGACCCTGGTCGTGCTGAATTTGAGATGGAACGCTTGTAGTTCTATGTTCCACTCGGCGACTCTCCCGATCGAGTTAGGGCTTCTGAGCACCCTATCCAAGGCGTATGACGAGACGACCTTGATGGGGTGACCCTGAAAGTAGTCCCGCAACTTGCGTGAGGCCACCAGTAGTGCGAGGAGGAGCTTCTGAGGCATGGGGTACGGTGCCCTCGCGTTCCGCAATACCGTGCTGACGAATTACACGGGGAGCTCAACGAGGCTGGGTGTGTCAATGCTTGTAGCGCCCTCCGGAGATAATTGCGCCTCCGGAGACGATGAGGCCTCCGAAGGTTGACTATCTGGGTGAGGAGCTTCTTCCACCCCCGGTGCGCTCCTCTGCAACGGCTGATTCTCCTCAACTGCCGTGGCGGTTTCTGTGGTCTTTCTTTGTTCCTGTTTTTCCTTGTCCCGGGCTGTAGCTGCGGTTTTGATTCGACGCTCCTCCCTAACCGCCACTAGGGCTGCACTGGCGGAGTAAGGAGTGGCGGCGAGGTAGAGCACCAGGGGCTCCTGAGGGCGCGGGGCCACCATGACCGGAGGGCTGGTCAGGTATCTCTTGAGATCTTGGAATGCCTTGTCGGCCTCTTCAGTCCATTCAAAGGGCCCCTTTTTCTTCATTAGCTGGAAGAAAGGCAGCGCTCGCTCCCCTAGCCTGGAGATGAATCGCCCTAGCGCGGTCATGCGTCTAGTGAGCTTCTGCATTTCTCTGAGGGTCTTTGGCGGGCTCATGTCCTCGATCGCATTAACCTTCTTCGGGTTGGCCTCGATGCCTCGGTGGGACACGAGGAAACCCAAGAGCTTGCCTGAGGGGACCCCGAACACACACTTCTCTGGGTTGAGCCGCAGGTTCACCGCGTCGAGGCTCGCGATGGTTTCCTCCAAGTCTTGTATCAGGGTCTTGGCCTCCCAAGACTTCACCACAATGTCATCGACATAAGCCTCGACATTCTTCCTGAGCTGCCGGCCCAACGTGATGTGCATCAGCTACTGAAAGGTCGCCCCTGCGTTTCGCAGCCCGAATGGCATGCATGTATAGCAGTACACCCCACACGGGGTTAGGAAGGCTGTCTTCTCGACGTCTTCTACCACCATCTTGATCTGGTGATACCCAGAGAAGGCATCTAGGAAGCATAGCAGGTCGCATTCCGCGGTGGAATCGACGATCTGATCGATGCGGGGGAGCGGGAATGGATCTTGCGGACATGCCTTGTTGAGGTTGGTGAAGTCGACACACATTCGCTCCATACCTCCCTTCTTTGGCACAACGACAGGGTTGGCCAACCAATCTGGGTATCGGACCTCGCCAATGACCCCAGCGGCTTCTAGTTTCTGGGTCTCTTGGACGATGAAGGCCTGCTTCTCCGTGGACTGCCGCCTTGCCTTCTGCTTCACGGGGCGCACGTTGGGGCACACGTTGAGGTGATGCTCGATTACACTCCTAGGGATCCCCGCCAACTAGTCAGGCTCCCAAGCGAATACCTTCTTGTTTGCGTGCAGGAACCTGACCAGGGCTTCCTCCTGCTCGGGCTCGAGGTTGGCGCCTATGGTAAAAGTGGCACTGGTGGACCCGTCCTCATCGACAAGTATCTGCTTGGTTTCTGCCTTGTCTTGGGTGAACAACTGCTTCTTCTTGGCGGGTGCAGCCCCCTTGGGCTCGGGGGCCTCCGAGTCGGCGGGTTGTGCTGACGCCGCCGTCTTGAAGGCGAGCTTGAGCACTCACAGCGCGTCTCCGGTGTCCCCGTGCACAGTGAGGACACCGCTGGTCCCGGGCATCTTCACGAGGTTGTACGTCGGGTGTGTCCCGACCATGAACTGGGCCAGCGCTGGGTAGCCGAGGATGGCGTTGTAGGGGAGGCCGATGGGGGCGATGTAGAAGTCGACCATCTCCGTGCGGAAGTTGTCGTAGGTGCCAAAGGTTACTGGGAGCCGGATCTGTCCAAAGGAGCTGGATGATCTGCCCCCAACGCCCGAGAAGGGCCGGCTGGGTTGCAGCCATTCCAGGGGTATGCGGAGGAGGTTGAAGGCCTCGACCGAGAGCATGCTGAGGCCCGCACCGCCATCGATGAGAGTTTTGGTGACGACCACCTGGCAGATGGTGGGGGTGCACAGCATGGGGAGCGCACCCGAGCAGGCCGAGTTGGAGGGGTGGTCCTCCGAGCTGAAGGTCAGGCCGGCATTGGGCGCCGCCTGGTCCAGGAGAGCCCCCTGCCGCGTGGAAGCGGCGCTGACCCGGCGGACGAACGGCTTGACGTGGTGACTTGTAGGCGGCGCCTGCGAGGCCCCCAGGAGGGCTGCGACGACCGGGCGTGTTGGTGTAGCGGTGCGCCCGTCTTGCCGCACGGACGGATGCTAAGACGACACTTGTTGCTAGTTGCCCGCCAGGCCGGTGGCGGTGTTGACGGCGGGTGCCGCGGAACGGCGAGGAGGCCCGTCGATGGGAGCCGTCTGGGCGATGGGGGCGGCCCGGCGCCCGGCGCGAGCCCGTCGGGCCTCAGACATGAACACGATGGTCGGAGGAGAACGGAGCGGTGGAAGGCGAATTCCGGCGCACCCCTACCTGGCACGCCAAATGGTGGATTTCGGGTTCCAGCAGACCCTTGAGGTTCGAACTCTGGGGTGCGCGCGGAGATTACACTTCCTACCTACCTGTACCCCTCCGCCTCGCAAGGATCTAAGCTACCAGAAGAACAACACAAGATACACAGAGTTTATACTGGTTCGGTCCACCGATGTGGTGTAATACCCTACTCCAGTGTGGTGGTGTGGTGGATTGCCTCTTGGGCTGATGATGAACAATACAAGGAAGAACAGCCTCGTGAGGGTCTGTTCTTGGCTGGGGCGATGAACTGCTAGAAGGGTTCAATCGCCCTTCTCTCTCTCTGTCTAATTGCCAATCGATCCGTTTCTCGATCCCTCAATCGATAGATGCCTCTACTCCAGGAGTGGCTAGTCCTATTTATAGGCAAAGGCCCTGGGCCTCTTCCCAAATATTGAGCGGGAAGGGCGCCAACAATTGGCCATTTTAAAGGGGAACATCTGGTACACTTATCCTGACTAAAGTTGGTCCTCGCCTGCCAAAGGCTCTGGTGATGACGCCGGCTTGGGCTCCACAGTGGCTTCCTCCTTGTCACGGAGCTGTTCTTGGTCTCGTTGCACCAAAATGGGTGCCTTTGCTTGATCCTCCCGCCTGCGCTTGCTCCCTTTGCACCAAAGAGGAAAGGGAGGACATTGCGCGGGCTGGCGCCCGCCTGGCGCCCTTGGTCATCATGGCTTGCGTCATGGGCACCTCGTGAGGTACCCCGCCTTGATCTCTCCGCCTCCTCGCGAGCCAGCCTGATGAGGCCGTGCCTGAGGAAGCTCCGTGTCGTCCGCCCCATGAGGCTTGTCCCCTCGCGAGGGTCTTGAGTCTGCGTTGAAGAAGATGGGCCGTGCTGGGCCCGCCTTTGAGCCACGCCGCAGGCCGCAGACAGGAAAGTCTGGGGACCCCCGTTCCCAGAACGCCGACACTTGTAGTTGCTCTCTTCACACTCTCTCGCCCTCTCCAGATCTAAACAAGACTTTGTTGGCCTCTCTCTCCCCTCACTGCTGCTCAAAGAGCCGACAGGATCCGTCCACCGGGAAGGGAAGGAGGCTTAACGCTGTCGCCATCGGCGAGGGACTACCGGCGCAGCTATTCACTTTCCACCCCGCGACAGCGCGGGAGGGCCTCCGACCCCTTCTTCTTCGCCGTCGTCCCGTCGCCCACCGAACCACGCCCCAAGAACCTTAAGGTATAATTTACTTACTCCACATGCATTGCTCTAGCTGCATGTATACCATGAATCTAGGACATGATTCAAAGAGGAAAGGAGTGAGGGAAAGTAGTGGGAAAATTTGTATATAGCATGAATCTAGGACGTGGTTCAAAGGAAAGGAATGGGGGAAAGTAGTGGGGAAAGTTGTATCGCATAAATCTAGGACGTGGTTCAAAGAGGAAAGGAAGGGGCGAAAGTACTAGTTCAAAAAGGAAAGGAAGGTACAAGGCTGTAGAGTTTGAGCAGGACTAGATTTGCTACGCTCACATAGGGAAAGGTGTCTAAAGATAACAAAACTGGGACCAACACAAGTTTGAGCAGGACTAGATGCACATGGTGCTGGTGCATCCACTGTCCCGTGCAACTCATTAGCTGTTGTTAATCTAAGGCCCTGTTTGGTTAAAAACTCCCTAGTCCCTACCTACTTGGTTCCAGGGACTAAACATGGACTAGGGGTTATTAAATGACATGCTAAAAGACCATGTTACTCCTAGTAATGAACTAATAGAGACAAGGTGCGATGCGTAGCAGGGGCAACTGTTGGAAAAAGTCCCAAAAAGACTCCATCGGGGTCTTCTTTCTTTAGTCCCAAATGCCCACTTTTAGTCCCTAAAAGTCCCTCCTGTTTGGTTTAGATGGGACTGACACGGAGTTTTTTTAGTCCCTACACCAAAATGTCCCTGTAAACAAACACCCTCTAATAATGCCGCTGGAAAATTGATGCAATGCCACAGTTAAAAGAAAATTACATGTTTAACGAATTTTATTGTTAATATAATCTCTATGTTAATATTAATCAATGCCACCATTTGAGAAATGCTACTGTCTTGCTTTCTTTCCCATTTAGATAAGGTAGATGCTTCTTTTTGTTGGCTTCTGTGTCATCCACCGTTATTGACCACTAATTGTTTCCTTTGCACCTCTGTGTAAACAGGGTTATCTACTTCACCTCGTTGCCATTGTGACCTTTTGTTGCACTGCAGAAAACACTTTTGTTTTAAGAGTGTTTTGTGCAGCTTAACCAAAATGTCACACCGACAACGTTGCTTGATTTCTTGATCTAAGTGGAACTGCACAAGAGGAGATCTTACTTCCTATCCGTTAAGGCGAATTTGGTTCAGATCTTCTTCTTGTGAGTTGTTTGAATTCCGCATCATAAGAGGTCAGTACTAGCCTTCTTCCACATGATTCTGTAGTGTGCTTTCATATGTTGTGCTACTTGTACGATAATGTTGCTTGATTTTAGTGAACTGCACAAATGGAGACAAGACTTCCAATCTGTATGTGCACCGTAATATCCCATTTAGGTAAGATAAGGATATTTCACAACTGCTGGCCTGTATTTTGCCACTTTCATCAGAAAATTAAGTTTAGTACTATACTTCTGCTCCCTAATTGACATGCCAAATCTTACATTGAAGGCGAAGCTTGTCTGTTATTGAACCAAGTGATGAAGGGAAAGAACAAGCGGAAGAAAAACAAAAATCAACTCCCGGTGCTGTAATGAAGCACTGGAACTGTGATGACACAAGTAATGATACAGTTTTGCATCTCAATTTATTGCTATGGCTGGAACGAGCAATTGTTTTGCCACTGATTTGATGCCACTCTTAATGTAATATGTAATTATCTCTACTTGTGCAAACAGGGATCTTCTTTGAAGATACCATATATTTTAGTGGAACTGCACAAGAAGATGTTGGAAACATTAAACTAATCGAGGTGTGCATAGTAAGCATGGCCACCACCGTAGATAGCAACAGATGGTTCCGGAGAAGTGCTTCATCTGTATGCTCTACACAATAAACCTCCTGACAAAGGTTGGTACTCACCCACTGATTTCATCTAGATGATTGAGCTTTGTCGTCTCTATTCGTGTTGTGCTACTGTTTAGATACTGTCATGAAAAAGTGGTATTGTCCTTCAGAACTGCTTCATCTGTGCTGTTTTAAATATTTCCTTTCCTTTTTTTTCAAGCAAACAGGGATGCTAGCATTTAGTAGTCCTCTTGCCTTTGCAAAACAGGATCATCTTCCTCTGAAGAAGAATATGGAGTACGTGAAGTGACTAGTTCCGGTTATGCCAGGATGAAGAAGCCCTGTCTATCTTCTCATCAGAAGGAGCAGTTGAAGGATGGTTACATTACTCCCCACAAGACCAAACTAACTTCAGCTCAAATGGACTGACAAATCTCCATTTTTTTGCTGTGATGCGCGAGTACAATCTTGTTCTAGGATTATTTCTGGTGAGTTCCATTTTTCTAAAAGTGTGCTCTACATGGACCATGTATGTGCCTGTTGAAACTGTCAATTCATAGTACATTTTGCTTCATACTAATCACTTTTTTGTATTTGTGCAAACAGGGGTGCTCAGCTACATTTTAATGGGAACTGCACAAAATGTTCATGAATACATCAAATCATTCATTTCCACCACAAGAAAGGAGGTGTCGATAACTTCAAGGCGTTGCAACATATAAGGGCAAAATCATACAAGCTACGCGCGAATTTGGTTGATTTTGGTGGAACTGCACAAAAAGAACAGCTGGTTTATTTAGCATGAGGTGCCATGTCAATGTCCGAACTGATGGCAAACCCTGCCCATTCCACAAAAGTAGGCATGTGATATTTTGGAATGGGACAACCTTGTCAAATTTTTCTCATTGATTTTAGCAATACATGCGTTTGATATTTTTGAATGGGACGCCCTTTGCTGTCAGCAGCGTCGATCAATTTTTTCTTTATTCTTTAGTTGTGAAGTAAATATTGCCTCTGACATGTGAGTTGCTGAGATGCATAATCATCAATTGTTTTCAATGTTCTTTATGAATTGCCAGGCCTGTGTGTTTGATTGTAATGTACAGAAACGCTAAAAAGCTGCTCAAACTCTTTGTACTCCATCTGTTCCTTTTTACTTTGCGCATTGTGAAAGTGCATACCTTTTTGTATAATATTGGTCAAAGTCGAGATACTTTGACTGCAGACAAAACTTGTATGCAGACTAGAAAGGACCGGAGGGAGTACATGTGAAACTACTGCAAACGAGGTGATCACCCTGGGAATAATGCTAGTACGTATTGTTTTGCATGTTCATCCAATGCCAGTGATATAGGAATTCGAACTAATCGAAATAAATTCATTCATACACGGTCGGATTTCATATAAACATGCCGGATTTCATTACATTTCATACATTCTTCAACTAAAAAGGGGTGCGCTGGAGGTATAATTAATTAACCGAAGCTCCCCACCTGTGTCCCGCTGAGCCGAACAGAAGCTTCAGTGACTTAACTGCAGGTGCAGTTGCGTAACTGACATGTGGCCTGTTGGGCCCATGTGTCAGTTAGCCAACTGCACCAACAGTTAAGTAGAAGCAGCGTTCTTCTCCAGCATAGCTCTCCGACTCCACGTCGCCGCCAAGAAGCTAACCGGCCGTCAATGGTCAACCCGCCTAGCTTGGCTTCAACCAGAGGGTAGCAGCGCTGGCCTTACTTGGACCCGAGCGGCGGCGACCTACCGTGTTCTACTCTTCCTTGTTTTCTGTGTGGCCCGGCCTCGTTGGCAGCGGGGCGGAGCCTCGGCGGAGCCGGTGATGTCCTCTGTCTCGTTGCCGGCGGGCGGCGCCTCAGCGGAGTGGTGGAAATCCTCCCCCTCGTTGTCGGCAGGGTGGTGGGGCCTTGGCGGAGCAGGGCCTCGTCGACAACAGCGGAGCGGGGACTCGTCGGAGCCGGCATTGTCCTCTGCCTCGTCCTCGGTCTCGCCAAACAGCGCCTCACCCGCTTCATCGCCCCTTTGCTAGCCTCTTTGTAGGCGGCCGCAGCATGCGCCACCCGCATGCGGTATCGCCAGTGCTCGAGGCGGCCCTTGCGGGCGGAGCGGTACGAGTTGAGCAGCGCCTCCTGCTCCGCCCGCTCCGCGGTGATCTGCTCCTCCGCCTGCAGGTGCTCCTGGAGGATATGGTGGTTGTAGGAGGCGTCGGCCTGCGCCTCCCGGAATTGCTCCTGGTGCATCTGCCTCACACTGTCCATATATTGGGCACGGACCTCGCTGATGGTCATGGTGCAATGCACCGACGAGGATGGCGCGGAGGAGGGGGTTGGCACCGGATCGTCGACTACCATGTTCTCCATTGGGACGTCGTCGTCCTCCGGCTGCCTGCTGGCTAGCCGGTCGGCAGCAATGGCTGCCATCTCCTTGTGGTCCGTCGTCCGCCTGTCCCGAAGAGCACTGGAGCGCGAGGAAGCCATGGTGGGCAGTAGTGGTGTGGATAGGAGAAAGGGAACGGATGCGGATGACTGCGGCTATGGCCGGCGCAACAGTTTATATAGCAATGGTGGGCGGGCGAAGGGACGGACGTGTGGTGCCGGAGTAGCCACCTCGGCAACCGCATATCATTAATGTGGGCGGTAGATGGACGGACAGACGACACTTGTGTCATTTGAAGGCGGAGCAATCGCCTGCACCGGGAAGCGAGGCAGGCGGCGCTCACTGTTTCGGGCGGAAAGAGCGCGCGGGCGAGGAGATGACTTTACTTGGAGAGGATGAAAATGGGGACCCACCAGGTCCATAGCCTCACGTACGCAAGTCCCTCCTTATTATATATATAACTATAATTTATTTTGCTTCCTCCTGGTTTCCTGACATCACGGTCCCACACCATTGTCAACCTATGTAGTAGTCAATAAACGAGAGAATTGCACAAGAAGCGGCCGATAGCTGGGACCAAGCAGCTCGAGCAGTATTTGTGTTTTTGAGGTGTGAGCACTGCAGAGTTTTTCGATGTTTAGCCCAGATATTAATTTTTCTCCTCTGAACAACAACGAAAACATCGCTGCAGGTATTAACTAGGCGGGCTGTGGCCCGTCTAGCCCAGGCCAGATATCCAGCCCAGATATTAAATTTTTGGGTTAATTAGCTAAATGCCACTCCAATTGTGGTGATTCATAAAAATGCCACTGCAATTTCCAGACTTTGAAAAATGCCACTACAATTTTTGCAAACTTTGAAAAACCCCACTGCAGATTTCGAAAAATGCCACTAGAAATGGTATGAAATGGCATTTTTCACAGTTTGGAAATTGCAGTGGCATTTCTCGGAATCACCAAATTTGGAGTGGCATTTGTTAAACATCGCTGCAAGTATTAACTGGGCGGGCTGTGGCCCATCTAGCCCAGGCCAGATATCCAGCCCAGATATTAATTTTTTTCAAGCTGAAAATGGCTAGCCCAGCTATACTTTTTTTAGGAATACCCAGGCAAGGTCAAGTTGTTATTCTACGCCCCGCTGGGCTGCAAATCTTTCCTAGGAGGGATGCATTAGGCTTAACAAGAAGATGGGCTTTAAGAAATAATAAATGGGATCTAATTAAAAAACTTGGCAGTAACTATAAAAAATGCACCAAACACGTGATTACTTTAGAAAATATTATTATTGGATATTGAAATTTTTAATTTCATTAATTGTTGCGAGCGCAATGTTTTGTTGGATTTTTACGTAATATAAATTTATATTGAAATTGTATTTAATCTGACTAGAAATTTCGGGATAAAAATATTTCGGCTCCCATCAAAATGTGGGAAATTTTATTGAATTCTGTTTTGAACGCTTGGTTCAAATGGGCTGTACTTTTAACAAACTGTAAATGGGCTGTAGTAAATTCCATTAGAATTCAAAAATGGGCTACACATTCTTACAAATCTCAAATGGGCTATAAGTTCTATGCCACACACTTCTGGCCTTACTAAGTTGACGCATCCCCTACAAAATAGAGTTGACGCGTATGCAAGGCTTTGTCAACTTATAGTCAACACACGGTTCTAGCAGCAGTGGCCGTTGGATGTCCATCCAACGGATGCCGTGCTTCTTCTTCAATCTCGGATATTCTAGCTTCACCTGCCCAAAAAATGATTCCTCCCCCTGACATCTGGGGCGCACCGTTTCAGAAGCTGGCCTGTGGGCCTACTAAGTTGACGTACCAAGGGCTTTGTCAACTTAGTCAATATAAACGACTCTAGCTGCAGTGACCGTACGATGTCCATCCAACGGCCGTCGTGCTTTTTCAACCTCTGGTCTTCTTGCTCCAGCGACCCAAAGCAGCGCCGATCCTGTTGCCTGCTCCTGCCTCTCGTGGCCGGCTGTGCTGCCGCGGAGGCCTCACCGCCCCTACTACTCCCACCGCTGGTCAGGCCATCCCTCCACTCACCCACACCCCATGTTATTCTGCGGCGACGGTAGCGCAGCCGAACCAGTGAACCCTCGTACTCCTCTCCGTGTATGCATCCACTGCCGCGTCTTCCCCGGCTCCGCGTCGTCCCCTTCCTAGGCCTCGCCGTCGTCCACCGCCCTGGTGCTCTCGGCGCGTCGTGGTCAACGTGGTCAAGGAACGACTTCCATCGGATGTGGACTGTACGTGCAGAGGCTGACAGCTGGGTCCATGGCAGCCGCAAGGAAGTGCCTCCTTACTACGCGCAAAATAATTATTCCTCCACCTAACAGCGGGGACCCACCAAACGGGCCACCGTATTTCGCGAAAAAAATGATTCGCCCCCTGACTGTTGGGACCCACGAGCTAAATCTTCGCACGCAAGGAAGTGCGTCCGAAAAAAAACGATTCACACCCCTGACTGTTGGGACCCACCAGCTACATCTTCGCACGCAAGGAAGTGTGACCGAAAAAAAAACGATTTGCCCCCCGACTGCTGGGACCCACCAGCTACACCTTCGCACGCAAGGAAGTGCGTCCGAAAAAAACGATTCGCTCCCCTGACTGCTGGGACCCAGCAGCTACACCTTCACACACAAGGAAGTGCGTCCGGGCAAAAAAACAAAACGATTCGCCCCCCTGACTGCTGGGACCCACCAGCTACATCTTCGCAGGCAAGGAAGTGCCTGACAGTCGGGACCAACCAGGTCGAAGCGTACGTAGCATTGTCATTCTGGTCGCGAACGTGTACGTACATACTGGTCGATGTAGAGGCACGCACGTGTCGTAGTAGAGGAGCGCATGTAGCATGTACACGTACGTACAGCGGCCAGGGTGCAAGAAAGAAAATACGGCCACGTATGTGTACATACGGGCGGGGTCTCGAACACCTACTCGCGCATACGTACGGCCAGGGCTCGTGTACATGGCTGGGTTGGAATGGAGAAACAGCGTCGTCGTCGTGTTCATGGGGAGGAAACGGAATGCGTCATGTTCATGGGAAGGCAACGAAATGCGTCATGTTTATGGGGAGGCAAAGGAATGCGTCGTGTTCATCGGGAGGCAACGGAATGCGTCGTGTTCATCGGGAGGCAACGGAACGCGTGGGAGCCAACCGGCTTGGACGAAACGGAATGCGTGGTCGTGTTCATCGGGAGGGCTTGGACGGAACAGGCGATGGAAATGAGGCATGGCATACCGCACAACGGAGGAAACGGCCTTGTGTTCTACTGGCCACGTTCGAAACAGGATCCTGTTCATCGGGAGGGGTCTGGCGTACCACAAAACGGAGGAAACGGACCTCCTACGGTCGAAACGGGGGTCATGTTGATCGAGAGGGGCGTGGCATACCGCAAAACGGGACTCCACGGGATACTGTTCATCTCCACCGTCGACCTCCTCCAGCCTCCACGGGCTACCGTCGACCTCGTCCGGGCTCCTCTTCATCCAGCCTCCACCGCGTGCTACTCCACTAGCTACTGTTCAACCACCCCTCCACCATCTACTGTTCATCCAGCCCTCCACACCATGGGGTCCTGTTCAACCACCCCTCCACGGGCACCCCTCCACCGTCTACTGTTCATCCAGCCCTCCACACCACGGGGTCCTGTTCAACCACCCCTCCACGGGCACCCCTCCATCGTCTACTGTACATCCAGCCCTCCACCACACCACGGGGTCCTGTTCATCCAGAGGCAATGCCACCGCTCACTGTTCATCCAACCCCCCCCCCCCCCCCCGCAACACTCACTATTCATCCCAGAGGCAGCATCGATCGGCTTCAGTTAGCAGCAGTAGCGAAGGAATCGCTCGATCAGGTTCAGTTAACAGCCATCGATCGATCGCTCGGGTTTAGTAACGCGTAGCCTGTAGTGCAATCGCTCGGGTTCAGTTAGAGCCCAACGCCTCGCTCGGGTTCAGTTAGAGCCAACGCCTCGCACACACGCGTGTACGTGTACGAGAGAAACGCGCATCGCTTGGCCCCCGACCTCCTACCGTAATAGGGAACTCCCCGAGATTCCCCCCCCCTCGCTTCTACCACGGTTTTTTCCGTCATGGACGGCCCAAAGAATGTCATGCAGTTGCATCTCTGGCCCGCCTAGGTGAAAGTGCTTGTTATCGACTAGAGGGGGGGTGAATAGGCGATTTTTATGAAAGTCTTCAAAACATAAAAGTTTCGAAGACAAACATTAGAAATGAACCTATTGATATACAGCGGAAGATAAACTACACAAGGCAAGCCATAGTCAAGTATGCAATAATGTGAGTGTACGATGACTAATGGCAACTAGGTAGTAAGGATCAGGGTGGAAGATAGTATGAAGCCAAACAGCAATAGTAGTCAAGCAATGAAGTCAAACAGATATGGCAAGCAGGTAATGACTTCACGAAGTCAAACTTTAAGTAAAGGGAAGAGAGAATAGAACCAGTCACTCGATGAAGACACAGGATTTGTTTGACCAGTTCCAATTGCTGTGACAACTGTACATCTGGTTAGGGAGGCTGAGATTCAACTCAGAAGACCGCGTCTTCACCTTATTCCCCTTGAGCTAAGGACACACAGTCCTCGCCCAATCACTCTGGTAAGTCTTCAAGGTAGACTTCCAAACCTTCAAAGACTTCGTTCACCGGCGATCCACAATGGCTCTTGGATGCTCAGAACGCGACGCCTAACCGGCTGGATGATTCACAGTCCTCAAGTGTAATAAGTCTTCAGGTCACACAGACAGAAAGACTTCAGTGATGCCTAACACTCTTTGGCTCTGGGTGTTTTGGGCTTTGTCCTCGCAAGGATTTCTCTCTCTCAAAGGCTTCGAGGTGGGTTGCTCTCAAACGACAAAAGCCGTGTACTAACTCTGAGCAGCCACCAATTTATGGTGTAGGGGGTGGGCTATTTATAGCCACTAGGCAACCCGACCTGATATGTCCAAAATGACCCTGGGTCACTAAGGAACTGACACGTGTTCCAACGGTCAGATTTCAAACACACGCGGCAACTTTACTTGGGCTACAAGCAAAGTTGACTTATCCAGCTCTGGATAAGATTTGCTCTCATTGTCTTCGCTCGAAGACATAGGATTTGGGTTGAGCATCACTTCAGTCAGTCTGACTGTATTCACTTGGACCCCACTTAATAGTACGGTGGTTCCTATGACTCAACAAAGAAGAAAAGGAAACAACGAAACAACTAAGTCTTCGCGCTCCATAGTCTTCACAGAATGTCTTCTCATGTCATAGTCTTCAATATGAATATCTTCATGTACCACCATTGTCGTCAATGTCTTCATACATTTTTAGGGGTCATCTCCGGTAGGTAAACCGAATCAATGAGGGACACTACCTGTGTTATCCTGCAATTCTCACAAACACATTAGTCCCTCAACCAAATTTGTCGTCAATACTCCAAAACCAACTAGGGGTGGCACTAGATGCACTTACAATCTCCCCCTTTTTGGTGATTGATGACAAACTGGTTGAAGTTTTCAACAGGGATAAAGTATGTGAAATTTGTAAGTGTAGAGGATTGTCTTCATAAGTTTCAAAGGCTCCCCCTGAAGATGTGCATATAAGTAATTTGCTTTTGGAATGCAAATGCACATGGTAGGTTGTACTTGTGCAGATCCTCTTCAACTTATGACGACAATTCATCATGCATGATAAGATATAGCAAAGATTATGACATGCATAATGAAAAATGGACGTCTGTAGAATGACCTAAGTGCGGAAGTTATCATTGCACATGCGGAATTTATCATCGCATCATAGAATATCAAATAAGTAGCAGAAGGCCATCAAGTTTAAGTGTTACAACTCAAAGAACCAAATGTATCAAAACGCGGGAGTTGTAAACACTAGGCAAAATATAAAGCAACCGCCCATATGAACCCGCTTGAAGACTATCAAACTCATACGCTTCTCCCCCTTTTGTCAGTAATGACCAAAAAGGTTTGAAGACATAGAGTAGGTGAAGCAGCAGGGTTGGTGTTTTCATTTGGCGGTGCAGACGAGCTTGGTGCAGTGTCGATTCTTGCAGAAGGGGTCGGTGAAGTAGCATCGTCTTCTTCATCGATCACTTTGGCATTTACAGTTGCAGCAGAAGAGGAATATTCAGAGTCTTCAAGAGATGGAGTGCGACGTAGGACAGCATTCCGTGGAGGAGTGGAGTCGACCTTGAATTTTTCTGTGAAGCCATCATCTTGAAGATCCGCTTCAGCACTGAGCAGTGTCAAACTCTTCCATGATCGCCGACACGTTTCATGCGTGACAAAGGCATTCTTGGTGGCAAGATTGCGAATGCGATTGACATCCACCAAGAGGCTCTGCATTTGGCGCTTAAGCCAGTCATGATGCTTATCATGTTTCTGATGAAGGGCAACCAGAAGCTCTCGGTCATTGAGAATGCGGGAGCGCTTCTTAGGCCTTTGGGCAATTGTGCTCTCAGTGGCTTCTGTTTGTGTATGATGAGGCATGTTAGTAATCCCAGCCAGAGGGTAGACTCGAGCGACAGCTTGAATTCCTTCATCATTTTGAGTGAAGCTCTGATGGTCAGCATTCTGAAGACTAAGAGGCTCCTTTGCAGTCTCTAGGTATATGGCTTCAACAGACAAATCAACATCTGGCATGAATATGATATGATTGTGGGCAGAGGGTTGATAGTTGAAGGCAGAGTGAAGCTTGATCAGTCGCATGATCCAGGGAGCATAGAACTTCAGACCAAAAATGTCAGACCCAGATGCAGCAAGTTGGCGAATGAAGAAGTCTTGGGCATTGAAGCGTTTGCCATGAAGAATATGGAAAACCAAAGTCTTCATTGCGCCTTCCAGCTTGGCATTAGCAGAGTGTCCTTTGATAGGCCAAAGAGTTCGCCTGAGTATATGATAAATGGTACGGGCCAGATACTCAAGGTCTTGAACAAAGAACGCCTTTGGCTATTCAACATCTGGAGGCAATGGCTTCATCATGCTGAGCATCTGACTCATATTGGGTTCAGGCTTGTGGAAGATGCTCTCCATAGCATCATTGTGAAGCTGACAGCCAGGTTCATAAAGATCATCTGCGGAGGGCAGGCCAGTTAGTTCAATGACATCAATGGCTTTGGCTTCATGATGAACATTTCCGGTCATCCACTCAAGAACCCATGTCTTTGTATCTCTGTAATAGCCACGAATATGGAGAGTGGCATAAAATTGGAGCAGTAACTCTTCGTTCCAGTGCTCCTTATCAGTGACAAATTGCAGCAGGCCGGACTCTCTGAAGCAGTCCAGAGCTTCTTCCAAACAGGGCAGACCAGTGATGGCTTCAGCATCAAGACGCATATGTGGGAAAATGCGACCTTGATTGTACAAAATGCATGAGTAATAGCTTCGCTGCTGATAGCTCCAGAACCGATCAGAAGATATCCTTGCTCTTGAGTAAGGGTTCTTTGCACTGTCAAAGAAGGTGTTGTGTGCCTTGAAGCCATTGATATTGAAAGATCCTGGTGCTGATGCAGTACCTGGAAACCTTGGCAACCTGGGCGTTGGCTTCGGAACCCGTGGCATGTGCTCAAAATGGTACACAAACTGAGGACCAACAGCGACAGGCGGAGGAGTCAGAACAGGCCATTTGACAGAAATGAGCTGACCATAGTTGAAAGCTTGCTCGATAGTGTGTGTCCTTGGTGGCGGAACAGGAGCAGAGGCGTCAACATTGGCTTCAGGTGCAGATGCAGCATTGGCTTCTGGCACATTTGTCGGTGCAGGCTTCACATTTGCATCAGCCATGACAACGTCATTGGCTTCATTGGTGTTGGCGGTGGCAACCTGAAGATTATCAACCTCCACTTGACGAGCTAGAGGGTCGGGCACTGGCAGGTTCACTTCTGGAACAACTTCTTCTTCAACGGGGGGAGTTGGGACACGTTCATCTTCTTGTCTTTCATCGGCTGATGCAGCCGGAATGTCTTCTGCACCTTTGGCTTCAGACACAGAGACAGTCACAGTGGCAGTGGCATCTGGAGACACTTGACGTGCAACAGATTGTTGAGGCACTTCTCCTTCTGGAACGCTCTGGGTGGTGACTTGAGGCCTTTGTCCTTTGCGACGCCCGCGTAATGCTGGCGACGCCTTTGGAGATGGAGTTGGCTGGGCCTCAAAGTCTTCCTCTTCTTCTTGTTGTTGGGGAGTAATTGGGGTTTCTTGTGGTTGTGGGTGATCAGCCCACGAAGCATCCTGTGCAATTGGCGTCAGAGGACGACCAATGCTGATGAGTTCGCTGTTCGTGAGAACAGGCGATGATACCAGGTTGTGTTCGATATGAGGAAGGACTTCATCATCTTCAACATTGTCGTGGTGACCAATGTCTTCAGCAGCGTTGGGGTAAACTTCTGGAATGTCTTCAGCTTCATGAGCCTCTGTGGGAGCCGGCTCATGAACTATCATCCATCGTTCTTGGTGTTCAGAGGCAGGGCGAACCATTGATATGGGTTCAACAACCAAGGGCTCTGAGGGAGCAGCCCTATCCTTCTTGGTTCTGCGCTTCTTCTTGGAGGGAGCAGCATGAGAGGCTTCAGTATTTTTCCTTTTCTTAGCTTCAGCCTCAGCAGTTCTCGTCTTCTTTAGCTCAGAAGCGGTTGATCTGACCTTTGGCTTCGCGCTGGTCATGCTAGTTGGGAAGACAATGCGCTGCTCTTCCTGCCTTGAAGGAGCAGTTTGGTCAGTCGAAGGCTTCTTCTTCTTGGCAGCCATTCTTGGGTCGATGCCAGGACGACCAAGAGCCTTGCACTTCTCAGCCTCATTGTAGGCTTGCACACACTTGTCAGCCAGGCTCTTCATGCGCTCTCGAGAACCTTTGGCTTCTTCACGCTTCTTGGCAAAAGCTTCTTTGAGCTCGTGCATCATAACTTTGAAGTTTTGACATCTTGCACGCTGAGCTTTTCCATATGCTTCTTGAACTGAGCTTTCTCATAGTCGATCTTGTATTTCAGCTCAACGATGCGCTCAGCGAGAGCAAGCTCTGAAGCAATGGCTCCATTGAAGGAAACGCTAAGCCCAATGGGAAGTTGCAGATCGTCAAAGCTGAGATTTGGTGAGGCAAACCACTCATCAATGAAGTTGTGAATGACTGCCACATCAAAGAGAGGCAAATCATTGAAGATTTCTGCTTCTTCCTTGCTCTTGATCAGTTGCTCAAGGGCATCATCTTCAAGATCTTCATCACTGGACAGATCAATGTGCTCTTCACGCAGAATGGCAGCAGGGGTCAGAGCCTGATCAGTATGCTTGAGAAGTTTCTTCTTCTTCTCCATCTGCTTGGAGATGCGTGACAAATCTTCTGACTGCACACTGTTTTCAGGAGGTGCAGTGGCCAGTGGCTTCGCATGTGAAGCTTTTGGAGGAACGGCTGATCTTGAAGCCTTAGCCTTCTTTGGCTTCTGCAGCTTTGGAGTGGGAGCATGGGCTTCATCAGAGTCAGCATTGTCATCAGACTTGTCCACTTTGGCACCTTGAACTTTGATGTGAGTGATGAGGCCATCAAGGTTGTAGAAGGGACCGACGACATTGGGTTCTGCATCACGTGAGCCATCAGCACGGGGAGCAGGAGGACCAAGATTGAAATCTAATCCCAATGACTTCTTGTTTTCCTTGGCCGATGCCTTCGCGTGCTGGTAGTTGCGCTTGAACAGATTATCTTCACGACACCAGAGCAATGATGATGGATCGGCATTTTCCGGCTGAGGTCCACGGACCATACAGGGATAGAAACCCTGTGCAATAGCTTCAGTTCTATTCTTGGGTGGAAGGACTTTTGATAGCATTCTTCTCAGCGTATTCTTGGGTGACGAAATTGTACTTGAACCATTGTTCAGCCCAATATCTTCGAATCCATTGGATTCGTGTTTTGCGTTGATTGTAATCCTCCTCAGGATCTGTCTTGTAAAGCTCATAGAGGTCATCAGGCAAATCTTTTGATGTTCCTCCTCGATGTTGGAAATATGCCCTAGAGGCAATAATAAAAGCATTATTATTATATTTCCTTATTCATGATAATTGTCTTTATTCGTGCTATAATTGTGTTATCCGGAAATCGTAATACATGTGTGAATAACAGACAACAACGTGTCCCTAGTAAGCCTCTAGTTGACTAGCTCGTTGATCAAAAGATAGTCATGGTTTCCTGACTATGGGCATTGGATGTCAATGATAACGAGATCACATCATTAGGAGAATGATGTGATGGACAAGACCCAATCCTAAACATAGCATAAGATCGCATAGTTCGTTTGCTAGAGTTTTCCAATGTCAAGTATCCTTTCCTTAGACCATGAGATCGTGTAACTTCCGGATACCGTAGGAGTGCTTTGGGTGTGCCAAACGTCACAACGTAACTGGGTGACTATAAAGGTATACTACGGGTATCTCTGAAAGTGTCTGTTGGGTTGACACGGATCGAGACTGGGATTTGTCACTCCGCTTGACGGAGAGGTATCACCGGGCCCTCTCGGTAATGCATCATCATAATGAGCTCAATGTGATCAAAGTGTTTGATCACGGGATCATGCATTACGGTACGAGAAAAGTGACTTGCTGGTAACGAGATTGAACGAGGTATTGGGATACCGACGACCGAATCTTGGGCAAGTAAAATACCGATTGACAAAGGGAATCGTATACGGGATTAATTGAATCCTCGACATCATGGTTCATCCAATGAGATCATCGTGGAGCATGTGGGAGCCAACATGGGTATCCAGATCCCGCTGTTGGTTATTGCCCGAGAGCCATCTCGGTCATGTCTGCATGTCTCCCGAACCCGTAGGGTCTACACACTTAAGGTTCGGTGACGCTAGGGTTGTGAAGATATGTATATGCAGTAACCCGAATGTTTTTCGGAGTCCCGGATGAGATCCCGGACGTCATGAGGAGTTTCGGAATGGTCCGGAGGTAAAGAATTATATATAGAAAGTGCTGTTTTGGCCATCGGGACAAGTTTCGGGGTTATCAGTATTGTACCGGGACCACCGAAGGGTCCCGGGGGGTCCACCGGGTGGGGCCACCTGCCTCGGGGGGGGGGGCACATGGGCTCTAGGGGTGCGCCTTGGCCTACATGGGCCAAGGGGAACCAACCCCTAGAGGCCCATGCGCCTAGAGGGGGGGAAACCCTAAAGAGGGGGGGCGCCCCCTTGCTTGGGGGGCAAGCCCCACCCTTGGCCGCCGCCCCCCTAGGAGATTGCATCTCCTAGGGCCGGCGCCCCCCCTAGGGGGCTATATAAAGGGGGGAAGGGGAGGGGGCAGCGCACCCTTGCTCCTGGCGCCTCCCTCTCCCTCTCCAACATCTCCTCCTGCTCCGTAGGGCTCGGCGAAGCCCTGCCGGAGTACTGCAACTCCACCATCACCACGCCGTCGTGCTGCTGCTGGAGCCATCTTCCCCAACCTCTCCTTTGCCTTGCGAGATCAAGAAGAAGGAGACGTTACGCTGACCGTACGTGTGTTGAACGTGGAGGTGCCGTCCTTTCGGTGCTAGGATCTCCGGTGATTTGGATCACGTCGTGTACGACTACCTCATCCCCGTTCATTGAACGCTTCCGCTCGCGATCTACAAAGTGGTATGTAGATGCAATCTCTCTCCCATGACTTGTTGCTAGATGAACTCATAGATGGATCTTGGTGAAACCGTAGGAAAAATTTTAATTTTCTGCAACGTTCCCCAACAGTGGCATCATGAGCTAGGTCTATGCGTAGTTCTCTATTGCACGAGTAGAACACAATTTGTTGTGGGCGTAGATGTTGTCAACTTTCTTGCCGCTACTAGTCTTATATTGCTTCAGCGGTATTGTGGGATGAAGCGGCCCGGACCAACCTTACACGTACTCTTACGTGAGACCGGTTCCACCGACTAACATGCACTAGTTGCATAAGGTGGCTGGCGGGTGTCTGTCTCTCCCACTTTAGTTGGAGCGGATTCGATGAAAAGGGTCCTTATGAAGGGTAAATAGAAGTTGATAAATCACGTTGTGGCTTTCACGTAGGTAAGAAATTGTTCTTGCTAGAACCCTAATTCAGACAAGTAAAACTTGCAACAACAATTAGAGGACGTCTAACTTGTTTTTGCAGCAAGTGCTTTGTGATTTGATATGGCCAAAGTTGTGATGAATGATGAATGATCTATATGTTATGTATGAGATGTTCATGCTATTGTAATAGGAATCACGACTTGCATGTCGATGAGTATGACAACCGGCAGGAGCCATAGGAGTTGTCTTTATTTTTTTTGTATGACCTGCGTGTCATTGAGAAACGCCATGTAAATTACTTTAATTTATTGCTAAACGCGTTAGCCATAGTAGTAGAAGTAATAGTTGGCGAGCAACTTCATGGAGACACGATGATGGACATCATGGTGTCAAGCCGGTGACAAGATGATCATGGAGCCCCAAGATGGAGATCAAAGGAGCTATGTGATATTGGCCATATCATGTCACGTTTATTATTTGATTGCATGTGATGTTTATCATGTTTTGCATCTTGTTTACTTAGAATGACGGTAGTAAATAAGATGATCCCTCATAATAATTTCAAGAAGTGTTCCCCCTAACTGTGCACCGTTGCGACAGTTTGTTGTTTCGAAGCACCACGTGATGATCGGGTGTGATAGATTCTAACGTTCACATACAATGGGTGTAAGACAGATTTACACATGCAAACACTTAGGTTGACTTGACGAGCCTAGCATGTACAGACATGGCCTCGGAACACAGAAGACCGAAAGGTCAAGCATGAGTCGTATAGAAGATACGATCAACATGAAGATGTTCGCCGATGTTGACTAGTCCGTCTCACGTGATGATCGGACACGGCCTAGTTGACTCGGATCATGTAATACTTAGATGACTAGAAGAGGGATGTCTATCTAAGTGGGAGTTCATTAAATAATTTGATTAAATGAACTTTATTATCATGAACTTAGTCTAAAAATTTACAATATGTCTTGTAGATCACATGGCCAACGTAGTCCTCAACTTCAACGCGTTCCTAGAGAAAACCAAGCTGAAAGACGATGGCAGCAACTATACGGACTGGGTCCGGAACCTGAGGATCATCCTCATAGCTGCCAAGAAAGATTATGTCCTATGAGCACTGCTGGGTGACGCACCTGTCCTCCCTGCAGAACAAGACGTTATGAACGCTTGGCAGTCACGCTGCGATGATTACTCCCTCGTTCAGTGCGGCATGCTTTACAGCTTAGAGCCGGGGCTCCAAAAGCGTTTTGAGAGACATGGAGCATATGAGATGTTCGAAGAGCTGAAAATGGTTTTCCAAGCTCATGCCCGGATCGAGAGATATGAAGTCTCCGACAAATTCTTTAGCTGTAAGATGGAGGAAAATAGCTCTGTCAGTGAACACATACTCAAAATGTCTGGGTTGCACAACCGCTTGACTCAACTGGAAGTTAATCTACCGGATGAAGCGGTCATTGACAGAATCCTCCAGTCGCTTCCACCTAGCTACAAGAGCTTTGTGATGAACTACAATATGCAGGGGATGGTAAAGACCATTCCTGAGGTATATGCTATGCTGAAATCAGCAGAGGTAGAAATCAAGAAGGAGCATCAAGTGTTGATGTTGAATAAAACCACTAAGTTCAAGAAGGGCAAGGGTAAAAAGAACTTCAAGAAGGACGGCAAGGAAGTTGCCGCGCCCGGTAAGCAAGTTGCCGGGAAGAAGCCAAAGAATGGACCCAAGCCCGAGACTGAGTGTTTTTATTGCAAGGGAAGTGGTCACTGGAAGCGGAACTGCCCCAAATACTTAGCGGACAAGAAGGCCGGCAAAACCAAAGGTATATGTGATATACATGTAATTGATGTGTACCTTACCAGTACTCGTAGTAGCTCTTGGGTATTTGATACCGGTGCAGTTGCTCACATTCGTAACTCAAAGCAGGAGCTGCGGAATAAGCGAAGACCGGCGAAGGATGAGGTGACGATGCGCGTCGGGAATGGTTCCAAGGTCGATGTGATCGCCGTCGGCACGCTACCTCTACATTTACCAACGGGATTAGTTTTAAACCTCAATAATTGTTATTTAGTGCCAAGTTTGAGCATGAACATTGTGTCTGGATCACGTTTAATTCGAGATGGCTACTCATTTAAATCCGAGAATAATGGTTGTTCTATTTATATGAGAGATATGTTTTATGGTCATGCTCCGATGGTTAATGGTTTATTCTTAATGAATCTCGTACGTGATGATACACATATTCATAGTGTGAATACCAAAAGAGTTAAAGTTGATAACAATAGTCCCACATATTTGTGGCACTGCCGCCTTGGTCACATAGGTGTCAGACGCATGAAGAAGCTCCATGCAGATGGACTTTTAGAGTCTCTTGATTATGAATCATTTGACACGTGCGAACCATGCCTCATGGGTAAAATGACCAAGACTCCGTTCTTAGGAACAATGGAGCGAGCAACCAACTTATTGGAAATCATACAAACCGATGTGTGCGGTCCAATGAGTGTTGAGGCTCGCGGTGGATATTGTTATGTTCTCACCCTCACTGATGACTTGAGTAGATATGGGTATGTCTACTTAATGAAACACAAGTCTGAGACCTTTGAAAAGTTCAAGGAATTTCAGAGTGAGGTTGAAAATCAACGTGATAGAAAGATCAAGTTTCTACGATCAGATCGTGGAGGAGAATACTTGAGTCACGAATTTGGCACGCACTTAAGAAAATGTGGAATAGTTTCACAACTCACGCCGCCTGGAACACCTCAGCGTAATGGTGTGTCCGAACGTCGTAATCGCACTCTATTAGATATGGTACGATCTATGATGTCTCTTACCGATTTACCGCTATCTTTTTGGGGCTATGATTTAGAGACTGCCGCATTCACTTTAAATAGGGCTCCGTCGAAATCCGTTGAGACGACACCGTATGAATTATGGTTTGGGCAGAAACCTAAGCTGTCGTTTCTAAAATTTTGGGGATGCGATGCTTATGTCAAGAAACTTCAACCTGAAAAGCTCGAACCCAAGTCGGAAAAATGCGTCTTCATAGGATACCCTAAAGAAACTATTGGGTATACCTTCTACCTCAGATCCGAAGGCAAGGTCTTTGTTGCCAAGAATGGATCCTTTCTAGAGAAAGAGTTTCTCTCGAAAGAAGTAAGTGGGAGGAAAGTAGAACTTGATGAAGTGTTACCTCTTGAACCGGAAAATGGCGAAACTCAAGAAAACGTTTCTGAGGTGCCTGCACTGACTTGAGAGGAAATTAATGATGATGATCAAGATACTTCTAATCAAGCTCCTACTGAAATTCGAAGGTCCACAAGGACACGTTCCGCACCAGAGTGGTACGGCAACCCTGTCTTGGAAATCATGTTGTTAGACAATGGTGAACCTTCGAACCATGAGGAAGCAATGGCGGGCCCGGATTCCGACAAATGGCTGGAAGCCATGAAATCCGAGATAGGATCCATGTATGAAAACAAAGTATGGACTTTGACTGACTTGCCCGTTGAGCGGCAAGCCATAGAAAATAAATGGATCTTTAAGAAGAAGACAGACGCGGATGGTAATGTGACCATCTATAAAGCTCGGCTTGTCGCTAAGGGTTATCGACAAGTTCAAGGAATTGACTACGATGAGACTTTCTCACCGGTAGCGAAGCTGAAGTCCGTCTGAATCATGTTAGCAATTGCCGCATTCTACGATTATGAAATATGGCAAATGGACGTCAAAACGGCATTCCTTAATGGTTTCCTTAAGGAAGAATTGTATATGATGCAGCCGGAAGGTTTTGTCGATCCTAAGAATCCTGACAAGGTGTGCAAGCTCCAACGCTCGATTTATGGGCTGGTGCAAGCATCTCGGAGTTGGAACATTCGCTTTGATGGGATGATCAAAGCGTTTGGGTTTACGCAGACTTATGGAGAAGCCTGCGTTTACAAGAAAGTGAGTGGGAGCTCTGTAGCATTTCTCATACTATATGTAGATGACATACTTTTGATGGGAAATGATATAGAACTCTTGGACAGCATTAAGGCCTACTTGAATAAGAGTTTTTCAATGAAGGACCTTGGAGAAGCTGCTTATATATTAGGCATCAAGATCTATAGAGATAGATCGAGACGCCTCATAGGTCTTTCACAAAGCACATACCTTGATAAGATATTGAAGAAATTCAATATGGATCAATCTAAGAAAGGGTTCTTACCTGTGTTACAAGGTGTGAAATTGAGCTCAGCTCAATGTCCGACCACGGCAGAAGATATAGAAGAGATGAGTGTCATACCCTATGCCTCAGCCATAGGTTCTATTATGTATGCCATGCTGTGTACCAGACCTGATGTAAACCTTGCCGTAAGTTTGGTAGGAAGGTACCAAAGTAATCCCGGCAAGGAACACTGGACAGCGGTCAAGAATATCCCGAAGTACCTGAAAAGGACTAAGAAAATGTTTCTCGTTTATGGAGGTGACGAAGAGCTCGTCGTAAAGGGTTACGTCGACGCTAGCTTCGACACAAATCTGGATGACTCTAAATCACAAACCGGATACGTGTATATTTTGAATGGTGGGCAAGTAAGCTGGTGCGGTTGCAAGCAGAGCGTTGTGGTGGGATCTACATGTGAAGCGGAGTACATGGCAGCCTCGGAGGCAGCACATGAAGCAATTTGGGTGAAGGAGTTCATGACCGACCTCGGAGTCATACCCAATGTGTCGGGGCCAATCAAACTCTTCTGTGACAACACTGGAGCTATTGCACTTGCCAAGGAGCCCAGGTTTCACAAGAAGACCAGGCACATCAAGCGTCGCTTCAACTCCATTCGTGAAAATGTTCAAGATGGAGACATAGAAATTTGTAAAGTACACACGGATCTGAATGTCGCAGATCCGTTGACTAAACCTCTCCCTAAGGCAAAACATGATCAGCACCAGAACTCTATGGGTGTTCGATCCATTACAATGTAACTAGATTATTGACTCTAGTGCAAGTGGGAGACTATTGGAAATATGCCCTAGAGGCAATAATAAAAGCATTATTATTATATTTCCTTATTCATGATAATTGTCTTTATTCGTGCTATAATTGTGTTATCCGGAAATTGTAATACATGTGTGAATAACAGAAAACAACGTGTCCCTGGTAAGCCTCTAGTTGACTAGCTCGTTGATCAAAAGATAGTCATGGTTTCCTGACTATGGGCATTGGATGTCAATGATAACGAGATCACATCATTAGGAGAATGATGTGATGGACAAGACCCAATCCTAAACATAGCATAAGATCGCATAGTTCGTTTGCTAGAGTTTTCCAATGTCAAGTATCCTTTCCTTAGACCATGAGATCGTGTAACTCCCGGATACCGTAGGAGTGCTTTGGGTGTGCCAAACGTCACAACGTAACTGGGTGACTATAAAGGTATACTACGGGTATCTCTGAAAGTGTCTGTTGGGTTGACACGGATCGAGACTGGGATTTGTCACTCCGCTTGACGGAGAGGTATCACCGGGCCCTCTCGGTAATGCATCATCATAATGAGCTCAATGTGATCAAAGTGTTTGATCACGGGATCATGCATTACGGTACGAGAAAAGTGACTTGCCGGTAACGAGATTGAACGAGGTATTGGGATACCGACGATCGAATCTCGGGCAAGTAAAATACCGATTAACAAAGGGAATCATATACGGGATTAATTGAATCCTCGACATCATGGTTCATCCAATGAGATCATCGTGGAGCATGTGGGAGCCAACATGGGTATCCAGATCCCGCTGTTGGTTATTGCCCGAGAGCCGTCTCGGTCATGTCTGCATGTCTCCCGAACCCGTAGGGTCTACACACTTAAGTTCGGTGACGCTAGGGTTGTGAAGATATGTATATGCAGTAACCCGAATGTTGTTCGGAGTCCCGGATGAGATCCTGGACGTCATGAGGAGTTTTGGAATGGTTCGGAGGTAAAGAATTATATATAGAAAGTGCTGTTTTGGCCATCGGGACAAGTTTCGGGGTTATCAGTATTGTACCGGGACCACCGGAGGGTCCCGGGGGGTCCACCGGGTGGGGCCACCTGCCTCGGGGGGCCACATGGGCTCTAGGGGTGCGCCTTGGCCTACATGGGCCAAGGGGAACCAGCCCCTAGAGGCCCATGCGCCTAGAGGGGGGAAACCCTAAAGAGGGGGGGGCGCCCCCTTGCTTGGGGGGCAAGCCCCACCCTTGGCCGCCGCCCCCCTATGAGATTGCATCTTCTAGGGCCGGCGCCCCCCCTAGGGGGCTATATAAAGGGGGGAGGGGAGGGGGGCAGCGCACCCTTGCTCCTGGCGCCTCCCTCTCCCTCTTCAACATCTCCTCCTCCTCCGTAGGGCTCGGCGAAGCCGTGCCGGAGTACTGCAACTCCACCATCACCACGCCGTCGTGCTGCTGCTGGAGCCATCTTCCCCAACCTCTCCTTTGCCTTGCTGGATCAAGAAGAAGGAGACGTTACGTTGACCGTACGTGTGTTGAACACGGAGGTGCCGTCCTTTCGGTGCTAGGATCTCCGGTGATTTGGATCACGTCGTGTACGACTACCTCATCCCCGTTCATTGAACGCTTCCGCTCGCGATCTACAAAGTGGTATGTAGATTCAATCTCTCTCCCATGACTCGTTGCTAGATGAACTCATAGATGGATCTTGGTGAAACCGTAGGAAAAAATTTAATTTTCTGCAACGTTCCCCAAGACTCGACGCTGTTTGCCACCCTTTCTGACTGATTTCTCTGCAGCCATGAACTTCAAGCTGAAAGGTTTCAATACGTTCAAAGGCTTCAAAGGCTTCCTCTTGCTGGACAAATAGGAACTGGCTTCGGGAGAATTAATGTGATGCTGTAAAATTTCTGCAAACGAATGCAGACTATGAGAACCAAGGGATTCTCCCACGGACATGTACCTGTGACAGCATTAGAGATGCGAGGGAAGTGGAAGAGGTCATATGCATTCTTAGAAGATTTTGAAGATAAATCAGTTTGAAGACATTGACCTCATGATGCGAAGACATTCACTTATATGTTGAGAGTTGGTTCCAGATTTGTACGAATCCGCAAATAGGTACAAGTGAGGAATCTAACTTGTTATGAAGCTTAAGTGAATATGCTAGGCAGTATGAGATGCAGACAGAATGGATCTAACTTGTATAGGTAGAAACCTATTTTGGTAGACAGGATGAATCTTTGAAGATCAAAAAGATGGTAAAAAGGGAGTTTTATTTACCACACAAAGAACTGCTAGATGGGAAGAGTAGGAGACCGAGCAGTTCAATCCACCGTGCCCTAACTTGGCGACGGAGGACACCTACGGCGGCGGCGGAGAGGACGATGTCCGCGGCCGGCGTGTGGACGGCATCGGAGAAGTCGCGGCAGCTAAGCGCTTCGTCGCCGGCGTCGTCGAGAGCTAGCGGTGGTGCTACGGTTTTGACGAGGTGCAGAGGTGGAAGAAGTTTCTTTTACCGCAGGGGTCAAGTATTTATAAGGAAGTGGGCGGCACAACGCAATTACGCAGGTGCCCCTGGCGGTTCACATCTGACGGGCACGTGGCAAGCATGCAACATACATAGAGTTGTCCACGTTCCCACGCCCGCCAGGTTTCTCGGATAGACGTTCCGGCTTCTCCGGATTTCAGGCAATAAGGATGACACATTTAAAACAGATTTAATGTTTGTCTCTGTATCTTCTGCTGACAAGGACGCAGAGAAGACATTCGACAGTTTCAATAGAATGCATATGATTTGGATAGATAGAGTTTGAGATAGAAAGCATAGATAGAGTAGGGTCCGATCATATTCACTTAGTTCAAAAGATTCAACAAGAAAACATAGCTATAAGTGAATGCTGTAGAGGACAGAACACTAGTATATATATCAAACAGCAATCAAATCAACATAGTGAAGATAATCATGATGATAAACTGAACTTTGAAGACAAACCGAATGCGAAGTCATTCAAATGCAACGTCATGAGTGAAACACTTCAAACAGAAAAGTTTGGTGGTGGCGTTACCCACCGTATAGGAAGTATTAGACCCAGACACGGCGCACAATTATCGTGGCGCTCCGAAGTCAAATTCCATGTTAATGTATTCACACTCAGAATGTAAGTCTTCATTGATTGAAGATATACTTTACTTCGTGTGTTGCACATCTAAGTCATCAACATGCATAAGTGTTAGGATGTGTGCCTGTTCACAGGACATTTGAGGAATCCAAGATATTTAGCCCACACCATAACTTGCACAACCTTTTCTCGTCCAAGGGCTTTGTGAAGATATCTGCCAATTGCTCTTCAGTGTTCACGTGAATGATATCAATATCTTTCTTCATGACATGATCTCTGAGAAAGTGATGACGAATTTCAATGTGCTTTGTCTTCGAGTGCTGGACTGGGTTGTTGGCAATCTTGATGGCGCTTTCGTTGTCGCAGAAGAGAGGTACTTGTTTCAGATTGATGCCATAGTCCTTGAGAGTTTGCTTCATCCATAGAAGCTGAGCACAGCAAGATCCAGCAGCAATGTATTCAGATTCAGCAGTTGAGAGTGACACGCAGTTCTGCTTCTTTGAAGACCAACAGACAAGTGATCGTCCCAGAAAGTGACATGTTCCTGATGTAGACTTGCGATCCACCTTGTCACCAGCATAATCAGCATCCGAAAATCCAACCAGATCAAACTCTGGGCCCTTTGGATACCATAATCCTAGTGTTGGGGTGTGAGCCAAATATCGAAGAATTCGCTTCACAGCTAGGTGATGCGATTCCTTTGGTGCCGCTTGGAATCGAGCACACATGCAAACACTAAGCATAATATCTGGCCTAGATGCACATTGGTAAAGTAAAGAACCAATCATGGAGCGGTATACCTGTTGATCGAACTCTTTACCATTTTCGTCGGGACCCAGATGATGTTTGGCTGGCATTGGCGTCGTGTAGCCTTTACAATCTTGCATTCCAAACTTCTTCAGGAAATCTTTGAGGTATTTCTCTTGAGATATGAAGATTCCATTCCTTTGCTGATGAATTTGAAGACCAAGGAAGAACTTCAGCTCACCCATCATGGACATCTGATATTGCTCTTGCATCATGTATCCAAACTCATCACTGTACTTATGGTTGGTGCAGCCGAAGATAATATCATCCACATAGATTTGGCACACAAACAGTTCACCATCATATGTCTTCGTGAAGAGTGTAGGATCAAGGGATCCAGGTTTGAAGCCTTTGCTCTTCAGGAAGTCTTTGATTGTATCATACCAATCGTGAGGAGCTTGTTTGAGGCCATGCAGTGCTTTGTTTAGTTTGTACACCATATCAGGATGTTTTGGATCTTCAAAGCCGGGTGGTTGTGCAACGTATACTTCTTCTTCAATCTTGCCATTGAGAAATGCACTCTTCACATCCATTTAATATAGCAGGATATTGTTGTGGTTAGCATAGGCTAGCAATATGCGAATAGCTTCAAGTCTAGCCACAGGAGCAAATGTTTCATCGAAGTCAATCCCCTCAACTTGAGTATATCCTTGTGCAACGAGACGTGCTTTGTTTCTGATGACTTGGCCATGCTCATCTTGCTTGTTTCGATATATCCATTTTGTTCCAATGATGTTATGCTTGAGAGGGTCAGGACGCTTGACAAGTTCCCAAACATTGTTCAGCTTGAACTGTTGAAGCTCTTCTTGCATTGATTGAATCCATTCAGGTTCCATAAAGGCTTCAGCAACTTTCTTGGGTTCTGATATTGACACAAAAGAAAAGTGCCCACAGAAATTTTCTAACTGCGTTGCTCTTGAACGAGTGAGTGGACCAGGTGCATTGATGCTATCAATTATCTTCTCAATTTGCACTTCACTTGCAACACGAGGATGAGCTGGACGAAGAATTTGTTTTTGCTGATTATTGTCATCATTGGGAGGATTGTCTTCAGGCTGAGCATTGTCTTCAGATTGGTTGGGTGCAGAAATGATAAGTTCCTCTTCAGGCTGTGCCTCAGCAGGCATGATTTCACCAGTTCCCATTAGCTTGATAGACTCGCTGGGTGGAGCTTCTTCAAGATTACTTGGCAGGAGCTCTCTTTGTGAACCATTGGTTTCATCAAACCGCACATCTACAGTTTCGACGATTTTATAGAGATAGAGGTTGAAGACTCTGTAAGAGTGCGAATCCTTTCCGTAACCGAGCATGAAGCCTTCGTGAGCTTTTGGTGCAAATTTTGACTTGTGATGGGGATCCTTGATCCAGCACCGTGCTCCAAATACTCTGAAGTAGCTTACATTTGGCTTCTTGCCAGTGAGGAGCTCATAGGATGTTTTGTTCAGAAGCTTATGGATATAAACACGGTTGATGACGTGGCATGCTGTATCAATAGCTTCAAGACAGAACTTTCTTGGTGTTTTGTATTCGTCCAGCATCGTCCAAGCCATCTCAATGAGGGTTCTGTTCTTGCGCTCTACGATGCCATTTTGCTGAGGTGTGTAAGGAGCAGAAAACTCATGAGTGATTCCTATTGTATCCAGATAAAGATCAAGTCCGGTGTTCTTGAATTCAGTGCTGTTGTCACTTCTGATATGCTTGATCTTGACTCCATAATTGTTCATGGCTCGATTGGCAAAGCGTCTGAAAACATCTTGCACTTCGGTCTTGTAGAGAATTATGTGCACCCATATGTATCTTGTGTAATCATCAACAATGACAAAGCCATAGAGACAGGCAGTCGTAGTGAGGGTAGAGTAGTGAGTAGGGCCAAATAAGTCCATGTGTAGCAGCTCAAAGGGTTGAGACGTAGTCATGATTGTCTTCGAGGGATGCTTGGCTCTAGTCATCTTTCCAGCTTCGCAGGCACCGCACAAATGATCTTTCTTGAACTTGACATCTTCAATGCCAATGACATGCTTCTTCTTGACGAGCGTATGTAAGTTCCTCATCCCAGCATGCCCCAGCCTCCGATGCCATAGCCAGCATTCTGAAGCTTTTGTAAGTAGACATCTTGCAAGCTGTGGACCTGCTGAGAAATCTACCATGTATAGATCATCTTTCCTGTACCCTTCAAAGACTAGAGATTTGTCAGATTCCATTAGTACAAGGCAACGATACTTTCCAAATATTACAACCATGTTCAGGTCGCAAAGCATTGAGACAGACATTAAGTTGAAGCCAAGGGATTCAACAAGCATCACTTTATCCATGTGCTGATCCCTTGAGATTGCAAATCTACCTAGACCCAATACCTTGCTTTTACTAGTGTAAGCAAATGTGATGTGACTCTTATCAGATGGACGTAAGGTTGAGTCCATGAGAAGACTTGGATCACCAGTCATATGATTAGTGCATCCGTTGTCCATAATCCATTCTGAAGCACGAGGTGTCATACTCTGCATTACAGTTAGGAGGATAGGCTTCACCAAGAGTATTGTGAAGCATAAACATTTGACGGGCAAGAGGATTATGGAATCTCAGATCAAGATTAGGACTGATAGGATGAATGGCAAGCGATTCAGGAACAAAATACATAGTGAGACCATTTGGGCATTTGATCTTGCGCCCTACAAGATATTTTAGGTCCCCAGCAATAGCATCAGACGCCTTTGATTTTTGGCTGGAGACCTTTCCCTGCAAAATAAAGTTAATTCTCCTTAACCACCCACATCTTCAGGGGTGGCTTAGAAGCAATGAGTCTAAGTGCAGCATCTGAGAACTTCGGCTTTGGAGCCCTAGCAAATAGCCTTGCAGGAGATGAATGATACTCATATGAATAAGCAGAAAAGTTCTTAGTTTTATGAACATAGCGGTTTGAAGATACACGCTCATATTCATAGGTTTGAGTACGGTTTCCCTGCAAAACATTGGCGTTAGGGTGACTCAGGTGAGTCCTCTGTCTGTATGAAGCCTTTGGACCATATGAAGCCTTAGGTCTGGGATTTGTCTTCTTCCTAGGTGGTGTCATGATGACATTCACTGGAAGCTTCTCAAGACAGCTTTTGGGTACCCAGATCTTCTTCATAGGTGTCCCATTCCTGCAGTTAGTACCAATATATCTGGCAAACACTTCACCATTCTGATTCTTGAACAATTTATAGTTTGCATCAAAGGATTCATCAATGATGACAGGGTTAGCACAGGTAAAGCCAGATAAGGTGGATGGATCCACTGAAGGACCCTTTGCAGCAACCCATGTGGTTTTGGGATACTGCTCAGGCTTCCAATAGGAACCATCAACATTCATTTTCCTCTCGAACCCAACACCCTCTTTCCTAGGGTTTCGGTTCAGAATCTGCTTTTTGAGGACATCGCAAAGTGTCTGATGCCCTTTCAGGCTTTTATACATCCCTATTTCAAGTAATGTCTTCAACCTAGCATTTTCATCAGCAATAGTAGTGTTATCCTCCGCAAAGGGGTTAGTTACCACATCAGTAGTTGAAGACAATACAACAGCAACAGTAGTGGAACATCCAGCAACAGAGGTAACGTTATCACGCTCAATACATTTTAGACATGGTGGTTCAAATCCATCCTTAGCGGGACTGATCTGTTGAGCGCGTAGTGACTCATTTTCTTTTTGAAGATCTTCATGAGCCGCTCTCAACTTCTCAAGCTCTTGCTTCCTTTGAAGATAATCATAGGAGAGCTTTTCATGAGTGGTTGTGAGCGTATCATATGACTTTCAAGTTCTTGATACTTAGTATGAAGATTTTTTATGTCTTCAACTAAGGACTGTGAACAAGTCATTTCCGCGTCCAACAGGTCATCGCTTTTGTCTAACATTTTTTGAGTATGTTACATAGCCTTTTGTTGTTCAGTTGCAATTTTAGCAAGTGTTTTGTAGCTAGGCTTGGATTCACAGTAAGAGTCATCTTCACTAGATGTTTGAAAGTAAGCATCGCGTGATTTTACCTTGGCACCACGTGCCATGAAGCAGTAGGTAGGAGTTGGGTCGTCCATGTCATCAGCTTCAGCGTTGGTGTGGACGTCATTGTCTTCAGTGTTGAAGATGGACTTGGCAACATAAGCAGTGGCTAATGCTAGACTTGCAACACCAGGGTCGGACTCCTCCTCAGACTCCACCTCCGCCTCCTCAGAAGCAGAATCCTCCTCTGAATCCATTTCCTTCCCAACAAAAGCACGAGCCTTGATAGATGAGCTCTTCTTGTGAGATGAAGATTTGATGAGGACTTGGAAGAAGACTTTGAAGATTTCTTCTTTTTCTTGTCATCAGAATCATATTCCTTGCTCTTCTTCTTCTTCTTCTCGTTGTCCCACAGCGGACACTCAGAGATGTAGTGTCCAGGTTTCTTGCACTTGTGACAAGTTCTCTTATTGTAGTCATGAGTAGAAGCTTCATCATTTCTTGAGCTGGATCGTGACGACTTTCTGAAGCCTTTCTTCTTAGTGAACTTTTGGAACTTCTTCACAAGCATATCAAGTTCCTTTCCAATGTCTTCATGATCATCAGAACTGCAGTCAGATTCTTCTTCAGATGAGGAAACAACTTTTTCCTTCAAAGCGCGAGTTCGGCCATAGTTGGGACCATAGATATCTCTTTTCTCAGAAAGCTGGAACTCATGTGTGTTGAGCCTCTCAAGTATATCAGACGGATCGAGTGTCTTGAATTCAGGACGTTCTTGAATCATGAGGGCAAGGGTGTCAAAAGAGTTGTCAAGTGATCTCAGTAGTGTCTTGATGATTTCATGCTTGGTAATCTCAGTGGCGCCGAGAGCACGAAGCTCATTTGTGATGTCAGTGAGGCGATCAAACGTGAGCTGGACATTCTCATTGTCGTTTCTCTTGAAGCGGTTGAAGAGGTTGCGAAGAACATTGATCCTTTGATCTCTCTGGGTTGAGACGCCTTCGTTGACCTTGGATAGTCAGTCCCAGACTAGCTTTGACGTCTCCAGAGCACTCACACAGCCATACTGTCCTTTGGTCAGATGACCACAGATGATGTTCTTGGCAGTAGAGTCCAGTTGAATGAACTTCTTGACATCAGCAGGGGTGACACCTTCATTAGTCTTGGGAATGCCGTTCTTGACGACATACCAGAGGTCGACATCAATGGCTTCAAGATGCATGCGCATCTTATTCTTACAGTAGGGATATTCTGTTCCATCGAACACGGGGCAAGCAGCGGAGACTTTGATTATCCCTGCAGTCGACATAGCTAAAACTCCAGGTGGTTAAACCGAATCACACAGAACAAGGGAGTACCTTGCTCTGATACCAATTGAAAGTGCTTGTTATCGACTAGAGGGGGGGTGAATAGGCGATTTTTATGAAAGTCTTCAAAACATAAAAGTTGGAAGAACAGCAAGGGCCCCACCGTGCCTACCCCAAGAACTCTGATTGCCACCTATGTGAGGCTCAAGACCGATTTTGAGGAGATAGTCGCCGTTGAGAAGCAGTATTCCCCTGGCAAGGTGATGGCCCCCATCGAGGATGAGGAGATGGCCACTGGAGGGATGAGATCCCCCGGTGAGCTGCACAAGGTAAAAAATAATGGCTTATTACCATAGTTGTGGTTTTTGATTATTTGCAATGTGCTTGGTAATATGTTAGGGTTGTGCAGGTGCCGGTGGACGTCCTTGATGATTCCGATGTCGTGGCCCGTCCTGTTGGCATCACCCCGGAGATCGATTCCGATGCCGCTGTCCATCCTGTGGACATCGCCCTAGAGATTGATTCCGATGTCGCGGTCATTCCTGTGGACATCGCCCCAGAAATCGATTCCCATGCCTCTGTCCGTGCTGTGGTCATTGCCCGAGAGATCGATGACAAGAAATAGTTGGTCGCGCTAATCCTTCAGGGTAGTTTGCATTGCGCTGTGTTTAATTACCAGAACGATGCATGTTATCAAACCATCTTAGGGCTAGTGCACTGTCTTGTGTGGGCGGAGCTTGCTACTTTTGTTTGATAGTGAATCATGCGATGAATCATGCGAACCCTCTCCGAGTTATGGAAACAGATGTATCCTCACCAGCTTTTGATGTAATATATGGCATGCTTAGATGTAAGTTTGAACTGTTTATCATATCAGTAGGGCTTGTTTGATGATTCTTGGTGTTAGTATGCTAGCTATTGTGCGAGCTATAGTACTTGCAAAACACTCACCGAAGATAAACGTTGGGGCTAATGAGCTCGTGGTACGCTTATACTTATCCCTCGTCGATCGACCAATATCCCTAGCTCCTAAAATTGTAGGCTTAGCGATCGATCAGACAATAGTCGAGATACATTCAGGCCTCATTTGGTTCATAGGGTAGGAAAATCGTAGCAAAAGTACAGAGAACGTGCAACAAAAAATCATAGCAGTGCAGAGACGTACTCCCTCCGTTCCAAAATAGATGACCTAGGCGGGCTAGTTTGGCCTAGTGGGTTTCAGTGATATGACATGGTACAGTGCCGTCCAGTCTTCGCGTGTGGTAGCAGTATTGCGGGTACAGTAAGTTTTCTTGAAGAAACGGAATTCAACGAAGTCATGATGGTTCCTTCGTCCGAACAACTTACAGTGGGAAAGGTTGGGCCTGTGATACGACCGGGGTAGACCAGGATAATTTTGTGCATGGCAGGTGGACCAGGATGGTCGACGTCCCACATGTCAGCGAATGAAAGTATTCTTTCAGATATAGAGGACGAGCAACGAGTATTCATTGTTTATTTTTTATGAAAGCTATTGTCTCCACTGTTACGATGGAGGAGTGTTAAACACGGCAGCCCAGTGAACTTGGCATGTGCACAACTCCCTCCTTCCTCATGTAATGCCCAGGTTAGAGCTTTTTCTCACTTTCTCTCTATTTATTTCCTCTCAAATGTTTTTTACCTTTCTTTTTAAGACACAATTATGCCTTTTTTAGAATTATTTTTTTATACCTACGAGCACGTGTAGAGACGGGCTCTTGGAGAGCCCACTCCTTGACTTTGTCAATGCCTCTCTCTCCTCCACATAAGGAGTACTACTTGCTATGCATGCATGCGGCGGGCAGCTACGTCTTAAGCGGGCTCCGGAAGCGGTCCGGACTCCAGCATAATTTTGGTTTTTACAGTATTTCTTTCTCCATTGACAGGTAGGACCGCGTAGATAGATAAAAACACGAGCTGATGAGGCACATGCGGACTGTCTGACTGGTCAACCAGACAAATATGGAGCTATACGCTGGGCCAGTGACCGTATAATCACCATATCTCGTATACAATGATCAAAGTGAGCTATCATGACAAGTTCGATGACCGCCAATGCATTTTACTCGGTAATAAATGACTGGGATTGAAGGGGAATCCAAATTTGCTTCGTCTTCTGTCCTTGAGCTCTTGACAAACCAATGCAATGCACTATACGGTTGTCCGGCCACTCCACCCCAGAGCTCTCACCAAGCATCATTCATGCCACCGCGCCGCACACTAACCGGTAAGGCAGCGATGGCATCCCGCCGCGCCGAGTTCCTCGCCACCCACGACCGCACACAAAATGGTAGGGAAGCGATGGCATCCCGCCGTGCCGAGTTCATCGCCGCTCGCGACCTCACAACTATGTGGGAGGAATTTGAAGATGCCAAGGCCGAATGGGCGGTAGAGCAAGAGGCGGCCAAAGCCGCACAGAGGGAGTGGAGAAGTCAGAAAGCACTCAAGAAAAGAGAGGCCCGCCACCGCAAGAAAGAAAAGTACGCATGCACGGCTGCGGAGAGGTCGGCGGAGATCCAAGCACGGTGAGGTGTCGCCGACAAAGCCGGGAAGGAGAACGATGGCGTCCGGCCAGCATGTGAGAAGTTAGTGTGTGTGTGTGTTTGTGTCTGAGTACGAGCATGTACCAGTGCTACTAGTTACTACTGTAGTTTTTAGAGCAAATTGCCAGTACATTTGCCTAGACTAAATGGAAAAATTCCTATCCTAAGCATCAAATGGCATCTCTTTCTCTATAGGAATTGAGATGCATGTCATTTCACTTCCTATGATTTTCATATTCCTATCCTATGAACGAAAGGAGGCCTCTGTTGGAGTAACTACTGTAGCTAGCAGTACTGCTGGTACTGTAGTTTTCTTCAAGAAGCGGAATTCAACGAAGTCATGATGGTTCCTTCGTCCGAGCAACTACAAAGTGGGAAGTGGGCCTGTGATTTGACTGCTCATTAGTCATTGTTACTGCGGCACGATGACCTAGGTGACTCTCCCTTGGAGTTTTGCGTGCATGGCAAGTGAACCAGGATGGTCGACGTCCCACATGTTGGCGAACAGAAGTATTCTTTCCGATATCGAGGAGCAAGGAAACCGCGTGGTATAGTATCACTGCTGATTGGTTCACAGAAAAATAGTATCACTGCCGATTTATAATTATTTTTTATTTCTGATGAATGCTAGCCTTTCAACTCTTGCGACGAAGGGTGCCAAACACGGCACGTGATGGATGTCCCACACGTCAGCGAAAGGAGTGGGACATGAATAGCGTGGTAGAGCCCGGCGTAAAAAAACAGCGTGGTAGAGCGTCTCCACTTCTTCCACTTCTAGGTCGGAGACCAACTAATATAGTAGTAGTAGAGTACTTAGCCATGTACTCCATAACATCACTGTGCATTGCACGTACAACATTTAGTGGTAGTACGTAGTAAGAGACAAATGCCACCCAAGAGTTCCCTTCTCGACCTACTTTTGGGTGTTTGGTAGAGTGTATGGAGGGTGCATGAGTCAACACTAGTTTAGCACAAATACACTAGAGGCATGCATGAAGAGAGCATGCATGAAGAGGCGTGTTGAGTTGAGCATGCATGAAGAGGGAGCAACTATGCTGAGACAAGAATGCAACCAAACGCACCCTATATGCCATGCATGTTCATACCATTTGTGCCTTTCTACTTCACTTATTGCACTACATTACTCAGGTTCGTACGTCCACTCCTTGGTACATGTCTGTCTCGTAGTTCTAGTCCCACTTGTTCTTCATATAGATGAAACGATCCTTGCATAACACGTGCACCTTGATGCTAGATGTCTCGCATGTTGGCAAAAGGATGAACAAAGCTCACGTAAAATAATAGAGTGGAAGAACATAGATTCCGGACGACCGAGAAGGAACAAGGAACCTCATGGTGGAGCATCTGCACTCACAATATTTAATATTATTCAGCGATATAAAATTAACCAATCATCTCCACAGTGGACTGGAAGAGTACGAAACACGGCAGCCCAGTGTAGTTACATCATACTAGTACATGGCTAACCCACGCTATCACCATATTTCTTGGCTTCCGTGCGACACCTATTTCTAGTAATCCAGCAACCTGTATCGCTTCTCCCTCCTCGTCTCTATCAAAGTGCCGCGGGCTGGCGTTTCTGCCGTCTATTGAGGTCGGTTAACTATCACATGTTAGCGACATGCCAAGAGCATTCTAAAAAAATTCCTTTCACGTTCCGTTTTCAAAAAGAAAAAAAATCCTTTCACGTACGAATTTGCCTGTATGCTTTGAGAAACTTGCATGTCCTATACTACTCCTGTTTGATACTCTAACTTAGCTAGAGGTTAGACTAACTCATGACTAACCCTGAACTAACTGTAGCCAAAGAGGTGTTTGGGTGACAGGGTTAGATTGACAATAAATGCACTTCACGGAGAGAGAAAAGTGATTTTTCAGTGGTCCCAATGAGAACTATCTCCAGTTAGCACCTCTTGGGTGGGATAGTTTTTTTGGTGGGTTCGGTGCAACTTGCTAAAATTTAAACTCTCATGCTATTTGAGCCCCAACTAGCTCAAACTAACTCTAACCCATGGATCCAAATAGGGCCTATGGCCAGTCTCGACGTTGAGCAGTCGCGTGCACCGAGAAGCAGCGCTCTCTCGGCCGTCGCGCCACTTCAAAGCCGGCGCCAGTGAGAGGTCGCTCCTGTCTGGCCGGGCATTAATGCGGCACTAACACTCCAGGGCGACACTAACCGTTTCACGCGGGAAGCGCGCGCTGGCAAGGGAGTATAGGTTTTGAACCGTTTCAGGTGTAGTACTAGTAGTTTGCAAAACTACTCAATTATTGCACTCAGTTTCCTAAGACATTGTGGTAAAAAACATTACTCCACAGCCCGCTTCCCTTCTCCTTCCTCTTCTACCTCCCGCGCACGTCTGCGGGAAATGCCCGGTCAACCATTATATAGGAGTGCTAGCACAAAAAGATGCATGCATGACCACTAAAATTTCCATATTAAAGCGCCGCTCTGGCGGGAGTATGGCGTATGTTGTTACCTTCGGCCGGCCCATGGCTACCGGGCGACGGCGACCAGAGAAGAGGCGGTGGGAGGGGAATGAATGCAGCTACTGTTTGGGTTCGCCTTCCGGCTTAAATAAATGCGCAGCATCACGTGTACCCGCGGGTGCACAAATTGTAACATACGTGTCTGATTAAGTGGGCGTCACGTAACTGGTGTGTGTGAGAGAGAGATTTTGAGAGACAGAGTGCGTGTGTGTGACTCTACTCTTTGGACATGTACTCAACCTTTTGCATCAGGATATAAATATAATGGTATTTACTTTAGCTAGTGATTTACGTGGCCATGTTAACGTGGTTGTGTCAAAAAAATGTCACTTCCTGCTCGTGATTTGCGCTATATAATTACAAGCAAGATTCTCTTGCATTGCACGGAACATCAATATGCATTTTTTACAAAACACCTGTTGTGATTGACCCATGCAGGAGTAATCCCATGTGTAAAAACTAATGATATCTCGAGAATTTTATGGGAAAACTGGTATCTCGAGAATGTCATCGAAAAAATGAAAGATGAGAGATAAGGCGAGGAGGAGTGGAGCATGGTGGTGATTGGTGGTCGGAATGGGCGGAGGCATGGGGATGGACGACGCAGGCAGGCGGCAGCGGCCACCATGCATGCTAGATTGTTCCAGAGACTTATTCCTTTTTTAATTGCTGAGCAATGATGTTGCGGGAGATAATGATGTGGAGAGAGGTGCGGGTATCTTTTGTAAAATTATCATAGTTTGCTTTCTATCCTTAGATATAGATCAAACGATCTGTATTACAAGATGGTAGGCACACCATCACCGGCAACTCGTCTTTTTATAAGGGTACAGATGATAAGTTTGCTGACAACTAAAGTAAAGTGGAATTTTTCCATGTTATGCAAGTAAATAAAGGTGATTGTTTATCATACGGGTAAGGTTGGATGAAGGGTGGTAGGAACAAATGCTCCGCCTAGAGCATGTGTGTGTGAGATGGAGTCTTAGTGTGTGTGTGGTGTGTGTGTGTGTGACAGAAAGAGAGAGAGGAGAGAGATGGAGTCTTAGTTTGTGTGTGTGTGTGAGAGAGAGAGATGGAGTCTTAGTGTGTGTGTGTGTGAGGGGGTGTGCGTGCGTGCGTGTGTGTGTTTGTGTGTGTGTGTGAGAGAGAGAGATGGAGTCTTAGTGTGTGTGTGGGGGGGTGTGTGCGTGTGTGTGTGTGTGCATGTGTGTGTGTGTGTCGCGGGGTTCTCTGTGGCGGATGTACTTTAAGTGTGCATGGCTTCATCATAGAGAGGTGATGTGTATGGCAGAGGCCACCAACGATGGGGTGCGAGAGAGAAAATGCCCGTAGAGAGGGAAGAGAAGGTGTGTGCGCTTGAGAGGAGTCGACATCGAGAGAACGTGTTTGTTCGAGAGACACCGAGGAAGACTACAATATATCGATGGTGCATGTAAGCGGGAATTAAACAAAGGGATGGTCTTATTGGTTTCGGGGATATAGGGGAAGAGTGAGAGGCGGGGGGGGGGTAGCTAGAAGGAGATTGTTAAGTGTGAGTGTGTGTTTTACCCATCCAGGCGGAAGTTATGTGCACAAAAGAGGAGAACGATTCGATGTGGCGTTAGGATTGAGGGTAATTAAATACGTATGGAGACATAGAGACCTTGAACGTGCATGTGTGAGAGGTATACATGTATACGTGGGATTTGTGTGTGTGTGTGCGTGCATGATCGAGATAACAGAAAGAAGACATAAGTTATAAGATCAATGACATGGGAGAGACGGATCGGTATGACAATATGCATGCATGTGAGAATGCAGGGAAGAAGGCCCGACAATTGAGCATGTGTTTTTGTCTTTAAGAAATAGTGGCGTGGGCTGGAGCATGCACCTATAGCGAGCAGAGGGAGTGAGGCGCAACGATTGTGCAAAAGAGACTAACCTATAAATGCATATGTATGGAGAGACATATATAGTGTGGGTGATAGGAAGCAAGACTTCGTGCGAGAAAGAAATGTTGACGGAGAAACTACAGATAGATATAGAGATGGACATGCTAGCTAGAGGGACATCCGCTAGTTTGCGTGTTGGAGATGACCGTCGGGTGGTTCAAAGGGTGAAGTTATATATGTGTGTGAGAGGGCACTTGACTTCATGTAGAGAGAAACATATGTAGTGTGCGTGATAGGAATCAAGAGTGAGGGCGAGAAAGAAGGTTGATGGAGAAACAGATAAATAGAAAGATAAAGATGCTAGCTAGTGTGCGTTAGAGATAGGATTCGAGTGGATCAAAAGGTTGGGTTATGTGTGTGGGTGTGAGAGAGATAGAGAGAGGGTGCATGTGAGTCACATACAAACAGATATCAGATAGAAATGAGATCCAGAGAGACGGAGTTTTGTGTCTGTGAGAGAGAAAGATATTTCACAACGAGAGTGATAGCTAGAGAGACATACGAGGGAATGCAAGATATCTCTAGGGAGAGAGGGTGTGTGTGAGCGACATACAAGATAACAATGGAGAAATATGAGACCCTGGGAGACAGAGTTTGTGTTTGTGTATGCCAAAGTCAGCTACAAGGTTCCAGGTTAGACCGAATCGCGGATGCAAATGCACATCCAGGATCGGCGACCTTATTTTGATCAGGGGATGACTGGTTCCTGCAAAATAATGGAGTACCGTTAGGGATGCAAATGATGGTTTGTGCATTCCGTTTGTAATCTCCCGTACCGTAGGATGTCAACCAGATGAAACAAGTCCCCTGGCTTGTCACCGCGAAGATGCGGCCTAGATGGCGCACGGCGTCTTTGAACGTGTAGGGGTACAAATCTGCTGTCGCCAACATGCGCCAGCCTCTGCCATTACTGCCTCCTGCATTGATGGCAATCCTTATGTCGAACTCCGCGATGAGATAGTAATCGTCACAGCTGCGTCGCTTTGTCGGTGGGTCCGCAATTGCTATCTTCTTCAATATAATGTAGGCATCATCATACATATTCTTGCCCAGCCAGTCCGGAAGGCCGATCCCAATGGTGGAGAAGGGGTCTACCGGAACGGCCGCACTGCTGTGGATGTTGTTCAAAATCATGGTGGTATCCGAACGGAGGTATGCAAGCCAATCTTCGTTGGCACCGACCTAGACCTATATATAAGACGGTGGGCAGCGGAGAAATTATGGGATGGAAATGGAATAACTAAGTACTACATGATCAAACTCCATTACTGACCTGCTCATCGGACAAAATCCGACTACCTCTCAACGTCGTCAATTCTAGTGGAGCCAACGTGCAACCATGGCCAGGGAGCGATGGACTGTTCGAAGAATTGTCCCATAGAAGAACCTTCTCCTCGAGGACGCATGGAAGACAGCCGGTGTCAAAACCGGCGGATCTCGGGTAGGGGGTCTCGAACTGTGCGTCTAGGCGGATGGTAACAGGAGACAGGGAACACAATGTTTTACCCAGGTTTGGGCCCTCTTGATGGAGGTAAAACTCTACGTCCTGCTTGATTAATATTGATGATATGGGTAGTACAAGAGTAGATCTACCACGAGATCAAGGAGGCTAAACCCTAGAAGCTAGCCTATGGTATGATTGTTGTATGTTGGAGTTGTCCTACGGACTAAAACCCTCCAGTTTATATAGACACCGGAGAGGGTTAGGGTTACACAAAGTCGGTTACAATGGTAGGAGATCTGAGTATGCGCATCGCCTAGCTTGCCTTCCACGACAAGGAAAGTCCCATCCGGACACGGGACGGAGTCTTCAATCTTGTATCTTCATAGTCCAGGAGTCCGGCAGAAGGTATAGTCCGGCTATCCGAACACCCCCTAATCCAAGACTCCCTCAGTAGCCCCTGAACCAGGCTTCAATGACGATGAGTCCGGCGCGCAGATTGTCTTCGGCATTGCAAGGCGGGTTCCTCCTCCAAGTTCTTCATAAAAGTTGGTAAACACTAAAAGTAGTGTCCGGCCCTGCAAAGTAAGTTTCCACATATTGCCATAAAGAGAATAATATTAACACAAATCTAATCTGCTGACGTATTTCGTAGCGTGACATCACACTACGGCCAAGCCTTTATTCGAATCGTTTTCACTTCCCCACCCCAGCGCATATTGCGAGGCAGTTTCCTTGGCACGTCTTGTCAAAGCACAGATCGTGTCCCCTATTTACAGGATTCTCATCAATACGGACGTGGGTAACCCAACCGCGCCATTTATCACGGCGCTTGGGAGATAGGCGAGTTTTACCAGGCTGGTGGGGACGCGTAGCCACATCCGACCATATAAGGGGATAAGGATCCACCTTTTTACCTACGCCTTCTTCCTCCTTTGCCTATCCATCTCTTGCGCACCCGAGCTCTAGCGCCCAAGTCCGCACTTCCCACCTCTACCTTCTCCAGCCATTTCCGGAGCGGGAGGCAAGTGGATGGTCTCCTCCGTTATGGAGGGCCATGTCAAAAAACTAAGGAAGGCCGGATACTTGTCCAACAACATCGTGCACCGGCTTCCTAAAGAGGGGCAGCTCCTCCCCACCCCTATGCCCCATGAGAGGGTTGTATTCTTTCCCCACTTCCTCCGCGGACTGGGTTTTCCTCTCCACCCATTTGTCCGGGGGCTCATGTTCTAGTATGGCCTAGATTTCCACGATCTGGCCCCGAACTTTGTCCTCAACATCTCGTCGTTTATCGTCGTGTGTGAGGCTTTCCTCCGCATCCGCCCCAATTTCGGTCTTTGGCTCAAGACATCCAACGTCAAGACGAAGGTGGTGCGCGGCAGCCGGGCGGAGTGCGGAGGCGCCATGGCGGGCAAGATAGCCAACGTCCTATGGCTCGAGGGCTCCTTTGTGGAGACCCTGAAGGGGTGGCAATCGGGGTGGTTTTACATCACCGAGCTGCGCGTCCCTCAATGGGTCGCAGCCCCTGAGTTCTGATCCGGACCCCCCACGCGGCTCACGTCCTGGAAAGAGACGGGCCTGTCGTGGGGCAACGAGGAAGAGGTGACCGGACTGCAAACATGCATCCAATCCCTGGTGAACAAGCGACTCAAGCTTGTCAATATAGCCCAGGTCATGCTCGTCCGCCGGATCCTCCCGTGTCAACAACGGGATTTCACACTGTGGGAGTTTGATCCGGCGCAGCACCAAACCTTGAGCAGGATCTTCGACACGATGTACGAAGATGCCTGGAACGTGCTATTCAAGGGCGCCGAAGCTCCCGCATCCGCGTCCAAGGACCGCGGATTTAGCACGCAGCGTCCAGCTAGCGCGGTGAGTTATCCTTACCTTTTACAGGAAATTTGTTTCTCATAGATTGACTCTATGCAAGATCTAAACTCCCTTACCTTTGACAGGCGTGGCAGGCGAAGTCCGGACAGGTCAACCGTCCGGCCCCTCTGCCCGAAGACCCAGCAGATGCTCGTTTATTGAAGCTGCTGGCTCCGGCACCTTACGTGGTGCCGGAGAAGAAGGCCAAGGAAAAGGCCACGGGGACTCGAAAGAGTTACCAGCGCCAGGAGGTGTCGGATTCTTCATCCGATGAATCCGAGACGCGGTCTTCCCATGAAAACGAGGAGGAGGAAGAAGAAACCTCTCCCCCTCCAGTGGGGGGAGGAAAGAAGAGGAAGGCCGCCCCAACAGGGGAGGCCGAAGGGTCCAAGAAGGGGAAAACCCTTCCGCCGGACTACTCCACCGACGCCGACAAGGGCGAAGAGGAGTGGCCGCAGAGGGCCAGGCGTTCGGCGGGATCGTAAGTATTCGGATACTAGAGTAACTCATAGCATTCCTTTGTCCCACAACCTTTCCTTATGTCAAATATAATTATGCAGTCCGCCCAAGGCCGGGATCGACGAGTCGTCGAGCGGCTCCCTGGATTCATCGGATGTGAATTCAGTTCCGCTCGCTGCCTCCCCCCACACTGCGGATGACGCCGAAGTGGCGTCGCAACAAGCTCCGGGCCGAGAGGAGGTGGTCCTGGAGGCGCCGTGAGGCGACCTCCCGGACTCCAGGAGTGAAGGTGACAAGACCCCCCAGGGCTCCAAGTCCGGCTTTGAGCCGGACACCGCGCTGGAATATTCAACGTTTCCGGACTGCGGTAGGCGAACTCCTTCTAAGAGGAGCAAGCCTTCTAAGCCGGCGGCCTCCATCGAACCGGAGGTGCCAGACAATCTGCTGGGGGTGCTTAACGGCGCCTCCATCGACGAGGAGCACCGTACTATTATGAGTACGGTGATCTAGAAGGTTCAGTCCGCTAAGAGCGGGCTGACTGAAGCTTGCACTAGTCTTCTGACAGGCTTCGAGGTAAGTAAAAATATGTAAAATATTACCGCATAGACAGTAGCCCTTGATGCTCTGTTTGGCGTTCGGAAAGAAAAGCCGAATAGAGGATCAAATAATTTCGCAGGAGTCTAACAATAAATGAGTCAATATGCGTGTGCAGGCTTCGCTGCTTGCCACTACCGCACTGACTGCGGAGGTAGGCACCCTGATGCTGGGTCTCGAGCGGACCGAGCAAGAGCTCGGCCTTGCCAAGCGGCATCTCTAGAAAGAAGGTAAGAGATACCTTATAGAAAAAATATATATAAAAAGATGCAATTGCAAAAAATTTACAGGATTATGCTACTTGTTGCAGGGGCCACAACTGAGGTGGCAACCGTCAAGCAGGCGCTGTCCGAGGCCGAGAAGAGAGCGGCGTCCGAGCGCAACGAGAGGGAGAGATTTGAGGCGCAAGTCGGCGAGGCGCAGCAAGAGCTTCAGGCTCTCATGAAAAAACATGAGAGTTTGGAGCTTGACTCGAAAACACGAGCGTCCGAGCTCGCCGCAGCAGTCAAGTCTGCCGAGTCTGCCAAGGCCGAAGCCCAGACGGCCCTCGATGAATTGGATGTGGTGAACAAGATGGCGGCGGGTAAGGCATTTTTTATGCAAAGCAGACATATAAAAGTAAACTGCTTGTTACTTACCCGAATCCGGAGCTCTCCAGGGGCGTTCGCAGATCTTCCCCGTAGCATATCTGATGCCGCCGCATTCTATCGAGCCGAAGAAGGCAGCTCGACGGAGAAGGTGTTCTGGTCTCAGTATGCTGAGGCCGGACACCCTGTGCCCTTAAGCGACCAGCTGAAGCAGCTAGTCGAGCTCCACAAGGCGGCCGAACAGGCCATGAAGGGCTTCATAGTTCGGCTGTGGCCTGGAGAGGCCTTGCCTGGGAGCTACTTCGAACTGGTGCGGCGGCTGGTGGAGGCCTGTCCAAGGCTCGAGGTCATCAAGCGCTCCGTCTGTATCGAAGGAGCCCGGAGGGCCCTTGCCCATGCTAAGGTGCACTGGGGCAAGCTGGACGGCGAGAAGCTTGTGAAGGACGGGCCTCCACCGGGGAAAGAGCATCGCAAACCCGAGAACTACTATAAGGATGTTCTGAAGGGTGCCCGCCTTGTGGCGGATGAATGTAGCAAGGATGTAATTTTTGAATGAACTCGCTCATGTTGTCATGTGCGCTGAAAACTTGTTCATTTGCGCTAAGCAATGCTTGTTGAATTTAAAATATTACTTTCTGTGCGGCTGTTTATCAAAAAATTGAGAGATGGCCAGTCGTCGGCTTCTGCCCCCATGCCACTAGTGCTGGGGTGTTCGGGATAAACCTGAGTGCTCTTTTCCCCATGTTTGGGTCCTTCGAGGGACGCGCTCAGCACAACGAACAAGGCAATCGGACTCTAATGCTTGAACACTCTCACTTAGCCATAGAACTCTATAATTTCAAATTTCGGCGAAGCCCCTAGTATTCGGAAGACCGAGTTCAGGGCGCTATCCACGCCTTGGCCGGACAGAATCCGGTTCCTCGCTCTAAGCGGCATAGGCCTTTAAGGACCCGAAAAACCTCTCGAACAGCGACCGGTCTCTCGCCTTATCATGACAGTCAGTTTTAGCTTTCTCTCCTGAGGTGCTCAGTCTAGCTCAACTGGCGCACAATCGCAGTAGTTCTCCTAGTGCTACCTTAGCCGATATAGCATAACATAAGGCACCAAGACATAGGAGCCGGGCAAACCCAACTATTGACCCAAATCATGATTCGGAGCCGATGCATATAGTGTTATAAGTTTGGGGTGCCACACTTGTGAAAGTGTTCGGACTTCTCACACCATATTAAGGGGTACTGGAGCCCCTGGCGTGTTTTGCCGTACCATAGTGTACGGGTGCAACATGTCATTAATGAACATATATATAAAAATAGAGTGATGCAAAAAATAGACAAAAAGCTATGCATTGTTTATAAGAAGGCTGCTATCCAAGCAGAACGATACAAATAGTGTGATAATCAAAAGAAATTGGACTATTTAACATGTCTTGTCCAGGGGCGAGCCGCGGATTGTATTTAAAACAAGTATACTGCTCGTAATAGAGACCACCTCGGAGTTTCATAATTTGGCATGGCTTGTCTGCTTCCCTGGTTCTTGCATCGTTTGTGCGGCAGTTGAATTGCCAAACAGGTTCGTCCGAAGTATGGAGTCCTGAAAGTAAGATAAAGTAAAGAAAGAATTCGGCAACCCCTAGTACGGTTTAAGCCGTGTTTTGGGCGTGCCGTGATGATGCCCCTTCCCCTACGCCCATGGTATTTTGAGAGCGTAGTTATGTACGCGAAGTGCTGGTTTCGCTATTTCGCGTGGGCTGGGGTTGGGGCCGCATTGCTATGCCTGCTTCGAACGTGCCAGGCGGTCTTGTTGTAGGTTACTCCGGGCGCGCTTGACAGTGTCCGGCTTTTTGAAGGCCGGACTGGAGAATTGCCTGGAAAGGCTGCTTTGTACTTCTGCTGCGAGCGCTACCGTATGCTCCTCCGTTCGGAGGGAGCGTTTGGTGTTTCCATTGACCGTGATTACTCCTCGAGGGCCTGGCACCTTGAGCTTGAGGTATGCATAATGCGGTACCGCATTGAGCTTTGCGAATGCGGTTCGTCCGAGCAGTGTGTGATAGCCACTGCGAAACGGTGCTATGTCGAAGATTAACTCCTCGCTTCGGAAGTTATCCGGAAATCCGAAGACCACTTACAGTGTGACCGAACCTGTACAGTTGGCCTCTACACCTGGTATGACGCCTTTAAAGTCGTTTTGGTGGGTTTGATCCTCGAGGGATCTATGCCCATTTTCCGCACTATATCCTGGTAAAGCAGGTTCAGGCTGTTGCCGCCGTCCATAAGGACTCTTGTGCGATGAAATCTGTCGATAATTGGGTCTAGAACCAATGCAGCGAAGCCGCCATGACGGATGCTAGTGGGGTGGTCCCTTCGATCAAAAGTGATCGGGCAGGAGGACCATGGGTTGAACTTTGGGGCGACTGGCTCCAGCGCATATACGTCCCGTAGTGCACGCTTCCGCTCCCTCTTGGGGATGTGGGTTGCGTATATCATGTTCACCGTCCGCACTTGTGGGAGAAAACCCTTCTGTCCACTGTTGTTCGGCGGCCTGGGCTCTTCCTCGTCGTTGCTATGCAGCCCCTTGTCTCTATTTTCGGCATTTAACTTGCCTGCCTGCTTGAACACCCAACAATCCCTGTTGGTGTGATTGGCTGGTCTTTCAGGGGTGCTATGTATCTGACACAAGCGGTCGAGTATTCGGTCCAAACTGGACGGGCCCTGAGTATTTATTTTGAATGGCTTTTTCCGCTCACCGGATTTGTAGCCTCGAAATCCGGCATTGACTGCCGTATCCTCGTTGCTGTCGCTGTTAACGCGGCGTTTTTGCTTGTTCCGACGCGACCTGCCACTTTTGTCCTTGGTATCCGAATTACCAAGGTTCTTGGTTAAGTTGTTACTGTGAGCTTGCCAGCTGTCTTCTCCCGCGCGAAAGCGGGTCATGAGTGTCGTGAGGGCTGCCATAGATTTAGGCTTTTCCTATCCCAGGTGCCTGGCAAGCCACTCGTCGCGCGTATTATGCCTGAAGGCTGCTAGGGCCTCTGCGTCCGGACAGTCGACTATTTGGTTTTTTTTGTTAGGAACTGTGTCCAGAATTGCCTGGCCGATTTTTCTGGCTGCTGAATTATGTGGCTTAGGTCATCACCGTCCAGTGGTTGCACATAGGTACCCTGGAAATTGTCGAGGAATGCGACTTCCAAGTCCTCCCAAGAACCAATCGAATTTGCTGGCAAGCTGTTAAGCCAATGCCGGACTGGTCCCTTAAGTTTGAGTGGGAGGTATTTGATGGTGTGTAGATCATCGCCGCGGGCCATGTGGATATGAAGGAGATAATCCTCGATCCATACCGCAGGATTTGTTGTGCCATCATATGATTCGATGTTAACGGGTTTGAAGCCCTCAGGGATTTTATGATCCATTACTTCATCTGTGAAGCATAGTGGGTGTGCGGCGCCTCTGTATTGGGCTATATCACGATGCAGCTCGAATGAGCTTTGTCTACTGTGTTCGGCCCGGCCGGATTTATTGTGTCCGGAGTGACGATCCCCGTCACGTGCCGTAGGGCGCCCACGCGATCCGTAGATCGATCTTGTTTGTCTTGCTTGTCCTCCATTATCTCTCGCAGGTCTGGCGCGTTTTCCCATGCCTTAGCATATTTTGGGCGGCGTCGGGGTTCGGCTTGGGTGGAGGGCCGAAAGGCCTCCCTGTCACGGCCACGAGGTGGCCGGTCGGCCGTATCATGCGCTGGTGATCTAGGTGCTCCCTACTCTAATCGGGGTAGCAGCCTGCGCTTTGGGTAACTCTTGGAGGGGCGTTAGAGTTCATACTCTTCGACCGCAAGGACTTTAGTCCATCTGTCAGCTAGCAAATCTTGATCAGCTCTAAGCTGTTGCTGCTTTTTCTTGAGGCTGCTTGCCGTGGCCATAAGCCTGCGCTTAAAACGCTCTTCTTCGGCTGGATCCTCTGGCACGACGAATCCATCGTCGTCGAGGCTTGCCTCGTCTTCGGAGGGAGGCATGTAATTATCATCCTCAACCTCTCTGTCTGCCGCTCTCTCCTGAGGGCTGGCTTCTCCATCCTCCTGTGCTGAATCTTGCTGGAGGGGGTGTTCTTCGGCGCTATCCGGGATATTATTATCTCCCGTGCCGGAAGCACCGTTTTTTCTTTGGCGGGATTTAGAGCGGCGCCACTGACGCCGGCGCTTGGGGTGTTTCTTGGATGTGTCATCCCCCGCTGTTCCATCGCCGTCTCCGTCTTTTGGAGTGTCCACCATATATATGTCGTATGACGTGGTGGCCTTCCAGCGCCCTACAGGTGCTGGTTCTTGGTCGTCTCCTGCATCGTCGTCCACACCGTCAATGTCTTCGGAGTCGAAGTCGAGCATGTCGGTTAAGTCATCGACAGCGGCTACAAAGTGGGTGGTGGGTGGGCTTTGAATTTCTTCGTCGTCCGTATCCCAACCTTGCTGACCATAGTCCGGCCAGGGGTCTCCTGATAAAGAGAGAGACTTTAGCGATTTCTGAATGTCGCCGAAGGGCGAATGCTGAAAGATGTCTGCGGCGGTGAACTCCATGATCGGCGCCCAATCAGATTCGATCGGCAGGCGCGCGGAGGCCTCAGAGTCCGGAGAGGAATCCGGCCCCTCGGAGTCACAGGCCTTGCGGAGTGCGGGGCTGGTGTTCGGCTCGATCGCCTTTGAGATCGCAGCCCCCGAGGCGGCGTCCAACCACTCATTCTCGATTGGCGCAGTAGGTTCCGAATTAAGGGTCGGGACCGAAGCGTGTGCGGCCTCCAGGGCACTGTTCGGCGGTAGAGCTAGATCATGCCCATCGAGACAGTGCGGCGCTCTCGGCTGTGGCTCGAATCCGTCGAAGATCAAGTCCCCGCGGATGTCAGCCATGTAATTTAAACTTCCAAATCTGACCTAATGGCCAGGGGCGTAGCTTTCGATCTGCTCCAGGTGGCCAAGCGAATTGGCCTGCAGTGCGAAGCCGCCGAAGACGAAGATCTGTCCGGGGAGAAAAGTCTCACCCTGGACCGCATCATCGTTGATGATCAAAGGAGCCATCGGGCCTAAAAGCGACGACACAGAGGAACTCTCAATGAAAGCACCAATGTCGGTGTCAAAACCGGCAGATCTCGGTTAGGGGGTCCCGAACTGTGCGTCTAGGCGGATGGTAACAGGAGACAGGGAACACAATGTTTTACCCAGGTTCGGGCCCTCTTGATGGAGGTAAAACCCTACGTCCTGCTTGATTAATATTGATGATATGGGTAGTACAAGAGTAGATCTACCACGAGATCAAGGAGGCTAAACCCTAGAAGCTAGCCAATGGTATGATTGTTGTATGTTGGAGTTGTCCTACGGACTAAAACCCTCCGGTTTATATAGACACCGGAGAGGGTTAGGGTTACACAAAGTCGGTTACAATGGTAGGAGATCTGAATATCCGCATCGCCTAGCTTGCCTTCCACGCCAAAGAAAGTCCCATCCGGACACGGGACGAAGTCTTCAATCTTGTATCTTCATAGTCCAAGAGTCCGGCAGAAGGTATAGTCTGGCTATCCGAACACCCCCTAATCCAGGACTCCCTCAAAGAACAACAAGCATGGCCTTTTCCCAAGCCAGTTTAAGCAGCATCTTGAAAAAGTTGGTGCAGGAAGCACCGAGTCTTGCGGCGATGAGGACATCGGAGTGGCGTGCGATTTCTCCCAGAGAATCGTCGTCCAAGGTCTCCCAGCCCCGACGAGGAGGAGAACCGCCTAGCGAATCCATGGGAGCAGCGACAAACTGCCTTCTCATCGGGGGGAGGGGAACTGGCGAGGAGGAGATAAGAGCGTAGTAACCGCAGGGCCTCGTCCCTTCCAACTGTAGATCGTTCCTCAGCGAAGGGGTGAGGCTATTATTTACTACTCTAAATAATAGCACTAGTAAATAATAGCACTAGTAAGAAATTTTTGGCACTAGGTAGTAGTTTTTGGTACCATGGAGTACTAGTACTAGCATTATGGAACGTTATGGGATTGCATTATACTGTAAATAATAGCACTAGTAAGAATTTTTTGGCACTAGGTAGTAGTTTTTGGCATGGATTAAGAAATTTTGGGTATGTTTTTGACATTTTTTGTACACGCCAACTAGTGTCAAAAAACATCGTACATTATGTGACGAAGGAGTACGTACTCGTACTATAGCAGTACTAGTACTACTTTTCTCAACTAGTAGTGCAATGTACTGTACTTCTAGTCTAGTCTTGTATAGTGCACCAGTTTTGAACTCTTGAATCTCAGGGCCAAGGAGCTACAGTTGGAAGTGGAGGGTACTATTGTTCTCTAGAACCATCGTTGTACTATCAATGCAGGGGAAGTACACTTGCGTAGTGGCCTAGTGGGTACTCTCGGTGCTCTATTCAGCCGCTCCTCTCATGTAGCTGGCCTACTCAGCCGCTCCTCTCACGCACACACTAGCAGGCTGTTTATCAGCGACGGTTACTGCGGGGGCAGAACATTTGAGTTATTTGATACAGCGAGACTAGGCTTTTCGCTGTCATTTGTGGAGGTGTAATGGATCTCGTCGAACTTTGTTAGTAGTTCCTTCTTTATGAATGAGATGAAGCAAAGCTTTTGCCTCCGTTTCAAAAAATAACACGTCAAGAGGAATTTCTTTTATAGTAGAGCCAATAATGGAGTGAAGTCCATGCATGCAACGCCACAAGCTACAGAGTAGTAGTAGAGCACTTTACGTATAGAGCCATATTGCACAGTTCCCAATGCCCCGTCAGGGTTTTCCGGCTCCTCGGGCTTAATTGGGAGGCGCTAGTTTAAATATGCTACTAGCTGGAAGCTGCAAGCGAGGTGCGGCTAGGGCTAGCACGCGAGCCACGGGATGCTAGGAAGGTGGCTAGGCTATCCAGTGCACCCAGATTGTGGGGCCGCACGTCCATTTGACTTAAAAACTCAAACTACCCGTGTAAAATATTGGCTCACAACGAAGTGTAAAAAGTCCGCCGTGCGTTCGGCCGGGATCAAACCCACAAAACGAGGTATACACTCCCGCGACCACTAGTAGTACTCGTTGGAGTACAACGCAACCTAGAATCGCCTTTTGTCGCTAGCAGTACGTACATTGTTCCTTACAAGAAACCCCTAAGAGCATGGTTAATAGTATAGCCAGCTGCTGGCTATAAGCCAGTGCCATGTCTATACAGCCCATCTTGTAGCCAACATGTAGTAGTAGTTTATTTCTTATAGCCCGCTGACTCAGCTCTATTGTACCTGCTCTAATAATGCAAGAAACCACTAAAATGCCAAGAAACTACTACCACTTGCATACGTGGCAGACTTAAGATAAGACTACCTTATCACCCATTGTACATGCTCTTACCAACAAAAATCCTCGAGTGACCTCCTACCTCCGGCCCGTCCACCTAGTCATCCTCGGCCATGGGACGCGGCTACCGCCGCCGGCAGAAGGCGAGGTCAAAACCGCCGGCCGTGCGGAACCCATGTTGCGGCAGCCCGGATGCCAGCTCCGTCCGGCGCTCGCGGCCGCTAGCTAGCCAAGATAGCTCCGTCCAGCTGCTTGTCTGCAAGGTTTGCTAGCTAGATTGGCACGGAAGCGCGGCGGCTTGCTCGCGCGCGCCGCGCTAAGGCCAGCCATCTGGCTCGAGCGAAGGCCATCGCGGCGGCTTACTCGCTCGTGAGTCACACTCGGGCCAGCCTGCCAACCCGTGCGGAGGCCAGCGCGGCGTCCGGCCCGTCTGGCGGAGCGGCGGCCAACTCGCTCATCACCGGCGTCACCGACGAACACGCATCAGTACTGTTTGAAGTAATGTTCAGGAAAAATAATGATTTTAGGGGGAATAATAGGATAGAAGGTCAGATGTAGGTCCCTCGTGTCAACGGTCAAACAAAATGTGTTGGTTTAAGCTGCCTCGTCAGCACGGACATGTGGGCCAACCCTGTAATAAATGGGTTTAAACGAACCTAATCGGTAGGAGTACTAGGTAGTTTTTGGCGTGGATTAAGAAATTTTGGGTATGTTTTTGCTATTTTTTGTATAATAGATTCCTCCTATGGCTGGTTGAAAGTGATAGTTTTTTGTTAAATACTCTACATATTGTAAGTAGGAGTGAAAGTTAAGCTTTGTAAGCCAATAAGCAAGGCTAGTTACATAGTGCATATGTGTAAATGATTGAAAGTAAATATCAACCAAGAGTGACTAATATCTTGATGGAAAACTCGAAACTATGGAATACTAGGAAAAGAAATGCATGGTTGGAAATACTAGCAATGTTCATGTCTGTTGCAACGAATCATAATTACAATAATACTTATTCACAAACTTGGTACAAAACACTCTAATTTTGATATACATATGTCACTAGAGATATATTATGTTTCAATTAGAATATATTCCTTGGGCTATTTTGGTGAGGTCGGGGAAGGATGTGGTTGGTTTTAAGATACTAATTATGGGTTTTTCTGCAAATTGGTAGACAAGTGGGATGTTGGTGAGAAAAGGCAACAACTTATCTCACAATCGTTATATGTAGATCTAATGGTCAGAAACGACGGATGGCAGACACACCAGCATCACCAACTTAGTCTTGTTTAGTACTAGCAAGATCCATGCATTGCACAGAACATCAAGATGCATTTTTTATAAAACACCTTTTGTGATTAACCCTTGCGGGAGTAATCCCATGTGTAAAAACTAATGATATCTCGAGAAATATGAGATAAGGTGAAGAGGAGTGGGGTGTGGTGGTGGTTGGTGGTCGGACTGAGCGGAGGCATGGGGATTGACGACGCTGGCAGCGGCCACCAGGCCAGTTTGTTCTAAAGGCTTCCTTTCTTAATTGCTCAACAATGAGGTTTGTTGGAGATAAGGATGAACGAGGGAAGGCCTTGTCTGCAAATGTGGAGAGGGGTGCGGGTATCTTTTAGTTTAATTTCCATCCGTCAGATATAGATCGGATGGTCTATATTGCAAGATGGCACACATACCATCATCACCAACTCGGTTTTTTATAAGAGAAGAAATATAAGTATGGAGATACAAACATATTATCGATACCTGCTTCCGTAAACTAGCATCTACATTCTATTCAACGCCTCGGCAAGTGGGGCCTTAGCACAATGACTTCTTGACTGTGTAAAACGAAGATTTTCCCGTCGCCGACAAGGAGGGGGTGATGGCGGCGTGCTTTTTGGCTTGCTCTAGTCCTAGTAGTCATACTAGGTGGTCTAAGCACGTATAGATTTATTATTTTTCATGTCTTGTGTTCACCGTACTGCCATGACTGTTCATGAATAGACGGTAAGTTATTCACGGGGAAACCCTTGTTGAGCGTGTTTGCGAGAGAGAGAGAGAGACAGAGAGAGAGAGAGAGAGAGAGTGCGCGTGTGATATGTTAGAGACTGAGGCAATGATAACAGATTCTTTTGGGGCTGGCACCTTGAACAAGCATAAAAATAGAGGGAAGCAGATATACTCCCTCCGATTCTATTTACTCTGCGCATAACTCTTGACCCGCATACCAAGGAGGGCACTGGTTTAATTTTTCTGGACTAATTTGCTAATTAATTAGGGCAGAGGCGGATGGGGCGGGGCACAACAGGAAACCAGCGCTACGGCAACGCGCAGACTAATACGAGAAAACTGAGAAAAAGTTATACGCAAAGTAAAAAGAATTGGAGGGAGTATTGTTGTGTATGCACACACCCTTCTTTCATTAGTTTAGATGAACCATTGATGATCAATTCGGACCAGTGCATGTGATTAAAATTAATTTTACCTAAATAGATGGTGCAGAATAAACTACAACAACTAGATTTGCAACCACGGGATGCTGACGATATCTTCAAAGAACATTACGACAGCAGCTAGGCTTCACAGCAACATATGGTAAGCCAGTGTGTTTTAGTACATGTGAAATGTAATGCAAGTGGGCTGCTTTCTTGTCTTGTGCCCTCAACGTGTAATCCTACCGAATTACAAATAGTTCTGTTGTCTGCTTTGCTGTATTGCTTGATTCGAATGCTTATTTGTTGTTACACTATACCTGAGTTAGCCAATATGTCAGCAGTGCCTATTGTACTATCGTAAAGAAATGCATGCCTATTTCATTTGAGTCCTTAACTTTTCCTCTCAACTTCATCACAAGACTGTCTTCATAGTTTATGAGGCCACATTGTTAAGTGCTTTCTCAGATTATTTCAACTGCTTAGATGCCTTGGCAACTTAAATATAGCGGTTGTACACTCCCTTTCAACTAGGGATGTCAACTGGGTCCGGTTTAATCCCGATTAAAGTCCACTAATGGTATGATAGTTCAAAAGAGTTTTTGTTTTTTGAGGAAAATGAACTAGGGAGGTAGCAAAACCTACTAGATGGGACTGGCGGATTTCGTTTATTTGCCACTTACATCCCTAGTTTCATCTTACCATTTTAATTTCTTTTCGGTCGATGCTGCTTCGAACCATTTAAATATAGTTTGCCATGCTCGGCAATAATTCGTCCGTCGTTTACCATGTAAGCTTACTGCCTGGATCATACGATAACTATCTCTTACTGATGTCCAGCGGAAACCTTTCAGGATGCCGTTCACACTAGGACACAATGTACAACCCCAGAATCGATTTGTGGAAGCAGTGCGCCATCCATGTTACCAGATGGTAGCAGTTCCGAGGCAAAACCGCCGAAGAGCAGTCTGAGCACATATATTATAGTGCTTGAGGCTGTACTAGAGGCAGAAAGAGATGGTGTGGCTGCCATGAATGAGGTAATATTTATCTTGAGGCTGGAAATTACGGAATTAGCGGCACGCATTGTGCAAGCAACCCAAGAATTGGAGGAAGTAAGAATGTTGCATTTGAAGACGGAGGAGGTCCTGCTGTTTCTGCTATCTGAATCCCAAGATAATCTCGGTTCTTCTTTAGATACCAGTTGAAATTTTCATTAGATTATTGTACTTGCATGTTGTGTCATGTCTCTGAATGGATTATATTGCAAGACCCCCTATGTTGTCCATGTGTTGTAATGATCCGAATTTTTTAGGCGAGGTAATCCTCAGTACTTCTATGATTGACATAAGGTGATTTGTTTGTCGTGTGAGCATATTGTATTGGATGAAATAACTGTTTGACTCAGAGTGTATCCAACCTACTGAATTCAAAGATCACGACTTTCTAAATCATAATCATATATAAAGGTGGAATAAATCTTTGTTGTGGTTTTGAAGAAATAAATAACAAAATGTATAATTATCTGTGGATATTCGTAATCAAATACAAATTGGATTTGAATTTAGCTTGCCAGGTCCCAGGGCAAACGTGAATGCTAATTCTCCCAAGTTTTGAACGAAGCGGCTAAACACCCACTATAATTTGTGGGATGCTCGAAGCAAGTGTTTGCGAGATGGAAATTATTGTCTACCCCTGACACTTGACATCCTTATCGACATGATTTACACTGTAGGGGTAGACTAGTAACTTCAATCAGACGTGACACGACGGCCTCGGAGCCCATTCAGACATGGTGGGTGCCAAACGTGGGCGGCAAAACACATTTGATTCAAGCTCGTCCGAAAGACATGTGTCTCTTCCTCCATTTCCCCATTCATACACGGTGGGCGGCAAAACAAACTCTCCTCGTCTGAAATAGATGTAGGCTTATATTTTAAATAGGGGCAGATGTGTAACTTCCATCAGACGTGACACAACCGCCCTACCTGTCAGCCCCTTTCATACACCGTGGGCGGCAAAACACCCTCTCCTCGCCCGAAATCGATGTAGGCTAAAATTTTAAATAGGGGCAGATGTGTAACTTCCATCAGACGTGACACAACTGCCCTACCTGTCAGCCCCGTTCATACACCGTGGGCGCCAACCGTGGGCGGCAAAACACCCTCTCCTCGCCCGAAATAGTTACCGGCAAATATTTAGGAGATGCGAGATTACCGTCCTATCCCCAACCGACGCGATGTCCGAAATTTTAAACGGGGGATAAGTTCGTAACTTCCCCCATTTCAGAGAAGCGCGTCCCAAAGTTTGAGATCCCCCCTCCATTTCCCCATTCATACACCGTCGGCGGCACGACAACCTCTGCACTGCGGCCAGCCTCCTCCGTCCGCCACCCCATCCTCCACCTTGTCGGAGCCGCTACCCCTACCCCGTCGTCCACTGCAAGAGAATGACGTCTCTCATCCATGGCGCTGGACCAGGATCCTTTCATCGCCTCCTCTGGCTTCATCGGCGCCATCGTCCACCTTGCCGTTGCCGCTCCTACGACCGCCTCATCCATGACAACAGGATATATCCCCCAACCCGGCCGTCTGCCGTCTAAAGTCTTCTTCCCCGCCGCCGACAGCCATCGCACCCGCAACACCCTCAACGTATCACCATAGGCCTACACGGCGTCGCAAGAGAGGTGGTACTCTTCCATATGTGCTTAAGTTATTGATCTCACCCGGAAAATAGATCGTAACTTGTTTACTGTACTTTTCTTGTCCGTACCAAATCATAGTGGCTAGTTGAAACCAAACATTGGTTGCGAAGTAGCTTTGTCCGGTTTGCACCTTCAGATCCGCCATGGCATGGGCACTATACTCGTAAAGCTTATGGTTTCCCCCTTTATATTCACTACCATCATCATAGGTGCTTCGTGTCGTGCTCGCACTGCTCCTCAAGACCTCAACCCAAAGCTTACGTGTTGAAATACGAATCTGATATGATGCTCATATCACTAAAACAGAAAACGTTTAATTGGTCACCTAATGTTCCTATATTCGTTTCGAAAAGCATGTGTGCCACCCACTGGTCCAGCTAGTTCCACTTTCCTGATTTTTCTCTTGATGCTTAGGGTTTTCCCCTTTTATCTACTCTACTATGATCTGCGTAGGTGCTTTCTGTCGTACTAGCATTACTCCACCCTTCAAGCTAAACAACACAACACTCAGAATTCGAAAGCTTAGTTGTTCAAATATGATTGTGATATGATACTGATATTAGTTAACCGACACATTTAATTGGTTAGCTAAAGGTCCCACTTGAGTTTCCAAATGCATGTCGTGACATATAGAGAGACATCATGATTGCATTTCTTTGTCACTTGTTGACCGTACTTTCTTGTCCATACCAAACCTTAGTTGTGTCACATCCCTAGTTCTGGTATGACCTAGGCTAGCCCTTCATGTGTGCATCATGTTTAAATTTTATTTAAATTTGAAATGGGGATTTGTGAAACCCTCAGAATTATTTCTGGAAATGACCCAGATAAAAATTGCTCCAAAAAGGTCCAAGAAAATGCTCATGTTGCTCTCTGAAAATATTGGTCAGAGGTAAAATTCTAACAAATATTTTAGGAGCTCATAAGTATTTATCTTTGGCCATTTGGAATTAATGCATAATTATTTGCATTGGATATATAAATGTTATATATATATATTATATGTCCAAAAATTATGCTAGTTGATGAGGAGCTCTGGAATATAGCCACTAGCTCTTACAAAAATTGGCATAAGAAAATAAATTGATTTAGTATTTTTATTAAATCAAAACAAATGCCAGAAAATTAGAAAACAAAACAAAAAGGGATAAACTTACCTGTGCTCACCTGAGGCCTGGCCTGGCCCAGTGGCCAACAGGCCGGCCCAACCGCCAACCGTCGTCCTCCTGGCGACGACAGAAGGCAGGGGCACGCCCCGGCGCGCGCGGCCACGCATCCGGCCGGGGCCACGTTCCCCGCCACCTCCTGCTTCTCCCCCTCGTCGCCCTGGACGCCCGGGACGTCGCCACGATGCCCCGCGCCGCTCTCGCTCTCGCCCCGTGCTCCTCCCCTCCTTTGTCCCCCTCTCTCGCCCACGTCGAGCGCTGCCGTCGCCGCCGACAAGCACCACCGCGGCCACAACCTCCCCCTCGCCCTCTCTTCGAGCCCAGGAGCTCCGCCTCGTCGCTAGCTACCTCCTCGCCGAGCCACGCAAGCCGGAGTGCCCCGTGGAGCCGCCATCGCCATCGTCTTCGTCTCCAGCCATCCGAGATCGCCGGCGACGTTCCGGCCACCCCAAGCCTTCCCCGAGCTCGCCGACGCCTCCGCTGCCTTCGCCATGAGCTCCTCTACCGAAACCCCCCTTCTCCACCTTGCTAACGCGCGCTCTAGCACCGTTCCCCGCTGCGACCGTAGCTCCTCGCCGTCGTCCACGTCACCGTCGTGGCCACAGCCACCGCAGCTCGTGCCCAAGCACACCATCGTGCTCAGCGCAGCTCCAGGAGCCCGTAGCCACCCGCAGCGCCTCCTCCCGAGCTCTGTAGCACCACCCCGAGAACGCCGAGCTATTGTCGCCGCTAAACCTCGTCACCAGCGTTACTCCGACCACTCCCCGGTCGCACCACCACCACGGTTGGATGCGGACGAGCGTCCGCATCCCGTAGCTATGCTCCGCGCGCCAAACCGCACCCTGTAGGCAAATCCCGTGCCGCTCCGCCGCATCTGCTGCCGCCGGCGGCTAAATGCCGGCGGGCTGACCGCTCTGACCGGCGGGGGTTGACCCCGCTGACGTGTCCGTTGACCTGGCCCCACCTGCCATTGACTCTAACCCGTCCTATGTCACTGACCAGTGGGCCCCACTGGTCAGGTTTGACCTGGTCAGCGCCGTTGACCTGCTGACGCAGGCATGACGCAGTGCTGACGCAGATATTCTTTTTCTGGAGTTATTTTTTTTAAACAGGAAATTCCAGAAAATACCCAAAACTTCAAAAATTCATATCAATTCAACCGTAGCTCAGATTGAAATAAGTTATATATGAAAAATCATCAGAAAAATTCAATCTATCCATCTGTACCAGTTTCATGCATGACAAACCAACCTAAACCTGCTGTATAGGTGAAAACATATATATGGCCCTTATAAAGATTTTACTTGGAGTTGCATTTGAGTTCTTGGTTCAAATGGACTTCAACCAAATGAACTCTAGCTGCATTAGCTCAAACAGCATCACATATTCATGCCATGATCATGCATCATATTTTTGCATATGCTTGTATTCTGATTGTCGACACCGTTCCTTCTCGATAGGTCCTGCTCCGGAGACCGATCCCGAGTACCTGTCTGGGGAGCAGTGCCTTCCTTGTTGATCTACCAGGCAAGCAAACCCCCTTGTTCATTTCGATATGATCCCACTCTCTCGCTCCTGCTCTCTTTTATTGCATTAGGACAACAACGATTCAACTACTACTTTATGTTGCGGTAGTTGAACCCATTCCTCTGCATGACCTGTCATTGCCACAGTAAATAGATGAAACCCACTAGCATGTGTAGGAGTTGATTGAGCCATGTTGTGTTCCTACCATGCTATGCCTGCTATTGCTTAGAGTTGTGTCGGGTCTGATTCATTGGGAATGGTTTGGAGTGATATGATATGTTCTGATGCTGAGAGTTAACCGTGTGAACACGATTTGGTAAAGGTAGCGGTGAGAGGCCATGTAGGAGTACATGGTGGGTTGTCTCACTGGAACCGTCCTTAAGCACCGAGTTTTGTGTATGTCGTCCAATGACTAGCTACTACCACGCATTGGAATGCTTAAGTGCCCCTCTCAACTTATTAATCACCTCGATCTCTGTCCAGGAGTTGCAACTAGTTTCTTGTGTTTGTAGGTAGTGCTATTTTTCTACCGAGTGGCACCCGGCAGGGTGGGCTTGGGACAGACTAGGCACACGTGGCCCGGTATACCGAGTGGCACCCGGTTGGTGGGCTCGGGAACCCTGTACACATCGTTTGGGGCCGTGAGCGACACCCCGGCCGGATCTCCTTGCGGATGGAACCCGAATAGGCGATAAACCTGGACTAGAGTCTTGTGTGGTTAGTCAGGTCGTGGCCGACACCCCCGCCAGGCTTCCGCTTGAAGGATGCCGAGATACATGTCGTGTACATGGTGATAAGTGGTGAGAGCGTGTGTGAAGAAGTACACCCCTGCAGGGTTATCATGATCTATTCGAATAGCCGTGTCCTCGGTTATGGACTTCTTGGATGCTTATGTGGTACATAGACAACTTGAAGTGGATACTCTAAAATGCTCAAGATAAGTGTGAGTGCTATGGATGGCCTTCTCGTAGTGAGACGGGGATGAATCCATAGTAGTGTATTGATGTGGTGATTAGTGGACTCGTGTGCGCCTTTTCAAAAGAGTTACCAACAGTCGTAGAACAGGATAGCCACAGAGTCAAAGCTGGCTTGCTGCAACTAAACCCCACATTACCTCCTTGATACCAATGCATGTATGATAGGATCTGATGTAAGTCTTGCTGAGTACCTTTGTACTCATGTTTGCTTTATTTATGTTTTGCAGCGGAGACTTCGGTCTTTCTAGTAATTGGTGGCAGAACTACGAGGCTATGCTTCCAGCTGGTCAGATTCCTACCTGGAGAGATTTCACTGAGGCATTTCGCGAGCATCACATTCCTGAAGCCCTCATCGATCGCAAGAGAGAAGAGTTCTGTAGTTTCACCCACGGTAAGATGGCTGTTGATGCTTACAGTAGAGAGTTTGAGAACCTCACCCGCTATGCTACAGAAGAAGTGTCCACAGACGCCAAGAAGCAAGCTAGGTTCCGGAAGGGTCTCAACCCCAAGTTGCGTCGTGATCTCCACTTGCACCAATGCAATACATTCCAGGCTCTTTTGAACAAGGCCATTAACGCGGAGACAACACAGCTCACTTACGAGGAGTCTCGTAAGCACACCCGTGATTTGGTTTCTTCCTCCGGTTCTAGTTCGCAGAAGTGCCGGATTTGGATCCCGAACTCCGCTCTTCCACCCGGTTATACACAGAGGCCATCTTATGTGGCGCCTCACCCAGTTCAGTTACATGCTCCACCCAGACCTATTGGCAGACCGTTTGTCAATGCGGGTCCACGTCCAACTTCAGGGACTTGCTTCACATGCGGAGAGCCAGGACACTATGCACGTGACTGCTCCCAAGCCAGTTATGCTCCACCCCCGCCCGAGAAGTCTGTTGGCCGTGATAAGCCACCATGCAAGATGATTAATGTCAAGTCAGCTCCCATTGAACGTGGACGTGTGCATCACGTCTCAGCTGAAGACGCTCATGATGATCCAGATGTCGTTCTTGGTACACTCCTTGTCAACTGTCATCCAGCTTCGGTTCTTTTCGATACCGGAGCATCTCACTCCTTCATCTCTGAAGGCTATGCTCGTTTGAACGACATATCATTTTGTGATATGCCAACTCCACTTGAAATCCAAACTCCAGGGTCTAGATGGCAAACTACCAGAATAAGCCATGGTAATGAAATCCTTGTCGACAGACTTGTATTCCTTGCGTCACTCATAGCCCTCAAGTCTACAGATATTAACATCATCTTGGGTATGGACTGGATGAAAGTTCATTATGCCAAGATTGATTGCTACAACAGGTCTGTTCAACTTACACACCCATCTGGCAAGATAGTCACTGTCTCCACCAAAATTGCAAAGTGTCAGCTTTATTCTCTTAATGCCAGCCCTCTTCCAGACCTTGAAGATATCCCGGTAGTCCATGACTTTCCGGATGTCTTTCCAGAAGAACTGCCAGGTATTCCACCTGTCGGTGTACTAAAGTAGGGGTACCTTAGTACCCCAGACTTGTGCACGGGCAGTTGTAGCACCCTGCGGCAAGGCCCGCCCAGGAAGCGCCAAGAGAAGACCAAGCATTCAAGACAAGGCCCCCGGCAAGAGGAGCTTGCCGGGCCAAGAAGACAAGGCCCCCGGCAAGAGGAGCTTGCCGGGCCAAGAAGACAAGACCCCGGCGAGAGGAGCTTGCCGGGACGACTGAGCCCATGAAATGCCATCCAAGAACAAAGTATACGAGATAGAAGATCGAGACCCCGACAAGAGGAGCTTGTCGGGAAGGCCGAACCCAGGCATCACAAGAGAAGCCCGCCACGGCGCGCCATGCGCCCCGGCAAGGCCTGATAGCCGGCACACTATCAGGCACAGGAAGACGACCCCCGCGGCAAGCCACTTGCCGCGGCAAGATCGCCACCTCAAGACTGCGCTCCAGCTCGCCCGCCCACGCGTCGCTCCGGGGCTTCCCCAAGGGCACGTGGCGAGGCACCGCGCAGCCTGGGGCATGCGGTGGCATGCAGCCGCCATCGTGGCGAACGGTGGCGCACCTAACGGTCCGCCTCGGTGCTGTCCGGGCGACCGTGACGGGCATTTAATGCCCTTGTCCCCTACCGTCAGAAGTAGGTATGATAACACTGTGCCGCACTGTAGCGCCACCGTTCCCGCACTATTACAACTACCACCCCTTTTACACTTTTACCCCTTTCTCTTACGTTGACACCTGTCGGTGACCCCTTTGCGCTATAAAAGGAGGCCCGTGTGCAACGTAGAGGAGGTTCCGAGGTTCGGAGATTTGGGATCCAGACAGCCATACGCTCGGTGCAGCTAGCTCTCCAAGCTCCCGAGCTCCCCAGTTCAATACAACCAAGCAGGAGTAGGGTTTTATGCGACCATCGCGGCCCGAACCTGGGTAAACCGCCCGTGTGCTCGCCTCGATCTGCTCTCTGTGCTCTCTCCGCCCCCCTCACCGGACTACGAAAGGGGCTCCGGCCCCATAGGTGCTCGCGGGGGACGCCGTCCGCCCCGACATCTTTGGCGCGCCAGGTAGGGGGCGCGTCGAGGTTGCGCGGATCAGATCCGGCGTTCGCGCGAGCGTGCTCTTCGTCAGCTTCTCCGAATTCGCTAGCTTCATCAACACCATGGCCCCGAAGAAGAAGGCTTCGGAGGTCGCGGGCCCGTCCGCGTCACTCCCACCGCTACCGGAGCCAACGGTGGGCGGGGGAGACGCCGTCGGAGGGGTGGCCGCCGGCGAGAACACTCGCGGTGCCACCAAATCCAAGAACAGGGCGGACGACCGAGCCTCGGCCTCCGAGGACGCGCCGCATCCGTCCCTACAAACGACGACCCAGCAGCGCCATGCCACGGGAGGTGGCATCCGCTTGCTGGAACAAGGGCAAACTGGAGGTTCACGGGACGCCCCGGGCCCCCGTCCGGACACGGGCAAGGCGAAGGCGCCGGGGAGGGACCCCGCTCTTTCTAACATTGTTAGGAGTCCGAGCGTATCCCGCTCCTCGCGCCACTCGCCCCCGCTCCCCTCCACTCCGGCAGAAGCGCTCGCGAGAGCACAACTGCTCCTCGACTACCCTCCAGCGGCTGGCAAGGCCGAAAGCTGGAGGGCCACCATCCAGAGCCTGATCGCCTTCGCCAACAACGACACGCCGCAGCAGCCGGCGACCTCACGGCCCCGGCAGGTCGAGAAGACGAAGGCCGACGGCGACAAGACCGCCGGAGGTGCAACCACCATGCACTCCCCGGCGCAGAAGCAGAAGACGCCGCCCCGCTGGAGCAACGCCGACGACGGCTCTACAGCGTCGTCGGACCCGCGGACTCGCCGGGACCAGCGCCAAGTCCTCGACGAGCGGCAGCAAGAAGACGCTCGAACAAGGATTGAGCGCCGCCGAGAAACTCGGCGGCAATCAGACCAGCGGGCTGGGAACGCTGTCGACGCGCGCGCGCTCGGTGAACCAGGTGACTTACCGTACGCGGCAGGTTGCCCTGCGTTCACCCGTGAGCTGCGGCGCGTCCGGTGGCCCAGCACGAAGAACTTCAAGCCCGACGTACCGGAGAAGTACGACGGCAGGACGCACCCCTCGGAGTTTCTCAGCATCTACACGATCGCTGTACAAGCTGTCGGGGGGCGCGACGAGAGGATATTGGCGAACTACTTCCCGCTCGTGCTTAGGCCGAACGTTCGTTCGTGGCTTATGCACTTGCCGGAAGGCTCCATTTCTTCCTGGGCGGATCTTTGCCATCAGTTTGTTGGCGCCTTCACAGGCGGCCACAAACCTCATGGCCAGGATAGCGACCTCCACATCCTAGCCCAGAAGGAAGGAGAACCCCTGCGCAAGTACATCCAGCGCTTCAGCCGCGTGCATCGCAACATCCCCGACGTTCACCCTGCCGCGGTTATCAGCGCGTTCCACCAGAACGTCCGTAACCGCCGCATGCGTGAAGAGATGGCCATGACCAAGATCCGGGACGTCAGCGAGCTATATGCCCTGGCTGACAAGTGCGCGCGCGCGGAGGAGGGGAGGAAACTCCCCGGGGAGGATGCTGGCGCAGGAGAAAGCGACAGTGACGACACCGCCCCGGCGAAGAGAAGCCAGCGGCGGAATAATAGGAGGAAGAACAGGAAAGAGGTGCTTGCCGTCGAGGAGTCCGGCAAGGAGGCTCCCGCCAAGCGAACGCAGGCTGGCGGCTCCGGCAAGGAGCCTGCCCCTGTGGCGGCAGCCGACAAGCAGGACGGCTCCGACAAGCAATACTGCAAGATCCACCGCACCAAGGGCCACGATCTCTCCAACTGCAAAAGCGACGAGTACCTCGTCGTGCAGCAGAAGGCTGAGTACGAGAGGCGCGACAAGGGGAAGGCCCAGGGTGGAGGTGGCGAACCAAGCAAGAAGCGGCCGCCCATCGGCCGGGGAGGACGCCGCGGCAAGGCCAAGCAGCGGCAAGGCGATCGGCCTCCCCGGGGCCGCGACGAGGATGAAGAAGACGACGACGAAGACGTGGAAGACGAAGATAACAGCGAGCAGGAGTTCCAGAAGGCCACGGAGGTCCTGTGCGTTGACGGCGGCGCCTCTCTGCACACCTCCCACCGTCAGCTTAAGCGGTGGGCGCGAGAGGTGAACGCAGCAGAGCCGCCCGTGGAGTCGCGCAGGCTCCTCAAATGGTCCAGCACGCCCATCATTTTCGATCTTGAGGATCACCCCGACCGCACAACCGCGGTCGGGTGCTTGCCGATGCTGGTCTCACCCACCATCCGCAATCTCAAGGTCACCAAAATGTTGGTAGACGGCGGGGCCGGGCTGAACTTGATCTCCTCCGCTGTGATCAAGAAACTCCAGATCCCAGACGGCGAGCTCGAAGAGACCGGTTCTTTCCAAGGAATCAACCCGGGGAGGAGCAAGCCCAAGGGGAAGATTACTCTGCCTGTGACCTTCGGCGGCGAGCTCAACTTCAGGACTGAGCGCATCACGTTCCACGTCGCCGATATCCCGTTACCATACAATGGGATCCTCGGCCGTCCCGCTCTCGCCAAGTTCATGGCAGCTTCCCACCACGCCTACAACGTACTCAAGATGCCGGGGCCGATAAGCGTCATCACTGTCCATGGCGACAAAAAGGACGCGCTTATCTGCGCCGACAAGATCTACCGGGATGTAGCAGCCGCGGCAGAGAAGGACACACTTGCCGCTGAAGCCCCCGGGGGGAAGAAGACAAAGACCAAGCCCGGTAAGTGCTCTGGGGCCCACTCCGGCAACCGCACCTCTTCGGAGTGCTGCGCCGCCGTCGAGGACGTTCCATCGAGCTCCGCCGGCAAGTACAAGAAGGGAATGACCGCTCCTCCGGCAACCAAGAAGGTGTCCGCCAAGGAGGACGGCACTGGCGGTACCTTCACCATCAGTGCCATGCTTGACGGCAAATAGGAAAGCGCGCTCGTCGCCTTCCTGCGGGCGAATGACGATGTGTTTGCATGGCAACCGTCCGACATCCCCGGTGTTCCCAGGAGGGTGATTGAGCACAAGCTCGCTGTCTGTCCTCACGCGCGACCCGTCAAGCAGAAAGTGAGAAAGCAAGCCGTGGAGCGCCAAGAATTCATCAGCGAAGAGATCAAGAAGCTAGAGGCAGCAGGCCTAGTGAGAGGTGTGATCCATCCAACGTGGCTGGCCAATCCGGTCGTCGTGCGCAAAGCCAATGGGAAGTGGAGACTGTGCATAGACTTCATCGACGTGAATAAAGCATGTCCCAAGGATCCATTTCCCTTGCCGCGCATTGACCAGATTGTTGACTCCACTGCCGGATGTGAGCTACTCTCTTTTCTTGATGCATATTCAGGCTACCACCAAGTCTTTATGGCCAAAGAAGATGAAGAGAAGACCGCATTTATCACTCCATGCGGCACCTATTGCTTCATACGCATGCCGTTTGGACTGAAGAATGCGGGATCAACGTTTGCAAGGGTAGTGCACACTGCTTTCGAGCCGCAGATCCATAGGAACGTGGAGGCCTACATGGATGACATCGTGGTGAAGAGCAGGAGCAAGGAAACCCTGGTCCAAGATCTGGAAGAGACATTTCAGAACCTGCGCAAGATACAGCTCAAGCTGAACCCCGAGAAGTGCGTTTTCGGAGTCCCCTCCGGCAAGCTTCTCGGGTTCTTTGTGTCACAGAGGGGGATTGAAGCTAATCCCGACAAGATCAAAGCCATCGAGCAGATCGAAGCCCCAGAGCGCGTCAAGGACGTCAGAAAGCTTGCAGGTTGTGTGGCCGCCCTCAGTCGGTTCATTTCAAGGTCTGCAGAACGCGCCCTGCCCTTCTTTAAAATCTTGAAGAAGGCAGGCCCCATGCAGTGGACTCCAGAAGCGGAGGCAGCGCTGCAAGATTTGAAAAGGTACCTATCCTCCACTCCAATACTTGTCGCACCTAGACCACAGGAGAAGTTGTTGCTATACCTAGAGGCAACCAACCAGGTGGTTAGTGCTGCGTTAGTGGCGGAGAGGGAGGCCGACGAGGAGCCTATACCACCTACAAGCGAGTCCAGCGACGAGCGGGGGGCTGCTCCGGCAAGCTCTAGCCCCGACAAGGACCACCCTGCGCAGGAACAGGATGGAGCGCGGAAGAAGATGGTGCAGCGCCCGGTGTATTTTGTGAGTTCCCTCTTGTAGGGGGCTAGATCAAGATACTCCGGGGTGCAGAAATTGCTTTTCGGCCTCCTCATGGCCTCGAGTAAGCTGCGCCATTACTTCCAAGCACATGAGATAACAGTAGTCACTCGCTTTCCGCTGAAGAGGATATTGCACAATCCAGAGGCAACAGGCAGGATCGTCGAGTGGGCACTGGAGCTGTCGAGCTTTGGGCTCAAGTTTGAAAGTACTTCAACCATACAGAGCCGAGCTTTGGCAGAATTCATAGCTGAGTGGACCCCGACGCCAGATGGAGAAGCCCAAGAAACAAGCGCGCCCGTACATGGAGCAACGAGCGAGTGGGTAATGTACTTCGATGGTGCCTTCTCGCTGCAAGGCGCCGGTGCTGGCGTGGTACTCATCGCGCCCACCGGAGAGCACCTCAAGTATGTTATCCAGATGCACTTCCCAAGAGAGCAAGCAACCAACAATACTGCTGAGTATGAAGGCTTGCTCGCCGGCCTCAGGATTGCGGCCGAACTTGGGATCAGAAAGCTGATTGTGCGGGGAGATTCTCAACTGGTGGTCCGGCAAGTCAACAAGAGCTACCAGAGCCCTCTGATGGAAGCTTATGTAGATGAAGTGAGAAAGCTGGAAGGACACTTTGAAGGTCCGCAAATGGAGCACGTCCCGAGAGCTCAGAATGAGATAGCAGACGGCCTTTCGAAGTGTGCTGCGTTGAAGTTACCTGTGGAACCAGGGACCTTCTTACTCAAGCTGACTCAACCATCCGTTACACCATCAGTTGGGCAGTCCAAGAAAAGGAAGTTGGTCTCCGGTGACTACTTGCAGGCGGACCTTCCTGAGACCGCCGCCAAGGTCCCCAAGATCAACAACCAGAACGCCGAGGGACAGCCCGCTCCTGCGGATCCCAGGATCCGTCCAGTCGAAGCAGGTGTCCCCGGTAAGCCTTGCTCCGGCGAGCAGATCAGCAGTCTGAACGCCGAGGGACAGCCCGCTCCTGCGGATCCAAGGATCCGTCCAGTCGAAGCAGGTGTCCCCGATAAGCCCTGCTCCGGCAAGCGGATCAGCAGTCTGAACGCTGAGGAACAGTCCGCTCCTGCGGATCCGAGGATCTGTCCAGTTGAAGCGGGGGTTCCCGACAAGCTTTGCCCCGGCAAGCTTGCCGGGGGATCACCGGCTCCGGCGGAACCAGAGGTTCTTGCCGTAGAAGCCGGGGTCCCCGCAGCGGCCTTCATGCCTCTAGTCCTTGCCGTCGAGCCCCGGGCTCCGGCATGGGCGCAGCAGATCGTCCGTTTTCTGCAAACTGGAGAACTTCCCGACGACCCAGAAGAGATGGAGAAGATCACCAGGCAGTCAAGTATGTACCAGTTCGTGGACAACGAGCTGTACAGAAGGAGACTCAACGGTGTCAGATTGAAGTGCATCTCCAGGGAAGACGGGCAGAAGCTGTTGGCAGAGATACACGGAGGCATATGCGGCCATCACATTGGCGCAAGAGCACTTGTCGGGAAAGCCTTCCGGCAAGGGTTCTTCTGGCAAGAAGCCCTCCAAGATGCAACTGCACTAGTAACCAAGTGTGAAGCGTGCCAGTTCCATGCAAAACAGATTCATCAGCCAGCTCAAGCTCTCCAAACAATCCCTTTATCCTGGCCCTTCTCGGTCTGGGGGCTCGATATCCTCGGCCCTTTTCCCCGAGCCGTCGGGGGCTTCGAGTACTTGTACGTTGCAATCGACAAGTTCACGAAGTGGCCAGAAGTGGAGCCAGTGAGGAAGGTGACCGCGCAGTCAGCAGTCAAGTTCTTCCGGTCGATCGTCTGCCGTTTCGGAATCCCCAACAGAATCATCACCGACAACGGAACACAATTCACAAGTCGCGCCTTCATGCAATACGCCCAGGATCTTGGCGCCAAGGTCTGTTTCGCTTCGGTTGCTCACCCCAGGAGCAACGGTCAAGCAGAAAGGGCCAACGCTGAAGTGCTGCGCGGACTCAAGACCAGGACCTTCGACAGGCTGCACAAGTGCGGAAGAAATTGGATTGAGGAGCTGCCGGCGGCTCTTTGGTCGATCAGAACGACACCGAGTCGAGCCACCGGACAGACACCCTTTGCTCTAGTCTATGGAGCGGAAGCAGTTATCCCCACGGAACTCGTATACGGATCTCCTCGGGTGCTCGCTTATGACGAGCTCGAGCAAGAGCGGCTGCGCCAAGATGACGCGCTGCTCCTTGAGGAAGGACGTCTCCAGGCTGCGGTACGAGCTGCTCGATACCAGCAAGTCTTGCGTCGCTACCATAGCCGCAAGGTCAAGGCCAGGAGTCTCGAAGAGGGCGACCTTGTTCTTCGGCGCACTCAGTCGGCCAAGAATTCCAACAAGTTGACGCCAAAGTGGGAAGGACCTTATCGGGTGAGACAAGTCACGAGGCCTGGCGCTGTCCGCCTCGAGACCGAAGAAGGCGTACCAGTGAGCAACTCCTGGAACATAGAGCATCTTCGCAAGTTTCACCCATAAGGCGCGGTTGCCGTGACCCGCTCCGGCAACCATCGGTTTGTACAGGCCTTGCCGCCGCTGCATGTAACCCCTTGTACAAAGCCAGGCGAAGCCCCTGGCATCAGATAAAGTTGCCCTGTTAGGCGACCTTGTTCTTAGGCACGTTCAGTCGGCCAAGAATTATAACAAGTCGACGCCGAAGCAGGAAGGCCCTTGTCGGGTGGAACGAGTCGCGAGGCCCGGCGCTGTCCGCCTCAAGACCGAAGAGGGCCTACCAGTGAGCAACTCCTGGGAATATAGAGCATCTTCGCAAGTTTCGCCCACAAGGCGCGGTTGCCGTGATCCGCTCCGGCAACCATCGGTTTGTACAGGCCTTGCCGCCGCTGCATGTAACCCCTTGTACAAAGCCAGGCGAAGCCCCTGGCATCAGATAAAGTTGCCCTGTTAGGCGACCTTGTTCTTAGGCACGTTCAGTCGGCCAAGAATTATAACAAGTCGACGCCGAAGCAGGAAGGCCCTTATCGGGTGAGACGAGTCGCGAGGCCCGGCGCTGTCTGCCTCAAGACCGAAGAGGGCCTACCAGTGAGCAACTCCTGGGAACATAGAGCATCTTCGCAAGTTTCGCCCATAAGGCGCGGTTGCCGTGATCCGCTCCGGCAACCACCGGTTTGTGCAGGCCTTGCCGATGTCGCATTTAAGCCCTCGTACAAAGCCAGGCGAAGCCCCTGGCCGAAGATAAAGAAGCGCTGGCGCCTTAGATTTTAGCATGCATGCTGAGTCAGAGTCTCGTCCTTGGTTAGGGTTGTCAGTTCCTAACTGTCGCTAACCCCTAACTTAGAGGTCGAGTCCGCGTCTTTTTCCCGTCCTTTCCCTTTTGGCTCGCAGGAATTGAATGTCCTTGCCGGGCCGCTCAAGGACAAGGAAGAAGAGAAGGACGAGCCAACACCTACGCCCCAGCGAGCCAGAGTCGCCGGGGGCTGCAACCTCAGATAAGTTTTTGCATCCCTCATCATGCATTCTCTTATGGACTGTGGAATTTGAAAGCCTCCTTTCCTCCTGAAAAGCTACCGTGCTCTCTTAGCGGCAAGCCCCAGAGCGCGTTCCTGGGGCCCGTTTCGATAGCAGCCGCGGCAGCAAGAGGGAGGGAAGCGAGGGGCCGGGACCCGCCTGCTCCCCGCCTCCGCCAAGGGCGTGAGAAGGGTCGAGCAGTGCGGGGGAGCGGCTGGGCCTGTTGCCGGGCGAGAAACCGTCTATCTTAACGATGTAAAGGATTCGTTCCTTATCGCGGTTTCCACCCGCGAGACGAATGATCCGGCAAACATCCCCTTTTCATTAAAAACATTCCACTCAGGTACAGTTCAGAGAGAATGAAAAACATGAAAAGAGGGATTACAAGGCTTAAACGCAACTAAGGCCCGAAGGCTTACAAGCTGAAAAGAGATAAGGTGCCCGTAATCCCTTTCCTGTCTCCCTCCTCAGGAGGTAGGGCAAGTAGGCGAAGAGGGCGAAAGGGGCGCCTAGATGAGCTACGGGTGGCAGAAGGCACCAAGAGAAGATCCGGGGGCTCCGCCCGGGGGTCTCCGGAGGCTGAAGAAGACGGGGGCGCCGGAGGCAGAGCTGGAAGATGAGGCAGCGGCCTTGCCGCCAGCCTCTTCCTCTTCCCCAGCCTCGCCACTCCGGCCGCCCGAGGAGATCAAGCCCCCCGGCAAGAGGAGCTTGCCGGGCCGGAGAGAAGACCCCGCTGGTCGTCACCGAGAACAAGGGTGATGACGGCGTCTGGGGCGCATCTGGAACACGAGGCACCGGAGCGTCAGCCAGCTGTCGAAGTCGGCCCGTACTCCGACTTCGCGGCCTTCGACGCCCGCCCTCTGTCCTCCTCAGCAGCCCCCCTACGCCAGTCGCCCAAGGAGACGACCCCGGGGAATTCACGGAGCCCGGCGCGGTCGATGGGGCCGCCGGTGCCACACGGAGCTGCGGCCGACGCCTAGTCGTACCCGTCATCCCGGCGGCTGCTCCCCTCGTCGTCGCTGTCGCTCCCCTCCTCGTCACTCTCACTCGAGGAGGAGCCTTCGCTGTCGGAGGAGCTATCTTCGCAGCACCGGGCCCGGATGCCGAAGCCCCAGAAGGCCTTGACGGAGAGGAGGTCCTCCCCCACTAGCTTAAAGTGGAGGGTGAACCCCTCCGTCAAGCTGTGGATCCGGGCGAACGTCTTCCACCCGCGGCCCAGACACACCTCGCCGGGGGCTCGGGACTCGACGTGGACTCGCGTCCCACTGATCCCGCAGCCCCTCATGCGCAGGTTTAGCGTCTCAGGCTGCTCCACCTCCAACACACTCGCGAATGGAGCGGGAAGCCGGAGGTGGCGACGAGGCACCCGGCGCAGCCTGATAATGAACTCACGGGGGTCGTCCCCGAGATGGACCGCGGGAAGGAACGGAGCCGCCGGCAGAGGCAAGGACGGCGCACCGATCCGTCCGCCCCGAGCGCCTCGGCCCCGTCCACGACCTCGTCCGCGACCTCGCCCTCTCCCTCTTCCCCCGACGACCGGCTCCGCCGCCGCGGGCGCAAGGGGAGGAGGGGCGCGTTGCCTAGCAGACACCCTCGCGGCAACCGAAGAAGAACCAGGGTTCCCCCCTCCATCACAGATGGGGAAGGAAACCAGAAGCAGAAGGAGGAAGGAGATGGAGTGCGGATTTCCGTCGCCCCCTTTCGCTCCTTATAAAGGGGCGGAGTGGGACCGCGGCCGCCTCGCTCCTCCAATAGAAGCGGAGGAAGGGCAGGCGACTGGGGCCGACCCACTGCATCGACCCGCGCCGGCCCGACTCCCTGCCTCCGCCGCCGCGACTCCGAGTGCATGAGGACCGCATGGTGGGCGCGCAGAACCGAGGCGACGGGTGGGACGACCTCTCCCCATCCCGTGATTATGGGGAACGGACGCCTCGAAAGCCGCGCCTCACCCCCGTTCATTTATCGAGCCGCGCCTCCGCACCTCCCTCCACTTAAAGAGGGAACGGGCGTTTCGCCCCCACGACGCCGCGATAAGCGCGCGCCGCCTGGGGAAGGTGCGGCGGGTGCGGAGTTAAGGAGCAGCGCGACCAAGGCCATGCGTGCCCGTGCACTGTTAGGGCCTGGCCCAACGACGCTCGGCACCGTGTGTGGCCCAGGCCCGGGGGCTCCTGTCGGTGTACTAAAGTAGGGGTACCTTAGTACCCCAGACTTGTGCACGGGCAGTTGTAGCACCCTGCGGCAAGGCCCGCCCAGGAAGCGCCAAGAGAAGACCAAGCATCCAAGACAAGGCCCCCGGCAAGAGGAGCTTGCCGGGCCAAGAAGACAAGGCCCCCGGCAAGAGGAGCTTGCCGGGCCAAGAAGACAAGACCCCGGCGAGAGGAGCTTGCCGGGACGACTGAGCCCATGAAATGCCATCCAAGAACAAAGTATACGAGACAGAAGATCGAGACCCCGATAAGAGGAGCTTGTCGGGAAGGCCGAACCCAGGCATCACAAGAGAAGCCCGCCACGGCGCGCCATGCGCCCCGGCAAGGCCTGATAGCCGGCACGCTATCAGGCACAGGAAGACGACCCCCGCGGCAAGCCACTTGCCGCGGCAAGATCGCCACCTCAAGACTGCGCTCCAGCTCGCCCGCCCACGCGTCGCTCCGGGGCTTCCCCCAAGGGCACGTGGCGAGGCACCGCGCAGCCTGGGGCATGCGGTGGCATGCAGCCGCCATCGTGGCGAACGGTGGCGCACCTAACGGTCCGCCTCGGTGCTGTCCGGGCGACCGTGACGGGCATTTAATGCCCTTGTCCCCTACCGTCAGAAGTAGGTATGATAACACTGTGCCGCACTGTAGCGCCACCGTTCCCGCACTATTACAACTACCACCCCTTTTACACTTTTACCCCTTTCTCTTACGTTGACACCTGTCGGTGACCCCTTTGCGCTATAAAAGGAGGCCCGTGTGCAACGTAGAGGAGGTTCCGAGGTTCGGAGATTTGGGATCCAGACAGCCATACGCTCGGTGCAGCTAGCTCTCCAAGCTCCCGAGCTCCCCAGTTCAATACAACCAAGCAGGAGTAGGGTTTTACGCGACCATTGCGGCCCGAACCTGGGTAAACCGCCCGTGTGCTCGCCTCGATCTGCTCTCTGTGCTCTCTCCGCCCCCCTCACCGGACTACGAAAGGGGCTCCGGCCCCATAGGTGCTCGCGGGGGACGCCGTCCGCCCCGACACCACCTGACAGGGATGTAGAATTTGTCATAGATCTTCTCCCAGGAACCGCTCCAATCTCTAGGAGACCTTACAAGATGGCATCCTTAGAACTAGCCGAGCTTAAGAAACAACTTGATGAGTCCTTGCAAAAGGGTTTCATCCGTCCTAGTTCTTCTCCCTGGGCTTGCCCCGTTCTCTTCGTCAAGAAGAAGGATGGTACGGACCGGATGGTTGTAGATTATCGTCCCGTTAATTTGGTCACGATAAAGAACAAGTATCCGCTTCCCAGGATCAACGATCTGTATGATCAGCTCGCTGGATCCTCAGTCTTTTCCAAGATGGATTTGAGGTTAGGCTACCACCAAATCAAGATCAGAAACGGGGACATTCTTACGACGGCTTTTGTCACTCGTTATGGCCAGTACGAGTACACTGTCATGTCCTTTGGTCTAACTAATGCTCCAGCTACCTTCTCCCGCTTGATGAACTCGATCTTCATGGAGTACTTAGATAAGTTCGTCGTGGTTTACCTCGATGATATTCTTATTTACTCGAGGAACGAGGAAGAGCATGCCGAACATCTTAGACTTGTGTTAGAGAAACTCAGAGAGCACCGCCTTTATGCCAAGTTCTCCAAGTGCGAATTTTGGTTGCCAGAAGTGACCTACCTAGGCCACGTGATCTCTGGTAAGGGCATTGCTGTCAATCCCGAAAGAGTTCAGGCCGTTCTTGATTGGACTCCACCTGAAACAGTTAAACAAGTTAGGAGTTTCCTTGGTCTAGCCAGTTATTGTCGCCGCTTCGTTGAAAACTTCTCCAAAGTGGCCAAACCCCTCACGGAACTTCTCAAGAAAGATAAAAAGTTTGAGTGGTCCCCACAGTGTGAGTACAGTTTTCAGGAACTGAAAAGACGCCTGACTTCTGCTCCCATACTTGTGCCACCGGATTTCACTAAAGACTTTGTTATCTACTGCGACGCCTCACGACAGGGACTAGGTTGCATTCTTATGCAGGATCGTCATGTGATTGCCTATGCATCTCGACAGTTGCATCCACACGAGGATAATTATCCTACACATGATCTAGAGCTTGCAGCCGTAGTCTATGCACTTAAGACATGGCGACATTACCTTCTTGGTAAACGTTGCGAGATTTACACCGATCACCAAAGTCTCAAGTATATCTTCACCCAACCAGATTTGAACCTTAGGAAAAGACGTTGGTTGGAGTTGATCTCAGATTATGACTTAGGGATTACCTACACCCCAGGCAAGGGCAATGTCATGGCTGATGCGCTAAGTCGTAAGTCCTATTGCAACAATCTCATGTTGCAGCAGGGCCAACCACTTCTCCATGAGGAATTTTGTAAGCTTAACCTTCACATTGCTCCTCACGGAATCCTTTCTACCTTGGTGGCGAAACCTACCCTTGAAGATCAGATCATTTCTAACCAGAAGTTTGATAGGGGTGTTATCCGCATGAAGAGAAACATTAAGAAGGGAGTTGGTGGATGTTTCTCCATGGATGATCGAGGTGTTGTTTTCTTTGAGAATCGCTTGGTGGTTCCCAAGAATCAAAATCTGCGACAATTGATTCTTAAGGAGGCGCATGAATCTCCTCTCACGATTCATCCCGGTAGTACTAAGATGTATCAGGACCTACGCCAGAGGTTCTGGTGGACTAGGATGAAGAGAGAAATCGCTCAGTTCAATGCAAACTATGACGTTTGTCGTCGCGTTAAGGCAGAGCATCAAAGGCCTGCTGGCACCCTCCAGCCTTTAGCCATTCTTGAGTGGAAATGGGATAAAGTTGGTATGGACTTCATCACCGGCTTTCCCAGGACCAAGAAAGGGAATAATGCTATCTTTGTAGTCATTGATTGTCTTTCCAAAGTGGCTCACTTCCTACCTGTTCGAGAGAATATCAACGCTAGTCAGCTCACTGACTTATATATTTCTCGAATAGTTTCACTTCATGGTGTTCCACTAGAGATCAATTCAGACCGTGGTAGTCTTTTCACTTCTCATTTCTGGGAGAGTTTCCAAACTGCCATGGGCACCCATCTTTCCTTCAGTACCGCTTTCCACCCTCAATCAAGTGGTCAGGTGGAAAGGGTTAACCAAATCCTCGAAGACATGCTTAGAGCTTGCGTTATCTCATTCGGTATGGATTGGGAGAAGTGCCTTCCTTTCGCCGAGTTTGCTTATAACAATAGCTACCAATCCAGTCTCCAGAAAGCTCCTTTTGAGATTCTGTATGGACGAAGATGTCGAACACCTTTGAACTGGTCAGAAACCGGTGAAAGACAATTCTTTGGACCGGACATGATCCAGGAGGCAGAAGAGCAAGTTCGCATCATTCCTGAGAATTTGAAAACAGCCCAATCTCGTCAAAAGAGCCAGTATGACCGTCGTCATAAGGAAGTGGCTTATGAAGTTGGCGACAAGGCTTACCTTCGGGTTACTCCTTTGAAGGGTACCCATCATTTCGGTATCAAGGGCAAGTTGGGTCCTCGTAACATTGGTCCTTTTCGCATTCTCGCTAAACGAGGAGAGGTTGCCTACCAGTTGGAACTACCCTCACATCTTTCTCGAGTTCATGATGTCTTCCACGTCTCTCAACTCAGGCGTTGCTTCTCGGATCCCATCCGCGGAGTGGACCACGAAACGCTTGATCTCCAAGATAACCTCACATATCGAGAGTACCCTGTTCGCATTCTTGATCAAGCAGAGCGTGTCACTCGACGTCAGAACATCAAGTTTCTCAAAGTTCAGTGGTCTCATCATTCTGAGAGAGAAGCTACTTGGGAGCGTGAAGATCGTCTTCGACTGGAGTACCCCACCTTCTTTCCGTCGACCCCTGAATCTCGGGACGAGATTCTTTCAAGTGGGGGCGAGTTGTCACATCACTAGTTCTGGTATGACCTAGGCTAGCCCTTCATGTGTGCATCATGTTTAAATTTCATTTAAATTTGAAATGGGGATTTGTGAAACCCTCAGAATTATTTCTGGAAATGACCCAGATAAAAATTGCTCCAAAAAGGTCCAAGAAAATGCTCATGTTGCTCTCTGAAAATATTGGTCAGAGGTAAAATTCTAACAAATATTTTAGGAGCTCATAAGTATTTATCTTTGGCCATTTGGAATTAATGCATAATTATTTGCATTGGATATATAAATGTTATATATATATATATATTATATGTCCAAAAATTATGCTAGTTGATGAGGAGCTCTGGAATATAGCCACTAGCTCTTACAAAAATTGGCATAAGAAAATAAATTGATTTAGTATTTTTATTAAATCAAAACAAATGCCAGAAAATTAGAAAAGAAAACAAAAAGGGATAAACTTACCTGTGCTCACCTGAGGCCTGGCCTGGCCCAGTGGCCAACAGGCCGGCCCAACCGCCAACCGTCGTCCTCCGGGCGACGACAGAAGGCAGGGGCACGCGCCGGCGCGCGCGGCCACGCGTCCGGCCGGGGCCACGTTCCCCGCCACCTCCTGCTTCTCCCCCTCGTCGCCCTGGACGCCCGGGACGTCGCCACGACGCCCCGCGCCGCTCTCGCTCTCGCCCCGTGCTCCTCCCCTCCTCTGTCCCCCTCTCTCGCTCGCGTCAAGCGCTGCCGTCGCCGCCGACAAGCACCACCGCGGCCACCACCTCCCCCTCGCCCTCTCTTCGAGCCCAGGAGCTCCGCCTCGTCGCTAGCTACCTCCTCGCCGAGCCACGCAAGCCGGAGTGCCCCGTGGAGCCGCCATCACCATCGTCTTCGTCTCCAGCCATCTGAGATCGCCGGCGACGTTCCGGCCACCCCAAGCCTTCCCCGAGCTCGCCGACGCCTCCGCTGCCTTCGCCGTGAGCTCCTCTACCGAAACCCCCCTTCTCCACCTTGCTAACGCGCTCTCTAGCACCGTTCCCCGTCGCGGCCGTAGCTCCTCGCCGCCGTCCACGTCACCGTCGTGGCCACAGCCACCGCAGCTCGTGCCCAAGCACACCATCGTGCTCAGCGCAGCTCCAGGAGCCCGTAGCCACCCGCAGCGCCTCCTCCCGAGCTCTGTAGCACCACCCCGAGAACGCCGAGCTGTTGTCGCCCCTAAACCTCGTCGCCGGCGTTACTCCGGCCACTCCCCGGCTGCGCCACCACCACGGTTGGATGCGGACGAGCGTCCGCATCCCGTAGCTATGCTCCGCGCGCCAAACCGCACCCTGTAGGCAAATCCCGCGCCGCTCCGCCGCATCTGCTGCCGCCGGCGGCTAAACGCCGGCGGGCTGACCGCTCTGACCGGCGGGGGTTGACCCCGCTGACGTGTCCGTTGACCTGGCCCCACCTGCCATTGACTCTAACCCGTCCTGTGTCACTGACCAGTGGGCCCCACTGGTCAGGTTTCACCTGGTCAGCGCCGTTGACCTGCTGACGTAGGCATGACGCAGTGCTGACGCAGATATTCTTTTTCTGGAGTTATTTTTTTTAAACAGGAAATTCCAGAAAATATCCAAAACTTCAAAAATTCATATCAATTCAACCGTAGCTCAGATTGAAATAAGTTATATATGAAAAATCATCAGAAAAATTCAATCTATCCATCTGTACCAGTTTCATGCATGACAAACCAACCTAAACCTGCTGTATAGGTGAAAACATATATATGGCCCTTATAAAGATTTTACTTGGAGTTGCATTTGAGTTCTTGGTTCAAATGGACTTCAACCAAATGAACTCTAGCTGCATTAGCTCAAACAGCATCACATATTCATGCCATGATCATGCATCATATTTTTGCATATGCTTGTATTCTGATTGTCGACACCGTTCCTTCTCGATAGGTCCTGCTCCGGAGACCGATCCCGAGTACCTGTCTGGGGAGCAGTGCCTTCCTTGTTGATCTACCAGGCAAGCAAACCCCCTTGTTCATTTCGATATGATCCCACTCTCTCGCTCCTGCTCTCTTTTATTGCATTAGGACAACAACGATTCAACTACTACTTTATGTTGCGGTAGTTGAACCCATTCCTCTGCATGACCTGTCATTGCCACAGTAAATAGATGAAACCCACTAGCATGTGTAGGAGTTGATTGAGCCATGTTGTGTTCCTACCATGCTATGCCTGCTATTGCTTAGAGTTGTGTCGGGTCTGATTCATTGGGAATGGTTTGGAGTGATATGATATGTTCTGATGCTGAGAGTTAAGCGTGTGAACACGATTTGGTAAAGGTAGCGGTGAGAGGCCATGTAGGAGTACATGGTGGGTTGTCTCACTGGAACCGTCCTTAAGCACCGAGTTCTGTGTATGTCGTCCAATGACTAGCTACTACCACGCATTGAAATGCTTAAGTGCCCCTCTCAACTTATTAATCACCTCGATCTCTGTCCAGGAGTTGCAACTAGTTTCTGGTGTTTGTAGGTAGTGCTATTTTTCTACCGAGTGGCACCCGGCAGGGTGGGCTTGGGACAGACTAGGCACACGTGGCCCGGTATACCGAGTGGCACCCGGTTGGTGGGCTCGGGAACCCTGTACACATCGTTTGGGGCCGTGAGCGACACCCCGGCCGGATCTCCTTGCGGATGGAACCCGAATAGGCGATAAACCTGGACTAGAGTCTTGTGTGGTTAGTCAGGTCGTGGCCGACAGCCCCGCCAGGCTTCCGCTTGAAGGATGCCGAGATACATGTCGTGTACATGGTGATATGTGGTGAGAGCGTGTGTGAAGAAGTACACCCCTGCAGGGTTATCATGATCTATTCGAATAGCCGTGTCCTCGGTTATGGACTTCTTGGATGCTTACGTGGTACATAGACAACTTGAAGTGGATACTCTAAAATTCTCAAGATAAGTGTGAGTGCTATGGATGGCCTTCTCGTAGTGAGACGGGGATGAATCCATAGTAGTGTATTGATGTGGTGATTAGTGGACTCGTGTGCGCCTTTTCAAAAGAGTTACCAACAGTCGTAGAACAGGATAGCCACAGAGTCAAAGCTGGCTTGCTGCAACTAAACCCCACATTACCTCCTTGATACCAATGCATGTATGATAGGATCTGATGTAAGTCTTGCTGAGTACCTTTGTACTCATGTTTTCTTTATTTATGTTTTGCAGCGGAGACTTCGGTCTTTCTAGTAATTCCGCTTGGACTTCGACGAGTAGCTTGCTACCTCAGCTACGATCTCGTACCTTGGGAGGGTCTTGTAGATAGTCAGGCTTTTCAGCCTTTTTATTTTGTAGTTGTCTGTACTCAGACATGTAATGCTTCCGCTTGTTGCTTGTATGCTCTGAATGATGGGTCATGTGACCTCTGTTTGTATTTAATGCTATGGGGCTCTTCTGAGCCTTTATCTATTGAGTTTGCGTTATGTTGTGATGCCATGTTGTACAGCACGTACTTGAATGTTATGCGTACGTGTAATGTGTATTGCTATGTGTGGGATCCGACAATCTAGTTGTTTATCCTTGGCAGCCTATCATATGGGGAAATGTAGTCTAGTGCTTTCTGAGCGATAGTAGTCCGCTATAGCCCGGTTCACCGGAGTCCTGCTAGCCCAGCACTACTGCTCGGAACACTTGACTGGCCGGCATGTGTTTCACCTCGTTCCTGTGTCTGTCCCTTTGGGGAAATGTCACGCGGTGTTATCCGGAGTCCTGCCTAGCCTGCTACAGCCCGGGTTACCGGAGTCCTGTTAGCCCAGTGCTACAGCCCGGATTTATACGTTGTTGACTGACATGCTCGATGTGATTCATGTATGCCTGTCCTCATGGGTTAGTGCCGCTTTGGGTTCACGACTAGCCATGTCGGCCCGGGTTCTTTGTCATATGGATGCTAGCGACACTATCATATACGTGAGCCAAAAGGCGCAAACAGTCCCGGGCCAGGTAAGGTGGCACCCGTGGGAATACCGTGCGTGAGGCCGCAAAGTGATATGATGTGTTACATGCTAGATCGGTGTGACTTAGGATCGGGGTCCCGACAAGTTGTTATTTCAAAGCAAACATCGGTTGCTAACTACCCTTTGCGCGGTTTGCAGCTTCAGATCTGCCATCCCACTACCACGGTCAACACTGTACTCATCATGCTTATGTTTTCCCCGTTTTATGATGACCACAATCTACGTGGTTCGTGTCGTAATAGCACTGCTCCACCCATCGAGCTAAACAAGCTTAGTTGTACAAATTCATATCTGATATTATTGCTGATATTAGTAACACTGAGAGATGTTTAATTGGTTAGCTAAATGTTCCTACTTTAGTTTCGAAATGCATGTGAGCCACATATGGAGAGACCGGAAAGAATAGTATCTCTCTGTGCGCTCTGGTTCATCATGGGTGGCCAACCGACATTGTATTAAAAGACTTGTAATATCTTCAATCTGCTTGCTCTTCTGGTCTTATTTAAGATGATACTCTTCTCTTGCGGTCGACTGGTCAGGTCGAGTTGTTCTCCCTTAGTATATTTTGATTCTGTCAGGTCAGGTCGACTTGTTCTTCTTTACTATATGTTGAAGCTATCATCTGCGAAGTGTCATCACTTCTGGAGCTCTCATATTTTGAGTAGTAGGCCACATTATATTAATGCACACAACAAATTACAGCATGCATGGCATCTTTCTAAAGAATTGCAGAGATAGCACAAAGGGGTTTACAGGGAGGCGGTATTGGATTAGAATCACTTCTGCATTACAAAGAAAATCTCACTTGTTTTTATGTTTTCATGCATGTTAGATATTGAACATTATTAAAAATGAATATGAGAATGGGCACACGAGAGGAATATTGCGGAACGATCCACTGGCTAACAAACTTGGCATGGTGGAGGATGGCCTATCTTATACACCCATCAAGGTGCTTGCTCTAACTTTGCAAAGTTGTATTGGTCGCACATATTTTGCTTCTGACCTCTTGCATTACTTCTACTTTGTTACACCATCTGCTTACTTTAAGCATCATATATGAGTATATGCCATACCTATCCATTTTCTGTACCTATTCCATGTGTCGTCACGCTATGTTCTTCCAGTCAAATGTTGTTCTTTTGTAATAGATGTCCAAAAGGAAGAGGGTGAGTGCAGATCCTCAAGGAGTACAAACTAGGTATTTGGAAAAGGTAGTGATACCTGTTAAATCAGATAGATCATCAGCCACAAAAAACACATGCCCAACTATACCACACTTTACCCCTACTCCAGTGGCCAAACCCCTATTAAAACTGCTGGGAGCCCAGCGTCAGGTATTGTCTATGATATCAATTCAAAATTTGAACTCCTAAATTTCTGCTTGTGCCTTACCTTCTCTCTTGTATGAAAACTAATTTTAGATGAATCTCCTTGCTCAAAGTATCATACGATTTCAAAACAATAATGGGCTCTGCATTGCTCTTGTCAGTACCTCTCTCCCTTTTGCCTTGTAACGCTGTACTTAATTAATTGCTATTTGATTATGTATCATCAATCTGCACCTGAGCTTCATTATCCTCTATTTCTTCCAATATTATTTGATCTATATTTACTCTTTGCAAAACGCTTATAAAGAATTTTCTTTGGGGAATTTATTGAGTTATCCTTCCATCGACATGGAGAAGGGCTTTGTCCAGCCCATGTTAACATGTAATGTAAGTTCATCCTTCTCAAGCCTTCGAAGTTTGTTCTAGTATAGATTAGGATAAGCATCATTTCCTCCACTGTTGTTTGCTTTGTTGTTTACATCAAATTGGATGTTTGCAACAACTACCAGTTTCAAATTGTAGTTGTAAAAACATGTTCCTTATGCAGAACAGATCCATTTATTTGCCTATATAATTGTGAAACCTGTTACGTGTCTCCTTGTTTCTCTTTCAGACTCGTATCTCCTACGCCAGGAAAAACTCTAGGGAAGATAGTGAGCCAAACCATCTTGAGGACAGCGAGATGACCCCAAGGTCCTGTCTTGATGAAGACAGTGAGTTGAAGCTACTCACCAGCAGGTGTGAGACAACCTCTATGCAGTCGCTGCCTCAATCAGTTCGACTTCTTCAGTCTCAACTTAAAGCGGAAAGGCTTGCTTCAGCTCAGCTCCGACTTGAAGTCAAAGATGCAATGAAGATCGCAGAGGACTGCCGTGCGCACCATCATGCCTTAAATATAGTGTTGATGCATCTATCGTTGACACAGCTGAGGTCTACTCAGCTTCTTCAGCTGTTTGGGGGGGCCCGACCTGGCCAGGCCTAGTGCCTTCTGAAGTGCTCTCAGTTTTGTATATTCTTTTGTCGGCATGTTTATTTGCACTAGTGGTGAACTTTGATGCCCAGTGGATGTAATATGTGTGATAGCTGTGATAGCCTAGCGTAAGTTGTTTTCTTATTTATTTCCTTGTTGTATTGTTTATTTGTTTGCTTCTAGTCATTGTAGTTCTTTTTCCGCGGTTTGCTAGTGGCTACAATAACCTATTTTTAATACTAGGCCACAATGACCATGGGCTAATATTTACTGTAGTGACACTGGGCCTCCTATGGGCCGTAGAAACAGTGGGCCTTCTACGGGCCATAGAAACAATGGGCCTTCTACGGGCCGTAGAAACAATGGGCCTTCTACGGGCCGTATCATCGATGGGCCTTATACAGGCAGTATGATCGATGGCCAAACATGGGCCAATAACAGGCCGCATTATGGCCGTAAACGGGCTAGAGTTGGAATTGTTCGTTCATGGGCCGACCATAACGGGCCATTGTTAATAGGCCGTATTTTATGACGCTACGAAAACGGCCCAACGCATTAACGGACCACAAACGGGTCGACTATAACCACGGGCTGAATTTGGCCCACAAACAGAAAATGACACTAACGGGCCGTAAGTAAACGAATGCTGGAAATGAGCCCAAGAATAAATGGGCTCTGAGAAGGCCGAAAGATAATATGGGCTGGAAACGACCCAACGGAATAACGGGCCGTTAATGGGTATAAAGTGATACACTGTTCATCACGGGTCAGTTTCACCACGGGCCGTTAATGGGTGTAAAGTGATACACTGTTCATTACGGGCCAGTTTCACCACGGGCGGTTAATAGGCCAAGAGTTACATAGGGCCTCATATGGGTCGAAAGACATCATGGGCCATACATGGGCCAGAAGTGAAAACGGGCTGGAATCATATTGGATGGCCCAGATGACGCTACTGGGCCTAATTCGGATAGGGCGTAACGGACCTTGGGTTAGCGGGCTGTAAATGGGCTATATTCGAACAGGTCGTTATCAGGCTTTCCATGGGCCGACCCGCCAGCTTTTGACCAAGTCAAACAGGCCAGCCTTTTCATAGGAATGGGCCTCTGTTGGGCCATGCCACGTGTCGATGTATCATAGGCGCCTTCCGTCCAATGAGTGGTTGACATCTGTCCCAATGATGAGCCGACACGTGTTTGCTCCAGCCAATGATGATTTTACACGTGGAAAATCCCCATTGGTCGGGGCTGTTAACGGGTTATCGGATCCAAAACCCGACCCGATAGCTTAACGGCCTTCCGTTACGGTGGATGCCACGTGTTGGTCACCCTTGACGAAAGCACTTCTGTGACGCGCGATTTAACGTCATGGAAGTGGACACTTCCATGATGATAATTTTGGTAATGTCATGGAACACTTCTACGACAGCACAGGTATGACTATCTTGATTCTGTCATAAATTTGTCATGGATGTACATGCATGACAAAAAACGCGACCTACTGTGACAAACACGTATCATCATGGAAGTGTATTTTTTTGTAGTGATTGTTGTAACTAGGCGAGGGTCAATCTGGATAGTCATGACGAGCAAAGCTTGCTTGTGCTTTTCAAGGAAGCATTGCAGCAGTATCGGTATTACCTGAGGAAATCACACTTTGATGGAAAGTCTGTAAACGAATTTCCGGTGAAGTCTCCTGTGCTAAATTTAGAAGACATTGAATGGAAAAACCTTGTTATGCACTGGTCTCGTTCCCAGGATGAGGTACTGTCTATGAAATCACATGACAATTTGAACTTGTACTTTTCCGCATGTGCCTTACGGATCTTTTTTGTAGGAAATCTGCTCGATAAAGAATTCCGGTTTGAAAAGAACGACAGGATATCGCAAATATGATGCCCGCTGCTTTGCTCTTGTTAGTACCTATTGTCCTGTACCACTATACTTGCATACATACCTGGTTCATTATGTGACAGCAGTATGCATGATAGCTTGTTTATCAATTGTTCGCTCCAGATTATCTGATCTATACGAATGGTTACATTAGTGTAGAATATATCCAATGCCAATGAATTTTTTAGCTCTGCATTGTTCTTTTAAGTACATGCAGTCCTTTATCAGTGTACTTATATTGATAGGTAGTTGTTCATGTACGATCACTCTACAGCTTATTTTCCTTTGCCCTCCATTTTCTACACATCAGATCTATATTTACTCTTACCATAAGGTTGGTACTGAAGAAGTTTAGCTGTGCATTGCTCTTGGCTGTGCCTTTTGCCTATATCACTGCATATACATTTATAGCTACTTGGTTATGTAGCATCACTCTTCATCTTATCTTAAATATTCTCCATTTTTTCGTATATTATCACATCTGTATTTACTCTTAACAAAATGTAGAATATAGGCAATGCTTATGAAGAAGATTCTATGCTAAAATTCTTGAATTGCCCCCCCCCCCCATCAGCATGGACAAGGGCTTTATAGAGCCTGTCTTCACCAGTAATGTAAGTTTGTCCTTCTCAAGCCTTCAAAGTTTGTTGTGTATATTTGGTTAGGCATGACTACAACAGCTGTTTATTTTTGGTGTTTGCATCAAATTGCATGTTTAAAGTTTATTATGTAGTTCATAAACAATAGTTTGTCCTTCTCAATTTAAGTTTTCAGTTGTACAACCAAGTTCCTTCTTCATACCATGTAAATTAAACTATACAGAGCAAGTGATCTTCTTTTGCACTGCATGTATGCTTCTGTTCTTCATCCGTAATCCAGTGGTGTGGTGAACCAACCCACTACAGCAGAATGTCATATTCTGCAATGTCTTAACTATGAACAATGTGATATCATTCTACTATTATTTAAACCATCTCTTTATTTGCCAATCTGAAACGGGATAAATTGACAACACACTAACCATTGATACTTATGAGTTCTTGATCTGTAATCCAGTGGTGTCATGAAGCTGCCAACTCCTTCACAATGTCATTTCCCGCCCTGTCTTGACCTGAACAATACCATATTGTGTTAATGCAATTTTAAACTGTGTCACTTTATTCGTCAGTAAGAAATGTGATGAATTGTCAACACTGATACTTTTATGTGCAAAACCTGTCATCTGTCTGCTTGTTTATCTTTCAGAGTGAGGAAGATATAAGTGTTGAACAAGCGCAGTCTCATCATCTTGCTCAGCTACTTGCGTTGCAGCTCCCCAGCAGTGCTAACCTTTCTTGAACACTATTGAAGTGTTGTCGGTTTTGTATATTATTTTGTCGGCGTGTTTATTTGCACTGGTGGCGATCTTTGATGCCGAGTGTATGTAATCTGCTGTCTGCTTGTGCTTTATTATCATAGTGGCGAACTTTGATGCCTAGTGGATGTAATATGACGTAATTTCTTTATTGTATAGTCTAGGTTTTTTCTTATTCACGATGATGCAGTTATTTTATTGTATATATATCCTGTCTTTGTTGTAAACCAGCCAAATCGTAAAATTACGGTACATAATCGAGCCATCATGCAATCATGATGTATGATCCGCATCATGGGCCCCGTCAAACTAGCCCACTAGTAGATTCGGGCCTTTAATAGGCCGAGTAACCCCTGGCCCTCTTTTTTAGGAGGCTGAGAAGTAGGTTGGGCCTGAAACATGCCGAATAGCTCACGGGCCGGCAGCATCCCGAAATGGACCCCGGCCCATGATTGTGCGAATCAAATCACGGGCTTTTAACATGCCAAAGTTGTCTCGGTCCTTGTTTGGCCCAATCAGATATCAGCTGTGAGCAGGCCGGATGCAAACCGGGTCGTAGTTAGGCCCAACTATATGACGGGCTTTTAACAGGCCGAAATTAATATTGGGCCGAAATGTTAAACGGGCCCTTAACAGGCCGAAACTAATATCAGGCCGAATTACTAAATGGGCCTTTAGCAATTGGCCCCAAAAGCATACCGTCCAGTTAACGGGCTGAATCTGATATGGGCCATAATAGAGCCCAAAGCCTCTTAAAGGGCTGGACCTGATCTGGGCCATTATTTGGCCTAGAAAGTGGGAGGCTTTTAATGGGCCGGATCTTATATGGGCCATTATTAGGCTCGGAACATGGCAGGCCATTAATGGACCGGATCAAATATGGGTCGGCATTTGGCCCAAAACATGGCAGCCAGTTAATGGGCCGACCTACTAGGGTCCTCAAAATCTTGTGGGCCTACAGCTGGGCCGGCCCATTAATGTCGGTGAAATCTCATGGGCCTTTAGCTGGGCCGGCCCATTATGATTCGCAACAATTTTGTGGGCCTTTACCTGGGCCGGCCCATTATGGCACACAAAAATCTTGTGGGCCTTTACTTGGCCAGCCCATTATGGCCTGCGAAATCTTGTGGGCCTTTAGCTGGGCCAGCCCATTATGGTCCGCAAAATCTCGTGGGCCTTTAGCTGGGCCGGCAGATTATGGTCCGCAAAATCTTGTGGGACTTTAGTTGGGCCGGCCCATTTAAACTTGTTGGGTCGTGCCACGTGTCGACGTATCATAGGCGCCTTCTGTCCAGTGAGTGGATGACATCTGTCCCAACGATGAGCCGACACGTGTTTCCTCTAGCCAATGATGATTTTACACGTGGAAAATCCCCATTGGTCGGGGCTGTTAACGGGTTATCGGATCCAAAACCCGACCCTATAGCTTAACGGTGTTCCGTTACGGTGGATGCCACGTGTCGGTCACCCTTGACGAAAGCACTTCTGTGACGCGCGATTTATCGTCATGGAAGTGGACACTTCTGTGGTGATAATTTTGGTAATGTCATGGAACACTTCTACGACAGCACAGGTATGACTATCTTGATTCTGTCATAAATTTGTCATGGATGTACATGCATGACAAAAAACGCGACCTACTATGACAAACACGTATCATCATAGAAGTGTATTTTTTGTAGTGTATATAATTATTGTTTCTCAATGGAAGGAAATATTACCAGAGGACGCCTTCTTGGACTTTTCCAGTTTGGCGGTAACAACAGTTAGCTGTGTCCGACACTTTTCTAGCTCTTGGGTTAGCAGGTTGTTCTTCTCTGTAAGAACCTGGTTATACAACGATCCTTAAATCATTTGTACCAACTGCTTCAAGTCTCGGGGGCTACTGGCATATGGTTATCGTATGCGGACAAAGTAAACTTACCTGCACACGTTTTAAATGTTGATTCGTGGCTCTGTTAAGCCCATCTCGAGCAGCTCGGATGTATGCATCAGCCGAGCTGAATGCATTAAACGCCTCTTCTGAAAAGCTGGGGTCTCGTAAAACGGCCCTCCGGTGCCGATGATTCATGGCGCTCTCCACTTCCGAGTTGGTGACGGATACATCATCCAAATCCTCGGCTAGAGGACAATCCGGCGTCACCCCCGTATCAACCCCCGTCTTTACGGTAGGATCTGGATCCCGACTGTGGGGTGTATGACCGGCCGGACCCCCGGACATAGTCTGGCACACTCTTTTCCTAATACAGGACAAACATAAAAGTCACAATTGGATGCGACTGCTGAAGAACATATTTGCAAATCCATACTTTCTTCGATGAAGGATCAGCTGTATCTTTGTTTGCCTTCCTCTTCGAAGGCTTGCCCAGTGTGGGGGCCCCTCTCTTTGGGGATGCCCCTGGGGCAGCATGGCGCGCCGAACGCCTCCCCTTTTGAGCACAGGACGGTGCGGTGGGTGAGGCAGAATGAGAGAACTCTTTCAGATGAGATGTCTCCTGATTACTTACGTGTGAAGGAGGGAGAAGACCGGGATAATCGGCGATGATGGCCACTTCTGTCCCGTCATAGCTCACCTGGTAAAACACCCCGTCCACGAGCACCACGAATATATCCGGATCCTCTTCGAATTCGGGGTCAAGGTCCCGATTGTGGCCCTCGGGCTGCGGGGCGGGGCTGTGAAGCCCTTCGGAAATCTTTTGCCAGTGCTATTATAAATGGACGGATTAATATTCATTGAGAGTAGCTCAGGGAGTGGATTGAGTAGAGCATAGGAGTTGGGACTTACCCATCTAGGAGGACTGTACATGGAAAATCCATCTCTGCGCTTGATACGTAGAAATTCCTCTTCCTCCCCTTTGAACAGTTCGGCCAATATTTTTGCCAGAGCGGCGGGGGTGTACGGAACTTTTCGGCCACAGCGGGAGGCGTCATCCTCCCCATTGTATTGCCACATGGGAAGCCCTCTATATTGCAGTGGCTGAACCCCCTGTATTATGTAAGTCGCCATTACTTCGACTATTGATAATCCGGACTGAGAGAGCGTCCTTATCTTGCTCATGAGTTGACGAACTTCCGCACTATCTTCCTCCTCGATGCTCCGAGGGCGCCAGCTATGGCGTTTCTTCAAAGGAACGCTTGTGAACTCGGGAAGACCCCTCCGAACTGGGTCTGGAAGTGCGACGTCCTCAACATAGAACCATTCGGAAGGCCACTCTTCAGATGCCTTCTTTGGTGTGCCAGACAGGTATCCGGTCTCGGCGATGCGCCATATTTCGGCTCCGCCCACTTCAAATATTGATACCTTGTGGTTGCGTGGTACGAGACAGAATAGCTTTCTCCACAGTTCAAAGTGGGCCTCGCAACCCAGGAACAGCTCGCAGAGAGCGACGTAGCCTGCGATATGCAGGATGGAGGCAGGAGTAAAGTTGTGCAGTTGAAGGCCGTAATACTCCAGAAGCCCTCGGAATAATGGATGAATTGGAAATCCGACACCTCTTAGCAGATAAGGGACGAAGCACACTCGTTCCCCCTGGATGGATTGGGGAAATTTTCAGCCTAAGCCCCGCCATTGAAGGAGGTCAACCCTGCTCGAACTGGGACCAGATCCGCAGGAGGAAGAAATCCATGTGTTTGCAGCTTCTCCAGCTGACCATGGGATACGGAGCACCTCTCCCACTCACCTTTTTCTGGGCCGCAGGGGCGGGAGGAGGAGCTGGGAGTGCTAGCCATGTTGGAGTGGTTTTCCCTAGCAATCTCTGAGGATTTTTCCGCAGCGTGCCGAATGGATCTGAAATCCAATCTCTTTAAGTAGATGCTCTTTTTCGCATGGCCGGGGTGTTATCTGCAAAAATACCCTGACCTCTCGCATGCGCTTGACACGTGGAAGCTTAAGTTGTTGCTACACAGAAGCCGAGGGGTATGGCATTAAATGGAAGGCCGAACACATCACTTTGAAATCATCGGAGGAAGAACCCGCCCTGCAATGCCGAAGACAATATGCACGCCGGGCAGCTCGTCATTGAAGTCTGGTTCGGGGGCTACTGAGGGAGTCCTGGACTCAAGGGTCCTCGGGCGTCTGGCCTATTCGCCATGGGCCGGACTGATGGACTGTGATGATACAAAGACCGAAGACTCTACCCGTGTCCGGATGGGATTATCCTTGGCGTGGAAGGCAAGCTTGGCGACCGACTATGAAGATTCTTTTCTTTGTAACCGACCTTATGTAACCCTAGATCCCTCCGGTGTCTATATAAACCGGAGGGATATGTCTGTAGAGGCCAATACGCATAACTATAGTCATACAGGCTAGACTTCTAGGTTTTAGCCATTACGATCTCGTGGTAGATCAACTGTTGTAATACTCATATTCATCAAGATCGGTCAAGCAGGAAGTAGGGTATTACCTCCATAGAGAGGGCCCGAACCTGGGTAAACATTGTGTCCCCTGTGTCCTATTACCATCGACCTTAGACGCACAGTTCGGGACCCCCTACCCGAGATCCGCCTGTTTTGACACCGACACGAGGGGCTAGCTCATAGTCCCATTGTCAAACTCCTATGGCTAAGTGAGAGTGATAAAGCCGCATAGTCTGATTGTCTGGTTCGCCGCACAGACACCTCCTTTACGGACCAAGACGTTGGGTCAAGTATGATCATGTGCTATTCCGAACACCCACGTAGTATCTACGCGGGGGCTGAAGCCGGCGACTGGTAAACTTTCAGAAATAAAAACGGCCGCACAGGAGGAAAATAATTTCAGATAAAGGAACAAATATATTATAAAGCCTTGGTTGATAAAACAACGACGTCTGAGCAGCCCGGATACATTTCTAAAACAAGACATCCTTCGAGCATTGACCCTCTATCAAATGGGCACCCTCTAGGACATCTTCAAAATACCGCTCCGGCTTGCGGTGGTCCTTGCCTTCGGGTGGGCCCTCAACTGCCACGACAGTGGCCTTCATCTTCGCCCAGTGCATCTTGACATGGGCAAAGGCCATCCACGCACCCTCTATGCACGCCGAGCGCTTCACAGCTTCAACTCGAGGCAGGGCATCGCCGAGCCACTTGACCAGGCCGAAGTAGCTGCTAGGAATGGGTCCGGTTGGCCACAACCAGATTATGATGTCCTTCATGGACAAACCGGACATCCTATGCAGATCCGCCAGTTGCATCATTTGGTTGTTCAGAAGCGCTGGCCGCTCCGGTGCCAGGTACAGCGACCAGAAGAGCTTCTCCGTCGTGTTACCTTCTTGGGCACGAAAATATTGTGTGGCATCGCCAGCACTCTTGGGAAGATCCGCAAAGGCGTCTGGAGAACTCCATAGTCGAGTGAGCAGGGCATATTTTTTACTGCCTAATTTACTCTGCAAAATAAAGGGCTTACCAGCCGCTATCTGTTCGGCCTGCTTGATCTCCTCGCGAGCCGCCCGAGACTCAGTCTGCGCCCCCTTGGCCTCCTGGAGAGCCTTGGCGAGATCGACTGCTTGGGCCTTATTCTTCTCCTCCAAGGCCTCGCACTTACCGGCAGCGTCCTTGAGCTCTTGCTCGACTTCAGTCACCCTCTCCTCTATTGGCAGTGGGTGGACTGCTCAGCCTTTAAGTCTGCAACCGCTTTATCAACGGCCGCTTTACTCACCCTTGCCTGCTCTTTGGCTTGCAAAAGGGCGCCCTTGAGGGTTTCAACCTTGGCCACACTACCTGCAATCATATACATGACAAGTGTATGAGCTTAAACTCTGCATTCACATATAATTTCAGTCGTATAAACAACCTTTAAAAAACATACCTTACGCCTCATCGAACCGCTTGTTAATGTGGTCGAGGTCATCATCGGCCAGCTTCAGCTTCAGCATGAGTTCGGAAACTTCAGTGGCCTGGGCGGTCGCCGCCAACAGGGAAGCCTGTTCATTCAATAGATAAGTATGTTACCTTATGCGATAATTATTTGATCCTCTGTTCGGCTGTTTTCCAAAACCGAACAGAGTCTCAGGGGCTACTATCTATACTAGATCATCGAAGGCACGCGTTGCCGCGCCCGTCTATTTTTAGAATAGAATGGTAGGTACTTTTATAAGTATACTAAGAGATATGATAACCCTCGCAAAAAAAGATATGATAGGAATAATTTTCAAAGAAACATAAAGATACACGAGATATGATAGAAGTCATTTTCAAAGAAACATAAATATACGTGATAAAATTTGTAGTAAGACTATGAAGAGTAAAGAAGTTGTGTATGTAATGTAGTACCATTGCTCAATCTAAGTTGTGATGCATAGAAATGATGGGTGTAATGGTCGATTATATTTTCTGGAGAAGATTGGATCTTGGAAACCCATAAATATGAAGAAAACAATCTATGGAACACACAATCATTGTTTGGTACAAGCTTTAGTGAATACCAGAGTCAAAATATGTTACCAATGTTCCAGTGTTGTGCAAACGGAGAATTCTGTACATAGAATATATGGGTGAGTGCCACCCAGATTAAATGGAACATGCTCATTTCCGGATGATCTTTCTGCATCATGTATGGAATTATTTTTGATAAAATATCAAAATCACAAGCCAAACTGAAACTACGCGTATCTGCAAGCATGCAACAATCCAACTTTGGTGAAGCTACAATAAAGGATGAGAACCACCCATTAATAATCTGGACACGATTAACCACCTTGCCTAACAGCAATGCTTTGACCATACTTGAGATATGAGCCTTTCATACTTGTAAACAAAGCAGGAGAAAAGTTAGATAATTGATCGCATTAAAAACTACCTTAATGTAGGATTGCGTACTTGTACACCTAACAAGACCATTATGGTGTGTGTTGACGTGCCCATCAATTTTGACAATATAAGGGCAGGAATTTATACGAATATATGAAATAGTAGGAATTTATAAAATGCATGAAGGTATGCAAGGTGAAAGTTAAATACTTACTAAATATATATATTTTTGTTGGAAATGAGAGAGCAGAATATTTGCTGGTAATGAAAAACATATCCAGTTTTAAAATTGGATTTCAGAATAAAATGTTTTCATTCCATGAGTTTAAAAATGTGCAAATAGAACATCGTCCAGAAGAATTGGTATGATGAAAAAAGTCAGTCCTAAAAAGAACGGTGCATTTGTTCAGCAGCATAGACCTACCAGGTGGCTCTGAAGCAAAACAGAGCCAAGACATTTATTAAAAAAAACAGAAGAAGCTAAGGTTTTACTATGAATTACATATCGGACTAAGAGTTTAGTTAAGTCTGTTCCAGTTAAGACTGTTCTAACATAAGTTCTGAAGTCCATTCTCACTATTGTCGGGTGCATGGAACGATTTTTCATTGAGGAAGACAACGCCCGAAGCATCTAGCACAGGTTTCGGAAGATACAGCCATGTATCAAAACATAGCAATGTAATCAGGGATCCTTATTTGCAAATCATAACGGCATTGAGAGGCCATGAAGATAAGATCAGCCGAGGTTACTGCAGTACATCGAGCTGACTCCCTGGTAACTCCATGTTTCTAGCACCATATATTGTTGTCGTACTCTCCTCGACCAATCAATCCATGTTATACCGTATAAACAAGAAATTAAGTTTCAAAATACAAACACCCGTAAAGGGGGGAACGAAGCGTGGCGGACGAGCAGAGATGGAAATTTGGAATACCCTTTGTATTGTTGTCTAGTGATTGGAGGAAGGCGCATAGGGGCGTGAAAATCCACCACGTGTCAAAGTCTCAACGCCAAGGAAGAGTCGAGCGAGGCCATCACCGATAGAACCAATAGAAATTGACCCCGACCTTGCCTCACCCTGCATCAATCAGTCAGGCCCGCCTTGGTTCACCCTGCATCAATCAGTCAAGCCTGACTTGAATGGATCGGATTGAACATCGGCGGGCTCGATGAGTACCAACCTCCAAGATTTGCCCGAATCAGTTGACTGGAACCTTGATGAACACAACCTGTACAAAATTGAGATCGGAAAGACATTAGCACCTGGAATCCAATCTCCAAACCTAGCAATCTTTTGTGGTGGCCAAAATATGGAGTGGCACCGCTGATAGGATTAAGGAAAACGGGCCAAGAATAGGATGAACAAAAGCGGTTGCATAGATATCTACCAGAGGGCCGGGAGCAGTAGGGGTGGTGGCAGCAACCCAAAGCATCACTCGCCGTCATCGCCGGTGCGGCGATTAGGCCTAGAGCACGAGTGGAAGAAGGGGAACGAGGATGCAGAGAGATCGTGTGGATGAATTGGTCACATAGGAAAGACTCAAGGCCCAACTAACAGCAGATCGGGGATTTTGACACGGGAGTAGTGGCCCAGCCTGTGTAGCACGATATCCGCGTAACGAAAGCCTAGACGGGATTAAGTGAAGATCCATCGCTCAGGAACGACCACAAGTCTAGATCCAGCGGTTGGGGACACTAATGGCCTGAGAGGGCAGGAAAAGTGCTGAGTTATAATGTATGTAAATAAATACAGGCATATTTCCTTCATATGAAAAAGCATCTTACGTCGCATACCTCAAAGCCCGTCAGTAGGCTGATGAAGGCTTCGTTCAGCCTGCTCTTGGCGGACTGAACCTTCTCAACCACCATACCCATCAGGGTACGGTGCTCCTCCACGACGGAAGCATGTTGCAGTGCGTCCATTAGAGTGTTCGGCGCCTCCGGATTAGTGGAGGTCACGGTCGGAGTGGGCGCTCCCCCTCCTTTGAAGGGGGTTGCTTGCTCGATTCCGGAGCCACATGGGTCTCCGGAATGGTGTTCGGCTGGGGGCCGGACTGGTCAGGGCCCCCATCATCAGTCTCCATGGGGGTTGCACCCCCCATGTTCTCGGCAGCCGAGGCATTACCCTCTGGTGCCATATTGGCGGCCTCCCGCACCTCTTCGTGGCCCGAAGAGGCCCTTCAGGACAACACTTCAGTGTCGTCCATGGCGGCTAGAGGCTCGCCGAGGCATCTCCCTCTCCACCATCCCTAGCTCCAGCGAGTTTCCCGAAGATGATGATAGTTGGGGAAGATCACGGGCCGGACTAAAACACATAATATAATATGTTATCCTACTATCATAAAAGATCGGATATATGTAAAACGTCCTTGGATACTTACGATGCGGCCTGGGGCTTCACCCTGGGGCGCCGCTCGGGGATGGCTTCGACATCCGAACCCGAGCCGTCCGAGAGCGATATCTTCCCTCTCTTGGACGCCTCCGGGTCTACATAGGCCGCCCTTTTCTTCTTCTTCCCCTTAAGGGGAGAATTGCTCTCTTCCTCCTCCTCCTATTTGTCTTCATCTCACTAGTGGGAGAAGGGATCTTCGGTATCTCCGGACACAGCGTCCGAAGTACCTTTACGGCGGAGGCCACCTCTGGCCTCCTTGCTCTTCTTCTTGGCCTTCTTCTCCGTCGCCTAATACGGCGCCGGGACCAGCATCCTCGTTAGCAGAGGAATGGCCGGGTCTTCGGGTAGCGGAGCCGGACACTTGATCCGCTCCGCCTTCTTCGTCCAGCCTTGAATAAAGGATGGAAGGCTTAGCACACCCTTTGATTGGTAAATTAATGTTCATTCGGAAACTAAAATACTTACCGGGGTGGTCGGATGCGCGTTGTCGAGGCCAATGTCGTCGGCCATCTCTGGCCACGACTTCTGGGCCTTGAAAAGTAGCTTCCAGATCTTTTCATGCTCTGTGCCAAAGAATCGCTGCAGAGTACGCGGCCCTTCCGGATTGAACTCCCATATGTGGAGAGGCTGGCGCTGGCAGGGAATGGTCCGGCGGAAAAGCATCACCTGAATCACGTCAGTGAGACTGGTGTTCTTGTCTATTATATTTTTGATGCCCGTTTGCAGCATCATTACTTCGTCGGTCGACCCCCAATCCACACCCTTGTGGGTCCATGACGCGAGCCGCATTGGGGGTCCGGACCTAAACTAAGGAGTGGCCGCCCATGTGGCGGAGGTTCGGTGATGTAGAACCACTCCTGCTACCATATCTTGACAGTCTCCACGAAGGCCCCTTTGGGCCAGGTGACGTTGGGGAGCCTTCTCACCATGGTGTCGCCGTAGTCCGCGTGCTGCCCGTCGACCACCTTAGGCTTCACGTTGAAGACCTTGAGCCATAGGCCGAAGTGTGGGGGGATGCGGAGGAGCGCCTCGCACACAATGATGAATGCCGAGATGTGGGGGAAGGAATTCGGGGCTAGATCGTGGAAATCTAACTCGTAATAGAACTTGAGACCGTGGACAAAGGGATGGAGGGGAAACCCTAGTTCGCGGAGGAAGTGGGGGATAAATACCACCCTTTCGCCGGGCTCTGGGGTGGGGATGACCTGCTTCTTGGCAGGGATCCTGTGCGCAACGTCCGCACTCAGGTACCCTGCCTCCCGGATCTCCTTGATGTCTTTCTGCGTCATGGAGGAGGCCACCCACTTGCCTTGAGAACCGGATCCGGACATGGCTGGAAAGGTTGGTGGCGGTCGGGAAGCTCGAAGCTTGGGCGCTGGAGCTCGAGGATGGGAAGGCTGAGGAAGGAAGAAGGCGTGGGGTGAAAATAAGGGATCTTTACCGTTTATATAGACAGTTAATATCAAGCGCCCCCCTCAAGCCTTAAAACTCGCCTATTCCCAAGGGGTTGTGCGAATGGCACGGTTGGATTACCCAAACCCGTATTGATGAGAATCCCGCAATAAGGGGACACGATCTCTGCTTTGACAACACGTGTCAATGGAGGCTATGCCTCGAAAAGCGAAGCGGGAGGCCAAAAAATGGTTCAAAATAATAAAGAGGCCAAACGTAATGTTTCGCCAAAAAAGTTGTCAGTGGACAGACCTTATTTTGATTAAGTATTGTGCCCTTGTGGTTGAGGATTGTAACTGTTGTACAGAGCTGGATGCAGTTCTCTTATTCAGAAGACTGCTTTGAAGTATACGGAGGAGGAACCCGCCTTGCAATGTCGAAGACAATTTGCGTACCGAACACATCGTCATCGAAAGATGGTTCAGGGGCTACTGAGGGAGTCTTGGATTATGGGATCCTCGGGTGTCCGGGGTATGTGATATGGGCCGGACTGATGGGCCGTGAAGATACAAGAAATAAGGCTTTCCCCTGTGTCCGGATGGGACTCTCCTTTGCGTGGATGCCAAGATTGGCGTCCGAATGTATAGTTTCCTTTCTCTATAAAGCGACCATGTACAACCCTAGGTCCCTTCGGTGTCTATATAAACCGGAGGGTTTAGTCCGTAGAGGCTATCAGAATTTACATAGGCTAGACAGCTAGGGTTTAGCCATTACGATCTCGAGGTAGATCGACTCTTGTAACCCCTATACTCACAAAAGTCAATCAAGCAGGAAGTAGGGTACTACCTCCATTAAGAGGGACCGAACCTGGGTAAACATCGTGTCCCCTTTATCTCCTGTTACCCTCGATTCTCAGACGCATAGTTCGGGACCCCCTACCCGAGATCGGCCGGTTTTGACACCGACACAGATCTCATCGACCATGACCATGAGGAGGGCACCCACAAAGGTTCTTCCAAGGTGAAACATCCCATCTGTGACATCAGAGAGCGCACCATGGGTCTGTGCTCTTCCAACTGGAAGGATCCCGTCCATGAGATGTGAGGCAACATCCTATCAGCAAATCTTTCCTTTTCTAGCTTACCAATCCATACCTTTTGTTGTAGTAGCTTTTGCCATGCGGTGTTTTAACTGTGTCGTGTTTAATTAGTTTAGTTATGCAAAAAATAATAATGTTCAATAGGGCTATGTGATGTTCAAGTATGAATTTTCCACTTGACTCCAGATTCACAAATGGCTATATTTGGTTGTTTATAGTGAGTAGATGCCTTGTTTATCTGTATTTGGTTGTTAGGTTGGTTGCAGTGAGCATTTGTCTAGTTATCAAGCAGATGCCTTGTTTATCTGTATATGGTTGTTAGGTTGGTTGAAGTGAGCATTTGTCCAGTTATCAAGCAGATGCCTTATTTATCTGTATTTGGTTGTTAGGTTGGTTGCTGTGACCATTTATCCAGTTTTCAAGCAGATGCCTTGTTTATCTGTATTTGCTTGTTAGGGGTTGCAGTGAGCATTTTTCCAGTTTTCAAGCATATGCTCTGTTTATCTGTATTTGCTTCTTAGGTTGGTTACAGTGAGACTCTTTCCAGTTTTCAATGGCTATATTTGGTTGTTATACTGATCATTTGTGACTTGTTTATTTCAGTCCTTCACAATGTGATGTTCATTATGTGCAAGTCGGAACTATGCCGCTCGATTGCATCATACCAGTTTGAACGACTATATTTGGTTCCACTTATGCCTGGTGTAGTTAACACATGCCATTTATTTCATTTTTACACATTTATCTAGTGTGATGTTTAAGCATGACATGCGTTCTATTCATTTTCAACAATACCAGTTTAAATTGCAATATTTAATGGTTGTTAAGCCTGTTGTAGATAACATTTCCTTCCATTTTATATCTGCTTTAACAACATGCTGAAACCAACACATTCAAGCTATCATTTGGAGATGATGTTGTTTACCTTTGCTATATTTGTTTGATGTTAAGGTTGTCGTACTTATCATGCCTTTCCACTACTTATGCAAGACAGCAACGGGAGTGGCCACCATTTTCCGCTGAGGTTAGTTTCATCCCTCGGCTTGTACTCCCCCTGTCGTTCCATAATGTAGTGCATATAGATCTAGGCCTGGACAGTTGTTAGCTTGTAATATTGACTTGTTGCTTGTAGGTACATATGCCCTTGGCAAGGATCCATGCATCGACCCTTTTTGCATATGGGGCAATGAGATATTCATGAACAAGCATCAAGTGAGGAAACTGATAAGGATTATTAGCAAAAACATACAAACGGTGGCAAGCAAATTATTTGTTTACGCTCTATCCAACACAACAGTGAGTTGTAGGATGGTAACTACAAAATTTGCAGCCTACTATTTTTACTGCCCATAATGAGTTGTCAGACAACATTGTCTGTATATTTTTCATTCGCAGTGGCTCCTGAAGCAGTTTACTCAAGATTACCTCGCAAAGTACATGATTGGTGAACATGCAATGAAGGTTAATGTATTTCATCCAGACTACAATGAGCATTGAGAAGTCCTAGTGAAGACAGTGAAGGATGGACGGGTAGCCATCACAAGGGGTTGGCCTACAGTCGTGCGTGCATTACGCATGGAGCGGGGCACAATATGGGCATTCCGCTTCACCTTCTCCAACAACCAGAATGTCTTTCGCCTCTCTCTTTACAGTCTTTAGTACAACTATGGTTCATCATTCTTTACTTGGTGCTTCTGTAGTTCTTCAGTACATGTACCTGTGCATTGAATTATGCATTCGTGGTTGAACCTATATTTGTAATAAACATGGTTCTCTATGGAATAAGTGATTGCCTACTTTCAAATTGAAAATATGTGATTTTTAAATTTGGGATTAAATTAGGGATTACACTGCACACGGTTTGCGAAAGCGAAACATCTGCGATAGCCGTGAAGATTAGACATGTTTCTCGGATCCAGTACGTTTGCGATCAATCTCTACTGCACACACAATTAGCTAAGAAAAAATGTGTGTGATTAACAACATCATCGCACATAGTTCTTTCTTATTAAATGTTTGTGAAAGTCACCTTATCTCAAATGCTTCGCAATTATGGACTATTTATGATGTTGTGCGCATCGCAAACATTAGGTCATAGAAGAACGCGTGTGATAGGTCTTCATCCAACGCGGGTATGACGGATGAATCGTGTGGGATGTATTCAAGCTTCGCATAAAGTTTCATAGGGACAACTGTATGCGCTCTTACATCAAATCACATATAGTCAAGGAAAAGTAAATGTTTGTGATTACCTGCTTCTATAATCGTGAACTGTTTGTTATGGGTCGCACATCGTAAACGTAGCACCACAGAATACTGACTGCGATGGCAATGCGAGCACAAACGAGTTGCAAGGATGGAGCTTTTGGGATATTTGAGATATTAGAAACAGTTTTATAGGGACAACTGTATGCATCGTGGCTCCCTATCCTAGACGGTTTTTGGGTCGTGTGGGAAGGACACCCCCTATCGCAGTCACTCACTTGGAAACAGTTCCAAAAGCCGTCATGGAAAGGGGTTAAAACCGTTTGTATAGCACCTCGCTGTACGAGTGTAGGCTCCGTCGGGGTAGTAATAATCATCGGTGGGATCAGCTGGCTCCTAGACTTCGTCATCTGATCGCAGCAATCGGGGAGAGGGGAAAAGAGGTAGCAAAGAAACTGTGAGTATTCATCCGAAGTACTCAAATCTCACATTAGATCTATATATACTAAGTATGCATCGGTATCAAAAGAATGGGGCCATATCATTGGACTAAACAGCAGAAATGCCAGAATATAGGGGAAGTCCTAGCCTATCGAAGACTAACATCTTGCAGCATCTTGCAACATTAGAAGAGTGCAGATTAGTATAACATAAAGCAATAAGTATGTAGTAACAATGCCCAGAGATCCTTCCTCGACTCCCTGCGAGAAAGCGATCCCGGAGCCATCATATCCATTTACTGTCTCCAATACCCAATTCTAGTCGTAATAGATCGCGATACAACTCCGAGCATCCGCTACCGTGGACACGGCTATTCGAATAGATATACTTCCCTGCAGGGGTGCATCAACTTACCCAACATGCTCGATTAACTCCGGTCGGACACACTTTTCCGGGTCATGTCCGACCTCGGCTGATCGACACACCGTAGTCCTACCTAGGCTCAACAGAGAGGCCAACACGCCGGTGTAACATCCCAAATTTTCAATTTGGAATGTTATACATAGATCATTCATGCATATCATATTCTATTGCACTTTCGTTTCGCAACCCTCGAAAATCCTAAGCAACTCAAGGACCCTCAGAGAGAGTTGGGAATTTCCCAGTTTTCATATTTGATTTTTATCAAATGGAAACGAGGATTTTGGTTTTAATTATTTTTCTCTCTGAAAAATATTTCATATTAAAGTATATGAGAGGAGATAATACGACTTCTCCAAAATAATTGAAATATTGGAGGAAAATATTAAAATCAAATATTTGATTTTACTTGGATTTTATTTGCATTAGAAAATTGCACGTTTTCAAAATTGCATTTTAGGGCCAAAAAAATGTTCATCTCGTCCTAAATATTTTATTTAGACGGTGAAAAATTGTTTTGGCATTTTTAGATTTTTTTATTTTATTTTCTAGGATTTATTTTTTGTTCGGCGGAATTGTTTAAAAAAAGTTTCCGGACCAAGCTGGGCCAAAGCCCAGCCGGCACGTTCCGCCGCCACATCCCTCACGCGCCGCCGTGCGCAGCACGGACGCCGAGGGGAGTCCGAGCCCGACTCCTCCCCGGGCGCCCCCTCTCCCAAGCCACGCCGCCCCCTCGCCCCCTTTAAATAGCACCGCCCCCACCCCGTCTCGCCACCACCACCACCCGCCAGCGCCGCCGCTGCATCCCGCGCCGCCGAGCCCGCCGCCCGCGCCGCCGCCTGCTGTCGCCCGCGCCGCTGCTGCCCCGTGCAGCCGCCGCCGCCTGAGCCCCGCCGCCCGCCAACCCCGCTGGAGCCGCGCCCCGCCGGATCCGACGGGGTAACGCGCCGTCGTCATCGGTTTTTTTAAGAAAAATCCTAGTTCGTTTTTTTAGATCGGTTCACCGGTTTTTCTCGGTTCTTCTGTTTAGCGGACGTTCGTCCTTACGTTCGTTTTAACGAACGGTTTTCGCTCGTTAGTTACAGACAATGAATGCTCGTTCGTTAGCCTGTTCGTCAGTTTTCTTTTTCTCAGATTATCCCGTGATTGTTTTGGATCGCGATTTCTGATCCGATTTACGTTTCAGTTTATCTTTTCGCTCGTTTATCGGAATCTGGCAATTCAAGCGCCTAGATCTTCGTCTTGAGACCCTCTTTATGTTTAATCAACCTGAAGAAGATTTTGGTACTGTAAAATTTGACTTTAGTTCAGGTTAGTAAACGGACCTTGTTTCTTTCGCCGTTTGAGTTTTGTTGCGCCGTTCGATTTGATTCTTTTTGCAAACCGGAGTTCTTAAGTTGAACTTTCTGGTCAATCTCTTTTATTTGAGTTTTGCCCATGCATCTTTGCTTGATTGCTTATGTATGCTATTTTTTGTTTGCGATAGAATTCCCGGAGTGCGAAGCGTGCTACTACGAGTCCCTAGGTTTCGCGGATCGTCAGCAAGGCAAGTAACACATTGATCATACTCTTTTCATACCCAGTTTTTATGCATTAGATCCAATCCTCAAACATTGCATGATTAGGATACCGTTAACATGTGGGTTGGGAAGTAGTTGATGAGGTAGAACCTATTGCCCTGTTTCATTCAAACCTTGGGAGTTACTATTACGTTATGCTTATAGTGCCATGCTATGCTCGTAGACGTGGATTGGGTTTGAGTGAAATCCATGACAGATGTGAGATAATTAATTAATGGTTCAAGTTAAGGTGGCAACTTAAATAAACATCTCGATGGATTGAGGCACCTGGAGAATCCAGTGTTGCCTGTATTTTTGGAAATCCCGGGGTTCTGTGTGATTTTCCTATGGACCGCCACCCAGGCTCAAAGGGAACTGAGATGATTCATGCTAGAAACTTCCGTGTGCAGCCACAAGCTATTATGGGCTCTAGCATAGTTGAGTAAGTTACGTGAAGCTCTCGAAGAGGTAGATCAGCAGGTAGTGGGTTATAGGTTTGGTATGGTCTGCCCGGAGTAGAGAGTTAATGTTTCTGAAAGACCGTGTCTCGGTCATCCGTTTCTCAAACACCATGTAGTGCGAGAAATCCAACGAAGGCGATCGAGTCTTGTGGGGAAAAGTGCACAAACCTCTGCAGAGTGTACAATCTAATCATGGTTAGCCGTGTCCCTGGTTATGGACAATCTTGAGTATCTAGTACTTGGAGTATCTTAAGTATCTCATCACTCTTAATTAATAGTGTTGGGTGGATAATTACTTTAATTGGGATTGAGTTGGAGGAACCTTCTCAATGATGTTTCAGCTATCATGATAGTTAAATTAAAATATATTCATTTGTTGTAGGGAAAAATTGGCTTTTCGCAAAAACTATAACCATAGAGCTTTCCACCAGCCAAATATGCATGTAGTGATAGCATCATTCTATTCTTGCTCTATTGTGTTATATTGCCAGCATATTCCATGTGCTGACCCGTTTTTGGGCTGCAACGTATTATGTTGCAGACTTTTCAGACGAGGAGTAAGGTTCGTTAGGTCGTTGCCGTGCAGCTCAGCTATGCCATTGGAGTTGATGGACTCACTTTATCTTGCAAGACTTGCGTTGTTATCGTATTAGATGGCCTTAAGCCATATTTATTGTAGTAAGTTCTCTTTTGAGACATTCGATGTAATAAGTGTGTGATTGCTACTCTGTTATAAACCCTTCAAGTACTATGTGTGTCAGCATTACTGATCCAGGGATGACAAGGTCGGGTCGCTACAAGATGGTATCAGAGCACACGCTGAGTGTAGGACACGACCACTAAGATAAACCCTAGGTCACTCTTGTCTACTCATTTCTGACTTCTCTCCATTTTCTACTCTTTAGGATGGCGAAGATGAAGAACAAGTTTGCACAGCCGGATGAAGACACCCCGTTAGTCGCCACTTGAAGGAAGTCACTAGGTACTTGAACATTGGAATACCAAGATTCACCGGGACGTATAACACCACCTTACCAGAAGAGGAGCGATGGATGATTCAAGTACAATTTCCAGGAAGGTCGTTCTCGCCAACCTATAAACCCATAGAGTTTTCTTTTGAAGCACCCACCTGGAGCCTAGGCAAGAGCATGGCAGCCCAGATTACCATGGGACGCATTGGAGAAGCCTACAAAAAGGATCTTAAGGACACTATCTACCAGATATGTGGGTGCCGAGATGAGCAACGGGAGGTGATCAGCACCAAGAAGGATAGATCCATTGCAGCTTTCATCCAGGAGTTAAACCAGCACATTCGACGACAAGAGAACCAAATGTGCGCAGACATGATGGACTTGAAGAAGGAGAAGACTAGGATCATCGAGCTGGAGGAAGAACTCAAGTTTACACGTGATGGATATGAGGAGGAAATCAAGACACTACTGGAGAAGAATGATGACCTGGTAAAGAAGATCGGAGTATTCATGGGAGATCCAGCGCTAGGAAGAGAAGACGACGATTCCACTTGCCCGGACAACTACATCATCATCGACGACACCGACTACGACCCTAGTGATGATGACTTTGAAGACGGAGCTGGAGCAGATATCATGGAGTCTTCCATCGATCAAAATTTTTCTAGAGGACCACCAAATGATTAGTAGTATTCCCCCTTGTATCTAGTAGTAGTTGAGCACTTTTGCGATAGTTCTAGACCGCTTGTATGCCCTTGCTTGATTGATTGAGTGAAATGTTTGTGCTTGTCTCATGTGCATATGGGTAGTGCTTTCTCATTAGACCCCTTTTCTATTCTAATCTCTTCCCTCTAAACCCATCAGATGCCTCTGAGATGTGACACCGGATTTGCCTTCCCGCCGGAGCTCACTCAATTGATCCAGCAGCAGAATACCCTGATGCAATTACTAGTTCAGAACCAAGGCAATAACAACAACAACAACAACAACAACCCGCCTCCAGTTGACAACCTAGCCCGATTTCTAGGGTTACAGCCGCCGGTGTTTTCCGGTAGCACCGAGCCTATAGTTGCTGATGATTGGCTACGCCGTATTGGAAGGGAGTTGACCACCGCAGGTTGCACAGATGCGGAGAAGGTGCGCTTTGCCGCACATCAATTGGATGGACCAGCAGCCTCATGGTAGGAGAATTACATGGCCACTTTCCCCATAGCCAATGTCACTTGGGATCAGTTTCAGCAAGCTTTCCGTACAGCCCATGTCTCAACTGGAGCCATGAATATGAAGAAGCCTGAGTTTCGCAACTTACGCCAGGGGAACCGTACCGTGGCCCAATACGTGGATGAGTTTAGCAAGTTATCTCGCTATGCCCCTGATGATGTGGCCACAGATGCCGTGAAGCAGGAGAAGTATATGGAAGGGCTGAGTGATGAGATGAGCATGCAGTTGATGGTAGAAACCTTCAACAACTACCAGGAGTCGGTGGATAAGGCTCTTATGATTGAAGGGAAGCAGCAACAGATTGAGAGCCGTAAGAGGAAGTATGGACAAGGGAGGTATAACTCAGAAGCTCAGCAGAAGCCTCGCCTAACCCCGAACTCGGGAGGACTTGTTCATAACCATGGAGGTCATAACCACACCGGAGGAAGTTCGCATAACCACAATGGTTCTAAGAATGGGAATGGGAATGGAACTAACAATAATCAGAACCGCCCCAATCCAGCCACCCCCACTAAAAGGGATCTAAGTCACGTTACTTGCTTTAAATGCGAGAAGACTAGACACTACGCCACGGAGTGCCCTGAAGGGAAGAATGGAAACGGAAATGGGAGCGCTGGGAAGAAGCCCAATCCATTCAACAAAGGACAAGTGAACCACGTTAACGTGGAGGAGATTGAAGAGCAGCCAGACGCGGTTATAGGTAAGTTTTTGGTTAAGTCGTTTACCGCTCTTGTTCTTTTTTATACTGGTGCATCGCATTCATACATATCAAGGGGATTCGTGGATAAGTTTAAACTACCAACCCAAACCCTTATGACCCCTATGTTAGTGAGTTCACCTGGAGCAGAATATATGGCTAGTCGATGGTGCGACCAGATACCCCTAACCATTGGAAGCCATGTTTTTCCATCCGACCTAATAATCTTGGAGTCACAAGGATTGGATGTGATATTAGGTATGGACTGGAAGTCAAAGTATGGAGGAAGCATTGGCTGTGCTAGTAAGTCGATTTATCTCACCACCCCAGAGGGAAAAAGGATTAAGTATGTATCTAGGCATGTGCCTAGGAGGAGCCAAGTGAATACCCTCACGAGAGTTGTTCAAGAGGAAGTGTCTGTAGGAGGCACTTCCTTGCTACAGCCATGGACCCACCTGTCAGCCTCTCCATGTACAGTCATCTTCCGATGTAAGTCGTTCGTTGACCACGTTGACCACGCCGCACCTAGAGCACCAAGGCAGTGGACGACGACGAGGCCTAGGAAGGGAATGACCGAGAGCCGGGCAAGACTCGGCAGTTATTCCCCACGCACAGGGGCGTACAAGGGTTTACTGGGTGGGTTGTAGTGTGAGGCTACCGTCGCCGGAGAATAACAGCAGGTTTGGGTGAGTATAGGGATGGCCAGGCCAGCGATGGTAGTAGGGTGGGGCGGTGAGGCCTGCGCAGCAGCAGATCCGGCCATGCGAGGCAGGAGTAGGCGACACGACCGACGCTGGTTTAGGCGGCTGGAGCAAGAAGACCAGAGGTTGTAGAAGCACTACGGCCGTTGGATGGACATCGTACGGTCACTGGATCTAGAATCATTCATATTGACTAAGTTGACAAAGCCCTCCATCCACATCAACTTAGTAGGACCACAAGTCAGCCTCCAACTATGGTCGGTCCTAGATAGCATGGGGAGTATTCATTTTTTGTGCGTAATAAGGAGGCACTTCCTTGCGTGTGAAGATATATCTGGTGGGTCCGAGCTATTAGAGGGAGGAACATTTTTTTAGTGAAATACAGAGACCCTTATGGTGGGTCCCTACTATCAGGTGGAGGAATCATTATTTTGCACGCAATGAGGAGGCACTTACTTGCGTGCGGCCGTGGACCTAGCTATCAGCCTCTCCACGTACAGTCCTCTTCTGATGGATGTCTTTCGTTGACCATGTTGACCATGCCGCGCCAAGAGCACGAGGGTGGTGGACGACGGCGAGGCCTAAGAAGGGAACGACTCGGAGTGGGGGAAGACTCGGCAGTTGTTGCCCACATGGTGGGGAGCACGTGGGTTTACTGGTTCGGTTGTCATAGCCGAAAAATAATAGGAGGTGTGGGTGAGTAGAGGAATGGCCTGGCTAGCGATGGAGTAGGGTGGGGCGGTGCGGCCTGCGTGGCAGCACAACTGGCCACGGGAGGAGGGAGCAGGTAGTCTCGCAGGTGCTGGTTTGAGCGGCTGGAGCAGGAAGAGCAGAGATTGAAGAAGCACGACGGTTGTTGGATGGACATCCAATAGTCACTACTCTCATTGTGTTGACTAAGATGACACGGCGTTGCGTGTGCGTCAACCTTGTTTTAGGAAAGCGGACACGTCAACCTATAGTAGGCGCACAAGTCAACCTCAAATGTGTGGAAAACATCATACAACCCATCTGCCATTATTTCTAATAATTTATAGCCCATTTGCTAATTATTAAGGATTTTTTGGAGCCCATATTCTTTTTGTTAGCATTACAGCCCATATTGTTGCCACGTTAAAAATGATACAAAATTTTGCATATTTCGGTGCCGTTCCAACTGTTTTTAATCCAGAAATTTTGAGTCACATTGAAACTAATTTGAAAAATAAATTTATATCAATATAAAATCCAAATAATTGCCCACGCATAAAAATCAATGCAATTTAAAATCTTGAAATGAAAAAAAAAGAAATTTGAAACTAATTCCCGGTTTGATGTGTTTTAAAAATGTACAACCCATTTCTCATTACTGATAGCCCATTTTCTGGGCAAGCCGAATGAAACTCTCCTCGTCTTGAAAGATTTCCAGCCCATGAGGGATGAGAAAGCAAGTAGGCCTCGGTTGGGTATTTCTTTAAAAAAAGTAGAACTGGGCTAGCCATTTTCAGCAAGAAAAAAACACAACTAGGCTCATCATGTGGTAAACATAAAATAAAACCCTGGCTAGACGGGCCACAGCCCTCGCACAGCTCCGTTGTTACCCTGATCTGTCTCTAAAACTAGTATAAATAACAACTGCTTGTTCCTAAAAAAAGAAAAATCAACTGCACGACGTGTTGGGTCCTTGGTGTCAGCCGCTCGTTGTGTAATTCTCTCGTTTATTGACTATGTTGACAATGGCGTAGGACCCAGATGTCCAACCATTAGGAGGAACCATTTTTTTGGGATTGTAATAACGAGGCACTTGCTTGTGTACTGCCATGACCCTGGTGGGTCCCTACTGTCATCCTCACCATGTACAGTCATCTCCTAATTCCTCTCGGTTGTGGACCACGTTGACAAGGCAAGACAGCGGTGCACCGCGCACGGCGAGCGAACCAAGGCGGAGGATGACGGCAGGGCCTCGTACGGAACGAACATGAGCCGTGGAAGATGCGCCCGTCTAGTCACAGGCGGAGGGGAGTATGAAGGTTGACTAGTTCAAGTGCGGGTGCGTGTTGGGGCTGACTTCGCCAGAGTATAACATGATGTATGGGGGAAGAGAGGGATGGACTGTCCAATGTTTGAGGATACAGTAGGGCGGCGGAGGCGTAGCCAGCCGTGGGAGGCAGGAGGAGGCGGAACCGACGGGGTTGTTTGGTTTGGGCGGTTGGAGGAAGAAGACAAGAGATAGAAGATACACGACAGATGTTGGATGTCAATCCAACGGCTGGTAGGAAAAATCATTTGTTGACTAGTAAGTCAACACCACCTTGGATAGGCTTTTTCCTCGTGGGTCCCAAATGTCAGAATCTAAATCTGTCCCGGCCATGCAGCCTTTCTTATGAAAATTTATAGCCCATTTGGTGTGCTAGTTCAAAATAGGTTTGTGGGTGCTGGTGGGGGCTAATTACTGAAGGAAATATGCCCTAGAGGCAATAATAAAGTTATTATTTATTTCCTCATATATCATGATAAATGTTTATTATTCATGCTAGAATTGTATTAGCCGGAAACATAATACATGTGTGAATAAATAAACAAATAGAATGTCACTAGTATGCCTCTTCTTGACTAGCTCGTTAATCAAAGATGGTTATGTTTCCTAACCATGAACAAAGAGTTGTTATTTGATTAACAAGGTCACATCATTAGTTGAATGATCTGATTGACCTGACCCATTCCATTAGCTTAGCACCCGATCATTTAGTATGTTGCTATTGCTTTCTTCATGACTTATACATGTTCCTATGACTATGAGATTATGCAACTCCCATTTATCGGAGGAACACTTTGTGTGCTACCAAACGTCACAACGTAACTGGGTGATTATAAAGGTGCTCTACAGGTGTCTCCAAAGGTACTTGTTGGGTTGGCGTATTTCGAGATTAGGATTTGTCACTCCGATAGTCGGAGAGGTATCTCTGGGCCCTCTTGGTAATGCACATCACATAAGCCTTGAAAGCATTACAACTAATATGTTAGTTGTGAGATGATGTATTACGAAACGAGTAAAGAGACTTGCCGGCAACAAGATTGAACTAGGTATTGGATACCGAGGATCGAATCTCGGGCAAGTAACATACCGATGACAAAGGGAACAACGTATATTGTTATGCGTCTGACCGATAAAGATCTTCGTAGAATATGTAGGAGCCAATATGGGCATCCAGGTCCCGCTATTGGTTATTGACCAGAGACGTGTCTCGGTCATGTCTACATTATTCTCGAACCGTAGGGTCCGCACGCTTAAAGTTACGATGACAGTTATTATGAGTTTATGCATTTTGATGTACCGAAGTTAGTTCGGAGTCCCGGATGTGATCACGGACATGACGAGGAGTCTCGAAATGGTCGGGACATAAAGATCAATATATTGGAAGCCTATATTTGGACATCGGAATGGTTCCGAGTGAAATCGGCATTTTACTGGAGTACCGGGGGGTTACCGGAACCCCCCGGGGGTTAATGGGCCCATATGGACCTTAAGGGAAAAGAGGAGGGGCGGCCAGGGTAGGCCGCGTGCCCCCTCCCCCCCTAGTCCGAATAGGACAAGGAAGGGGTGGCGGCGCCCCCCTTTTTTCCTTTCCCCCTCTCTCCTTCCTTCTCCTACAAGGCAAGGGAGAGGAGTCCTACTCCCGGTGGGAGTAGGACTCCTCCTGGCGCACCCCTTGGGGGCGGCCGCGCCCTCCCCTCCCCTCCTTTATGTACGAGGGCAGGGGGGCACCCTAGAACACACAAGTTGATCATCGTGATCGTTCCTTAGCCGTGTGCAGTGCCCCCCCTCCACCATATTCCACCTCGGTCATATCGTTGCGGTGCTTAGGCGAAGCCCTGCGTCGGTAGAACATCATCATCATCATCACGCCGTTGTGCTGACGGAACTCATCCCCGAAGCTTTGCTGGATCGGAGCCCGGGGAGCATCATCGAGCTGAACGTGTGCTAAGAACTCGGAGGTGCCGGAGTAATGGTGCTTGGATCGGTCGGATCGGGAAGACGTACGACTACTTCCTCTACGTTGCGTCAACGCTTCCGCTTCGGTCTACGAGGGTACGTAGACAACACTCTCCCCTCTCGTTGCTATGCATCACCATGATCTTGCGTGTGCGTAGGAAATTTTTTGAAATTACTACGTTCCCCAACAGTGGCATCTGAGCCTAGGTTTTTATGGTTTGATGTTATATGCACGAGTAGAACACAAGTGAGTTGTGGACGATATAAGTCATACTGCCTACCGGCATGTCATTCTTTGGTTCGGTGGTATTGTTGGATGAAGTGGCCCGGACCGACATTACGCGTACGGTTACGCGAGACTGGTTCTACCGACGTGCTTTGCACACAGGTGGCTGGCGGGTGTCAGTTTCTCCAACTTTAGTTGAACCGAGTATGGCTACGCCCGGTCTTTGTGAAGGTTAAAACAGAGTCTATTTGACAAACTATCGTTGTGGTTTTGATGCGTAGGTAAGATTGGTTCTTGCTTAAGCCCGTAGCAGCCACGTAAAACTTGCAATAAACAAAGTAGAGGACGTCTAACTTGTTTTTGCAGGGCATGTTGTGATGTGATATGGTCAAGACATGATGCTAAATTTTATTGTATGAGATGATCATGTTTTGTAACCGAGTTATCGGCAACTGGCAGGAGCCATATGGTTGTCGCTTTATTGTATGCAATGCAATCGCCCTGTAATGCTTTACTTTATCACTAAGCGGTAGCGATAGTCGTAGAAGCATAAGATAGGCGAGACGACAACGATGCTATGATGGAGATCAAGGTGTCGCGCCGGTGACGATGGTGATCATGACGGTGCTTCGGAGATGGAGATCACAAGCACAAGATGATGATGGCCATATCATATCACTTATATTGATTGCATGTGATGTTTATCTTTTTTATGCATCTTATCTTGCTTTGATTGACGATAGCATTATAAGATGATCTCTCACTAAATTATCAAGAAGTGTTCTCCCTGAGTATGCACCGTTGCTAAAGTGCGTCGTGCCCAGACACCACGTGATGATCGGGTGTGATAAGCTCTACGTCCATCTACAACGGGTGCAAGCCAGTTTTGCACACGCAGAATACTCGGGTTATACTTGACGAGCCTAGCATATGCAGATATGGCCTCGGAACACGGAGACCGAAAGGTCGAGCGTGAATCATATAGTAGATATGATCAACATAATGATGTTCACCATTGAAGACTAATCCATTTCACGTGATGATCGGTTATGGTTTAGTTGATTTGGATCACGTGATCACTTAGAAGATTAGAGGGATGTCTATCTAAGTGGGAGTTCTTAAGTAATATGATTAATTGAACTGAAATTTATCATGAACTTAGTCCCTGATAGTATCTTGCTTGTTTATGTTAATTGTAGATAGATGGCCCGTGCTGTTGTTCCGTTGAATTTTAATGCGTTCCTTGAGAAAGCAAAGTTGAAAGATGATGGTAGCACTTACACGGACTGGGTCCGTAACTTGAGGATTATCCTCATTGCTGCACAGAAGAGTTACGTCCTGGAAGCACCGCTGGGTGCCAGGCCTGCTGCTGATGCAACTGACGACGTTAAGAACGTCTGGCAGAGCAAAGCTGATGACTACTCGATAGTTCAATGTGCCATGCTTTACGGCTTAGAACCGGGACTTCAATGACATTTTGAACGTCATGGGGCATATGAGATGTTCCAAGAGTTGAAGTTAATATTCCAACAGAATGCCCGGATTGAGAGATATGAAGTCTCCAATAAGTTCTATAGCTGCAAGATGGAGGAGAATAGTTCTGTCAGTGAGCATATACTCAAAATGTCTGGGTATTGTAATCACTTGATTCAACTGGGAGTTAATCTTCCGGATGATTGGGAATTGACAGAATTCTCCAATCACTTCCACCAAGCTACAAAGGCTTCGTGATGAACTATAATATGCAAGGGATGGATAAGATAATTCCCGAGCTCTTCGCAATGCTAAAGGCTGCGGAGGTAGAAATCAAGAAGGATCATCAAGTGTTGATGGTTAACAAGACCACTAGTTTCAAGAAAAAGGGCAAAGGGAAAAAGAAGGGGAACTTCAAGAAGAACAACAAGCAGGTTGCTGCTCAAGAGAAGAAACCCAAGTCTGGACCTAAGCCTGAAACTGAGTGCTTCTACTGCAAGCAGACTCGTCACTGGAAGCGGAACTGCCCCAAGTATTTAGCGGATAAGAAGGATGGCGAGGTGAACAAAGGTATATGTGATATACATGTTATTGATGTGTACCTTACTAGAGCTCGCAGTAGCACCTGGGTATTTGATACTGGTTCTGTTGCTAATATTTGCAACTCGAAACAGGGACTACAGATTAAGCGAACACTGGCAAAGGACGAGGTGACGATGCGCGTGGGAAATGGTTCCAAAGTCGATGTGATCGCGGTCGGCACGCTACCTCTACATCTACCTTCGGGATTAGTATTAGACCTAAATAATTGTTATTTGATGCCAGCGTTGAGCATGAACATTATATCTGGATCTTGTTTGATGCGAGACGGTTATTCATTTAAATTAGAGAATAATGGTTGTTCTATTTATATGAGTAATATCTTTTATGGTCATGCACCCTTGAAGAGTGGTCTATTTTTGATGAATCTCGATAGTAGTGATACACATATTCATAATGTTGAAGCCAAAAGATGCAGAGTTGATAATGATAGTGCAACTTATTTGTGGCACTGCCGTTTGGGTCATATCGGTGTAAAGCGCATGAAGAAACTCCATACTAATGGACTTTTGGAATCACTTGATTATGAATCACTTGGTACTTGCGAACCGTGCCTCATGGGCAAGATGACTAAAACACCGTTCTCCGGTACTATGGAGAGAGCAACAGATTTGTTGGAAATCATACATACAGATGTATGTGGTCTGATGAATATTGAAGCTCGTGGTGGATATCGTTATTTTCTCACCTTCACAGATGATTTAAGCAGATATGGGTATATCTACTTAATGAAACACAAGTCTGAAACATTTGAAAAGTTCAAAGAATTTGAGAGTGAAGTTGAAAATCATCGTAACAAGAAAATAAAGTTTCTATGATCTGATCGTGGAGGAGAATATTTGAGTTACGAGTTTGGTCTACATTTGAAACAATGTGGAATAGTTTCGCAACTCACGCCACCCGGAACATCACAATGTAATGGTGTGTCCGAACGTCGTAATCGTACTTTACTTGATATGGTGTGATCTATGATGTCTCTTACAGATTTACCGCTATCATTTTGGGGTTATGCTTTAGAGACGGCCGCATTCACGTTAAATAGAGCACCATCAAAATCCGTTGAGATGACGCCTTATGAACTATGGTTTGGCAAGAAACCAAAGTTGTCGTTTCTTAAAATTTGGGGCTGCGATGCTTATGTGAAAAAACTTCAACCTGATAAGCTCGAACCCAAATCGGAGAAATGTGTCTTCATAGGATACCCAAAAGAAACTGTTGGGTACACCTTCTATCACAGATCCGAAGGCAAGACATTCGTTGCTAAAAATGGATCCTTTCTAGAGAAGGAGTTTCTCTCGAAAGAAGTGAGTGGGAGGAAAGTAGAACTTGATGAGGTAACTATACCTGCTCCCTTATTGGGAAATAGCACATCACAGGAACCAGTTTCTGTGACGTCTAAACCAATTGGTGAGGAAGTTAATGATGATGATCATGCAAACTCAGATCAAGTTACTACAGAACCTCGTAGATCAACCAGAGTAAGATCCGCACCAGAGTGGTACGACAATCCTATTCTGGAAATCATGCTACTAGATCATGGTGAACCTACGAACTATGAAGAAGCGATGGTGAGCCCAGATTCCGCAAAATGGCTTTAAGCCATGAAATCTGAGATGGGATCCATGTATGAGAACAAAGTGTGGACTTTGGTTGACTTGCCCGATGGTCGGCAAGCAATTGAGAATAAATGGATCTTCAAGAAGAAGACTGACGCTGACGGTAATGTTACTGTCTACAAAGCTTGACTTGTCGCAAAAGGTTTTTGACAAGTTCAAGGGATTGACTACGATGAGACCTTCTCACCCGTAGCGATGCTTAAGTCTGTCCGAATCATTTTAGCAATTGCCGCATTTTATGATTATGAAATTTGGCAGATGGATGTAAAAACTGCATTCCTGAATGGATTTCTGGAAGAAGAGTTGTATATGATGCAACCAGAAGGATTTATCAATCCAAACGGAGCTAACAAAGTGTGCAAGCTCCAGCGATGCATTTATGGACTGGTGCAAGCCTCTCGGAGTTGGAATAAACGCTTTGATAGTGTGATCAAAGCATTTGGGTTTGTACAGACTTTTGGAGAAGCCTGTATTTACAAGAAAGTGAGTGGGAGCTCTGTAGCATTTCTGATATTATATGTCGATGACATATTACTAATCAGAAATGATATAGAATTTCTGGATAGCATAAAGGGATACTTGAATAAGAATTTTTCAATGAAAGACCTCGGTGAAGCTGCTTACATATTGGGCATCAAGATCTATAGAGATAGATCAAGACGCTTAATTGGACTTTCACAAAGCACATACCTTGACAAAGTTTTGAAGAAGTTCAAAATGGATCAAGCAAAGAAAGGATTCTTGCCTGTATTACAAGGTGTGAAGTTGAGTAAGACTCAATGCCCGACCACTGCAGAAGATAGAGAGAAAATGAAAGATGTTCCCTATGCTTCAGCCATAGGCTCTATCATGTATGCAATGATGTGTACCAGACCTGATGTGTGTCTTGCTATAAGTTTAGCAGGGAGGTACCAAAGTAATCCAGGAGTGGATCACTGGACAGCGGTCAAGAACATCCTGAAGTACCTGAAAAGAACTAAGGATATGTTTCTCATATATGGAGGTGACAAAGAGCTCATCGTAAACGGTTACGTTGATGCAAGCTTTGACACTGATCTGGACGATTCTAAATCGCAAACCGGATACGTGTTTACATTAAACGGTGGAGCTGTCAGTTGGTGCAGTTCTAAACAAAGCGTTGTGGCGGGATCTACATGTGAAGAGGAGTACATAGCTGCTTCGGAAGCAGCAAATGAAGGAGTCTGGATGAAGGAGTTCATATCCGATCTAGGTGTCATACCTAGTGCATCGGGTCCAATGAAAATCTTTTGTGACAATACTGGTGCAATTGCCTTGGCAAAGGAATCCAGATTTCACAAGAGAACCAAGAACATCAAGAGACGCTTCAACTCCATCCGGGATCTAGTCCAGGTGGGAGACATAGAGATTTGCAAGATACATACGGATCTGAATGTAGCAGACCCGTTGACTAAGCCTCTTCCACGAGCAAAACATGATCAGCACCAAAACACCATGGGTGTTAGAATCATTACTGTGTAATCTAGATTATTGACTCTAGTGCAAGTGGGAGACTGAAGGAAATATGCCCTAGAGGCAATAACAAAGTTATTATTTATTTCCTCATATATCATGATAAATGTTTATTATTCATGCTAGAATTGTATTAGCCGGAAACATAATACATGTGTGAATAAATAAACAAATAGAATGTCACTAGTATACCTCTTCTTGACTATCTCGTTAATCAAAGATGGTTATGTTTTCTAACCATGAACAAAGAGTTGTTATTTGATTAACGAGGTCACATCATTAGTTGAATGATCTGATTGACCTGACCCATTCCATTAGCTTAGCACCCGATCGTTTAGTATGTTGCTATTGCTTTCTTCATGACTTATACATGTTCCTATGACTATGAGATTATGCAACTCCCGTTTATCGGAGGAACACTTTGTGTGCTACCAAACGTCACAACGTAACTGGGTGATTATAAAGGTGCTCTACAGGTGTCTCCAAAGGTACTTGTTGGGTTGGCGTATTTCGAGATTAGGATTTGTCACTCTGATAGTCGGAGAGGTATCTCTGGGCCCTCTCGGTAATGCACATCACATAAGCCTTGCAAGCATTACAACTAATATGTTAGTTGTGAGATGGTGTATTACGGAACGAGTAAAGAGACTTGCCGGCAACGAGATTGAACTAGGTATTGGATACCGACGATCGAATATCGGGCAAGTAACATACCGATGACAAAGGGAACAACGTATATTGTTATGCGGTCTGACCGATAAAGATCTTCGTAGAATATATTGGTCCCGCTATTGGTTATTGACCAGAGACGTGTCTCGGTCATGTCTACATTATTCTCGAACCGTAGGGTCCGCACGCTTAAAGTTACGATGACAGTTATTATAAGTTTATGCATTTTGATGTACCGAAGTTAGTTCGGAGTCCCGGATGTGATCACGGACATGACGAGGAGTCTCGAAATGGTCGAGACATAAAGTTCGATATATTGGAAGCCTATATTTGGACATCGGAATGGTTCCGAGTGAAATCGGCATTTTACTGGAGTACCGGGGGGTTACCGGAACCCCCCCGGGGGTTAATGGGCCCATATGGGCCTGAAGGGAAAAGAGGAGGGGCGGCCAGGGCAGGCCGCGCGTCCCCTCCCCCCCTAGTCCGAATAGGACAAGGAAGGGGGGGCGGCACCCCCTTTTTTTCCTTTCCCCCTCTCTCCTTCCTTCTCCTACAAGGCAAGGGAGAGGAGTCCTACTCCCGGTGGGAGTAGGACTCCTCCTGGCGCACCTCTTGGGGGCCGGCCGTGCCCTCCCCTCCCCTCCTTTATATACGGGGGCAGGGGGCACCCTAGAACACACAAGTTGATCATCGTGATCGTTCCTTAGCCGTGTGCGGTGCCCCCCTCCACCATATTCCACCTCGGTCATATCGTTGCGGTGCTTAGGCGAAGCCCTGCGTCGGTAGAACATCATCATCGTCATCACGCCATCGTGCTGACGGAACTCATCCCCGAAGCTTTGCTGGATCGGAGCCCGGGGAGCGTCATCGAGTTGAACGTGTGCTAAGAACTCGGAGGTGCCGGAGTAACGGTGCTTGGATCGGTCGGATCGGGAAGACGTACGACTACTTCCTCTACGTTGCGTCAACGCTTCCGCTTCGGTCTACGAGGGTACGTAGACAACACTCTCCCCTCTCGTTGCTATGCATCACCATGATCTTGCATGTGCGTAGGAATTTTTTTGAAATTACTATGTTCCCCAACAATTACTTGGGTTCTCTAACGCACAGTGAGCTCAAGTAGCCGGCGAGAGTGATGTTATTTCCCTTGGTTGGGATTTGTTACAATATTTTTCTCTTAATTAAACAACTGGCAAGCCATTTGCCTTGTTTCAAACAAAATATGACATTCACGGCCGAGTTGAAACCCAGATTACAAACTGTACAAAAGAATGAGGGTTAATTGTTCATCAGGTTTAGACAAAATCCAGACTGAACATGCATGGCAATAACATCTAACCCAACCACTGTTTTTGGCAGTCACAAAGAAATGGGTCGGTCTGATCATAAAATCAACATCCTGTGCCAAAAAGTTTGTTGGCATATGACGACAAGTTGATGTAAATAGAAGCCGAGCATGTTCAGAAGCCCATTTGTCAACCTGAAACTTCTTTTTTTTGCTGTTCAACATATCCATCTGAGAGAAATTTCATGTTGAAAAACTTAAGCCTCATGGACAATAGTAACCTCGCATTCAACATGAAGAATGTGACGAAGTTTCTGTTTACCTAATTGGATGCATAACCTTCCATCGTTATTGTCCTCAAACGAATGTTATGAGAACTAAGAAAATCCTAGTGCTTATTACGCCACCGATTGGTTATATGTTTTCTCCATGTGTTGTTGCCTACGTAGACATGAAGATTGAAATCAGGTTAGGTCTAAAAAAGAGTATGTTGATAGAGCGACAGCCGGAAGGTAATTCTAGTACAATACATATGGGCTTTCAATGTGCATGAAATAATCACCTCTATATACAAATTCTCAAGACATGGAAAGCATCGTAGCAAGCCAATAATTGTGTTCAGATCAATACTAAACATTCCGATATATAAGATCTTGACAGAATCCAACACCATTGATAGGCCATCGATGGACGAACTCGTCATTGAGCATATAGAATAATATTAGTATCCAAAGTGTTCTCCAAGATGATATAAAACTTATGCGCACAAATGAAAAATGCAGTTTGTGATTACAAAAGTGTAGACGACAATATACAGTACCTGAATAAGTATGGAGCTAAACAACATGTCGTGATGTACAAACGGATCACGAATTACACCCAAGGCCTCAAGTTTAGGCACAGAGATGCAGTTATTTGTGAAGGTTTATAACAATAATCAAGGAGCAACCTTTGAAGTGAAGGGGCATCTTCGATGATGAGCTGCTGTCCTTCAAAATAAATTCCAACGCTTTTAAGGTGAGGTGACCTTATTTGAAGACAACTGATATGAATTTCTATTCCCAAAACAATCAGCAAGCCCTCCACAGCAGGGCAACTTGAGTGGATGATGTTGTGTGGTGAGGCCTTCGACAGATCAACCACCACAAATGAAAGTCTTTTTAGCAGTGGGAGTCGAATAATTAGTACCAGATTGTCTGGTGGATGGCACCGGGCTATGGTGAGGGTTTGGAGAGAGGACGAAAACCACAAGATGGACAAAGGTGGTGTGGGCACAAATAAATGGAGTTGGGACCACGACATATACTTTCATAGTAATGGTAGAACTGAAGCTGCTGGAGTTTTTTAAATTCACTGGATTTCAGCCAGGTGTCCACTGTGCGGGGTATGGATAGCAGATAGCATGTCGGGATGCAGAGGCGTTGGTCGGGGCCCTGGTGGGAATAGACGATGGGTCTGAGGAGATAAAATTCAGAAAGGACAGATATCTAACAACAGTCGAGATTAAGAGGCATGGTGCGCCAGAGAGTGCGCCACCGAGATGCGAGGACTTGTGTGTGGTAGCCATCCTTGGTGGGGAGAATGGAGATGATCTCCCCAAGGATGTCTTCCATGAGATCGTTGATGCGGTCCAACGAAGGTTCACGGGTTCCTCAGATCCAGATGGGGGGGGGGCTCGCCGCTTCTCCCCGCGGTTCCGGGTGCGTGATCCACAACCGGCGCCGCCGCTGGAGGGAGCCTCATCTTCTTGGCGCTGGGCCTAGCCGACTCCATTTTCCTCGCGGGCATCACGCCGAGCTCACGGGTTTGAGCAGAGTAGCGAGAGACGAGCCTAGTGGCAGTGCAACTGGGGAAGAAGGATGGCTAGGGTTTTCTGTAGGAGCGAGGAAGAAGAGGAGGAGGTGTTTTTCTGTATGAGTGAGGAAGAAGGTGAGCGGGGGTTTTCTGTACGAGTGAGGAAGATGGGGAGCGGGGGGAATTGGGGGGTGACGGAAGCAGGAGAGTCCAGTGAGCTGCAGTATAAGTGGAAGCGAGGAGCACGGAGGGTTTTTCTGGGATCGCCCCTCTTCAAGAAATATTGGCTTTTCCTCACAAAAAACAAAAAAGGGCTTTAAGATGGATACGCTTTTGTATCGGCCCAGTCGGTTGCCCGTGTTTCGTACTGGAGGGCCTTAACACTAGAGGCAGCCCATTAGAGACACTCTCCAGCTCTCGAGCTTATTTCCCATTTGAAAGAAAAAAACATGCCTCCAGCTTAATTATGGTTCCTCATCGGTAACATTTTTCAACTTGCAAAAAGTTACAGCTCCTTTTCGGGCCGGTTTGGCGTCCACCAAATTAGAGGATGGTGTACTGCATGCAGACACTCACACTGGGCGTAGCATGGCAAAATGAGGGGTGAAATAACATGCCCACAATATACATAGATTGTAAAGTTTGACACGCTAATATTCACGCTAAACTAAGCTTGACAAGATACAGTATGCATACTAGCTAACATTCACAAGCACTTAAGTTCAGCATGTTTACGCATCTAAATGATTCACAAGACTATAACCAAGATAAAGTTGTGAGAAGGTGTATAAATAAAGAAAAAAAAGATAGATGCTTCTCTGAGCAAAGGGCCTCCCTATGCACGCATTAATTTCCTGGGCATGCTTCTTTCTGCTCAATGTTGCATGCACTTTGAGCATGTTGGCAACTCCATAGCTAGCTTGATGGGTCATCTTGCAATTTACGCTGACGCATTGCAGCAAACAAAGGAGGCAGTAGAGATCACTCAACATCAGACCATTTTGTGCAGTTCCACTGAAATCATCTTCATTGTCTTGAATGTGAAAAGATAGGAAAGCGATGTACTTATACGGTGTCGCAAAATAGTAGCAGATATCAATAGCTCGGCATGACAAAACAAGATCATCTGGACGAAGGGGATACTGACCTGTGCGAGGAAGATTATGCATAATTTTATAGGTGGTTAGCTGATTTCCACCTTGGGATCTCCTATGATGGCATAGAGGAAATTCTATGCAATCGATGAGCGCAATTCCTTCCATGTGGCTGTAGAAAATTTGCCCGACTAACCCCAATATCTTTTTTGTGCAGTTCCACTAAAAATGATGCACTGCTGTCTGCACGACCCATACTCGCTGGCCAGGGCATCAATGACTCGGTCTATTTTATCTTGCGTTGATGGAGCGGCTGCAATGTTTGTTTTCTCCTCCACACATGACAGGCTCATTCCACACTGCAAACAACAAGTCAACGTCCAAATAAGCTTATTTCATCTTGCGTTGGTCATTCTACCTAGTTAAGAATGTAGGAATACCTAGAGCACCGGGAGGTTAGCTGACAGCAGGTTCCACTAAAATTGAGGTTTGTGCTTCCGTTTGCACAAATAGACACCATATGGAGATAGACAACCATATTTGCACAAATATGTAACATGGTTATTTAAGAAGTGTCATTTTTTTGCAGCGGCATATGATTAACAGCAGCATCTCATATGTAATCAACGGCATTACCGTGATAGTATGAAAAAGTGCCATTAACTAAGAAGTGCCATCACATTAAATCAACACTGCTACTAGATTAATGGGGGCTTACATTAACATGCATAACAATTCCATTATGACTATGTGATGACAGATTGGGAGTAGCACTTGATCGGTACGTACGCACACGGTTAATGGGAACGATCGTTCTAACAAAGGGTGATACGGAAAGGAGAAACACATCGTCATGTCAACCATTATGCAATCAAATTTTGTGCAGTTCAACATAGATGCAGCTATGTTACCAGTGTCCGAGTTTAGTGTAATGGCCCAAAACACTCTTTACGAGAAATAAAGTAAGATAGAAGCATTTCATAAAATGGTGGTGGCATTGATTCATTTTATCAATGGCAATACATTGACAGCAACATTACTTAACAGTGACATCACATTAACAGTGGCATTGTTTCATTTTACCTATGATGTTAGATTAATAACAGCAGTAAGGGCATAGGGACAAGGGAGGCACAAGCACGTTTTACATCCATCGAGGCATAAAGTGGTGAGGCAGAGGTGTTGCCGAGTGCGGCAAACATACAAAGCATGTTTGGATTTGTGCATTTTTTGTTCTCGTCAGTGACCTTTCCTATGTTACCACAAGAAATTTAGACGTGCTCATTCTCGGTTGCATTGTCGACCCAACACCCCCCACTTTATGTCCTTTTTGGATCAAGAGACCAGCCAGGCCAGCATCTTTATTTCCCTTTCCAACCAAGAGATCGGTTTGTTAGCCAGTATTTGCAGTACCTTTTTTCCTCTAATAGTAAAAAAACTAGGTGGTGTTCGAGTGTTCGATAAGCAGACGGAGCTAGCTACATGGAGAGATTTGTAATACTAGAAGAATATCCACATGCAGGATGCAGTGACGTGGGGAGCAATCCTAACTTGGTGAAAAAAAGGGAAGTAGCGATGTGGGGAGCTGGGCCATTAGAACAAGGTTGGTTCTAGAAAAAGTTATACCTCCGGTCGGCGGGATGTGGCGAGGCAGGCGGCAGGATCCGCCAACTCGACGGCGGGGAGCATGGGTGAGGAGGACCTCCCATGCCGGCGCCAGGTCAGAGAAGGTGTCGTGCGTCGGCTTCCTCCCTCGCCACCCGCGACCACCAGTGGAAGGTATCCAGACGAATCAGTTTCAAACGGAGAGAAGACAGAGAGACAAAATGAGTGGATGCCACGGTCTTGTTTAGATTTGGAGAGGGTAAGAGAGTGAGAAGAAGAGCACAACCCTAGCAAGCAAATCCCGAAGTGGACTAGTGGAGTAGTAATTATTTTTCCCTCCATAGCAATCATTTTAAATTGAATACGAGCGCAGCCAAATTTATTTCATTTAACGTACCAGTAAAAAGAAACTCAATCAATAAACGCGCTATTGCGTTCAGGTCGCACTTGGTATGGCTGTCATTTGGTCCCAGACCCCACATTAAGTGGACGACTAGATGTCTCAAATTGTCATTATTTCCTGCCTTTTCATGTGCAAATGTGCTCCACCGTGAGTGTACCAGGGTGTGTGCGTGAGGGGAGAGTGAAGTCTGATTTACTCCCTCCGTCCCAAAATAAGTGTCTCAAGCTTAGTACAACTTTGTATTAGAGTTAATATAAAGTTGAGACACTTATTTTGGGACAGAGGGAGTATAAACCTTGAGGTTGTAGAGCTAGTCGGAAACAAACCCATACTTTAAATCCTTGAAGTTTGTACCCTGTCCTCTGTAATCCCGGTCATTTTTAACCTTAAGGGCATGCGTGGTTCAAGGGGTTTTAACAGGGATTGTGGGGGATTAAATCATGTACAAGCCAAATTCCCCTACATTTCTCTCCAAACCCCTTGGGAGGAGGTTGATTAATAGGGATTGTGGGGGGTTAAATCATGAACAAGGCTTAAGACTAACCACAGTGGGAGTAACTTAATTCCATATGGGATCATAATATGACACTCAACCCTCTCTTTCTTCATTTAATTCTACGCCACCTCATCAAATTTGCCTAGTTGGCATGCATGATACTACTTATGATACTCCCATTACAACCATCCTAGTAGAATTAATATACCTAATCTAAATGGTCGCCGCCCGATCTCTTTGTCCTCCTCCAAAATCCGGCTGAAGAAGGATCATGCAAGACACCGCCTGTTTTCGCCAGTGCCTCGGCGGTGGCCTCATGGAATACAATCGACGGCGGCCTCCCGTGTTCTACTTCTTGGCGGCGGGCAGGGACGTGCTAGTCGTCACCTTATCGACATATGCGTAGCCACGTAGCCGCGTCACCTCGTTGACATCCGCGGCGGCTTCTTTCTCTGCCTGCAAGGCGTCGGCTACACACGCATCGACGATGGATGGCGCAGTCTGTAACAACCCCAAAATTGGGTTATCAATTTTTGAGCTATTATTCCTTCCTGGCAATCATTTTTCAAATCTTTCTCCTGAGTTTGCTGGTTGACTCTGAGAATTCTTGTCATTTCCAGCCATTCAAAATCTTACTCATGTCTTTGTCAGTGGGCAAGACCTCATGTGCATCATCTCAAACCCTAATTCCAAATTTTTGGAATTTGAATGTGGCCTTTGTTATTACAAAGAAGCCATCATTTTCCTTAATCTGTTGATCATCCCATCTGTTCCCAGAGACTCTCCTATCCTCCAAACCCTTGGGTATGCAAATATATTGCCAAGTCCCATGCAATATTTTTGAATTGTGATTTATTCCTTTTCTTGTCTTTCTGAGGAATGAAATCCAAACGCATAGCTAGTCATCTCCTAAATTTATGAAAATTTGTGGATATGATATTTCTGCCACTTAGCTCTGGCAAAAGTATTGGCCACATTTAAATAAGGGAAATTGTCTTTTCCTATTTTAAGCCAATATTGCATTTCTGCCATTTTCCAAAGGAGCTACCATTTGTATAGCAAGGAAAATTCCCAAATAATTTGTGGAGCTTGTACTTGCTATATATTCATCATTTCCATCCAAACCCATGCTTCCAAGATCATAATTTGAGCACATGATCCAATGCAAGTTTCTGCCCTGTCTGAAATTTTTGCAATGGAAGTGCTTGAACCCTTGATCCATTTAAGGTTAAATTGTGCAGGGTGATTAACATTGATAAATCTCCTCTGAATAACAAAAAGCAGCTCAATTCATCTATCCAATCTTCATGGGCAATTTTCTCAAGTTTCTGTTCAGATTCCTTGTTTGTAAAGGAAGTACCCTCATAGATGATCAAAATGAGCTGAAACTTTTCCATCAGTCTCTAATGACCATATTATCACCCTCCTCCAAGATACATCTCATTCCATTGATCTATGCGAGCATAGGAGCAATTCTTTGTTTCTGTCCAAATTTTTAGTTTGTGAAGCAAGTATATTTTATCTTGCTCCTTTATGGCTGAAAATATTCCCAGGCCTTCTCCTATCCATATGATCCACCTCCACTAGACTTTGGCTCATTTTAGTTAGCCATTTGCCCTGAGGATTTTTCTCAAGTTTCTGGATTGAGGAGATGCTTGTGAAACAAGTACCATTTTGGAAACTCCATTTGGTATGAAATTTTTACAGCATCATTGTATGCCTAAATCATCAAGCTTTGCCAAGTTTTAGCTCAATCCGTCACTCCTAGTGAGTGTTACTTCCCGATTTAGCTTCTGGGCCAGATTTGGTAGTTGCACGGCAACTATGTTAAATCTTTGTCCTAATGATCTCATAACTCCCAGGACCGTAGTCCTTTCTACCCTGAGCCTCCCAAACATATATTTTACCCTTTAACATCTCTGGTTTAATCTCTAGAGTGTGGCCAAGTTTACAACAGCAAACTTGTGAAGCTTGGTTCTCTCTGATCCCTGTGCCTCTGCTTGTCTCATTGCCATGGTTTTAATGCGCCTTGGAAGGACTCCACTTCTGACAAGGTTTGGCATGAAGTAGATGGCCAGAGTGCATGTTGTCAGTGGTGACCACGGGCAATGTCGGCCAAAACGATGGTCTGCGTGCGGTTGGCCTGGGCAAAGCAGCTCCGGCTGGATTTTGTTCGTCCCCTCATGTCAAACAGCTCAGCATCGTCGTTGCCGTTCCCCTGGACCCCTCTCCCCCTCCGTCTTCTTCTCCGGCACGCCGTTCCAATGGCCACACAATGCACGCTCGTGAGCTCGTTGCCTTCCTCGCACGTGTCCTCTTCCTCTTCTCGTCCGCGAGCGTTGCCCGACTCCGTGGGCTCCTGCGCGTCGTCTGGTTCCCCCTCGTCGCCTTCCCACCCCTCCCCGTGACCCTTGTCCGCGCGTGCTCGTCACCGAAGTGCGGATACGTAGCCCCGCGCATGCCACCTCGCCCACCTTGTCGAGCTCTCTCCGCAGGTATAAGTAGCCCCGAGCTCCCTCGCAGTCCTCAAAACCCCCTCCGAACCACTAGCTCGAGCTCGAGGAGCTCTCCATCCCCTCCCCATCACCATGGCCGCCGCCTCAGTTCTTCCTCGATTCTGGTGATGTCGTGCCCCCTCGCTGTTTCTCCACCACCACTGCATCACCTGAGGTCTGGTGAGCCTCTTCGTGGCCACAGTCCCTCCATTCCATCACCGTAGCTCCACTCTCTCCGGCGGCCGAAGCTCCTCCGCGCCGCAAGCTTGACAGCGGATGCTACAGCGCTCCTCGACGTCTGTGATCACCACCCATAGCTGTGTCTCTCTCCTCTGAGCATTTCGGTAGGCCGCAAGACCCGAGTGGTGGCTGGACGCGCCGGCGAGCGCCGTCGAGGCGGCCGTCTCCCTCGGCTCGTCGTGCGATAGGTGGGAACCCTATGAACGAGTTCACGCCTTAGGGTGGCCCGATCTTCATGTCCTAGGATCGAATCGGAAGGGATAATTAGCTGCAAGCACCCAGGATAACTAGCTTTATACCTGCCAAGGTTGGATGCAACTCGTACGTTGGGGATGGCTGATTGAAGTTGCAAGAACTCCAACCCACTGTCCGATCAATCGCAGAACCACAAACCGGGACTGATCCACACAAAACGGCCGGAACCGTAGAGCACGAACTAGGGGGGACCCGAGGATACTTCTCGTGAATCCGAATGAACACACAAGAGCAAAGGTAGCAAGATCTCTCGGATCTCTCTAGCAGTCTTGCTGCATAAGCTTGCAGCTGAATGGTTTGACAAAGGTTTCTAAGAGGATGGGGGAGATGGGGTTTTATAGCAGGGACAACCCCCCTTAGCTAGGTGTGAAAATGGTTTCAAAAGTAGGCAGGTTTTCATGTCTTCCTTGGGCGAATAAGAAGCCAACTTTGGGAGTTGTTGGAGAGCTCCTCGGAAATTCGCGAAGCCTTGACAGCCTGGACACCTTCCACGAGATTGACTAGAACTTTTGACTCACAACTCCAAATGATGTGAGGTTTTTGCATTGGAAAGATAATTTGATGTAGCTTCTGTTGATGTACCCCCATGGCCCCGTCTATCCACCACATGGGCGTGGCACAACGAAAGATCAGAGGTAAAAACTGACAGCATCAGCTTTACTTGAAACATGTTATCTCCAAACTTGTTCCTCATAACCGGTTGCTTCAAGAGCTCATTGGTTGTTGGATTTCTTCCATGTGATAACTAAGTTAAACCAACAATAAAGGAGATGAAAGTGCAGCCATGTATTCAAGATTGTGGTATGAACTTAAGTTAGCATTCACCTGGCCATGTGTTTGCTTGATTCGGCTTAGTAATTCTTTCCAATTGAATTGGGCACTTTTCTAAAATGTCGTGTATGATGTACCCATGTGCTCATCATCGCACCCCGAGCGGAGGAAGAAGAAGCAAGGGCAAGGTGGGCCCCACCCCCACGCGACCCCACCTGGCATTGACCGAAGGGCCTGGCCCAGCGCCACGTCGGATAAGTGGCGACGCCCCCACCGCGAAGCTGTTTTTCCGCGCTGAAGACGTATTCCCCGTTAATACGTTTCCCATGTTAGAAAGCGCATTCGTTTGCTCCTCTAGATAAAAATACGTTTTCACTTCTCTGAAGGCGTATTCTCAGAAAGGCGCTTTCTCTTTTTCAGCTCAGTCGGCCGAAGTGCTTATTTTGTTAACGTTCACTGTTTAAGCCACTTTTCTGCCTAAAAAGTGAACGGCCACAAGTTTGCAATCACAACTCCGGTTGAGGTGATTCCAATGCTCACGTTCTCTGTTCGTCGAGCTCTTTTTGATGGGACTATTTTCTTGATGTTTGCACATTCTTAAAATGCCTATTTTGCCCTTGCCCTTAAACAGCCCCCTCCGAGAGAGAACTGTTTCCGGCAAATCTTTCCACGATCGTTTCACACTTATTCCTGGAGTATTACTTGACCCCCAGGCAAGCCAACCTCTTATCATGAGCCCCGAACTTGCATGTTGACTTTGCTTGCACCTCGTGTGTGTGTGCTTAGTTGCAGTAGTTTCTTGTCTGTTCCTTCTGCTATTATTTCAGTCGTGTTATATGTTTTTGTTATCTGCCTTTTATGCTTGTGCTTTCATGAAATAAGTTGACATGCTAGCTGGATGTTGTTACAGATTATATCATGCCTATGTCTAGTTTAATGTTAGTACTATTGATGTTATGATAATTCTGTTGCACTCGTGGAATTACTAGTACTTGGTATTGCCATGCTTCACATGCTATCACTGTTCACTTGAAAGGCTTGATGTTGGTACTGCATCTGTGTGTTGCATGTTAGTTGTTGCATTTATGTTAAAAATATTCGCACGATGATTGATGATGGAGAAGTCAATAATATGACTTAATAACAAACTTCCTCTGTCATCACTGGGATGCCATAATGCCACCAAATCGAGCGTTTTCCAGTGCAACCACATTTGCCTTCGTATGGGAAGGCCCTAACGGGTATATTGTCATGCCTCTCACCGGTGCCTCCAACGAGGGAAGGTTATGGGCACGCACTACCTTGATCAGGTAGGCGGGCATAAACCTTGTGGGCCTGAGTTGTTTTGTGTGCTTTGTCCCCGTTTGGGACTGTCTTTGCCACAACGGTGGTCGTTTTGCCTTTGGTAGGCTAGGTCACCCAGGACTAATCCCAAAAAGGGGTGTTGGTCAGAGTGGCTGGGAGAGTGTCATGGTAGTAGGTCGGTTTTGTTGGAACGTCGTTGGTCCACCCGAATGGGAGTGTGAGGCCATGGGTTCTATGGTGTGGGTAAAGTGCGCTACCTCTGGATAGTGTGTGCATTAAATCTATCGATAGCCGCGTCCTCGGTCATGGGCACATGTTTGTAGTAAGTCACACTATCAGGTCTTGGTCGAAATAGAGGATAAACCTAAAATAATTGAGTTGATGAATAATGTAACAAATAATGTGGTGACTTGGATTATGAGACAGCCGTGAGTAATCACGATGATGTGTTGATATGATCACGAGACGAGGTCTCGGTGAGTGTTGAACCAAGTGTGGTTCCGTTTGTGATCCGTGAATGATCATCGCTTGGTTGCGAGGCAACCCGTTGGTAAGAGAGTCCGAGGGACTCAGTACACAAGTGTGGTTGCATTGCATGAGTAGTAAATTGTTATTTGCATTTAAGGAACCATGGTAGAACAAGAGATGGTTGCATAAAGTTAATATGTTATGTTTGCATTGGGTATGACTGGTAGTTTATTTTCAGCATAGTTTCATGATGCCATGCCATGTCTTGATTGAACGTATGCCATGCTTTGATATGCCATGTTATGGTTAAGATGTGATGCTATGTTTTTTGTTGCCATACTAGAAGTAAGTTGATATGCCATGTTATTGCCATGATAGTAGATGCCCTGCTGTTGTTCATGTTTATTTTGATCCATGTCTTTAGTTAATATCATGCCATGTTTAGCTTCTGCTATGAGATAGGTTATTGCAAATGCTTGGTTCTTGCTTGTCATCTGTTTGTTTGGACGCTTTGTATTTGGTTGTCTTGCAAGTACATTCAATGTACTGACCTGGCATCTCATGCCAATTTTGTCGGTCGTACCCGAAGTGTTCGCTTGTTCCGTCGTGCTAGACCGTAATCTTGCCAGTCCTGTGAGTTGTGGAGCCTAGCCAGAGTTGTTATGCTGCCAAACCAAGACTTCCGTCGTCATTTAAATAGACTTCCGTCGCCATTTAAATAGCCTTAGGGCTATGCTAGATAATTGTATTCATAAATGATGTAATCATATACACATGTGTTTGATGAATATTCATGTACCTAGAATGTTGTATCATGGATCTGTCGTGCGTCAGGTGTTATCTTGGGCTGACGTGCGAAGGCCCCCTGCTCCATGCGGATCGGGGTGCCACAGGAGATGGTATCAGAGTAGCCAGGCTGGCATAGGTTATCGTAGCATTAGATCACCGCTACCATTAACCCGTAATGACCCTAAGGGATTTGACCCATCCCTGGCATCCGGCATGGCTACTGTTAATCAACAGGTGGCGCAGTCGGGACTGACACATCCTCACCCAACTATCCCCACCTAGTTATACATAGAGCGAATAGCTACCATATCCTTTCTGGTCGGCCGCACCGCTTACCCTTCGCCATTAAGGGAAAGGGGCCCCACCATGCGGGCATGTCCCGCATAGCTGCCTATAAAATCCCCTTTCCACTAGCCGTATTGCTCACTCCTCAGTCAGCCATGTCCCTGCAAAGAAGCCTAGCTAGTAACACCCTAGTCATGAATCGTGCTCTCAAAGCTCCCAAGTTTTACACTCACACCTTTTTCGTCAACCATGCATGCTTTCCACCTCTTCTTACTGAGATGCTCACCAAAGCCTTTGGCTGTAATGCCAGCCCCTATTACTTGGTGTTCCAATCGGCACCCGTCCCTCACATTCACCGCCAGGATGCAAGAGTGCACATCTGCCCAGGTCCCGCAGTAGAGGGTCAGCCCTTGGTTTTTCAGGGCAAAGCCATGCCCACTACTGATTTGTCCATTCAGTTCTCCGCTGTGGAGGCTATCCTATACCTCCGAACCAAGTTCCCGCAAGTGGCAGAGAGGCGGGAGTTCTGCTTTTTCCCCATTGTGACAGAAGCAGGAATTCAACCTCCTATCACTATTCCGGGAGATGACCCAGCAATCGCTCGCCTGGTGCAATATATCACTGCCCAAGGGATGATGATTGCCAAGATGCTTGTCGAGTTCAGAACTATAGACAACGATGCGGTACGAGTTGTCACGGAAGCTTATAGTGAGGCTCGTAAATTTGCATCCCAAGCCGTTCACCCAACGCCATCCAAACTAGTGCTACCCTCTCAGCCTGTGTTGTGGCCTAAGCCAAACATCGTCACCCTCGACAAGGCTCTTTACGAAATCCACCAGCAACATTTGCTTGGATCAATTTCAGCCACACCCCCAGTAGTCGAACCCCAACCCATAGTAGTGTCAGACAATGAAGATTGAGATTGGCTCAGTCTTTGTCCTCCCGGAGAGCCCCAGCAAGGCCAGTCCTCTGCATTACCTCAGTCACACAGTCAGGTGTTTCTGCGAGTAGGTTGGTCTATCTGTTCATCCTCGATGTGAGGGTAGAACTATGTATCCTGGAGTGAGTTGTTTCTTTTAGCGCATAGCGCTTTCATGCTTTGTTGTATGCTTGCACTGTCTGTAACCCGTATGATATGTTTTATGTATGCTTTCTTGTTTGTTGGTTTTGTTTTTGGTTGTCTCTCTGTCAAGTAGAAATGTTTGACGGTGTTGGAAATGTGTTTCTAACAAGATTCTAATAAGTAGAGCACATACACTAAATAACATTGACTCGTCTCGAGTCTATAATAAAGTGCGCGCTGGTGTAGGTATATGTATGCCAGGAGTACATATACCCACTAGCATTAAACACTTTAGGATAATTTGTCTGATGTGTTTTTCCTTTGCGTACTCGTTGCATCTGCCTGTTTGTTAGTTTGATTGTCCTGCATACTGCACACATACCCGGTTCACCCACGAGTACATTCGGGTAGTGAAAGTGCGTTATATCGACTAGAGGGGGGGTGAATAGGCGATTTTTATGAAATTCTTCACTGAGGAATTTGCTTGTGAGGAAATTCCTTAGAGAAGAACTACTAGCAGCGGAATAAGTACTCAGATGAAAACATAACAGAATCCTAGCATGGTCGTCATGATGAAATGAAGACACACACAGAGTACAGAAAGCGTAAACACAGGATAACACAAGTTGAAGACAAACAGACTGAAGAAATTGAACTGAGGAAATTGAGAAAGTCTTCAGTCAAAGTCTTCAAACACAGATACGATAAACAAACAACACACTACTGAGGAAATGAAAGAGTTGAGGAAATAGAACCAGTAAGCTTGGTGAAGACAATGATTTGGTAGACCAGTTCCAACTGCTGTCTCAGTTGTACATCTGGTTGGAGCGGCTGAGTATTTAAACTCGAGGACACCCAGTCCCGGACACACAGTCCTCACTGTATTCTCCTTGAGCTAAGAAGACACAGTCCTCGCCCAATCACTCGTGGTAAGTCTTCAGGTGACTTCCAAACCTTCACAGACTTGGTCACTCGGCGATCCACAATTCCTCTTGGATGCTCTAGACCTTGACACCTAACCGTCTGGAAGAAGCACAGTCTTCAAAGTTAACAAGCGTCGGATCCACGCAGGATCAATCTCTTCAGTGATGCTCAATCACTTTGGGTTTGTAGGTGTTTTGGGTTTGGGGTTTGGATTTTCCTCACTTGATGATTTTTGCTCAAAGTCCTCGGAGGATGGGTTGCTCTCAAATGACAAGTGTCAAGTTCTCGCGGAGCAGCCAACCAGCTAGTGGTTGTAGGGGGCGGCTATTTATAGCCTAGGGAGCAGCCCGACATGATAAGACATAAATGCCCTTCAATGATATGATCGTTAGGTGGACAAGATATTTTAGGACAGCTGGCGCGCAGCACAGCAACGGTCGGAAATTTGAGGTACAAATTCCTCAGGGCTATCATGTTCCTCACTGTGTAGGCAATTCGCACTGGCGAATTCCTAACTCCTCAGTCAGAGCAAAGTCCTCAGTGACCAGAAGAACTGCGTCTCTTTCACTGAAGGAATTGACTGAACTGTATGAGATTTCCAATGACTTCACTCGAAGGGATTGGTAGGTGTAGGATTTGAGTTGAGCATCACATGGAAATTTTCTCCTTAGTATTTCCTCGACCCCCTTTAACAGTACGGTGTTTCCTATGACTCAAGAAAAAGAAAATGAAACTACGAAAACAAAAGTCTTCACGCTTCATGTTCCACGAATAAGTACCAAGTCTTCAAGGTCACACCAATTTCTTCACTTTCAAAGTCTTCGGAAAGTCTTCAGTATATCAAAGTCTTCAGTCGAAGAACTTCATTTTTAGGGGTCGACTTTCTCTGTAAATATCAAACTCCTCATAGACTTATAGATCTGTGTACACTCATAAACGCATTAGATACTTAACCTATAATTCTTCAATACACCAAAATCACTAAGGGGCACTAGATGCACTTACAATCTCCCCCTTTTTTGTGATTTATGACAACATAGGTTAAGTTTTCAACGGGGATAAATATATGAAGTGTAAATACTGATATTGAGGAATTTGATTGCAAGATATAGAAGAACTCCCCCTGAAGATGTGCATAGTGAGGAATTTGCTTTTGAAGCAATACACACTTGAAGAGTTGAATCATGGAGATCTCCCCCTATATCTTGTAATTCATACACGCATTTGATGTATAATATGAAGAATTTGAAATGCATGATGAAATATGGTGCCTGATGTAATTCAGCATGCATGCAATAATATTAACGAGGAATAAGCATGCAGAATAGCGTATCAAGGTATCAAAGCATAGTGCAACAAAAGTATCAGCGCACCATCGGACTTAAGATTACAACTCGATCCAATAAAAGTTTTGGAAGAACGAGAGTTGTAACTTAGCAAAAAACAAATAAGCCCTTATTATAGACCCGCTTCAAGACTAACTCAGATTTCTCCCCCTTTGTCATCAAATGACCAAAAGGATCAAAAATCTAAGGACTAACGCCCCTTAAGATTTTCAAGTTGATGAAGGAGGGCCAGCGTTGTTGGGGTCGGTCGTTGAAGTAGGGCCTGCTGCAGTGTCGTCCAAGTCTTCATTTTCATCAGTCTCACGCGATGAAGAATATGAACTGGCCACCAAAGAAGGAACTGGGACCTTCTTGTATTTCTTCGGAGGAGGTGCAGACCAGGCAAATTCTTCGTTGAGACCCATTTGCTTCAAATCATCAGCACTGTACACTTGAGATAGAACAGCCCAGGTGCGGTTGAGGGTTTCATGAAGGTAGTAGTGGTTTTTCTTCACTGCATTGTGTGTGGAAGTCATGTTGTGAAGAATTGAACCAAACTGACGGTTGACCCATTTGTGATTGCGATCAACCTTTTGATGAAGACTGAGGAGTAACTCACGGTCAGTCATCACCCTGGGTGCTGTGGCTTGAGGATTTGGCTTGGCAGTGTTAGCAGCAGAGTCATGTGTGGTAGAGTCATCATTGGTGGAGTAAGATGCAGCTTTGCGAAATTGGCCATCCAATGGACGAATGCCTTCATCTATCACAGCAGTGGCCTTGCCTTTTTCTTCAGCCGAGGAAAATGTCCGTTTGAGGACTTCAATGGGAGGCAAGTAGCTGCAGTGGTTGAGCGTTTCAGCTTTGTAGTTGAGTGAAGACCTTATCCTGATGAATTTCATTATCCAAGGTGCATAAGGCTTCAGCTCAAATGGTGACATAGCAATGTTGGCCAGAGTCCTCATGAAGAAATCATGGAAGTTGACGGGAACGCCATGGATGATGTTGAAAAGCAGATTCTTCATGATGCCAACGACTTCTTCATCAGACGAGTCGTGGCCTTTGATGGGACTCATTGTCTTCGTTAGAATGCGATAGACAGTCCTTGGCACATATAGCAATTCCTTGACGAGGAAATTGGTTCTAGGAGCTTGCCCTGGCTTCAAAGGCTTCATCAGCACTTGCATATAATGATTTGAAAGCTCAGGTTCGTTGTACACACAGTGAGCATCTTCAGTGGGTGGACTCAGAGGAAGGACCCGAAGCAATTCAGATGCAGGGGCCTTATGGTGGGTGTTGTCGGTCATCCAGTCCAAAACCCATGAATTGATATCTTCAGAGTTGCCGGTGATGTGCAACGTTGCATAGAATTGAAGAATAAGCTCTTCATTCCAATCGCATATATCTGTGCAGAAATTGAGCAGCCCAGCGTCGTGAAGAACACTGAGCACAGGCATGAAGCACGGCAAGGACTCCATATCCACGTGAGGAATATGAGCATGGTCGATGACTTTGTCTTTGTTGTAAAGCACTGAGGAATAGAAATTTGCTTGGCTGGTAGTCCAGAAACGCCTCTTCCTTATGCGAGCAGAGTCATATGGGTTGTATTCAGTGAAGAACACGTGCTCGCCATAGAAGTCTTCAGCCTTGAATTTCAGTTTTCGTGAGAACGGATCCTTTGGCCTTGGCAGAGGAGTGTCAGTGAGTTGCATCACGACCTAAGGAATCACGATCTCAGGTTCTTCAGGCTGAGGAATTTCAGGATTTTCCTCAGGTGCAGTCACCTTGGCCATTTCAGCAGCAGTTTCTTCAGCACTAGTGGCTGGAATTTCTTCATTCACAGATGCAGTGGGATGAGTTTCTTCAGAGCCCAATTTTACTGTTGGTGAAGGAGAGTGAGGAATTTGCTGCAGGGGAATGAAGAGTGGGGAATTGGGATGCTGACTTTCCCAAAAGTCGTCATTCATCACTGGAGTGTTGCTTCCAATATCCACATCTTCATCAATTTCTTCCACACCAGCCTCTTCAGCATCAAACTGAGGCATTGGTGATGAGACCATTGGGGTTGAAGGGATTGCATCCGCTTCAATTTCTTCATCAATCTGCTCTGACAAAGCAGCAGATTGAGTTTCTTCATCTGATCCACTAGGGATCCCATAATCTTCACCAAAAGGAACAAGGTCCTTTGATGGCACGGAGGAGATAGGAACGGCATCAATGGGATTTGCAAAAGAGCTTGTCATCGGCTTCATCTTCTTGGGAGCTGATGATTCTGAAGCATTGGATGCCTTCCTTTTCTTCACAGCAGCTCATTTTGCAGCCTTTGTTTTCCTCACATCCAATGCAGATGGAAGAATTGGAGTTGGCATAGGCGCAGGTGGAGCTGAGGAATCTGGTTGATTTTCTTCAGGCGCAACTGATGCAGTTGCCCTGGTTTCTTCAATTTCTTCAGGCGCACCACTAGTGGATGCCCTGGCAATTTCATCAACGGCTGGAGCAGAGTCATCAGCCTTGGAACTAGCATTTTCTTTAGCAGCCTGAACTTCATCAGCGGTGCTGGCATGTTCTTCAGTTTGCTGAACAGATGCTTCAGCTTGAGGAATTTGTGGCGTTGAGGCTGCACCCTTGGTGAAGGTATCAGTCAGCCTCACAAATCTGACCTTGGCTCCTTGCCAATCAGCATAGTACGAGTCAAAGTTGTCACTGAGGGCTTTGATCTCAGCCTGCATCTTGACAAGTTCCTCAGGCTTCATTGTGAGAATATTTTTCTTCAGTAGCTTCTCTTTGCGGTACTGCGATTTCTTGATCTCTCTGGCCTTATCATATTTCCACTTCTCCTCTTGGATGAAGTGAGTCAACATGTGACTTTGACCAGGTGTCATCTTGAAATTAGGCATAGGTGTGTGAGGATCCTTATGCCAGAGATCAATATAATCTAGGATCACCTTTGGATCCAATAGCAGGGGCACAGGTGTGCCTTTGGCTTTAGCAGCCCGTTCTTGTCGGTCCCTGATGATTTCAGTAAGTTCTTCCTCATCAGCTTCATCATCATCAGATGGCATAGTGAAGACTACCTGCTTCTTCTGAGGACTTGTGCGAGTGACTCGTCCAGCAGTAGCCTTTTTCTTCAGCAGTGAGGGTCTTGCTGAGGAATTTGGTGCAGCTGAAGAACTAGCTGAGACACCAGAGGCAATAGAGATGCCAGTCGTCCTTTGGCATGAGGCCAGATGCACAGGTGCTGAGGACTTTGTAGGGACAGCTGAGGACTTTGGTGAAGCAGGAGCAGCATGAGGAATTTGCTTTGAAGATTTTGAAGATTCTGGCCATGAGGGCGTAGCTGAGGAACTTGGCCTTGAGGGCATTGAAGATGAAGCACTTGGCTTGCGAGCGGGCTTCTTTAGCATCGCTTTCTTCGGCTTGACCGAGGCCTCAGTGGCAGTAGCAGCAGCAGAGTCTTCATTGAATTTCCTCACTGCTTCTCTGGCTTGCCTTGCCAGTTTAGCTTGGCGCTTGGCCCATTCTTTAGGAAATTCCTCACCACGCTTGATGCTGGTGGGATCAGCCAATTGGCCAGTTGCCAATGGAGGTCTTTGGCATGGAGGGTTTACTGCGAATTTCTTCATGTACTTTGGAGTAACATATCTATACTCCCTCCATTCACGTGCCCATCTCCTTTCAATCCTTTGGATTCGCACCTTGCGCTGATTTTTATCTTCTTTGCCAAACTTGGCTTCATCAGGCGTGCAGTACTCATCATAGATGTCCTCAGGTATTTCAAAAGCTGTCATAACCTCAGGCTTCTTTCCTCCTTTCTGTGGCCTTTTACCTTCAGCCATTTTCTTCAGATGAGGAATTTGAACAATTGAATTCTCTAAAGAAGTATGCAACTTTTCTTCGAGGAACGCTGCAAACGAGTTAAGTTGATGAGAACCTAAAGATTCAGCAGCGGACTTGTGTACCTGTGAACAGAGTATAGTTGCGAGGAATTTGAAGAGGTCATATGCATTCTCAGAGGGTTTTTCATAAGAACAAGTTTGAGGAATTTGACCAGATTCGTCTTGAGGAATTTCACTAAGCGCTTTATATCTTAGGTTCCAGAGTTGTATAGATCGAAGATCCACACAATTGAGGAATCTTTGAAGAAATTGAGGCTTAGGGAAATGAATCAAGAGCGGATAACATGTGAGGTGTTTTGTGTGTGAGGATTTGAAGAGTAAAACACCTTTGAAGATTTTGTAGAAAAATTTCGAATCAACGAGGGCAGTAAAATTAGCTTTTAATTACCCTGAGCGAAGAACACGACGAACTGGGAGTTGGAATAGTGAAGTTCGTCGATGCAGATCTTCCACGCCCTAACTTGGCGGAGGAAGACGTCTACGGCGGCGGCGGAGGTGAAGATTTCCGCGGTCGGCGCGAGTACGACGGCGACGAGGTCGAAGCTCTTCCTCACCGGCGACGATGGAGTAGCGACGGTGCTAGGGTTTGGAGATCTCGAGCGAGGGAGTGAGATCGAGCGGGGTAAAAGAAGTGAGGATGGCGAAGGGGGTATTTATAGCCGCGGTGAAAAACTGTTTGTCCGAAGATTTAGGACGAACGTGCCCCTGGTCGTTCTCCTTCTTGCGACATGTGTCACCCACGTACTGTGTGGTGGAGATCATGTAAGATGGTGGATAAAATAATCCATCATGGGATGCGGAACGGTTTGAGCGGCAAAACCGAAAGTTTGGATAAGATTAGTTTTAACTTTCCATTCGCAATTTCTTCAGCTGACAAGGACACAGTGAAGAATTTGAACGAGTTTCAAATAGAACGCACATGAAGAATTTGTGAATAGATTGGATTGAGTATAGCATAGAGGGGAAGGGTCCGATCACATTCACTTAGCAGAAAAGTTCCAACTTGAAGAAATAGCTATAAGTGAATGCTGTAGAGGACATAAACTCATATATATATATATATATATATATATATAGCCAATGAAGAAAAATGACGGCACAAGTGAAGACTTTGTAAAGTTTGAAGAATTTAAAAAAAACTGAAGAATTTCAAAAGTTTGAGGAAAAACTCAAATTGAAGATTTTCAACTTTTGTGGTGGCGTGTCCCACCGTGTAAGAATGATGATTTCAGACACCGCGTACGGGTTCTGAGAATCAAATTCTTCATTAATTTCTTCACACTTAGGGTGTTATTCTTCATTGATTGAAGAAAAACGTTTCTTCATGTGTTGCACATCTAAGTCATCAATTTTGCATAAGTGTTAGGATGAGTGCCTTTTCAAAGTACATTCGAAGCTTCTAAGATATTTAGCTCACACCGCAACTTGCAAAATATCTTCTCATCCAAGGGCTAAGTGAAGATATCGGCTAGCTGTTCTTCAGTCTTGACATGCTCAATAGAAATGTCGCCCTTCAACACATGATCACGAAGAAAATGATGACGAATCTGAATGTGCTTTGTCTTCGAGTGCTGAACTGGGTTGTGAGCAACCTTGATGGCACTCTCATTGTCACAGAGGAGAGGCACATTCTTCACGTTGATGCCATAGTCCTTGAGTGTCTGCTTCATCCATAGCAGTTGAGCACAGCAAGAACCAACAGCAATGTACTCAGCTTCAGCAGTAGACAGTGATACGCAGTTCTATTTCTTCGAGGACCAGCAGACCAAGGATCGTCCGAGGAAATGACAAATACCAGATGTTGACTTGCGATCCACATGGTCACCAGCATAGTCAGAGTCTGAATATCCAATGAGATCAAAATCCGAGCCCTTGGGATACCATAATCCTAGTTGGTGTGTGAGCTAGATATCGAAGTATATGCTTCACAGCCTTATGGTGTGATTCCTTCGGTGCAGCTTGAAATCGTGCACACATGCAAACACTAAGCATTATATCTGGCCTAGATGCACATGAGTACAATAAAGAACCAATCATGGAGCGGTATACCTTATGATCGAAGTCAGTACCATTTTCATCAGTGCATAGTTGACCATTTGTGGGCATAGGAATTTTGATGCCTTTGCAATCTTGCATGCCGAATTTCTTCAGGACATCCTTGAGGTATTTCTCCTGAGATATGAATATGCCATTGCGCTGTTGACGAATTTGAAGACCTAAGAAGAATTTCAACTCTCCCATCATAGACATTTGATATTCTTCTCTCATCATATAGGCAAATTCATCACTATAACGTTGGTCAGTACATCCAAAGATAATATCATCAACATATATTTGGCACACAAACAGTTCACCATCATATGATTTAGTAAAGAGAGTGGGATCGAGTGAACCGGGTGTGAAGCCTTTCTTCATGAAGAATTTCTTCAATGTATCATACCACGCCCGTGGGGCCTGCTTGAGGCCATAGAGGGCCTTGTTAAGTCTGAAGACTTTGTCAGGATGCTTTGGATCTTCAAAACCTGGTGGTTGAGCAACATATACTTCTTCCTCAAGCTTACCATTGAGGAATGCACTTTTCACATCCATTTGGTGTAAGATGATATCATGATGGTTAGCATAAGCAAGCAATATGCGAATAGCCTCAAGTCTAGCAACAGGTGCAAAAGTTTCATCGAAATCAATTTCTTCAACCTGTGTGTAGCCTTGAGCTACTAGTCGTGCCTTATTCCTCACCACAACACCATTTTCATCTTGCTTGTTGCGGTAGATCCACTTTGTGCCAATGATGTTATGCTTGCGAGGATCGGGACGATCGACTAATTCCCATACGTTGTTGAGCTTGAACTGATGTAATTCTTCTTGCATGGCCTGAATCCACTCAGGCTCCAGAAATGCTTCGTCTACCTTAGTGGGCTCTGTGATAGAGACAAAAGCAAAGTGCCCACAAAAGTTAGATAGATGTGAAGCTTTTGAGCGTGTGAGAGGACCTGGTGCTCTAATGTCATCGATGATCTTCTCCACTTGCACTTCTTTTGCAACGCGAGGGTGAGCTGGTTGTCGTTGAGGAATTTGATCAGCATTTTCTTCACCATCAATTTCCTCAACATTTTCTTCAGGTGCATCAACTCGACTCCCAAGCGAAGAATATCATATGTGGCCATCTGAGTAAGGGTCAGTATGGTAGAGTGAGTGCTTTGGAAAATGCAAAGCTTATCTGGGATAGGCTATCCAAGGTCAATGAAGGAGTTTCAACTCAGCGTGACTCTTGAGTTGATGTTCTTCGCAATCTCTTCAATCGCTTCAAAAGACTCGACAATGAAAATGTGCAGCAAACCTTCGATCGCCTCACTGACATCTCAAATGAGCTTCAAGCACTTGGTGCCACTGACATCACCGACCATGAGGTGGTGAAGAAATTGCTGAGATCGCTTGATTCCTCATTTGACACTCTGGCACTGATGATACAAGAGCGTGGTGATTACAAGTCACTTGACCCCGCTGATATCCTCGGGAGGCTAAACACTCATGAGTTCCAGCTTGCTGAGAAGAGAGATCTCTACGGTACAAGCTATAGCAGATCGCGTGCACTGAAGGCCAAGGTAGTATCTGAGTCCAAAGATGAAGACTCTGGTAGCAGCCTTGGTGATCCTGAAGAACTGAGTCGTGATCTAGCACTGCTTGTGAAGAAATTCCAGAAGTTCTCAAGACGTGGTCGCTTTGGAAAACCCTCAAGGAGCAATGATTCCTCATCCAGTGACTATAAGAAGAGGCTCTGTCACAAGTGCAAGAAACCAGGACATTACATCCAAGACTGTCCTCAGTGGGAAAAGGAATCAAAGAAGAAGAAATACAAGGATTACAGTTCTGGTGATGCGAAGAAAAAGAAAAAGTCCTCAAAATCTTCATCATCAAAATCCTCAAAGTCTTCATCCCACAAGAAGAGAAGCTCCAAGAAGGCTCGGGCATTCATTGGCAAGGAAATGGACTCTGAGGCTGAATCTGAAGAAAATGAGGAAGAGGAACAATCTGAAGATTCTAAGTCTGGTTTAGCAAGCCTAGCCCTCGCTACTGCATTTGTTAGCAAATCCATCTTCAACACTGAAGAAAGTGAACTCACCAACAAGGCTGATGAAAGCAGTGATGACTACGCTCCCACCTATTGCTTCATGGCAAAGGGTGCCAAGGTACTCAAATACGCCTCCTCTGAATCTAGCGATGATGAATCTGATGAAAATCTTAAGCCTAGCTACTCTAAACTTGCTAAGATTGTTGTGCAACAACAAAAGGCTTTTGAAAAGTTTCAAAACAGGTAGACAAAAGTGATGATATGTTGGGTGAAGAATTGGATTGCACTAAGGCCTTAACTGAAAATCTTCAGAGACTTCAGACCAGGTTTGACAACCTTCAAAATCATCATAACACTCTCTTATCTGATCATGAGAAGCTTTCTTATGAATATCTTCAAAAGAAGCAAGATCTTGAGAAGCTAAGAGAGAGTTATGAAGATCTTCAGAAGGAGCGCGATTCATTACTTGCTCAACAAATCAGCGCTGCTCAGGAAGAATTTATTCCTCCATGTTTAAAATGCATTGAACGAGAATCTGCTAATTCCTCACCTGAATGTTCAAATGCTTCAATTGTTACAAATTCTTCACCTGCCTCTGCTATCACTAATTCCTCATCTGAGGACATTGTTAGTATTACTGACGATGCAGGACTGAAGGAATTGTACATAACAGGCATGTACAAAAGCCTCAAAGGGCACCAGACTCTTTGTGATGTGCTTAAAAGAAGATCCTCAACAGGAACCCTAGGAAAGAGGGTATTGCCTTTGAGAGCAAACTCAATGCTGATGGTACATATTGGAAGCCTGAGCAGTACCCCAAAACCTCATGGGTTGCTGCAAAGGGACCTCCAGTTGATCCATCTAATTTATCTGGCTATACATGTGAATCTTCTCATTCTTCTGATGAGTGTTTTGACTCCAACTATAAACTGTTCAAAAATTAGAATGGTGAAGTATTTGCTAGATATGTTGGCACTAACTGCAGGAACGGTTCCCCTGTGAAGAAAATCTGGGTTCCCAAAAGGCACCTTGAAAGTCTTCAGGTAAATGTCCTCATGACACCACCTGTAAAGAAAAGGAACCCCAGATCAAATTCTTCATATGGATCCAAGTCCTCATACGGACCAAATTCCTCAAGGGGATCAAATTCCTCACATGGATCAAAGTCCTCATATGAACATCATCGTGCTAACAACTCTGTTTCGCAGGGAAGAGCCAAGGGATATGAATATGAGCATTATTCTTCAAATTATTATGTTCATAAGTCCTCGAAGAATTTCTCTGCTTATGCATATGCTTACCCTAACCCCTCTTATGTGAAACAAAATGGTTTGGCTGCTTTGCCACCATTCTCATATCGAGCTCGCAGAGTGATGAACTCTTTGCCACCCCTTCAGATGTGGGTGGTGAAGAAAAAGAACTAATCCCTTCTGCAGGGTCAGGTCTCCAGACGTGCAATAACGTCTGAAGAATTTGCTGGGGACCTGACAAAAATGCCTGAAAGGACGCAGGCTAACCATGATGAAATGAACTTTCATTTCACACGTCCTCCCTCTGTTTTATCTATCTACTACTTGATGAAATTGATCTGATGAATTGTGATATCATATTCTTCACTGCTAAAGTATATGAGGTTGTAAGTTGCACTAATTCATCTGCAGGATAATCAACCCAAAGCCACTGAATGGGTACTTGATAGTGGATGTACAAATCACATGACTGGTGACAAGAATCTGTTGATGGATGCTCCCTTATCAGCGTCACACATGAAGCATATCATCTTCGCTGATAAAAGCAAAAGTCAGGTATTGGGTCTTGGTAAGGTTGCTATCACAAAGGATCGACACATGGACAAGGTCATGCTTGTTGAGTCCTTAGGATATAATCTTATGTCTGTCTCAATGCTTTCTGATCTTGATATGGTTGTTGTCTTTGGCAAGTATCGTTGTGTTGTGATTATGGAAGCTGACAATTCCAAAGTCTTCGAAGGCTTTAGGAGAGGAGACTTGTATATTGTTGATTTCTCTGCAGATTCACAACCAGTCGTGTGCCTACTTGCAAAAGCGTCAGAAGGATGGCTATGGCATCGACGACTTGGTCATGCAGGAATGAGGAATTTGAACACGCTTGCAAAGAAGAAGCACGTCATTGGCATTGAGAATGTCAAATTCCTCAAGGATCACTTGTGCGGTGCCTATGATGCTGGAAAGATGACAAAGGCCAAGCATCCAGCGAAGACTATCATGACCACTACTCGTCCATTTGAATTGCTTCACATGGATCTCTTCGGTCCTAACCATTATTCCTCTGTTTCGAATGAAGCATCTCAATATGGCTTTGTTATTGTTGATGATTACTCTCGTTACACATGGGTACACCTTGTCTCTTACAAAACTGAAGTGCAGGAAGTCTTCAAACGATTTTCCTCGAGGGCTTCAACCAACTTTGGTGTGAAGATTAAGCACATCAGAAGTGACAACGGTACTGAGTTCAAGAATTCTGGTCTCGATGACTACCTTGATGAACTTGGTATTACTCATGAGTTATCTGCTCCTTATACTCCTCAACAAAATGGCGTCGTGGAGCGCAAGAACAGGACTCTTGCTGAGATGGCTTGCACTATGCTCGATGAGTACAAAACCCCTCGTCGTTTCTGGGTTGATGCAATTGATACTGCGTGCCATATCATCAACAGAGTATATCTTCACAAATTCTTCAAAAAGACTGCATATGAACTCCTCACTGACAAGAAACCCAATGTGAGTTATTTCAAAGTCTTCGGTGCTAAATGCTGGATTAGAGATCCTCATCACAACTCTAAATTTGCATCGAAAGCACATGAAGGTTTTATGCTTGGTTACGGAAAGGACTCGCACACCTACAGAGTCTTCAACAATGTTCTTCACAAGATTGTTGAAACTGTAGATGTGCGGTTCGATGAAACTAATGGCTCGCAAAGAGAGCACCTACCTTCTGTGTTAGATCTGTGTACACTCATAAACGTATTAGATACTTAACCTATAAGTCTTCAATACACCAAAATCACTAAGGGCCACTAGATGCACTTACAGGTAGTACTCGAGGGAATGCAAAGTCACATATCCCTATCTACCTGTGCATACACCGTTTGCCGGATTTTCAATTCCAGAGCCTCGTAGAGGCATTTCCTTCTAGCAATTCCTTGTCTCTAATTCTTTTTCTCGATTTCATTTCTGGAGGAACACTACCAACTTTATTTCACTCGATCCAGTACATCTACCCCAATACAAATTTCAACTCTAATTCTACCTTTGCTACTTCTACATTTCGTGGAGCTATCCGCGAAATTTTCCCGTACCCCAGTGTGCTTCCTAGGATGGTGCAATCACCTCACCTGCATCTGGACCCCGCCACCACCATTGTCTCTGCCTTGTGTGGCGCAGGCAAGTCGCCACCCTGCTCCACCGCAGCACCCGATCACTCCGCCAGCGCAAAGCGACAGAGGATCAAGCGTGGTGGAGGACCGCGCAGTGCACCATCTTCTCCCGCATCTCGAGCCACCGCACCTAGCCGCCCGTTGTCCTGAACCCGATCATTCCTGATGAGAATCAGCAGGAGGATCGATGAGCCGATCAGCATGCCCAGCAGTGCCGCGAGGAACAAACGTAGCGCCGCCAAGAACATTTCCTCGCCGAAGGAGCTCGGCTCGATCTCGCCCAAACCAAAGAGGTAGTAGAGCGACATTGTGTTGCTGTGTTGGAGGAGAGCCGCGCTGCCGTCTTCTATAACCCAACCCCGGTGTACGATGAGCGAGGTCCAGGAAAACTGCTCATTACTCGATCACCGGCGTCCAAGAGGCGGATCCGCGAGCAGTGCCGACAAGGTGCTGGCCCGTGACGTGACTGCTCTCTGCACCGGCATCGTGCACGCCATGCACTATGGTACTAGGGTCCTCATCGCCCTAGGAGCTAGATGCGGGCTGCGCCAAGCCGCACACGGAGCAGCAACAAAGAAGAAGCAGCAAGCTGGAGGTAGAAGAAGGAGGCTGCCAGTGGGCCCTGGACCCACGTGTCAGCAGGTGAAACCACTATTCATTGGGGTGCATCTAGCATTTTTCGGGAGTTTGTTCTCGAATACCCCTAGCCGTGGATATAAGCAGGTTTTCCATATCCCTCCCCGGGTGTTGCAATCTCGAGGAAAGATATTCTTTTTAAGGAGGGAAGAGTTGTAACAGCCCCAAAATTGGGTTATCAATTTTTGAGATGTTATTCCTTCTTGGTAATCATTTTTCAAATCTTTCTCCTAAGTTTGCTGGCTGACTCTGAGAATTCTTGCCATTTCTAACCTTTCAAAATCTTGCTCATGTCTTTGTCAGTGGGCAAGACATCATTTGCATCCTCTCAAACCCTCTCAAACCCTAATTCCAAATTTTTGGAATTTGAATGTGGCCTTTGTCATTACAAAGGAGCCATCATTTTCCTTGATCTGTTGATCATCCCCTGTGTTCCCAAAGACTCTCCTATCCTCCTAACCCTTGGGTATGCAAAAATATTGCCAAGTCCCATGCAATATTTTTGAATTGTGATTTATTCATTTTCTTGTCTTTCTAACGAATAAAATCCAAAGGCATAGCTAGTCATCTCCTAAATTCATGAAAATTTGTGGAGATGATATTTTTGCCTAATCTTAGATCTCGCAAAAGTATTGGCCACATTTAAATAAGGGAAATTGTCTTTTCCTATTTTAAGCCAATATTGCATTTCTGCCATTTTTCAAAGGAGCTACCATTTTTATAGCAAGGAATATTCCCAAATAATTTGTGGAGCTTGTACTTGCTATATCTTCATCATTTCCATCCAAACCCATGCTTCCAAGATCATAATTTGAGCACATGATCCAATGCAAGTTTCTGCCCTGTCTGAAATTTTTGCAAAGGAAGTGCTTGAACCCTTGATCCATTTGAGCTGAAATGTTGTAGGGTGATTAACATTGTTAAATCACCTCTGAATACCAAAAATCAGCTCAATCCACCTACCAATCTTCATGGGTAATTTTCTCAAGTTTCTGTTCAGATTGCTTGTCTGTGAAGGAAGTACCATCATAGATGATCAAAATGAGCTGAAACATTTCCATCAGTCTCTAATGACCATATTATCACCCTCCTCCATGATTCATCTCATTACATTGATCTATGTGAACACATGAGCAATTCTTTGTTTCTGTCCAAATTTCTAGTTTGTGAAGCAAGTATACTTTATCTTGCTCCATTATGGCTGAAAATACTCCGAGGCCTTCTCCTATGTATATGATCCACCTCCACAAGACTTTGCCGCATTTCAGTTAGCCATTTGCCCTGAGGATTTTTCTCAAGTTTTTGGACAGAGGAGATGCTTGTGAAACAAGTACCATTTTGGAAACTCCATTTAGTATGAAATTTTTATAGCATCATTGTATGCCCAAATCATCAAGCTTTGCCAAGTTTTAGCTCAATCCATCACTCCTAGTGAGTGTTACTTCCTGATTTAGCTTCTGGGCCAGATTTGGTAGTTGCACTGCAACTATGTTAAATCTTTGTCCTAATGATCTCGTAACTCCCAGGACCGTAGTCCTTGCTACCCTAAGCCTCCCAGACATCTATTTTACCCTTTAACATCTCTAGGTTAATCTCTAGTGTGTGGCCAAGTTTACAATAGCAAACTTGTGAAGCTTGGTTCTCTCTGATCCCTGTGCCTCTGCTTGTCTCATTGCCATGGTTTTAATGCGCCTTGGAAGGACTCCACTGCTGACAAGGTTTGGCATGAAGTAGATGGCCAGAGCGCGTGTTGTTGGTGGTGACCACGAGCAATGTCAGATTATGAGACAGTCGTGAGCAATCACGATGATGTGTTTATATGATCACGAGACGAGGTCTCTATGAGTGTTGAACCAAGGGCGGTTCCGTTTGTGATCCGTGAATGATCATCGCTTGGTTGCGAGGCAACCCGTTGGTTAGAGAGTCTGAGGGACTCAGTACACAAGTGTGGTTGCGTTGCATGAGTGGTAAATTGTTATTTGCATTTAAGGAACCATGGTAGAACAAGAGATGGTTGCATAAAGTTAATATGTTATGTCTGCATTCGGTATGACCGGTAGTTTATTTTCAGCATAGTTTCATGATGCCATGCCATGTCTTGATTGAACGTATGCCATGCTTTGAGATGCCATGTTATGGTTAAGATGTGATGCTATGTTTTGTGTTGCCATACTAGTAGTAAGTTGATATGCCATGATAGTAGATGCCTTGATGTTGTTCATGTTTTTTTATCCATGTCTCTAGTTAATATCATGCCATGTTTAGCTTCTACTATGAGATAGGTTATTGCAGATGCTTGGTTCTTGCTTGTCATATGTTTGTTTGGACGCTATGTATTTGGTTGGCTTGCAAGTACATTCAATGTACTGACCTGGCGTGTCATGCCAGTTTTGTAGGTCGTACCCGAAGTGTTCGCTTGTTCCGTCATGCTAGACCATAATCTTGCCAGTCCTGTGAGTTGTGAAGCCCAGCCAAAGTTGTTATGCTGCCAAACCAAGACTTTCGTCGCCATTTAAATAGACTTCCGTCGCCATTTAAATGGCCTTAGGGCTATGCCAGATAATTGTATTCATCAATTATGTAATCATATACACATGTTTTTTACGAATATTCATGTACCTGGAATGCTGTATCATGGACATGTCATGCGTCAGGTGTTATCCTGGGCTAACGTGCGAAGGCTCCCTGCTCCATGCGGATCGGGGTGCCACACAGTCGCAGGCGCTGGAGGCGTTGTACGACACGGCGGCATTGAGGGCAGCGACGATGCCCGTGCCGCCGTGCTCCCCGACAAGCCGGCGTTGTCGGATCACGGGTTCCGGCAAAACCCTCAAGGTTCGAACACTGGGGTGCGCGTGGAGATTTCCTCCCTACCGATGTACGCCCTAGCTCGCTAATATCTTGCGGACGAACTCAACGAACTCGCAACACAAAGACACAAGATTTATACTGGTTCGGGTCACCGTTGTGGTGTAACACCCTACTCCAGTGTGGTGGTGGTGGATGTTGGGGAACGTAGTAATTTCAAAAAAAATCCTACGCACACGCAAGATCATGGTGATGCATAGCAACGAGAGGGGAGAGTGTTGCCTACGTACCCTCGTAGACCGAAGCGGAAGCGTTGACGCAACGTAGTGGAAGTAGTCATACGTCTTCCCGATTCGACCGATCCAAGCACCGTTACTCCGGCACCTCCGAGTTCTTAGCACACGTTCAGCTCGATGACGCTCCCCGGGCTCCGATCCAGCAAAGCTTCGGGGATGAGTTCCGTCAGCACGACGGCGTGATGACGATGATGATGTTCTACCAATGCAGGGCTTCGCCTAAGCACTACAGCGATATGACAGAGGTGGAATATGGTGGAGGGCGGCACCGCACACGGCTAAGGAACGATCACGAAGATCAACTTGTGTGTCCTAGGGTGCCCCCCTACCCCCGTATATAAAGGAGGGGAGGAGAGGGCGCGGCCGGCCCCAAAGGGGTGCGCCAGGAGGAGTCCTACTCCCACCGGGAGTAGGACTCCTCTCCCTTGCCTTGTAGGAGAAGGAAGGAGAGAGGGGGAAAGGAAAAAGGGGGGCGCCACCCCCCCTTCCTTGTCCTATTTGGACTAGGGGGAGGGGGCGCGCGGCCTGCCCTGGCCGCCCCTCCACTTTTCCCTTAAGGCCCATATGGGCCCATTAACCCCCGGGGGGTTCCGGTAACCCCCCGGTACTCTAGTAAAATGCCGCTTTCACTCGGAACCATTCCGATGTCCAAATATAGGCTTCCAATATATTGATCTTTATGTCTCAACCATTTCGAGACTCCTCGTCGTGTCCGTGATCACATCCGAGACTCCGAACTAACTTCGGTACATCAAAATGCATAAACTCATAATAACTATCATCGTAACTTTAAGCGTGCGGACCCTATGGTTCGAGAACAATGTAGACATGACCGAGACACGTCTCCGGTCAATAACCAATAGCGGGACCTGGATGCCCATATTGGCTCCTACATATTCTATGAAGATCTTTATCGGTCATACCGCATAACAATATACGTTGTTCCCTTTGTCATCGGTATGTTACTTGCCCGAGATTCGATCGTCGGTATCCAATACCTAGTTCAATCTCATTGCCGGCAAGTCTCTTTACTCGTTCCGTAATACATCATCTCACAACTAACATATTAGTTGTAATGCTTGCAAGGCTTATGTGATGTGCATTACCGAGAGGGCCCAGAGATACCTCTCCGACTATCGGAGTGACAAATCCTAATCTCGAAATACGCCAACGCAACAAGTACCTTTGGAGACACCTGTAGAGCACCTTTATAATCACCCAGTTACGTTGTGACATTTGGTAGCACACAAAGTGTTCCTCCGATAAATGGGAGTTGCATAATCTCATAGTCATAGGAACATGTATAAGTTATGAAGAAAGCAATAGCAACATACTAAACGATCGGGTGCTAAGCTAATGGAATGGGTCATGTCAATCAGATCATTCAACTAATGATGTGACCTTGTTAATCAAATAACAACTCTTTGTTCATGGTTAGCAAACATAACCATCTTTGATTAACGAGCTAGTCAAGTAGAGGCATACTAGTGACATTCTATTTGTTTATATATTCACACATGTATTATGTTTCCGGCTAATACAATTCTAGCATGAATAATAAACATTTATCATGATATATGAGGAAATAAATAATAACTTTATTATTGCCTCTAGGGCATATTTCCTTTAGTCTCCCACTTGCAGTAGAGTCAATAATCTAGATTACACAGTAATGATTCTAACACCCATGGAGTTTTGGTGCTGATCATGTTTTGCTCGTGGAAGAGGCTTAGTCAACGGGTCTGCTACATTCAGATCCGTATGTATCTTGCAAATCTCTATGTTTCCCACCTGGACTAGATCCCGGATGGAGTTGAAGCATCTCTTGATGTGCTTGGTTCTCTTGTGAAATCTGGATTCCTTTGCCAAGGCAATTGCACCAGTATTGTCACAAAAGATTTTCATTGGACCCGATGCACTAGGTATGACACCTAGATCGGATATGAACTCCTTCATCCAGACTCCTTCATTTGCTGCTTCCGAAGCAGCTATGTACTCCGCTTCACATGTAGATCTCGCCACGACGCTTTGTTTAGAACTGCACCAACTGACAGCTCCACCGTTTAATGTAAACACGTATCTGGTTTGCGATTTAGAATCGTCCGGATCAGTGTCAAAGCTTGCATCAACGTAACCGTTTATGATGAGCTCTTTGTCACCTCCATATATGAGAAACATATCCTTAGTTCTTTTCAGGTACTTCAGGATGTTCTTGACCGCTGTCCAGTGATCCACTCCTGGATTACTTTGGTACCTCCCTGCTAAACTTATAGCAAGACACACATCAGGTCTGGTACACAGCATTGCATACATGATAGAGCCTATGGCTGAAGCATAGGGAACATCTTTCATTTTCTCTCTATCTTCTGCAGTGGTCGGGCATTGAGTCTTACTCAACTTCACACCTTGTAGTACAGGCAAGAATCCTTTATTTGCTTGATCCATTTTGAACTTCTTCAAAACTTTGTCAAGGTATGTGCTTTGTGAAAGTCCAATTAAGCGTCTTGATCTATCTCTATAGATCTTGATGCCCAATATGTAAGCAGCTTCACCGAGGTCTTTCATTGAAAAATTCTTATTCAAGTATCCCTTTATGCTATCCAGAAATTCTATATCATTTCCGATTAGTAATATGTCATCGACATATAATATCAGAAATGCTACAAAGCTCCCACTCACTTTCTTGTAAATACAGGCTTCTCCAAAAGTCTGTACAAACCCAAATGCTTTGATCACACTATCAAAGCATTTATTCCAACTCCGAGAGGCTTGCACCAGTCCATAAATGGATCGCTGGAGCTTGCACACTTTGTTAGCTCCCTTTGGATCGATAAAACCTTCTGGTTGCATCATATACAACTCTTCATCCAGAAATCCATTCAGGAATGCAGTTTTTACATCCATCTGCCAAATTTCATAATCATAAAATGCGGCAATTGCTAACATGATTCGGACAGACTTAAGCATCGCTACGGGTGAGAAGGTCTCATCGTAGTCAATCCCTTGAACTTGTCGAAAACCTTTTGCGACAAGTCGAGCTTTGTAGACAGTAACATTACCGTCAGCGTCAGTCTTCTTCTTGAAGATCCATTTATTCTCAATTGCTTGCCAACCATCGGGCAAGTCAACCAAAGTCCACACTTTGTTCTCATACATGGATCCCATCTCAAATTTCATGGCTTCAAGCCATTTTGCAGAATCTGGGCTCACCATCGCTTCTTCATAGCTCGTAGGTTCACCATGATCTAGTAGCATGATTTCCAGAACAGGATTGCCGTACCACTCTGGTGCGGATCTTACTCTGGTTGATCTACGAGGTTCTGTAGTAACTTGATCTGAGTTTGCATGATCATCATCATTAACTTCCTCACCAATTGGTTTAGACGTCACAGAAACTGGTTCCTGTGATGTGCTATTTCCCAATAAGGGAGCAGGTATAGTTACCTTATCAAGTTCTACTTTCCTCCCACTCACTTCTTTCGAGAGAAACTCCTTCTCTAGAAAGGATCCATTTTTAGCAACGAATGTCTTGCCTTCGGATCTGTGATAGAAGGTGTACCCAACACTTTCTTTTGGGTATCCTATGAAGACACATTTCTCCGATTTGGGTTCGAGCTTATCAGGTTGAAGTTTTTTCACATAAGCATCGCAGCCCCAAATTTTAAGAAACGACAACTTTGGTTTCTTGCCAAACCATAGTTCATAAGGCGTCATCTCAACGGATTTTGATGGTGCTCTATTTAATGTGAATGCGGACGTCTCTAAAGCATAACCCCAAATCGATAGCGGTAAATCTGTAAGAGACATCATAGATCGCACCATATCAAGTAAAGTACGATTACGACGTTCGGACACACCATTACGTTGTGGTGTTCCGGGTGGCGTGAGTTGCGAAACTATTCTGCATTGTTTCAAATGTAGACCAAACTCGTAACTCAAATATTCTCCTCCACGATCAGATCGTAGAAACTTTATTTTCTTGTTACGATGACTTTCAACTTCACTCTGAAATTCTTTGAACTTTTCAAATGTTTCAGACTTGTGTTTCATTAAGTAGATATACCCATATCTGCTTAAATCATCTGTGAAGGTGAGAAAATAACGATATCCGCCACGAGCTTCAATATTCATCGGACCACATACATCTGTATGTATGATTTCCAACAAATCTGTTGCTCTCTCCATAGTACCGGAGAACGGTGTTTTAGTCATCTTGCCCATGAGGCACGGTTCGCAAGTACCAAGTGATTCATAATCAAGTGGTTCCAAAAGTCCATCAGTATGGAGTTTCTTCATGCGCTTTACACCGATATGACCCAAACGGCAGTGCCACAAATAAGTTGCACTATCATTATCAACTCTGCACCTTTTGGCTTCAACATTATGAATATGTGTATCACTACTATCGAGATTCATCAAAAATAGACCACTCTTCAAGGGTGCATGACCATAAAAAATATTACTCGTATAAATAGAACAACCATTATTCTCTGATTTAAATGAATAACCGTCTCGCATCAAACAAGATCCAGATATAATGTTCATGCTCAACGCTGGCACCAAATAGCAATTATTTAGGTCTAATACTAATCCCGAAGGTAGATGTAGAGGTAGCGTGCCGACCGCGATCACATCGACTTTGGAACCATTTCCCACGCGCGTCGTCACCTCGTCCTTTGCCAGTGTTCGCTTAATCCGTAGTCCCTGTTTCGAGTTGCAAATATTAGCAACAGAACCAGTATCAAATACCCAGGTGCTACTGCGAGCTCTAGTAAGGTACACATCAATAACATGTATATCACATATACCTTTGTTCACCTTGCCATCCTTCTTATCCGCCAAATACTTGGGGCAGTTCCGCTTCCAGTGACCAGTCTGCTTGTAGTAGAAGCACTCAGTTTCAGGCTTAGGTCCAGACTTGGGTTTCTTCTCTTGAGCAGCAACTTGCTTGCTGTTCTTCTTGAAGTTCCCCTTCCTTTTCCCTTTGCCCTTTTTCTTGAAACTAGTGGTCTTGTTGACCATCAACACTTGATGCTCCTTCTTGATTTCTACCTCCGCAGCCTTTAGCATTGCGAAGAGCTCGGGAATCGTCTTATCCATCCCTTGCATATTATAGTTCATCACGAAGCCTTTGTAGCTTGGTGGAAGTGATTGGAGAATTCCGTCAATGACGCAATCATCCAGAAGATTAACTCCCAGTTGAACCAAGTGATTACAATACCCACACATTTTGAGTATATGCTCACTGACAGAACTATTCTCCTCCATCTTGCAGTTATAGAACTTATTGGAGACTTCATATCTCTCAATCCGGGCATTCTGTTGGAATATTAACTTCAACTCTTGGAACATCTCATATGCCCCATGACGTTCAAAACGTCGTTGAAGTCCTGGTTCTAAGCCGTAAAGCATGGCACATTGAACTATCGAGTAGTCATCATCTTTGCTCTGCCAGACGTTCTTAACATCGTCAGTTGCATCAGCAGCAGGCCTGGCACCCAGCGGTGCTTCCAGGACGTAACTCTTCTGTGCAGCAATGAGGATAATCCTCAAGTTACGGACCCAGTCCGTGTAATTGCTACCATCATCTTTCAACTTTGCTTTCTCAAGGAACGCATTAAAATTCAACGGAACAACAGCACGGGCCATCTATCTACAATTAACATAAACAAGCAAGATACTATCAGGGACTAAGTCCATGATAAATTTAAGTTCAATTAATCATATTACTTAAGAACTCCCACTTAGATAGACATCCCTCTAATCTTCTAAGTGATCACGTGATCCAAATCAACTAAACCATAACCGATCATCACGTGAAATGGATTAGTCTTCAATGGTGAACATCATTATGTTGATCATATCTACTATATGATTCACGCTCGACCTTTCGGTCTCTATGTTCCGAGGCCATATCTGTATATGCTAGGCTCGTCAAGTATAACCCGAGTATTCTGCATGTGCAAAACTGGCTTGCACCCGTTGTAGATGGACGTAGAGCTTATCACACCCGATCATCACGTGGTGTCTGGGCACGATAAACTTTGGCAACGGTGCATACTCAGGGAGAACACTTCTTGATAATTTAGTGAGAGATCATCTTATAATGCTACCGTCAATCAAAGCAAGATAAGATGCATAAAAAAGATAAACATCACATGCAATCAATATAAGTGATATGATATGGCCATCATCATCTTGTGCTTGTGATCTCCATCTCCGTAGCACCGTCATGATCACCATCGTCACCGGCGCGACACCTTGATCTCCATCGTAGCATCGTTATCGTCTCGCCTATCTTATGCTTCTACGACTATCGCTACCGCTTAGTGATAAAGTAAAGCATTACAGGGCGATTGCATTGCATACAATAAAGCGACAACCATATGGCTCCTGCCAGTTGCCGATAACTCGGTTACAAAACATGATCATCTCATACAATAAAATTTAGCATCATGTCTTGACCATATCACATCACAACATGCCCTGCAAAAACAAGTTAGACGTCCTCTACTTTGTTTATTGCAAGTTGTACGTGGCTGCTACGGGCTTAAGCAAGAACCAATCTTACCTACGCATCAAAACCACAACGATAGTTTGTCAAATAGACTCCGTTTTAACCTTCGCAAGGACCGGGCGTAGCCATACCCGGTTCAACTAAAGTTGGAGAAACTGACACCCGCCAGCCACCTGTGTGCAAAGCACGTCGGTAGAACCAGTCTCGCGTAAGCGTACGCGTAATGTCGGTCCGGGCCGCTTCATCCAACAATACCGCCGAACCAAAGCGTGACATGCTGGTAGGCAGTATGACTTATATCGTCCACAACTCACTTGTGTTCTACTCGTGCAAATAACATCAAACCATAAAAACCTAGGCTCGGATGCCACTGTTGGGGAACGTAGTAATTTCAAAAAAAATCCTACGCACACGTAAGATCATGGTGATGCATAGCAATGAGAGGGGAGAGTGTTGTCTACGTACCCTCGTAGACCGAAGCGGAAGCGTTGACGCAACATAGTGGAAGTAGTCGTACGTCTTCCCGATCCGACCGATCCAAGCACCGTTACTCCGGCACCTCCGAGTTCTTAGCACACATTCAGCTCGATGACGCTCCCCGGGCTCCGATCCAGCAAAGCTTCAGGGATGAGTTCCGTTAGCACGATGGCGTGATGACGATGATGATGTTCTACCAACGCAGGGCTTCGCCTAAGCACTGCAACGATATGACCGAGGTGGAATATGGTGGAGGGGGGCACCGCACACGGCTAAGGAACGATCACGAAGATGAACTTGTGTGTCCTAGGGTGCCCCCCTGCCCCCGTATATAAAGGAGGGGAGGGGAGGGCGCGGCCGGCCCCAAAGGGGTGCGCCAGGAGGAGTCCTACTCCCACCGGGAGTAGGACTCCTCTCCCTTGCCTTGTCGGAGAAGGAAGGAGAGAGGGGGAAAGGAAAAAGGGGGCGCCGCCCCCCCTTCCTTGTCCTATTCGGACTAGGGGGGAGGGGGCGCGCGGCCTGCCCTGGCCGCCCCTCCTCTTTTCCCTTAAGGCCCATATGGGCCCATTAACTCCCGGGGGGGTTCCGGTACCCCCCCGGTACTCCAGTAAAATGCCAATTTCACTCGGAACCATTCCGATGTCCAAATATAGGCTTCCAATATATCGATCTTTATGTCTTGACCATTTCGAGACTCTTCGTCATGTCCGTGATCACATCCGGGACTCCGAACTAACTTCGGTACATCAAAATGCATAAACTCATAATAACCGTCATCGTAACTTTAAGCGTGCGGACCCTACGGTTCGAGAACAATGTAGACATGACCGAGACACGTCTCTGGTCAATAACCAATAGCGGGACCTGGATGCCCATATTGGCTCCTACATATTCTACGAAGATCTTTATCGGTCAGACCGCATAACAATATACGTTGTTCCCTTTGTCATCGGTATGTTACTTGCCCGAGATTCGATCGTCGGTATCCAATACCTAGTTCAATATCGTTGCCGGCAAGTCTCTTTACTCGTTCCGTAATACATCATCTCACAACTAACATATTAGTTGTAATGCTTGCAAGGCTTATGTGATGTGCATTACCGAGAGGGCCCAGAGATACCTCTCCGACTATCGGAGTGACAAATCCTAATCTCGAAATACACCAACCCAACAAGTACCTTTGGAGGCACCTGTAGAGCACCTTTATAATCACCCAGTTACGTTGTGACGTTTGGTAGCACACAAAGTGTTCCTCCGATAAACGGGAGTTGCATGATCTCATAGTCATAGGAACATGTATAAGTTATGAAGAAAGCAATAGCAACATACTAAACGATCGGGTCCTAAGCTAATGGAATGGGTCATGTCAATCAGATCATTCAACTAATGATGTGACCTCGTTAATCAAATAACAACTCTTTTTTCATGGTTAGGAAACAAAACCATCTTTGATTAATGAGCTAGTCAAGTAGAGGCATACTAGTGACATTCTATTTGTTTATATATTCACACATGTATTATGTTTCCGACTAATACAATTCTAGCATGAATAATAAACATTTATCATGATATATGAGGAAATAAATAATAACTTTATTATTGCCTCTAGGGCATATTTCCTTCAGTGGATTGCCTCTTGGGCTGATGATGAACAGTACAAGGGGAAGAACAGCCCTACTGTGGTGGCTAGTTCTTCTTATATAGGCCCTGGTCCTCTCCCCGAAATATTGAGCGGGAAGGGAGCCAACAACGACCAACTTGAAAGGGGACAAGTAGTACATCTTTTCCTGACAAAAGCGGTCTTCGCCTGCGGAAAGCTCTGGTGGTGACGCCGTCTAGGGCTCCATGGTGACCTCCGTCCTGCCGTCCGGCTGGTCTTGGTCTTGTTGCACTGATATGGAAACCTTTGCCTGATGCCTCTGTACTCCGCGCCTGCGCTGGCCTCCTTAGCACCAAAGAGGAAACAAGGTTGCTGCGCGAGCTGGCGCCCGCCTGGCGCCCGCCTGATCCCGATCGTCATGGCTCACGTCACGAGAGCCTCACGAGGTTTTCCCTGCCTTGATATCTCCGCTCCTCGCGAGGCAGCCTGGAAAGGCCGCTCCTGAGGAAGTCTTGCGTCGTCCGCCTCACGAGGGTCTTCAAAGCCTTGTTCATGAAGATGGGTCATACAAGCCTGCTCGCATAGCCACGCCGTGGGCCGCAGGCAGGCAAGTCTGGAGACCCCCGTTCCCAGAACGCTGATAGTAGCCCCCGGGCCTAAGGTGCGCTCGGGCTTGGCTTCGCGGCGAAGCACAAATGTCAAGTGTGGAGCGCCGCGGGGCCCCAAAAGCCTGCGGCCTTGGTCGACGCGTGGCGGTTGATTGGACGTGGGCGTCTCCGCTTCCCCACGCTTCCTCAACAATTGCTTGACTTGACAAGTCCCTGCGACATGCAAGGAAATCCATCATTACCTGTCATCATGGGGGGCGCCGGTTGGCCTTCTTTCACTATAAATGGGGAGCTGGGGCGGAGCCCCCATCGCCCATCTCTTCTTGGTTCACTCGCTTCTTCCTCCTTGTTCCACCGCTAGCAGTAATGGCGTCATCGAAGAGGTTCTCTGTCGCGGAAAAGGGCAAAGCCCCTCAGGAGGGACCCGGCTCCCCGGCGTCCAAGCGAGGACTTGGCCGTCCCCGCAAGCATGCCGCGACCCCCGCCGTGGCTCCCGGATCTCGGGGTGGCGCCGCATTGTGTGGCAGGAGTCGCTCTGGTCACGGCAGTCCTATTGACGAAAGGAGACGCGCCGTGGTTTCGCGGCCTCCCCGGCCGTGGTTCCATGCGTCAGAGGAGCTGCCGGAGTTCATTGTCTGGTCGGAGGATCCGACCGGCAGTTGGCTCCAGCTCCCCCGCTTCTTTGCCAACGAGCTGCTGGCCTCCAGTCCAGGCGGGCTCTGGCTGCAAGTAGACGGTTGCTGCAGCCGGGCTTCTTGGGTCGCGGTCGAGGTCTCCGTCGCGACCAACATAGCTCTGGCCCGCTGTTGGCAGACGTTCGCCCGCACACGCGGCCTGGGCAGGTGTTAAGCCACAGGTATAGGGGAGCGCAACAGTTTTCGAGGGTAGAGTATTCAACCCAAATTTATTGATTCGACACAACGGGAGCCAAAGAATATTCTTAAGTATTAGCAGCTGAGTTGTCAATTCAACCACACCTGGAAACTTAGTATCTGCAGCAAAGTGTTTAGTAGCAAGGTAATATGATAGTGGTGGTAACGGTAACAGAAGTAACAGAAGCAAAAGTAATACTTTTGGTATTTTGTAGTGATTGCAACAGCAGCAACGAGAAAGTAAATAAGCGTAAACCAGTATATGGAAAGCTCGTAGGCACCGGATCAGTGATGGATAATTATGCCGGATGCGGTTCATCATGTAACAGTCATAACATAGGGTGACACAGAACTAGCTCCAATTCATCAATGTAATGTAGGCATGTATTCCGAATATAGTCATACGTGCTTATGGAAAAGAACTTGCATGACATCTTTTGTCCTACCCTCCCGTGGCAGCGGGGTCCTATTGGAAACTAAGGGATATTAAGGCCTCCTTTTAATAGAGAACAGGAAAAAAGCATTAGCACATAGTGAATACATGAACTCCTCAAACTATGGTCATCACCGGGAGTGGTCCCGACTATTGTCACTTCGGGGTTGCCGGATCATAACACATAGTAGGTGACTATGGACTTGCAACATAGGATCAAGAACTCACATATATTCATGAAAACATGATAGGTTCAGATCTGAAATCATGGCACTCGGGCCCTAGTGACAAGCATTAAGCATAGCAAAGTCATAGCAACATCAATCTGAGAACATAGTGGATACTAGGGAACAAACCCTAACAAAACTAACTCGATTACATGATAAATCTCATCCAACCCATCACCGTCCAGCAAGCCTACGATGGAATTACTCACGCACGGCGGTGAGCATCATGAAATTGGTGATGGAGGATGGTTGATGATGACGACGGCGACGAATCCCCCTCTCCGGAGCCTCGAACGGACTCCAGATCAGCCCTCCCGAGAGGTTTTAGGGCTTGGCGGCGGCTCCGTATCGTAAAACGCGATGATTTCTTCTCCTCTATTTTTTTCTCCCCAAAAGCCAATATATAGAGTTGGAGTTGGCTTCAGAAGGTGTCCAGGGGGCCCACGAGGTAGGGGGCGCGCCCTAGGGGGGTGCCCCCACCCTCGTGGACAGGGTGTGGGCCCCCTGGTCTTCATCTTTGGCAAGGATTTTTTATTATTTATTGTAAGGTATTCCATGGAGTTTCAGGTCATTCCGAGAACTTTTGTTTTCCGCACATCAAATAACATCATGGCAATTCTACTGAAAACTGCGTCAGTCCGGGTTAGTTCCATTCAAATCATACAAGTTAGAGTCCAAAACAAGGGCAAAAGTGTTTGGAGAAGTAGATACGACGGAGACGTATCACCTCCCCCAAGTTTAAACCCTTGCTTGTCCTCAAGCAATTCAGTTGACAAACTGAAAGAAATAAAGAAAAACATTTACAAACTCCGTTTGCTCTTGTTGTTGTAAATATGTCAAGCCAGCATTCAAGTTTTCAGCAAAGATCATAACTAACCACATTTGCAATAATTCTCAGGTCTCATAATCACTCATATCAATAGCATAATCAACTAGCAAGCCATAATAATAAATCTTGGATGACAACAATTTCTCTAAACAATCATAATATGATATAACAAGATGGTATCTCACTAGCCCTTTCTGAGACCGTAAAACATAAATGCAGAGCACCTTTAAAGATCAAGGACTGACTAGACATTGTAATTCATGGTAAAAAAGATCCAATTGTAGTCATACCCAATATAAATTAATAGTGATGAATGCAAATGACAGTTGTGCTCTCCAGCTAGTGCTTTTAATAAGAGGGTGATGACTCAACATAAAAGTAAATAGATAGGCCCTTCGCAGAGGGAAGCAGGGATTTGTAGAGGTGCTAGAGCTTGGTTTTGAAATAGAGATAAATAATATTTTGAGCGGTATACTTTCATTGTCAACATAGCAACTAAGAGATAGCGATATCTTCCATGCTACACACATTATAGGCGGTTCCCAAACAGAATGGTAAAGTTTATACTCCCCCTCAGCCAACAAGCATCAATCCATGGCTTGCTCGAAACAACGAGTGCCTTCAACATACATCAGGTCCCAGCGGGAGTTTTGTTTGCAATTAATTTTGATTTGGTTTGCATAAAGCATGGGACTGGGCATCCCGGTGACCAACCATTTTCTCGTGAATGAGGAGCGGAGTCCACTCCTCTTGAGAATAACCCGCCTAACATGGAAGATAAGGGCAGCCTTGGTTGATACATGAGCTATTCGAGCATACAAAACAGAATGTTTATTTGAAGGTTTAGAGTTTGGCACATACAAATTTACTTGGAACGGCAGGTAGATACCGCATATAGGAAGGTATAGTGGACTCATCTGGAATAACTTTGAGGTTTAAGGGATTGGATGCACAAGCAGTATTCCAGCTTAGTACAGGTGAAGGCTAGCAAAAGACTGGGAAGCGACCAACTAGAGAGCGACAACAGCCATGTAACATGCATTAAAATTAATAAACATTGGATGCAAGCATGAGTAGGATATAATCCAGCATGAACATAAATGTCGTGAAGGCTATGTTGATTTTGTTTCAATTACATGCGTGAACATGTGCCAAGTCAAGTCACTCAAATCATTCAAAGGAGGATACCACCCCCTCATACCACATCATAACCATCTCAATAGCATGTTGGCACGCAAGGTAAATCATTATAACTCATAGCTAATCAAGCATGGCACAAGCAACTATGATCTCTAATTGTCATTGCAAACATGTTTATTCATAATAAGCTGAATCAAGAACGATGAACTCATCATATTTACAAAAACAAAAGAGGTCGAGTTCATACCAGCTTTTCTCATCTCAGTCAGTCCATCATATATCGTGATAATTGCCTTTCACTTGCACGACCGAACGATGTGAATAATAATAAGAGTGCACGTACATTGGACTAAGCTGGAATCTGCGAGCATTCAATAAGCAGGAGAAGACAAGGCAATATGGGCTCTAGGTTAAATCAACAATAATGCATATAAGGGCCACTTCCACAATTTAATCATGGTCTTCTCTTACTGACCCGCAAAGAAAAGAAAAGAAATAAAACTATTTACACGGGAAAGCTCCCAACAAGCAAAAGAAGAACGGGAAATATTTTTGGGTTTTCTTTTTAATTATTACTACTACAATAGAGAAGTAAACTACTACTAATTTTTTTTGTTTTTTTCTTAAGGTTTAACAAACACACAAGAAGAAAGCAGGAAAATAAACTAGCATGGATATTACAGTGAACGAGTATGAGCACCGACATCTAGCAATGAGTGTGTGTGAACATAAATGTAATGTCAATGGGAAATACGTCTCCCCCAAGCTTAGGCTTTTGGCCTAAGTTGGTCTATTGCCAGGGATAGGCTGGCGGATACCCGTAGGTGTAACTGGGATCGTACTGCGACGAGGAATAGTTGGGATCGTACTGTGATGAGGAAGACTCTGACTGCCATTGGCTGACAGCCATCTCCGGATCCCAAGAATAAATATATTGTCATGGAGGCTCATCTTGTGGCTCCGGTTCCGGGGCTGGTGCAGGATTCCCGTAAGCTTGAACGGCAGCCCACGTAACGAGGTAGGGTCCTACAAACTTAAACAAAGAAGGAGCAGGCAAGGTAATAGTTTCAGGATGATGTTTATGAAAGAATAATTTATATTTGAGCTCTCCATCCCTGCCCTTAACGAGAAAATCATGCGCTAGCATACTCTTATAATCTAAATAAGCACTAGGCAGCAATTTTTTTCTTTCTCATGAAGCCTAATAGCTATGTTAAAATGTGTAGCGAAGCGTGAAGCATAAATGCCTCCAAAGATGGGACCCTTAGTACGGTTCATACTTAACCATCTAGCAATAATTCCGCCCATGCTAACAGTGTTGTCGCGGTATAAACCATGGAACAAAATAATAATATCAGGAACACTAAGGTTCTCACAGTTCCTGCGACAAATCAAGCAACGACTAGCAAATAAGGCAAAATAGCGTAATACATGAAAATGTATGCTAGTGATTCTTGCATCAGAAACCTTCCTAGTTTCTCCCACAGAGATAGTGTTAATAAACGCTTCCACCTCTTTATGGGGTGGTTCCTCTAAGGTACCCTCATGGGGTATGTTACAGACTACGCAAAATTCAGACAATGGCATTTTCTTCACAACGTCATATAAATGAAACTCTACTGAAGGAGGTGATTCCTTAGGGAAAAAGTAGAAGTTTTGCACAAAAGTATTTGTGAGTAAGAGATACTGTGGACGTTGGTCGCAGACGAAGTCAGTGAGACCGGCATTCTCAATCAATGAATAGAAATCTTCATAAATCCCGGCGTGTATCAAGAAATTATCGGGAGGCCATTCACACGGCCGGATCTCCGCGGTACGAGGCAAATTATATTTGGGCCTCTGTGCTTCTTCATTTTGTTTCTCCTTTGAGCTTTGGCTCGATGAGCCCCTCAAAAGTCTCTTCATTATTTTCTGAAATAATCTGAAATTTTTAGTAACTTCAAACAAAAGTGAACCAACTTCAATAAAACTGATAGCAACCACTCCTACAAGTGCCTAGAGCCTATATCAAGCATTACAACTACTTAGAACCATATAAATTTGACATGCAAGCTCAAGAACATGGTCACCTATGCAGCACAAATTTGCAAAGAACAAACCACTAGAACAAAAACTAATTGGACCGATGGAGGAGTCACATACCAAGGAACAATCTCCCCAAGCAGTTTTGCGAGAGGTGCTTTGAGCAAGGAGATCGAAAATCACAGCAAGGTGAGCTAGAACTCGTGCTTGAGCTAGATATCCGTGTTTGTGGGAGGAAGAAGGAATGTGTGGGTGCAGGAAAAAGTGGAGGAGGGCCACCGTGGGCCCACGAGGCAGGGGGCGCGCCTAGGGGGGTAGGGCGCGCCCTCCACCCTCGTGGCCAGGTGGCAGCTCCCCCCGCGGTAATTTTTGCACAGTAAATCCTCAAATATTCTCGAAAAAATCATATTAAATTGGCATGTCATTCTGAGGACTTTTATTTTTGGGATATTTTTATATTGCACGGATAAATCAGGAAACAGACAGAAAAATACTATTTTTACTTTATTTCTTCCAAATAACAGAAAGTATAGAGAGGGTACAGAAGGTGGTGCTTCTAGTTTCATCCATACCATGCTCATCAAAAGGAATCCACTGACAAGGTTGATCAGGTCTTGTTAACAAACTCATTCCGATAATCATGAAACTGGAGAAATTTCGAATGACACTATGTTACCTCAAAGGGTATATGCACATCCCCAATAATAAGTATATCATATTTCTTTTTGACAGTAGGATGAGGAAATTTAAAACCTCCAAATATAATCGATGGAATTTTTTCAATAGAATTGATACTGTTGACTTGAGGTTGTTTCCTCGGAAAGTGTACCATATGCTCATTACCATTAACATGAAAAGTGACATTGCCTTTGTTCCAAGCAATAACAGCCCCTGCAGTATTAAGAAAAGGTCTTCCAAGAATAATAGACATACTATCATCCTCGGGAATATCAAGAATAACAAAGTCCGCTAAAACAGTAACGTTTGCAACCACAACAGGCACATCCTCACAAATACCGACAGGTATAGCAGTTGATTTATCAGCCATTTGCAAAGATATTTCAGTAGGTGTCAACTTATTCAAGTCAAGTCTACGATATAAAGAGAGAGGCATAACACTAATACCGGCTCCAAGATCACATAAAGCAGTTTTAACATAACTAGCAAAGTGGCCCGCTCGATGCGCGGGCTAGAACTTTAAACAATTTAATAGTGACGTCAAATCATTTAATTATTGTTAACAAAAATTAGAAGTATCTTTATTTGTTTCTATTTTTAATATAAATTTTACAATGCTATATACTTATTCGACATTATTAAATATATTAGTGAATATTGCTCTCAAAAAAATTGCACATACCATGCTTTAGGAGATGACCATTACTGGAAAAGGGTAGATGACGTACTTTTCATTTTCTCAATTTTATATTTTAGTTCCAATGAAGGAATGGAATAAAGATATGCAAGGTGTCATAGATGGTAAACAGAAAACTGAAAAGAAATATGCAATTTCATGGTTGGATGCAAGAGAACTATTTCATTTTCTCAAGCTTGTATGAAATTTAATAATACGTATGAGTACTAAGTTCAGTACAACACACATGTTAATTTATAATTCTGCTTGAGAAATCACAAAATTAGAGTATACCACAAAAATTTATAACAAAACACATAATAGTACCACTATAAAAAATTAGATATTGCGACGATGTTAATTATTTATATGGTCATGTGTATCAAATTATTTTAGTCTCCCTATACTATATAACCCTCCATTATGCACACCCTATCATTTAATTTTATCATTTTCGCTAGCTGTCTTTGGAACCATCTTGCTGTGCATGCCCGCCTCTTTGATTCATGTAGCAATGTCGTTGTACACATGCTTAATCAGTGCATAATTCACCATGAACTTCTTTTGTAGTTACTCACACAATGTTACATCCCCAAAAAACTTAATGATGGCTATCTAAACATTTAGTGTCGACCGCCCTAAAAATAGCAGTCCAGATTAAGATTACAACCAGAAAGAAGTAAAAAAACTACCATGCACACACTGATCTTTTGTGAATGAACATAAAACTCACTCGGTTATAAATCAGGAATTATTATTTATGTGCAAAGAAGAGTATATGTATTGTATAGGACGCATACATATGTCTACACTTTTTGTTAATATACTTTTCTATAAAGAGAGCCACACACCAGCATGCATGATAATTATAATACAACCAAAGTGGTTGATGGGAGTGCAGTCCTAATTTAGGTTTATTTTTAGTATTTTCTACCAATATTCTCACTAAGAATGTTGCCAAAATCCTCCATTCAAAATAGGAATCACTATTGTGTTCAAATAGACTATAGCATAAAGTACATATATATACACATAGTTGAGACCAACTTTCAACACACTATGAACCAACAATCAACATAGCTTTACATTGATTTATATGCTCTACATCCGAAACTGGTTCATCGTCTCCTCTTAGCACATAGCCTGTCAATAATCACATGTGACGATTTACATAGAGCTAAGTTCTATAGAGATAACAACCCATTCCAAAAAAGTAGATTAAGAAAAATTGACCACTGATAAAAGAGCGGCTAGTGTAATTATTATTTGATAACATCTATCTACGGTTGGAGAATCATGAATACTATTATATATTCTCTTTGATTTTTGTGCGTATACACATAATTGTCAAAAACTATGTATTACCACAACACATTCTCTCCTATGTTCAATAACATTTCCTTCTCTTATGATTCCAAATGCATTTTCATGGTATTGGTAAGTCCTTAAAAAGAATATATAATAGATTACTACTGCAATCACTGTGAGGATTACCAATGTGCGTAAAGAACCATATAAAGAACATTTTATTGGCCTGCAAATTTTTTATAAAACCAATAAATAGATTACTACTGCAATCACGTGTGAGGATTTACTTAGAGCTAACTTGTATAGAGGGAACAACCCAGTCTAAAATATTGCATTAAGAAAAAAATAATCATTCGTAAAGGAGACAGCTAGCATAATTATTATTTAATAACATATATCTAGGGAAGGAGAATCATGAATACTAAAATTTTCATATCTCTTCTCTTCCATTTTGTGTGTGTGTGTATACACATGCCAAAAACGAACACAAGCTGAACCTGCATAACACAATTACATATTATGCCCGAGTGCCTCGGCTACCAGTCATAAGCTTTCCATCCAAATTGTCCTTGAAATTTTCCATCTCTTTCGGCAGATAAAACACAACTTGCTAATACTTGACACTTCAAACTGCAGAATTGAAGAGACATTGAACCGAACAGTTTAAGCAGTTTCATATATACAAACATTTCGAACATCATGTTACATCAAATTTAAAAACTGAAGCTATTACAAATTTACATGTATCAAACTTTGTGCCAGTATGAAGTAGTTGTAGCCTAGCTTTTAAGAAATGACATCTCTTTTGTCCCAAGGACCTAAAACTCTATACATTGAAACATTAGAAATAATAAAGAACCTCTGACAATAGCAAGGAGGAGTATGGAAGATTTAAATCCTTTTCTAAGCCCAACAACTTGGCCAATGGATTTCAACCAAGTGTAAACATCTTGGTATTATGCAAATGTTTCTCCATTCAGGAATATTGACCTCGCTAACGACCATAGCCCTCGTTCTCTTTGATCCTCGTATGGGTACGATGTGCCACACTGCAAACAAATTTGGAGGATGACCTGACCAAGTGATTATGCAACTGAAAAAATAAATAACATATAATCGGAGGTCTCTGGCCACATTAAGGCTTTCCTATATATAATGCATATATCTTATTACCTTCATATACACTGTTGTACTATGTGAGGGCAAAGGCGTGACTGAGAGGGCTGTGAGCTCGATCCATATAGACACGGAAAATTAACATAACCTATGTATGGACAAACCATACCAACCGATCATCACAGTGTCGATGGTCTGCCATCGCAAGAGCAGCCATCGACAGCCTTCATCATATTCCTGCTAACACTTCTTAAGTGCAGAACATGTTGAGAATAGTGCAATGTAACGTGGGTGTGCCAAGGCCATGGAAGAGGAAGGCCAGGAGGCAGGAGCTACGGCCATATGTCAACGTACGTACAATATCATATGTAATATGTATGAGACAGGCTTTTTAGAACCCGGGTGTCCCGGCTCCCTCTTATCAGCACCGTCCATGCAAAACAGGGACCTGGAGATCTGTGCCACGCACTGCAAGTGTATTTTGTTTAGCAGGCCTATTAGAACAGTAACAGAGAGAGCTGGGTGCCTGGTTTCGTAGGGCACTTTTGAGTTGTCCCCGATTGGATATGTCGGCCCGTGATTCAAACAATGAGATGTCACTTTGCTCAGGTTGGTATTTACTGAATCAACTATTCAGAGTCACGCGTGCCACCGAAAAGTTTCTGGTCCCACTACGAGCCATCACAATCAAATAGAGTATTAAAATGTACTAACCTGTTAAGCCGTTGTGAGCTCTCTCGAACATTGCAGCACAAACCGACCAGGATGAGCCTGCTGCATGCAGGGCGCCGTCATGAACAGTGACCGCTCTCTGTTATGCATGTCGCACACAGGCTAGTCACGAATAGGTACCCATTGCATGCACCTACGGCCAGTCCTATAAGCCTACATGCGACCCTATCAGATGAGCCAAATAGATGGACAAAACTGATTGAATAATATCGTAGTCAAACCCCAACACGAATCTCACCGAGGCTGGACGAGGCTGATAAGAGGGTGCCGGGACTCCCGGGTGCTACAACACATTTTCGAATATGTATATAATTTCGGTTATAATTTTGCTCTCCTAAGAATAAACGTAATTAGGTGCATGCATATATTAAAAGATGATCGATAATAATATACAATAGAACGATGAGAATCATGCATGGTTTGTGAAAACATCAATTTTATTATCGTCAAAATACATACCAGTGTATATTTGTCCTGATCAAATGAATTATTTAATAGATAACTGAAATTATGCCTGCTGTCTTCATGTAGGATTGCCTGGAATGTCGCAGCCGCTAACTTTATGGTTTTGAAGACTCCAACCCTCCTCGGTGGTTGTTCTTCCTATTAACCTGCACACCTGCAGTCAATTAGTCAATAGTATTGCCAAATATCATTCAAGCACTCAGGTATTCACTACCAATTCATAAGTGTATATGTAGCTTGCATGCTTATTGTAAACATCACCTCCATGGTTTCGGCCAGCAGAAAAACACAGGCATGTAGATTGCCGTGCAAAGATAGCTCAACTGGTTTAGGGCGATTGCAGCATACTATGGTACCTGTGTGCAGCTAGCAGGAGACTCCCTTTACGTGAACCTACATGAGCTAACTTGCCAAGATCGATCATCAACAAAAAAGAAAGGCAGGACGATTTGTACCATTAACAATCAGACATGTGCTAGCCCGAATAGATTGATCACATAATCAGTTAGCTTTCCCGTTGCAAGCTAACCTCTCTAATAATGAATCAACATGTTTCTATCATCTGTACCTGTGTGCAGCTAGCAGGAGACTCCCTTACGTGAACCTACATGAGCTAGTTTGCCAAGATCGGTTATCGACAGAAAAGAAAGGCACAATGATTTTTACCATTAACAATCAGACATGTGCTAGCCGGAATAGATTGATCACATAATCAGTTAGCTTTGCCCGTTGCAAGCAAACCTCACGAATAATGAATCAACCTGTTAATATCATCTGTGTGTACGTGCATGTGTTCCACAACCAAAAGCACCTTAACTGTCGCAGTCCCCACACATGATCCATGTCATGGGATGATAGAGCCATTATTTTTGTTTCGATAACCATGAGTCGTGCTCTTGAAGCATGGGTATAGAAGACATCCTTCCTCAATGGATTCTTGTTTTTCACTTTAAAGGATTAACAAAGAAGTGAATAGAACCTGTTCTGCAAAGAGTGAAGATAGTCATCGTATGAAATTTTTGGGATTACCCAGACAACACATGCAACGATCCGACGAAAGAGTAAGATTCGAAGCTGCAGCCTCCTGGTAAGACCTAATGGATCTTACACAGTTGAAATAACAAAGCACAATAACTTGTTGCATGCATCTAATGCCAGAAAGCTGAGTAGTAGTTGCGAGGGTAGCTAGGGATTCCCCTTACGCACCTGCAGATAACCACAGACCATGATGGAGAAGGGGATCTCGTCTAGCTCCCATCCACGTCGTTGTGACCTCTTTCACTGCCATGTACACAACTGCATCTGCAATCTCGGAGGTTCCTGCTGCAGTATGGATGCCGATAAGATGACAAGAGGGCGCTACATCCATGCCGATGACGTTGGGGCATGGATATCGCCAGTCGGCGGCGGCTATCATACGTGAGAGAGGGATTGAGAAGGCAGTGTGATCCATCCTATTTTGTGCCATGGTATTCGTTGCAGATTGGTTCCTATTTTGTGGTTGGAGATTGGTTCCCATGCGTGATGTGCAGATGGATGGGTACCTGAGATTTTTTTTCTTTTCTGGACCTTTTTTATTAGATTTGGGAGCATAGGTTAGGAACCATGTCACAAAACGTTTTATCCACCCCTAAAAAAAGAAACGTCTTATCAACTTGTCGGCTAAATGGCAATGGTGGGTAATTTTCATACTTAAAATCTTATCTAATGGCTGTAAAATTAAGGCTATTAAATTTAACGGTCCAATGTTTCCAATTTTTGTGGTAAGTTCTAGTATATTTCTATTTTTCTGGTTAACCCGTTTACTACTTTTTATATATAATAGATTTCTTTTAATGGAGCATGGTATAATAGGTACTCCTGGATCTCCAAGTTTCTTTGGTATTCCACCCTTAAAAGTATAATTAGCAAGCATGGTGGAAATTTCAGCTTTCGGTATCTTTCTTTTATTTGTAACAATATCTTTCATGTATTTAGCATAAGGACTCATTTTGAGCATATCAGTCAATCACATACGCAAAAAGATAGGTCTAATCATTTCAGCAAAGCGCTTAAAATCCTCATCATCCTTTTTCTTGGATGGTTTCGGAGGAAAAGGCACGGGTTTCTAAACCCAAGGTTCTCTTTCTTTACCATGTTTCCTAGCAACAAAGTCTCTCTTATCATAACGTTGATTCTTTGTTTGTGGGTTATCAAGATCAACAACAGGTTCAGTTTCTACATCATTATCATTACTAGGTTGAGCATTATCATGAACATCATCATTAACATTTTCACTAGGTTCATGTTCATTACCAGATTGTGTTTCAGCATCAGACATAGTGATATCATTTGGATTATCAGGTGGTTTAGCAATAGGTTCACTAGAAGTTTGCACAGTTCTATCATTTTTCTTTTTCTTCTTTTTAAAAGAACTGGGTGCATCAATATTATTTCTCTGAGAATCTTGCTCAATTCTCTTAGGGTGGCCTTCAGGATACAAAGGTTCCTGAGTCATTCTACCAGTTCTAGTAGCCACTCTAACATCATAATCATTTTTCTTACTATTCATTTCATGGAGCACTTCTTTTTGAGCCTTAAATACTTGTTCTACTTGAGTGGTAACCATAGAAGCATGTTTGCTAACAAGTTTAAGTTCACCTCTAATATTAGCCATATAATCACCCAAGCGTTTAATCATATCAGAATCGTAATTCAATTGTCTACCAAAATAAGCATTGAAGTTTTCTTGTTTGACAATAAAGTTATCAAACTCTTCTAAGCATTGTCTAGCAGACTTATAGTGAGGAATATCACCTTCATCGAATCTATAGAGAGAATTTACCTTTACTACCTGTGTCGGGTTATCGAGGTCTGGAGGTTCTTCAATAAATAAAGGATCAAGATCATATGTTTCTTCAACAGGCGGTAAATTAAGACCATGTATTTCTTCAATAGGAGGTAAATTCTTAACATCTTCAACTTTAATACCTTTTTCTTTCATAGATTTCTTTGCCTCTTGCATATCTTCGGGACTGAGAAATAGAACACCTCTCTTCTTCGGAGTTGGTTTAGGAATAGGCTCATTAATTGGAGCAGGAGCTGGCTCAGGAGGTGCCCAATTATTTTCATTTGTCAACATATTATTCAATAGAATTTCAGCTTTATCCGGTGTTCTTTCCCTGAAAAAAGAACCAGCACAACTATCCAGGTAATCTCTGGAAGCATCAGTTAGTCCATTATAAAAGATATCAAGTATTTCATTTTTCTTAAGAGGATGATCAGGCAAAGCATTAAGTAACTTGAGAAGCCTCCCCAAGCTTGTGGGAGACTCTCTTCTTTAATTTGCACAAAGTTGTATATTTCCTTTAAGGCAGCTTGTTTCTTATGAGTAGGGAAATATTTAGCAAAGAAGTAATAAATCATATCCTGGGGACTACGCACACAACCAGGATCAAGAGAATTAAACCATATCTTAGCATCACCCTTTAATGAGAACAGAAATATTTTAAGTATATAAAAGACCGTGATCTCTCATCATTAGTAAACAGGGTGGCTATATCATTTAATTTAGTAAGATGTGCCACAACAGTTTCAGATTCATAACCATGGAAAGGATCAGATTCAACCAAAGTAATCATATCAGGATCAATAGAGAATTCATAATCCTTATCAGGAACACAGATAGGTGAAGTAGCAAAAGCAGGGTCAGGCCTCATTTTATCTTTAAGAGATTCTTTGTTCCATTTAATTAATAGCCTTTTAAGTTCATGACGATCTCTGCAAGCTAGAATAGCGGCAGAAGATTCCATATCAAAAACATAACCCTTAGGAATAATAGGCCTATCTTCATCATGAAGCCAATATGTAGAGTTGGAGTTGACGTCGGAAGGTGTCCAGGGGGCCCACAAGGTAGGGGCGCGCCCTAGGTGGCGCCCACCCTCGTGGATAGGGTGTGGGCCCCCTAGTCTTCATCTTTGGTGAGGATTTCTTATTATTTATTGTAAGGTATTCCGTGGAGTTTCAGGTCATTCCGAGAACTTTTGTTTTCTGCACATAAAACAACATCATGGCAATTCTGCTGAAAACAGTGTCTAGTTCCATTCAAATCATACAAGTTAGAGTCCAAAACAAGGGCAAAAGTGTTTGGAAAAGTAGATACGACGGAGACGTATTAGCAGGCGATGCACCCTCCACTTCAAGTTCGACGGCGACGCGACCCTCTACCTGAGGGTGTTCGGGGAAGATGGTCGCCGTGCCGGATGCTGCCATGAGGTGAACGACGGCGAGGAGGTGCTCAGCCTTGGCGATGGTCGGGACGAGGAGGAGGACAAACCCGCCGGCCGCGCCTCGTCTAGCTATGGTGGCTCCTCCCTTGGCGACAGTTCCAGCAGCGGCGACCTTGATCAGCCGCCACCCGCCATGCCCGCTTCGAAGGTGGTAGCGGGTCGTCTCTCCGCCGTGCATCGGTGAAGCGCGAGGAGGGGTCTGACTGCCCCCGTCGGCTGCTGCAGGGGCGAGCGCCACTTTTGTCATGTTCCCCTTTTCCTTCCTACATCGAAATGAAACCAGCATGGGCCCGGAGGGGCGTGTATCCAACCATGACTTATTAACCATTATGCTATGCTTGTTGTTTCAGCGTTGTGTGTCTATTTTGCGCAAAGATAACTTAGCCTAATGCATTCGGGGCGCCCTCCTCCTTACGAGGCATTTATTTTGTCATGTCCATCTTGACCTAGTGGTCTGCGATTGCTCAGGAACTGCATAAAATTCGTAAGGGAGTTTGCCAGGAGCATTGTCGCTTACCCAAGCCTTGACCCGGTGCCTTGTATCACGGTACCCGAGGGGCACGGATTAGAAGAGATACGCCAGCTTTCGGGCTCGAACGAGGGTGGCTCGCGAGAAGGCAGAGAGAAGAAAAACGCTCGTGAGGGCACATGCCTAGCCCCCCTTGCGAGGTAGGTGAGAGAGAGAACACGAGCGAACCAGAGACGGAAAATGCGATAAGAGGCGAGGGAATCGAATCAGCAAGGAACACCAAAGGAAAACTTCGATTAAGGTAAAAGCGAGCCAACTACGGAAAGCAAATGAAAAGCCGCATCCGACACCTAATCTAGTCTTCAAGTCTTCTCACCAGCGTGGAGCTAAGTGCTGCCACTAGGCATGGGAGGGAGCCCCAAAGCCTGAGGCTGGCGCTCCCGAGACTCCGGGGAGTGTACAACCCCACTCATTATTACGTGAGAGTGTCACGGGCGGCGATTCTTCAAAGGCACCAGGCCTTCTTCACAGGCTCTGGGCCTTTCTTCACAGGCTCTGGGCCTTGCTTCATGGGTAGAACTTCCGGAGGTGCTGGATGTTCCAGGCGTTCTGGATGGGTATCCCGTCCTGTGTCTCCAAGCGCGCAGCGCCAGGCCTGGAGACATGGACGACCCTGAACGGGCCCTCCCACATGGGTGAAAGCTTGTGCAGCCCTTCCCTGGAGAGGACCTGCCTCAGGACGAGGTCGCCCGCCTCGAGCGTCCTGGAACGGATGTTGCGGCAGTGGTATTGCCGCAGCGCCTGCTAGTACCTTGCAGCCCTCAGTGCAGCTTCGCGACGACGTTCCTTCCCCAGCACGAGGTCCATCCCCCGCGTGGCGTCCTGCTGCGTTTCATCGAATGCCAGGACCCGTGCGGAGCGATGCTTAACCTCATGAGGAAGGACTTCTTCAACTCCGTAGACAAGGAAGAATGGGGTCTCGCCTGTTGGTTTGGTGGCGGTGGTGCGGATGTAGCATAGCACGGACTGGAGCTCGTCGTGCCAGCCCCTGCCATAGGCGTCGAGCTTCTTCTTGAAGGTCCTGGTCTTGAGGCCCATCAGGACCTCCGCGTTGGCACGTTCGGCCTGACCATTGCTCCTGGGATGCGCCACTGAAGCGTAGCAGATCTGCGTTCCAAGGTTAGCACAATAGGTTTTGAAGAGGTTACTAGTTAAATGTGAGCTGTTATGTGTGATAATGTAGTTGGGGACCCCGAAGCGGCTCACGAGGCCCTTGATGAACTTGACAGCAGAGCCAGCTGGGATGGTACGGACGGCTTCCACTTCAGCCCACTTGGTGAACTTGTCGATGGCGACGTAGAGGTAGCGGTAGCCCCCAGGCGCTCGAGGGAACGGGCCCAAGATGTCCAGCCCTCAGACCGCGAACAGCCACGTGAGCGGAATGGTCCGGATGCCCTGAGTCGGTTGATGAATTTGCTTGGCTGGAACTGGCAGGCTTCGCAGGACTTCACCAGCTCAGCTGCGTCGTTGAGCGCAGTGCGCTAGTAGAACCCACTGCGGAATACTTTGCCGACGAGGGTCCATGATGACAAGTGGTGCCCGCAGTCCCCACCGTGTATGTCAGTTAGTAGCTCCTTCCCCTGGTCCCTGGAAATGCAGCGCAGGGAAATGTCGTTTGGCCGCTTCCTGTACAACTCACCGTCTTGGATGCAGTACGCCGTGGCTTGCCGAACCACACGCTCTGCATCCTCCTCCTTCTCTGGCAGTGCCCCTTGCATCAGATATTCCTTGAATTCCTCGGTCCAGCATCCCTCCTGAGGCTCGAGTGCCAAGAGCATGCGAGCTCCTAAGGTCGGGCTGCAGGCCGGGGCTCATGTGGCAGGAGGCTGTGGGAGCTCCTCCCGAGGCTGAGCTGCGCTTGAAAGTGGTGGTGTCGCCGATGGCTTGAAGATCCATTCCTCAAAGACGCCGGGCTCCTGTGGCTGCCGCTTGGATGCCCTCCTGGCGATGTTGTCGGCTTCCTTGTTGGTGCCCCGGGGCACGTGTTGCAGCTCCAGGCCCAAGAACTGCTTCTCCATCTTGCGCACCTCTGTGAGGTATGCCTCCATATGCTCGTCCTTTGGCTCGTATACCTTGTTGGAGAAGTTGACGAGGAGTTGCGAGTCATCTCTAACGGTAAGGTGCTTTACCCCCAGAGCTGTCGTGGCCTTCAGGCCAGCTATGAGGCCTTCGTATTCCACGATGTTGTTGGAGACCTTCTCGCCCTGCTGAAAGCAGAGCTGCACGGCTTAGTAGAGCTTATCCTGAGTGGGCGAGATGAGCACTGCTCTAGCCCCTGTGCCCTGGTGCGCGAAGGCTCCATCGAAGTACATGACCCAACTGTCTGGTGCCTCACTTCCTGGCGAGGTGGACCGGTCTTCGCCTAGTTCAAGTGTTGGGACGTCCGTCCATTCCTCCACAAAATCAGCGAGTGCGGCTCCCTTGATGACCCTGGTAGTGCTGAACTCTAATTGGAATGCTTGCAGCTCGATGTTCCACTCAGCGACCCTTCCAGTAGAATTGGGGCTCCGGAGCACCCTCTCCAATGGGTAGGCTGAGACAACCTTGATGGGGTGCCCCTGGAAGTAGTGCCGCAGCTTGCGCGAGGCCACCAAAAGTGCGAGCAGGAGCTTTTGAGGCATGGGATATTGTGCCCTCGCATCTCGCAACACGGTGTTGACGAAATACACCGGGTGTTCGACGAGGGCTGGCGTGGTGTTTGGGCTTGCGTCTTGTGGAAGTTGAGACGCCTCCTGAGGTGACAGGACTCCTGACGACTGATTGTTTGCGAGAATTTTGGCGACGGCATCCAGTTGAGCTTGGTCTTCTGTCGGCGCTGCCACGGCTCTTGCGGCACCTTCCTGATCTTACATTGCTTCAGTTGTAGCGCAACGCGCCCTTGGCTTCGTGCTCCTCCCGAACCGCCACCAGTGCTGCGCTGGCGGAGTACGGGGTAGCGGCGAGGTAGAGTACTAGGGGCTCAAGGGCTCGTGGCGCTACCATCACCGGAGGGCTGGTCAGGTATCTCTTGAGGTCTTGAAAAGCTTGGTCGGCCTCCTCGGTCCACTCGAATGGGCCTTTCTTCGTCATCAGCTTGAAGAAGAGTAGGGCGCGTTGCCCTAGCTTGGAGATGAAGCGTCCCAACGCAGTTATCCGACCAGCCAGCTTCTGCATCTCCCTAAGGGTCTGCGGCGGGCTCATGTGAAAGGATCAAGAAGAGGTGTCTAGAGGGGGGGAGTGATTAGACACTAAGTGCCAAAAGTTGTAGTTTTTAATATTCTTAAGTTTAAGTGGAGTTTAAGCACAAGTTTAACAAACACAATACATATCAAGCAAGCATGCAATGAGTATATGAGCAGCGAAAAGTAAAGCATGCAACTTGCAAGAATGTAAAGGGAAGGGTTTGGAGTATTCAAACGCAATTGGAGACACGGATGTTTTTGGCGTGGTTCCGATAGGTGGTGCTATCGTACATCCACGTTGATGGAGACTTCAACCCACGGAGGGTAACGGTTGCGCGAGTCCACGGAAGGCTCCACCCACGAAGGGTCCACGAAGAAGCAACCTTGTCTATTCCATCATGACCATCGCCCACGAAGGACTTGCCTCACTAGCGGTAGATCTTCACGAAGTAGGTGATCTCCTTGCCCTTACAAACTCCTTGGTTCAACTCCACAATCTTCTCGGAGGCTCCCAAGTGACACCTAGCCAATCTAGGAGACACCACTCTCCAAGAAGTAACAAATGGTGTGTTGATGGTGAACTCCTTGCTCTTGTGCTTCAAATAATAGTCTCCCCAACACTCAACTCTCTCTCATAGGATTTGAATTTGGTGGAAAGAAGATTTGAGTGGAAAGCAACTTGGGGAAGGCTAGAGATCAAGATTCATATGGTAGGAATGGAATATCTTGACCTCAACACAAGTGTAGGTGGTTCTCTCTCAGAACATGTGTATTGGAAGTGTAGATGTGTTGTGATGGCTTTCTCCACGAATGAAGAGTGGGTGGAGGGGTATATATAGCCTCCACACAAAATCTAACCGTTACACACAATTTGCCAAACTCGGTGGGACCGAATGGTTAAACTCGGTCGGACCGATTCAGCAAACCTAGTGACCGTTAGGATTTTCGGTGGTACTGAGATGCAACTCGGTAGGACCGATATGGTTAGGGTTCGGGCATAACGTAATCTCGGTGTGACTGATTACACAAACTCGGTGGGACCAATTTTGGTAATAAGCTAACCAGAGAGTTGGTTAGGCAAACTCGGTGAGACTTATTACACAAACTCGGTGGGACAGATTTTGGTAATAAGCTAACTAGAGAATTTGCATTGTAATCTCAGTAGTACCGATTGCTCAAACTCGGTGAGACTGATTGTGGTAATGGACATACACAGAGAGATTACAATCCCATCTCGGTGAGACGGAGATCCCTATCGGTGAGACCGATTTGGCTAGGGTTTGTGGCAATGGCTATGACATCTGAAACTCGGTGGCGCCGGATAAAAAGAATCGGTGGGGCCGAGTTTGACTTTTGGTTTAGGTCAAATGTGGATGTGGGAAGGTAGTTGAGGGTTTTGGAGCATATCACTAAGCACTCTGAGCAAGCAAGCCATTAAGCAACATCTCATCCCCTCTTGATAGTATTGTCTTTTCCCATAGACTCAATGTGATCTTGGATCACTAAAATAGAAAATGTAGAGTCTTGATCTTGAAGCTTGAGCTAATCCTTTGTCATTAGCATCTTGAAGGGGTTCCACATCTTCTAGTCCATGCCACTCCATTGTTGAACTTATCTGAAACATACTCGGTAAAACTGTTAGTCCAATAAGAGATATGTTGACATTAATTACCAAAACCACCCAGGGAGCACTTGTGCTTTCAATCTCCCCCTTTTTGGTAATTGATGACAACATACATCAAAGCTTTAGATAAAGATATAGAGAATTAGCAAGTAATGCTTTGGAAAGACATGTAACAAGCATAGGCTCCCCCTACATGTATGCAAACATGTGAATATGGAATATAGGAGCATGTAAATGCATAAGCATGACAGAGTAAGCAATGTGTTACATGTATCTTGGCTATATGCATCAGAGCAAATGATGTGAATATGAGAAATGTACCTTCATGCTCACGAGTACTTCTTGCAAACAGTATGTACATCAGCAAGAATTTCTCATTCACATGACTGAGATGCATATACTTACCTTGTGGTCTTGAGTTGGCTTAGGATGGGATGAACCTGCGCAAAGAAGGTTAAATAACACAGATACACCTACTGACCAGAGCAAACAAGAGAAACCACAAGAGAACCAAGACTGGGATGACATGTAGAGTGAGTACTAAGTACCACAGTGGATATAGACTTGTCCCCAAAGGTAAAGATATGCAATAAAATCAGAGATTTCCTTCCATTAGATGTCTTGTTCCCCCTTAATCTATCATGAGATATTTGGAGAAGATAGGGAACAGAAAATCATAGCAACAGAAAAGAAACAACAGAGCTTGAGCTAAAGCAAGCAAACAAACATGTCTTTTCCCCTCTGAAAGACATGTGACATCTCTCCTCTTGAACACCAAGCATCTGGGGTCTTTGATGATATTACTTTCTCCTTGTTGAGAAACTCTCTCCCCTTGAGTATTCTCTCTTTCTCCCCCTATAGGAAAGATTAAGCTTTGATGTGATCTCTCTCTCCCCCTTTGACATCAATTTCCAAGAAGGGCTCTTCTGGACATGTGATACAAATGGGTTGGTCCTTGAGTCATAGAGCAAAGCAGCATGTCCAATATGATGCTGGTAGAGGACAAGAATCATTGAGTGGAGCTGGAGCAAATAGAAGTCAGGAATAAGTGGCAAGTTGGTTTTCCTGTGGTGGAATCGGTGGCTCCGAGTTGTGTGCTTCGGTTGCACGGAGAGGTTTAGGTTTAGTCGAAGAAAACAATCCGGTGTGACCATGTTCATCAGAGGGAAACCACTTGTCACCTCAGCTCACTAGACAAGTAAGATCTCACAAGGATATGCAAGGAATTTATTGAAAGATTTGCAATGAATTGGATGCAGAAAATGCAGAACAAAAAGGAAAGAAAAGAAACTAAAAGTTATAGATGAAGTGTTTTTCTTTGTTTTTTTAAAGGGGAAACAAATATGCAAATGACAAATGCAATAAGACAGAAAAGAACTCAAGAGAACTTCATCTAGAGTTGGGCGGCGACAAAGTCACCTATGTTAAAGTATATTGACTTAGGAGTCAAGTGAGAGCACTTGATCATAGGTCATACTCATCGTTTAAGCTCAAAATGGGGTTACCATTTTTCGTTTAAGCATCTTGATGTATTCGCATCTTGTCGAGTTGCTTTGACTCATGACTTGGAGTAACGCTTCTCTAAGATGGAATAACATACCTTTGGTGGTGGTGTTGATCTTGCACATGTAGTCGAACTTGTGTGGGTTGCTCAAGGTTGATGTAGTTCATCAAGTGTTGGGAGCACCACTTGGAGTTTGAGTTCATCTACCTACATGGGTTAGTCTTGCAAGGAAGAGCACTTATGTATCCTAAATGACAATCATGAGACTCATCATAGAATTTGCGAAAGGATATGTTTGAATGATTTCGTGCTTCCTTGTCTTCAACCACCATTGTGTAGAGACTTGGTGATGTAGAAATTGCTCAAGATGTGAGTGAGTGGCAATCTCATAGATTTAGATTCATCCAAGTACCTACACGGGTTAGATAACATGCAAGGTACACATATATCCAAGACATATGAATAGATCATAAGAGAAATATCGAGGATTAGTCATAGGCTCATGCCCCGCATGTATCAAATGGAGTTCCTACTCCAAGTTTGAAGTATCAATGATGTTCAATTCACCTCTCAACCTGCAAAACACTTTCTCATCAAGTGGTTTAGTGAATATATCCGCCAATTGCTTATCAGTGCGACCATGCTTAATGTTAATGTCCCCTTTTGCAACATGATCTCGAATGAAATGATGACGAACTTCAATATGCTTAGTTCAAGAGTGTTGCACGGGATTGTGAGCAATCTTAATAGCACTCTCATTGTCACATAGCAATGGAACATGTTTCACAAATATCCCATAATCTTTAAGAGTTTGGGTCATCCAAAGTAATCGAGCACAACATGAACCAGCGGCAATGTATTCCGCTTCGGCGGTGGATAAGGATACTGAGTTTTGTTTCTTGGAAGACCAAGATACAAGAGATCTACCAAGGAATTGACAAGTACCCGAAGTGGACTTTCTATCAACCTTGTCTCCGGCATAGTCCGAATCGGAGTAGCCGACAAGATAAAAAGAGGACCTCTTAGGATACCAAATGCCAAAATTTGGTGTATGGATTAGGTATCTCACTATCCTTTTCACAGCCTTAAGATGACATTCTTTAGGAGCAGCTTGATATCGTGCACACATGCACACACTTAGCATAATATCGGGACGTGAGGCACATAGATATAACAATGAACCAATCATAGAGCGATAAACCTTTTGATCAACCGGTTCACCATCTTTGGTCAAATCAAGATGTCCACTAGTAGGCATGGGTGTAGTCATACCTTTGCATTCTTGCATATTGAACTTGTTGAATAAGTCCTTAGTGTACTTCGTTTGAGAGACAAAGGTACCTTCCTTAGTTTGCTTGATTTCAAACCGAGAAAGAATTTGAGTTCACTCATCATAGACATCTCAAACTTCTCCGACATTAGCTTTCCAAACTTATCACTAAAATGAGGGTTAGTTGATCCAAATACGATATCATCAACATAAATTTGGCACACAAATAGTTCTCCATTAACCCTTTTAATGAAAAGAGTAGAATCAATTTTACCAATTTCAAAGCCTTTTTCAATAAGGAACTTGTTCAAGCATTTATACCATGCTCTAGGAGCTTGTTTAAGACCATAAAGGGCTTTGTGAAGTTTGTAAACATGATTAGGTTTCTTAGGATTGACAAATCCGGGAGGTTGCTTAACATAAACTTCCTCCTCAATTTTGCCATTTAGAAAAGCACTTTTAATATCCATTTGGTACAAGGTGATATCATGGTGATTTGCATAGGCAAGTAAGATGCGAATGGACTCAAGTCTAGCAACGGGAGCATATGTCTCACCATAGTCCATACCTTCAACTTGTGTGTAGCCTTGGGCGACGAGACGTGCTTTGTTGCGAACCACTTGTCCATCTTCATCTTGCTTGTTGCGAAACACCCATTTGGTACCAATGATGTTGTGGTTGTTGTCGGGCTTCTCGACCAATGTCCACACTTGATTTCTCTCAAAGTTGTGTAGCTCTTCATGCGTAGCGTTTATCCAATCCGGATCCTTCAATGCTTCTTCAACCTTCATAGGTTTAATGCTAGAGATGAATGAGTAATGTTCACAAAAGTTAGCTAAATGAGTTTTAGAGAGAGTGATTCTCCCGGTTTGGATATCATTGTAGATTTGCTCGACAGGATGATCTTTGGCAATTCTTGCTTGAACTCGTGAAAGCTTTTTCTTGGGTCGGGGTCGAACATCCTCTTCATCTTGTTCTTCTTCTTGGCATTCTTCATTGTTGGCGTTGTCGTTCTCTTGTCGTGGTGGAGAAGGAGGTTGTTGATGTTCATCTTGGTGTACTTCCTCATTTTCTTCATCTTGGCGTGTCCTACTTGTGGATGCTTCCGTATCAACTCTTGGTTCACCTTGTCGTGAGGTAGAAGCTTCCACTTGGACGGACGAGGTATTCTCCTTCACTTCTGTTGGACGAATCTTGCCAATGGACAAGTCTTGAATTGCTTCCGAAGGGTCTTTGACTCCTACATCAATTGGCAATTGCTCTACTTGCGAGCTGTTAGATTCATCAAACTTCACATCTACCGTCTCTTCAACCTTTCGGGTGAAATTGTTGTAGACACGGTAAGTGTGAGAGTTTGAGCCATAACCAAGTAGGAAATCTTCATGAGATTTAGGAGCAAATTTAGAACGACGATGCTTATCAAGAATGTAGCATTTTGAGCCGAATACTCGAAAGTTGGATATCCAACTTGGGGTTTGTTACCGGTGAGGAGCTCATATGCCGTCTTGCCAAGTAGCTTGTGAAGATATAAGCGATTTGTTGCATGACAAGCTATCTCAACCGCTTTCGCCCAAAGGTGCTTTGGCGTTTTGTACTCATCAAACATCGTTCTTGCCATCTCGATAAGAGTCCGGTTCTTCCTCTCAACAACTCCATTTTGTTGAGGTGTGTCCGTAGCCGAGAACTCGTGTGAAATCCCTTCTTCGTCAAGAAAGGTGTCCACATTTGCGTTCTTGAACTCCGTTCCGTTGTCGCTCCGAACCTTCTTGATCTTCACGTCAAACTGATTTTGGGCCTTCCTAGTGAAGTTTTTGAAGATCTTTTGGACCTGCGATTTGTCATCAAGAAAGAACACCCACGTAAATCTTGAAAAATCATCAACTATGACTAGACCAAATGAGTTACCACCGAGACTCTTGTAGGCATTTGGACCAAAGAGATCCATGTGAAGTAGCTCGAGTGGTCTTCTTGTGATCATGATGTTCTTCGCGCGGTGACTTCCTTTAACTTGTTTTCCTGCTTGACAAGCACTACAAAGTCTATCCTTGTCAAATATGACATCTTTTATTCCAAGGATATGATCACCTTTAATAAGCTTATCAAGATTTCGCATTCCAACATGACCTAGTCTTCTATGCCACAACCAGCCTTTAGAAGATTTAGCAATTAAGCAAGTTTTAGGTTGAGCCTTTTTAGTGAAATCAACAATGTAAAGATCTCCTCTACGTATACGGGTAAATACCATTTTATAATTGTCTCTACGAAACACTAAGTGCCAAAAGTTGCAGTTTTTAATATTCTTAAGTTTAAGTGGAGTTTAAGTACAAGTTTAACAAACACAATACATATCAAGCAAGCATGCAATGAGTATATGAGCAGCGGAAAGTAAAGCATGCAACTTGCAAGAATATAAAGGGAAGGGTTTGGAGTATTCAAACGCAATTGGAGACACGGATGTTTTTGGCGTGGTTCCGATAGGTGATGCTATCGTACATCCACGTTGATGGAGACTTCAACCCACGGAGGGTAACAATTGCACGAGTCCACGGAGGGCTCCACCCACGAAGGGTCCACGAAGAAGCAACCTTGTCTATTCCATCATGACCATCGCCCACGAAGGACTTGCCTCACTAGCGGTAGATCTTCACGAAGTAGGCGATCTCCTTGCCCTTACAAACTCCTTGGTTCAACTCCACAATCTTGTCGGAGGCTCCCAAGTGACACCTAGCCAATCTAGGAGACACCACTCTCCAAGAAGTAACAAATGGTGTGTTGATGATGAGCTCCTTGCTCTTGTGCTTCAAATGATAGTCTCCCCAACACTCAACGCTCTCTCACAGGATTTGAATTTGGTGCAAAGAAAATTTGAGTGGAAAGCAACTTGGGGAAGGCTAGAGATCAAGATTCATATGTTAGGAATGGAATATCTTGACCTCAACACAAGTGTAGGTGGTTCTCTCTCAGAACATGTGTATTGGAAGTGTAGATGTGTTCTGATGGCTTTCTCCATGAATGAAGAGTGGGTGGAGGGGTATATATAGCCTCCACACAAAATCTAACCGTTACACACAATTTTCCAAACTCGGTGGGACCGAATGGTTAAACTCGGTTGGACCGATTCAGCAAACCTAGTGACCGTTAGGATTTTCGGTGGGACTGAGATGCAACTCGGTAGGACCGATATGGTTAGGGTTCGGGCATAACGTAATATCGGTGTGACCGATTACACAAACTCGGTGGGACCGATTTTGGTAATAAGCTAACCAGAGAGTTGGTCAGGCAAACTCGGTGAGACCGATTACACAAACTCGGTGGGACCGATTTTGGTAATAAGCTAACCAGAGAATTTGCATTGTAATCTAGGTAGTACCGATTGCTCAAACTCGGTGAGACCGATTTTGGTAATGGACATACACAAAGAGATTACAATCCCATCTCGGTTAGACCGATATCCCTATCGGTGAGACCGATTTGGCTAGGGTTTGTGGCAGTGGCTATGACATCTGAAACTCGGTGGCGCCGGATAGAAAGAATCGGTGGGGCCGAGTTTGACTTTTGGTTTAGGTCAAATGTGGACGTGGGAAGGTAGTTGAGGGTTTTGGAGCATATCACGAAGCACTTTGAGCAAGCAAGCCATTAAGCAACACCTCATCCCCTCTTGATAGTATTGGCTTTTCCTATAGACTCAATGTGATCTTGGATCACTAAAATAGAAAATGTAGAGTCTTGATCTTGAAGCTTGAGCCAATCCTTTGTCCTTAGCATCTTGAAGGGGTTCCACATCCTCTAGTTCATGCCACTCCATTGTTGAACTTATCTGAAACATATTAGGTAAAAGTGTTAGTCCAACAAGAGATATGTTGACATTAATTACCAAAACCACCCAGGGAGCACTTGTGCTTTCATCATGTCCTCGATGGCCTCGATCCCTCTATGGGACACGAGGAGGCCCAGCAGCTTGCCGGATGGGACGCCGAACACACACTTCTCAGGGTTAAGCCGCAAGTTCACTTGGCGCAGGCTCGCGAAGGTCTCTTCTAGGTCTTGAATCAAGGTCCTTGCCTCCCGAGACTTCACCACAATGTTGTCGACGTAGGCCTCTGTGTTTCTCCCGAGTTGCTGCCCCAAGGCGATGTGCATCAGTCACTGAAAGGTTGCGCCCGTGTTGCACAATCCAAAGGGCATGCACGTGTAGCAGTACACCCCACACAGGGTCAGGAAGGCTGTCTTCTCCACATCTTCTACCGCCATCTTGATCTGGTGATATCCTGAGAACGCATCCAAGAAGCACAGCAGGTCGCACTCGGCGGTGGAGTCGACGATCTGATCGATGCGTGGGAGCGGGAACGGATCTTGGGGGCAGGCTTTGTTAAGGTTGGTGAAGTCGACGCACATCCATTCCTTCCCGCCTTTCTTCGGCACTACGACGAGGTTCGCCAGCCACTCGGGACACCGAACCTCGCGAATGGCACCTGCCGCCTCCAGCTTGCGGGTCTCTTGGACGATGAAGGCCTGCTTCTCAGTGGACTGCCGTCTCGCCTGCTGCTTCACGGGGCGTACATTGGGCATACCCTTAAGTGATGCTGAATCACCTCTCTCGAGACTCCTACCAGCTGATTGGGCTCCCACGCGAATATATCCTTGTTTGCGTGCAAGAACTTCACTTCCTCTTGACCTGGGTCGAGGCTGGCACCTATGGTAAAGGTGTCTCCTGAGGGCCCGTCCTCGTTGACTGGCACCTTCTTGGTTTCCGCCTTGTCTTGTGTGAACAACTGCTTCTTCTTGGTCGGTACGACTCCCTTGGGCTCGGAGTTGCCCACCTCGGCAAGCTGCGCCGCCACAGCGGTTTTGAGGGCGAGCTTGAGCGCCGCCAAGGCCTCCTTGGCGTCCCCTTTGACAGTGAGGACGCCTTTGTTCCCAGGCATCTTCATGAGGATGTAGGACGGATGAGTCGCTGCCATGAACTGGGCTAGAGCCGGGTACCCGAGAATGGTGTTGTATGGGAGGTCGATGCGGGCGATGTCGAAGTCGACCAGCTCGGTGCGGTAGTTGTCGCGCGTGCCGACGGTGATGGGAAGGCGGATCTGTCCCAGAGAGCGGGCAGTGCCACCACCAACTCCTGAGAAAGGCTTGCTAAGGCTGAGCCGCTCGACAGGCACATGAAGAAGGCCGAAGGCCTCCACGGAGAGCAAGTTGAGGCCGGCACCGCCGTTGATGAGGGTCTTGGTAACAGCCACATTGCAGATGGTGAGCATGCAAAGCATTGGGAGCATGCCCGAGCCAGCGATGGAGTCGGGGTGGTCCTCTGAGCCTAAGGTGAGGTCAGCCTCCGGCGCAGCCCAACCTGGCGGAGCCCCCGTGTGCTTGGAAGCGGCACCAATCTGGCGGAGGGATGGCTTGACGTGGCGATTTGAAGGCGGTGCTTGAGAGCCGCCCAGCAGGGCAGCGACTGCATGGTGCGCCGGTACCGCGTAGCGAGCAGTGAAGAGGTCGCGGAGTCCCCCCCAGGATGCCACCGTGGATCCGGGAACTTGAGCAGCCACGCGCGTGGCTCGCCGGCGAGGGCTGATACGTCTCCAACGTATCTATAATTTTTGATTGCTCCATGCTATATTATCTACTGTTTTGGACTATATTGGGCTTTATTTTCCACTTATATATTATTTTGGGACTAACCTATTAACCGAAGGCCCAGCCCAGAATTGTTGTTTTTTTGCCTATTTCCGTGTTCCGAAGAAACAGAATATCAAATGGAGTCCAAACGGAATAAAACCTTCGGGAACATGATTTTCTCACCGAACGTGATCCAGGAGACTTGGACCCTACTCCAAGGAAGCAAAGAGGCGGTTACGAGGGTGGGGGGCACGCCCCCCTCCTAGGGCGCGCCCCCTGCCTTGTGGGCCCCTCGGTGCTCCACCGACGTACTCCTTCCTCCTATACATACCTACATACCCCCAAACGATCAGATACGGAGCCAAAACCCTAATTCCACCGTAGCAACTTTCTGTATCCACGAGATCCCATCTTGGGGCCTGCTCGGGAGCTCCGCCGGAGAGGGCCGTCGTCACGAAGGGCTTCTACATCATCATAGCCCCTCCGATGAAGTGTGAGTAGTTTACCTCAGACCTTCGGGTCCATAATTAGTAGCTAGATGGTTTCTTCTCTCTTTTTTGATCTCAATACAATGTTCTCCCCCTCTCTCGTGGAGATCTATTCGATGTAATCTTCTTTTTGCTGTGTGTTTGTTGAGATCGATGAATTGTGGGTTTATGATCAAGTATATCTATGAATAATATTTGAATCTTCTCTGAATTCTTTTATGTAAGATTGGTTATCTTTGCAAGTCTCTTCGAATTATTAGTTTGGTTTGGCCTACTAGATTGGTTTTTCTTGCCATGGGAGAAGTGCTTAGCTTTGGGTTCGATCTTGCGGTGTCCTTTCCCAGTGACAGAAGGGGCAGCAAGGCATGTATTGCATCGTTGCCATCGAGGATAATAAGATGGGGTTTTTATCATATTGCATGAAACTATCCCTCTACATCATGTCATCTTGCTTAAAGCGTTACTCTGTTTTTAACTTAATACTCTAGATGCATGCTGGATAGTGGTCGATGAGTGGAGTAATAGTAGTAGATGCAGGCAGGAGTCGGTCTACTTGTCTCGGACGTGATGCCTATATACATGATCATACCTAGATATTCTCATAACTATGCTCAATTCTGTCAATTGCTCAACAGTAATTTGTTCACCCACCGTAGAATACTTATGCTCTTGAGAGAAGCCACTAGTGAAACCTATGGCCCCCGGGTCTATTCTCATCATATCAATCTCCATCACTTTAATCTTGCTTTGCTTTTTTACTTTGCCTTTTACTTTTTACTTTGCATCTGTATATCAAAAATACCAAAAATATTATCTATCATCTCTATCAGATCTCACTCTTGTAAGTGACCGTGTAGGGATTGACAACCCCTAATCAAGTTGGTTGTGAGTAGCTATCGTTTTGTGCAGGTACAAGGGACTTGAGCGTGGCCTCCTACTGGATTGATACCTAGGTTCTCAAAAACCGAGGGAAATACTTACGCTACTTTTCTGCATCATCCTCTCCTCTTCGGGGAAATCCAACGCAGTGCTCAAGAGGTAGCAAAAAGAATTTCTGGCGCCGTTGCCGGGAAGTCTACGCAAAAAGTCAACATACCAAGTACCCATCACAATCCCTATCTCTCGCATTACATTAGTTGCCATTTGCCTCTCGTTTTCCTCTCCCCCACTTCACCCTTGCCGTTTTATTCGCCCTCTCTCTCCCAATCTCCTTCTCCTTCTCTTTTTCCGTTTGCCTTTTTCTCGCTTGCCATCTGTTTGCTCGTGTGTTGGTTTGCTTGTTTGTCGCGATGGCTCAAGATACTACCAAATTGTGTGACTTCACCAATACTAATAATAATGATTTCCTTAGCACTCCGATTGCTCCTCTTGCCAATACTGAATCTTGTGAAATCAATACTGCTTTGTTGAATATTGTTATGAAAGATCAATTCGCCGGCCTTCCTAGTGAAGATGCTGCTACTCATCTTAATAGCTTCGTTGATTTATGTGGTATGCAAAAGAAGAAAGACATTGATAATGATGTTGTTAAATTGAAGCTATTTTCTTTTTCGCTTATAGATCGTGCTAAAGCTTGGTTTTCGTCTTTGCCTAAAAATAGTATTGATTCTTGGAACAAGTGCAAAGATGCTTTTATCTCTAAGTATTTTCCTCCCACTAAGATCATCTCTCTTAGAAACGATATTATGAATTTTAAGCAACTTAATCATGAACTTGTTGCACAAGCTTGGGATAGAATGAAATTAATGATACATAATTGCCCTACTGTCACAGCCCCAGTTCAGGCCTTGCTTGTCTTTACATCTGCATCCTTGCATCATGATTTAAATTCCATTTAAATTTGAAATGGGGATGACAAACCCTAGCACCAAATGGAATGCAATTAGGATCAAAATAAAAATATTTTCAATAATCCCAAATGCCCTTAAGAAAAGTTCAGGATTTTTGTTAAAGGTGAAAACCTCTGCCAAAAGTCATGCACATATTTCTAGGCCATTCTGGATTTTTGAATTAAATCATATGCTATTTGAATTTGGGCATTTAAATGCTATAAAATATTTTAAATGCTCAAATAATCATGAACTAAAATCTTTACTGTTGGAAATATTCCAAACAGTAGCCTTGAGAAGTTTCATGATTTTTGAGTTAGTTCTAGTATTTTAATAAAAGCCCTAAAGTTGCAGAAGAAATAGAAAAACAAAAACAATTAGAAAGAGAGAGAGACTTACTGGCTTACCTGCGCAGCCCACATGGTCGGCCCAGCTGGCGGCCCAGCTAGCTGGCCAGCCCACCGAGGGCACGGGCGTCTTCTTCCTCCTGCCAGAAGGCAGAGGAGAAGACAACCACGGCGCCGCGGCGTGCCACGCCGGCAGCTGCCTGCCTGGCTGCCCCTCATCGCCCTGGACTCCCTCCACAACGCCACGCGCCCCCTGGACCCCCTCGACCGCTCCCCTCTCTCCCTGCCTCGCCTCTCTCGCTCTCTCTCCCCCGAAGCCGAGCGAGCTCGTCGCCGCCATTCATCGTAGCTGCAGCCACCGCCTTCCCCTCGCTCTTCTGACCTGCCCAGAGGCTCCGCCTCAACCCCCTCCTTCTTCCACCCCGAGCCACGCCACCGCGGGAGCCCCAAATCGCCGCCACGAGTCGTCTTCCCCGAGCACGGCCGCCGGACTCCATTGACGGATTCGCCGTCACCAAGCCGTCCCCGAGCTCTCTGACGATTCCATCGGATGCGCTGTGAGCTTCCCGTCGCTTCCCCCCTAACCCCATGGAATTTTCCTCGTCGTAGCCGCCTTTTCCATTGGAGTCGAAGCGCGCCGCCGCCTGAGCTCCTCGCCGCCGTGGCCACCTCCACTGGAGCTCAAAACCAAGCACATAACCGCGCATAGCGCGCCACCACGGGGCCGTTGCAACCACCTGCTGCTCCTGCCGTGCCCTGCGGCGTCGAGTCCGTCGACGTCCGAGCTCCGACACCGCTCCGCTCGTCGGTGCCGTCGACTCCGGCCACCCCGCCCCCTCTCGTGTGTTTTCCTGGAGGCGGCGCACGCCCAGCTCCACGCAGAGCCCCTTCGGCGTCCTTTTGGTCGCCTGAGGGCGAAACCCGACGCCCTCCGCCGTGTACGCCGTCGCCGGCGTCGAGCCGTGGACCAAGTCCGGTGGGCTTGACCCCGGTTGACCGGGGGTTTGACTTCCATGACTTACTGACGTGGGCCCAGGCCCCTAATTAATCCAGATTTAGGATTAAGTTAGTGTTAACCGACCCTGTTAATTAGTTAAGACACTGACATGTGGGTCCCAGCCGTCAGGTTTGACCTGGGCTGGCGCCTTTGACCTGCTGACGTCACCCCGACGTCATGCTGACGTAGTATTACATTTTCTGGATTTATTTTTATACAGGAAATTCCAGAAAATAGTACTAACTTCTAAAATTCATAGAAATTCAACCGTAGCTCCAAATGCAAAGATTTATATATGAAAAATGATCAGAAAAATCCAATCTATCCATCTGTACCATTTTCATGCATGTTAGAACACTTTAACCTTGCTGTTTAGGTGAAACAAGGTAAAGCACTAATATGACCTCTTAAAATGGGTTTGCATTTGAATCTTTGGTTCAAATGGACTCATCTCAATCTGTTCTAGCTTGCATTAGCCAACACACATTCATATTGCCATGTCATAGCATGCATCATATTGTGCATTGCATTGATTGTATTTCTTTCTGTGTTGCCGGCATTGTCCCCTCTCGATAGACGTGGATCCGACGACGTGATCGATGACACCGATGAAGAACTATATTATCTTCAGAAGTGCCAGGCAAGCAAAACCCCCTTGTTCATTCCGATACAATCCCACTCTCTCGCTCCTGCTCTCTTTTATTGCATTAGGACAACAACGATTCAACTGTTACATGCTGCGGTAGTTGAACCCCTTTCCTCTGCATGACCTGTCATTGCCACAGTAAATAGATGAAACCCACTAGCATGAGTAGGAGTTGTTTGAGCCCTGATGTGCCTACTCATTCATGCTTGCTTGTCATGCCTGCTACTGCTTAGAGTTGAGTCGGGTCTGATTCATCGGGAATGAATTGGAATGTGGTGAACATGTCCTACTGTTGAGAGCTAGGTGTGTGAACACGATTTGGTAAAGGTAGCGGTGAGAGGCCATGTAGGAGTACATGGTGGGTTGTCTCATTGCAGCCGTCCTCAGGAACTGAGTTCTGTGTTTGAGATCCATGAACAGTTACTACCACACATTGGGTTCCGGTAACTCGACCCCTCTCGACTTATTAATCAACTTGATCTCTGTCCAGGAGTTGCAACTAGTTTCTGGTGTTTGTAGGTAGTGTTAGTAGTCTACCAAGTGACACCCGGTACAGGTGGGCTTGGGACAGACTAGGCACCGTGGCACGGTGTACCAAGCGTAGATCTACCCGTCGAGGTGGGCTTGGGAACCCTGCACACATCGTTTGGGGCCGTGAGCGACACCCCGGCCGGATCTCCTTGCGGATGGAACCCGAATAGGCGATAAACCTGGACTAGAGACTTGTGTGGTTAGTCAGGTCGTGGCCGACTCCCTCGCCCGGCTTCCGCTTGAAGGTTGCCGAGGTACATGACGTGTACAGGGCGATAAGTGGCGAGAGCGTGTGTGAAGAAGTACACCCCTGCAGGGTTATCATTATCTATTCGAATAGCCGGATTCCTCGGATATGGAAACTTGGACCCCTTGTACAGTTCATAGACAAGTGAAAGTGGACACCCTAAAATGCGCAAGATAAGCGTGAGTGCTATGGATGGCGTTCTCGTAGGGAGACGGGAGCGGATCCATAGTGGTGTATTGAAATGGTGAATATGTGGACTCGTGTGCGCCACCTCAAAAGAGTTACTTGCAGTCGTAGTTCAGGATAGCCACCGAGTCAAAGCTGGCTTGCTGCAGTCAAACTCCACCACCCCCTTTGATACTGATGCATGTGTAGATAGTTCTGATGTAAGTCTTGCTGGGTACATTTGTACTCACGTTTGCCTATTTTATGTTTTGCAGAGAGACGTCAGTCTCGCTAGTAGTTCCGTGTGGGCTTCGACGTTTAGCTTGTTACCTCAGCTACGATCTTGTGCCCTCGGCAGGATCTAGTGGATAGTCAGGCTTCTCAGCCCTTTTCATTTGTAGATGTCTGTACTCAGACGTGTTAAGCTTCCGCTTGTGCTTTGACTTGTATGCTCTGAGTGTTGGGTCATGAGACCATGCTTGTAATATCTCGCTCCTCGGAGCCTAATGAATAAATACTTGAGTCGTAGAGTCTTGTTGTGATGCCATGTTGTATTTACCCATATCGAGCATATTGTGTGTATGATTGAAATGCTTGGTATGTGTGGGATCCGACAATCTAGTTGTTTATCCTTGGCAGCCTCTCTTATGGGGAAATGTAGTCTAGTGCTTCCTTGAGCCATAGTAGTCCGCTACAGCCCGGTTCACCGGAGTCCTGCTAGCCCAGCACTACTGCTCAGGACACTTGACTGGCCGGCATGTGTTTCACTTCGTTCCTGTGTCTGTCCCTTCGGGGAAATGTCACGCAGTGACATCCGGAGTCCTATTAGCCCAGTGCTACAGCCCGGATTCACACGATGTTGACCGACATGCTCGAGGTTGATTCATGTATGCCTGTCCCCATGGGTTAGTGCCGCTTTGGGTTCACGACTAGCCATGTCGGCCCGGGTTCTCTGTCATATGGATGCTAGCGACACTATCATATACGTGAGCCAAAAGGCGCAAACGGTCCCGGGCCAGGTAAGGTGGCACCCGTGGGAGTACCGTGCGTGAGGCCGCAAGGTGATATGATGTGTTACACGCTGGATCGATGTGGCTTAGGATCGGGGTCCTGACAGCTTTGGTATCAGAGCCTGACTGCCTGTAGGATTACCAAGCCAAACTGGTCGAAGTTGTGTCTAGAAATGCTTTAGTTATGTAAGGGAATTGATTGTGGAAGGGAACGTAAGGCTCTTTTTACTCCTTATACCTCATGGCCTTCTGATCTGAGTCAACCTCTTCTCTTCTACGGGGATTAAGAACTAGGCCTTCTCATCTATCTCTCAGGATGACGTGTTACTAAACCGTAGTTGCCTAGGATTGTTGTATTCAAGCCCCAGTTCTGTTTCTACTACTTCCATGTGTTCTTAGTTTATCTCAGAACATTAATATTGTGATGTTGAGTGGCTATGCCACCATTTTTGCAGGATGTCCAAATATTTTTGAGCATTTACAGCCGCTATGCTGTCCGAGTCACCCCAGGTTTCCAACTAGTCTGATGCATTTGCAAATCCTTTCCTTCCATTCCCGATGTCCTTTTGGTCGGAATAAGCACACTAATCGGTCTGTTGAGGTACTCCGTTGCCTTGACATATATGTTGGAGCTATTATTATGACTCTAGGTGTTTTAGGGAGTCACCTAGCAATCTAGCCATGTTTTGTGTTCCCGGTGTGATGATTCTGGCCACCATTCTCGAAAGCATCCCATGATGCCGTTTAGTAGTAGGTATTCTACTCATGGGTCTCCGAACCCGAGATTCACCCTACTTACTTCATGTCGATAGTGTTTGCTAGTTCCTCTAGGATATTAGTAACCTTTGCATTAGCCCTCGAGGTCCGTGGTATTCCCTTCTTCCAAATACTATGAACCATTTATGGCAGAAGTTTGCTGAACCAAAAGATCACAACCAGAGTACTCTTGAGGAGTTCTCCATCCATAATTGTGAATCTGCCCGTCCTACCTCTCCGCATGGATTATCCGGAAGAAATTTGTTGAACTCGTTTGACATACTAATCCGTGCATCCACAACTCAGAAGATCATATGTTCCTTGAGTTGTCCCTCCTTAGTCGTTTTCTGACCTTCGTCTATCAATTGATAGTCAAGAGCATGCGTGCATTCGTTCATCGATGCCTATTATTCTTGTGGCCCGTCAAGTCGTTCTATTCCGGAATGACTAGGAGAAACAAACTCCAGGTACCTCATCCATATCTAGGATTGGGTCAAAGCAGTTGTATTCCGCAGGTCAAAATGCCAATCCAGCTTTTGCTCTGTTCTACCCTGGAGTGTTACCATCTTTATGTCAAGAATGTCATGAGAATTGCACCACCTCTTATGAATTCTTGACGCAGTAATACTTCTCGCTATCATTATTCATTCCTCGGTCCCGTGTTGTTGTAACCGGAATGACGACAAGTGAATCGTGTTGCGTGAAATCAATACTCCTAGCAACTGTGTTGCTTGGTAGTAAATGGACAATATTCTCATTCTTAGCGTGTTGGTTATGGAATCATCATTATAAGATTGATCATGCTACCTAGTCCTTATCTCTGGTGCACTCCTTGATCAATGAGTGAGGATTAGTCAAACCCTTGCTCTTTTGATCATATTGTCTTGCCCTGAAAAGCAAGATTGATCTTGAGCTTAGTAATATATCGGTGGTTCGTGGTTTTCCGAAGATCTTCTCAGAAGTATCACCAGGTTGTCACCTGACCGCTATGTTGAGTTCGTGATCAAGTTGGTTTCTTGTGAACCACCCTTTCTCCAAGAATCTATGTTGGATACCCCTGAGCTAGTTGGTTGAGCTAAACAACAACTTGGGGAGTTGGAAGATAAAAGCCTGTCCGACTTAGCTCATGATTAAGGGATATCTTTGTGTGTGTGTGTTGAAGAAAGATGATATCTTCATCGATTAGTCCTCATGACCAGTTGTTGGATCTATTGCCTTGTCAAAACTTTGACTTGAGTTTGGGCTATCGTCAAGTCAAATCAGAACCAACGATGTTCGTAATGTTGTCTTACTCGTGGTTGATTCCTCGAGCATACACCATTACATCTTTTGGTCTGACCAATGCTATCACCGTGTTCACATGATGGTGGAAGTCCAGTGACATGGAAATTCCGATGAGTTGTTGTTGAGCCCATCAGCAGCATTTTGTCTCCCCCATGACTCATGTTGAACATCAACCTAGTGTTGGAAACTTTGTAAGCAATGCCTTCGTGTCCCGTTCATGAAGCTTATGCTTGGATGGAAGAAGTGACTTCCTCGAATTCATGTGCTTTAGGTGTAAGTTGGCGCCATGAATTTGAGAAAGGTTTTTTTTTGTTTCCTCTGGTATCATCCCAAGTCAGTCATGCATGTGCGAAGTGTTCCATGGTCTGATAGACTGATCATCTTCATTCCATATGTATCCCCTAGCACACCAAGCCACTGACTGATTTGTTGGAGGAAAAGAAGTTCCTTCGTAAGAGCTAATCATATGACTTATGCAAGGACTTCGATATCCTCGATGATGGTTCCCCACCTGAACTCGGTAGTGTTTTGTTGTAATACTTCTACGTGATCATGCTTGTCTTGGACATCATGTTCACATGTATGTAGCAGAACCAGCTCATGTTTTGGAGCTTGCTATCGTAGTTCATTCCCGAGAATCTCGCAATGTCATCTCGTCGGTTTGTGTTGCAAACTTTCTTTTCCAGACATGCTGTCTGAAATATCCTGCTTCCAACCAGATCTGAATCTCAGGCAAATATGATGGTTGGAACGTTTCCCGAGAACTATAATATTGGTCTCTCCGTAACCCGGTAAAGTGGATGTTGTGGCCAACACACCAGCCGGAAGACCTATTATCGTAGTATCTCGATTGAGGAAGTTGGCCACCTCCCCATAAGGATCTCGCAGGATTTACTTCCATAGTTATTCCTTGTGGATTCTTGTGCTCCCGAAGTCCAACCTTTTACTTGATGTTCTAGATATCAAACCATATCTGTTAATGGGTTACGCTAGCACATCAAGGGGAACATTAGAAGCGGAGTGTTAAATGTCTCTCGGTCGATCATCCAGGTTTTGTTTCCTTGGCCTCGCTAAGGTGAAATCTGTGAAGGTGTTATCTTCCTTTGCATCTGCATCGTCCATCACTATTCATCATGGTAGTATGTTGTGTTGCCAAGATCCTTGACACGGATGTTGGTAGAACCTTGATGAATATGGAAATGCTCAAGTTCTTGAGAGCACGCGCAAGCAAATCATCCCTTGCGTTGTCTTCAACAAGGTAGTTCACATCATCCATTCTAAACCGAGTGTGTCGTCCTCTCGAACTCCGTCAAACGAATGTTTGTAAATTGCCTTAGGCTGGTATAAAGAATTTCAATGATCTCTGTATGAAAAGTAATTCTTTTTGCCACTTAAGGGAATAGTTCTTCGAGTCACCTTCCCTGAGGTGCCCCGTTATGGATCATGGCAATTTTTCCTCGCTACCCTGTCACCTCGTCAAATTGTTTCTTCCGTCCCCCCTCATGCATGTTTTGCCTCTCAGTTCGAGAGATGTTCCAATGTCCCACTCGAAGAGTTGATCCTGAGTTGTCCGATCTTCGAGAAGATCGATCCTTCTGGAGTTTTCCCTTTCCTCTCATTGTCATGTTAGTTGGAGTTCTTAGAGCAAGACATCAAGGCAAAGATGATGATCGAATCAACGCTCTTATGAGGTGCAACCTGGATCGTGAAGATCGTGTTAGCTTGTGTCCCCTCTGTCTTCTTACCTCACGTCTTGAATCTCGGGACGAGATTCTTGTTTAGTGGGGGTGAGTTGTCACAGCCCCAGTTCAGGCCTTGCTTGTCTTTACATCTGCATCCTTGCATCATGATTTAAATTCCATTTAAATTTGAAATGGGGATGACAAACCCTAGCACCAAATGGAATGCAATTAGGATCAAAATAAAAATATTTTCAATAATCCCAAATGCCCTTAAGAAAAGTTCAGGATTTTTGTTAAAGGTGAAAACCTCTGCCAAAAGTCATGCACATATTTCTAGGCCATTCTGGATTTTTGAATTAAATCATATGCTATTTGAATTTGGGCATTTAAATGCTATAAAATATTTTAAATGCTCAAATAATCATGAACTAAAATCTTTACTGTTGGAAATATTCCAAACAGTAGCCTTGAGAAGTTTCATGATTTTTGAGTTAGTTCTAGTATTTTAATAAAAGCCCTAAAGTTGCAGAAGAAATAGAAAAACAAAAACAATTAGAAAGAGAGAGAGACTTACTGGCTTACCTGCGCAGCCCACATGGTCGGCCCAGCTGGCGGCCCAGCTAGCTGGCCAGCCCACCGAGGGCACGGGCGTCTTCTTCCTCCTGCCAGAAGGCAGAGGAGAAGACAACCACGGCGCCGCGGCGTGCCACGCCGGCAGCTGCCTGCCTGGCTGCCCCCTCATCGCCCTGGACTCCCTCCACAACGCCACGCGCCCCCTGGACCCCCTCGACCGCTCCCCTCTCTCCCTGCCTCGCCTCTCTCGCTCTCTCTCCCCCGAAGCCGAGCGAGCTCGTCGCCGCCATTCATCATAGCTGCAGCCACCGCCTTCCCCTCGCTCTTCTGACCTGCCCAGAGGCTCCGCCTCAACCCCCTCCTTCTTCCACCCCGAGCCACGCCACCGCGGGAGCCCCAAATCGCCGCCACGAGTCGTCTTCCCCGAGCACGGCCGCCGGACTCCATCGTCGGATTCGCCGTCACCAAGCCGTCCCCGAGCTCTCTGACGATTCCATCGGATGCGCTGTGAGCTTCCCGTCGCTTCCCCCCTAACCCCATGGAGTTTTCCTCGTTGTAGCCGCCTTTTCCATTGGAGTCGAAGCGCGCCGCCGCCTGAGCTCCTCGCCGCCGTGGCCACCTCCACTGGAGCTCAAAACCAAGCACATAACCGCGCATAGCGCGCCACCACGGGGCCGTTGCAACCACCTGCTGCTCCTGCCGTGCCCTGCGGGGTCGAGTCCGTCGACGTCCGAACTCCGACACCGCTCCGCTCGTCGGTGCCGTCGACTCCGGCCACCCCGCCCCCTCTCGTGTGTTTTCCTGGAGGCGGCGCACGCCCAGCTCCACGCAGAGCCCCTTCGGCGTCCTTTTGGTCGCCTGAGGGCGAAACCCGACGCCCTCCGCCGTGTACGCCGTCGCCGGCGTCGAGCCGTGGACCAAGTCCGGTGGGCTTGACCCCGGTTGACCGGGGGTTTGACTTCCATGACTTACTGACGTGGGCCCAGGCCCCTAATTAATCCAGATTTAGGATTAAGTTAGTGTTAACCGACCCTGTTAATTAGTTAAGACACTGACATGTGGGTCCCAGCCGTCAGGTTTGACCTGGGCTGGCGCCTTTGACCTGCTGACGTCACCCCGACGTCATGCTGACGTAGTATTACATTTTCTGGATTTATTTTTATACAGGAAATTCCAGAAAATAGTACTAACTTCTAAAATTCATAGAAATTCAACCGTAGCTCCAAATGCAAAGATTTATATATGAAAAATGATCAGAAAAATCCAATCTATCCATCTGTACCATTTTCATGCATGTTAGAACACTTTAACCTTGCTGTTTAGGTGAAACAAGGTAAAGCACTAATATGACCTCTTAAAATGGGTTTGCATTTGAATCTTTGGTTCAAATGGACTCATCTCAATCTGTTCTAGCTTGCATTAGCCAAAACACATTCATATTGCCATGTCATAGCATGCATCATATTGTGCATTGCATTGATTGTATTTCTTTCTGTGTTGCCGGCATTGTCCCCTCTCGATAGACGTGGATCCGACGACGTGATCGATGACACCGATGAAGAACTATATTATCTTCAGAAGTGCCAGGCAAGCAAAACCCCCTTGTTCATTCCGATACAATCCCACTCTCTCGCTCCTGCTCTCTTTTACTGCATTAGGACAACAACGATTCAACTGTTACATGCTGCGGTAGTTGAACCCCTTTCCTCTGCATGACCTGTCATTGCCACAGTAAATAGATGAAACCCACTAGCATGAGTAGGAGTTGTTTGAGCCCTGATGTGCCTACTCATTCATGCTTGCTTGTCATGCCTGCTACTGCTTAGAGTTGAGTCGGGTCTGATTCATCGGGAATGAATTGGAATGTGGTGAACATGTCCTACTGTTGAGAGCTAGGTGTGTGAACACGATTTGGTAAAGGTAGCGGTGAGAGGCCATGTAGGAGTACATGGTGGGTTATCTCATTGCAGCCGTCCTCAGCAACTGAGTTCTGTGTTTGAGATCCATGAACAGTTACTACCACACATTGGGTTCCGGTAACTCGACCCCTCTCGACTTATTAATCAACTTGATCTCTGTCCAGGAGTTGCAACTAGTTTCTGGTGTTTGTAGGTAGTGTTAGTAGTCTACCAAGTGGCACCCGGTACAGGTGGGCTTGGGACAGACTAGGCACCATGGCACGGTGTACCAAGCGTAGATCTACCCGTCGAGGTGGGCTTGGGAACCCTGCACACATCGTTTGGGGCCGTGAGCGACACCCCGGCCGGATCTCCTTGCGGATGGAACCCGAATAGGCGATAAACCTGGACTAGAGACTTGTGTGGTTAGTCAGGTCATGGCCGACTCCCTCGCCTGGCTTCCGCTTGAAGGTTGCCGAGGTACATGACGTGTACAGGGCGATAAGTGGCGAGAGCGTGTGTGAAGAAGTACACCCCTGCAGGGTTATCATTATCTATTCGAATAGCCGGATTCCTCGGATATGGAAACTTGGACCCCTTGTACAGTTCATAGACAAGTGAAAGTGGACACCCTAAAATGCGCAAGATAAGCGTGAGTGCTATGGATGGCGTTCTCGTAGGGAGACGGGAGCGGATCCATAGTGGTGTATTGAAATGGTGAATATGTGGACTCGTGTGCGCCACCTCAAAAGAGTTACTTGCAGTCGTAGTTCAGGATAGCCACCGAGTCAAAGCGGGCTTGCTGCAGTCAAACTCCACCACCCCCTTTGATACTGATGCATGTGTAGATAGTTCTGATGTAAGTCTTGCTGGGTACATTTGTACTCACGTTTGCCTATTTTATGTTTTGCAGAGAGACGTCAGTCTCGCTAGTAGTTCCGTGTGGGCTTCGACGTTTAGCTTGTTACCTCAGCTACGATCTTGTGCCCTCGGCAGGATCTAGTGGATAGTCAGGCTTCTCAGCCTTTTTCATTTGTAGATGTCTGTACTCAGACGTGTTAAGCTTCCGCTTGTGCTTTGACTTGTATGCTCTGAGTGTTGGGTCATGAGACCATGCTTGTAATATCTCGCTCCTCGGAGCCTAATGAATAAATACTTGAGTCGTAGAGTCTTGTTGTGATGCCATGTTGTATTTACCCATATCGAGCATATTGTGTGTATGATTGAAATGCTTGGTATGTGTGGGATCCGACAATCTAGTTGTTTATCCTTGGCAGCCTCTCTTATGGGGAAATGTAGTCTAGTGCTTCCTTGAGCCATAGTAGTCCGCTACAGCCCGGTTCACCGGAGTCCTGCTAGCCCAGCACTACTGCTCAGGACACTTGACTGGCCGGCATGTGTTTCACTTCGTTCCTGTGTCTGTCCCTTCGGGGAAATGTCACGCAGTGACATCCGGAGTCCTGTTAGCCCAGTGCTACAGCCCGGATTCACACGCTGTTGACCGACATGCTCGAGGTTGATTCATGTATGCCTGTCCCCATGGGTTAGTGCCGCTTTGGGTTCACGACTAGCCATGTCGGCCCGGGTTCTCTGTCATATGGATGCTAGCGACACTATCATATACGTGAGCCAAAAGGCGCAAACGGTCCCGGGCCAGGTAAGGTGGCACCCGTGGGAGTACCGTGCGTGAGGCCGCAAGGTGATATGATGTGTTACACGCTGGATCGATGTGGCTTAGGATCGGGGTCCTGACACCTACTCGTGGTTTGTATTTGTGGATGATTATACAAAAAATTTATGCCGGATTGAATTTTGCTTCTAGAAATCTTTTAGATTCGGCCACGGGAGGCACTTTTATGTAAATCACTTTAGGAGATGCTACTAAACTCCTAGATAATATTATGGTTAATTATTCTCAATGGCATACTGAAAGATATTCTAATAAAAAAGTGCATGCGATAGAAGAAATTAATGTTTTGAGTGGAAAGATGGATGAACTTATGAAATTATTTGCTACTAAGAGTGTTTCTTATGATCCTAATGATATGCCTTTGTCTACCTTGATTGAGAATAATAATGAATCTATGGATGTGAATTTTGTTGGTAGGAATAATTTTGGTAACAACGCATATAGAGGGAATTTTAATCCTAGGCCTTATCCTAGTAATCCTTCTAATAATTATGGAAATTCCTACAACAACTCTTATGGAAATTTTAATAAGATGCCCTTTGAATTTGAGAATAGTGTTAAAGAGTTTATGAATTCACAAAAGAATTTTAATGCTTTGCTTGAAGAGAAATTGCTTAAAGTTGATGATTTGGCTAGGAATGTTGATAGAGTTTCTCTTGAAGTTGATTCTTTAAAGCTTAGATCTATTCCTCCTAAGCATGATATCAATGAGTCTCTCAAAGCCATGAGAATTTCCATTGATGAGTGCAAGGAAAGAACCACTAGGATGCGTGCTACAAAAGATGCCTTTATTAAAGCGTGGTCTTCCAATCCCTATGAAAATCAAGATGAAGATCTAAAAGTTATTGATGTGTCCCCTATCAAATCTTTGTTTTGAAATATGAATCTTGATGAAACTGAATATGATCTTCGTTTACCTAGAAGGCGTTCCAAAAATTCTGAGTATTTGGATCTTTATGATGAAATTGATGAAAGTGGGATTGAAAGAAATAAAACCCTAGATGCTGCTAAACCCACTATATTGGATTTCAAGGAATTTAATTATGAAAGTTGCTCTTTAATTGATTGTATTTCCTTGTTGCAATCCGTGCTAAATTCTCCTCATGCTTATAGTCAAAAGAAAGCCTTTACCGAACATATTGTCGATGCCTTGATGCAATCTTATGAAGAAAAACTTGAGTTGAAAGTTTCTATCCCTAGAAAACTCTATGATGAGTGGGAACCAACTATTAAAATTAAAATTAAAGATTATGAGTTTTATGCTTTGTGTGATTTGGGTGCTAGTGTCTCCACTAACCCCAAAAAATGGTGTGATTTGCTAGATTTCCGTGACTTTGATGATTGCTCTCTAAACTTGCATCTTGCGGATTACACTATTAAGAAACCTATGGGAAGGATTAATGATGTTATTATTGTTGCAAATAGGGACTATGTGCCCATAGATTTCATCGTTCTTGATATACATTGCAATCCTTCTTGCCCTATTATTCTTGGTACACCTTTCCTTAGAACGGTTGGTGCGATTATTGATATGAAGGAAGGGAATATTAGATTTCAATTTCCTTTAAAAAAGGGCATGGAAAACTTTCCTAGAAAGAAAATAAAATTGCCATATGAAACTATCATGAGAGCCACTTATGGATTGCCTACCAAAGATGGCAAAACCTAGATCTATCCTTGCTTTTATGCCTGGCTAGGGGCGTTAAACGATAGCGCTTGTTGGGAGGCAAGCCAATTTTATTTCAAGTTTTTTTGTCTTTGTTTCTGTTTAGGAATAAATAATCCATCTACCTTCTGTTTAGATGTGGTTTTGTGTTTTAATTAGTGTTTGTGCCAAGTTAGACCTATAGGATCTTCTTGGATGATAGCTATTTGATCTTGCTGTAATTTCCAGAAACTTTCTGTTCACGAAAACAATTGTTAAAAATCATCAGAACGTGATAAAATACTGATTCCAATTGCTGTTGATCAATAAACAAATTTTCTAGGTCTTCCTATTTTGGTAGATTTTTTTGGATTTCCAGAAGTTTGCATTAGTTACAGATTACTACAGACTGTTCTGTTTTTCGTGTGTTGTTTGCTTATTTTGATGAATCTATGGCTAGTAAAATAGTTTATAATCCATAGAGAAGTTGGAATACAGTAGGTTTAACAGCAAATACAAATAAAGAATGAGTTCATTACAGTACCTTGAAGTGGTTTTTTGTTTTCTTTCTGTAACGGAGCTCACAAGATTTCTATTGAGTTTTGTGTTGTGAAGTTTTCAAGTTTTGGGTGAAATCTTTTGATGGATTATGGAACAAGGAGTGGCAAGAGCCTAAGCTTGGGGATGACCATGGCACCCCCAAGATAATCCAAGGACACCAAAAAGTTAAAGCTTGGGGATGCCCCGGAAGGCATCCCCTCTTTCGTCTACCTCCATCGGTAATTTTACTTGGAGATATATTTTTATTCACAACATGATATGTGTTTTGCTTGGAGCGTCTTGTATTATTTGTGTCTTTGTTTGTTAGTGTGCCACAATCATCCTTGCTGTACACACCTTTTGAGAGAGCCATATATGAATTAAAATTCGATAGAATACTCTATGTGCTTCACTTATATCTTTTGAGCTATGTAGTTTTGCTCTATGTGCTTCTCTTATATCTTTTGAGCGTTATAATTTTGCTCTATGTGCTTCACTTAGATCTTTTAGAGCACGGTGGTGGATTTGATTTAAAGAAACTATTGATCTCTCATGCTTCACTTAGATTATTTTGAGATTCTCTAATAGCATGGTAAATTGCTTAATAATAATATGCTTGGTATTTAAGATTTGTGAAACTTTCTTTTGAGTGCGTTGAATACTAAGAAAAGATTGAAGCATGATAATTGTTTTGAGATATGAAGATGGTGATATTAGAGTCATGCTAGTTGAGTAGTTGTGAATTTAAAGAATACTTGTGTTGAAGTTTGTGATTCCCATAGCATGAACGTATGGTGAACCGTTATGTGATGAAGTCAGAGCATGATATATTTATTGATTGTCTTCCTTATGAGTGGCGGTCGGGGACGAGCGATGGTATTTTCCTACCAATCTATCCCCCTAGGAGCATGCACATAATACTTTGCTTTGATAACTTCTAAATTTTTGCTATAAGTATATGAGTTCTTTATGACTAATGTTGAGTCCATGGATTATATGCACTTTTTCCCATCCTTCCACCATTGCTAGCCTCTCTAATATGGCGCACTTTTCGCCGGTATCATACACCCACCATATACCTTCCTCAAAACAGCCACCATACCTACCTATCATGGCATTTCCATAGCCATTCTGAGATATATTGCCATGCAACTTTCCACCGTTCCATTATGACACGCTCCATCATTGTCATATTGCTAGCATGATCATGTAGTTGACATCATATTTGTGGCAAAGCCACCATTCATAATTCTTTCATACATGTCACTCTTGATTCATTGCATATCCCGGTACACCGCCGGAGGCATTCATATAGAGTCATATTTTGTTCTAAGTATCGAGTTGTAATTGTTGAGTTGTAAGAAAAATAAAAGTGTGATGATCATCATTTTTAGAACATTGTCCCAAGTGAGGAAAGGATGATGGAGACTATGATTCCCCCACAAGTCGGGATGAGAGTCCAGACGAAAAAAAGAGGCCATAAAAAAGGAAAAGGCCCAAATAAAAAAAATAAAAAATGAGAGAAAAAGAGAGAAGGGACAATGTTACTATCCTTTTACCACACTTGTGCTTCAAAGTAGCACCATGATCTTCATGATAGAGAGTCTCTCATTTTTTCACTTCCATATACTAGTGGGAATTTTTTATTATAGAACTTGGCTTGTATATTCCAATGACGGGCTTCCTCAAAATGCCCTAGGTCTTCGTGAGCAAGCGAGCTGGATGCACACCCACTTAGTTTCTTTTGTTGAGCTTTCATATACTATTAGCTCTAGTGCATCCATTGCATGGCAATCCCTACTCACTCACATTGATATCTATTGATGGGCATCTCCATAGCCCGTTGATACGCCTAGTTGATGTGAGACTATCTTTCCCTCTTTTTGTCTTCTCTACAACCACCATTCTATTCTACATATAGTGCTATATCCATGGCTCACGCTCATGTATTGCGTGAAGATTGAAAAAGTTTTGAAAATGTTAAAGTATGAAACAATTGTTTGGCTTGTCATCGGGGTTGTGCATGATTTAAATACTTTGTGTGGTGAAGATAGAGCATAGCCAGACTATATGATTTTGTAGGGATAACTTTCTTTGGCCATGTTATTTTGAGAAGACATGATTGCTTTGTTAGTATGCTTGAAGTATTATTATTTTTATGTCAACATAAACTTTTATCTTGAATCTTTCGAATCTGAATATTCATACCACAATTAAGAAGATTTGCATTGAAATTATGCCAAATAGCACTCCGCATCAAAAATTCTCTTTTTATCATTTACCTACTCAAGGATGAGCAGGAATTAAGCTTGGGATGCCTGATACGTCTCCAATGTATCTATAATTTTTGATTGCTCCATGCTATATTATCTACTGTTTTGGACTATATTGGGCTTTATTTTCCACTGTTATATTATTTTTGGGACTAACCTATTAACCGGAGGCCCAACCCAGAATTGCTATTTTTTTTGCCTATTTTTGTGTTTCAAAGAAACAGAATATCAAACGGAGTCCAAACAGAATAAAACCTTCGGGAACGTGATTTTCTCACAGAACGTGATCCAGGAGACTTGGACCCTACTCCAAGGAAGCAAAGAGGCGGTCACGAGGGTGGGGGCGCGCCCCCTCCTAGGGCGCGCCCCCTGCCTCGTGGGCCCCTCGATGCTCCACCGATGTACTCCTTCCTCCTATATATACCTACGTACCCCCAAACGATCAGATACGGAGCGAAAAACCTAATTCCACCACCGCAACTTTCAGTATCCACGAGATCCCATCTTGGGGCCTGTTCCGGAGCTCTGCCGGAGAGGGTCGTCGTCACGGAGGGCTTCTACATCACCATAGCCCCTCCGATGAAGTGTGAGTAGTTTACCTCAGACCTTCGGGTCCATAGTTAGTAGCTAGATTGCTTCTTCTCTCTTTTTGGATCTCAATACAATGTTCTCCCCCTCTCTCATGGAGATCTATTCGATGTAATCTTCTTTTTGCGGTGTGTTTGTTGAGACCGATGAATTGTGGGTTTATGATCAAGTCTATCTATGAATAATATTTGAATCTTCTCTGAATTCTTTTATGTAAGATTGGTTATCTTTGCAAGTCTCTTCGAATTATTAGTTTGGTTTGGCCTACTAGATTGGTTTTTCTTGCCATGGGAGAAGTGCTTAGCTTTGGGTTCGATCTTGCGGTGTCCTTTCCCAGTGACAGAAGGGGCAGCAAGGCATGTATTGCATTGTTGCCATCGAGGATAATAAGATGGGGTTTTTATCATATTGCATGAAACTATCCCTCTACATCATGTCATCTTGCTTAAAGCATTACTCTGTTTTTAACTTAATACTCTAGATGCATGCTGGATAGTGGTCGATGAGTGGAGTAATAGTAGTAGATGCAGGCAGGAGTCGGTCTACTTGTCTCGGACGTGATGCCTATATACATGATCATACCTAGATATTCTCATAACTATGCTCAATTCTGTCAATTGCTCAAGAGTAATTTGTTCACCCACCGTAGAGTACTTATGCTTTTGAGAGAAGCCACTAGTGAAACCTATGGCCCCCGGGTCTATTCTCATCATATCAATCTCCATCACTTTAATCTTGCTTTGCTTTTTTACTTTGCCTTTTAATTTTTACTTTGCACCTCTATATCAAAAATACCAAAAATATTATCTATCATCTCTATCAGATCTCACTCTTGTAAGTGACCGTGAATGGATTGCCAACCCCTAATCGCGTTGGGTGCGAGTAGCTATCGTTTTGTGCAGGTACGAGGGACTTGAGCGTGGCCTCTGTTGGTGTACCCTAGTATCCCGAACTTGTGCACGGGCAGTCGCAGCACCCCGCGGCAAGGCTTGCCGGGCAACCGCCAAGGCCCTCTGTGGTGCCTTTGGAGCCATTCAAGAACAAAGTATTCAAGCCAAGGGGACAAGGCCCCGGCAAGAGGAGCTTTCCGGGAAGGCCACCCAAGGCACAAGACCCCGACAAGAGGAGCTTGCCGGGAAGGCCAAGCAAGGCATCTCAAGGTACTTGCCGCGACGCGCCACGCGTCCCGGCGAGGCCCGGCGAGCGGCAAGCTTCTGGACGCGACAAGACAATGACCGCGGCAAAGCACTAGCCGCGGCAGGCTACCACTCCGTGCCCACGCTCCAGTGCATCCACCAACGTGTCGCTCAGGGACTATCCTAGGCGTACGTGGCGGGAGGCTGTGCAGCCAGGGGTACGCGGTGGCAAACGGCGCTGACAAGATCGCCATCGTGGCGAATGGTGGCGTCCCTGGCGGTCCCTTTCTGCACTGTTCGGACGACGCAGACGGGCATTTAATGCCCTTGTCCCCTGCCGTCAGGGTTAGGTAGGATACACTGTACAGGTAGCTGTACCAACCGCAGCACCTTTCCATTTTTACCCTTGTCTATGTTGCCACCTGTTGGAGACCCCTTGAGCATATAAAAGGAGGCCCATGCACAACGTAGAAAGGGGAGGGGAACACTCACGCTCGGTCTCGTTAGCTGCTAGTGCGTACTGTAGCACTCTGCTCTCCCGAGCAAGAACTCAATACAAACCACAAAGCAGCAGTAGGAGTATTATCTCTCCGGAGAGCTACGAACCTGGGTAAACTGCTCGTGTGCCTCGCCTCGATCTGCTCTTCGTGCGACCTCCGCCCCCCGCCGAACCGAAAGGGGCTCGGTCCCCATAGGTGCTCATGGACCAGTTTCCCTGACATCTTTGGCGCGCTAGGTAGGGGGCGTCGAGGTTGTGTGAACCTGATTCGGCGTCCACACGAGCTGGATCTTCATCATCTTCATCGACATGCCGCCGAAGAAGAAGGCTTTGGAGGCGGCTGCTCCGCCCGCGACAAACCCACCACCGCCGGAGCAAACAGCTGGTGGGGAAGACGCCGGCGGAAGAACGAGCATCGACGAGGGAGCTCACGGTGCCGCCAGGTCCAAGGACAAGGCTGCACAGACCTCGGCGTCCGCACATCCATCGCGCTCATCTCAGGAGGTGCGGAACCGGTAGCGTCATGGTACTCATGGTACCATCCGCTCGCTGGACCCGGATCGAGCTGGTGGATCTCGGGATGCTCAAGGCCAGCATGCACGCCAACATGTTGGCACGAGCGAGGCACGGTCGCCCGGACGGGATACTGCTCCTTCTAACATAGTTAGAAGTTCGAGCATATCCCGCTCCACACACCGTTCGCCACCGCTACCCGCCACTCCAGCAAAAGCTTTGGCGCGAGCCCAACTGCTCCTAGATTACCCTCCAACGGCGGACAAGATCGACGGCTAGAGGGCCACCATTCAGAGTCTCATCGGCTTTGCCAACGGCGACACTCCGCGGCAGCTGAGTACATCGTAGCCGCGGCAAGTCAGCCAGGCGCGGGCCGATGGCGACAAAACCAGTGGGGGTGCAACCACCGTGCACTCTCCGCCGCGAAGGCCAAGATCGCCACCTCACCGGATCCACCTCGATAGCGACTCCATCGCGTCATCGGATCCACGAGCTCATCGCGATCAACGCCAAGTTCTTCATGAACGACAGCAAGAAGACGCTCGTATTCGCATCGAGCGTCGAAGAGAAGTGTGGCGTCAGTCAGACCAGCGCGCTGGGCCCACTGTCGACATGCGTGCGCCAGGGGAACCAGGCGACCTGCCGTACGCGGTAGGTTGCCCTGTGTTTACCCATGAGCTGCGGCAAGTCCAGTGGCCCAGCACGAAGAATTTCAAGCCAGACGTACCCGAGAAGTACGACGGCAAGTTGCATCCATTGGAGTTCCTCAGCATCTACACCATCGCGGTGCAAGCTGCTGGGGGGCGGGACGACAAGATCCTTGCCAATTACTTCCCGCTGGTGCTCAAGCCCAACGTCAGGTTCTGGCTCATGCACTTGCCGGACAACTCCATATCTTCCTGGGCATACCTATGCCATCAGTTTGTCGGTGCCTTTACAGGCGGCCACAAACCTCATGGCCAGGAGAGTGATCTTCATCTGCTTGCCCAGAAGGAAGGAGAGCCCCTGCGCAAGTACATCCAGAGGTTCAGCCATGTGCAACGCAACATCCCAGATGTCCCCTGCCGCAATCATCAGCGCGTTCCATCAAAACGTGCGTATCCGCAGGATGTGGGAGGAGATGGTGATGTGCAAGATCAGAGACGTCAGTGAGCTGTATGCCCTGGCCAACAAGTGTGCACGTGCTGAGGAAGGGAGGAAACTCCCCAGAGAGAATACATGAACAGGAGGATCTGACAGCGAGAATGCAGCCCCGGCAAAGAAAAACCGGCGGCGGAACAACAGGAAGAGGAAAGGCAAGGATGTGCTAGTTGTCGAGCAGTCCGGCAACAAAGGTGGCGCCAAGAAAGCCAAGGCTGGTAGCTCTGGCAAGGAGGTTGCCGCATGCGCCAACTGCCAGGCTGTGGCAGCCGCCGACAAGCAGGACGGCACCAACAAACAGTACTACAAGATCCACCGCACCAAGGGCCATGATCTCCAGAGCTGCAAGAAAGTCGAACAGCTTGTCGAGATACAGAAGGCCAAATACGAGTGACGCGACAAGGAGAAATCCCAAGGAGGTGCTGGAGGACCCGGCACGAAGCGCCCTGGCCGGGGAGGACGCCGCGGCAAGGCCAAGCAGCGGCAAGGAGACAGACCTCCCCGCGGCCGCGACAAGGATGAACATGACGACGACGACGACGAAGACATGGATGATGCCGAGACCAGTGAGCAGGAGTTCCAGAAAGCCACAGAGGTCTTGTGCGTTGACGGCGGTGCTTCTCTGCATACTTCACACCGCCAACTCAAGCAGTGGGTGCGGGAAGTCAATGCGGTAGAACCACCCGTCGAGTCATGCAAGCTTCTGAAATGGTCCAGCACGCCTATCATCTTTGATATTGAGGACCACCCTGATCGCACAACTGCGGTCGGGTGCTTGCCGATGTTGGTTTCACCAACTATACGCAACCTCAAGGTCACTAAAATGCTAGTTGACAGCAGGGCCGGCTTGAACCTGATCTCCTCCGCTGTGCTCAGGAAACTCCAGGTCCCTGACAGCGAGCTCGAAGAGACCGGCACATTCCAAGGGATCAACCCGGGAAGGAGCAAGCCGAAGGGGAAGAATACGTTGCCGGTGACATTTGGCAGCGAGTTGAACTTCAGAACTGAGAGGATCACTTTTGACGTTGCCGATTTTCCATTGCCTTACAATGGGATCCTCGGCCGTCCAGCGCTCGCCAAGTTCATGGCGGGCTCTCACTATGCGTATAACATGCTGAAGATGCCAGGCCCGATAAGTGTCATCTCTGTCCCTGGCGACAATAAGGATGCTCTTATCTGCGCCGACAAAATCTACCGGGAAGCAGCAGCCACAACAGATTGCAAGTCACTTGCCGCTGAAGCTCCCAGGGGGAAGAAGAAGACCAAGTCCGGCAAGAGTTCTGATGCCCACTCCGGCAAGCGCACCTCCTCGGAGTGCTGCGCTACCGTCAAGGACGCGCCATCGAGCTCCACCGGCAAGTGTAAGAAGACAATGGCAGCTCCGCCAGAGACCAAGAAGGTGTCCGCCAGGGAGGACGACACTGGTGGTACCTTCACCATCAGTGCCACTCTCGACCCTAAATAGGAAAGCGCGCTCATTGCTTTCCTGCGGGCGAACGTCGATGTGTTTGCGTGGCAACCGTCTGTCATCCCCGGTGTTCCCAGGAAAGTAATTGTGCACCACCTTGCCGTCTGTCCTCATGCACGGCCCGTCAAGCCGAAAGTCAGGAAGCAAGCAGTGGAGCGCCAAGAATTCATCGCAGAAGAGATCAAGAAGCTGGAAGCAGCAGGCCTTGTCAGAGGAGTGCTCCATCCTACGTGGTTGGCCAATCCTGTAGTCATGCGCAAGGCAAACTGGAAATGGAGGCTTTGTATCGACTTTACCGATGTCAATAAAGCTTGTCCCAAAGACCCATTTCCCTTGCCGCGCATCGACCAGATTGTTGACTCCACGGCCGTATGTGACTTGCTTTCATTTCTTGATGCATACTCAGGATACCATCAGATCTTCATGGCAGAAGAGGATGAGGAGAAAACCGCATTCATCACTCCCTGTGGCACGTACTGTTTCATACGGATGCCTTTCGGTTTAAAGAATGCTGGTTCAACATTTGGAAGGGTAGTCCATACTGCTTTTGAGCCACAAATACACAAAAATGTGGAAGCCTACATGGACGACATAGTGGTCAAGAGCAAGGATACAGCAACTTTGATTCAAGATTTAGACGAGACTTTTGGAAATCTGCGCAAGATCAGCCTCAAGCTCAACCCCGAGAAGTGTGTTTTTGGAGTCCCTTCCGGTAAGCTTCTCGGGTTCTTCGTGTCTCAGCGGGGAATTGAAGCCAATCCCGACAAGATCAGGGCCATTGAGCAGATAGAAGCACCAAAGCGCGTCAAGGATGTACGAAGACTTGCCGGCTGCGTGGCGGCTCTCAGCAGGTTTATCTCTAAGTCTGTTGAGCGTGCCCTGCCGTTTTTCAAAATTTTGAAAAAGGCAGGTCCAATGAAATGGACTCCGGAAGCGGAGGCTGCGCTGCAGGACTTGAAGAGATACCTGTCCTCCACTCCAATACTTGTCGCACCTAAGCCACAAGAGAAGTTGCTGCTGTATCTGGCGGCAACCAATCAAGTGGTTAGTGCTACGCTAGTAGCAGAGAGGGAGGCAGATGATGAGCCAGCAACCACGGCGAGCGCATCCAGCGACAAGCAGGGGGCTTCCCCGACAAGCTCTGGTCCCGGCAAAGATGGATCTGCGCAGGTGCCCGAGGAGATACAGAAGAAAATGGTGCAGCGCCCAGTCTACTTTGTCAGTTCCCTTTTGCAGGGGGCTAGGTCAAGGTACTCTGGTGTGCATAAATTGCTTTTCGGCCTTCTCATGGCCTCGAGAAAGCTGCGCCATTACTTCCAAGCACATGAGATAACAGTTGTCACTCATTTTCCGCTGAAGAGGATACTGCAGAATCCAGAAGCAACAGGCAGGATTGTTGAGTGGGCACTGGAACTGTCAAGCTTTGGCCTCAAGTTTGAGAGCACTTCAACTATCCAAAGCAGAGCATTGGAAGAATTCATAGCAGAGTGGACGCCAACACCAGATGAAGAAATTCCAGAAACGAGCATCCCCGTCAAGGAAGCAAGCAAAGAGTGGCTGATGTACTTTGATGGTGCTTTCTCGCTGCAAGGCGCCGGTGCTGGCGTGCTACTTGTCGCACCCACCGGAGAGCACCTCAAGTACGTAGTCCAGATGCACTTTCCCAAGGAGCAAGCAACAAACAATACTGCAGAGTATGAAGGATTGCTTGCCGGTCTCAGGATCGTGGCAGACCTTGGGATCAAGAAACTCATTGTCAGGGGTGACTCGCAGCTTGTCGTCCGCCAAGTGAATAAGAGTTATCAGAGTCCGTTGATGGAAGCTTACGTTGATGAAGTGAGAAAGCTAGAAGAGCGCTTTGTCGGCCTACAGATGGAACATGTTCCAAGAGCTCAGAACGACATTGCTGATGGCCTGTCAAGATGCGCAACACTTAAGTTACCTGTGGAACCAGGGATCTTTGTGCTCAAGCTGACTCAACCATCTGTAACACCATCGACTGGATAGAGCAAGAAGAGGAAATTGGTTTCTGGTGACTATTTTCCGGCAGAGCTTCCCGGAGCCGCCGCCAAGAAGGTCCCCAAGATCAACACCAAAAGTGCTGAGGAGCAGTCTGCTCCGGCAAACCCCAGGGTTTGTTCCGTCGAAGCAGACGCTCCCGACAAGTTTCGCTCCGGCAAGCTTGCCGGGGAACGTCAAGCTCCGGCTAAGCCGCAGGTTCTCGCCATAGAAGCGGATGTTCCCGCAGCAGTAGATGTGCCTTTAGTCCTTGTCGTCGAGCCGCAAGCTCCAGCATGGGCACAACAGATCGTCCGTTTCCTTCAGACAGGAGAACTTCCCGAAGAGCAAGAAGAAGCGAAAAGAGTAGCCCGGCAGTCAAGTATGTACCAGTTTGTCGACAACGCACTGTACAGAAGAAGACTCAACGGTGTGAAATTGAAGTGTATTCACCGGGAAGATGGACAAAAGATGTTGGCCGAGATACATGGAGGCATTTGTGGTCACCACATTGGCACAAGAGCACTTGCCGGCAAAGCTTTCCCGCAAGGTTTCTTTTGGCCGACAGCCCTCCAGGATGCAACTGCACAAGTAACCAAGTGTGAAGCGTGCCAGTTCCATTCCAAGCAAATACACCAGCCAGCTCAAGCTCTCCAGACGATCCCTTTATCCTGGCCATTTTCGGTCTGGGGGCTCGACATCCTCGGCCCCTTCCCCCGAGCAGTCGGGGGCTTTGAGTACTTGTACGTTGCAATTGACAAGTTCACAAAGTGGTCGGAAGTGGAAGCAGTGAGGAAGGTGACAGCACAGTCAGTAGTCAAGTTCTTCAGGTCGATTGTTGGCTGCTTCGGGATCCCTAACAGGATCATCACCGACAACGGTACGCAGTTCACGAGCCGCACCTTCATGCATTACGTCCAAGATCTTGGCGCCAAGGTCTGCTTCGCTTCTGTTGCTCACCCTAGGAGCAACGGTCAAGCGGAGAGGGAAAATGCTGAAGTGCTGCGTGGGCTCAAGACCAGGACTTTCGACAGGCTGCACGAGTGCGGAAGAAACTGGATTGAAGAGCTGCCGGTGGTTCTTTGGTCGACCAGGATGACGCCAAATCGAGCCACTGGCCAGACACCTTTCGCTCTAGTCTATGGAGCAGAGGCAGTTATCCCCACGGAACTCGTATACGGGTCGCCTCGAGTGCTCGCTTATGATGAGCTTGAGCAAGAGCAGCTGCGACAAGATGACGCGCTGCTCCTTGAGGAGGACCGTCTTTAGGCTGTTGTACGAGCTGCTCGCTACCAGGAAGCTTTGCGCCGCTACCATAGCCGCAAAGTTAACGCCCGAAGTCTCGAGGAAGGCGACCTTGTTCTTCGGCGCGTTCAGTCCGCCAAGAATTCCAACAAGTTGACGCCGAAGTGGGAAGGCCCTTACCGGGTGAAACGAGTCACTAGGCCTGGCGCTGTCCGCCTTGAGACCGAAGATGGCATTCCGGTGAGCAACTCCTGGAACATTGAGCATCTTCGTAAGTTTTACCCGTAAGGCGCGGTTGCCCAACCAAGCTCCGGCAACCATCTTTTGTACAAGTCTTGCCGCTGTTGCATGTAATCCTTTGTACAAAGCCAGGCGCAGACCCTGTGCATAAATAAAGCTCATGTGCTCCGCACATCTTGTCAATTTCATGCTTTTTATTTTTTGCATGAGTTATCTGACACTTTGTGCAGCGCCAACCCCCGGTAAGCAATAATGAGTCATAAGGCTCCATATCTTTATTTTCTCTTCTTTCTTTTTTCTCAAGGAAAGGAAAGTTCTCTCGCCCACAAGTTTGCCGGGGGGAAGGAGAAGATAATGGTATGGACCAGGCGTCGTTCAAGAAAGTGTCGCCTTGCCGGGAAGCAAACAACAGAAAAGCTAAGTTGCCGGAGTTTGAGCAATCAGATTTTTTTATTTTTAAGTTATCTTCCTTGAACGACCATGCCTTGTATGGAAAACCTGTGCGCGAAGGAACCGGCTCATGGCTAATTGCGCCCTTACTTTGTTTCGAGTTCGCTCAACAGTTTAAGTGTGCTGTGACTAGAATCGCGCCCTTACTTTGTTTCGAGTTCGCTCAACAACTTAAGCGAGCTGCGACTGGTTGCTACAAGGTTTCTTGTCGGCAACGGCACTGCCGGCAGGCTGCTGACGCCCCGCACTCAGCGCTCGCGGCAAGGGTGCCCGCGCCGGCAAGTTCCCTAAAAGCATAGGGCAAAAACATACAAAGGAAGGAATCAAGTAAAGGAAATAACATTGCAATCAATACCCAAAATAGAGTTATATTACAAAATAGCTTGTCGCGGCTCTAATAGACTGTTTTCATAACATGATCAGCAGCAACAAGAAAAGAAGAAAACGGGCGGCCTAGTCCACGCGATCGCCCTCAACCCTCTTGATCCCGCTCACCTTGTCCACAATGGGTGCGACAAGGTCCTTGAGCGCCTCCAGATCAGCTTCCGCCGGCAGGGATCTGAGGACGTTGGTGAGGTTGAGGCCTGGGTTGCGGAAGGCCACCTTCACCAACACTTTTTGAAGAGCTCCCGTGCAGATCTTGCGTGACTCGTCGGCCAGCTGCTTTGGGATCCTCTCCCGGAGTCGTTGAAGGGCCGTCGCCACGCCTTTGAAGAACAAGGTGAGCTTGGCGCTGGATTGGAGGTTCTCGTCAGAGGGATACCCAAGATCCTCCATCCCCAGCTGCACCAGCTCCCTGTCAATGTTGGCGGCAGCATTCACAAGACCTTTCGTCCACTACTCCATAGTTTCTCTAAAAGCGTTCTGGGTGGCGGCAACACTCTCCAGTAGCGCCTTGTCGGCCTGGATCTCCTTCTTCAAGGCCGCCTCCTGCTCCCTGGCGCCGTCCAGCGTCTTGGTCAAAGTGGTCAGCTTCAACTCAAGATCTGCGTTGGAGTCCTTGGCGGCTCTGAGCTCCTTGCCCTTCTCGGAGAGACGGACCTGCAGCTCTGCGAAGCTGTAGACGTCCTTCTCCCGCTCACCCTTGAGCGCGACGAGCTCCTCGCCGCTCGCCTTGAGGTCGGCCTCCAGCTGCGCCACCTTCGTCTCCAGCTCCTTCTTGGCGGCCTCGGCGGCTGCGGCAGCATCCTCCGCTTGCTTGATAGCTCCGCCAAGTGTTCGCTCGCGTGCGGCAAGCTCCTCCTCGTGGCTATCGAGGTTGACCTTCCGCTATGCCAGTTCACCCTCCCACGCCGACAGCTTCTCAGCGGCAAGCCGCTGCTGCTCCTCGACGTCAGCCTTCTCGAGGAGGAAGGCCTTCTGCGCCTCCTCGAGCTGCTCCCGCTCCTCCGCCAGGGCCCGGAGAGCTGCCTGGTTGATGCCTCGGAGCTCCGCCGCGCGTTTCTCAATGTCGGCTGCCGCCTTCGTGGCAAGCGCTTCGCGGGATTCCAGCTTGGCTTGCCGAGCGCGGTAGAGCGACAACAGTTTCCGCAGCAGCCGCTCCTCCTCAGGCTCATCGCCGCCGCTGCTTGGCGCGTCGACCAGCGTCAGCCCAGCGGAGGCGAGCACCTCCACGTCAAAGCTTTCTCCTTCGACCGGCGCCCTGGACGTTGACGCCCAGGGGAGGTTGATGAAGACGCCATCGCCGGCCTTCAAGTAGATGCCTGGCTGGGGCTCTTCGGAGCCTGACGCTGCGGCAGCGGCGGAAGGGTCGGCGGTCGGCTTAGCGCCTGACGCTCCTGCGGCCTCAGGGCCGTCAGTGCGATCGCCAGACCCCTCTCAGCTGCTGCGGCAGCAGCCTTGGCGGCCTCTTCGCCGGCGGGATCCTCAGCGCCGGCCGCTTCTTCGGTGGCGGCGGCATCATCGACAGCAACCTCGGTCTCCATCGGCTCCGCAGTAGATGGATCTGACGGCCGAAAAAGGAAGAAAAGTCAAGCAAATATCCAAAAAGAAGATCAAACGAAGAAGAACCCAAGAGAAGTTTAGAAGCAAGAAGTACCTATACCAGGCTCGGCAGTTGGGATCTCCGCCGCCGGGGGGTCGCTGGTACTGTCCCTTGCCGGAGACTTCTCTCTTGCCGGAGAGCTCTCCCTTGTCGGAGGATTCTCCCTAGCCGGAGAACTCTCCCTTGGCGGCGTAGTCGAAGCAGATGGCATGTCAGGGGCGGCCTCCGGACGCTCCTGGTGCGGCTGCTCTGCTCCTACACAAGCCAACAGTCAGATATCAGCAAACAAAGAGTATCCATGCGCGCCTAACAGCGGGAAGCAAACCATATACTTTCGCTGGGGGCTGCTCTGAAGAACAGTTTCCGGGTCCGGCAAGTTTGTCTCGGGCGCACCCCCTGCTGACACGGTGGGATCGTCCTCGATGACAATCACCGGGACCTTGGCTCTCTTTGCCGCTCTCCGGGCCAGAGTCCTAAAAAGGAATAAGTTCAGAGTAAAGCAAATGAGATACAAGACAAGATAGCAAGTATTGAAGACATACAAGTACAACAAGAATCTTACTCTTCTTCTTCCTCGTCGGAGCTGAGCGCGGAGAAGTCAAAGCCTGGCCCACCTCCGCCGCAAGGAGGCGGAGGAGTAGGATCCCTTGGCCGCTTGGCGGGAGCTGGAGCGGCGGACCGGGAGGACCCCGCTCCCATTGCCGCTGCAGCGTGAGGTGCTTCCGCGGCAACAGAACTTGCCGCGGTGGAGCGTGTCATGCGACGCGGCGGGGGTTGACTCGTCCGCCGCTCCGCTACGTCCCCGGCCTTGCGAAGACGCCTTCTTGGTGGAGCCGGGGGCTCTGCTTGTGGAGCCGGGGGCTCTGCTTGTGGCAAGCTGCCTGAAGACGAAGAGGAAGAGGAGCCGATCTCCAACGAGCCGCTCGTGTCCTCGGCGGGCCCGCTCGGCTCGGCGTCATGCCCGACAGGCTCTTCCTTGCCGGCAAGCCCCTCTCGCTCGGCAAGGCTTGCCGCCTCTGCTGCCTCTGCCTCCTCCACGGTGAATCCAAACTCGCCCGCGGCTGCAGCTGCCGCCGCCTCTTCCGGCCTAGTGGCGATGCGCTTGATCTCCTCCTCGGTGGTGTCCCGGGTGAGGTCCCTCTGCTCGTCGGCGCGGATCGGCACTTCTACGAAGCCATCGAAGAACGCCTGCACGACGTCATCTGCAGGTTCTATCCAGGCTGGGTCAATTCCATGCGAGTCGCACAGCGGCATCATTGCACGGATGCAGTCGAGCGAGGAGTTGTTGCACAACGGAACGACGCCCCTCGGCAACCTGAACACTTCGAGATGCTGAGGGTCGTACTTGAACAGCTCCTGGAGCATCGCGTTGAGCTCCAGGACAGTGAAGTTGAAGTTGAGTCCCGGTCGCAGCCTCATGATATCCGCCGCGTTCTTGAACTCCCAGGCGGGTCTCCTCCTCTCTTGCAGGGGGGCGATGTGGCGGCGAAGGAAATCTGCGCCAACCGCTCCTACAGTAAGCCCGGCAAGCCTGAGGCGTTGGATCCGGGCGACGGAAATCATCAGCCTATCGTCTTCCGGGGCCAAGCTACTCCAATCGCTGCCGCGCACTACTGGAGTTTGGCGCCGGGCGGTAAATGGCTGCGGGTTCTCCTCGACAATCCAGCACCAGTCCGCCCTCCACTCCTCCCACTTGCCTCAGAACTCTCCATCCAGATAAGCATCCTTCTTGCCGGCTTTTGAGATCCAGGCGATTCCGCCTGATAAAGGCTCTCCTTTCTCAACTCGAGGCGAAAAGAAGTGGCGGAAAAGGGCTACGTTTGGATGGATTCCGACAAAGTTTTCGCAGAGATGTGCAAAAACTGCCATGGTCAGGACAACATTGGGGGTGAAGTCAAGGAGGCGGAGCCCGTAGGTGTTCATGACATCACAGAAGAATTCAGAGAAGGGAGGGCAGAGCCCGCAGTAGAAGAACAAGGCGAAGAAACGGTACCCTGTTGGGGCCATTTCCCAAGCGGCGGTCGGAAGCACTTTCGTGCGCGGGTGCGCCCGCGTCTTCGTCGACCAGAAGAGGTAGTAGTACTCCCTCAGATCCCCCGCGGTGAGCTTGGGGGGGAAGATGGCCCGCTCCTTTCGCAGCACCGTGAGCCGCTGCGCTTCGGCCGACTTCACGACCTTCCCCTTATCGGCTTTCGGAGCCATGGCGGAAGTGGTGAGGGAGGTCGACGGCGTTGGTGGTGCTGGTGGCGATGGGGGGCGGAGCGCTGCTCTCTTTCGGCTTTGGGAAGAAGGGGAGCGGCGGAGGTTTTCGAGGATTGGAGCAGCAACGGGCGGATGGGCGAACTGCCATTGTTTCCCCTGCTTATAAGGAGGGAGGAGGCGGACGTTCTGTTTTTCCGAATAAAGAAGCCACCCACGATCTCTCCCACGACGCCACAATCTACGCGTGCCGTTTGGGGAGGGCGCGGTGGATACGGAGTAAGATACGGCGTGCCCCAGGCCGCGCGTGCCCGTGCCCTGTTTTGGGCCTGGCCCAACAGCGCTTGGCACCGTGTATGGCCCAGGCCCGGGGGCTCCTGTCGGTGTACTAGAGTAGGGGTACCCTAGTATCCCGAACTTGTGCACGGGCAGCCGCAGCACCCCGCGGCAAGGCTTGCCGGGCGACCGCCAAGGCCCTCTGTGGTTCCTTTGGAGCCATTCAAGAACAAAGTATTCAAGCCAAGGGGACAAGGCCCCAGCAAGAGGAGCTTGCCGGGAAGGCCACCCAAGGCACAAGACCCCGGAAAGAGGAGCTTGCCGGGAAGGCCAACCAAGGCATCTCAAGGTACTTGCCGCGACGCGCCACGCGTCCCGGCGAGGCCCGGCGAGCGGCAAGCTTCCGGACGCGATAAGACAACGACCGCGGCAAAGCACTTGCCGCGGCAGGCTACCACTCCGTGCCCACGCTCCAGTGCAACCACCAACGTGTCGCTCAGGGACTATCCCAGGCGTACGTGGCGGGAGGCTGTGCAGCTAGGGGTACGCGGTGGCAAACGGCGCTGACAAGATCGCCATCGTGGCGAATGGTGGCGTCCCTGACGGTCCCTTTCTGCACTGTTTGGATGACGCAGACGGGAATTTAATGCCCTTGTCCCCTGCCGTCAGGGTTAGGAAGGATACACTGTACAGGTAGCTGTACCAACCGCAGCACCTTTCCATTTTTACCCTTGTCTACGTTTCCACCTGTTGGAGACCCCTTGAGCATATAAAAGGAGGCCCATGCACAACGTAGAAAGGGGAGGGGAACACTCACGCTCGGTCTCGTTAGCTGCTGGTGCGTACTGTAGCACTCTGCGCTCCCGAGCAAGAACTCAATACAAACCACAAAGCAGCAGTAGGAGTATTATCTCTCCGGAGAGCTCCGAAGCTGGGTAAAATGCTCGTGTGCCTTGCCTCGATCTGCTCTTCGTGCGACCTCCGCCCCCCGCCGAACCGAAAGGGGCTCGGTCCCCATAGGTGCGCGTGGACCAGTTTCCTCGACAGCCTCCTACTAGATTGATACCTTGCTTCTCAAAAACTGAGGGAAATACTTACGCTACTTTGCTGCATCATCCTCTCCTCTTCGGAGAAATCCAACGCAGTGCTCAAGAGGTAGCAAGGGCCATGGGGAGCCAGTTGGCCATGACCTTCTCGTCTCCCCCGGCCTCGAGGACGGCCTCCTCGTATGCCAACAGGAAAGCTGACGGGTCTGCCACGCGGTCGTAGCGCGACGGTATCTCTGGCCTGAACTTGGGTGGCCATCGCACATACCGCAGGGCGGGGGCCAGGGCTCGGAGCCCCTGGCCCCGTCGTCAGCACCTGTCATTGGAGCCGGTGGCTGGGCGCCTGCCATGAGGGCGAAGTGCGGTGGCGGCGGAGCGTAGGCTGGTGGAGAGGAGCTTCGGCGCACCCCTACCTGGCGCGCCAAATGTCGGATCACGGGTTCCGGCAAAACCCTCAAGGTTCAAACACTGGGGTGCGCGTGGAGATTTCCTCCCTACCGATCTACGCCCTAGCTCGCTAAGATCTCGCGGACGAACTCAACGAACTCGCAACACAAAGACACAAGATTTATACTGGTTTATGGTGAAAGACCCTACTCCAATGTGGTGGTGGTGGATTGCCTCTTGGGCTGATGATGAACAGTACAAGGGAAAGAACAACCTCCTGACGTTGAGGTGTTCTTGTGCTCTACCAACTAGTGGGTGCAAGGATGGAGTGGATCCAGTCCAAGATGATCTGCCCTAGTGTGGTGGCTAGTTCTACTTATATAGGACCTGGTCCTCTCCCCAAATATTGAGCGGGAAGGGAGCCAACAACGGCCAATTTGAAAGGGGACAGCTAGTACAGCTTATCCTGACAAAAGCGGTCTTCGCTTGCGGAAAGCTCTGGTGGTGACGCCGTCTCGGGCTTCACTGTGACCTCCGTCCTACCGTCCGGCTGGTCTTGGTCTTATTGCACTGATATGGAAACCTTTCCCTGATGCCTCGGTACTCTGCGCCTGCGCTGGCCTCCTTAGCACCAAAGAGGAAACAAGGACGCTGCCCGCGCTGGCGCCCGCCTAGCGCTCGCCTGATCCCGATCGTCATGGCTCATGTCACGAGAGCTTCATGAGGTTTGCCCTGCCTTGATATCTCTGCTCCTCGCGAGGCGGCCTGGAAAGGCCGCTCGTGAGGAAGTCTCGCGTCGTCTGCCTCACGAGGCTTGGCCCCTCGCGAGGGTCTTGAAAGCCTTCTTGATGAAGATGGGCCGTACAGGCCTACTCGCATAGCCACGCCATGGGCCGTAGGCAGGCAAGTATGGGGACCCCCGTTCCCACAACGCCGACAGGCGTGGAGCAAGTCGACACTCTTCCTTGAGTTGTATTGGAGCAGCCAGCCGCGGAACCACGCCCTGGCTTAGTGCGGCAACTGCCTCCGACGGGCTAGGTGAGGTAGGTGGAGCAGCGAGCTGCCTCGCTCATAACAGCCGGGCTCAGCGGGCCACTCAGACGGCGTTTATGCTGGAGAATTGCTCTTCCTTCTCGTCAGATTCTGCAGAAAGAGTGAAGAAAATGGTGGAAGGAGGAGCTTGGCCAGCGTCCTGCTCTTGAAATGACGTGTGTGGCAGGTGTGGGTTTCTCGCATTCCACGTGGGTTTAAATGTAGGTTTTTGAATGCGGCGAGGAGGCGGGTACAGCTGGGAGTGCAATGGGCGGTGCCCTCAGCCGGCGCGCCGCTTCAAATGGCGGATGCAGTGAGAGGTCGCGTCCGCCCTGACCTCCTTGACCGTGGACCTTGACCGTGTACGTTCGGCTTTGAGGACAACATTATCCTTGGTCGTAATGGTCAGTATCATATACTAGTATCATGCATATGATACTACGTCCGTAATGCATAGTATCATAAGTTAGTATCTTAGATTGCCTTATTAATTGCCATGCATGACACAAAGTAGTACAAAATTTAATATGATACTACACCCTCTCTTTCCTCATTTAATTATGTGCCACATCATCCAAAAAGTCTAGTTGACATGCATGATACCACTTATGATACTTCCATTACGACCAGCCGACCTTGATGATGTACGTCACCTTGTGTCCACATCTGAGATGCCACATGTACCAGATGAATGATTCCAAGTTCGACCACCGTGATGCTAGGTTCGACCCCCCCTCATAACTTTCCTACATTGGTCGTTTGATTCATATGATAGAATGCTATAGGATTTTTTTCCTATGAAATCGTGTGTTAATTGGCAATCTAGCATCCACTCCAACTTTTTTTCACTTACTTTGTTTTTCCTGTGTCAAACACTTTGGTTCTTTTTTAGGGGAACACTGTGTTAATGCTACGGGATTCAAGTGGACATGTCACTCCAATCCTTTATTTTTCCTATTCCCGCGTTTTATGTTCCTATGAAAAGAGTTCTTGCTCTAAATGATGTGCGGCTGCAAGAGCCGCCTATATTAATTAACCATGCTCTAAAAAGGTGCACCAACTTTGCCTATAGTATACTGTACTAGGTTAGTAGGTGACCTTGCGTTTGGCTCTTTGCCTTCTCCAGAAGTCGAACAATAATGATGGTACTTTAATAGTACTTCTGGCAATCTGACACCAAATGAACTACTGCACGTCCACCGCTTGTAAGCAAAAGTTTCTCCTCGTGTCGCGAGCCACCGCGCACGCTTTGGCGAGGGAGAAGGCATAGTAAGAAAGCTTCTCATCGTTTTGTGAGTTGATGGGACACATCAAAATTATTCATTACTCTCTCCAAAAAGGGCCGACCATGTCCATGCCTACCATCACGTGCTCCGTCATTGAGTATGTGCACTATTCACGTGCCATCGAGGAGAAAACTTATTGTGTAGTAGGTGGCATCAAAGTGCATGACTCACTTACGCACTGCTTATCTCCATTTTCTTGCATGACACGTGCACCTTGATGATAGATGTCCCGCGTGTTGGCAAAAGGATGAACAAAGCTCACGTAAAAAAAGAGTGGAAGAACATAGATTCCAGACGACCGAGAAGGAGCAAGGAACCTCACGGTGGAGCGTCTGCACTCATAATATTTTATATTATTCAGTGATATAAAATCTACCAAATCTCTCCACATTCCTATACCTTTCTATAGTGTGAGAATAAATTTGAATGTTACCTCCGTGGGACACCTAGTTATAGTATATCAAGCAGCCTGTATCGCTTCGCTCCTCACCCTTATAGCCTGCCGACTTTACCTTATATACACTTGCTCTTTGAGCAAAGGCCTCCCTAAGCATGCATTAATTTCCTGGGCATGCTTCTTTCTACTCAATGTTGTGTGCACTTTGAGCATCTTGGCACTCCTTCAAGGCCCAGAGGTTAATTTGAGAACAAGTACCTCAAGGTTATTTTGACAGACATGCCTTATAGGTTGACAGAAGTCATATCACTTTTTTCAGGAAGATGTCGTGAAGTAACACGATAGACCTTCTTTCAAGCCAATTAACATGTGTTTAAAAAACAAAAATTATCAAAAAGTAACACGATAGACCTCCGATTAACATGTGTTCAAAAAACAAGTACTCCTGCAAGACCCAGAGGTTAATTTGAGAACAAGTACCTCGAGGTTAATTTGACAGACATGTTTTATAGGTTGACAAAAGTCATATCACTTTTTTTGGAAAGATGTCGTGAAGTAAAACGATAGACCTTCTTTCAAGCCAATTAACATGTGTCCAAAAAACAAAAATTATCAAAAAGTAATGCGATAGACCTTCGATTAACATGTGTTCAAAAAACAAAAAAAATACAAAACAAAGACCTTGAGGTTCAACTAATAGGACGGAACACTATATACATTTAAGCCAATTAAACGTTCATAGTAACCCATCCCATTTGTTTTAACATCAAGTCCACTTCCCATTTGGTCACCATCTGATGACTACTCCAGCCTCAACACATCAATCGGTAGGGAAGCTGGTCTTTGCCGATATAGGAAGCCTCTTTGCATCCTTTATTGCATACCCGGATGACCGCGTGTTGCCGCCCAATGGCCAATGCCACGCCCCCCACGAATGTAGATGCTTCCCTCCTTCGTCTAGCTGGTTCGCGTGTTTTCCCCTTTTTGCCGCCTGCCCAGCTATAGAACCGCCTCACGCCGGCCAATTCCTCTCCAAACACCTAGGGAGGCGGTTGAACAGAACAAGTCTAACTTGTTTGTAGTGGGTACATTGACGTGGCATCGAAAGGGTGTAATAGCCGACTCTGGCAAAATAATTGACTACCAGTTGGCATACATGAGCATGGGGCCCACTTGTCAGCATGCTAGACGGAGGAAGGAACACAAGACAAAAGGGAGCGCGGAAGGGTGCGAATCGATTGGATCATGTTTGATGACCACTGAAGCAATCCACTCAGATTATACTACGTTAAAAAATTCATGCAGACACGACCAGTTATACTGTGACTAGGTGACCGTGCGCTTGGCTCTTCGCCTCTTCCGGAAGTCGAACAATGATGATGGTACTACAGTATAGATACTTTTGGAAATCTGACACCAAAAGAACTGTTGCACGCCCACCGCATGTATTAAGGGCACTATCGTAAAGAAAAAGCTTCTCCTCATCCTGCGAGCCATCGCGCGCGCGTGAGCAAGGGAGAGGTCGTACTAGTAGTAAGCAAAGCTTCTCCTCATTTGCGAGTTGACGGGACACATCAAAAGTAGTGTATTAGTCTCTAAAAAGGGTTGACCATGTCCACGGCTACTATCCCATGCTCTATCATTCAGTGCGTGCATGATTCACGTTCCATTGAGAAAATAATGTTCCATACATGCCATTGAATAGAATAACTTAATTTATAACAAACGCGCCACCGCATCATGATTAAACTTTGATTCGTCCACGCGTGGTTCCCATGAACAACTACTACACTCGCCAAATTATCTGGTTGTCGGTATTCTGGGAACGGGGGTCCCAAGACTTGCCTGCCTACGGCCCATGGTGTGGCTCCTCTAGCGGCCTGGTACAACCCATCTTCACCAGCAAACACTCAAGACCCTCACGAGGGGCCAAGCCTCGCGACGCGGACGACACAAGACCTCCTCAGGGGCAGCCTCATTAGGCTAGCTCACGAGGAGCGGAGAGATCAAGGCGACGGGCACCTCGTGAGGTTCCCGTGACGTGAGCCATGACGACCAAGGCCAGGCGGGCGCCAGTGGGCGCAGAGTACTAGTTTCCTCTTTGGTGCTAAAGGAGCAGGCACAGGCGAAGAGTCCCGAGACATCAGGCAAAGGTTTCCATATCGGTGCAACGAGACCAAGAACAGCAGGACGGTAGGACGGAGGTCATCACGGAGCCCACGACAGCGTCACCACTAGAGCCTTTAGCAGGCGAAGACCACCTTTTGTCAGGATAGCTTGTACTAGCTGTACCCCTTCAAATTGGCCATTGTGGGATCCCTCCCCGCCTAACATTTGGGGAGAGGACCCGTGCCTCTATAAATAGGACTAGCTACCACCTTAGCAAGGGGGATCATTCAGATCATCCTCAACCACACAAGCTCACTGAGCTCAAGAACACCTCTCCTCAGGAGGCTGTTCTTACCTTGTACTTGTTCATCCTCAGCCTACAAGGCAATCCACCACACCACACTGGAGTAGGGTATTACACCACATCGGTGGCCCAAACTAGTATAAAATCTTGTGTCCCTTGTTCTTCGAGTTCGACAAGCTGAGCTTTGAGATTGTGGTGAGTGAGTGAGCTAGGGGGAGGGAGAAATCTTCGTGCGCACCCCAGAGTTCGAACCTTAAGGGTTTTGCTGGAACCTGCAATCCGACATTTGGTGCGCCAGGTAGGGGTGCGCTGAAGCTTTCCTTTAATCGATCCACGCTCCACCGCTCCACCACGTCCATGGCAGACATGCGCCGAGCTCGCGCCGAGCGCCGGGCCGCCCGTATCGCTCAGACGGCCCCTATCGGTGGGCCTCCCCGTCGTTCTCCATCACCCGCCGTCAATGCCGCCACCGGCCCGGTGGGAACGAGCAGCAAGCATCTTCGCTGCACCCCTTGGTGCGGCGGGACAGCCGCACCGCTACCCCATCGCTGACTCCGGCTGGCTCATCATCCCATGCTCGCCGCGCGCCCACGTACACGCAGGCCGCGCTGCTCGTGGCAGGTGAGCTCCTGCGCTACCACCCGGTCGACGACCTCTACGAGGACTGGCTGGACCGCATCGCCGAGCTCGTCAGCGCCGCCGGGGGCTCGCCTGTCCTGTCTCTCTCTCGCTACCTTGCCCTCCTCCAGCCGCGGGTCACGTAGCCCATGAAGCGCCTGCGCCACCTCCGCACCAAGATGACGCCCTAGCGCCAAGACGCGTGGCCCCTCGGCGTGACCTACCGCGTCGGGCGCCCGCGCGTGAAGAAGTAAGCTGCCAAGAAGTTCCCCGGCCGCAAGAAAGCGCTCCTGTGCTCCCAGCGCCACCACAACAAGACCGTGTGCCGCCTACGGTGGCGGTGCACGGGCATCGAGAGCAGGCTCCTCCTCTACAAAGGGCCCAGCTGGCCACAGCAGGCTGCTGCGCCTTCACTTCGAAGCTGCGTAGCGTCGTCTGGCCAGGCAATTACAAGCCAGACCTGCCTCCTCGCTACGACGGCACCCCTGACCCTGCGGAGTTCTTCCAGCTCTATGAGCTGAGCATCAAGGCAGCTAACGGCGATGAGAAAGTCATGGTGGACTGGTTTCGCATGGCTCTCAAGGATGGTGCTCGCTCGTGGCTCCTGAACTTGCCCCAGGGGTCGATCTCTTCCTGGGGTGAGATGCGCGACCGCTTCGTCGCCAAAGCAGCAGCCAAGAGAGACCTTGCAGAAGTACATTCAACGCTTCAACAACGTTCGCCTCAAGAATCCCAAGGTAATAGACGAAGCCATCATCTTAGTGTTTTCCGATGGCGTCCGCGACGTCAAGATGAAGGAGGAGCTCGCCATCCATGAGGAGCTATGCACGGCTCTAGAGATGTTCAACATGGCGACCGAGTGCGCAAGAGTTGATGAAGGGCGCCTTTCCCTCCTCGAGCCCCTGCTGCCGACCCAGAGGAGAAAAAAGCCAAGGCCAAGGACGTAAAGCGCAAGGGGTGGCCGTGCTCGCGGCGGAGCCGGACGCAAAGCGTGGCCGGGACCACCCCAAGCTGTCCTAGAGCAGCCGTCCGTTCTGCGCCTTCCACAATGCACACGGCCGCAACACCAATGATTGTCAAGAGCTCAGGGCCATCCGAGATGGACGCTTTGATCGATGCCCCAAGCGCAATGACTGGGGCTACGACCAAGGAGGAGGACGAGGTGGGGGCACTGGGACCACGGCACCCGCCTGGAGTGGCGCGACCGGCCTCATGAGGACCGCTGGCAAGACTAGCCTCGTGAGGGGGCCTCGGGGGACCAACCACGCGAGGACCGCCCTCAGGGCAATGCAGGTCTCTCTCCACTACCACCACCACCAAGAAGAAACGACGACCACCATCAGGACGAGGGGGCTGGGGGCTTCCAAGAACCACGTGCTATCGCCTGCATCTTGGTCGGAGCTCAGGCCCCAGCATCCCAGCGCATCTTCAAGCCGTTTGCTCGCGAGGTGAACGCGACCCTTCCTAGGCTCGAGGCCACGTGCCCGCTCAGGTGGTCCAAATGCGCCATCACCTTCAGCTCGTCGGACCAGCTCAAGTGCGCGGCGACTGCTAGCGCTCTCCTGATGCTTTGCTCGCCCGTGATCAGCAACGTCCAAGTCACGAAGACCCTCATCGACGGTGGCGCAGGGCTCAATGTCCTGTCCTTCGAGACACTCGATAGCCTCCAAGTGCCATACGATCAGCTGCAGCCTACCAAACCCTTCTTAGGAGTGACCGACGGCTCTACCACCCCGATAGGGCAGGTCCGTCTCCCTGTCACCTTTGGCCAGCACAACAACTACCGCACAAGCTCATCGACTATGACGTCGCCCACATCTGTCTTCCGTACATCGCCATCCTTGGGTATCCAGCATTAGTCAAGTTCATGGTAGTGACCCACCACGGCTACAATGTCCTCAAGATGCCAAGAAGCGGTGGAATCATCATAGTCCCCTGCGAAGAAAGAGATGTGGTGTGTTCCCTGGAGCGTGTCTTCCAAGCTACAGCAATCGAAGACCCCGACTGCGAGGGCACCCTGTACCCTGCTGAGGCCATCGACAAGAAGAAGAAGCAACTACTCCGCACAGGGCCTCAGGAGGGCGACGTCTCCAGCGGCGCTGCCTCAGGATCAACGCCCGCACCTGGGGCGCCTCCCTCCCTCACATAGGAAGGCGCGCCCGGTGCCCTCCTTGCGAGGCTCGGGGGCTCTCTTCTGGAGGGCCTCAGACCTGGCCAACATCACGAGGGAGGCGCTCGGGCACCACGCGGAGGCGTGCTTTGCGGCACATTTCCCTCAAGTGATCATTGGGCGAGGAGTGCCCGGTGCTCAGGAGTTCATCATCAAGGCCACCTAGGAGCTTCAAGAAGCAAGGACCATGCACGGCGACCACCCCGCCACCAGGCGCAATCCCCCATCCCGACGAGGACGGCGGGCTGCGCGTCTGCATCGACATTCCAGGGCTCAACAGGGCCGCGTCTCAGGAGCGCTTCCAGCCTTCGCGCATTGGACGGTGCGAGGGTCCACATCACAGCTACGTCCGCATGCCATTTGGTTTGCCGAACATGGCGGCCGCCTTCCAGTGCCACCTACGGAGCGTCCTATCTGCTCAGGAAGCCAGACATCACGCAGTCCGGGCAGAGATGGCAACGGTCCTTGAAGACCAGCCCGGGCCCCCAGAGCCTCCCGAGCTCAAGTTCCTGGCGGCTCATGAGGAGCGACTCCTTCATCGCGCGCCTTTTGCTACCTCAACCCTCTTTCGACAACGGTACCAGGTGACATTTTCCATGTTTACCCAGCTGGGAGTGCCCCTCGGGCTCCACGATTCCCAGGTCGCACGGGCCTGTCCCTACGGCATGCATCCTTTTTGCATCTTTAGCTTACTCTGTCAGGGGCGCCCCTGGGGCTGCATCATCCCCAGGCCGCTCGGGTCCGTCCCAGTGGCATGTATTGTTCTTGCATCTATCTGAGCTAGTTTGTTCCCTCGCATGAGTTACCTACGATTACCACTTGCCTGCCCGACACTTCAATGCCACGAACGTCACACGCCCTAGCAAGCCCACCCACGACCGCCTCATGATGAAGGACTGGCATGGCGTCTGTGCTCGGGCGCGTCCCTGCAGCGTTGCCAAACCCAGGAGGCCGAGCCCTGGCTCGCGGGCCCGCTCCCGTGTACGTCACCTCCTGTGGCCCTTGGTGCCTTGTTCTCGCATGAGCTAATCATGGGTGGGTGGGCTAGGGCGCGCGACCTGGTGCCTCGCCACCGCGGGAGCCGCGCGCCGGCCGTCTTTCTTCAGGGTTCTTCGCATGAGAAGACTAGGCACGACGTCTGTGCTTGGGTCCGTCCCTGCAGCGTCGCCAAACCGAAGAGGCTGAGCTCTGGCTCGCGGGCCCGCTCCCGTGTACGTCACCTCCCGTGGCCCTTGGTGCCTTGTTCTAGCATGAGCTAATCATGGGTGGGCGGGCTAGGGCGCACGACCCGGTGCCTTGCCACCGTGGGAGCCGCGCGCCTGTCGTCTTTCTTCAGGGTTCTTCGCATGAGAAGACTAGGCACGGCGTCTATGCTTGGGTCCGTCCCTGCAGCATCGATAAACCCAACAACTGAGCTCTGTCTGGTGGGCCGGCCCCGCTCACTTCACCTCCTGGGGTCGTTGGTGTCTGGCCTTCTGATGTGATCGCCTCAGGAGATTCGCCCAGTGCAGGTTGCCTAACCATCTCGCAGGACCATTGCAGCCATCAGGAATCAAGACCAGGCGCAACCCGCCTTGAGGTAGGGCCTCGTGAGTCCTGCGCTGGCTCACGAGTGCCCAGACACACCTCGTCTAGCCCTGCCGTGCAAGCCACGTGTCAGGGCGAGGCTGTACACGCCCAGGGGGCTCCACTCAGAGAGAGCCCTCACCCACACGCACCAGTGGAAGCACCATGCTCCGCGCTGGCAGTCGGCATGGTTGAGGAGTGGCTATGCCCGTGCAAGTGCGGAAGCGCTACGCTCCGCGCTGGTGATAAACAACTGAGGGCGGCCCCATGGCGTGCCAACCTCAGGGAGCCACCCGGCTCAGTGTCCATCCTCACTGCAACGCTTTCCCCTCGGGAGAGCCGCGCGAGGGGGCTGGGCACGGGGGTTGCGCTCGGGTCGCGCCCAAGCGTACGCCACCCTGACCCTCCCGAGCGGAGCCAAGGTATGAAGGTCGTTTGGGCGTCGAGGGGGACTCCTGAGCATCGCGACTCAGGAGCCTAACTATCCATGTAGCCCCTCACCCCTTGGTCTCATCCTGGTGATCCGTATGATCCAACGGCGGCTCAGGTATGCGCGGGGTCGGGCCCTGCCGACGTAGAACACTAGGCCTACTCCCGCATCTCCTTTCTGTAAGTTGTTTGTGCGTCAAGGGGGACTCCTGAGCATTGCAACTCAGGAGCCTAACTGGCCACGTAGCCCCTCACCCCTTGGTCTCGTCCTAGCGATCTGGACGACCCAACGGCGGCTGAGGTATGCGTAGGGTCGGGCCCTGCCGATGCAGAACACCAAGAAAACGGGAAGGAAATCGCGAAATCTCAAACAAATATTACAAGACATACTGTTCTACAAATACCAAACACAAGTTTAAACGCCTCCACAAGGCACGGTGCATGTTGCAGAAGAAAAATAGGAAAGGAGTCGCCAGCAAGCCATCTCGTCATCCCTGGACGCCGCCGTCACATGCAAGGGGTGCCCCTTCGACGGTGGCGTTGCCCTCTCCTGTGCTGCCTGCCGGAGTCGCAGGTCCGGCGGCACCACCAGTTGAGGGCGCAGGGTCGAAGGCGCGGAACTTCTTCAGCAAGGCCTCCACCTGGCTCTTCACAGCTTCGGCAGTAGCTGCGTAGCGCTCGTCATCCACGGGCTCGAGCAGCTCGTCAAGGTCAGCGTCAGGATCGCAAAGATGGAGGTGGCTGAAGACGCACGTCAGTGCAACCGAGGAGAGCACGCAGGCTTCCCCCTCCACCAAGGGGTCGATCCCGTCCACGACGTCCTCAAGCACCGCGACCAGATGAGGGAGCAGCGGGGTGGGGCCCTCGTCGTCTATCGCTAGCGGCTCCTCCAAGCTCTTCTCGTAGAGTGCCCACAGCGCCACACAGGACTTCTTCTCAAGGGACTTGAAGGCCACGCGGTCCTCAGCCCGGACCTTCGTTTTGGCTTCCAGCTCGGCCTTCTCTGCCTTCATCTCCTGCTCCAGCTTCTCCAGCCGACTGCGCTCTGTGTCCTGCGCCTTTGCCAACTGCTCTAGCTCGGCGTCGCGACACCTGACGGCGTCCTCTCGGGCCTCCATCTTCTCCTCCTCCGCCTGGCGGCCTCGAGCCTCGACCGCACGCTCGTTGTGCATGGTCTCCAGCTTGGCCTCTAGCAACCGGCAGTGATCCTGGGTAGCCCTGGCGTCCTTCAGAGCAACCTCGCGGGCAGCCGCGGCTTGGGCGACGGCCTGCTTGTCCTTCTCGGAAGCTGCCGCAGCCTGGCTCAACACCGCTCGGATGGACGCATCGGAGTGGAGCCAGCCAGAGATCAGCTCCAGGCGCCCGGCCACCAGGCGAAGGTCGGTGCCTTGAAGATCCTCCCGCACTAGTGTCGGATCAAGGGTTCCGGCAGACCCTTAAGGTTCGAATTCTGGGGTGCGCGCGGAGATCGTGCTCTCTACCTCTCCGTCTCGTAAGGATCTAAACTACTGTGAGAAGAACACAAGAGACACAGGGTTTATACTGGTTCGGGCCACCATTGTGGTGTAATACCCTACTCCAGTGTGGTGTGGTGGATTGCCTCTTGGGCTGATGAGTAAGAACAATACAAGAAAGAACGACCTCGCGAGGGTCTGTTCTTGGCTGGGGATGAACTGCTAGGGGGAGTTCAATCGCCCTTCTCTCTCTCTCTACTTGCTCTGGGTACTGAATCAGGTTGGATTCTCTCTCTGTGTGTGTGTCTACCCTAGGGGTGGCTAGTCCTATTTATAGGCAAAGGCCCTGGGCCTCTTCCCAAATATTTGAGCGGGAAGGGCGCCAACAATTGGCCGATTTGAAAGGGAACATCGGGTACACTTATCCTGACTAAAGTTGGTCTTCCCCTGCCAAAGGTTCTGGTGATGACGCCGGCTTGGGCTCCACAGTGACTTCCTCCTTGTCGTGGAGTTGGTCTTGGTCTCGTTGCACCAAAATGGGTGCCTTTGCTTGATCCTCTCGCCTGCGCTTGCCCCCTTTGCACCAAAGAGGAAAGGGAGGACACTGCGCGGGCTGGCGCCCGCCTAGCACCTCTGGTCGTCATGGCTTGCGTCATGGGCACCTCGTGAGGTACCCCACCTTGATCTCTCCGCCTCCTCGCGAGCCTGCCTAAGGAGGCCGTGCTGGAGGAAGCTCCATGTCGTCCGCCTCGCGAGGCTTGGCCCCTCGCGAGGGTCTTGAGCCTTGTGTTGATGAAGATGGGCCACGTTGGGCCCCCACTCGAGCCACGCCGCAGGCCGCAAGCAGGCAAGTCTGGGGACCCCCGTTCCCAGAACGCCAACAGTAGCCCCCGGGCCCAAGGCGCGCATGGACTTGGCCGTGCCGTGAGGCAAAAGGGCAAGGGCAAAGCGCCACGGGCCCTAACAGCCTGCGGCCTGAGGCGCCGCGTGGCAGTTGATTGGACGTGGGCGTCTCCACTTCCCCACGACGCCTCGACGATCGCGCGGATTGGACAAGTCCCTGCATGCAAACCATGTCATGATTACCTGTGATCGTGGAGGCCGGCGGTTGGCCTCCGCCGGCTATAAGTACGGCACCACGCGTGCCCTTCCAGTCCGTCTCTTCTTCCTTCCTCTCCCGCCTCAGTTCTTGCTCCGCCTTGGTGTGGTGGCTCCGATTCGCCGGTTCTCCGCGGCGGAGAAGGGAAAGGCTCCTCAGGAGGTACTTGACCCGCTCCCGCCGAAGAAACGGCCCGCCTTGCGCGGCCAAGACGAGGAGAATCGCCTGGTGGTGCCGAGGCCTTGGTACGAGCGGCCTCCATCGGGGTTCCCGCTTCCCTTGTACGCCCACGCCGAGGGTTCTGGAAGAGGAGATGCCGATCCCCTCGGCCAGCGCCGTCGCCGGCGCCGCAGGATCACGAAGGTGTTGGTTGTTCCTCCCGGAGTCCACACCGAGGGATCCTCCCGCGAGCTCGTGCTCCACGCTGCCATGCCTCTGCGTACTTGGATCCGCCTTCCTCCCTTCTTCGCCTCCGCCTTCCAGCACGTGAGACTCCTGGAGCTGTGGCTGCAGCATGTCGACTGCTGTACTCCTGCAACCGGGGCAGAGGTTGCGATCACCGCCCCGGGCGAGGTCTTCATGACTCGCGGCTGGGGGGAAATCTCTCGGTGCTGCAGAATGAAGGGCGCCCTCACGATCCACCTGGAGTACGACGGCGCTTCGGTGATGTTCTTCAAGGTCTTCGACGCGAACGGTCGCCGGCTGGAGTGCTGCCCCGGGGGAGGCGGCCAGGACCCTGCCATGGCGACGGCGGGGCCCGCCAATCGCCCCCTGGACAGCTCCGCAAGCGACGGGAGCGCCGGAGGATCCAACGATCCCAGTGAGGTCTTCGCGACGCTGGAGACGAGCGACGACAGCTACGAGCCCGCGAGCCGGCGCCGCTCCCGGAGCAGGGCAGGCTCGCTTGGTCACCGCCGATCCTGATCTGGATGGGGTTGGCGCCGGCGCCTGCCGGCCCACTGTTGATGATGGCATCTTCTGCAGGGGTGCGTTTAGTTAGCACCCTTTAGGATTCGTTCCTTGCGAGGAATCACATTGCGCCCCATAGGGGCTTGTAAGGTGGCTGTGATCCTTGTTGTTAATATGTAACCCTTGCTATGAATTTGTGCGAATCGCGAATTCCGTCGTAGTTTGGTTCCCCCTTTCGCACCTCGCGAGGGCTTGGTGCTCTGCGTCGACAGGTCCCAGTCCCAAGGCGGCGTCAGCCGTCGCTGGTATGCCAGGTCGCGATGCCGTGGTCAAGGCCAGGAGGTGAGCGACCCGGGGTCCGGTAAGAGCCCCTGAGTCGCGATGCTCAGGAGGTCCCCTTTGGCGCCCAAGCAGCCGTCGCTAGGTGAGAAAGGGAAGCAACGTCGCTAGTACAGAGTCGCTTCAGGTGCGGGGGTAGTGCTGCGGTAGCCAATGCATTGGATGGTGACTTATCTTGAGGATTGGAGATTGCCTTCAGTGTGCCATCGGATCTGGGGGTTGGCTCGAGCGGAGCTGCTTGACGAGGTCCTCGCGTGCCCCTTCTGCCTCGCCTCTGCTCCCCTTTCTGCTCTACGTCCTCGGGTCCCGGCCCTCGAGTTGGTCTCAGCCGTCGCTGGTATGCCAGGTCGCGATGCCATGGACAAGGCCAGAGGGTGAGGGCTAGAGAGCCAGTAGGAGCCCTGAGTCGCGATGCTCAGGCACCCCCCCCTTTAACGTGCAAGCGGCTCGCGCGGGCAAGGGCGAAGGGAACACCGTGAGGGTCTCGGCTAGCGTGATTCCCCCTATGGGCCCTGTGGATTCACCTCAAAAAGAGAAGACGGGATTGCCATAGCAGCGATTAGTTGACTGTTAGTCGCTCAGGAGCTCGCCGGTTGGAGCGGGCGAGGTGTGTCGGGGCACCCGTGAGCCAGCGCGGGGCTCACGAGGCCCTACCTCTAGGCGGGCTGCGCCTGGCGCTGGGCACCATCTCGTGATGTGTTCCTGCAAAGTCTGGTTAGATGGCGGCACTTTACGTCCTCGGGTCCCGGCCCTCGAGCTTGTCTCAGCTGTCGCGGGTATGCCAGGTCGCGATGCCGTGGACAAGGCCAGAGGGTGAGGGCTGGAGAGCCAGTAAGAGCCCTGAGTCGCGATGCTCAGGCACCCCCCCCTTTAACGTGCAAGTGGTCGACATGAAGAAGAAGGGCGCCGCAGACGGCATCGAGTAATGATGCATAACTGGAAATAAACGCGGAAGGGATACATGCCGCTGGGCCTAACCCGAGCGGCCTGGGGGTGATGCAGCCCGAGGGGCGCCCCCAGCAAAGCAAGCTAGCGACTGGAAAGATAAAAAGGGATACATGCCACAGGGACGGACCCACGTGGCCTGGGAATGACGCAACCCTAGGAGGGCGCTCCTAGCTGAGAATGAAACTTGAAAGATTTCACCTGAAGTGGTCGTTGGTGCAACCGACTCGGTGGGCTATGGAAGCTAATCCTTACGAGCCCCCAGGCCCGGGGGCCTCGGGATGCTCCGGAGGCACTGGTGGCTCCTCGTGAGCAGCCTCCATCTCTGCCAGGGCTGCGGAACGCCTGCCTTCTTGCGCCTCCAAGATGCTCTTCATGATGCGCTGGTACGCCGCAGCCACGCTCGGCAGGCCATAAGGCATGTGAACATAGCTGTGGGGTGGTCCTCCGCATCGCCCTGCGTGTGAGGGCCAGAGGCGCTCCGCCGTGGCGACCTGGTTGAGCCCTGGTACATCGACGCAGACGCGCAGCCCACCATCCTCGCCTGGATGGGGAGCCACAGCTGGTGGGCGACGGCAACCCCTCATGATCCTTGACTCCTGTAGCTCTTGTATCGCCTTGCTAACAAACTCCTATTGGTCTAGCCTTCCTTCCCTGGCTTCCTCCCGAGGGAAGCGTGTTTCAAAACACGCCTCCACATGGTGCCCCAGCGCCTCCCTCGTGACCTTGGCGAGGTCGGTGGCCCTCCAGGTGAGAGCCCCTGAGCCCTGCCTGAGGAGGGCGCCGGGCGCGCTTTCCTATGCGATTGAAGGAGGGTCCCCCTGGGCAGACGCGGGCCTTGAAGGGCCTGCCTCCTGAGGGTTTGAGCCTGACGTTATCTTCTTCTTCTTCAGGGTGGTCTCAGGAAGCCTCCTGCTTCCGCAATCTGGGTCTTCTAGTGACGCGGCCTGAAAGGCTCGCTCCAGTGCACACACTGCATCCTTCTCTTGACATGGCACCGTGATGACGCCGCCGCTTCCTGGCATCTTGAGGACGTTGTAGCCATGGTGAGTCATGGCCATGAACTTGGCCAGCGCCGGGTACCCGAGGATGGCGTTGTACGGCAGGCGGATGTGGGCGACGTCGAAGTCGATGAGCTTGGTGCGGTAGTTGTTGTAGGTGCCGAAGGTGACTGGGAGGCGGACCTGCCCGATCGGGACCGTGGAACCGTCGGTGACTCCGGAGAAGGGCTTGGTCAGCTGAAGCTGGTCATAGGGCACTTGGAGGCTGTTGAACGTTTCCACGGACAAGACATTGAGCCCTGCCCCTCCGTCGATGAGGGTCCTGGTGACCAGAACATTGCTGATGACTGGGGAACAAAGCATTGGGAGGACTTCGGCTATAGCTGCGCACTTGAGCTGGTCTACTGAGCTGAACGTGATTGTGCAGGCCGACCACTTGAGGGGACGCGTTGCTTCGAGCTTGGGGAGGACTGCATTCACTTCGCGAGCAAACTGCTTGAAGATACGTTGGGAGGCTGGGGCTTGAGCTCCGCCCAGGATGCATGCGATGGCGCGAGGCTCCTGGAAGCCGCCAGCCCCCTCGTCCTGGTGGCGGTCTTCATTCCTTCTTGGCTGAGGCGGCAACGGCGGCAGGCCTGGGTTGCCATGAGGGTGATCCTCACGAGGCTGATCCCTCCAGTCCCCCTCGCGAGGCGGGTCGCGCCAGCGGTCCTCACGAGGTTGGTCACGCCAGCCAAGACGTGGGCCGCGGTCTTCCCAGCGTCCCGGGTTCCTTCCTCCTCCTCAGCCGTAGCCCCGGTCAGCACGGTCAGGGCGTCGGCCGACTCTTCCTTCTCGCACGGCGTGGAGTTCTTGGCATTCATTGGTGTTGTGGGTGTGAAGGTCGTGGTACACATAGTACCGGTTGCCCCTGGAGGATTCAAGCAAATCCTTACCCCGCTTGGTGTCTGGTTTTGCCGCGAGCACGGCAGCCCCTTTGCACTTCACGTCCTTGGCCTTGAGCTTCTTCTCTTCTGGGTCACTTGGTCGCTAGGTTGAACAGCTCCAGGGAGGTGCAAAGGTCTTCATGCATCGCCAGCTCCTCCTTCATCTTGACGTCGCGCACGCCATCGGAGAAGGCCGAAATGACGGCTTCTTCGGACACCCTGGGGATCTTGAGGCGCGCGCTGTTGAAGCGTTGGATGTACTTCTGTAGGGTCTCCCCAGGTTGCTGCTTGATGCGGCGCATGTCGCTCACGGCGGGAGGTCGGTCGCGGGTACCTTGGAAGTTGGCAATGAAGCGGGTACGCATCTGGTCCCAGGAGGAGATCGTGCCTGGGGCCAGGTTCAGGAGCCAAGTGCGAGCACCTTCCTTCAGCGCCATGGGGAACCAGTTCACCATGACCTTCTCGTCCCCGTTGGCAGCTTCGATTCCCAGCTCGTAGAGCTGGAGGAACTCCGTGGGGTCAGTGGTGCCGTCGTAGCGAGGAGGCAGGTCCGGCTTGAACTTGCCGGGCCACGCGACGCTACGCAACTCAGGGGTGTAGGCGCGGCAGCCAGCGGTGGACGCGGGAGGTTTTGGTTGAGGGAGATCTTGGCCTTGTGGGTCCCCTTGCGCCGCAGCTGGGAGCAGCGCGGGGTCTTGACGCGCCGGAGCTGGAGCAGGGTCTCGGCGAGCCGGAGCCGGGAGCGCCCGAGCGGCCTCTTGCGGTCGCGGGACTTCTTGGCAGCTCCGTTCCTGCTGGGCCGGCGCATGACGGAGCGGATTCCGCTCGGGAGCTGCGCGCCTTGGGGCCATGGCATCTTCTTGGAAAGGTGGCGGCTGGAACGCCCCCGGAGCTTCATTGCCCATGCGGGGCGGAGTGCGGCGCAGTGTTGCGGAAGGCGCGGGAGAGCCCCCTGCGGCACGGACGAGCTCGGCGACGCGGTCGAGCCACTCCTCGTAGACGTCGTCGACGGGGCGATAGCGCAGGAGCTCGTTCGCCGTGATGAGCGCAGCTCGAGCCTCCAATGGAACACGCAGCGCATGCGACGAAGAACCGGCTGTGGTGAGCGACGGAGTGGCCGTGCAGCCATCCCGCCGCACGGACGGGTGTTGAGAGGACGCTTGCTGCTCGTTCCCCGCCGGGCCGGTGGCGGCGTTGATGGCGGGGGACGGGGAACGACGAGGGCGCCCGCAGACGGGGGCCGTCTGGACGGCGCGGGAAGCGATGGCGGCCCGGCACTCGGCGCGGGCCCGACGAGCGTCAGACATGGATGCGGTGGTCGGAGGAGAGCGGAGCGGTGGAAGATGGATCCCGGCGCACCCCTACCTGGCACGCCAAATGTCGGATCACGGGTTCCGGCAGACCCTTAAGGTTCGAACTCTGGGGTGCGCGCGGAGATCGTGCCCTCTACCTCTCCGTCTCGTAAGGATCTAAACTACCGCGAGAACAACACAAGAGACACAAGGTTTATACTGGTTCGGGCCACCATTGTGGTGTAATACCCTACTCCACTATGGTGTGGTGGATTGCCTCTTGGGCTGATGAGTAAGAACAATACAAGGAAGAACGACCTCGCGAGGGTCTGTTCTTGGCTGGGGATGAACTGCTAGGGGGAGTTCAATCACCCTTCTCTCTCTCTCTCTACTTGCTCTCGGTACTAAATCAGGTTGGATTCTCTCTCTGTGTGTGTGTCTACCCTAGGGGTGGCTAGTCCTATTTATAGGCAAAGGCCCTGGGCCTCTTCCCAAATATTTGAGCGGGAAGGGCGCCAACAATTGTACGATTTGAAGGGGAACATCGGGTACACTTATCCTGACTAAAGTTGGTCTTCCCCTGCCAAAGGTTCTGGTGATGACGCCGGCTTGGGCTCCACAATGACTTCCTCCTTGTCGTGGAGTTGGTCCTGGTCTCGTTGCACCGAAATGGGTGCCTTTGGTTGATCCTCTCGCCTACGCTTTCCCCCTTTGCACCAAAGAGGAAAGGGAGGACACTGCGCGGGATGGCGCCCGCCTAGCACCTCTGGTCGTCATGGCTTGCGTCATGGGCACCTCGTGAGGTACCCCACCTTGATCTCTCCGCCTCCTCGCGAGCAAGCCTAAGGAGGCCATGCTGGAGGAAGCTCCATGTCGTCCGCCTCGCGAGGCTTGGCCCCTCGCGAGGGTCTTGAGCCTTGTGTTGATGAAGATGGGCCACGTTGGGCCCCCACTCGAGCCACGCCGCAGGCCGCAGGCAGGCAAGTCTGGGGACCCCCGTTCCCAGAACACCGACAACTAGGGTCAGCGCAGAAAGAGCGCACTCCAGGACGTCAGGAGAGGCAGAAGGATTACGAACTGATGGTGAGGCGGAAGAAGGAGGCAGCGTCATCGCCAAGACCTGCAGGTTGATGGCGGTGGAAGAAGAGGCCAGGAGCTCCGGAGCCTGCGAGGCCTCGGCCGGCGGGCTGGGGACGAGCGCCTCAGGAGCTGACGAGGCCTTGGCGGTCGCCCTCTCCTGGGGACGCTCCTCTGGGCCTCGCGAGGACGACCAGGCCGAAGAGGCGCGAGCGCCGGTGCAACCTTTCTGCGCCAGAGGAGGTGTGGTCGTGCCAGGATGTTGGGTCCCCGAGGATGTGGTCGCCCCCTCCTTCTTCTTCTTCGATGACGACGTCGACCTAGCGACACAATGAGGAAGCGTCAGGACGCCGTAGCGGAAGCAGGAGCAAGGGCAAGCTCATGGCGAGAAACTCACTGGTCCATGGTGGTGTACTCCCGGAGCCTCTTCAGAAGTTCGGAGCTTAGGGGCCTCGCGGCCTGGGGCGCAGGCGCGCGGGCCCCAGGGGTCTGCGAGGGTGTGGTGGCCCCGGGTGCCAGTGAAGCAGAGGCGTCACCCCGAGAGATCAGCGTTGATCTTCTCTTCGTCGGGACGCGGGACGTCGGCTTCCCCGAGGGGGAGATCTTGGACCTTGTAGTGACCCCAGCAGGGGCAGGACTTCCCTCAATGGGTGGTCGCCGGCAGCGTCGTCATCAGGCAAGGCGTGGAGGAGGTCGGCCTTGCACGGAGGGGAGGTCTCCCGAGACCCGTCCAGGGTGGCCGCCGAGTCCTGCTCTTCCTCCTCGCTGGAATCGCCGGAGGACACCACCACCAAAACCATTGCCACCGGGGCCTCAGAGGGCGCCGGCGGCACAAGACCATGCCCATCGAAGACAGGCATTGCGGCAGCAATCTTTGCCCCATCCGTGCGACGGTACAAGGGAACGAAGTTGTCCGGCGGGTACCCCTGGTCATCCCGAACCAAGGAGCAGAGGGTCGTGCCCAGCTCCTCGTCAGACAGGGCCTTCAGACGCAGGCGGAGGTCGTCCCCAAGCTTCCACCAGGGGCGCGCGCGCATGGAGGGGAGCCACGCGCTGTGCCATGAACTCCTTGATGATCATGGCTCCCGTCAGCTTCGCCGCCCTTGGGTCGCCAGACTTCAGGTCGGCGGTCATCCTCTCCAGCACCGACTCCGCCCAAGGGTCAGTGAGCTTCGCGCGGAACCACCCTTCGTGGGACACGGGCATCTCCGTCAGCAGCACCAGCCGGGGGTGGGAGCACTTGGCATCCATCAGGACCCACTTGCTCCTGAAGCCCTCAACCTTCTTCCCGGCCTTCTAGATCACGTTGGTCTTGTTGGCTACGACAAAGTTGAAGCACCCCAAGCGGTGCCCCTCCTTCATTCGGAGGAAGAAGAAGTGGCGCAGCAGTGCCACGGACGGCATCACTCTGACGTACTGTCGGATTTCGGGTTCTGGCAAAACGCTTGAGGTTCGGACACTGGGGTGCGCACGAAGATCTCTCCTCCCCCTAGCACTCTCCCTCACTGCGATCTCAAGGCTCGGCGCGTCGAACTCGCAGAACAAGGGGACACAGGATTTATACTGGTTCGGGCCACCGATGTGGTGTAATACCCTACTCCAGTGTGGTGTGGTGGATTGCCTCTTGGGCTGAGGAAGAATAGTTACCAGGGAAGAACCACCTCCTGAGGAGAGGTGCTCTTGTGCTTGGTGTGTTTGTGTGGAGGAGGATGATCTGAATGGCCTCGGATTCGTTGCCTCCTGTAAGTGCATCTAGTGCCCCTTAGTGATTTTGGTGTATTGAAGACTTATAGGTTAAGGGACTGATGTGTTTGTGAGTATACATAGGTCCATAAGTCTATGAGGAGTTTGATATTTACAGATAAAGTCGACCCCTAAAAATGAAGTTCTTCGTGTTGACACTAGATTTTGGCATGGTCACGAATCGGGGTTCGTATGCAAAACTTAGAGGCAACACTTCGCGGGCCGGCCCTGAGTGAGAAAGTATTCGGCCTTTTCCCGGCTGAATGAAACCTTGTCGGGGTAAAACCTTGCCGATGTGAGGGCTTACCGGCGTGGAAAGCTTGCCGGCGGGGAAGCTTGCCGGCGTGGAAAGCTTGCTGGCAAAGAAGCTTGCCGGTGTGAAATCTTGCCGAGGGAGAAACCTTGCCGAAGAGGAACTCTTGCCGGGGTAGAAACCTTGCCGAGGAGGAACTCTTGCCAGGGTAGAAACCTTGCCGAGCTAGGGAGAACCCTTGCCGGTGTAAAAACCTTGCCGGGGTGAAACCTTGTCGGTGCGGAAAGCTTACCCGGGTGGAAGGCCTGCCGGGGTGGAGGTTGTGATAGTCAATCCGACCAGAAGCTGAAGATGGGCTCAAATGATTATCTAGATGGACTCAAATGGAGAAGTGATCTACATGAAAGAGTTCCGTATTATAGATATGAACATATTTAAAATTTGGGTCATCGCCGTCCGATTTTATCTCGAAGGCCGAAACTATGCTCAAAGTACCAAGATCTTATAGTCAAAGTACAGTTTAGCCGATTAAGACCCCAAGACGACCTCAAATGAAAAAAAATGATCTACACGGGTTGTCTTCGTCTAGTCGAAACGATCAATTTTGATATAAACATCGTTCAAATCCGAGTTCGTATGCAAAAGTTAGAGCAATCGGAGTGCAGCCCTGTCACGAGGCGAGATGTGGCGCGGCCCACCAGACACATGTCCGACGGGTAGCGCGAGGAGATAGCCTGTGTTGCGAGACCGATTTGACCCTCAAGATAATCTCTGATAAGAAAACCTTCAACATGAAAGTTTCTCGTCTCGTCGAAACAGTCAAGATTGCTTTTGGGCTTGTTTTCATTCGAGATTGTTTACCACCGCAAAAAGGACCCGCAAGGTGAAGCCAGTTTAAACCGAACAGTTTTGGAAAGTTCGGATAAAACCAGTCCGAATTTGACTAGGGTTGTGGAAGTGAATTGATGTAATTTTCTTGTAAGGAAAACCTAGATAAATCCTTTGCTTGTACGAGAAGTCCAGCCGCCTCTTATATATGTTGGGGGTGACGGCCGATTGAAACAACACCAATCGAACCAATCAATCTATTACACTTTCGTGTTCATCTATCTTTATCCCCTACCCTTGTATCTTTCTTTCTCGTTCTTCGTTCGTTCTTCATGTTGGAGGGCAGCGATCCACGAGGCTCTAGGGGCGAGCGAATCGACCTAGGGCAGACCATAGCCGCCGCAATCCTTGACGGGGTCCCTCCCGGGTGCGCGGGGTTTCGGGTCTGCAAAAGCGCCCGCCGACTGTCCTGCGTATCGCACTGTCGGTCGGGTCTCCTTCGACGTGAGCTGCGGTGCATCACCCCCGGCGTCGAGGGTACACGGGACGTGCTCGTGTGTCAACACACTTTTTGGCAACTCCTCTAGGGACGAAGTTTCGAACGGTATCTGGCCCGTTCTTGGTACGAAGAGATCGTCATCAAGTTGCTGAAATCTACAAAGGTAATATGAATACCGAATTCCCCTTTGTAGATGCAAATAATTCATATGTTGTTGCTGGATCACCTAATGAGCATAATGTATCGGCTAGCCCTAGTTTTATCAATCATGCATCTAATTATGCGCAAGGGCCGGTGCAAAACAATTTTCATGCTTCAAATTCTTATGATTTTAGCAACGTACAACATATGTATCCAAACTCTCATGCATCGGCAAACCCACAAATCCATATGCCGATGAACAACATGATGGGTTTGGTTAATCAATTTGAAACACCTCATGTTAAAATTTCCAATAGCATACAAGAAAGCGTTTCACCTTTTTATTCATCGGCAACTGATTTGCAATATGTGAATCCAACTTTGCCAATGGATGGGAAAATTGGCCATTCTACTACTAGCTATTCGGCCAGTTACTCTCAACCATCATATGCTACACCTCATGTTAGTAATTTTTCAGCACCGTATGCAACTGTAGATGTTCATAATTCGGCCCCGCATCTTCATGGTCACAGCCGAATAAGTGAAAATTTTACAGGAACACATATGCCATCATCAAATACTGTAGCATATAATGCATACTCTACGCAATTCAAGAATTTCGGCAACACTCACGAATCATTGTCGAAAGAATCTGAAAGCGTTGCGGAGCAATCCCTTCCAGAAGCGGTTGTGGCTGCATTAAAAAAGTTCTTGGCACAAAACAAGAGGATTAGTGCTCTTTGCCTTGAACAATATGAAAAGGGGTTGTTTCCTGATTATGCTGCAATAAAAGCTAGAGTTTTACAAGAAGAGGAATCTTTGCCAATTGATAAAATTGGCGAGCAAAAATATGGTTTTACAACAATGCATATGCCTTCACCTAATACTACATCATATTATACAGCCCCTACACAATTGCAAAGTTTCAGCAACACCCATGTGCCATTGCCGAAAGAATCTAAAAGCATTGGGGGGCAATCGTATCCGAAGTGGGCTGAAATTGAGAAAAAGATTAAAGCCAATTTCGCCGCTCGCCGCCAGAAACAAAAAGAAACATAATTGGCTCAAGTGAAAGAAGCATTGCCAATTGGTAGAAGCAATGTAAAGAAAGATGATTTTGAACATGAAAGTGCTCCGGTTAAAAGAGCCGAATCAAGAAGTATATGTTCTGAATCCATCAAATGCAAAGAGGCAAGCATTATTGAGAAAGGGCATGGCAAGCATAGCAAAGCGACCATACTTGATTTTTCTAAAGTTAATGGAACCTACTTCCTGCCCTATGAGTTTCGTGCCACAAAAATTGATGAACTTCAAGGACAAGAACAAGTAGCCGAACAAAGTTCGGCCGACAAAAATTTTCAATGTAATGATGCACGGAATCAAGAAAAAGATGATGAAGAGGCGTTGGGGAGCCATACAAAGGCGGAGCAAGATATTGTTCAAGTCACACCACCATCGTGCTCTCCCAACATATTTGAAGAGGTATGTTTAGCAAGTAATTTACCTATTTTCATATTTGGTCAGGACTTTATTGTTGATGCATCTATTAGAAAAACCCTCATAAGTAATTTTGAAAGACCAATGAAGAAGGTTAATTTAATTGCTAGCAATAAAGTTGTCATTGAGCATATCGGTCAACCCATTACGCCATTTATAAAGACCGATAGTGACTTATTATTACAGCCAAAGCTTTCCCCGTTGCTTTATCTAAAGTTCATATCTATTTGGGTAGCTTTGCCTATTTCATACTTGGCTTGCACTTGGTATCAATTGAGACATGTATGTTCTAACTATTTTCGTTTTAGAAATTTAAAGCCAAGGTTAAATTCTGTTGAGAAAACCGATGCTAGTATAATATCTTACCCAAAGACATTAGAAATAGAGTGCAAACCACAATGCATCGCCGAATGGTGTGGTGCAAAATCTGAACCATTCGTTTGCTTAATTCCAAAGCCGTTCTCACATCAAGATCAGCTAGAAAATAAAAGGTTTACCTTTAATTCAAACATGTGTGATAAAATCTTTGATTTGTTGTTGAGGAATAATTATATTAGAATTCTTGATCACCATGTTGAGCCATCTGTCCAGGGGCGAATGTATTGTAAGTTGCATGATTCGTCCAAGCATAATTTTGAGGATTGTAACATGTTTCGTCAAATAGTTAAATCGGCCATTGATAAAGGATGATTGAAATTTGTTGAGACACCAAGGGATGACCAGTCTATTCCGATTGGTCCCGATGGCAGAAAGTTTTTGCATCGGCTGCTTCAAGCCGATCCATTTGAAGAGAAGGTAAAAACTGCAGGTGATGGGATCAAGCTTTCAAGTAAAGAAGTTGTCGAAGAGCATAATGAACATAATCCTGAGGGCAAGAATTCCATCGAAGCTACAATGGAGACGCCAAGGACTGGGGGGCAGCAAGCAAATCCAATGATCGATGAAAGCAAACCAAAAGGAAACAAAGGCCGAAATAAGCGCAAGTGTAAGAGATCAAAAATCACCTTCGCTGAACTATTGGATAAATATCAAAAGAAGAGTGAAGAGAAGAATGCTTATCGGCCCAATCATGCAAAGAAACCAAGATCACCCCGAAGGCGCAAATATGAGGATCGGTATTGGCAAAGTGAGAATTTTAATGCAACATATTCATATCCTTATTTTGGGCCACCAATGCCAATGCCGTGGATGCCTCCCTATGCTCATATAGATCCATATCCATCATGGGACAGGTATGATACAAGGGCACATTCTCCATCTTATTTTAGACCATCTCACCAATATTATGCAGCTCCGAGAAGATCAATATCTAAACAATCCCATGTTAAAGACCGTTTCAAACATAAGGAATCGGTCTAGAGCTCAAGGATGAAGAAAGTGGTGATCAAGCAAGTTTACCGTGTTAGAAGAGATGGTCGTAAGAGTGCAACTTCAGATTTGATCTCAAATAAAAAAGAGCCAATTAAAGTATTAACATCAGCTACTAAAGGCAATGAGAGAAAGAAACCAATTATTAAGAGTCAAAGTGCCAAATTTGAAGAAAAGAAGTTGAGAGTGCATAAGGCCAAAAGGGAACTACCATTGGTCAAAACAGAATTACAGCCGAGATGCCCACTCGGCTTAACGTATTGGCAAAAGAAAGAATTGCAAAATCTTAGTGCACAAGAGCTAAGACAAAAGAACATGGTATGGGTTCCCAAGAGGATCATTCATAACCAAAATGATGTGCATGCTTCTATTGCAACAAGTACAATAAAAGTGAAGAAAGAGAAGAATGGAAGCAACAAACAATTAAGCCGAAGGTGTGGATCACAACATCAAAATCTTTTATTAGCACATCATCCATTTTCTTCAACAATGCCATTGATGCCTTTGCCATGGAATTCATCCACAGCTTGATCTCATTAGTACCATGGAGATTATATTTTGATGGTTCAGTTTGTAGCGATGGCCAAGGTGTTAGTATTGTTTACATATCTCCTCATGGTGCTGTTCTTGAAGCCTCATGCCGCTTAGAATATTTTTTCACAAACAATCAAGCCGAATATGAAGCATTGTTATTCGGCCTAGAGATGTTACTTGCTATAGGTGTTACACATATTGAGGCTTACAGTGATTCGTTACTAGTAGTGCAGCAAGTATCCAAAGTCTTTCAGTGTTTGGACGAATCACTTAATGTTTATCTTGATAAATGTCTAGATATAATTTCTACATTGGATTGTTTTAGCATTACTCATATATCTAGGCATGACAATTGGAGAGCAAATGAGTTGGCACAGCAAGCATCCGGCTATCATGTTGATCATGGCATGTTTCATATTTCTCAAAGACCGATGTCTTGTCTTGCCAATTTAGGAGAGGCCGAACCAGAACCCACTGATTCGGCCCTTAACAAAAAATCTAGTGCAGGCGACAATACCGACTGGAGGAAGCTCATTGTTGATTACTTGTGCAATCCGAGTGAAAGGGTGGGCAGGTCTGTTCGGCGTATGGCTTTCAAGTATACAGTGAGAGATGACGGTCTTTATCGCCGAACAGTCGATGATGTTCTTCTAAAGTGCTTGGACGAAGACCAGGCAAGAGTTGCTATGGGAGAGGTACATGAAGGCATTTGTGCTTCAGATATTATAAGGGGTGTGAAGCTTGTCAAAAATTTGGTGATATTCAATTGGCTCCTACTGCTATGTTACATTCTATTATCAAGTCGTGGCCTTTCAGAGGTTGGGGTTTAGACTTCATTGGACAAATCCATTCATCTTCCTCAAAAGGGCATCGGTTCGTATTAGTGGCAACTGATTATTTCACTAAATGGTCTGAAGTAGTACCTCTCAAGAACATGACACATACGGAGGTAATTCAATTCATAACTGAGCACATTATTCATAGATTCGGTATTCCTCAAACTTTAACTACAGATCAAGGTTCATCTTTTATGTCACACCAAGTTAGAGAGTTTGCCGAATCTTATAATATAAAGTTGCTCAATTCCTCTCCGTATTATGCCCAAGCTAATGGACAAGCCGAGTCTAGCAATAAAATTTTAATGAAGCTCATCAAGAAGAAGATTGAGGATAATCCAAGAAGATGGCATGAGTTGTTGTCTGAAGCTTTGTGGGCACATAGAATTTCAAGGCATGGTGCTACAAAGGTGACTCCATATGAGCTAGTATATGGTCAAGAGGCTGTTTTGCCGGTGGAAGTAAATTTGAATGCTTTGAGAATAGCCAAACAAAATGATTTATCGGTAGTAGACTTTTATAACTTGATGATGGACACTATTGATGAGGTTGCCGATAAACGTTTGGCTGCTTTGAAGGCCATAGAGAAGGACAAGTTGAGGGTAGCAAGGGATTACAATAAGAAATTTAAGTTGAAGAATTTTCAAGTTGGAGATCTCGTCTGGAAAGTAATTCTCCCGATTGGTTCAAGAGACAGAAAATTCGGGAAGTGGTCTCCAAGCTGGAAAGGTCCTTTTAGAATTGCAAGAATAGTTCCCGAAAACTCTTATTTGGTGGAATCCGTACAAGGGGCACTGTTACCTCGAGCTCTCAATGGCAAGTAATTGAAGAAATACCACCCAAGTGTGTGGCAAGAGGCATGAGTGGGCAATGGCCGATATATGATTATCGCCCTTAGCACAAACATGGCCGATACCTGATTATCGCCCTGAGGAAATTAAATGGCCGATGGAGTGTTGAGATCGTCCTTAGAACAAACACAATTCAAGTTATTTTTCGGCACACAAGCTTTGCCGAAAAACAGGGGGGCATGTGTTGACACCAAATTTTGGCATGGTCACGAATCGGGGTTCGTATGCAAAAGTTAGAGGCAACACTTCGCGGGCCGACCCTGAGTGAGAAAGTATTCGGCCTTTGCCGGCTGAATGAAACCTTGCCGGGGTGAAACCTTGCAGATGTGAGGGCTTACCGGCATGGAAAGCTTGTCGGCTGGGAAGCTTGCCGGCGTGGAAAGCTTGCCGACGAAGAAGCTTGCCGGTGTGAAATCTTGCCGAGGGAGAAACCTTGCCGAAGAGGAACTCTTGCCGGGGTAGAAACCTTGCCGAGGAGGAACTCTTGCCGGGGTAGAAACCTTGCCGAACTAGGGAGAACCCTTGCCGGTGTAAAAACCTTGCTGGGGTGAAACCTTGTCGGTGCGAAAAGCTTACCCGGGTGGAAGGCCTGCCGGGGTGGAGGTTGTGATAGTCAATCCGACCAGAAGCTGAAGATGGGCTCAAATGATTATCTAGATGGACTCAAATGGAGAAGTGATCTACATGAAATAGTTCCGTATTATGGATATGAACATCTTTGAAATTTGGGTCATCGCCGTCCGATTTCATCTCAAAGGCCGAAACTATGCTCGAAGTACCAAGATCTTATATTCAAAGTACAGTTTAGCCGATTAAACCCCCAAGACGACCTCAAATGAAAAAAAATGATCTACACGAGTTGTCTTCTCGTCGAACGATCGATTTTGATATAAAAATCGTTTAAATCCGAGTTCGTATGCAAAAGTTAGAGCAATCGGAGTGCAGCCCTGTCACGAGGCGAGATGTGGCGCGGCCCATCAGACACATGTCCGACAGGTAGCGCGAGGAGATAGCCTGTTTTGCGAGACCGATTTGACCCTCAAGATGATCTCTGATCAAAAAACTTTCAACATGAAAGTTGTTCGTCTCGTCGAAACAGCCAAGATTGCTTTTGGGATTGTTTTCATCCGAGATTGTTTACCACCGTAAAAAGGACCCGCAAGGTGCAGCCAGTTTAAGCCGAACAGTTTTGGGAAGTTCGGATAAAACCAGTCCGAATTTGACTAGGGTTTTGGACGTGAATTGATGTAATTTTCTTGTAAGGAAAGCCTAGATAAATGCTTTTCTTGTACGGGAAGTCCAGCCGCCTCTTATATATGTTGGAGGTGACGGCCGATTGAAACAACACCAATCGAACCAATCAACCTATTACACTTTCGTGTTCATCTATCTTTATCCCCTACCCTTGTATCTTTTTTCTCGTTCTTCGTTCGTTCTTCACGTTGGAGGGTAGCGTGGCCCCTGCGCGTGTGCAGCCGAGCCGCTGGGCCGGCCCGATGCCTATCTCTCGCCTTGCGGGCATGATAAGGGTAAAGCCCCTTTCCCTTTTTCTTTTTCCCAGTAAACTTCAAAAGCACTTAAATAAATCAAATCAAGTCCAAATTTGGTGATTCAACTTTCTAGGGGATCCACAAATCATGATCTATCACATGGTGCTATTTGCACAGTTTTCAAGAAACTTTCTCTTCAGAAATATTTACTAAAACCCCATTTTTCATTTCTGTGATGAACTTTAGAAAATCATAGAGAGCTCAAATTTGATCCAAATGCCATGATTCAAATTCCTAGATGTCTCTAAGTTCATAACTTAGTTTATGAACATTTTTATTAATACTTTCTGCACCACATAAAATAATGAGCCATTTCTTCATATTTGTCAACTTTGCAAATTCATAGGAAATTCATTTGAACTCCAAATCCAGTGAAACCAACTCCTAGATGCTTCTAAAATCATCCTTTGTTAAATGGGTGCCTTTGCTCATTTTTCAAAATAATTCTTCTGTACACTTCTTGCAATTCCATAAACCCCTTGATTCCATCATATCAAAATGTTTAGAAATATCCCTAGATCCACTTCCAATGAAATCACTTTGGTCATTCCTCATATGACCAGAGATATCCAAGAAAAGTCAACTTCATATTTTTAGAGCACTTTTATTTTCTGCCTTGTTGAGATGCTTATTATGGTTGCTTTCGACGATAGTTGACGAAGTAGACGAAATGCTTGGAGTTGGACCAGAGATATTTGAAGACCTCGAAGACTTTGTTAAAACAGGCAAGCAGCCCTTTGACCATGATGAACCATTTTTCATCATAACAGCATTTTCGTTGTTTCATCGAGTGCATGATATATAGCTTGAATGGCAACCTTGCTAGGCTTGCCTCTATTGCATACTCCATTGATACTTGCATTGTTCATGACTCTACCCTTGCTTAGAGTTGTGTTGGTGGGTTGTAGAAATATGCTATAGTAGATGGCTACGCAAAGCAGGTCAGGGTTATGCATGGAAAGAAACAAGTGTGGTTTGACATACTTGCAAACAACCCCAGTGGGTGCCACTAATGCCCCTGGGAGATGATGATGAACTAGGTCACTACTTGCTGGAGAAGTAGTGTACCGAGGCTTGATAAAAGTGTTGTTTACAGAGACGGATTAGATTTAAGATTTGTCGTCTGTCCCAACCTTACATGCGCAACCACTCTACCCTTGTATGGGAAAGGGCATTATTGATTACCTAGGTTGATACTAGCTTGGAGCCCGCATTACTAGTGATGGGAGAGTTGTTGGTCCGCTCTCTCGGGACGGGGTCGTGCCAGGTAGGGCGTCCATGACTGTTTTCACAGGGCACAGGATACACCATTGTGTCCCCTCTCGGATGTTATGATCTCGAGTGAGGCCGCGTTCGGTAGTCATCCGCGGAGCGGAGCGCACGGAGCCGGCTTTAAGCAGCTCTGCAAATTATAGCTTTAATCAGCTGGATTGCCGCTCCGCTCCGGCGCGGAGCCGCGGAGCGGAGGGAATCCGAACGCGGCCTGAGTCTCGTATGATGTACATCGTGAGGATACGGAACAACGAGTGGACTCCTTGTTAGTGTTGTCTAGGGAAAGATAGTGATCGGGTGCTTACCCCGGGTACTTGAGGTACCGCGTGTCGTGGATGACATGAAAGTTCCCCGGATCTTGTGGGTAAAGTGTGCAACCTCTGCAGAGTGTAAAACTATTCAAATAGCCGTGTCCACGGTCAAGGACAGTTGGGTGGTGCTGCTTAGACTACGTCCATATGTTTCTGACAAACAACACGGTTTGGTAAATCTATTAACGTGATTCGTGAGGAAGTCATGATGAGCTTGAGCATGAGTTGTTCCTAACTCTCTCTCGATGTTGATGTCTGTAACCTCCTGATACTTGTTGCAGACGCATTCATATCCTTGATAAATGTTGATCATACTTGCATGAGAAAAACTAGCTTTCCGCAAAAATGCCAAATTAGCAGTAGTGCCTTGCATAATTATTCTGTTATCACCCTTGGGTTGCTTGCGAGTACATTCTAAGTACTCATTGGCTTGCCACTGGTTATTTTATTGGCCAGGCATGAAAGAACATGATATGAAGAAGAATACTTCGGTGACGAACATGCGAGCTAGGACGCTTCCCAGTCAGAATGCCTGTAGGGTTAAGGCTGATGGCATGGGTCCAAGTTGTCAACGAAGATTTCCGTTGCGATGCTATACCCAAGACTTGACCATAATGGTCCTACTTGTGTAATACGGTATGTATGGATGTAAGACTCTTGTTATTCAGCTTCTGTGTGTTTAGTGAGCATTGATCTCTGGGATCACTGTACACGTGCATTCGGTGATCACGACTTATGAGTCGGGGTCCCCACACCTTTGCAACGGGAAACGAGTGACAACTGTGATCTCATGGGCTTGGAAGTAGTGGCGCAGCTCCCTTGAGGCCATGATGAGACCAAAGATCAACTTTTGCACGCTAGAGTACCTCGATCTAGCCCCCTGTAACAAGGAGCTGACAAAGTACACTGGGTGTTGCACCACTTTCTTCCTTGTCGTGTCCTTGGGGTTGCTCTTGCTGTCGTGCTCATTGCTGTCTTGATCTTTCTCTGACTCAGCCGGTCCTTGCTCACCCACTGCTTCATATACTTCCCGCTGCGGCAGTAAGGCTGCACCAACCACTTGGTTGGTTGCCGCTAAGTATAGCAACAATGGCTCCTATGTCTTGGGAGAAACCAAGGTGGGCACAGAGGACAAGTAGGCCTTCAACTCTTGCAAAGCTGCATCTGCTTCCGGAGTCCACTTCATTGGCCCTGCCTTCTTCAACATTTTGAAGAACAGCAGGGCGCGCTCGACAGACTCTTGGAGATGAATCTGCTTAGTGCGGCACCGCACCCTGTCAGACGCCTCACATCCTTGATTGTCCTTGGCGCTTGGATCTGCTCAATAGCTTTAATCTTGTCACGGTTGGCTTCGATTCTCCTATGGGACACAAAGAACACAAGCATCTTGCTGGAGGGGACGCCAAACACACATTTCTCTGGGTTGAGCTTCAAGTTGATCTTGCGCAGATTAGCAAACATCTCATCCAAATCCTGAATAAGGGTGGCTCTATCCTTGGTCTTGACCACAGTATCATCCATATAAGCTTCTATGTTTCTATGCAGTTGTGGCTCAAAACCCATCTGGACAGCCCTCGCAAAATTGGACCCGGCACCCTTTAATCCGAATGGCATGCAGACAAAATAGTACGTACCACATGGAGTGATGAACAACGTCTTCTCTTCATCTTCCTTGGACATGAAGATCTGATGATACCCAGAATATGCATCCAGAAAGGAGAGCAAAGCACAACCTGAAGTGGAATCCACAATATGATCGATACGCGGCAAGGGAAACGGGTCTTTCGGGCAAGCTTTGTTGAGATCTGTGAAATCTATGCAAAGCCTCCACTTCCCGTTAGCCTTCCGGACTACCACTGGGGTTGCCAACCACGTGGGGTGTAGCACCCCCGGACCAAACCAGCTGCTTCAAGTTTCTTGATCTCTTCTGCAATAAGCTAATGCCTCTCCAAGGCCTGCTTCTGGACTTTCTGCTTGACAGGTCGGGCATGTGGGCAGACAACAAGGTGGTTCTCGATTACCTCCCTGGGAACACCGGGGATATCAGATGGTTTCTAGGCAAACACATCAATATTAGCCCGCAGGAAGGCAACGAGTGGGCTTTCCTATTTGTCATCAAGGGTGTCGCTGATAGTGAAAGTACCATCAATGCCAGCCAGCCCCACCGGGGCCTTCTTCACTTGGGGTGCAGTGACCTTGGATCTCCTTCTATTGGAACTCTCCGGCAAGTCATCAATAGGTGCTACGCACTCCGAAGAGGTACTGTTCCCGAATTCCTAGCCAGCGTCCTTGCAACCCTTCTTGTTTCCTCTGTCCTCCTTGGCGGGAACTGCTGCTGTCGCTGCCTCTGCCGCGACTGCGTCCCGGTACATCTTGTCCATGCAAATGATTGCATCCTTCTCATCTGATAGGATGGTAATGACTCCTAATGGCCCAGGCATCTTCAATGTGTTGTAGGCATAGTGGGAGGCTACCATGAATTTAGCCAGGGCTAGGCGTCCAAGAATCCCATTGTACGGCAGGGGGAGGTCAACCACATCAAACACAATCTTCTCAGTCCGGTAGTTCAGTTTTCCCCCAAACGTCACCGGCAACGTGATATTTCCCTTAGGATGGCTCATGTCGTGATTAAATCCTTGAAATGTGCCAGTAACTTCTAGCTCTTCCTCTGCTATCTGAAGTCTGCTGATAACTACCAGGGAGATCAGATTCAACCCGGCCCCGCTGAGGGAGTCCTGGATTAGGGGGTATCCGGACAGCCAGACTATAACCTTTGGCCGGACTGTTGGACCATGAAGATACAAGATTGAGGACTTCGTCCCGTGTCCGGATGGGACTCTCCTTGGCGTGGAAGGCAAGCCTGGCAATACGGATATGTAGATCTCCTTCCTTGTAACCGACACTATGTAAACCTAGCCCCCTCCGGTGTCTATATAAACCGGAGGGTTTAGTCTATAGGACAACAACAATCATACCATAGGCTAGCTTCTAGGGTTTAGCCTCTCCGATCTCGTGGTAGATCAATTCTTGTACTACCCATATCATCAATATTAATCAAGCAGGAGTAGGGTTTTACCTCCATCGAGAGAGCCCGAACCTGGGTAAAAACATCGTGTCCCTAGTCTCCTTTTACCATCCGCCTAGACGCACAGTTCGGGACCCCCTACCCAAGATCCGCCAGTTTTGACACCGACATTGGTGCTTTCTTTGTGTCGTCATCTTTAGGCTTGATGGCTCCTTCGATCATCAATAGCGGTGCAGTCCAGGGTGAGACTTTTCTCCCCGGACAGATCTTCGTGTTCGGCGGCTTCGTATTGCGGGCCAACTAGCTTGGCCATCTGGAGCAGATCGAGAGTTACGCCCCTGGCCATCAAGTCAGGTTTGGTAGCTTAAACTACAGGGCCGACATCCGCGGAGACTTGATCTTCGACGAATTCGAGCCCCAGCCGAGTGCGCCGCACTGTCACGATGGGCATGATTTAGCTCTGCCGCCGAACAGTGTTTTGGAGACCGCACCTGCAACTGCTCCGACCTTCAATTCGGAGCCAATTGCGCCATCCGTGGGCGGGTGGTTAGACCCCGCCACGGAGGCAGCAGCCTCAATGACGATCGAGCCAAACACCAGCCTTACTCTTCACGAGGCCCGTGACTCCACATTGCCGGACTCTCCTCCGGACTCCGAACCACCCGCGCCCCTACCAATCGAATCCGATTGGGCGCCGATCATGGAGTTCACCGCCGCGGATATCTTTCAGCACTCGCCCTTCGGCGACATACTAAATTCACTAAGGTCTCTCTCCTTGTCAGGAGAGTCCTGGCCGGATTGGGATGCGGATGACGAAGAAATTCGACACCCACCCACCACCCACTACGTAGCCACTGTCGTTGATTTAACCGACATGCTCGACTTTGACTCCGAATACATTGACGGTATGGACGGCGATGTAGGAGACGAACAGGAACCACTGCCCACAGGGCACTGGACAGCCACCTCATCCCATGATGTATACATGGTGGACACACCCAAAGGAAACGATGACGAAGAGCGGAAGGACGCAGCGAAGGATCGTTCCCTCGAAAAGCAGTCAAAGCGGCAGCGTAAGCGCCGCTCCGCTCCAAACCCCGCCTCGACAGAAACAGCGGTCACACAGACCTAGCCATAGAGCAGGGTGAGCCGGCGGACGACGAATATGGCATTGAACAACCGTCCGACCAGGTCAACATGGATAATCAAACCGAACAACCCGTCTCTGGCGAAGATAACAGTCCAGATGACCTCACGCCGGACAAGCGCCTGGAGCAGAAGAACCTCCATAAAAGGCTCGTCACCACTGTGCGTAGCCTGAAAAAGAAGAAGCAGAAGCTCAAGACTGCGGAAGATGCACTTAGAATCAAACGGAGCAAAGTACTCAACACGGCAGACAAATATGGCGGCAGTCGCCACACAAAGAGCTACCCGAAGCAAAAGCTGCTGCCTGAATTTGATGAGGAGGCCTTAGAGCCCCCGCAATCAAAAAACAAAGCAGCCATCCGGTCGGATAGACGACCTCATGGCCAATATAGAGCGGCAAACGACGCCGCACTCAAGCCAGCACGCGATCCACATGAGGACTCGCATCAAAAAAACGGCCCAACCAGATCTATCTACGGGCCAGGAAAGCATGATCCAGCAAGCAATGCAACACAACAAAAATCCGAACACCACGGTACACCCAAATACAGGGGTGCCGCACACCCCCTATGTTTCACCGATGAGGTGCTGGACCATGAATTTCCAGAGGGATTCAAACCCATAAACATAGAGGCATACGACGGAATGACAGACCCTGGGGTCTGGATTGAGGACTACATCCTCCATATCCACATAGCTAGAGGAGACGACCTCCACGCCATAAAGTACTTACCCCTCAAGCTCAAAGGGCCAGCCCGACATTGGCTTAAAGGCCTTCCCGAAAACACCATTGGAAGTTGGGAAGAGCTCGAGGACGCTTTTCAGGCAAATTTTCAAGGGACCTATGTCCGACCACCGGATGTAGACGATTTAAGTCATATAACTCAACAGCCCGGAGAGTCAGCCCGAAAGCTTTGGAACATATTTCTTACTAAAAAGAACCAAATAGTCGACTGTCCGGATGCCGAAGCCCTAGTAGCTTTCAAACACAGCGTTCGAGACGAATGGCTCGCCAGACACCCCGGCCAAGAAAAGCCAAGAACAATGGCTGCATTAACAAGCCTCATGACCCGCTTTTGCGCAGGCGAGGACAGCTGGTTGGTAAGATGCAGCACCAGCGACCCAAGTACATCCGAAGTCAGGGACGGGAACAGGAAGCCACGACGCAGCAAAAACCAGCGTCGGAATAAGGAAAACAACCCGAAGAGCACGACGGTAAACGCCGGATTCAATAGCTCTCGGCGGGGTCAGCAAAAGCTGCCTCTCAAAGATAACATGGACGAACTGTCCAGCCTAAACAAAATTCTAGACAAGATATGTCAAATCCACATCACCCCTGGTAAGGCTGCAAATCATACCCATAGAGAATGTTGGGTCTTCAAGCAATCCAGCAAACTCAACGCCGAACACAAGGGGCTGGATACACCAAGTGAAGACGATGACGAACCCCACAAGCAAAGCGCCGGGGAACAGAAGAAATTCCCACCAGAAGTCAAAATAGTAAACGTGTTACACATGACAAAGGGGAGAAACAAAGTGGCGCCCATAGAGATACGTGCCCTACGGCCTATCACAACGGAGTTCCGCCACTGGTCGTCCAAACCGATCACCTTCGACCATCGGGATTACTCTGCAAGTATCCGGCACGCAGGATGGGCTGCCTTGGTGTTAGACCCGATAATTGACGGATACCACTTTACACGAGTCTTGATGGACGGCGGCAGTAGTTTAAACCTGATATATCAGGGCACAGTCCGCAAAATGGGGATAGACCCAGCAAAAATTAGCCATAGCAATACTTCCTTTAAAGGAGTAATGCCACTCGCCCAGAAGCCCATTGCACGGGCTCCCTCCTACTAAAAGTTATGTTCGGCTCCCCCAATAACTTCCGTAGCGAAAAGCTAACCTTCCACATCGCTCTGTTTAAAAGTGGTTATCAAGCACTACTGGGACGCGAAGCTTTCGCTCGCTTTAACGCAATACCGCATTATGCGTGTCTCACGCTTAAGATGCCCGACCCATGAGGCATCATTTCATTAAAGGGAAATATTGAGCGCCCCTCGCGCGCAGAAGACTGCACGGCTGCCTTGGCAGCCACACACTAAAACGACCTCACCAACCAGAGCATCTAACAGGTTGTTAAGACCACGGACACGGCTAGACGAGTCCGGCATAACCATATAATTGATAAAGGTTTGATGGCTATATACCCCTATACAAGGGGCTCCGTGCATGTAAACAGGCGACAATAAGGCTCAAATTTTACCCATCTTGAATTATACTTTGTTTATTTAGTATAACACACATCTTGCACGACTACTTTTTCAACTAAGTTCCTCTCTTTTATAGATAACCATCGTGCTACACCCGTCCAAGATACGGCACAACGGAGACACAGGCGCATAAGTGCAGCGGGGACCGTTCCAAGGATTCTTTTTAGATTAAGACCCTGCGTAAACCTTTTTTACTGTCTCTTGTTGATACACATCCCCCGGATTCTCAGCATAACTTAGAAGGAGGCTGGCGTCTTGGCATGTGGCCCTGTCAGAATATTGCACGTACCTGGACACCAGGGGCTTATTACAAAGGGCGCTGATTCAGCCCGTTTAAAATCACAAAGACTGAATACCTTAGGTAGTGTTCGGCGTCGCGAGTTTGGCCTTATATGCATCAGCTCTGAATCATGTCTTTGGTCAAATGTTGGGTTTTCCTGGCTCCTGTGTTTTCCTGCCTTACGTTCCGCTCTATCGGCTAAGGCGGCACCAGGAGAACTACTGCGATTGTGCCCCGGTTCAGCCCGGCGAGCACCTCAGTAGAGAAAGCCGAAAGCTGACTGTCATGATATAGCGTGAGACTGGTCAACCACCCGATGACCTAGCGGAATCTTCGGGATTCCTCCGCCTTAACGAAGGGTCGTTTCCCGGCCAGGCACACACGCGCCCCGAATTCGGGTGAGGCTAAGTGAAAGTGATAAAGCATTATAGTCCGATTGCCTAGTTCGCTGCGCTATCACCTCCTTAATGGACCAAGACGTTGGATCAAGTGTGAAAACGCGTCTTCTGCAAACACCCCCGCATTATATGCGTGGGGGCTGAAGCCGACGACTGCCATCTTTAAGGTTATATACATATATACATAAACGGCTGCACATGAGGTATTATAATTCTTGCAGGCACAAGTATAAAATAGCTTTTACATTTCAGCAAAACATTGTTTTCAATGAGAATACATGTTATTCGAACATAATATCCTTCGAGCACTGCGCCTCTATCGAACGAGCGCCCTCCAGAACTTCTTGAAAGTAGTGCTCGGCTGGTACTCGGCTTTCGTCCGAATCTTGGGCTGCAATGGCGGTGGCCTCCATCTCTGCACAGTATGTCTTGACACGGGCAAGGGCCATCCGCGCACCCTCCACGCATGCTGACCTCTTCATCGCGTTGATATGTGGCACCGCACCAAGGAACTGATGCACCAATCTAAAATAATTGTTCGGCCTTGGCCTTTTCGGCCACAGATGATCCACGACATACCTCACGGCAAGTCCGGACAATCTATTCAGCTCGGCCCATTCGGCCAGCCGATCAGTCAATGGAAGCGGACGCTCTGGATCGTTAAATTGTGACCAGAACAGCTTTTCCACTTCGCGATCCTTTTGATCCCGAAAGTGTTCGGCTGCATCAGCAGCACTCGCCGCTAAATCCAGATATGCGTCCGCAGAACTCCACATCCGGTCCAAAGGAGCATACTTAGGATCTCCGAACTTCATCCGCAGCATAAAGGGCTTCCCAGCCGCGATATCTCTGGCTTGACGCAGTTCCTCCTTCATCGCTCTCATTGCAGAACGAGTATCCTTGACTGCCATCGTGGCCTTCTCCAGGTCGGTCCTCTTCGCCTAGTCTTCCTTTTCAAGAAGCTTGCAACGGTCAGCAGCTTTCTTCAACTTCACAGCCATCTTGGCCATCTCCTCCTTGCTTTGGCAGTGAGCAGCATGTTCGGCCTTTAGCTCCTCGACCGCCTTTAGGGCAGCCGCATCGCTTTTTCTGGCTTGTTCTTTGACTCGGGCAAGCTCTGCCCGAAGGTTCTCCATGGCCCCAGCTCCATCTGCATCAACACACACGTTATAAGATACTGGCATCATGCTCCTCTTACCATGTGTCTCCGGAGAAATCACATGCCTTGTGCCTCGTCAACCCGCTTGTTGACAAGCACGATGTCGGCATATGCCACGTCAAGCTGCCGCTTTAACTCGACAAATTCATCAGTCCGGCTGGCCACCGGACACTTCGCCACCTGCACATTAAGGCGGCAAAATCGAACTTGGGACTATGATCCTCTGCGCGCCGTCATTCTTGATAGCACCCAGAGTCTCAGGGGCTACTATCTACACATGGCGCATCTTAAAGTGTGCAGCACTGTCAAAAAAGGTACATCATTTCACGTACCTCAAAACCTGCAAGCAGACTCATGAAAACTTCATGCAATCCGCTCTCCGCGGACGAAATCCTTTCAATTATCGTACCCATCAATGCACGGTGCTCTTCTGAGATAGAAGCTCGCCCTAGCAGGTCCCTCAGTACCTCCGACCGCGCACCAGATGGTGCCGGACTCATTCGATTGCTTTTTCAAAGGCCGGACACTAAGGGCTTCGGGTGGCCATATGACTACCTTCTGGCCTTGCCATATCAGGAGAAACCCTCCGCGACGACACCTCGGGGTCGCCCGCCTCATGAGGCGGTATGACAGGGGGAGGCGTTCCGCTCTCCATCATCTCTGGAAGAAGATCCCCCGAAGACGAGCTCTCTTGAGAAGGGCTAAGATCCGAACTGCAAGATAAATGCTTCGGTTACTTTCCTTAGGAGTAAAGCAAGGGTTTCCCTCACTATTAAAACACCCTTTTACTTACAGCTCGGTGGAGGGCTGATCCCCTTGAGGGCATAGTACGGCCGGGGTATCCCCCGATGCAGGACCCTCTGGCGAAGATTTCTTCCCCCGCTTCGAGACCATTGTCTCCGGGTCTCCAGAGGCGGTCCTCTTCTTCCGCTGAGGAGAGGAATTTTCAATTCCTCCTTTCTGGACAACCTCCTCCGTGGAGGCAGTAGCCTCCTTGTTCCCCCCTTCATCTTCTTCCGAAGGCGCAATCTCCAGCATCCTGACTAACACAGGGTCTAGCGAGGTCTCAGGAAGGGGGGCCGGACACCTGATCAACTTTGCCTTCGCTACCCACTCCTGGTTTAAGAACAACTGTTTTTTAAGGGTGATGTTGCGATAAATAAACGGGTAACGTGTTCGGACAAAGGGCTACTTACTTGGATATCCAGACGATTGCAGCTTAGACCTGCGTCCTCAGTAGGGTAAGGACACATCATTCGTGGTCCGAAGAACAATTTGTACATCTCCGCGGGCGTCATGCCAAGGAAATGTTGAAGAGCTCGCGGTCACTCCAGATTGAACTCCCACAGGCGGAGGGGACGACGTTTGCAGGGCATGACTCGGCGAATCAGCATGACCTGCGTCACCATGACCAGACTGACATCTCTTTGCAGGAGATCTCGGATGCGACTCTGCAATGTGGGCACATCCTTTACTGGCCCCCGGTCTAACCCCTTGTTGACCCATGACGTTAGTCGTGGCGGGGGACCTGAGCGAAAAACAGGCAGAGCCACCCACTTGGTACCCCTGGGAGCTGTGATATAAAACCACTCTTGTCGCCATAAGCTGGACTCCTCTTGGAAAGAGCCCTCGGGCCATGGGGCGTTAGCATTTTTGCTTATTACAGCGCCTCCGCACTCTGCATGCTATCCCTCGACCATCTTCGGCTCCACTTTGAAGGTCTTGAGCCACAGTCCGAAGTGAGGGGTAATACGGAGGAAAGCTTTGCACGCGATGATGAACGATGAGATGTGGAAGATAGACTCCGGAGCTAAGTCGTGGAAGTCCAGCCCATAATAGAACATGAGCCCCCTCACGAAGGGATCCTGCGTGAAGCCTAGCCCTCGAAGGAAGTGGGATACGAACACGATGCTCTCACCGAGCTTTGGAGTGGGAAGAACCTGCCCTTGAGCAGGCAGCCTATGCGGGATTTCTCCGGTCAAGTACCTGGCCTCCCTTATCTTCATTACGTCTTCCTCCGTGACGGAGGAAGGCATCCATCGGCCTTGAAGGTTGGATCCGGACATAATCGAAGGTCCGAAGCCCCTAAATCTGAAGCTTTGGATACTGGAACTCGAGGCGGGAGGCGGATTCGATTGAGATTGAAAGAAAAGAGTAAGGCCTTGGTATCTTTATAAAGAGGTTGAATACCGAGAGCCCTCCATGTGACCGTTTGGGACTTACCTTTGATCGAGGGGACATACCAACGGGCACGATTGGGTTACCCACGTCCGTGTTGATGAGAATCCCGTAAATAAAGGGGACACGATCTCTGCTTCGACAAGACGTGCCAAGGAAACCGCCTCACGAAACGTGCTGACGTGGGGGGTAAAAAACGATTCGAATAAAGGCTTGGCTGTGGTGTGATGTCATGCCGTGGAATACGTCAACAGATTGGATTTGTGGAAATATAATTCTCTCCACGGTGGCATGTGGAACTTGTTTTGCAGAGCCGGACACGATCCTCGTGTTCAAAATCTTCTATGAAGTATTCGGAGGAGGAACCCGCCTTGCAATGTCGAAGACAATCTGCGCGCCGGACTCATCTCCGTTGAAGCCTGGTTCGGGGGGTACTGAGGGAGTCCTGGATTAGGGGGTATCCGGATAGCCGGACTATAACCTTTGGCCGGGCTGTTGGGCCATTGAGGGAGTCCTGGATTAGCGGGTGTCCTGGTAGCCGGACTATACCTTCAGCCAGACTCCTGGACTATGAAGATACAAGATTGAAGACTTCGTCCCGTGTCCGGATGGGACTTTCCTTGGCGTGGAAGGCAAGCTTGGCGATACAGATATTTGGATCTCCTACCATTGTAACCGACTTTGTGTAACCCTAACCCTATCCAGTGTCTATATAAACTGGAGGGTTTTAGTCCGTAGGAAAACAACTCCAACATACAACAATCATACCATAGGCTAGCTTCTAGGGTTTAGCCTCCTTGATCTCATGGTAGATCTACTCTTGTACTGCCCATATCATCAATATTAATCAAGCAGGACGTAGGGTTTTACCTCCATCGAGAGGGCCCGAACCTGGGTAAAACTTCGTGTCCCTTGTCTCCTGTTACCATCCGCCTAGACGCATGGTTCGGGACCCCCTACCCGAGATCCGTCGGTTTTGACACCGACATTGGTGCTTTCATTGAGAGTTCCTCTGTGTCGTCACTTTTAGGCCCGATGGCTCCTTCGATCATCAATGATGATGCGGTCGAGGGTGAGACCTTTCTCCCCGGACAGATCTTCGTCTTCGGCGGCTTCGCACTGCGGGCTAATTCGCTTGGCCATCTGGAGCAGATCGAAAGCTACACCTCTGGCCATCAGGTCAGGTTTGGAAGTTTAAACTACACGACCGATGTCCGCGGGGACTTGATCTTCGACGGATTCGAGCCACAGCCAAGCGCGCCGCACTGTCTCGATGGGCACGACCTAAATCTGCTGCCGAACAGTGCCCTGGAGGCCGCACACGCATCGGTTCCCACCTTTAATTCGGAACAGATTGCACCGATCGAGGACGAACGGTTGGACGCCACCTCGGGGGTTGTGATCCCAAAGGCGATCGATCCGAACACTAGCCCCGCACTCTGCATGACCCATGACTCTGAATGGCCAGACTCCTCTTCGGGCTCTGGGCCCTCCGCGCGCCTGCCAATCAGATCCGATTAGGCACCTATTATGGAGTTCACCGCCGCGGACATCTTTCAGCACTCGCCCTTCGGTGACATCCTGAAGTCACTAAAGTCTCTCTCTTTATCGGAAGAGCCCTGGCCGGATTACGATGAACAAGGTTGGGATATGGACGATGAATAAATTCAAAGCCCACCCACCACCCATTTCATAGCTACCGTCGATAATTTATACGACGTGCTCAACTTCGACTCCGAAGACATCGACGGGATGGACGGCGATGCAGGAGACGCATCTGAACCAACGCCTTTAGAGCATTGGACAGCCACCTCATCTCATGATGTGTACATGGTGGACACCCCTAAAGGAAGCGACAACGAGGAACACAGGGATGCAATGAGGGATCGATCTCTCGAAAAGAAAACAAAGCGGCGGCGTAAACGCCGCTCCAAGCCCTTCCTCGACACAGACCTAGCCATAGAGCAGGATGAGCCGGTAGACGACGAGCGTGCCTTAGAGCAACCGTCCAAACAGGGAAGCTCGGATAAAGAAACCGAACAACCCGTCCCCGGCGAAAACGGCATTCTGGATGACCTTACGCCGGATAAGCCCACGGAGCAGAAGAACCTCCACAAGAGGCTCGTTACAACTGCACGCAGCCTGAAAAAGCAGAAGCGTAAGCTAAAAACTGCGGAAGACGCACTCGGGATCAGATGGAGTAAAGTAATCAATACCGCAGACAAATACGGTGACAGCCGCCGCACTAAAAGCTATCCGAAGCAAAAGACACTGCCTGAATTCGACGAAGAGGCCTTAGAGCCCTCGCACTCAAAAAGTAAGAAAGCCACACGGTCGGATAGACGACCCCATGGCCAGCATAAAGTGGCAAACGGCGCCGCACTTAAGCCGACACGCAACCCACTTATGGATTCACATCAAAAAGATGGCCCAGCCAGGTCCATTTATGGGCCAAGAAAGCAAGCTCTCGTAAGAAATGCAATAAAGCCATTATCAGAATCCGGCACACCCAAATACAGGGGCGCCGCACATCCCCTATGTTTCACCGATGAGGTCCTGGATTATGAATTTCCAGCGGGATTCAAACCCGTAAACATAGAGGCATATGATGGAACAACGGACCCTAGAGTCTGGATCGAGGATTACATCCTCCACATACATATGGGTAGAGGAGATGACCTCCACGCCATCAAATATTTACCCCTCAAGCTTAAAGGACCAACCCGGCATTGGCTTAAAAGCCTTCCTGAAAACACAATTGGAAGTTGGGAGGAGCTCGAGGACGCTTTCCGAGCAAATTTTCAAGGGACCTATGTCCGCCCTCCGGATGCAGACGATCTCAGTCACATCACACAACAGCCCGAAGAGTCAGCTCGGCAGTTCTGGAATAGATTTCTTACTAAGAAGAATCAGATAGTCGACTGTCCGGACGCCGAAGCCCTAGCAGCTTTCAGGCACAATGTCCGAGACGAGTGGCTCGCCAGACACCTCGGCCAAGAAAAGCCAAGAACAATGGCCGCATTAACAAGCCTCATGACCCGCTTTTGCGCAGGAGAGGACAACCGGTTGGCAAGATGTAGCACCAGCGACCCAAGTACATCCGAAACTAGGGATGGAAATGGAAAACCGCGACGCAACAAGGATCGTCGCTGGACTAAGGAAAAAAATCCAACGAGCACGGCAGTCAACGCCGGATTCAAAAGCTCATGGCTGAATCAGAAAAAGCCGCCCCTCCAGGATAACAGAGATGATTTATCCAATCTAAACAAAATCTTGGACAGGATATGTCAAATACATAGTACTCCCGGAAAGCCTGCTAACCATACCCACAGAGATTTTTGGTTTTCAAACAATCCGGCAGACTCAACGCCGAACACAAGGGGCTCGACACACCAAGCGAGGACGAAGACGAACCCCAAAAGCAGAGCACCAGGAAACAAAAGAATTTCCCACAAGAAGTAAAAATAGTAAACTTACTTCACATAACAAAACGTGCGGCGCCCATAAAGGTACGCGCCACACGGCCTATCCCAAAGGGGTCCCGCCACTGGTTGTCAAAACCAATCATCTTCGATCATCTGGATTATTCTAGAAGTATCAGGAACATAGGACGGACTGCCTTGGTACTCGACCCAATAATTGGCGGACTCCAGTTTTCAAATGTCCTTATGGACGGCGGCAATGGACTAAACCTGATATATCAGGACACAGTCCGTCACATGGGGATAGACCCAACAAGAATTTGCCACAGCAAAACATCCTTTCAAGGGGTAACGCCTGGTCCGGACACCCATTGCATGGGTTTTCTCAGGCTCGAAGTTATATTCGGCTCTACCGATAACTTCCGCCGCAAAAAGCTGACTTTCCACATCGTCCCATTCTCAAGTCGCTATCAAGCACTACTGGGACGCAAGGCTTTCGCCCACTTTAATGCAATACCGCATTATGCATCTCTCACGCTTAAGATGCCCGGTCCACGAGGCATCATCTCCATAAAGGGGAAGCATTGAGCGCGCCTCCCCCGAGCGGAGGATTGTGCGGCCGCTTTAACAGCCCCACAATACAATGGCTTCACCAGCCAGAACATCCGAACAGGTCATTAAGACCACGGACACGGATAGACGAGCCCGGCATAAAAGTATCTTTGCTAATGGCTTAGTGTCCATATACCCCTGCCCTAGGGGCTCCGCGCATATAAGAGACAATAAAGCTCAATTTTACATACTTTACTTTATACTTTGTTTATTTAATATAACTTTTGTTCAGCACGCCCTATTTTCAACTTAGCTCCTCTCTTTTACAGATGAACATCATGCTGCGCCCGTCCAGGATATGGCACAACGGAGACACAGGCGCAGACGTGCAGTAGGGACCCGTTCCAAGGATTCTTTTCAGATTAAGACCCTGCGTAACCCTTTTTTACTGTCTCTTGTTGATACATATCCCCTGGTTCTATAACCAAGGAGGAGGCTGGCGTCTTGGCATGTGGCCACGTCAGAATTCCTGCGCGTACCTGGACACTAGGGGCTTATACCTAAGAGCGTTACTCCGCTCGCTCTCATAAAGACCGAATACCTTAGGGAGTGTTCTGCGTCGCGAGTTTGGCCTTATATGCATCAGCTCCGAATCATGATTTTGGTCAGATGTTGGGTTGCCCGGCTCCTGTGTTCGGCCGCCTTACGTTCCGCTCTATCAGCTAAGGCGGCACCAGGAGAACTACTGCGATTGTGCCCCGGTTCGGCCAGGTGAGCACCTTAGTAGAGAAAGCCGAAAACCGACTGTCATGATATAGCGTGAGACTGGTCAACCACTCGACGACTCTCCGGAATCTATAGGATTCCTCCGCATTAACGAAGGGCCGTTTCCCAGCTAGGCACATACGCGCCCCGAATTCGGGCGAGCGCAGTCGCCACCAAGGGCTATCTAAAGAGTACCACAGTCAAGCTCCTATGGCTAAGTGAAAGTGTTAAAGCATTATAGTCCGGTTGCCTAGCTCGCTGCGCCATCACCTCCTTTGTAGGACCAAGACGTTGGATTAAGTGCGAAAATGCGCCTTCTGCGAGCACCCCCGCACTATGTGCGAAGGGGCTGAAGCCAACGACTGCCATCTTTCAGATTATATATATATATATATATATATATATATATATATATATATATATATATATATATATATATATATATATATATATATATATATATATATATAGTGTTGCTATTCATCACCCAGGATACAAAATAAGTTATTCTTCACCCGAGGTAATCTTACGATCATTTCATAATTAAATTACATCTGGAATTCAAATAGTTACGTTCCTATTGATTCACTACGTAAAATTTGGTATAAGAAAATAAAAATATATGTCATAAGACAAGAAAATTTGGAGTTTATGTATATTTTACACTATGTTTTTACTTTTGTAATTTTACATAACATAAAGTATTTTTTACGACGTTTATGTATTTTCTTACGGTCTCTTTTTACATCAGAAATAAGACAAAATTTACGGAACGTAAAATTACAGTGCATTGGTGGTAAAATAGAGGGGGGTGAAGAATAACTATTCCTCACCCAGGGTGACGAATAGACAATCCCTATATATATATATATATATATATATATATATATATATATATATATATATATATATATATATATATATATATTAAAACGGCCGCACAGGAGGTGTTCAACATACTTGAAGGCACAAGTATAAAAGGCTACTACAATTCATCAAAATATTGCTTTATAATTACATATGCTATCAGAACATAGCATCCTTCGAGCACTGCATCTCTATTACACGAGCGCCTTCAAGGACTTCCTGAAAATAGTGTTCGGAGGGTACTCAGCTTTTGTTCGAATCTCGGGATGCAACAACGGTGGTCTCCATCTCCGCCCAGTATGTCTTGACACGGGCAAGAGCCATCCGTGCGCCCTCTATGCATGCTGACCTCTTCATTGCATTGATACGTGGCACCGCATCAAGGAGTTGCTGCACCAAGCCGAAATAACTCTTCGGCTCCGATCTCCCCGGCCACAAATGACCCATGACGCACTTCATGGCGAGTCCGGACAACCTATTCAGTTCGGCCCATTGAGCCAAACGATCGTCCACCGCCAGTGGACGCTCTGGATTGTGAAACTGCGACCAGAAAAGTTTTTCCACTTCGCGATCTTCTTGATCTCGAAAGTGTTCGGTCGCATCAGCAGCACTCGCTGCCAAATCCAGATAGGTGTCCTCCACACTCCACATCCGGTCCAGCGGAGAAAACTTCGAATCGCAAAACTTCCTCCGCAGCATAAAGGGCTTTCCAGCCGCAATCTGTCCGGCCTCACGCAGCTCCTACTTCACAGCTCTCATCGCAGAGCGAGCATCCTTTGCATCAGCAACGGCCTTCTCTAAGTCCGTCTGCCTCGCCCGGTCTTCCTTCTCAAGAAGCTCGCAACGGTCAGCAGCGCTCTTTAAATTCACGACCATCTCGGCCATCTCCTTCTTGCTTTGGCAGTGAGCAGCTTGTTCGGCTCTCAGCTCTTCAAGGGCCTTCTCGGCAGCCGCATCCCTTTCTCTGGCTTGTTCCTTAGCCCGAGCAAGTTCCGCCTGAAGACTCTCCACGGCGGCCGCACCATCTGCGTCAAGCATACACATTGTAAGATATTGGCATAAAGCTCCTCTTACCAGGTGCCGCCCAAGGAATTACATACCTTGGGCCTCATCAAGCCGCTTGTAGATGAGCGTGATGTCGGCATCTGCCACGTCTAGTTGCCGCTTTAGTTTGGCAAAATCATCAGTTCGGCTCGATTTCGGACACCTCGCCACCTACATTTGAAGGCGTTTTTTTAGACCTGGGATTACGATCCTCTGCACGCCGTCACTTCTGACAACGCACAGATTCTCAGGGGCTACTATCTACACAGGGTGCATCTTATTTATGCGCAACTGACAAAAGTGTACATTATCTAAGGTACCTCAAAACCCGTCAGCAAACTTCTGACGGCCTCATGCAATCCGCTTTCCGCGGACGAAATGCTTCCAATCACTGTGCCCATCAATGCACGGTCCTCCTCTGAGATAGAAGCTCGCCCCAGCAGATTCATCAGCTCCTCCGACTGTGCACCGGACGGTGCCGGACTCGTCCTATGGCCTCCATCTAAGGCCGGAAGCGGAGAACCTTGGGGGGCCATATGGCTACCTTCCGCCCCTGCCGGATTCGAAGAAACCCTCCACGACGACACCTCAGGTTCGCCCGCCTCGCTAGGCGGTACGGCAGGGGGAGGCGTTCCGCTCTCCATCATCTCCGGAAGAATATCCCCCGAAGACGAGCTCTGCTGAGAAGGGCTGAGGTCCAAACTACAAGGTAAAATTTCGGTTAATCTTCTCAGGTTTAAAGCAAGGATCCTTCTCTCAAAAAGTACAATCTTTCTCTACTTACGGCTCGCTGGAGGGCTGATCCCTTTGAGGGCATAGTTCGGCCGAGGGGCACCTCGGCATCGGACCCTCTGACGAGGATTTCCCCCCCCCCCCCCGCTTTGAGGCCATGGTGTCCGGGTCGTCAGAGGCATCCCTCTTCTTCCCCTTAGGAGAGGAATTGTCGGTTCCTCCCTTCGGAACAGCCTCCTTTGAGGAGGCCATAGTTTCCTTGTCCTCTCCCTCACTTCCCTCTAGAGGAACAATCTTCAACATCCTGACTAGCACGGGATCCGGCCTGGTCTCAGGAAGGGGAGCCGGACACCTGATCAGCTTTGCTTTCGCTACCCGCTCCTGTTTAAAAAGGACAGCCCTTTTAGGGGCGAACTTATGACAATTATATGGATAGCGAGTCCGGGCACAAGGTTACTTACTTGAGTATCCGGGCGATTGCAGCTTAGACCTGCATCCTCGGTCAAATCCGGACACATTGCTTGTGATCCGAAGAACAATTTATACATCTCCACGGGCGTTGCGCCCATAAAATGTTGGAGAGCTCGTGGTCCCTCCGGATTAAACTCCCACAAACGAGGGAGCGACATTTGTCGGGCAGGGTTCGGCGGATCAGCATGACTTGCGTCACTTTGACCAGGCTGAGGTCTCTTTCCAAGAGATCCCTGATACGGCCCTGCAACAAAGGCACGTCTTGAGATGGCCCCCAGTCTAGGCCTTTATTGAGCCATGACCCTAGCTATTGTGGGGGACCCGAGCGAAAGGCAGGCGGCGCCACCCATTTGGTGCCCCTGGGTGAGGTGATATAGAACCACTCCCGTTGCCACAAGCCGAGCTCCTCTTGGAAAGAGCCCTCGGGCCATGGAGCATCAGCATTCTTACTTATAACAGCACCTCTGCACTCTGCATGCCGTCCCTCGATCATCTTCGGCTCCACTTTAAAGGTCTTGAGCCATAATCCGAAGTGAGGGGTAACACGGAGGAACGCTTCACACACAACGATGAATGAGGAAATATGGAGGATGGACTCCGGAGCTAAGTCGTGAAATTCCAGCCCATAATAGAATAACAGCCCCCTCACAAAGGGATCCATTGGGAAGCCTAACCCCCGAAGAAAGTGAGATATGAACATCACGCTCTCAACAGGCTGGGGACTGGGAAACGCCTGCCCTTGAGCAGGCAACCTATGCGAAATTTCGCCGGTCAAGAACTTAGCCTCTCTCAACTTTAGCACGTCCTCCTCCGTGACGGAGGAGGGCATCCACCGGCCTTGATGGTCGGAACCGGACATTGTCGAAAGTCCGAAGCGCTTGGAATTTGGGGCCTAGGGTGTTGGAATTTGAGGCGACGGGCGAACTCGTTTGAGATTGGAAAAAAGGAGTAAGGCCTTGGTCTCTTTATAAGAGGTTGAATACCAAGATCCCTCCCCGTGACCGTTTGGGACTCGCTTTTAATCGAGAAAACCTGCTAAGCGGGCACGATTGGGTTACCCACATCTGTATTGATGAGAATCCCGTAAATAAAGGGGACACGATCTCTGCTTTGACAAGACGTGCCAAGTAAACCGCCTCGCAAAACGCGCTAAGGTGGAGAAGTGAAAACGATTCGAATAAAGGCTTGGCCGCGGTGTGATGTCACGCTACGGAATACGTCAGCAGATTAGATTTGTGTTAATTTTATTCTCTCTATGGCAATATGTGGAAACTTATTTTGCAGAGCCAGACACTATCCTTGGTGTTTACAATCTTTTATGAAGAACTTGGAGGAGGAACCCACCTTGCAATGCCGAAGACAAACTGCGCGCCGCACTCGTCGTCATTGAAGCCTGGTTCAGGGGCTACTGAGGGTGTCCTGGATTAGGGGGTGTCCGCGTAGCCAGACTATACCTTCAGCCGGACTCCTGGACTTTGAAGATACAAGATTGAATACTTCATCCCGTGTCCGAATGGGACTTTCCTTGGCGTGGAAGGCAAGCTTGGCGATGCTGATATTTGGATCTCCTACCATTGTAACCGACTTTGTGTAACCCTAACCCTATCCGGTGTCTATATAAACCGGAGGGTTTTAGTCCGTAGGACAACAACTCCAACATACAACAATCATACCATAGGCTAGCTTCTAGGGTTTAGCCTCCTTCATCTCGTGGTAGATCTACTCTTGTACTACCCATATCATCAATATTAATCAAGCAGGTCGTAGGGTTTTACCTCCATCGAGAGGGCCCAAACCTGGGTAAAACTTCGTGTCCCTTGTGTCCTGTTACCATCCGCCTAGACGCATAGTTCGGGACCCCCTACCCGAGATCCGCCAGTTTTGACACCGACAACCATGAAGATACAAGATTGAAGACTTCGTCCCGTGTCCGGATGGGACTCTCCTTGGCGTGGAAGGCAAGCTTGGCAATACGAATATGTAGATCTCCTTCCTTGTAACCGACTCTGTGTAACCCTAGCCCCCTCCGGTGTCTATATAAACCGGAGGGTTTAGTCCGTAGGACAACAACAATCATACCATAGGCTAGCTTCTAGTGTTTAGCCTCTCCGATCTCGTGGTAGATCAACTCTTGTACTACCCATATCATCAATATTTCAAGCAGGAGTAGGGTTTTACCTCCACCGAGAGGGCCCGAACCTGGGTAAAAATATCGTGTCCCTTGTCTCCTGTTACCATCCGCCTAGATGCATAGTTCGGGACCCCCTACCCGAGATCCGCCGGTTTTCACACCGAGACCCGCCGTACACCAACATCTTTGTGACCTTGAGGTTGCGAATTGTTGGGAAGACCAACAACGGCAAACACCCTACCGTAGTGGTATGACTAGGACGATCTTCTTCATCAAAGATGATGGGCGTGCGCAACCATTTGAGCGGCTTCCGGGCCTCTGGCGCTGGTTCCACGGCATTGACTTCTCATGCCCACTACTTGAGCTGGCGGTGAGAGGTGTGCAAAGATGCAACCCCATCAATGCACAGGGTGTCAGTAGCCTTTTGAAACTCCTGCTCACTGGTTTCCTCTTCATCCCCTCCATCACTTTCATCATCACAAGCTTCCTTCTCTCGACCTCTGGCGGGTTTTCCTTGGTTCCGAAATGGTTTGCTAGGGCGATTTACTTCACCGCACCGACCCTTACCGCCAGTAGCATTCTGACCCTTTTCCTTATCACGCTTCTCATACTCTCCTCTCTATCTCTTAACAAGCCGCTCAACCTGATAACACTCTTGAAGGTCGTGGCCTTTGGTCCGATGAATCTTGCAGTACGGCCCATCACCTTTCCCAGCCTTCTCGGCAGCCGCTGCCTCCCGGCAGTCAGCGCACACAACAGCTTCCTTGCCGGGGGCCTCAGCTTTGGCCATCCTTCCGGTACTAGGTGTACCTGATCCTTCAACGGTCATCACTGCCTTATCCTTCCACTTTTTGCTGCACTTCTTGCTCTTCTTCTGACTGGTTGATTCATCATCATCCTCTGAATCAACATTGGTGCAATCTTCCTCTCAGGGTAACTTCCTTCCCTCCTCCATCCGAGCACACTTATCCACCAAGGTGTAGAGCTCCTTCACAGTCTTGGGCAACCGCACATTCATCTTGGAACAAATCCGGCGTCTGCGCACATTGGGCTGCAAGGCAGCTATCACAGCTGTCGGATGGATATTTGGGATGTTTCTATGAACTTTGCTGAATCTCTGTAAATACTTATGGAGGGTTTCTGCTTCCTTCTATCGAAGTAGCTGCAAGTCGCTGGGCCTACCTGGCTCTTGATGGCCGTCGATGAAGGCGTCAGTGAACTCATAGCACAGGTGTGCCCACGACGAAATGGAGTTCTTTAGCAAGTGCATCAACCAAGACCTCACATTGGACTTGAGAGCCAACGGGAAGTTGTTGGCGAACACCTTCTCATCTCTTGCCCCGGCAGCCTGAACAGTGATGGTGTAGATGCTCAGGAACTCAGCTGGGTTCATCCTCCCATCGTACTTCTTAGGTATCTCTGGCTTGAACGTGCGAGCGGACAGCCAACGGACTTGCCGCAGCTCACGAGTAAAGGCAGGGCACCCAACCTCGAAAGGTAGGCACCCGCCAATACCGAGAGTAGGTTCGTAGACGTCGGGGCCGTCGCACCCATCGGTCCGGCGGGGGTCGTCGCGGCGTGGATTAACAAGGACGCACGCGTCTCCCCTCCGCCTATCCTTCGGGGCTCGCCATCGGCCTGGACGGGCTCGAGGGTCAGAACAGGCCATCGAGACATCGTCAGGGTCTTGGTTCTGCTGCGCTCGCGCTGGCTGCCGTGGCGGAGATTGCACCATGGGGGTGTCTCCTTCCGTACGGCGAGCAGCTCAAGCCATTGTCGTCGCTTGGGGAGGCCGTGGTGGGCCAGCTTGCTGCGAGCCCCCAGCTTTGGCGAAACCGAGCAGGCTTTGGATGGTAGCACGCCATTCGTCCATCTACTCGACCGCTGGCGGAAACCTCAGGAGCAGCTGAGCCCGCGCCATGGCCTTCATGGCTGTGCTTGGCATGGGTGATGATGAAGTAGATTGCACAGTCGCTCGGCTCTTGACGGTGCCAGCGGCGGCAGCACTGCGCCCCTGCTGCTACGGGGCGGCCACCTAGAGAGCATGGTGGTGCGGTGATGGCACTCAAGGGCCAGCAGCTCCGTCAGGCACAATAGTTTCATCGACTCGTCCTGGGGGAGGCGCGTGCGCTACGGTCGCTCCCGTGGAGGAGCGGCCGGAGGGCGGTGATTCAGCCCAGACTAAGCACCATTTGATGCGGTTGTGCCCGTCAGCGAGACGAGGGGGCGCGGATGGAGTAACCCCCTCACCCGTACCTTGTGGAGCGTGGCCGTCGGGGCATTGCTGATGTTCTTCTCCTTCGATGTCTCCTGCTCCTGCGTCAGCCGCGGAGGAAGTGGTGATGGTGCCTCCTGCTCCTACCACGTCCCCGGCAGCGTCCGCGTCCTCGTGCGCCTCCGCATCCCCCGCAGCACCAGAGGCCGTGGGCGGCGGAGCCTTTGAGGTTGATGGATGAGCCGAAACACCGGGGGTGCCGCCGAGGGTGAAGATGGTGATGAAGGTGATGCGCCACACACGCCTTCACGTTCGCGCAAGCGATCCCCCGACCTAGCGCACCAAAGATGTGGTGGGAAACCACGGCCACCTAGGGACCGGAGGGCCCCTTGCTGGTTCGGCAGGGGGAGGTCGCGTTGCACAAAGAGCAGACGAGCGTGGGGCGGCACGGCAGAGATCACATAAGCAGTTTTACCCAGGTTCGGGCCGCCGTGAGGCGTAAAACCCTACTCCTGATTTGGTGGATTGATGGTGGAAGAGTGGAGGTGGAGCATAGTACACTTGCCCGGCAGGGGCGGTAGTGGATACGCGCGTATGGTGGTGAGAGTTATCCAATCTTCTAACCCTTTCTACGGGTGCCATCGGCCTCCTTTTATAGATCAAGGGGTTACCACAATGGCAAGGTAGTCATTATGCACTGATAAGATAGCAAACTTTGCTATCATACTTAACTCTGTAGGCTGACAGGGCGCATTAAATGCACCTCTCAATGTCACGTCATTCGATGCCCGACAAGGCTTGCCGGGCTATCTCGCCAGCTCCACGCCTGCTTGCTTGACACGTCGCAGGACGGGTGTCATCTGTAGGCATTACTTGTAGAAAGAGGCTACCATGTGGCGAATGGTTGCCACTTAGTCACTTTGCGGCTTGACACTGCACTGATTGAAGATGTGGGTCGCGGCGGAGTGGTTGGGTGAGGTGGTTTTGCTTCCATGAGTCCCGGCAGGCCCTGCCGGGACGTCTTGGTCGTCTTCTTCGGGGGCTGGCCCCGTCCTTGCCGGGCTCGCCTGCCCGGCAAGGGAGGCTTTTCTCCTGATGATGTCTTGCTTCTCTTGGTTGGCTTTGGTCCTCTTGATCTGCATGTTGGTTCTTCAAAGCTCTTGGTCTCTTGCACTCTGACTTGGGTTGGTGTTGTACTCTTGTTCCCGTGCCAGTGCATAGTCTGGGCAACAGACCCAGGGTTTGTTGCACCAACTGTGCGTATCTTCCCATCATGGAAATATTATACCGAAGATGAAGGAAGATGCCAGTTGCAGGTGTTTGTCTTGGAGTTATGTGTAATTATTGTTATTCATGGCAATTACTTTGCTTTGTCCCATAAATTCTACCTCCATGATGGTTATAATACAGCAAATTTTCCCATTTTTCTCTATAGAGAAGGACCAATTTGGAAACTCAGGATGAGGTAACATGTGCCAATACCTTTGCTATCTTCAAGAATGCTTGGTGGCAGTATCGAAATTACCTGAAGAAAACGTACTTAACTAGCAAAGAAACTCGTCAAATTCCCTTACGTTCTCCTGAGACACATTTACTGGACGATGATTGGGAACGCCTTGTTCTGTACTAGTCCCGAACCAAGAATGTGGTAAGGTCTATGAGCTCATTTTTTATTTTTAAGTACTATATGCCTGCGTCTTACTGTACTCTGTTAATGTAGAACAAGTGCTTAACCCTAAAGAACAACTATTCTCATTTAAGATTCCATTGCTATCGTGCATACTGCTTTGCTCTTGTATCACTGTATTTACTCATACAATTTAATTTTAAATTGAAGGATCCAATCGAAACTCCAATGGCACAACAGGTATGTTTGCGCATGTTTCTTTACCAGGTTTGCTCTTATAAATAGCTCGGTTGATTTCAATTTCAATTGTGTATACAGTTGACTTCTCATATCATGCACATTACTAGCATCACAACAGAGCCAATAGTGTTGTTGTACATGTAGACCCGTGGTACCCATCTGAAATCTTGTTGTGCCGTGTAGTTTCCCACGCTTTGTATTCTTTCAGTGTTGCTTTGTTTTGAACTGATATGATTTGAACCGTGTCTCTATTTTGATTTGGCAAGACAAGACCATAGGACATAGATATATGTTTTTTATGCTTTTATTATGTACTACTTGGCAATAGAAGACTTGGTAGTTTAATCCTGTCCACCTTACTAATGAAATGGTTCGCCGAAATGAGTTTCATATACTAGTACATGTTAAACCTGTTATGTGTCTGCTTGTTTCTTCTTTTAGAATGCTGACAGAATATTGGGGAAGAGTGCCTTATTAAGCAATGGTAAAGGAAGTAATGCAGATAAGGTTCAGGATAGTGAGACATCCTTGTTGGTCTCCAACAAAGCTGATAAAATAGCTAAGGAAAAATATCTTGAAGACAACCCCAAAGTCCTGTCTAGGTGTAGTGTTCGAGTTACTGGCCACTACCGCTGGCACAAGCTATTCAAACTCACTGTCTGAATCAGTTCGGTTTCCTGAGTCTCAACTACAAGCTGAAAGACATCGATCAGCTGTGCTACGACAAGAAGCCGAAGGACTATGGAAGTCCCTGGAGCATTCAGATGCATACTTTTTGTTGCAACAACAAGTGTTGGAGGATTTTAATGCCAAACAGGAGAAAGCTAATAAGCTTGCTAAGCTTATTGCCAGCATGGTGGATACCCAGGATAACGTTTCTTGAGCTCTTCTGAAGTTGTTTCAGTTATGGACTTGTTTTGCTGTCGCGGTTATTTGCACTGGTGGCCAATTTAGATGGCCAGTATATGTAATATGCTGCTTTGTTCCCTATATTTACACTGGTGGTGAACTTTGATACCCCGGTGGATGTAATATGTGTAATAGCCGTAATAGAGTAGAGTTATTTGCTTGCTTATTTATTTCCTTACTGTCTTGATTAGTTGTTTGCTTGTAGTCACTGTGATGAAATTGTCATGGATGTACATGCATGACAGAAAATGTGACATACTATGACAAACACGTATCATCACGGAAGTGTATTTTTTTGTAGTGAGTAGATCACTATGCGGAGGGAAATCGGTGCTGCTCGCGGCCATGATCTACTCCTATACGGCCATACATATATTTTTTTGCATGGGATCTACACTCATACATGATGATGTTTCTTTAACACAGTACAGATGCAAACGCTTATATATACGCACATACACTTATTCTTACTAGTAAATGCGCACGTGCAACACACGTTAATATTTAGGTAATATATTAATTGCACGCGAATATTAGTATGCTATTATTTGTGTGTTAATCCTATGATTAGTGTAATATTTGGTATGATATTAATTGCACGTTAAACACGTTTAACGCTCGCCATTGGAGAAGTCGAGGTCGTTGGATTGACTTAGTTCGATGGTCGTGATCAGTTGGATCTGCCTCTTCGTGTCTTTTTATATTGGTATAGATATAGATGAACGCACACACGCACGATCTACATCCATGCATTTCCTTAGACTTGGATCTACACTCATATATGATGATGGGTAAGTCCACTTGCGGCCCTAAGCAATATACATATACCCTGGCGGCATCTCGACGACAATCAGTGCACATGCATATAGGGGCGGTCTGCGACTGCATACATATACGCCATACGCCAGCGGTGCATTGGGATGGTGGTTTGTGTTGAGTATATTGATTCATAAGGAAACATAAGATAGACTGGGATTTGTCCTTCTGGAAGACTAAGGTTAGGTCGTGCAACACAATTGCATTCATCGGTGCACATGGCACGTATATATGATGTATAGGATGGGGCCACAACCTCAACTATACAGGAGAACTAGGAGGTGAGCCCAATACGCAATATACACGCACACAATATATTCAACAGCCCCCCCGTGCAGTCGAAGCGTCGCTGGAGACGCAGAGACTGGACCAAAACTCCTGGAAGGTGGAAGTAGGCAGTCCCTTAGTCATCACATGAGTGAACTGTTGTGCGGTCAGAACATGGAGAAGCCGAATGTGTCCAAGGACCACCTATTCACGAACAAAGTGAATGTCCAGCTCAATGTGCTTGTTCCGGCGATGATGAATGGGGTTGGCGGAAAGGTACACCGCAGAGACGTTGTCACGGTAGACAACTGTAGCCTGGCAGACATCATGATGCAACTCCTGAAGTAGCTGTCGTAGCTAGGTGCACTCAGCGACTGCATTAGCCACTGCTCGATACTCGGCTTCCGCGCTGGAGCGTGAAACTATGGGTTGTCACTTGGACGACCACGAGATGAGTGAAGGACCAAGGTACACACAGTACCTAGAGGTGGAGCGACATGTGTGAGGGCCGCCAGCCCAATCAGCATCGGAATAAGCCAGCATCTCTAGAGAGGTGGACGTCGTGAGAGTGAGTCCAAGAGACATCGTGCCACGGATGTATCGGAAAATCTGTTTCACGAGTGTCCAATGGGAGTCACGTGGGGCATGCATGTGGAGACATACCTGCTGAACAACATATTGTAGATCTGGCCGGGAGAGCGTCAGGTACTAGAGACCACTGACGATGGACCAGTAGAACGGAGCATCCGACATGGGTGAGCCCTCGAGGACAAAAACCTTTGCCTTCGTGTCAGCAGGAGTAGCAATAGGATGATAGTTGAGCATGCCGGCACGCTCAAGTAGCTCATGCACATACTTCTACTGATGAAGAAAGAAGCCGTCGGGTTGCTGAAAGACCTTAATGCCAAGGAAATAATGGAGAGCGCCCAAATCCTTGATGGCAAACTCGCCACGCAGCCGGAGAGTGATCTACTGAAGAAAGGCTGCGGAGGAGGCCGTCAGGATGATGTCATCGACGTAGAGCAGCAAATAGGTAGTCATGTTGTCGTGGTGATAGACAAACAACGAGGCATCCGAACGAGTGACGCGGAAGCCCAGTGTGTGAAGAAACCCGGCAATACGCTGGTACAAGGCGTGAGGTGCTTGCTTGAGACCGTATAGAGACCAGTGCAGCAAGCAAACATGGCCAGGATGAGAGGCATCGACGAAACCGGTGAGCTGCTCACAGTAAACCTGCTCCTCAAGGTGGCCATGAAGGAAGGCTTTGGAGACATCCACCTGATGAACCTGCCAGCCACGGGAGACCGCCAGTTGAAGGACGGTGCGGATCATGCCTGGTTTGACAACTGGTGCAAACGTCTCAATGAAGTCGACGCCAGCACACTGCCAAACCCCACGAACCACCCAGCGAGGCTTGTAGCGCTCAAGTGTGCCATCCGAGCGGGTCTTATGACGAAAAACCCACTTGCCGCTGATGATGTTGGCGCGAGAAGGCCGGGGAACCAGTGTCCAGGTGCGGTTCTGCTGAAAGGTGACGATCTCTTCCTGCATCGCAGCAAGCCAATGAGGATCATGGAGGGTTGCTCTGGCAGACGCACGAATCGGGGATGGCTCGGTGGCAGCAAGGAGATACTCGTCGCTGGAGTGCCGCAGGATCGGGCGGTGAATGTCGGCTCGAGCACGAGTGACTGGGCAAGAAGGAAGCTCCGGGACGGGGCCCGAGGGGGCCGCTGAAGCCGGCGAGGGCGCCAGCGAGGCCTCCGGCGATAGCACCGGCAAGTGGGCGGATGAGAGCACCGGCGAGGCGACCGGCGAAGGGGCCGGCAAGGGCGCCGGGAGCCGGCGAGGGAGCCGCACCCGAGGTAGCCGGGGAGGGCGCCGGCGGCGAGGCCAGCGATGATGGCGAAGGCGGCGTGGATGCGCCAGGAGCAACTCGTCCCACGGCGTGAGGGCCACCAATGTCCAGAGGCGGTCTGAGAGTTGAGCGGGGCCGTCCACCTGACGGTGTCGCCGAAGGGCCGCCGATGGCCGACCGCGACGGGGCAACAAGAGGTACCTGCTGCTGAAAGGGAAACACCTTCGCATCAAAGTAAGTGTGTCGGGATGTGAATACATGATGTGAGACAGGGTCATAGCAGCGGTAGCCTTTAGTGTTAGGTGGATAGCCGAGGAAGATGCATGTGATGGAGCAAGGTGCAAGCTTATGAGGCGAAGTGGCGACGATGCTAGGATATCAGAGACAGCCGAAAATGCGAAGCTCATCATAAGAGGGTGGTGCACCGAAGAGAAGATGACGAGGTGCAAAGTTCCTGCGAGTACGGCAGGGACGGATGTTAATGAGGAGTGATGCGGTGGCGAGAGCATCAGTCCAAAAGCGCGGAGGCACATTGGCATGAAAGAGAAGCGTCCGAACACGGTCATTAAGAGTGCGGAGGATGCGCTCAGCGTGACCATTCTGTTGCGAAGTGTACGGGCATGTGAGACAAAAAGTCATGCCATGTGTGGTGAGGAGAGTGCGAACAACTAATTTGTCAAACTACTTCATATTATGTATCTGAAACACTAGGATGGGATGACCAAACTGCGTGAGAACATAGGAGTAGAATGCAACGAGAGTGGACATAACATTGGACTTATGCCGCAACGGGATGGTCCACACATAGTGCGAAAAGTCATCAAGAATAACAAGATAATGAAGATAGCCCATATTACTCGCAACTTGTGAGGTCCAAACATCACTATGAATTAACTCAAATGGGTACGACGCAACATGAGAAGACGCCCTAAAAGGAAGACGAGCATGTTTGCCGAGGCAACATGCTTGACAAGAGTGATCATTGATCTTATTACACGTGAAAGAAAAACTCTGAAGTATATGATGAAAGGTAGCGGGGTTGGGATGACCCAAGCGAGCAAGCCAGAGATCCACACCGGTGGCGAGGGCAACAGGGGTCGCGGAGGTGGAGGAGGCGGTGGAGTGGACCTGGTAGAGCTCGTTGGTGCTGTCACATCGGTGGATTACCATTCGGGTACGAGCGTCCTTAAAAGAAAAACCACACTCGTCAAACTCAATGGTAACAGGATTTTCGCATGTAAAAGAACAAACGGAGACAAGATTTTTAATAAGATCAGGAGAAACTAAGATGTTAGATAATGACAATGGAGTAGATGTTGATGGATAATATGCATGTCCTATGTGAGTAATGGGAAGGGAGGAAACATCACCGATGGTGATGCGAGCGGAAGTGTGGATGGGATAGGAGGTCGCCGCCGGTGTAGGTGGACGGAGAGGGAGTGGAGTGCAGGGCCGCCAAGAGAGCCAAGTCCCATGGCGTGGGAGGGAGCGCAGGCTGCTAAGGCGGCGCCGTCAGGGGCAGCAACGACAGCTCTCCTGGTTGCGGCAGCTGTCCGTTGGAGAGGGGCCCATAGGGCGCCGCGTAGGGCTATGGCGCGGCGTAAAACGCGTGATGGGAGGGAGGCTGCATGCCGAGGATACCGGGGGCAGCGGCGCAGGGACCCGGCACGGAGTAGGCATGCACAACGCCGGTCCACGGGTTTTGGCCGACGTACCACGAGGCCGGCTGGTACTGCTGCTGGGGGTGGGCTGCTCCTCCCTGAGCCTCGACGCCTTGATGCTGCTTGTGGCCACCGAAGCAACCCCCGTTAGCGGTCGGCGGGTGTGGCAGGAAGGGGGCGGCCGGTGCCCGAGGGAAGGCCTGCGCGGGCAGGAGCGCTGGCGCAGGATGCGGCGGCGGCGGCGGCGAGCCCCCGCGGGTGCCGGTGACGAGGGCGTTGTGAGTCGCCCGAGTCCGGGCCATCTTCATTCGTCGCTCCTCTAACTTGAGATATGCCACCTCCTTGGCAAAGGTGGGCTTCAGGATGAGGGTAAGGTTGGAGGCGGCGTTCCCAAAGTCCTCGTTGAGACCGGCAATGAGGGTGCAGATGAGGAGCTCATCGCCGACCGTCTCGCCAAGATCGCGGAGCTCATCGGCAAGCTTTTGGAGGTGCATGCAAAAATTGCCGATGGACGAGTCAAGCTGCTGGCACCCGTAACTTGTCGGTGAAGAGGCTATTGAGCATGGTTCAGACAGCGTAGGCTTCTTCGTCATCATCCACCACCGTGTGGAAGAGTTCCTTGGAGACAGTGAGGTAGAAACAGTGGATGATGGTTGCGTCGAGGATCATCCACTCCTTGTCATGGATCATGAGCCTGGAGTGAAGGAAATATGCCCTAGAGGCAATAATAAAGTTGTTATTTTATATTTCCTTATATCATGATAAATGTTTATTATTCATGCTAGAATGGTATTAACCAGAAATTTGATACATATGTGGATACATAGACAAAACGTCGTGTCCCTAGTAAGCCTCTACTAGACTAGCCCGTTAATCAAAGATGGTTAAGTTTCCTAACCATAGACATGTGTTGTCAATTGATGAACATGATCACATCTTAGGAGAATGATGTGATGGACAAGACCCATCCGTTAGCTTAGCATAATGATCGTTAAGTTTTATTGCTATTGCTTTCTTCATGTCATATACATATTCCTTAGACTAGGAGATTATGCAACTCCCGGATACCGGAGGAATACCTTGTGTGCTATCAAATGTCACAACGTAACTGGGTGATTATGAAGATGCTCTACAGGTATCTCCGAATGTGTTTGCTAGGTTGCCATATATCGAGATTAGGATTTTTCACTCTGAGTATCGGAGAGGTATCTCCGGGCCCTCTTGGTAATGCACATCATAATAAGACTTGCAAGCAATGTGACTAATGAGTTAGTTACGCGATGATGTATTACGTAACGAGTAAAGAGACTTGTCGGTAACGAGATTGAACTAGGTATGAGGATACCGACGATCGAATCTCGGGCAAGTAACATATTGATGACAAAGGGAATGACGTATGTTGTCATTATGGGTTGACCGATAAAGATCTACGTAGAATATGTACGAACCAATATGAGCATCGAGGTACCGCTGTTGGTTATTGATCAGAGATATGTCTCGGTCATGTCTACATAGTTCTCGAACCTGTAGGGTCCGCATGCTTAACATTCGATGATGATTTGTATTATGAGTTATGTGTTTTGGTGACCGAAGATTGTTCGGAGTCCCGGATGAGATCACGGACATGACGAGGAGTCTCGAAATGGTCGAGAAGATTGATATATTGGACGATAGTATTCAGACACCGGAATGGTTTCAGAGTGTTTCGGGTATTTATCATAGTACCGAGGGGTTACGGAACCCCCGGGGAAAGTAATGTGCCACAAGGGCCATAGTGGAGAGAGAGGGCAGCCCACAAGGGGTGGCGCCCCCCCATGGGGAGTCCGAATTGGACAACGGGAGGGGTGCGGCCCCCCTTTCCTTCTCCCTCTCCCTTTCCTTCCCCCTTTCCCCCTCCGAAAGAAGGAAGGGGGGCGACTAGGACTAGGAGTCCTGTGGGTTCCCCCCCCACTTGGCCCGCCCCCTAGGGCCGGCCTCTTCCCCTCTCCTTCTTTATATAGGGGGGCAGGGGGCACCCCAAAGCACATCAATTGTTTTTAGCCGTGTGCGGTGCCCCTTCTACCGTTTACTCCTCCGGTCATATTGTCGTAGTGCTTAGGCGAAGCCCTGCGCGCGTCACATCACCATCACCATCACCACGTCGTCGTGCTGACGAAACTCTCCCTCGACACTTTGCTGGATCAACAGTTCGAGGGATGTCATTGAGCTGAACGTGTGCAGAACTTGGAGCTGCCATACGTTCGGTGCTTGATCGGTTGGATTGCGAAGACGTTCGACTACATCAACCGCGTTAAGCTAACGCTTCCTCTTTCGGTCTACGAGGGTACGTGGACACACTCTACCCCTCTCGTTGCTATGCATCTCCTAGATAGATCTTGCGTGATCGTAGGAAATTTTATGAAATTTCATGCTACGTTCCCAACAGTGGTATCCGAGCCAGGTCTATGCGTAGATGATATGCACGAGTAGAACACAAAGAGTGTTGGGCGGTGATAGTCATACTACTTACCACCAACGTCTTATTTTGACTTGGCGGTAGTGTTGGATGAAGTGGCCCGGACCAACCTTACATGACCACGTTCATGAGACCGGTTCCACCGACAGATATGCAACTTGTTTATCCAACTTTAGTTGAATCGAATTTGACTACGACCGGTCCTTGTTGAAGGTTAAAACTGCAAACTTGACGAAAAATCGTTGTGGTTTTGATGCGTAGGTAAGAACGGTTCTTACTAGAAGCCTGTCAGATTCTGGGTTCTGACAAACCCTTGAGGTTCGAACACTGGGGTGTGCACGAAGATCTTTCTCTCCCTAGCTCACTCTCGCAACGATCTCATGGCCTAGCTTGGCGAACCCAAAGAGCAAGAGACATGAGGGTTTATACTGGTTCGGGCCACCATTGTGGTGTAATACCCTATTCTAGTGTGGTGTGCTGGATTGCCTTGTAGGCTGAGGATGAACAAGTACAAGGGATGAACAGCCTCCTGAGGAGAGGTGTTCCTAAGCTCAGTGAGCTGGTGTGTGTGAGGATGGTCTGAATGATCCGTCCCTCGATCCGTCTAGTTCTCTTTTTGTTCTCCTTCCTATGGTGGTGGCTAGTCCTATTTATACAGGCCCTGGTCGTCTTCCCAAATATTAGGCGGGAAGGGATCCCACAACAGCCCATTTGAAGGGGAACAACTAGTACAAGTTATCCTGACAAAAGGTGGTCTTCGCCTGCCAAAGGCTCCGGTGGTGACGCCGTCGTGGGCTATGCGGTGACCTCCGTCCTGCCGCCCTGCTGGTCTTAGTCTCGTTGCACCGATATGGAAACCTTTGCTTGATTCCTTGGGACTCCTTGCCTGCGCTTGCCCCTTTAGCACCAAAGAGGCAACAAGTGTTATGTGCCCGCTGGCGCCCGCATGGCCTTGGTCGTCATGGCTCACGTCACGTGCACCTCTTGAGGTGCCCCTAGCATAGATGTCTTCGCTCCTCCGGAACCAGCCTAGGGAGGCTACCCCTAAGGAGGTCTTAGCGTCGTCCGCCTCGCAAGGCTCGGCCCCTCGAGAGGGTCTTGAGCAGTTGTTGATGAAGATGGGTCGTACCAGGCCATTGGTGGAGCCACACCCTAGGCCGCACGCAGGCAAGTCTGGGTACCCCCGTTCCTAGGACGCCGACAATAGCCCCCGGGCCCAAGGCGCGCTCGGACTTGGCTTCGCGGCGAAGCCAAGGGTCAAGTGCTGAGCGCCGCCGGCCCCAAATAGCCTACGGCCTTGATTGATGTGTGGCGATTGCCAGGACATGGGCGTCTCCGCTTCCCCACGCTGCCTCAGCAACCGCCCGACTTGACGAGTCCCTACTGCATGCAGAAAAACCATCATTACCTGCGATCGTGGAGGCTGGAGGTTGGCCTCCCTCTGGCTATAAATGAGGAGAGGGGTAGAGCCCCCATCGCTCATCTCTTCCTCCATTCCGCCCGCTTCTTCTTCTTCTTCCTTCTTGCCGCGACACTCATGGGGCTGATACGGAGGTTCTCTCCTGCTGAAAAGGGGAGCTCCCGGCGAAGAGTCGGGGCCACTCCCACCGAAGAAGAGGCTGCCCCGCTTCCGCGATGTCGTCGTGAGGCCGGAGGTGACAAGGCCTTGGCACGAACGGCCTCCCTCCCGGCTATCTGCTACCTTTGTATGCCCAGGCAGAGGGTTATGGAGGTGGAGGCAATGATTGGCGCCGACCATGCAGTGGTCGTGGTGGCCGTGCTGTGGCGGTGCGCGCCACCGCCCCGGGAACCCACGCCGAGGGCTCCTCGTGTGAACTTGTGGTGTGGGCGGTGATGCCACCGTGCTCTTGGATACGCTTCCCGCAGTTCATCTCTGTAGAGATGCCGCCGAGGGGGCCACTCGAGCAGTGGCTGCAGCACACCGAGTGCGATGCCCCGACAACGGGGGCGGAGGTTGAGGTCGTCTCCCCGGGCAAAATCTTCATGACCCACGGATGGGGCGAGGTCGCCCAAGCTTGCTGAGCAGAGGGCGCCCTCGCCATCCACTTCGAATACGATGGCACTTCCACGATGTTCTTCAAGTCCTTCGACGAGGAAGGCCACCGCATGGAGTGCTGCCTTGGAGGGAGCTGTCGGGACAGCGCAGCGGCAGGAGTCGGGCCCGCCACTGGCCTCGTCGGCAGTTCGTTCGACAGCAGCGACGGCGCTTGGGAGTACAACACTCTCCCAAGCCCTACGAGACTCCAGAGACGAGCCACGACAGTTACATGCCCCCGAGCTCTCGCCGTGCCTGGAGCACAGCAGCAACGTCTGCCCGTCGCCGCCGGTGATCTGGATGAGGTTGGCGTCGGCCTCCCGTGGCCCACTGTTGATGATGACGTCAGCAGCGATGCTTGTAGATAGGGCTCCTAGAAACCTTCTTGTTTTGTTCCCTGCGAGGAATCGAGATGAACCCCATGGGGGCGTGTAAAGGATGTGTAGTGCCTTTTGTTAATATTGTCCTTATTATGAAGATTTACGACTGCGTGTCTTGCTTCGGCTCAGTCCCCTTGTAACATCCCTAATCTTGCTATGCACTTGGACTAGCTTGGTTGTTGCATCATGTCTAAATTTCTTTTGAACTTGAAATGGGGATGGCATAAACCCCTTTGTACGCCCCCAACTCAACTAGGGTTTACTAAAATAATTTTCAATGAACCTGAAATGCCCTTCATAAATGTTCATCATTTTTGAATTGGTCCAAAACCTCTGCCAAAAATGGTGCACACTTTTCTAGGACACTCTGGATTCTTGAATTAAATTCATAAGTATTTGAATTTGGACATTTAAAATCCTATAAATATTTTTAAATGTCCAAATAATCTTGAAAGTATTTTTGGGCTGTTGAAATTAATTTCAGAAGTGGCCATGAATATTTTTAGCACTTAATAATTGGTTTAGTATTTCTACTAAATCAAAACAAACAGCAGAAAAATAGAAAAACAGGAAAAAAGAGAGAGAGAAAGGCCAGAGGCCACTCACCTGCACTGGTCCGGCCCACCTGGCCTGGTGCCAGTCACCCTCTACCTCTGCCAGTAGGCAGAGGAGGGACAGCACATGACGCGCGCGCGGGCGCCACGCCACCAGGCTGCCTGCCTGCGTCGCCTGGCCAACGCGACGCCTCGTGTCCTCTCCTCAGCGCCGCCTCGACCCCTGGACACCACTGTCCACTCCTCTGCTCTCTCCCTCGTCCTCTCCTGCTATGGCCGACGCACCCGTAAGCCGCCACCGCCGCCGCTCGTTGTTACCGTAGCCACCGCCTCCCCTCGCTTTTCCGACCGGACCACGAGCTTCACCATCAACCTATATGTCGTCTCTGTCAATACACGTGACTCGAAGACCATCGGAGCGCCGTCTCCAACCTCTTCTTCACCGTCGGCCGCCGTAGATCTTCACCGTCGACTTGCCGTCGTCCGCGCTTCCCCGAGCATGCTGGCCATCCCTACGGCACCGCTGTGAGGCCCCGAGCATTTTCCCCTCTCCCCGCAGTCAACCTCTTCCTCTAGCCAGCCTAGCCATCGGAGCCGAGAGCTTCGTGCCGCCGGCCATGGCGCTACCGTGGCCAGAGCCCGAACCAGCCGCTTCCGCACGAGTATTCGTTCTCCTCGCCTCCCCAGGAGCCCGTAGCCACCACCAGCTCCTCCACACGTGCCCTACAGCCACCCGCTAGAGCTCGCCCGAACTCCGGCCGCCGCCTGGCTCGACGCCGGCGTCATTTCCGGCCACCCCAGCACACCCCGCCTACACCGTTTGACGCACAAGATCAGCAGCAGCACATAGATGGCCTCGGTCGCCCTTTTGGTCGTCGGAGTGCGAAAACCGCAGCTCCCCGCCACATTTCACCTCGCTGGCGGCGAACTGCCGGTGGGTTTGACCCACTTTGACCCAGGCTGGACCCCACCTGAGTCCGTGACATGTGGGGCCGGCCCCTGAATGAAATTAGTTAGCTTTTAATTAGTATTAATTACCATCGTTAGGGGTTAATCACCTTGCTAACTAATCTCTGTCTCACTAATGTGGGGGCCCCATCCCTTAACTAATCTAGGTTAGGATTAAGTTTAGTGTTAACTGACTCTGCTAACTAATCTAGACACTGACGTGCGGGTCCCACTGGTCAGGTTTGACCTGGACCGTGCCTGTTGACTTGCTGACGTCACACTGCCGTCATTCGTACCCAGTAATTCTTTTCTGGAATTTAAATAAATCCTAAATGGTTTATTTATTTCAGAAAATGTTATGAACTTCTAAAAATCATATAAAATCAACCGTAACTCCAAATGAAATAAGTTATATGTGAAAAATGATCAGAAAAATCCAATCTATCCATCTGTACTGGTTTCATGCATGTTTAAGAAACTTAACCTTGCTGTTTGGTGCAAAACATGATAAAGCACTATTTAAATTCATAAGTTAAGTTTGGGATTGAACCTTTGGTTCAAAATGACTCAAACCCAGCTGATTGTAGTTGCATTAGCCCAACACACTCATTTTGACATGTCATGATCATGCATCATATTGTGCATTGCATTGATTGTGTTCCTTCTCTATTGCTGGTGGTTGTTCCCTCTCGATAGACGTGTTCCGACGATGAGTTCGATGACACTGATGAAGAGCTATTACTATCTTCAGAAGTGCCAGGCAAGCAAAACCCCCTTGTTCATTCCGATACAATCCCACTCTCTCGCTTCTGCTCTCTTTTACTGCATTAGGACAACAACGACTCAACTGTTACATGCTGCGGTAGTTGAAACCCTTTCCTCTGCACGACCTGTCATTGCCATAGTAAATAGATGAAACCCACTACCATGAGTAGGAGTTGTTTTGAGACCTGATGTGCCTACTCATTCATGCTTGTTTGTCATGCCTGCTACTGCTTAGAGTTGAGTCAGGTCTGATTCATCAGGGGTGAATTGGAAAGTGGTGAACATGTCCTACGGTGTATGAGCTAAGTGTGTGAACACGATTTGGTAAAGGTAGCGGTGAGATGCCATGTAGGAGTACATGGTGGGTTGTCTCATTGAAACCGTCCTCGGGAACTGAGTTCTGTGTTTGTGATCCATGAACAGCTACTACCACACATTGGGATCCTTAATTGACTCTCTCGACTTATTAATCGCCTTGATCTCTGTCCAGGAGTTGCAACCAGTTTCTGGTGTTTGTAGGATATGTGTTGGAGGCCGTGCATAGCGCTGACCCTAGGGGTGGGCTATGATGCGGTAGATACACCGTGGCCCGGTGTACCGAGTCACCTGTTTGGTGTGTCGGGAACCCTGCACACATCGTTTGGGGCTGTGAGCGAAACCCCGGCCGGATCTCCTCGCGGATGGAACCCGAATAGGCGATAAACCTGGACTAGAGACTTTTGTGGTTAGTCAGGTCGTGGCCGACTCCCTCGCCAGGCTTCCGCTTGAAGGTTGCCGAGATACACGACGTATACATAGTGGTAAGTGGCGAGAGAGTGTGTGAAGAAGTACACCCCTGCAGGGTTATAAATGATCTATTCGAATAGCCGTGTTCGCGGTAAAGGACTTTTGGGTTGCCTATATACTTTTGCAGAGAGACGTCAGTCTCGCTAGTAGTTCCGTGTGGACTTCGACGTTTAGCTTGATACATTAGCTATGATCTTGTGCCCTCGGCAGGATCTGGTAGATAGTCAGGCTGCTCAGCCTTTTTCATTTGTAGATGTCTGTACTCAGACACGTTAAGCTTCCACATGTGCTTTGACTTGTATGCTCTGAATGTTGGGTCATGAGACCCATCTTTGTAATATCTCGCTCCTCGGAGCCTATTGAATAAATACTTGAGTTGTAGAGTCATGTTGTGATGCCATGTTGTATTTGCACATATCGAGCATATTGTGTGTATGATTGAAATTCTTGGTATGTGTGGGATCCGACAACCTAGTTGTCTATCCTTGGTAGCCTCTCTTATGGGGAAATGTAGTCTAGTGCTTCCACTGAGCCATGGTAGTCTGCTACAGCCTGGTTTACCGGATTCCTGCTAGCCCAATTGCTACTACTCTGGAACACTTAGACTGGCCGGCATGTGATCCACTTCGTTCCTGTGTCTATCCCTTTGGGGAAATGTCACGCAGTGACTTCCGGAGTCCTGCTAGCCTGCTAAAGCCCGGGTTCCCGAAGGCCTGTTAGCCCAGTTGCTATAGCCCAGATTCACATGCTGATGACCGACACGTTCGTTGTTGGTTCATGTATGCCTGTCCCCATAAGTTAGTGCCACTTTGGGTTCACGACTAGTCATGTCGGCCCGGGTTCTCTGTCATATGGATGCTAGTGACACTATCATATACGTGAGCCAAAAGGCGCAAACGGTCCCGGGCCAGGTAAGGCGACACCCGTGGGAATACCATGCGTGAGGCCGCAAAGTGATATGATGTGTTACATGCTAGATCGATGAGGCTTAGGATTGGGGTCCTGACAGCTTTGGTATCAGAGCCTGACTGCCTGTAGGATTACTAAGCCAAACTGGTCGAAGTTGAGTCTAGAAATCGTTTAGTTATGTAAGGGAATTGATTGGGGAAGGGAACGTAAGGCTCTTTTCACTCCTTTACCGTATGCCCTTCTGATTCGAGTCATCCTCTTCTTTCCTACATGGGTTAAGGACTAGGATCACATCTCTCTATCAGGTTCACGTGTTACTAATCCGTAGAATCTTAGGATTGTTTGTTCCAGGCCTCAGTTCAGTTTCTACTACTTTTAGTATGTTGTCAGTTGAACCAGAACCTTGATATGACGTTGTTAAGTGACTATGCAAATCCTTGTGAATGTCTCAAATCTTTTTTTGAGCATTTATAGCCGTTATGTTGTCTGAGTCATCCCAGGTTTCTAAATAGTCTGATGCATTTGCAGGTCCCTTCTTCCCGTTTCCGATGTCCTTGTGGGCCAGATTAAGCACACTAAGTTGTTTGTTGAGGTACTCCATTGCCTTAACATATATGTTGGAGCTAGTATTATGACCCTAGGCATCCTAGAGAACCACTCAGTAATCTAGCAATGCTATGTATCTCAGTGTGATGATTCTGGCCATTATTCTCGAAAGCATCCCGTGATGCCATTTAGTTAGTAGGCATTCCATTCCCGGGTTCTTGAACTTGAGATTCACTCTACTCATTCATGTTGGTAGTGTTTGCTAGTTCCTTTATGATATTAGTAACCTTGCAATAGTCCTCGGGTCCGTGGTATTTCCTTCTTCCAAATACCATGAACTTCTTATGGCAGAAGTTCTTTGAAACAAAAGATCACAACAAGAGTGCTCTCGATGAGTTCCCCATTCTATATTGTGACTTTGCCAGTCCTACCTCTTGGCATGGGTTATCCGGAAGAAACCTGTTGAACTTGGTTCGACATACTAATCAATGCATCCACAACTCAGAAAGTTATATGTTCCTTGAGTTGACCCTCCTCTGCTGTATTCTGACCCTAGTCTATCAATTGATAGTCACGAATAGTTGTGCATTCGTGTTCATCGATGCTTATTATTCTTGTGGTCCGTCAAGCCATTCTATTCCGGAATGACTAGGAGAAACAAACACTAGTACCTCGTCCATTTCTAGGATTGGGTCAAAGTATTTGTATTCCGCAGATCAAAATGCCAATCCAGCTTTTGCTCTATTCTACCTTGGAGTGTTACCATCTTTATGCCAGGAATGTCATGAGAATTGCACCACCTCTTATGAATTCTTGACGCAGTGATACTGCTCTCCATCATTATTCATTCCTTGGTCCCGTGTTGTTGTAACCGGAATGCTGACAAGTGAATTGTGATGTGTGAAATCAATACTCCTAGCGACTTTGTTGCTTGGTAGTTAATGGACAATACTCTCACTCTTAGCGTGCTGGTTATTGAATCATCATCCTAAGATTGATCGTGCTACCTAGTCCATATTTCCTGGTGCACTCTCCGATCAAAGAGATAGGATTGTGTCAATCCATCACTCTCTTGGTCACATCGTCTTGCCCTAAAAAGCAAGATTGTTCTCGAGCTTAGTAACATATCGGTGGTTCGTGATTTTCGAATGTCTTCTCGGAAGTGTTACCAGGTTGTCACCTGACCGCTACGTTGAGTTCGTGATCAAGTTGGTTTTTTGTCGCCACGCCTTTCTCCAAGAATCTGTGTTGGATACCCCTAAGCTAGTTGGTTAAGCTAAACAACAACTTGGAGAGTTGGAAGATAAAATCTTGCCTAACTTAGTTCGTTCCAAAGGGATATCCTTGTGTTTGTGTGTTAGTTGAAGAAAGATGATATCTTCATCGATTGGTCCCCGTGATCAGTTGTTGGACCTATTGCCTTATCAAAACTTTGATTTGAGTATGGGCTATCACCAAATCAAATCAATACCAACGATGTTCATAATGTTGTCTCACTCATGGTTGCTTCCTCGAGCATACATCATTACATCTTTTGGCCTGATCAATGCTATCATCTTGTTCACATAACCATGTAACCCCATCTTATGGAAATCTTGATAAATTGTTGTTGAGCCCATCGACAGTGTCTTTATCTCCTCCACGATTCATGTTGAACATTAAGCTACTGTTGGAAACTTTTGTAAGCATTTCTTCATGCTAGTTCATGAAGCATATGTTAGTTGAAAGAAGTGACTTCCTCTAATTCATGTGGATTTGATGCAAGTTGTCGCCGTGAATTCAAGAAAATTTGTTTTTGCTTCCTTTGGAGTCATCCCAAGTTAGTCATGCAGGTGCGAAGTATTCTATGGTTTGATAGGCTCGCTACCTTCATTCCATATGTATTCCCTGGCACACCAAGCCACTGATTGACTTGTTCAAGGCTAAGAAGTTCATCGATAAGTGCACAAGGACTTCGATATCCTCGATGATGGTTCCTTACCAGAACTCGGTAGTGTTTTATTGTAAGACTACTCCGTGGTCATGCTTGTCTTGGACAACATGTTCACATGCGTGTAGCAGAACCAGCTCATGTTTTGGAGCTTGCTACCATAGCCCATCTCTTGGGAATCTCGCAATGCCATCTCGTCGATTTGTGTTGCAAACTTTGATTTTTCTTTCTGGACTTGATGGGTCTGGAGTATCATATTACCAACCATGTCAGGACCCCGATCCTAAGCCACATCGATCCAGCATGTAACACATCATATCACTTTGCGGCCTCACGCACGGTACTCCCACGGGTGCCACCTTACCTGGCCCAGGACCGTTTGCGCCTTTTGGCTCACGTATATGATAGTGTCGCTAGCCTCCATATGACAGAGAACCCGGGCCGACATGGCTAGTCGTGAACCCAAGGCGGCACTAACCCATGAGGACAGGCATACATGAATCACATCGAGCATGTCGGTCAACAACGTATAAATCCGGGCTGTAGCACTGGGCTAAGAGGACTCCGGTAACCCGGGCTATAGCAGGCTAGGCAGGACTCCGGATCACACCGCATGACATATCCCCGAAGGGACAGACACAGGAACGAGGTGAAACACATGCCGGCCAGTCAAGTGTTCCAAGCAGCAGTACTGGGCTAGCAGGACTCCGGTGAACCGGGCTGTAGCGGACTACTATGGCTCATGGAAGCACTAGACTACATTTCCCCATAAGAGAGGCTGCCAAGGATAAACAACTAGATTGTCGGATCCCACACATAGCAAGCATTTCAATCATACACACAATATGCTCGATATGTGTAAATACAACATGGCATCACAACATAACTCTATGACTCAAAGTATTTATTCATTAGGCTCCGAGGAGCGAGATATTACAAACATGGGTCTCATGACCCAACATTCAGAGCATACAAGTCAAAGCACATGCGGAAGCTTAACATGTCTGAGTACAGACATCTACAAATGAAAAAGGCTAGGAAGCCTAACTATCCACTAGATCCTGCCGAGGGCACAAGTTCGTAGCTGAGGTAACAAGCTAAACGTCGAAGTCCACGCGGGACTACTAGCGAGACTGGCATCTCTCTGCAAAAACATAAAATAGGCAAACGTGAGTACAAATGTACCCAGCAAGACTTACATCAGAACTAGCTACATATGTATCAGTATAAAAAAAAGGGGTGGTGGAGTTTGACTGCAGCAAGCCAGCTTTGACTCGGTGGCTATCCTGAACTACGACTGCAAGCAACTCTTTTGAGGTGGCGCACACGAGTCCACATATTCACCATATCAATACACCACTATGGATCCGCTCCCGTCTCCCTACGAGAACACCATCCATAGCACTCACGCTAATCTTGCCCATTTTAGAGTATCCACTTTCACTTGTCTATGAACTGTTATAGGCAACCCAGAAGTCCATTACCGCGGACACGGCTATTCGAATAGATCATTTATAACCCTGCAGGGGTGTACTTCTTCACACACGCTCTCACCACTTATCGCTGTTTACACGACATGTACTCGGCAACCTTCAAGCGGAAGCCCAGCGAGGATGTCGGCCATAGCCTACCTAAACACTCAAGTCTCTAGTCCAGGTTTATCGCCTATTCAGGTTCCATCCACAGGGAGTCCGGCCGAGGTTTCCACATACGGCCCCGAGCGATGTGTACCGGGTTCCGAGACACCAAACGGGCGCCCGGCTGGCCCAGCCATGTGCCTACCGCAACACAGCCCACCCCTACGGTCAGCGCTGCGTGCGGCCCCCAGCATACTACAAACACCAGAAACTACTTGCAACTCCTGGACAGAGTACAAGGGTGATCAAGAAGCCGAGGGTCCATTGGTTTCGGGCCCAATGCGTGGTAGTAACTGTTTCATGGATCACAAACACAGAACTCAGTTCCTGAGGACGGCTTCAATGAGACACCCCACCATGTACTCCTACATGGCCTCTCACCGCTACCTTTACCAAATCGTGTTCACACACTTAGCTCACACACAGTAGGACATGTTCATCACCATTCCAATTTATTCCCGATGAATCAGACCTGACTCAACTCTAAGCAGTAGCAGGCATGACAAACAAGCATGAATGAGTAGGCACATCAGGGCTCAAACAACTCCTACTCATACTAGTGGGTTTCATCTATTTACTGTGGCAATGACAGGTCATGCAAAGGATAAAGGGGTTCAGCTACCGCAACAAGTAACAGATGAATCGTTGTTGTCCTAATGCAATAAAAGAGAGCAGGAGCGAGAGAGTGGGATTGTATCGGAATGAACAAGGGGGTTTTGCTTGCCTGGCACTTCTGAAGATAATATAGTTCTTCATCGGTGTCATCGAACTCATCGTCGAACCACGTCTATCGAGAGGGGACAAATACCGGCAACACAGAAGGAAACACAATCAATGCAATGCACAATATGATGCATGATCATGACATGGCAAACTGAGTGTGTTGGGCTAATGCAAGTATAACCAGATGGATTTGGGTCATATTGAACCAAAGGTTCAACCCCAAATTCAAATTATGAATTTAGATAGTGCCTTATCATGTTTTGCACTAAACAGCAAGGTTAAGTTCTTTAAACATGCATGAAACCAGTGCAGATGGATAGATTGGATTTTTCTGATCATTTTTCATATATAATTTGTTTGATTTGGAGTTACGGTTGAATTTCTATGAATTTTAGAAGTTTAGATCATTTTCTGGAATTTATAAACCTTTTCTGATTTATTTTAATTCCAGGAAATACTTACTGCGTCAGCATGACGTAAGGCTGAGGTCAGCAGGTCAACTGGGTCGGTTCAGGTCAAACCTGACCTGTGGGACCCATATATCAGCGTCTAACCTAACTAATCTAGTTTAGTTAGTGGCCTCGGGCCCACATGTCAGTATCAGCAGCTAATTAAGTTTAATTAACATCTAACTAAAATTAGCAGGGGCCTAGCCCACTTGTCAGTCCGGCGGGGTCAAAAGGTCAAACCCCCTGGTCAGCGGGGTCAACTCGCCGGCGTTAAGACGCCGGCGAAGACCAGAGGGCGGAGCGCCGCGGAAACGGGCTACGATGCCCCGTTTGCAGCGTGGCTGGGCTCGTTCGAGAGCCCAGACCAGCGCGCGTCGGGCGGTGGTGCCAGCCGGGCCTGGGGTGGCTGGAGTTGTCGCCGGCGACGACCTTAGCGGTCGCCGGAGTTCGGGCGAGGTCGAAGCCATCGCTATGAGGCACGGCGAGGCACGTGAGGAGGTTCTAGGGGCTTCTGCGACGGCGTTGAAGACGATGGCGTGCTCGGAATCAAGCCAACGTGGCTGTGGCCACGACGGCGACGTGAAGTGGCGACGGCGGGTGCGGTCGAGCTCGGTGCGGTCGTGATGGTGCTCGAGAGCAAGAACGGGAAGGGGAAGGAGGAAGAGGAGCTCACGGGGAGTCGGTTGAAGCGGACGGCGAGCTCGGGGAGGGGCTGGAGCAAGCGGGGTGGCGATGGCGATCTCGGCGGACCGAGGTTGAAGAAGACGGTGGGGATGACGATTCGGTGCTTCCGGTGTTGCTTGGATCGGTGAAGAAGGCGTAGGCGAGGGCGGCGAGGCCGATGGATGCGTCGGGGAGGCGAGGAGGTGGCTCAGGGCACGACATCGATGAGCGGCGGCGACAGCGGCGCTCGGGCGCGTGAGGGAGAGAAAACAGGGGAGGGAAAAACATGGGAGAGAGAGAGAGAGAGCGGTACAGGGGGGTGTGTGGCGTCGCGGGAGACATCCAAGGGGAGGAGGAGGCAGCCAGGCAGGGAGGAGGTGGCCGGCGTGTGGCCACGAGCACCGGGCACGCGCCCCTGCCCACTGGCGCGAGGAGGAAGACGACAGAGGGGGCTGTGGTGGTGGGTTGGGCCAGTTGGCTGGGCTGCCAGCTGGGCCGGCCAGGTGGGCTGGTGTCTCTTGTGGACCTCAAGGTAAATCCAGGTAAGGTCTGTTCCTTCCCTTTTCTATTTCTGTTTTTTTTAATCTTTGCCACTGTTTTAAATCTAAGCAAAATTTAAAACTAGTGCCAAACTCCAATGAAGTATTTATGTTGCCACAATGGACCCAGCCAAATGCACATAGATTATTTCAGGGTATTTTGAAATATATTCCACATATTATGAATATAATTCCAAATGCAAATACAATAATGATTTAAATTCAGTGCCCAAAATAATCCACAAAATGTTCACTATTTTTGGTTTGGACCCAAGGCCTTCCCAAAATTACCAGACATTGATGGAAGCATTTTGGGTTGATTGAATGCATTTTTTAAGCTGGACCTATTTGGATTTTTAAAGTGCTAAGGTTTGATCACCCCTATTTCAAGTTTCTTTGGAATTTAAACATGATGGCATGATGAACAAGCAAAGGCAAACAAGGGCTGAACTGGGGCTGTGACAAACCAGTCTGAATTCTAGGCAGATATGATGGTTGGAACTTTTCCAAGATCTATTATGTAGGTCCCGACAAGGTTGATGTTCTGGCCGACACACCTAGCCGGAAGATCTATCATTGTAGTATCTTGATTGAGCTATTTTACAATCTTCTCCATGAGGATTTCGAGTGACTTATTATAGAAGTTGTTCCTTATGGATCCTTTGTATTCCGATGTCCGACCTTTACTTGATGGCCATGTCGATGCTTTTAAGCATGATCGTGGTACCTAGAACGTCAAGGAGAACATTAGAAGCGGAGTGCTAAATGTCTCTCGGTCGATCCTCCAGATTTTGTTTCCTTGGCGTTGTCAAGGTAAAATCTGAGAAAGTGTTGTCTTCCTTTGTATCTGCATCCTCCATCGCTATTCATCGTGGTAGTAGGAACTGTTGCCAAGATCTTTGGCATAGATGCTGGTAAAACCCTGATGAATATGAAAATGCTCAAGTTCTTGAGAGCACGCTCAAACACTAGGTTATATCTTTGGTATCAGTCGGATTGTGCCTTTCATTTGCCGATTGTTCTATAACCATAATTCCATTCCAAAATAGAGTATGCTATTTCTTTGAATTCCTTCAAACGATCATTTGTGAATTACCATTAGCCTGGTATGAAGAGCTTCAATGATCCTTTCCGATAGAGTTTCTTTCTATCGTCATCATGTTGGGTGAGGACCTCGAAAGCAAAGACGTCAAGATCAATATGATGCAACGAATCAACATCCTCGACGAGGGTAATTGGATCATGAAGATTGGGATAGTTTTGTGACCTCCTTACCTCTTACCTCACGTCTTGAATCTTGGGACGAGATTCTTGTTTAGTGGGGGTGAGTTGTAACATCCCTAATCTTGCTATGCACTTGGACTAGCTTGGTTGTTGCATCATGTCTAAATTTCTTTTAAACTTGAAATGGGGATGGCATAAACCCCTTTGTACCCCCCAACTCAACTAGGGTTAACTAAAATAATTTTCAATGAACCTGAAATGCCCTTCATAAATGTTCATCATTTTTGAATTGGTCTAGAACCTCTGCCAAAAATGATGCACACTTTTCTAGGACACTCTGGATTCTTGAATTAAATTCATAAGTATTTGAATTTGGACATTTAAAATCCTATAAATATTTTTAAATGTCCAAATAATCTTGAAAGTATTTTTGGGCTATTGAAATTAATTTCAGAAGTGCCCATGAATATTTTTAGGATTTAATAACTGGTTTAGTATTTCTACTAAATCAAAACAAATAGCAGAAAATAGAAAGAGAGAGAGAGAGAGAGAGAGAGAGAGAGAAAGGCCAGAGGCCACTCACCTGCACTGGGCCGGCCCACCTGGCCTGTTGCCAGTCACCCCCTACCTCTGCCAGTAGGCAAAGGAGGGACAGCGCACGGCATGCGCGCGGGCGCCACGCCATCAGGCTGCCTGCCTGCGTCGCCTGGCCACCGCGACGCCTCGCGTCCTCTCCTCGGCGCCGCCTCGACCCCTGGACACCACTCTCCCCTCCTCTGCTCCCTCCCTCGTCCTCTCCCGCTATGGCCGACGCACTCGTAAGACGCCGCCGCCGCTCGTCGTTACCGTAGCCACCGCCTCCCCCTCGACAACTAGAAATAATTCAGGGCTATGTTTTAGTTTCACTTTACTTTAGTCGTTGTGTTGTTCTTTGTTTCATGTATGCAAGATTTTGATTATGTCCATTGCTTCATATCGAACATTTCCTTTGTAAAAACAATGTCGTGTTAGAATTATCATTAAATTTTATTTCTGTTGTTTGCTTATGTGTCACAATTTGCTTCTGATCAATTGCTTTCGCTGAAATATGTTTGTGTTAGAACAAGTATCCAGAAAACTTACAAGGCCCCAGCCAGTCCAGTAATAGGTCTCTAAAAAATGCATGCAGTTCTCCAAAGTCTTACAAGGAAGTTCACTATATGTGTGCATGAAGTGCGGTACATGCTCAAAATGAACCACAAGAGAAGCACTTTCGTGCAGTGCACAACACAGAATTAGTGCACCTAATGCAGTACTTAAATGTAAGTCATGCAGTCCGCAGCATTGGCATAACCAGTCACAACTTTGGCACAAAGAAGGATGCACGCAGTGCAAAATGTGTACACGTGCACCACAGGACTATGAAGAATGCAGTGCATATAGAACCAACAAAGCAGTGCACCCCCCTGCTCGGCCTCACGCTACCGCACGTAGTGTGCTTGGTTGATAGGCGCGGTGCGGACATTCTGTTTTTCCAACAGTAGGACGCATGCAACCCCAGAGTCACACCCTAAGATAGACAGGGAGGCGACGGGGTGTGAAGGACTCGCCTGCGCATGTGGCTCTCTGGCTCGTTCCAGGCTCGGCCTCGCATGAGAGTGGGGAGGGGGGTCACGACCCCCCTCCTCCAACCCCCCTACTCGGCCTCGCGCTAACGCATGCAGTGCGCTTGGTTGACAGGCGCAGTGTGGACATTATGTTTTTCCAACAATAGGACGCACGCAACCCCAGAGCCACACCCCTAAGATAGCCAGGGAGGCGACGGGGTGTGATGGACTCGCCTGCGCATGTGGCTCTCTGGCTCGTTCTAGGCTCGGCCTCGCAAGGGGGTGGAGAGGGGGGCTCACGACCCCCCTCCCATCCCCTTGCTCGGCCTCGCGCTAACGCACGTAGTGCGCTTGGTTGACAGGCGCAGTGCGGACATTCTGTTTTTCCAACAATAGGACGCACGCAACCCCAGAACCACACCCCTAAGATAGACAGGGAGGCGACGGGGTGTGACGGACTCGCCTGCGCATGCAGCGCCGCGACCTTGCTCCGGCTCGTTCCAGGCTCGGCCTCGCAGGAGGGTGGGGAGGGGGTCACGACCCCCTCCCACCCCTCTGCTCGGCCTCGCGCTAACGCACACAGTGCGCTTGGTTGGCAGGCGCAGTGCGGACATTATGTTTTTCCAATAATAGGACGCAACCCCAGAGCCACACCCCTAAGATAGACACGGAGGTGACGGGGTATGAAGGACTCGCCTGCGCATGAGGCGCCGCGGCACGCCGCGTCGCCGCCTGCTCCGGCTCGTTCCAGGCTCGGCCTCGCAGGGGGGGTGGGGAGGGGGGTCACGACCCCCCTCCCACCCCCCTGCTGGGCCTGGCGCTAACGCACTAAGTGCGCTTGGTTGACAGGCGCAGTGCGGACATTCTGTTTTTCCAACAATAGGACGCACGCAACCCAGAGCCACACCCCTAAGATAGACAGGGAGGCGACGGGGTGTGACGGACTCGCCTGCGCATGCGGCGCCGCGGCACGCCGCGTCGCCGCCTCCGGCTCGTTCCAGGCTCGACCTTGCAGGGGGTGAGGAGGGGGTCACGACCCCCCTCCCATCCCTCCTGCTCGGCCTCGCGCTAACACATGCAGTGCGCTTGGTTGACAGGCGCAGTGCAGACATTCTGTTTTTCCAACAATAGGACGCACGCAACCCTAGAGCCACACCCCTAAGATAGACAGGGAGGCGACAGGGTGTGACAGACTCGCCTGCGCATGCGGCGCCGCGGCACGCCGCGTCGCCACCTGCTCCGGCTCGTTCCAGGCTCGTCCTCGTAGGAGGGGTGGGGAGGGGGGTCACAACCCCCCTCCCACCCCCTACTCGGCCTTGCGCTAATGCACGCAGTGCGGTAAGTACAGGGAGTACAAAGAGCAAATACAAATCTATAAAAAACCAAAAAAATGAGGCCCCCAACCCCCCCATACCTTACAATACAAACAATAAAAAAATAACCTACTGAAGGACGCATCTTTAGGCAAAGGCAGTGCACTTGGTTAGGAAAAAGCAGTGCAGTATCATAAAGCAACGCAGTTCCAGGATACACACATGAATGAAGGGTCTGCGGCATAAAAGTGCAGCAAAAAAACAGGTGCAGCACAAACTTGTAGACAAATGCAGTCCTTTTTGTTGAACGAAGAAGTTCGGCATCACATGCAATGAAGTTTATGGGACACATAAGATACATATAAGCGTGACAAAAATGCCAGTTCACACAGAACGTGTAAGTTCAACAAAAATAAAAATATACACATATATATACTGCATGAATTATTTATATAAAATACATATACATATACATATTCGTCCATAAAAACACAGCTACAAAAAAGCAGACAAAAAATCACAACAACAGAAAAACAAAAGTCTTTTCATACATTATATACCTTAGACACCACACAGTACACAACATGAACCCCTAGTTCTTGTCCATACACAGGGTTTTTACCAAGTAGATTGTTACTGCGACTGCGATTGCGACAGGGAAGTAAGCCCGAGGTCCGCAAACAGTTCTCGTAGCTCAAGCGGCATGTGTTCATAACACAACATGTTCGAAGGATTGCACAGCAGCTGGAACATGTACTCCGCCTTCCAATCTTCAACAGCAGGCTAAAAAAAGAAAAATTAAAAAAATGCGGACAATGATTAAATAAAAGGTTGTCATAAAGAAAAAAAAGTGAAAAAGTAAAATAAAAAAGTAACAAGAAAAAGAAGAAAACAGATAAGGTGTTACGTCGGTTTTGATAATTTTCTCAACTAGATGTTGGCCGTCATACAACTGTGTCACCCTCAGAACATAGATTCCGCACTCGCTTGCTCCATGCGCTGGCAGGACCGGGTAAGAGGGCTTCTTTGCCAATTTAACCCAGTCAGGGTGGTTCTTAGATTTATACACCTTTTCACCATAAATCGCCTTCAGCAACTGAGTCATCCTCCTCATCTGGCAAAAAAAAGGAAGCACGATGTAAAAATAACACACACCACAAATCAAATTACTATTCAGACGAACCAAAAAATACAAAAAATGTTCTCAACGTCTAGACAGTCCCTCTTTTAAATGCACATGAGGTCATTTCCTTTTATCTCCTTTTTTAGAAGGATTATGGGGGCCTGAGAAAAATGCAATTCTGTCACGCACATGTTGCAGTGCACTACATAAACAAGTGTGGTTCTATGTGTGCTAACATTGCATGTGCAGTTTATAAAAAATGTAGTAGGAGAAACACAAAAAAGCTCTGCACTTGGCAAGAAAAAATGACATACCACTTCAGTGCAATCTGAGTGGTAATCAGTCCTGCGCAACTTTTTCGTGACATCAGGATGGCCAGTGTACTTCCTAGTGTCATGGATATCAAACATCTGGCGATGGTGGTTCATCGTGTATAAGGAATAATGATCATCCTTGGAGCGCGGCATCATAATCTTTTCACATTAAAAACAAAAAATGAAATGAAAAGTTATTTCGACACGTAGCACTAGGACCACTGTTACAAAAAATAACTATAAAAAAATGCAAGAAACCAGAAAAATAAATGACATGAAACAATGAACTTACAAGTTTTGCATCCAACAGGTTTATGTCATCACTCACAAAAACCTTGAGCTGGTTAACTGCATCTTGTAAAACAAACGTGCTATGCACAACTGGCAACACAGGGTTTCCTTCATCATCTCTCGTCACAAAGGTTTCCATCTGAAGAACATACTGCAAAGAAAAAAGAACAAAAAGAGGAAATGAAAAAAGGAATAAACAATGCATTCAGGCATGGACATAAAAACCAGTACAACAGAAAAAAATGACAACACATGTTTACCGTGATAAATAAGGGTGAAAGTAGCACACGTTCACCAGAATGATAAACTAAACCCATTTCAGGGTCTTGCTTCCAGTACTTAATGACAAAATCCATGAGATAAAAATCCATTAAAGCTCCTTTGCCAAATGTATTATATATATAGTCAACATTGTAAGTATCAAGATCACCAAAAGGACTATGCACCATAGAGAACGCATTCCTGCAGTAAACATACAGATATGGGATCAATAAAAATAAAAATAAAAACAAAACACACAAAAAGGATTAAGCACACACACATAAAACTTACTCGTGGTATTTGGTTACAAAATCTTTGCTCAGAACAAGATCCTTTATTTTCCTCGCCTCATCAATATATTTGAACCTCGGAGGCTTCAATTTCTCTATGGAGCATCTCAACTTAAAAGCCCTCTCACCTGCCCTGTTGTTCAAAAATATTTCAACGTCATCCTTAGGAGGGCGATTAATCGCTGCACTCCTAGCCCTAGTGGCGTGAGGACACAGCGTAACAAAATCATCATCAACAACATCAAATACATCGCGTGGAGAGCTAGGTCGAGAAACGCTTCCACCATTAGGTCCAGACGCCACAACAGTGTTCAAACCATCTCCAGCCAAAGAACCAGAATTCGCTGGAGAAATTTCAATGACACAATCCTCCATAACCACCTCAGAACCTTGGGACTCAAATAGTGACATACAACCTTCATGAAGCCCCCATCAAAACCTAAAACCGTGTAGAAAAAACATGGAAACACTCAGCACAGAATACAAAACCTAAAAACATGTAATACATCTCATTAAAATAAAAACAATGTAGTTCACTAAAGAATAGAATGCAGCACAATTGTCTACAACAATGCAGTCCACTTATCTACAACAATGCAGAACAAAAAATGTATACGACAATGCAGCCCACTTGTATACAACAATGCAGCCCAGTTATGAAGAACAATGTAGCTCACTTGCCCAAAAAATGCATCTCACTAACACAACAAAAAAATACACATCAAATCTAAATCACGAACTTAACTAAACAAACTAGTAAAAAAAGCCCGTAAGAGCCGGAAGCAAGCAATACACAAAAATAAAATAAAGGAAGGATAAAGAAGTTCACTAAAACAACCTTTATCTGCAAAATTAAAAGTGATGTTAAATCAAGGGAACACTTTCTCGATGTGAGGCAACTATAGAGCATGGCCTTTCTGATGTAGCCAATGTGCTCCACCCCAAACTGAGCATCCCAAGTCTGCAAGAATTGAAACATATAGAATCCACAATCATGCCTACAATAAAAGAATAAAAACATCAGTTTCACAAAATGAAATAAAAAACTTGAGCAGTATGGAGAAGAGGGGCTGTACGAAACACACTCATTTGGCTGCATTGGGACAATGACATGTTTTGACACAAATCCATCAAGTGTAGGAGGATTTAGCGGCTCATCAGAACTTGAGCTTCCTTCTTTCCATGCACGCTTGATATTTTTAACCATCCTCCTAGAAACCCTGATCGCATCAGCGTTGCCAGGTTTATTGAGCGAGTCAAGAAATTCAAACCGCCTTTCTTTCACATTTAACGCAACTAAACAATAATGACCAACGCCATCCGTCATATCTGACGGATCAAAAGTGGCAAAAAGGACCTATTCAAAGCATGAAAAAATAAATAAAAGTATTATACGAAGAAGAAACAGAACACTATAAAAACAAACACGCAAAAATATAGTATTCGACACATAAAAACGTTACTCACCATATCCTTTTTATCAACACGCTCCTCGGCTTATGAAGAGAACATCATTTTAACACTCCTTCCTACAGTACCACCATTCCAAATTTGTCTGCCAATACAAAACCAAAAATCAAATAGTGCTTAAGAAAACATGTCGTCGCACGAAATCAAAAAATAAAATCAAAAAAATAAAACAAAAATTTCTGCATTCTTACACAAATATGGTACGGGACAACCATTGTCGGAGATCCCTTAAACTTGTCTACCAGCAAAGAAACCCCAAGATCTACAAGTCTTGTAGTGAGCATCCCTTTATCCCAAAAGGATTGACCAACTCAGTTTTAAAAGCAATCATGTCCCTGCATTTTTCATGACAAACTGAAACATAAGATACTAAAGAAATAACAACAAAGAAAAAGGGCTAAAAACCAAAATTAGAAAATGCATATGAACAAAACAATTTCTAAAAAAACCATACTTCTTCTTCTTGTCCTTCCGAACCCTCGTAACAGAAGCGTACAACTCATTGTATCTTTTCAGGAGAGCTGGATCAATGCTCGACGGTGTCACAATAGGAAGTTCGTCATCTATAATAAAAAAAGATGAAGTTCACTTATCCAAATAATGAAGTTCAAATATTAAGCCAAGGAAATTCTGCTAGCTATTTTGAAAATCATAAACAAAAGATCAAGTTTCACTTATCATTAAACATCTAATACATATACCATAGTAATTAAACAAAAATGAAATGAGAAAAACTTCAACTGTACTGTTCAAAACAAAACTCTTGCCTTCACTGTCAGAGTCTTCATGTTGTTGTTCTTCAGAGCTGACCAATAGATTTTCTTGGATAGGTTGCGACGAATCCAAGTCTGGTCAACATAAGCATTATCTGGATTTACAATAGTCTGGTCAACCGCAACGTCCTTAGATACTTCAGCTACATGAGGCTCCACTCTCGATACTTCAGTAACATCGTTGGCCACCAGACAAACACGGGAAGCAACAACACTAACAGCAGGGACGACATTCTCCAGCGGCTTTTCAATGCCAAAATCAGAATCTTCATGCCGGCTGGGGGAAACGGCATCATGGGATTCTTGAGCTACAGATGTCTCTGCACAGTCGACGACAACAGATGCAGAAGCACCAACACTGCCACCACCATCAACAGCACAACCGCCCTGATTCAAATCAACGTGAACTTCCATGTTTTCTTCTCCACGTTGTGGAAAGATTAAAAAACACACAATAACATAAAAATGAGCATGGGGATAATTAACACAACAAACAACTGCAACCCACGTGTATCAAAACAACTACAACTTCAACACACATATACGTAAAAAAAAGAACTGCATTTCACTTTGTCAAATGCTGCAGTTCAGCTATGTTAAATACTGAAGCTTACTTATGTAAAACATTATGGACCACGCATGCGAAATGGAATGCAGTTCACTTCTGTCAAAGACTGAAGCTCACACATGTAAAACTATTGCAGCTAACATATGTAAATGAAAATGCATATGACTGAGCATAACACCGTACATCAAGTTTATAACAACAACAAAAATATTAGATTACAACACACTAACAGAACAAGTAATACAACTATACCTTATCAGCTACAACATCCGGAGGGGACGATGCATCAGCCAAGACCTCATCCTTCCCAGAGCCATCATAGGACTCTTTGTGCACGTCACAAGCAGCAACACGAGTCTACGGGCATAGAACAAACCAAAAACAAAAATAAGATGGTTATGACAAAAAAAGAAAAAAAATTCAACTATGCACAAGCAGTACACACTCTACAACCGTGAAGTACACAAAAAATACAATAAAAATGGAAAGCAACAAATGCAAGTTTGAGAAGAGGGACACATGGCAGAACAGACATGGCAGAAGTACTTGTACCTGACCAATTCCATCGTTCCTAGTTCCATGGACACCAGAAGATTCCACTCCAGCCTATCACAAAAAACAAAAAAAGTGAGGAGCAGTCCACATAATACACAAAAGAGGTTCAAAGCAACAAAAAACCTAGAACATACATTATCAACGCCAACCCCAGCGTCCTGACGGTTCATTTCATCCAAAATATGCCCAGCATCCTTCTCATACCGACCGCATTTTTCCTCCTGTGTATGTCTCAATTGAGCATGGGAAGACCGAACATTCGTCACTGCAATCTTCAGACTTTCAATCATGCCACAATCAAAATTGTGAGCAGCAACAATATCTTCATCTCGTGGGCCATGGCCAACAGGGAAAAAACTAGCAACTATCCTCAACCTGTCACCAGAGGTTCGCAAATCTTCAGTCAACTTCGAAACGTTCACAAGAAGCTCATCAATCTCCTCGTGTTTTTTGCCGCCAACAAATGTCTGTTTAGAAGAGGTTCTATTATCAAACATCTGTCGAGCCATGAAACCACGAGTACGCGGCACCTCATCATCACGGGCGGGAAGCTGGCTACATATAGGCTCATAAAACCTAGCATGAGTGCTAGGTCCCGCATCAAAGCTGCCGCATACAACTGCAACAGGACGGTTGTAGACAATATCACCTGACGCCTTCCACTGCAAAAAAAGACAAGAGGAAAAGACAAGTACACATGTAAGTACTAAGAAAAGTTCAAATTTATAATGGTTACACCTTTTAAAAAAAACTAATATTAAAAACTCAGATGCACTAACCGACAGCTTCCCAAATTTGTAAGTTTCCAAGTAAATCTTTCCCTTCACAAGCACATCCTCATTGTAGAACTTCATCAGGTCTTTGGTCGTCAGGTATGGCGCACGTGGCGTCAACGTGTGCATGACTGAAAATTTGTGAAGCTTCAAGCAGTCAAGATACATAATCAGGGGGACAATGGCACAACCCTCTGCATAATTCTGCTTGCTGCCTTCTGTTTGCCACCTCACCACAGCTGCCTGCAACTCATCAACAACAAGCTGGCAAAAGTCCATCTGAGCCATAGCCGCATAATCCATGTTCTCTACCATTGCAGCAACTCTACGCAAACGAACTGCAGGCTCAGGGCATAGCAAATTCTGGTAGAGTATCAGGAAGAACACCTTCACAGCAAGGTAAACAGTCACATGATCATCTTCCTCCACCAACGCCTTCAACTTCTCAAGCAAGTCCTTGACACCTATACTTTTTGAACGGTCAAAGCCAAGCTCATCCTTGAGGGCACTCAACGAGTCATCATGGCCGATGGCAGCAGGCATGGGTGCAGTGTGACGTCCCATGGGTAAATCAAAAATGTGATGAACTGCATCACGATTGATTTGAAGAACCCTGCCATTCCCAAAGTCCATTATCATGGTGGCAGGGTCAATCACTCCCATCAGATAGCACATAAGAATGCGCGACACATTTTTCTTTACTGTCAGTTCAAAGACAACACCAAATCTAGCATCCCGAACACGACTACAGTGTGCCTCTTTCAGCAAGGCCGCTGCCTTGCAAACAGTGGGAAGCGACAAACGTACGGTCTTGTTAAATCGGGAATCATCTCCCTCAGCTTCATCTTCAGCTGCATTGCTCTTACTAGACTTCTTCCTCTGTGTAAAGGGAAATGCAATCCACATTAGAAGACTAGCCATAAAAAAAGAGATAGAGAAAACACAGATAGAATAACAATGAAGAAAACAAATGCAGTCCACTTCATCAAACCTTTGGAACAACATCCACCTCCTCGCCAGAGTCACCACAAAAATCTTCATCGACATTGTCACGGGCACGCTTGGGTAGACTCTTGGATGAACCACAGTCTTAACGCTAACAACTAATAGAGCATAAACCAATATGCAGGATGATTTAGGAAACTAGATAAACATCAAACAAAATAAACAAAAGCCTAAAATAAGCACTCCACATACCCTGAACTCTTCCTCCCACTCTGCTCGGCGAAGACATGGCGTTTACCTGCAGCACAACCACGAAGTGACAGATTTAAGCAACAAAATCGCCGAAAATCTCACGAAACCCTAGATCTACCTTGCTACACAAAAGTATCGACTCCAAAATCGAGATAAAATCGGCTGCCTACGGAAAAATTACACAAGCAAAAACAGCAACAGCAACTACGAGAATAACAAAATAAGACGAGCGGATGATCCAGACCGAGAACAAGCGAAACGTACCATAAAAAAGGTGTGGCGCAGGCGGCGGCGGCGACGACGGGGTGGGGGGAGGGTGCGGCAACGACAATGGACAGGAAAGGGCTGCGGGAGCGCAGCGGCAAGGGCTCGTGGAGCGGACGACGCGGAATGCAGGAATAAGAACCTCTTGAGGGCGGCGGTTCCTCGGGCGACGGCGGTTGCTGCGAGCGACGGCGGTTTTGCTCGAGGCAGGAACTGCAAGAGAGGAGAGGGGATTGTTCTCGGTCTCTCCCTGTCAGCGGAGAGGTGCGATCGCCTGGAACGAACACGTAGGAGGCCCGCGTGTGGCAAAAGGAAACATAAAACGGGCCGGCCCAAAAACGGCCCGGCTAAAATAAGAAAGACCACACCAAAACGCACATGATGCAGTTCTCTATGAAGAATAATGAAGTTCCGTCGGTAAAACAAAAATAAAATAAACGCAGTTCGTATAAAAAGTTAAAAAAAACATTCATGTTAAGAAAGCGCATCCGAAAGGAAAAAGTCTACATTCAAATAAGTGCCACACAAAAAAAGGGCCCCCCCACCCCCCCTTACCCCTCCCGTACAGGGACTGCAGTAAGTACAGGCAAAAAAATTGAGGCAGTACGCAGCACTAGAAAGATGTAGTGCATTTAGCTACATGAAGCAGTACGTTTTAGCAAATCCAGTTCCGGATTACCTACATGAATAAATACACGGTATAGAACACAATGAAAAACTCGTAAAATTGCAGAATACATTGTACTTTATTCAGGGGCTCCAGCAAGCACACACACAAAATACTATGAAGTAAGCACCTGTACACAACATGCAGTTCTCCGTTGCACACGATGCAGTGCGGAACTCTAACCAATGCAGTTTCGTTATCACGCAGGATACATATAAATGTCACAAAATGCCCGTTCGCACAGAAAGTGGTGGTTAAAAAAAATCTACTGATCAAAAATAAAAAAAACCACATTAAAAACACCACCTTCGCATACAACCACCCAATCGGAGCTGTTCCATCGCCACGACCCCACGGTCATAGACGCAGCACCAACCCACGATCTGCACAAACCGCATCGTCAGCGAGATCGTGCAGTTCATCCGATGCGGTCATCCCACCCCGCGCCCTCCCCTTAAATTCAGACCCCTGCCATAGGCCTTCTCATCCACAACAACTCAAGTATCCATTGCGCTGCCACCAAATCGCTCCATCACATCCATCTCCACGCAAAACTCCAAGCCCTACTATCGGCCATGGCGTTCACCGACGAGTACCAGGGCTTGGAGGCCCACGGCAACACCAAGTTGCACGTCATCCACACTAACAACAACAAGCAGGTGGCGACCACCCTCGCACAGTGCGAGCGCCACCTTAGCCTCCAGCGCCACAAGATCATCGGCATTGATCTCGAGTACAACAATGAGCCTAAAGCGACGCAGAAACCCGCCCTCTGCCAACTCTCAATCTGCAAGAAACACCCGGTGCTGCTCTTCCAACTGAGCGTCGCTGAAAGGTGCACCATCTTCGACAACTTCCTCGCCGACCCCAAGTACACCTTTGCAGGCTTCTCCATCGACGGCGACAAAAAAGGCTAGAGCGTGTCAATCTGGAGGTCACCAACTTCGTCAACATCCAGGAGGAGTGGAGGGTGCCCGAGGCAACCAAGGAGTTGGACTCCCTTGGAGACGTCTCCGGCATGCTCATCGATGACTACTACAACAACATGAAGAAGAAGATAACCGACGACGAGCACAAGCGTTGGGACACCATGCCTCTGTCCATGAGGCTCATCGAGTACGCGGCAAAGGACGCCTACGCAGCGTACAAGATATGGAACCGCCTCACCCTCACCAAGGATGGGCTTCGCCGTGCAAAGCCAGAGAAGGAGGAGCCCCCCAAGAAGCACGCCAGGAGCAGTTAGGGATGGGGAGACACTGACTGGTGAAGAAGAAGATGGTGCCGGCCAAAGAGCAACCAATGCCAGTGTCTTTTTAGAATTATCATCAAATTTGCTTTATGTTGTTTGCTTATGTATCGTTAGTTTGCTTGTGATCATTTGCTTTTGCTAAACTTAGTTTGCTTGCCATGCAGAATCGTTTGTAATGATGTGAACTTTGATTATGTTAGATTGCTTTGTGTTGAACTTAGTTTGCTCATGATGAACTTGTCGTATAGAATGCCTGTGATAATTTGTTTTCTATTGTTTGCTCATGTATCATTAGATTCGAGCAGTGTGCAAATAGGACGCATGCAGTGCAAGTTGTGTACCAATGCAGTCCAGACTCTGTCAAATAAAGTTTACACATACCCAACAAAGCAGTGCACGCCCCTAAATTTGGAAAAACGAATAGATAAGAGAAAAACACAAAAAGAAAAATGCGATCTGTATATGTAGTGCGGAAATATATGAACGTGCAGTACAGGAACATAATCAATGTAGTACAAGTATGTTTACTAAGCAGTGCACTCCCCTACATTGGAAAAAAGATTACATAAGAGCAAAAACATGAAAACAAAAAATGAGAACTGTGCATGTAGTACGGACTGCGTGCACATGCAGTACAGAAAACTGATAAGTGCAGTGCACGGATGGTTTACAAAGCAGTGCACGCCCCTACATTGAAAAAACAATAGAAAAAAATTGACCACCCAGGTGTAGCCGGCCCCAGCCAGTCTCGTAGTAGGTCTGCGCCCACAGCAGGCGAGTCATTCTGAGCCACAATGTGTGGGGCCGGGCGCACATGGGCCAACAGGTCAGAGAGCATTGAGTAGCGAGCGTCGTGTATAAGCGCCCAAATAAGTAACGAGAGGAGTTCGACACGGCTGCCTCGCCAGCACTTATAAACAGGTCGGGCGCGCCTTCCACGGGTGAGGTGGGACAAAATATTAGGCCGCACACAACGTACCGGGAACCAGCCGTGCTCACAGGCCGACTTGGGCCCAATGTGTCTTCACTCCCCGAACACAGGCCCAACACACAAAAAGAGAGGCCACTGAATTTTTTTAAAAATAATCCCACGTACCATACACAAACGCAGGCCCAACCACGCATTCCGCGGTTCGCCTTGATATGACATTGCAGTTCGCTATTTTCAGGTATGCAGTCCTCTTACTACTCAAATGCATTCGCGCACACTGAATCAGAACCAATCCGCCACCTAACACCAACCACAAAATTTATTACTTCCGTTGGTCAATTGGTTGAATAAAAACGTATCCATTCGTGCTCCAGACTAACACAACGCCTCCCCCGTTCCTCTTTTTCTTCAAATCATAGATCTAGGGTTCATCCCATCCCCAACTCTTCTATAGAATTCCACTGAACCCGCCATGGACTGTAAGTGCAGGTGTTTGGCAAGGATGGCACCGATAGCGGACACATGTGTGTACGCAGAAGGTCTAGAGCTCACCAGCACCGAGTGGTGCAGCATGCTCGGATGCCTGATGATACCCAACAGGGGGTTTCAGCCGCCATTTCTTCATCGCCTCACACCCGCAGATCTACAGGAAAGTTGGGTATGTTTTTTCCCTCAAAATTTTGGACATAATCTACCTGCAAATCCACATCTGAATATATAGTTCAATCAATTTTTTCAGTAGAGTCAACAAAATACAAAACATAATTTGTATTGTTGTTCAGAATTGTTAGCTATTAAGACTAGATGCTTCCACCTATTTTTCTTTAGTACCACAACACACGAACAAAAAAGAGGGTCAGTAGATCAGTATTGCAATTCTCTTAACATGCTAGAGAAGTACACTATAAATGACCTTGAAGTACAAACATGTTACAGTATAATATATATCCCAGTAAAACTAGAGGTCAATTCCGTATATAAGTTTGTTCATACATTGCAACTACTTTATAAAAAATAGTAGTCATATATATGTACATATTTAACTCAACATAAAACAGATCATCCTAAGTATAAAGAATGGGTATATATATGTTCATACATTGTTATTTACTTATAAACATTGTTTTTCCATCCTTTCCAAAATGCAGAAACTGCCATCCACAGTAAAAATTCCTGCTCCGAGTTCAGGGAAGGTTACTTTGGAGACAGTACACAAGAATGAGTATGGAGACATGCAAGCTGACTACCACATCGACTCTGAAGAATGCATCAACATAACTACTGGTTGGAAAGAATTTGTCTCCAGGAATGGCTTTGAGGTCGAAGAAGTGGCCATGCTGTTTTTCTACAAAGAAGAAGACTCCCTCAAGTTCACAATATTTGCACAGTAGGCAGTCTAAATATGAAGCAAGCCATCGGTGGCATATATCTAATGCTTTGCTAATGTTGTATGCTTTCAAAATTATTTCCAACAGACACTTTGAATCGGTGCCTATTTAAAGTATGCAACCTCATCTGCATCATTTTGTCACCCATTTTTAGACAAGTTGCTGCTGGCAGTAATGCAGTTCTCTCAAACACATAGTTGGTCCCAAATATAAAAAAAGAAGTTGTTTGAACAGTAACAATGCAATGCGAATGGTCGAAACTTTGCAGTTAACATATGATGTTCAAAAGAATTCTCATAGTATTCAGTTCAAAAAATTGTCATAATAACTATTCAGCTAACAAAAGCATATAATGGACCATCTATTCTAATAGCACAATAGAATATTAACCATACTGCTAATGCAGTATGAAAGTACATATTATGCAGTCCTCTAAAACACAGAATGCAGTTTAAGAAAAGAGAAATCTCATAAGCTGCCATGACCACTGTAATACAACTAAAATGAAGTACACTCCTAACGAAAATGCAGTGCACTACAGCGTATGCCAGAACAATAACAATAAAATTAAAGAAGTAGAAATATAGATATGTCATAGACTAACAGAGGTGCCAATTCAATCGCACTTACATAACTCGCCTAACAATTGTCCAACAACTAAACTATCGGAAAATACCCCGCAAAAAACTACATCAAATAGACGACAAACTGGACGAACTGCATCAGCTTTTATTTAAAAATGGCAAATCAAAGAATGAGAATTATACCCGCAATACAATGAATTAAAACCAACAACGACAGTAATTACAAGATTCAAAAACACATCGAGGCGCAAAAATCCAGAGAATCAACAAGAACATAGGAGCAGACGAAGCTCACCCGCCCACACAAACCAAATTCGCGGGAACTGGAAACTAACTCCTAAAAATTACACAATTTCTAGAGTAAAAGGTGCGACTAAACGAACAATATCAAACAATTCCGACTAACAAACAACATCCAAGCGCCAAAGAGTCGATTCCGACATGAACACAAACGAATAGAGAAAAACTCGCCCGCCAAATCCCTCGATTTACCAAGATTTTAGTCGTTTTTCCTGTAAATTACAAAGAATAAAGGTCAACTGACATCCATAAACAAATTAAATCATCCCGCAACACCCGATTCCACACAAAATACGCGGGCGGACCGCCAGAAAATGAAGCAGTTCTCCCGTGTAGCATTGCAGTGCACGACGTAAAGAAGATGCAGTTCGCTTCTGTTGAGCATGCAGTGCGGAAGTGTTATCAGAATAGTTATTCTGATAATATTATTAGAATAGACCGGCTGTATATATATCTATATATATATATATATATATATATGTGTGTGTGTGTGTGTGTGTAAACTTGTATTATAAGGCATGTAAGATAAGTCACCGAACCGCACACGATTTGTATGAGTCGGTCGGGACTCTGTAGGCCGCAGGGCGTCGACCCGTGTATATAAGGGGACGACGCGGCAGCGGCTTAGGTCAAGAAACAGTAAATCGAGAGCCAGGCAAAGCGTATTTGCTCCCTAGTAATCAAAACCCTAGCAATACCACCTCAAACTGGACTAGGCCTTTACCTTTACCGCAAGGGGCCGAACTAGTATAAACTCCTCGTGTCCTTTTTCCCGTTTAACCCCTTTAAGCTAACATCATCGTAATGGCTCCACAACTAAGTCCTTCCATGAGGACATCTGCCGTGACACTTCCACGACACTTCTGTAACGCCCTGGATGCGGTTATATCTCCCACGTGTCGAAGCACGACTTAGAGGCATAACCGCATTGAAAGCAATGTCGCAAGTGAGGTAATCTTCACACAACCCATGTAATACATAAGGGAAAGAGATACATAGTTGGCTTACAATCGCCACTTCACACAATACATGAGTAAAGCATTACATCATACAGATACAATCAAGGCCCGACTACGGAACCAAAATAAAAGAAGACTACCCCAAATGCTACACAGATCCCCGATCGTCCCGACTGGGCTCCACTACTGATCAACTGAAACGAATCAACACAATGAACAAGATCTTCATTGAGCTCCTCCTTGAGCTCGGATGCGGCACCTGCACGGTTTCATCGGCACCTGCAAACTGGTTTTGGAAGTATCTGTGAGTCACGGGGACTCAGCAATCTCACACCCGCAAGATCAAGACTATTTAAGCTTAAAGGTAGGACAGGGTAATGAGGTGGAGCTGCAGTAAGCGACTAGCAAATCTGGTGTCTAACATACGCAAATGAGAGCGAGAAGAGACGGCAAAAGCACGGTCGAACAACTATGATCAAGAAGTGATCCTGAACTACTTACGTCAAGCATAACTCCAACACCGTGTTCACTTCCCGGACCCCGCCGAGAAGAGACCATCACGGTTACACACGCGGTTGATGTATTTTAATTAAGACCAACTTCGGGTTTTCTACCACCGGACATTAACAAATTCCCATCTGCCACATAACCGCGGGCACGGCTTTCGAAAGTTCAAACCCTGCAGGGGTGTCCCAACTTAGCCCATTATAAGCTCTCGCGATCAACGAAGGATATTCCTTCTCCCCAGGAAGACCCGATCAGTCTCGGAATCCCGGCTACAAGACATTTCGACAGTAATAAAACAAGTCCAGCAAAGCCGCCCGATGCGCCGACATCCTGATAGGAGCTGCACATATCTCATTCTCAGGGCAACACCGGATAAGTCAAGATACGAGTAAAACCAGGCCTCGAGTTTCCCCGTGGTGGCCCCGCAGGTTGCTCGGTTCAAACCAGCACTTACAGAAACACTGGCCCGGGGGGGGCTAAATAAAGATGACCCTTGGGCTGGCCGACCCAAGGGAAAGGGATAAGTGGTGGTGAGGCAAATGGTAAAACCAATGTTGGGCCTTGCTGGAGGAGTCTTATTCAAAGCGAACAGTCAAGGGGGTCCCATAAATCACCCGACCGCATTAGGGATGCAAAATCCGGGAACATAACACCGATATGAGGGAAACTAGGGCGGCAAGAGTGGAACAAAACACCAGGCATAAGGCCGAGCCTTCCACCCTTTACCAAGTATATAGATGCATTAATTAAATAAGATATATTGTGATATCCCAACAAGTAAACATGTTCCAACAAGGAACAACATCTCCATGTTCCAACAAGGAACAAACTTCATCTTCACCTGCAACTAACAACGCTATAAGAGGGGCTGAGCAAAGCGGTAACATAGCCAAACAACGGTTTGCTAGGACAAGGTGGGTTAGAGGCTTGGTTTAACAATATGGGAGGCATGATAAGCAAGTGGTAGGTATCGCAGCATAGGCATAGCAAAAGAGCGAGCAACTAGCCAGCAAAGATAGAAGTGATTTCGTGGGTATGGTCATCTTGCCTGAGATCCCGCACGGAAGAAGAACGAGTCCATGAAGAAGACAAACGGACGCAGTCGAATGAATCCTCACAACTCCGGAACGAAACCGAAGCTAACGAGAGAAGCAACCCGGAAACAAACAAACAACATAGTAAAACAACCATCACATAAACATGGCATGATGCACAACCAAGGATGATGCATGTCCGGTTTAAATAGCATGGCATGGCAAAGTGCAACAAACAACACTACAAGTTAAGTGGAGCTCAATATGCAATGAGTTGCATATTGATGAAACACCAGAACAATTATTTAGATCTCTCTCGTTTAGGTACCCATCAATATCAAATGTTGATTAACATGGCAAGATGTGAAGCATAAGTAAACTAACTATCTAGGCAAGTTTAAATGAGGCCGGAAATAACAAACAACAATTCCGAAAACTCCTCATATGCATAATACGAATTTGGTACTGTTCTGCACTAAACACAATTTTAGAGTTATTAAACATGCAAATCAAGTACATCACGTTAAACTAGGCATTTTTCCACCCCATTTACATATAAAGATTATTAAATTCCGAATTACGATTATTTAGTTATGAAATAAATCATTTTCGCATGGCATAGGAACCAATTAATGTAAACGGCAGTTTAAACATTTTAAACATAGATGAAAGTGGCAAATTATTAAACTAGACACAATTTTAAGCAACTTTCATATATTAAGTTTTTACATGTGTTGCACGGTTGATGAGTTATTAAATGCGTGAAGTGCAAGGACTTTTCTGTAAAACAGGCATTCTCAGGATAATGTTAAATTCGCAGCAGGGAAAAAAACATGCACGGGCCGAATCTGGCCCGAAACAGAGCAGAGGAGGGGCTGGGCGCTGCTCACCAGGCCTCATGGGCCGGTCGGAGGAGAGGGGCTGGCAGGGGCGCTAGGCCGGCCTGGCGCTGGAGCTCGGCCTAGGCGGCTCGGCTGGAGGCGATCAAGGCCATCCTGGTCCACGCGGGCGCGGTCAACGCATGCGGTCGAGCGCTCGTCTCCCTCGCGTTACTGAAGAACAGAGACAACAGCAGCAGGGAACAGCGGCGCGATGCAGGGGCTTGGCGAGGCGGGACTTGGCGCGATCCCGGCGACTTCAGGCGAGGCAGAGTCACCGGCGGCGGGGTGCTCTCCGGCGAGGGTGCAGCTTGGGGAGGCGGAGAGGAAGGTCGGCGAGAGGCGCATGCGTCAGTTCCAACAACGACGCAGATGCGGCAGGGGAGGTCGACGAGGTCGTGCGTGGCTGCTGGAGGTCCTCGGGCAGAGAAGAAGCCGGCGGACGCTGGGTCGTCGGGGACCTCGTCGGCGGCATGAACAGGAGGGGAACGGCCAGGATCCTAGGCGGAGGACGCGCGGGCTCGTCTGGTTCCTGTCCCTGACAAAGAGAGACAGAGAGAGGTGAGACAGAGAGAGGGAAAGGAAGAGAGGACGCGAGGGAGGCCCGGCGGCGTGACTTGGAGGTGCTGGTGATAGTCGACGGTGAGGCGAGGCCCCGACGGCAGCGCGAGGTGAACTGGAGCTCGGGGAGGCAGCGCACGAACATGGTAGAAGGAGCTCGGGATCCTGGCCTGGTGGACGAGGGTGACGCCCTGGTGGTTGAGGTCGCCGGCGGCGACGGGGCTGACGAGGTCGAGGGCTGTGGCCTCAGGGCAGCTGAGGCGCGAGGAGGCAAGGGGCTTGGGCGGCGGTTTGGGGTCTCAGAGGAGGCATGGCCTCGCTCGAGGGGGAAGGAGGAGTTGGATCGAGAGTCGCTCTGGTTGGCCGGGCGTGCAAACCGAGGAGAAACAGAGGAGGAGAGGGATCCCGAGGAGGATGCGGGAGAGTGTGGCGGCGGCGGCTAGGAGGATCCCTAGAAATTAGGGATTTGGTCTCGGTTTAGACTAGTATATATAGCGGGTAGGGACTATCCGGTCTGTCTGATTATAATCGGGCGATCGTAAAAGAGTAGCTTAGAGAGTCCACTTAATAAAACGGAGATATTTTGTAGACGTTAGGGGATGATCCGGACACAACGGTAGCGACAGTCCGGTTCGGGTCCGGGACAACTTTCGGACGCGCGCGCAAGGGGGTCCGCGGGCTGACGAGAGAGGTTAGGTTGGGTCTGGCTGATTGTGAAGAGCGGGTTGGTCTGAGAGAAGAGGGGAGAGATGCAGCCCGGCACGGTTTCCGGAGACCGAAAACGTCCGACGTTAGACCGGCTATAATGCCGCTATATTTAGTCGTTGGGGCGTGAAACGGACTCCGAATGCGATGAAACTTGGCAGGCGGTCTACTGACACCAAAACAACACCGCACGCCAACTTTCATCCCATTCCGAGAACATTTTTCGGCCACTTATAAAATACTATTTCGGACATGCCGCGGGCGCGTGCAAGTGTGGTTGGTCTCAGAACAGACAAGGGAGAGAACTCGGAGAACCCGGACGGATGCAAGTTTCGAAAACATGATGATGCAATGCGGATGATGACATGGCAAGATGCGACACGCAAGCAAATGACAAAGCAACAACCGCGAATAACAGGAGGACAACAGGCACATCGGTCTCGGGGCGTTACAACACTCCACCACTACGAGAGGATCTCGTCCTGAGATCTAGAATGGCACCGGAGGGAAAACGGAAGCTAAAGAGGAGAGGTAAAACTAAGTTGCTTCTTTGACAAACGAGTGAAACCAAAGAACTTTGAGAGGTCGCAAAGCTTGAAGAGAAGACACGACGGAGGTGAACAAAGTCTAAAACACTCCATTCAGCAAGAGGAACAAGGAACATTACGAGAACCTTGTAGGTTGAAAGACATGGAAATAAGAACTTCAAGAACCAAAATAATATGGCCACACTAGTATAATGAGATAGCCAAGGAACAAGAATGACAGAATTTGGACAGCACTCCGGTAGAAAAGAGAAGGCAAACTTGATAAGATGGAAAGAACTTGAAAAGAGAACACCACACTCCGGTTAAATGGATTTGCAAGGAAAAGGACATGATCTTGGCAAAACGAGATGATGAGTCGAAGAGAGCAACCTCACAATGCTTCCGGAAGAAAAATTAGAAGATAGATCATTGGAATAAAGGGATGGAGAAGAAAAAGCCAACTTCTGCCACAAATGATCTTGGAGAGTACCCTTCCAAGAAGGTTAGAACGGAGTTGTTGGAAAACCAACAACGAAACGAATAAGCTTGTAGCGGGCTTATGGAAACATCTCAAAATTATGAGGTGAAATTCTGCCACATACGAAAACAATAGATTGGATTGAGATCAACAAGGAGATGAAAACTTCTTCACCAAGAGGATAGGAGAAAACTTGGATCATTAATAAGCACCACAGATAGCAACAATCCTTAGGGAAGGCTTTAGGTGAAATCTAAACCAAGATAACTCCAAGGAAGAAATTGATGGATTTAAAATATCTCATTCTTGACAACATGTGAATCGTGAAACGCGAACTCAAATTGTCAAGAAGGACATAACACCACCTCAAATGATAAGGTAGAAGGGATTGCACTTCGGAATGTAAGATGAAGAATGCTTGAGCTCTTCAAAACAAAACATGTGTTGAACACCATGTTTATTTTAGAGTATTAGTATGGCGGATCTTAACTTCGAGAGAAAACTTGATGAACAATTGAAGAATGAAAAGAATCCTTGACGAAGCACCATGTAGAACCTCCATGAAGAACTCCGGTAATAACAGGATGATAGAAAGAAAGAGAAGTTCATAACACAAGGTGAAGCCTTGCAATGATTTAGATGGATCTTCGTGGTGATGAGAGCATGGAACTCCGGGAAAAGAAAAGATGAGACAATTGAAACCGAGAATTTTGATGAACCTCCGGAATAAGGAATTGAGTTAACTCGATGAAACAAGAATAAGAATTACATTATGCTTATCCTTCACCAATTTAGATTGATGACAAGCAATGGATTTGGCATACTACTTATTCCCGTATAAAGGATTTAGAGATATATAGCATAAACTTGAGAAGGTCTTCAACGAACCACTGGTAGGATTGAAACAACGATTAACTCTATACGGTAACAAAGAAAGAGGAATCTTGAACGACCCACCGTAAGAACTGAAATTGAACGTAGCAAATGCACAAATCACCAGGAAGAATTAGAAAACGAATAAAGATGCTTGACAGAATTTAGATACGCTAGAACGAAGAGATCATGAACTGATTAGAGGATATATCGACGATGCACCGGTAAGATTTGGAGAACGAGAGCTGAAAGTTTGAACGAATAATTCTGAGATGGTGGGTTCCGGAGAATCAAACTGAAAAGACTCCTGAAATGCTCCTGATGGGTGAAAAGAATTCTCACAATTGAAACAATTATGAGAGAATGGGATCAATCTAGAACCATGAATCTTGAAGAGAATGGAGCAAGATTTAAGAGAAACTCTTCTTCGGTCTTCACATGTTGAGAATGATGATGAGAAACACCACCATGAATTGTTGAGGCACTCCGGAATGAAAATTGGAAAGGTTGAACCAACTATGAAAAGAATTTGAAAGATCTTGGAGAAAGACATATGAATGATGGAATACATTCTTACGTCAAACTTTGAAAAGAATTTGGGAATAGCTCCGGGAAAATTAGAAGAGCCAGGTAAGATCCTAGGAAAAGACCTGTGGGTTAGGGCCCACTCAAAAGAAACACCATTGAACGATTACTTGAAAGGGAGATTGCACCGGTTGATTTAAATGGCTAGAATGAGATAACAACCTCGAAATAGGTTGAACTGATCTTGAAAGACAAGACAAGCCTTCTGAGATATCTTCAGCACTCCCGAACAAATGAATAGCGAGAAGTGAATGAATAATTGGTGCGCCGGAATTGGAAAGCATTGTGAAAAGAGGAAAAGGGATAAGATCAACACCGAAATCTTGAATTAAATCCACCGGAGAAGAAAAAGAACGAAGATTGATGAACTTGAAGCTCCGTTAGAATCTTCATGGGAAATCACTGGATAAGAACATTGAAGGAAAGAATGAAGAAACTTCCATCAATAAAAAGGATACTTGATGAAGAGATCTGCGTCCTTGAAGAAATAAGGGTGGGAGGGAGGGAAAACAAAGCCAACTTGGAACGGATGAAGCAAACACCGTTGGGAAAAACTGATAATTGATCTTGCGAATGTTGAAGTGATCGGATCCACTTGAAGAGGGACACACCGGTTGAAAAAGAATTAGCATGACAACCTCGATGATCAAGAAGGATTAGCATTCCCAAAGAAATATGAGAACTCCGCTTAGAAAAGGTATGGAATCAACACTTGACTTTGAAGCAACTCGAATACCACAAACCAAAACAAAAACAAAAGGATTTGACTTGCAGAATAAGCCGGAACAAACATATGATAGATCCCATATCGTATCATGTGTCTGTTGGAAAGATATTCTAGGAGCTACTTGAATTCCCACTTATAAACTCCCGAAACTTTCTGGTTATGCAATCAGGTGTTGGGGATACAGGGGACACAAAATATATCACCCAAACTAACAATACCTAGATCCAGCTGTATCCATCCTTCAACACATAACCAAGAAACCTTCGGAAATCGTCTACCTCAACCTTCGAAAAGCATCCGTTATACGAGTTATGGCAATACTCCCGCACTCGCCTAAGTACTGGGCTATCAGGGTTATCTCACCAACAACTGTACAAAATAGATTTCCGATGTCGGCGTACTAAACTCAGGTATTCCAGAACTGTAACGATAAAATTATGACGACAACACCTCGGAGCTCAACTCCCCGGGACACTTCCACTAAACCCCTGCTGACAGGAGGCACCAAGACAATGTTGTCATCACAAAACCATCGGAACGATTCTAAGATACCCGCGTGATCCTAAAATTTTTTTTAGTGAAATTTGAGAAGAGAAGAGTCAAAACTCTACGTCAGGATGCCTTACCAGAGCGATGAGGAGACTGGGAAGTAAAAAGAATTCTTAAACTCTCCGATACATAATTCCTAAATGACTCAAAACATTTTTCTAGACACAACTCGACCGCTAAAAATGATCAATCAGTGGGGGCTCCTAAGGTCGGGGAAGGCTCTGATTACCAACTTGTAACGCCCTGGATGCGGCTATATCTACCACGTACCGAAGCACGACTTAGAGGCATAACCGCATTGAAAGCAATGTCGCAAGTGAGGTAATCTTCACACAACCCATGTAATACATAAGGGAAAGAGATACATAGTTGGCTTACAATCGCCACTTCACACAATACATGAGTAAAGCATTACATCATACAGATACAATCAAGGCCCGACTACGGAACCAAAATAAAAGAAGACTACCCCAAATGCTACACAGATCCCCGATCGTCCCGACTGGGCTCCACTACTGATCAACTGAAACGAATCAACACAATGAACAAGATCTTCATTGAGCTCCTCCTTGAGCTCGGATGCGGCACCTGCACGGTTTCATCGGCACCTGCAAACTGGTTTTGGAAGTATCTGTGAGTCACGAGGACTCAGCAATCTCACACCCGCGAGATCAAGACTATTTAAGCTTAAAGGTAGGACAGGGTAATGAGGTGGAGCTGCAGCAAGCGACTAGCAAATCTGGTGTCTAACATACGCAAATGAGAGCGAGAAGAGAAGGCAAAAGCACGGTCGAACAACTATGATCAAGAAGTGATCCTGAACTACTTACGTCAAGCATAACTCCAACACCGTGTTCACTTCCCGGACCCCGCCGAGAAGAGACCATCACGGTTACACACGCGGTTGATGTATTTTAATTAAGATCAACTTCGGGTTTTCTACAACCGGACATTAACAAATTCCCATCTGCCACATAACCGCGGGCACGGCTTTCGAAAGTTCAAACCCTGCAGGGGTGTCCCAACTTAGCCCATTATAAGCTCTCGCGATCAACGAAGGATATTCCTTCTCCCCGGGAAGACCCGATCAGTCTCGGAATCCCAGCTACAAGACATTTCGACAGTAATAAAACAAGTCCAGCAAAGCCACCCGATGCGCCGACATCCTGATAGGAGCTGCACATATCTCGTTCTCAGGGCAACATCGGATAAGTCAAGCTACAAGTAAAACCAGGCCTCGAGTTTCCCCGTGGTGGCCCCGCAGGTTGCTCGGTTCGAACCAGCACTTAGAGAAGCACTGGCCCGGGGGGGCTAAATAAAGATGACCCTCGGGCTGGCCGACCCAAGGGAAAGGGATAGGTGGTGGTGAGGCAAATGGTAAAACCAATGTTGGGCCTTGCTGGAGGAGTCTTATTCAAAGCGAACTGTCAAGGGGGTCCCATAAATCACCCGACCGCGTTAGGGACGCAAAATCCGGGAACATAACACCGATATGATGGAAACTAGGGCGGCAAGAGTGGAACAAAACACCAGGCATAAGGCCGAGCCTTCCACCCTTTACCAAGTATATAGATGCATTAATTAAATAAGATATATTGTGATATCCCAACAAGTAAACATGTTCCAACAAGGAACAACATCTCCATGTTCCAACAAGGAACAAACTTCATCTTCACCTGCAACTAACAACGCTATAAGAGGGGCTGAGCAAAGCGGTAACATAGCCAAACAACGGTTTGCTAGGACAAGGTGGGTTAGAGGCTTGGTTTAACAATATGGGAGGCATGATAAGCAAGTGGTAGGTATCGCAGCATAGGCATAGCAAAAGAGCGAGCAACTAGCCAGCAAAGATAGAAGTGATTTCGAGGGAATGGTCATCTTTCCTGAGATCCCGCAAGGAAGAAGAACGAGTCCATGAAGAAGACAAATGGACGCAGTCGAATGAATCCTCACAACTCCGGAACGAAACCGAAGCTAACGAGAGAAGCAACCCGGAAACAAACAAACAACATAGTAAAACAACCATCACATAAACATGGCATGATGCACAACCAAGGATGATGCATGTCCGGTTTAAATAGCATGGCATGGCAAAGTGCAACAAAAAACACTACAAGTTAAGTGGAGCTCAATATGCAATGAGTTGCATATTGATGAAACACCAGAACAATTATTTAGATCTCTCTCGTTTAGGTACCCATCAATATCAAATGTTGATTAACATGGCAAGATGTGAAGCATAAGTAAACTAACTATCTAGGCAAGTTTAAATGAGGCCGGAAATAACAAACAACAATTCCGAAAACTCCTCATATGCATAATACGAATTTGGTACTGTTCTGCACTAAACACAATTTTAGAGTTATTAAACATGCAAATCAAGTACATCACGTTAAACTAGGCATTTTTCCACCCCATTTACATATAAAGATTATTAAATTCCGAATTACGATTATTTAGTTATGAAATAAATCATTTTCGCATGGCATAGGAACCAATTAATGTAAACGGCAGTTTAAACATTTTAAACATAGATGAAAGTGGCAAATTATTAAACTAGACACAATTTTAAGCAACTTTCATATATTAAGTTTTTACATGTGTTGCACGGTTGATGAGTTATTAAATGCGTGAAGTGCAAGGACTTTTCTGTAAAACAGGCATTCTCAGGATAATGTTAAATTCGCAGCAGGGAAAAAAACATGCACGGGCCGAATCTGGCCCGAAACAGAGCAGAGGAGGGGCTAGGCACTGCTCACCAGGCCTCATGGGCCGGTCGGAGGAGAGGGGCTGGCAGGGGCGCTGGGCCGGCCTGGCGCTGGAGCTGGGCCTAGGCGGCTCGGCTGGAGGCGATCGAGGCCATCCTGGTCCACGCGGGCGCGGTCAACGCACGCGGTCGAGCGCTCATCTCCCTCGCGTTACTGAAGAACAGAGACAACAGCAGCAGGGAACAGCGGCGCGATGCAGGGGCTTGGCGAGGCGGGACTTGGCGCGATCCCGACGACTTCAGGCGAGGCAGAGTCACCGGCGGCGGGGTGCTCTCCGGCGAGGGCGCAGCTTGGGGAGGCGGAGAGGAAGGTCGGCGAGAGGCACATGCGTCAGTTCCAACAACGACGCAGATGAGGCAGGGGAGGTCGACGCGGTCGTGCGTGGCTGCTGGAGCTCCTCGGGCAGAGAAGAAGCCGGCGGACGCTGGGTCGCCGGGGACCTCGTCGGCGGCACGAAAAGGAGGGGAACGGCCAGGATCCAAGGCGGAGGACGCGCGGGCTCGTCTGGTTCCTGTCCCCGACGAAGAGAGACAGAGAGAGGTGAGACAGAGAGAGGGAAAGGAAGAGAGGACGCGAGGGAGGCCCGGCGGCGTGACCTGGAGGTGCTGGTGATAGTCGGCGGTGAGTCGAGGCCCCGATGGCAGCGCAAGGTGAACTGGAGCTCGGGGAGGCAGGGCACGAACGCGGTAGAAGGAGCTCGGGCTCCTGGCCTGGTGGACAAGGGTGACACCCTGGTGGTTGAGGTCGCCGGCGGCGACGGGGCTGACGAGGTTGAGGGTTGTGGCCTCAGGGCAGCTGAGGCGCGAGGAGGCAAGGGGCTCGGGCGGCGGTTTGGGGTCGAGCAGAGGAGGCATGGCCTCGCTCGAGGGGGAAGGAGGAGTTGGATCGAGAGTCGCTCTGGTTGGCCGGGCGTGCAAACCGAGGAGAAACAGAGGAGGAGAGGGATCCCGAGGAGGATGCGGGAGAGTGTGGCGGCGGCGGCTAGGAGGATCCCTAGAAATTAGGGAATTGGTCTCGGTTTAGACTAGTATATATAGCGGGTAGGGACTATCTGGTCCGTCCGATTATAATCGGGCGATCGTAAAAGAGTAGCTTAGAGAGTCCACTTAATAAAACGGAGATATTTTGTAGACGTTAGGGGATGATCCGGACACAACGGTAGCGACAGTCCGGTTCGGGTCCGGGACAACTTTCGGACGCGCGTGCAAGGGGGTCCGCGGGCTGACGAGAGAGGTTAGGTTGGGTCTGGCGGATTGTGAAGAGTGGGTTGGTCTGAGAGAAGAGGGGAGAGATGCAGCCCGGCACGGTTTCCAGAGACCGAAAACGTCCGACGTTAGACCGGCTATAATGCCGCTATATTTATTTGTTGAGGCGTCAAACGGACTCCGAATGCGATAAAACTTGGCAGGCGGTCTACTGACACCAAAACAACACCGCACGCCAACTTTCATCCCATTCTGAGAACATTTTCCGGCCACTTATAAAATACTATTTCGGACATGCCGCGGGCGCATGCAAGTGTGGTTGGTCTCAAAACGGACAAGGGAGAGAACTCGGAGAACCCGGATGGATGCAAGTTTCAAAAACATGATGATGAAATGCGGATGATGACATGGCAAGATGCGACACGCAAGCAAATGACAAAGCAACAACAACGAATAACGGGAGGACAACTGGCACATCGGTCTCGGGGCATTACAACTTCAATGCACATGTTATGAAACAATTGAAATATAATTCTGATATGATTGCTCGCTTGAGTGACTTGTTATTTAGAAACTAAAATGATGTTAGAGGTATTGGAAAACATGCTTCTATGGTTGAAACTCAGTTAGAACAAGTTGCTAAATCACAAAGAGAATTACTTGATGAAATGAATCACAATATGCATGACTTTGTTGTTAGAGTTGCAACTAGAGGAGGTAAAATGACTCAGGAACCACTTTATCCTGAGGGACACCCAAAAAGAATTGAAAAAGATTCACAAAGAGCTAACACTAGTGCACCTAGTCCTTCTAAAAAGAAAAAGAAAAATGATAGAACTTTGCATACTTCTAGTGAACCTGAAATAGAAAGACCTCCTGATAATGAAAATGAAACTTCTATCTCTGATGCTGAAACTCAATCTGGTAATGAACACTCGCCTAGTGATAATGAAAAATATAATGATGAGGTTCATGGAGACACTCAACCAAACAATGATAGAGAACCAGATAATGGTGTTGAGATAGAACCACCTGTTGATCTTGATAACCCACAACCTAAGAATAAAAGATATGATAAAAGAGACTTTGTGGCTAGAAAACACGGTAAAGAAAGAGAACCGTGGGTTCAAAAACCTTTGCCTTTTCCACCCAAGTCAAATAAAAAGAAAGATGATGAAGAATTTGAAAGATTTGCTGAAATGCTGAGGCCAGTCTTGTTGCGTACTAGCTTGACTGATATCCTTAAAATGCCTCCTTATGCAAAGTATACGAAAGACATCATCACAAATAAGAGAAAAATACCGGAGGCTAAAATCTCCACTATGCTTGCTAATTAAACTTTCAAAGATGGAGTACCTAAAAAACTTGGAGATCCGGGAATACCAACTATAGTTTGCTCTATCAAAAAGAATTATGTGAAAATTGCTTTGTGTGATTTAGGAGCTCGTGTTAGTGTTATGCCTTTATCTTTATTTAAAAGACTTGATTTGAATAAACTAACACCTACTGAAATATCTTTGCAAACGGCTGACAAATCAACTGCCATACCTATCGATATCCGTGAGGATGTACCCGTTGTTGTTGCTAATGTTACAATTTTGACTGACTTTGTTATACTTGAGATGCCCGAGGACGACAACATGTCGATTATCCTTGGTAGACCCTTCTTGAATACTGCAGGGGCTGTTATTGATTGCAATAAATGCAAGGTCACTTTTCATATCAATGGTAACGAGCATACGGTGCACTTTCCGAAGACACAATTCCAAGTGAATGGTATTAATGTTATTGAAATATCTCCAACAATTACTATTGGAAGTTTTCAAATACCTCTACCTACTATCAAAAAGAAATATGAAATGCTTATTGTTGGGGAAATGCAAATCCCCATTGAGGTAACTTAGTGATTTACGAAAGTTCTTTGATTTCATGCTAATTGAAAGTGGTTGTTAGTAAGACTTGATCAGCCTTATTAATGAATCATTTTTGAACGGTATGAAGTTGAAGAATTTAGTAAGCACTACCTTCTATGCCTACCTTTTATTCCCTTCTTTTATTAGCTAAATAAAATAAAATGCCATGTTTTATCTGTTTTCTGAATTTTCTGTGCAATAAAAAATGACCAAAAAATAAAAATTCTCAGAATGCCCTAAAAATTTTATATGATTTTTTCCTAAATATTTAAGAATTTTTGGTGCAAAAATTACCAGAGGGAGGTGAACCAGGTGGGCACAACCCACCTGGGCGCGCCAGGACCCCCAGGCGTGCCCTGGTGGGTTGTGGTCACCATGTGGTCCCCCTCACTTACCTCTTCATCCACATCATCACTCACCTCCAAAAAAATCCCCATTGCTCTCTCTCTCTCTCTCTCTCGTGTTCTTGAGCTCAAAACCGTGGATTTCGATCTCTTTGCGCGAAGCTCCGTTTCCTAAACTATTTCGGGATATTGTTGCTTGGTATGTGACTCCATCATTTGTCCAATTAGTTTTTGTTTTTGTGGTTTATACTTTGAATGAATAGCTACTCTTACTGCTGCTGTAGATGTGCTTGCATGTTCAATTCTTAGTGTTCTAAGTAGTTTGAATGCTTGCTATGGCCTCTATGTATCCCTATGTGTAGTTGCTATTAGTTTTGTGAAGTTTTGTTGGAAAAATTTTGTGGACTAAAAATTTAGATTTTTGTTCATACGAAAAATTGTACGCGGACATGAATATCTTTAGGAAATTTGGCTCTAAGAAGAACTCCAAGGGTGTATTGGGGAGTCTTTTGACAATGATCTCCACCCTTGGAGGTTGGCGGAGGTACGGCCGTGCGAATGGTCGCACATCCCGTTCCTGCAAGAAGCTGGAATTCATGAGGAGTTCATGTAATTCATTGCCAACGCCGGTCTCACCGACTTCATCGCAGATGAGTGTGACCAGCACCAAATCCTCACAAATGTCTTTGTTCAAAGCTTTACATTCTTGCCTAGAAATAATCCTCCTGAAGTGAGCTTTGATTTATATGCTGAAAACCACCAGATACCACTTACTGAATTTTGTGACATATGCATAATCCTGTCTGATGGGAGCTTGGTTGAGCCTAGGCTGGCTGGGTTTGAGGATTCATTTCGCACTTTGACAATGGGTGATGAGAGGAGAGTGTCAGCCATCACTGTCGGTGGCTTACATTTTCCTGTTGTTCATTACTTTGCACTCTTCATTACCAAATGCTTGCTTTCTAGGGAGAAGGTGGGTGCACTTAGTTCACCAGACCTTGCTATTTTACGTCGTGCAATAGAGGGCGACAACACTTATAGCTTGGGAGCTGTTGTGGCTCGTCGCCTCCATCTTAATAAATCTCAAGGGAAAATACATGGTGGGATTTTTTTCACTCGTTTGGCAGCTCACTTCGAGGTTGTGATACGCCCCCATGATGTCCCTCTTACCACAGTTTACCTAGACCGTGTAGCCATGGATCACCATCACTTTCTTGCACATGATCGTTCTGATATTGCCATTCCTTATAACTTGGTCTATAGTGTTGACACTCGTGATGTTATCCCCTTGCCTGCACTTGCTCTGTTTGATTCTATTGCTAGGGGCGGATACCGGATTATGCCTGTAGACATCCTCGCCTACTGGAACGCTCAGGCTACTGCTGAGGCTGCACAGGCACCTCCGCAGTGGGATGAGTGGATGCCCGCTCCTCAGGATCCTCACTACCCTCCAGGCTACTGATCGGTTACCAACTTAGGCCAAAAGCCTAAGCTTGGGGGAGTACGTGTTTCTCACAACATTATATTCATGTTCACATATCATTCTATTTGTCGATGCTCACACTTTTTCATTGTATCATCCATGCTTAGATTTATTTTCTTGCTTTCTTCTTGTGTGTTTGATAAACTTTAGAAAAACCAAAACAATTAGTTGTAGTAATTTACTTTCTATGCATGCTTAGTAGTAGTACTAAAAGGAAATCCAAAAAGATTTCCTTGTTCTTCTTTTGCTTGTTGGGAGCTTTCCCGTTGACGTATCTATAATTTTTGAAGTATTCATGTTGTTATTTCATCATTCTTGGTTGTTTTACAATCATTTTATAACAACTTTATATCATTATTTAGGACTAACCTATTGACCCAGTGCCCAATGCCAGTCGTTGTTTTTTGCTTGTTTTTTTACATTGCAGGAAATCAATATCAAACAGAGTCCAAACACCGCGAAACTTTTTTGTGGATTTTTTATGGACCAGAAGGAACCCAATGGGCCAGAGCAGCACTGGGGGGTGCCCCGAGGAGGGCACAACCCACCAGGGCACGCCAGGCCCACCTGGCACGCCCAGGTGGGTTGTGCCCACCTCGGTGGCCTCCCGTGCCCCTTCTTTGCACTATAAATTCCCAAATATTCCGATACCCCTTGGGGTTAACCTATATCAGAAGTTCTGCCACCGCAGGGCTCTGTAGTCACCGAAAAGCAATCTAGACTCGTTCCGGCACCCTGCAGGAGGGGGGAATGATCTCTGGTGGCCATCTTCATCATCCCGGCGGCCACCACGATTAGGAGGGAGTAGTCCACCCTCGGGGCTGAGGGTTTGTACCATAAGCTATGTGATAAATCTCTCTCTCTCATGATCTCTATCATGGGGTTTGTTAATATAGTCGGATCATATGATGTTTCCAGTGCCCAGTGCCAGTCGTTTGTTAATATAGTTAATATACTCTTGTTATGATGAATTGAATCTTTACCCTTTGAAGTTTTGTCTTGTCGGACTAAATACTTAGAGACAAGAACACATGATATATATCTTGCAGTATTAATACTTGAGGTGACAATTGGGGTATCTTATTGATTCACTTGATATATGTTATGGCATTCAACTCACGGATTCCCGCGATGATATTGGGGTAATCTATGCATAGGGGTTGATGCACGTTTTTCTCTCATAGTAACTTCAGGGTCTCTTTATAGTTCTTTGTGTGGATTGAGTATTATGAATATGAATATGCTTTGGTGTTATTCTAGTATGAACTCTAGGATAGATCAAACGGAAACAATAGCTTTGTGTTATTTTAGTACGAACTCTTGAATAGATCGATCGGAAAGAATAGCTTTGAGGTGGCTTCGCACCCTATAAAAAATTCCTACCAATATTAAAAAAACAATTCCTACCTTTTGTTCTCCGCTAATAGGAACTAGGGAGTGATTCTTTGTTGTACTTTGAGGGATAATCATATGATCCAACTATGTTAGCACTGTTGAGAGATTGCACTAGTGAAAGTACGAACCCTAGGCCTTGTTTTTAAGCATTGCAACACCGTTCTTGTGTGCGTTTACTATTTGCTACCTTGCTGTTTTTATTTATTCAGATTATAAAAATATATTTCTACCATCAATATTACACTTTTATCATCATCTCTTCGCCGAACTAGTGCACCTATACAATTTTCCACTGTATTGGGTGTGTTGGGGACACAAGAGATTCTTGTATTTGGTTGCAAGGTTGTTTGAGAGAGACCATCTTCATCCTACACCTCTCACAAATTGATAAACCTTAGGTCATCCACTTGAGGGAAAATTGCTACTGTCCTACAAAACTCTGCGCTTGGAGGCCCAACACGTGTCTACAAGAATAAAGTTGCGTAGTAGACATCACCCGTGTAAATAGTTTTTCTCGTTTTTGCTTTTTATTTGCTTGTTGAATAAAACAAAAAACTCCAAAAATATTTCACTGTGTTTCTCTAAATTTCTTTTCTTCTTATTCGAGTTGTACGGAGGAGAAGACCACGATGAAAATGTTGAGTGGCTCTCATATGAATAACTATCAAACTAATAAAGAGCCCATTTTACCTTGTCTTCTCCTGCTGAATAAAATGTTTGCAGATTCTAGCTTAGTCCACGGCACTCTTGCACTATTATTATTTTCATATCATTCGGTCATGCAAGTGAAAGGTAATAATGATGACATTCGATGAACTGGTCGTGGCAAAGAGAAACTGGTATGAACTCGACTTGTTCCGTTTGTTTAAATATGTTTAACCTAGTATCCAGGCTTCAGCCATTATGATTAAACATGTTTGCAATGAAAATTAGAGATTATAGTTTCTCATGCCATGCATAAGTAGCTGGGAGTTGATAATGATTTATCTTGGATATCAACATAGCGTTAAAATGATTGTGATGTAGTATGTTGATATGGTATCCTCCTCTGAATGTTCGAGTGGCTTGACTTGGTACATGTTCATGCATGTAGTTGAATCAAAACCAACATAGCCTCTATAATGTTTATGTTCATGTTGTTCATATCCTACTCATGCTAGTGTCCAATGTTACTTATGCATAATGTCTGGTCATGATCGCTGTTGCTCTCTAGCTGGCCCCTTCCGAATCTTAATTGCTAGCCTTCGCCTGTACTAAGTGGGAATTTTTCTTGTACATCAAAAACCTTGAACCCAAAGTTATTCCAGATGAGTCCACCATACCTACCTATATGCAGTATTACCCTGCCGTCCTAAGTAAATTTGCATGTGCCACCTCTAAAAACTTCTAAACAATTATCCGTTTTGTGTGCCTGGATCGTTCATGGAACAACAGGAGGTGGTCGGTATCTTCCGTGCTAAGCGGGTTATCCTCTGGTCGAGTGTTTATTCACTCGCCATCGCACGAGGAAATGGGCGGTAATAGGGATGCCCAGTCCCAAACTGCAAACATGAAAAGATTTCGTCTCTTAAATAATCAAACAAAAACTCCCAATGGAGTCAAACCCTTTACTTTCCGCTTGGGAACCGCCACTAGCGTGCTTAGCATGGAAGCTGTCGATAACTGATGGTCGTGAAGTGAATGAAAAGGGGGAATGTCTCAAAATTATCATTTATCTCTGTTTTAAAAATTGAGCTCTGGCACCTCCGCAAATCACTGCTTCCTCTGCGAAGGGACTTTCTATTTACTTTTATGTTGTGTCACAACCTTCTAAAAACAAGCGCCAGAAACTGAGTAGAGCATAGCTGTCATGATTTACGCATTGTGTATAGCTAATGTTGGGTGCATCATGATTGGATCTTTTCTACCATGAATTACAATGTTTAGTCGCTGCTTGAACTTTGGAGGTGCTCTGCATTTATGTTTTGCGATCTCAGAAAGGGCTAGCGAGATACCACTATTGTCATATTATATCATGGTTGTTTTGACAATGTGTTGCTATTTGAGATATCTTATTATTGCTCGCTAGCTAATTATGTCATTGATATGAATCATTATAATCTTCAAGAGTTATTGTTGACATGGTTAGTTATAATGTTGGCTGAAAACCTGGGTGTTGTTTAAGCTTATTTATGCAAACAAGAGCAAAAGAGTTCGTAAAAGTTTTTTCTTTCTCACGTTCAGTTTATCAAATGAATTGCTTGAGGACAAGCAAAGGTTTAAGCTTGGGGGAGTTGATACGTCTCCAACGTATCTACTTTTTCTCACGCTTTTCCTCTTGTTTTTTACTCTAATTTGCATGATTTGGATGAAACTAACCCCGGACTGACGCTGTTTTCAGCAGAACTACCATGGTGTTGTTTTTGTGCAGAAATAAAAGTTCTCGGAATGGAACGAAACTTTGCGAGGATTTTTTATATCAATAATAAGAATTTTTGGAGCCAAGACCCACCAGAGAGGGGCCCCTAGGTGGGCACAACCCACCAGGGCGCGTCCCCCTCTCCTGGCACGCCCAGGTGGGTTGTACCCACCTGGTGGCCCCGCTGATGACCCCCCTGATACCATAAAATCACATTATTCCAGAAAAAAATCTAGGAGAAAGAATTATCGCAATCCACGAGACAGAGCCGCCGCCAAGCCCTGTTCTTCCACGGGAGGGTACATCTGCAGTCCGCTTGGGGCTTCAAAGAGGGGGATCTTCGTTCTTCATCATCACCAACCCTTCTCCATCGCCAATTCCATGATGCTCCCCACTGGGAGTGAGTAATTCCTTCGTAGGCTCGCTGGTTGGTGATGAGTTGGATGAGATTCATCATGTAATCGAGTTAGTTTTGTTAGGGCCCGATCCCTAGTATCCACTATGTTCTTAGATTGATGTTGCTATGACTTTGATATGCTTAATGCTTGTCACTTTGGGCCCGGGTGCCATGAACTCAGATCTGAACCGTTTATGAATTCATCATTATATCCATGTTTTAGATCCGATCTTGCAAGTTAGTCACCTAATACGGTTATGATCCGGCAACCCCGGATTGACAACAACCGGGCCCACTCCCAGTGATGATCGTAGTTTGAGGAGTTCATGTATTCATTGTGTGTTAATGCTATGTTTCGGATCTCTATTAAAAGGAGGACTTAATATCCCTTAGTTTCCAATATGGATCCCGCTGCCACGGGAGGGTAGGACAAAAGATGTCATGCAAGTTCTTTTTATAAAGCATGTATGACTATTTACAGAATACATGCCTACATTATATCGATGAACTGGAGCTAGTTGTATTGCCCTAGGTTATAACTGTCACATGATGAATATCATCCAACAAGTCACCGATCCAATGCCTATGAATTTATCCTTATTGATCTTGCTGCGTTACTATTGTTATCATCACTGTTACACTTGCTACAAATTACTGCTATCACTGCTACTGTTACCGTTACTGCTGTCACTAATATCAAAACTATCAAACTACTTTGCTGCAGATAATTAATCTCCAGGTGTGGTTGAATTGACAACTCAGCTGCTAATACCTTCAAATATTCTTTGGCTCCCCTTGTGTCGAATCTATAAATTTGGGTTAAATACTTTACCCTCGAAAACTGTCGTGATCCCCTATACTTGTGGGTTATCAAGGGTGACGGGACCACTACTCGTCATTGGGCCGCACGGATAGAGATTGCTGGGAGAATCACATCGGTGCAGAACCTTCCGGGAGTGGGCATCCTTAACAGAAAAACCATGTTTGTCAAATTCAACTGTAACAGGATGTTCACAAGTAAGAGTACGAACAGAACATAAATTTTTTTATTAAGGACAGTGGTAAGGGGAGGAAAGACGTGTCATGGTGAGTGATGGGAAGCTTAGAGCCATCACCAACAGTGATGCGAGAGAAGAAGGGGTATGGAGAGGCATGAGAGAGGATACCGGGGTGCAACGCCACATGAGCGGCGGCGCCTGTGTCCATGTACCAGTCCCCGCTGCTGGAGTAGTTGCTTGGGGAAGGGGCGGCTAGGAGCGTCGGGTGCTACCTCTTGAGCTTGCATTGGTTTTTTCCTTGAAGAGGAAAGGGTGATGCAGCAAGTAGAGTAAGTATATCCCTCAACTTTTGAGAACCAAGGTATCAATCCAGTAGGAGACAACGCACAACCACCAAATATATGCACAAACAAACACCAACTTGCACCACTGCGATAAAGGGGTTTTCAATCCCTTCACGCTTATTTGCAAAGTGAGATTTGCTATAGATAGATAAACGGCAAAGTAATATTTTTGGTATTTTTGGTTTATGGAACGGAAAGTAAAAGATTGCAAAGAAAGTAAATAGGAAACTAAATATGTAGATTGGAAACTTATATGATGGAAAGTAGACCCGGGGGCCATAGGTTTCACTAGAGGCTTCTCTCAAGATAGAAAATATTACGGTGGGTGAAAAAGTTACTGCCGAGCAATTGATAGAAAAGCGCAAAGTAACGATATCTAAGGCAATGATCATGAATATAGGCATCACGTCCGTATCAAGTAGACCGACTCCTGTTTGCATCTACTACTATTACTCCACACATCAACTGACTCCTGCCTGCATCTAGAGTATTAAGTTCATAGAACATAGTAACGCATTAAGTAAGATGGCATGATGTAGCGGGATAAACTCAAGAAACATGATGAAAACCCCATCTTGTTATCCTCGTTGGCAACAATACAATATGTGTCTCTTCCCCTACTGTCACTAGGATCAAGCACCACAAGATTGAACCCAAAGCTAAGCACTTCTCGCATTGCAAGAAAAACCAATCTACTTGGCCAGACCAAATTGATAGTTCGAAGAGACTTGCAAAGATATCAAATCATGCATATAAGAATGAAGAGGAGATTCAAGTAATATGCATAGATAAGCTGATCATAAATCCACAATTCATCTGATCTCGGAAAGCACCCTGCAAAAGAGTATTACATCGAATAGATCTCCAAGAACATCGAGGAGAACTTTGTATTGAGAATCAAAGAGAGAGAAGAAGCCATCTAGCTAATATCTATGGACACGTAGGTCTGTGGTAAACTACTCACGCTTCATCGGAGAGGCAATGGTGTTGATGTAGAAGCCCTCCATGATCGAATCTCCCTCCGGCAGGACGCTGGAAAATGCCCCTAGATGGGATCTCACGGGTATAGAAGGTTGCGGCGATCGAAAAGTGGTTTTCATGGCTCCCCTGGAAGGTTTTGGGATATTTGAGAATATATAGGTGGAAGAAATAAGTCGGTGGAGTCACGAGAGTCCCACAAGGGTGGGGGCGCGCCCTACCCCCCTGGGCGCGCCTCCCGACCTTGTGGCCGCCTTGTGGCTTTCCTGGCATGCACTCCAAGCCCTCTGGATGTCTTCTAGTCCAAGAAAAATCATCGTGAAAGTTTCATTCCGTTTTGTATTCCTTTTCTGCGAAACTCTAAAACAAGGAAAAAACAGGAACTGGCACTGGGCTCTAGGTTAATAGGTTAGTCCCAAAAATAATATAAAATAGCATATTAATGCATATAAAACATCCAAAATAGTTAATATAATACCATGGAACAATAAAAAATTATAGATAAGTTGGAGACGTGTCAAGCATCCCCAAGCTTAATTCCTGCTCGTCCTTGAGTAGGTAAATGATAACAACAGAATTTTTGATGTGGAATGCTACCTATTTATCCATGTAATTCTCTTTATTGTGGCATGAATGTTCAAATCCGTATGATTCAAAACAAAAGTTTAATATTGACATAAAAACAATAATACTTCAAGCATACTAACAAAATAATTATGTCTTCTCAAAATAACATGGCCAAAGAAAGCTTATCCCTACAAAATAGTCTGGCTATGCTCCATCTTCATCACACAAAATATTCAAATCATGCACAACCTCGTTGACAAGCCAAGCAATTGTTTCATACTTTTGACATTCTCAAACTTTTTCAACTTTCACGCAATACATGAGCGTGAGCCATGGACATAGCACTATAGGTGGAATGGAAGATGGTTGTGGAGAAGACAAAATGAAGGAGATAGTCTCACATCAACTAGGCATATCAACGGGCTATGGAGATGCCCATTAATAGATATCAATGTGAGTGAGTAGGGATTGCCATGCAACAGATGCACTAGAGATATAAGTTTATGAAAGCTCAAAATGAAAAACTAAGTGGGTGTGCATCCAGCTTGCTTGCTCATGAAGACCTAGGGCATTTTGAGGAAACCCATCGTTGGAATATACAAGCCAAGCTCTATAATGAAAAATTCCCACTAGTATATGAAAGTTACAATATAGGAGACTCTCTATCATGAAGATCATGGTGCCACTTTGAAGCACAAGTGTGGAAAAAGGATACTAACATTGTCCCTTCTCTCTTTTTCTCTCTTTTATTTGGGCCTTCTCTTTTGTTGGACTTTCTCTCTTTTTTTCCTCACATGGGACAATGCTCTAATAATGAAGATCATCACACTTTTATTTACTTACAACTCGATACTAGAACAAAATATGACTCTATATGAATGCCTCCGGCAGTGTACCGGGATGTGCGATGAATCAAGAGCGACATGTATAAAAAATAATGAACGGTGGCTTTGCCACAAATACGATGTCAACAACATGATCATGCAAAGCAATATGACAATGATGAAGCGTGTCATAATAACGGAACGGTGGAAAGTTGCATGGCACTATATCTCGGAATGGATATGGAAATGCCATAATAGGTAGGTATGGTGGCTGTTTCGAGGAAGGTATATGGTGGGTTTATGGTACCAGCGAAAGTTGCGCGGCACAAGAGGGGCTAGCAATGGCCGAAAGGTGAGAGTGCGTATAATCCATGGACTCAACATTAGTCATAAAGAACTCACATACTTATTGCAAAAAAATATTAGTCATCAAAACAAAGTACTATACGCGCATGCTCCTAGGGGGATAGATTGGTAGGAAAAGACCATCGCTCGTCCCCGACCGCCACTCATAAGGAAGACAATCAAAAAATATCTCATGCTCCAACTCCGTTACATAACGGCTCACCATACGTGCATGCCGCGGGACTCACAAACCTTAACACAAGTATTTCTCAAATTCACAACTACTTACTAGCATGACTCTAATATCACCATCTTCATATCTCAAAACAATCATAAGGAATCAAACTTCTCATAATATTCAATGCACTTTATATGAAAGTTTTTATTATACCCCTCTTAGATGCCTATCATATTAGGACTAATTTTATAACCAATGCAAATTACCATGTTGTTTTTAAAGACTCTCAAAATAATTTAAGTGAATTATGAGAGTTCATCAATTTCTATAAATTAAAACCACCGTCGTGCTGTAAAAATATGTAAGTGAAGCACTAGAGCAAATTTGCCTAGCTCAAAAGATATAAGTGAAGCACATAGAATATTCTAATAAATCATGATTCATGCGTGTCTCTCTCAAAAGGTGTGTACAGCAAGGATGATTGTGGCAAACTAAAAAGCAAAGACTCAAACCATACAAGACACTCCAAGAAAAACACATATCATGTGGTAAATAAAAATATAGCCTCAAGTAAAGTTACTGATAGACGAAGACAAAAGAGGGGATGCCTTCCCGGGGCATCCCCAAGCTTAGGCTCTTGGTATCCTTGAATATTACTTTGGGGTGCCTTGGGCATCCCTAAGCTTAGGCTCTTGCCACTCCATATTCCATAGTCCATCAAATCCTTACCCAAAACTTGAAAACTTCACAACACAGAACTCAACAGAAAATCTCATAAGCTCCGTTAGTATAAGAAAAGAAATCACCACTTTCGGTATTGTTGTGAACTCATTCTTTATGTATATTGGTGTAATATCTACTATATTCCAACTTTTCCATGGTTCATACCCCCCCCCCCCCCCGATACTAGCCATAGATGCATCAAAATAAACAACACGCGAAAAACAGAATCTATCAAAAAAAGAACAGTTTGTAGCAATCTGGAGATTTCAAATACTTTTGTAACTCCAAAATTCCTGAAAAATTACGACCTAAGAAATTTGTTTATTAATCTTATGAAAAAAGAATCAGTATTTTATCAAGCTTATGCTGAAAATGAAAACTAATCTCCTGGGTGCAAAAGTTTCTGTTTTTCAGCAAGACCAAATCAACTATTACCGTAAGCTATCCCAAAGGTCTTACTTGGCACAAACACTAATTAAAACACAAAACCACATCTAACCAGAGGCTAGATGAATTATTTAATGCAAAACAGAACCTAGAAAGCAAAAACAAAAATAAAATTGGGTTGCCTCCCAACAAGCGCTATTGTTTAACGCCCTTAGCTAGGCATAAAGCACGAATAGATCTAAGTATTATCATATTTGGCATGAAAATCTTCAATTAAACACTTACGACTCTTAGGAGATTCTTTGGTTTTATAAATGATCAAACTCCTAGGCAAGAAATCAAGAAATTCATTCATGACAATAGGCTCATTGATAATGTCGAGAAAATTGGGGTGAATACTAATTGATTTGAGATCTTCATTGTCTTTACTAGAAGATTCACCCTTATTCTTAGGAACATAAGTAAACTTGGCAATCTTGGTAGAAGGAAGATTTGAGTAGTTTTAACGGAGGAAAAAGCGGAACCCAAGTTGGTAATAATATCTTCTAGTTTGCCAATTCTAGTAGAATCTGTTGGGGAATGCAGTAATTCAAAATATTTCCTACGATCACGCAAGATCTATCTAGGAGATGCATAGCAATGAGACGGGAAGAGTGTGCCCACGTACCCTGGTAGACCGAAAGCGTAAGTGTTTAGTAACGTGGTTGATGTAGTCGAACATCTTCACGATCCAACCGGTCCAAGTACCAAACGTACAGCACCTCCGTGTTCAGCACATGTTCAGCATGATGACGTCCCTCGAGCTCTTGATCCAGGTGAGGACGAGGGAGAGTTCCGTCAGCACGACGACGTGGTGATGGTGATGATGAAGTTACCGGCGCAGGGCTTCGCCTAAGCACTACAACGATATGACCGAGGTGTTAAACTGTGGAGGGGGGCACCGCACACGGCTAAGAGATTGTCTGTTGTGCTTTGGGGTGCCCCCTGCCTATGTATATAAAGGAGGGGGAGTAGGAGGTTGGACAAGGGGGAGGCACACCAAGGGGGGAGTCCTACTTGGACTCCAAACCTAGTAGGATTTGCCCCCCCCCCTTTTCCTTCCAACAGAGAGGGGAAAGGGGAAAGGAAGGAGAGGGAGAAGGAAAGAGGGGGGTGTCCCCCTCCCCTTGTCCAATTCGGATTGGGGCAAAGGGGGGGCGCCCCACCTCCTGTGGCCTGCCTCCTCTCCTCCACTATGGCCCATAAGGCCCAATAACTTTCTGGGGGGTTCCGATAGCCTCCCGGTACTCCGATAAATCCCCGAACCTTATCGGAACCATTCTGATGTCCATATATAACCTTCCAATATATAAATCTTTACCTCTCGACCATTTCGAGACTCCTCTTCATGTCTGTGATCTCATAAGGGACTCCAAACAAACTTCGTCATCAAATCACATAACTCATAATACAAATCATCATCGAACGTTAAGCGTGCGAACCCTACGGGTTCGAGAACTATGTAGACATGACTGAGACACATCTCCGGTCAATAACCAATAGTGGAACCTGTATGCTCATATTGGCTCCTACATATTCTACTAAGATCTTTATCGGTCAAACCGCATAACAAGATATATCATTCCCTTTGTCATCGGTATGTTACTTGCCCGAGATTCGATCGTCGGTATCTTCATACCTAGTTCAATCTCGTTACCGGCAAGTCTCTTTACTCGTTCCGTAATGCATCATCCCATAACTAACTCATTAGTCACATTGCTTGGAAGGCTTATAGTGATGTGCATTATCAGAGGGCCCAGAGATACCACTCCGATGCACAGGATGATGCCTAAGTGATCAAGTAGGCTTCGGAGACACCTGTAGAGCATCTTTATAATCATCCAGTTATGTTGTGACGTTTGATAGCACACAAAGTGTTCCTCCGGTATTCGGGAGTTGCATAATCTCATAGTCAGAGGAATATCTATAAGTCATGAAGAAAGCAATAGTAATAAAACTAAATGATCATAATGTTAAGCTAACAGATGGGTCTTGTCCATCACATCATTCTCTAATGATGTGATCCCGTTCATCAAATGACAACACATGTCCATGGTCAGGAAAATTAACCATCCTTGATTAACGAGCTAGTCAAGTAGAGGCATACTAGGGACACTCTGTTTGTCTATGTATTCACACATGTACTAAGTTTCCGGTTAATACAATCCTAGCGTGAATAATATAAATTTATCATGATATAAGGAAATATAAATAACAACTTTATTATTGCCTCTAGGGCATATTTCCTTCAGTCTCCCACTTGCACTAGAGTCAGTAATCTAGATTACATAGTAATGATTCTAACACCCATGGAGTCTTGGTGCTGATCATGTTTTGCTCGTGGAAGAGGATTAGTCAACTGGTCTACAACATTCAGATCCATTTGTATTTTGCAAATATCTATGTCTCCCTCCTTGACTTGATCGCGGATGGAATTGAAGCATCTCTTGATGTGTTTGGTTCTCTTGTGAAATCTGGATTCCTTTGCCAAGGCATTTGCTCCAGTATTGTCACAAAAGATTTTCATTGGACCCGATGCACTAGGTATGACACCTATATCGGATATGAACTCCTTCATCCAGACTCCTTCATTTGCTACTTCCGAAGCAGCTATGTACTCTGCTTCACACGTAGATCCCGCCACGACGCTCTAGTTAGAACTGCACCAACTTACAGCTCCACCATTCAATATAAATATGTATCCTGTTTGTGACTTAGAGTCATCTGGATCACTGTCAAAGCTTGCATCGACGTAACCATTTATGACGAGCTCTTTGTCACCTCCATAAACGAGAAACATATCCTTAGTCCTTTTCAGGTATTTCAGGATGTTCTTGACTGATGTCCAGTGATCCACTCATAGATTACTTTGGTACCTCCCTGCTAAACTTATAGCAAGGCATACATCAGGTCTGGTACACAACATTGCATACATGATAGAACCTATGGTTGAGGCATAGGGAATGACCTTCATTTTCTCTCTATCTTCTTCAGTAGTCGGGCATTGAGTCTGACTCAACTTCACACCTTGTAACACGGGCAAGGACCCTTTCTTTGACTGATCCATTTTTAACTTCTTCAAAACTTTATCAAGGTATGTGCTTTGTGAAAGTCCAATTAAGCGTCTTGATCTATCTCTATAAATCTTGATGCCCAATATATAAGCAGCTTCACTGAGGTCTTTCATTGAAAAATTCTTATTCAAGTATCCTTTTATGCTATCCAGAAATTCTGTATTATTTTCAATCAACAATATGTCATCCACATATAATATTTGAAATGCTACAGAGCTCCCACTCACTTTCTTATAAATACAAGCTTCTCCAAAAGTCCGTATAAAACCATATGCTTTGATCACACTATCAAAGCGTATATTCCAACTTCGAGAGACTTGCACCAGTCCATAAATGGATTGCTGGAGCTTGCACACTTTGTTAGCACCTATAGGATCGACAAAACCTTCTGGTTGCATCATACACAACTCTTATTTAAGATATCCATTAAGGAATGCAGTTTTGACATCCATTTGCCATATTTCATAATCATAAAATGCGGCAATTGCTAACATGATTCGGACAGACTTAAGCATCATACGGGTAAGAAGGTCTCACCGTAATCAACTCCTTGAACTTGTCGAAAACCTTTCGCAAAAAGACGAGCTTTGTAGACAGTAACATTACCGTCAGCGTCAGTCTTCTTCTTGAAGATCCATTTATTCTCTATGGCTTGCCGATCATCGGGCAAGTCAACCAAAGTCCATACTTTGTTCTCATACATGGATCCCGTCTCACATTTCATGGCCTCAAGCCATTTCGCGGAATATGGGCTCATCATCGCTTCCTCATAGTTCGTAGGTTCGTCATGGTCAAGTAACATGACCTCCAGAACAGGATTACCATACCACTCTGGTGCGGATCATACTCTGGTTGACCTACGAGGTTCATTAGTAACTTGATCTGAAGTTTCATGATCATCATCATTAGCTTCCTCACTAATTGGTGTAGGAATCACTAGAACTAATTTCTGTGATGAACTACTTTCCAATTCGGGAGAAGGTACAATTACCTCATCAAGTTCTACTCTCTTCCCACTCACTTCTTTCGAGAGAAACTCCTTCTCTAGAAAGGATCCATTCTTAGCAACGAATATCTTGCCTTCGGATATGTGATAGAAGGTGTACCCAACAGTCTACTTTGGGTATCCTATGAAGACACATTTCTCTGATTTGGGTTCGAGATTATTAGGTTGAAGCTTTTTCACATAAGCATCGCAGCTCCAAACTTTAAGAAAAAAAGCTTAGGTTTCTTGCCAAACCACAGTTCATATGGTGTCGTCTCAATGGATTTAGATGGTGCCCTATTTAACGTGAATGCAGCCGTCTCTAAAGCATAACCCCAAAACGATGGCGGTAAATCAGTAAGAGACATCATAGATCGCACCATATCTAATAAAGTACGGTTACGACGTTCAGACGCACCATTACGCTGTGATGTTCCAGGTGGCGTGAGTTGCGAAACTATTCCACATTGTTTCAAATGAAGACCAAACTCATAACTCAAATATTCACCTCCACGATCAGATCATAGAAACTTTATTTTCTTGTTACGATGATTTTCCACTTCTCTCTCAAATTCTTTGAACTTTTCAAATGTTTCAGACTTATGTTTCATCAAGTAGATATACCCATATATGCTCAAATCATCTATGAAGGTCAGAAAATAACGATACCCTCCGCGAGCCTCAACACTCATCGGACCGCATACATCAGTATGTATTATTTCCAACAAGTCAGTTGCTCGCTCCATTGTTCCAAAGAACAGAGTCTTAGTCATCTTGCCCATGAGGCATGGTTCGCAAGCATCAAGTGATTCCAAAAGCCCATCAGCATGGAGTTTCTTCATGCGCTTTACACCAATATGACCTAAACGGCAGTGCCACAAATAAGTTGCACTATCATTATTAACCTTGCATCTTTCGGCTTCAATATTATGATTATGTGTATCACTACAATCGAGATTCAACAAAAATAGAATACTCATCAAGGGTGCATGACCATAAAAGTTATTACTCATATAAATAGAACAACCATTATTCTCTGATTTAAATGAATAACCGTCTCGCATCAAACAAGATCCAGATATAATGTTCATGCTTAACGCTGGCACCAAATAACAATTATTCGGGTCTAAAACTAATCCCGAAGGTAGATGTAGAGGTAGCGTGACGACCGCGATCACATCGACTTTGGAACAATTTCCCACCCGCATCTTCATCTCATCCTTAGCCAATCTTTGTTTAATCCATAGCCCCTGTTTCGAGTTGCAAATATGAGCAATAGAACCAGTATCAAATACACAGGCGCTACTACGAGCATTAGTAAGGTACACATCAATAACAAGTATATCAAATATACCTTTCACTTTTCCATCCTTCTTATCCGCCAAATACTTGGGGTAGTTCCGCTTTCAGTGACTAGTCCCTTTGCAGTAGAAGCACTCAGTCTTAGGCTTAGGTCCAGACTTGGGCTTCTTCACTTGAGAAGCAACTTGTTTGTCGTTCTTCTGGAAGTTCCCCTTCTTCCTTGCCCTTTTTCTTGAAACTAGTGGTCTTGTTAACCATCAACACTTGATGCTCCTTCTTGATTTCTACCTCCGCAGCCTTTAGCATCGCGAAGAGCTCGGGAATTGTCTTATCCATCCCTTGCATATTATAGTTCATCACGAAGCTTTTATAGCTTGGTGGCAGTGATTGAAGAACTCTTTCAATGACACTATCATCAGGAAGATTAACTCCTAGTTGAGTAAAGTGGTTGTGGTACCCAGACATTCTGAGTATAGGTTCACTGACAGAACTATTCTCCTCCATTTTGCAGCTATAGAACTTATTGGATACTTCATATCCCTCAATTTGGGCATTTGCTTGAAATATTAACTTCAACTCCTGGAACATCTCATATGCTCCATGACGTTCAAAACGTCTTTGAAGTCCCGATTCTAAGCCGTAAAGCATGGCACGCTGAACTATCGAGTAGTCATCAGCTTTGCTCTGCCAGACATCCATAATGTCCGAAGTTGCTCCTACAGCGGGTCTTGCACCTAGCGGTGCTTCTAGGACGTAATTCTTCTGTGAAGCAATGAGGATAATCCTCAAGTTACGGACCCAGTCCGTGTAGTTGCTACCATCATGTTTCAATTTAGCTTTCTCTAGGAACGCATTAAAATTCAAGGGAACAGTAGCACGGGCCATTGATCTACAACAACATAGACATGCAAAAACTATCAGGTACTAAGTTCATGATAAATTAAAGTTCAATTAATCATATTACTTAAGAACTCCCACTTAGATAGACATCCCTCTAGTCATCTAAATGATCACGTGATCCAAATCAACTAAACCATGTCCGATCATCATGTGAGATGGAGTAGTTTTCAATGGTGAACATCACTATGTTGATCATATATACTATATGATTCACGTTCAACCTTTCGGTCTCAGTGTTTCGAGGCCATATCTGCATATGCTAGGCTCATCATGTTTAACCCAAGTATTCTGCATGTGCAAAACTGGCTTGCACCCGTTGTATGTGAATGTAGAGCTTATCACACCCGATCATCACGTGGTGTCTCGGCACGACGAACTGTAGCAACGGTGCATACTCAGGGAGAACACTTATACCTTGAAATTTAGTGAGGGATCATCTTATAATGCTACCACCGTACTAAGCAAAATAAGATTCATAAAAGATAAACATCACATGCAATCAAAATATGTGACATGATATGGCCATCATCATCTTGTTCCTTTGATCTCCATCTCCAAAGCATCGTCATGATCTCCATCGTCACCGGCTTAACACCTTGATCTCCATCGTAGCGTCGTTGTCGTCTCGCCAATTATTGCTTCCGTGACTAACGCTACCGCTTAGTGATAAAGTAAAGCAATTACATGGCGATTGCATTTCATATAATAAAGCGACAACCATATGTCGGATCACGGGTTCCGGCAGACCCTTAAGGTTCGAACTCTGGGTTGCGCGCGGAGATCGTGCCCTCTACCTCTCCGTCTCGCTGGGATCTAAACTACTGCAAGAACAACACAAGAGACACAGGGTTTATACTGGTTCGGGCCACCATTGTGGTGTAATACCCTACTCCAGTGTGGTGCGGTGGATTGCCTCTTGGGCTGATGAGGAAGAACAATACAAGGAAGAACGACCTCGCGAGGGTCTGTTCTCAGCTAGGGGATGAACTGCTAGGTGGAGTTCGATCGCCCTTCTCTCTCTCTATGTGTGTGTGACTGTGTGTCCCTACCCTGGGGGTGGCTAGTCCTATTTATAGGCAAAGGCCCTGGGCCTCTTCCCAAATATTTGAGCGGGAAGGGCGCCAACAATTGGCTGATTTGAAGGGGAACATAGGGTACACTTATCCTGACTAAAGTCGGTCTTCCCCTGCCAAAGGTTCTGGTGATGACGCTGGCTTGGGCTCCACAGTGACTTCCTCCTTGTCGTGGAGTTGGTCTTGGTCTCGTTGCACCGAAATGGGTGCCTTTGCTTGATCCTCTTGCCTGCGCTTGCCCCCTTTGCACCAAAGAGGAAAGGGAGGACACTGCGCGGGCTGGCGCCCGCCTGGCACCTCTGGTCGTCATGGCTTGCGTCATGGGCACCTCGTGATGTACCCCACCTTGATCTCTCCGCCTCCTCGCGAGCCAGCCTAAGGAGGCCGTGCTGGAGGAAGCTCCATGTCGTCCGCCTCGCGAGGCTTGGCCCCTCGCGAGGGTCTTGAGCCTTGTGTTGATGAAGATGGGCCGCGTTGGGCCCCCACTCGAGCCACGCCGCAGGCCGCACGCAGGCAAGTCTGGGGACCCCCGTTCCCAGAACGCCGACAGTAGCCCCCGGGCCCAAGGCGCGCATGGACTTGGCCGTGCCGAAAGGCGAAAGGGCAAGGGCGAAGCGCCGCAGGCCCTAACAGCCTGCGGCCTCGGGCACCGCGTGGCGGTTGATTGGACGTGGGTGGCACAGTTTACCCATGCTCCCTTATTCTGCGCCGTGCTAGGTTGCCCCGCCGTTGTACACAGCCGCCCCTCTCCATGTTGCATGACCGTCTCCTGCTCTTCCTCCCTTCGAACTCAGACCCTTGCTTCCAATCCCATCTCACATCCTCTCTCTTCCGCCCGCCGCCATGGCTCCAAAGAAAGGGAAGGGGAAGAAGCACGCGGCTCCATCTCGCCCGCTGCCGCCGGTGGCGCCTGCCGTCGGCCGCTCGATCATACTCAACCTGGAGTGCCTGGACAAGCTCAATCCGGCTCTGGCCACCGCCTTCAACGAGTGTGGGAGGACGATGACGTGGCCTACGTGTCACCTCCCCACTGATAGGATAATCATCGAGGTCCCTCACTTTGCCGACGCCTTGTGGGCGGGCTTGGTGCCTCCCTTCTCCGATTTCTTCAACACCGTCCTTGATCATTATCAGATCCACATGATGCACATGGGTCCTGAGTCCATAGCTCTTCTTTCTGTCTTCGCTTTTGTTTGTGAGGTGATGGTGGGCATCCCCCTTCTGTTGCCCTGCTGCGCCACTTCTTCTCCTTGCATCTTGTCGACCCCACGCAATGCTCGGCATGCGTGAGCTTCGTAGCTTCGTCCGAGACCGCAGCCTCTGGTATCGACTTCAACCTTCCTCCACCTTCTGCCGAGTTCCGCGAGCGGTGGTTGTACATTGATGTCGGGGTGCCCAGCCCCCGGCTTGCGAAGCCGACATCGCCTGCTGTGCCTAATTTGGGCTGGGGCCAGGAGACGCTCGCAAGTCCCCGGCTTGCCTTCGTCTGGCATCGGTTCATGTCTTTGAAGAAGCTTGGCGTAATGGCGCCCAAAGTGGTGAAGGAGTTCCTATCGCACCGCATTGCCCCTCTCCAATGCCATTCTCGTAGAATGTGGGCCTTCAGCGGGCATGGTGATCGCATGAGGCTTCAGGGAGAGGACCTAGCGCCCGAGGTGCTGAGGAGGGTGCTCTTGGTCTTGACAGGCGATCCCAACCCCAGGGGTGTCCGGCAGGGGGGAGCCTTGCTGTACCTCTGCCACAATAGGGACGACTTCGTGAGGCAGATGCCCCTTGTCGACGAGTGGGGGCTACGCCCTGTCGGGCTCCAAGGCCTCGCGAGAACCCCGTGGTGGTGATTTCCCTTCCGGTCGGCCTGGGTGAATCCTCCTCGAGTGGTGGCGCAGGGAGGCAGGAGACAGCGGGGGTCGAGGGAGCCACAGACGATGTGACCGTACCTGGCGACGCTCTTGACGGGGCAGCTCATGAGGTTCGCGCTCCCGAGGCCACGGGCGAGGCGCCGCCGCCTCTGGTGCTTGAGGCCAAGGCTCCTGAGCCCCCAGCCGGGATTTCTGACGAGGCAACTGCCCGTGCGTTCCAGGCATGCGCCCTCGACGCGAGTGACCCTAGCGCTCCGTCCTCTTCGCAGGCTGGCTCCTGCGCACCTCTCCTGGGTCGTTTCCGTGTGGACTTTGAGGCCCTCCGGAGAAAAAGGGAGGCCTTGGGCGATGACTTCCCCTGCCGCCTGCTGAAGCGCCGGAAGTACTTTGCCGTTGATGAGTAAGTTTTCTCCTTTTCTGTTTCTTATCCTGCTTGCCGCATCCGCTGATCCTTGCCCTGCAGGCCTCTGCCTACTGAGCTCGATGAAGTCGTCGGGCCGACGCCCTCCTTGACTCCGTCTCCTCCACCACCCTTGGGTGTCTCGAGCGGCACTTCCCTTGTGGTTTGGGCAGGTGACGGCGCGGACCGCAGCGTAGCGCGCGGCGACTCCCCCGCCCCTGCGATCTCCTTCCACGGGCCTTCCCTTGATGTAGGCAGCCTGCCATGGGCTCCCCATTTGGTCGCGGGCTGCGACTGGCTGAGGCTCCCCCGAGGCCCTTCTCCTGAGGTCAGGTGGGACTCAAGTCGGTCTTCTGATGTGGCGCGGCCGTCCGTCGGGAAGGCGCCAGCCCCCAGCCCCCCGCCCGGGGCCGGAGCGATGATCCAAGGTTCTCGACGCCTGCTCGGGGCGGATGATGGCGCGGCAGACGTGCTTGAGCGCGCTCGGGAGCGCCGTGCCCGTCGCCACGAATTCCTTCGGAGGGCGAGTAGCGTCGTAGACCTGCTTGGGCAGGGGCTTGTTGAGGAAGACGCGCGCCTAGAAGCTGAGGGCTTGCGCCTGACTGTCGAGCGACACGAGCTGGAGGCAGCGGCTGCCCTCGCGCGTCGTCAACGCGTCCTTGATGACGAAGAGGCGAAGGCGTCGCTGAAGGCCTCTCTGGTGGCTCGGTCTCAGGCCGTTCAGGAGGCCCGGGGAGCAGATCGGCGGCGAGTAGCAGCAGAAGAACAGGCTCAGGAGATCTTGGCCTGGTGTCGCTCGTTGGAGGAGCAAGCGGAGCTGCGCGAGGCAGCCCTTGCATCGATGGAGGTGGCTTCTGGCGACCCGGCTGAGCTTCGGAAGCGCGAGGAAGCGTTGGTGCTGGAGGCCGCCGAGCACGCTCGCGAGCTCGAGCAGCTGGAGACGAGGGAGCGCCTAGTGACGCAGGCGGAAAACGATGTCACCGCGCGAGAGACGCGCATCCTGGAGGAGGTTTGCCGTCGGGTGGCGATAGCACGCCAAGGCCTCGAGCGTGAGTTCAAGGGGAAGCTGGGGATGATCCGAGTCGAAGCCGAGGGCAGAACCGCCGCCTTGAGGGTCCAGCGGATGAAGCGACGCGACGAGCGGACGCCTCCCGGGTCGCCCTCGAGGCAGCGCAGAAAGAGCTGGCCTCCTCCCAGGCTGAGGTGCTCCGCCTACGCCAGCGTGTGGAAGCGGTCGTGGCCGTCGAGCGTCAGAATGCTGACGAGATACGCCAGCGGCAAGTCCTGGAGCACCAGCACGGCCCCATGCTCACCAAACTCCGGGATAAGGCCAACATTGCCCTGGGCAACATCTATGAGGCTGCCGTGGGCGAGCCGCACATGATCAACTACGCCGGCAACCTGCAGTTTTTCACCACCGTGGTGACACAGCTGGAGGCACGGTCGGCCAGAGCTGATAGGTTGGTAGAGGAGAGGAGCCGCGCCTTGCTCGGGCGCGCCTTCTCCCGCGTCTTCAGCCATCTTCGAAACATGGATCCTCACTTTGACTTCGACGCCGCCATCGCCCCAGTTCCCCAAGTTGTTCGAGGCGACCTGGCTGAGTGGGTGGAGAGCAACGTAGATGCTCTCGTCCGGGCCTTCACTTCGGATGACGACGGCGTGGTCGTGGGTGCCGACGGGGGTGGCATGGTGGAAGACCCCAATGCCGCTAATGGGGGCGCAAACAACGAAGGTGAGTTCAGCGACGCCATCGACAGCTCGGGAGGCGCCTCTGAGGACGCATTGGGGGATTTGTCAGATTGACCATGTACTATCCTCGTCTTTTTACCCTGCATAGATAGAACTCAGGCGTTTGGCCCGACGATTGTGAGAGCATTTTGGGAGGGGAAGCCCCTCATGTATGAACTTGTATCTAATGTATCTGCAGTGATTAAATCGTACGCGCGTCTAACGGTAGGATGGTTCGCCCTTGTTCCTTGCTGACTCCGGAGCTGCCTTCTGGAGGGCGTCACGTCCCGGGCGCCGGGTAGTTGAAACCTCGGGAGGCGGGGTCGTTGCCGGCAGGAAACCCCGCAGGCTTGGGTCGTCTTCGCAGGCTCCGTGCCCTTTATCGAGCGAGACGTCTTCACGGGCGTTCGCCTTCTTCACAGGCTCTGGGCCTTCTCTCGAGAGGGATGTCTTCATAGGCGTTCGCCTTCTTCACAAGCTCCGGGCCTTCTCCCGAGGGGGATGGCTTCACAGGCATTCGCCTTCTTCACAGGCTCCAGGCCTTCTCCCGAGGGGGGTAGCTTCACAGGCATTCGCCTTCTTCACAGGCTCCGGGCCTTCTCCCGAGGGGGATGGCTTCACAGGCATTCGCCTTCTTCACAGGCTCCGGGCCTTCTCCCGAGGGGGATGGCTTCACAGGCATTCGCCTTCTTCACAGGCTCCGGGCCTTCTCCCGAGGGGGATGGCTTCACAGGCATTTTCCTTCTTCACAGGCTCCGGGCCTTCATGAGAAAACGATCTCCGTAGGCACCAATGGTCACCTAGCGAGGGAGCGGCAGCGGCAATCTGGGCCGTGCTTAAGCTAGGTCTGGCCCGGCTCGCGAGGGGCTCGCGAGGGGAGGCAGCTGTGATGAGATGGTGACCAGAACGCGGGAAACGATTCAAACAAGAACAAGCACCCCTTCCCCGAACACACGCAAAGCTCAAATTCGAATTCAACTTAAATCCAGCAGGGAAAAAGGTTACAACCAAGGGAAGAAGGCAATGAAAGCAACCAAAATGCCACGTCCAGCACCTAATCTAGTCTTCGACGTCTTCTCACCAGCGCGGAGCTAAGTGCTGTCCACTGGGCGTGGGAGGGAGCCCCAGGGCCTGAGGCCGACACCCCTGAGACTCTGGGGCGTGTACAGCCCCACTCATTATTACGTGAGAGTGTCACGGGGCGGCGAGCTTCACAGGCACTGGGCCTTCTTCACAGGAACCGGCCTTACTTCATATCGCCAAACAAGGGCCCCGCCTTGCGCCACACTCTAGTGCCACCAACGACGATCGGAAACCAGGACGCTGCCGGTGGGGTAGAGCGGTCGCCGGCGGTTCCCTCGACGACCACGGGTCCTCCGCCAGGGGCAGGCCCTCGGGCGCCTCCCTAGCGGAGGGCCTATCTTCTAAGAACGCCTTGCTCCGAACGCCGTGGTGGTGAGGTAGGATCTCTGCCCCTTTCCTGCAGCCCCCTGCGTCCTCCTCCTAAGGGGTAGGAGACCGCAGGGGCGGGGCAGCTGCTTGTCGCGGCGACCTGCACCTCCTGTGACCCATGATTAGCGTATGCCTGCTCTTGAGGAATTAATGGTACCCGATAGGTGTTGCCTCTAGTGTGACCGACGGAGCCGTCCCGGGGTTCCTGGAGGGGCACGGCCTCTGGCGTCTCCTCCTCCCAGCTGGGGCTGAAGAGCGAGCCCTGTTCGCCCTCGTGAGCGTGTCCTTGGTCCATCATGTGGGGCACGTACTCCTCTGGCGCCGCCACCCCGAATGATGTGCTGTAGTGCTCCATGCGCCATGCAGTGTCGCTTGTCGTGCCCACCGCGTGATGGTAGCGCGGCTGGCCGCTGGCGCCGTGGGCCGCACTGAGCCCCTCTCCTTCACGCGCCGGGGGCGGGGGTAGCGCCACCGCCGGTCTGGTGCCGGCGGATTCGCGGGGCTCCCTCGTGCGCCGCCCTGAACTTGGGGTGGAAGCTAGACGCAGAAGGGGTGAGCCCCCGAAGCGGCAAAGCCCAGGAGCTCGGCGACCCGCTCTAGCAGCACGTCGCGGCCGCCTTCCAGTAGCCTACACTGTAACAGCTCCCGCGCTACCGTGAGCGCGGCCCTTGAGTTTGCCTGTTCTCGGCGGGTGTACAGTGTCGTAGCCGCGGCATTGTTGGAGGCCCTCGCCGCCGACCGCGCCTGTCGCGGTGTGAGGGTCGCAGAAGCTTGCCCGCGTCGCCCGCGGCCCGCAGCGCCCTGCAGACCGCGAGCTGCCTGTGGCGCGGGGCTGCCCGGAGCGGGAGGCTCCGCGCAGATGGGCCACGCTGCCCATGGGCCTTGGTTGCCCGCCTGGTCGCCGAACATGGTGACGACGACGTAACGGGAGACGGAGTGATGGGAAGGCGGATTCTGGCGCACCCCTACCTGGCGTGCCAAATGTCGGATCACGGGTTCCGGCAGACCCTTAAGGTTCGAACTCTGGGGTGCACGCGGAGATCGTGCCCTCTACTTCTCCGTCTCGCTGGGATCTAAACTACTGCAAGAACAACACAAGAGACACAGGGTTTATACTGGTTCGGGCCACCATTGTGGTGTAATACCCTACTCCAGTGTGTTGTGGTGGATTGCCTCTTGGGCTGATGAGGAAGAACAATACAAGGAAGAACGACCACGCGAGGGTCTGTTCTCAGCTAGGGGATGAACTGCTAGGTGGAGTTCGATCGCCCTTCTCTCTCTCTATGTGTGTGACTGTGTGTCCCTACCCTGGGGGTGGCTAGTCCTATTTATAGGCAAAGGCCCTGGGCCTCTTCCCAAATATTTGAGCAGGAAGGGCGCCAACAATTGGCCGATTTGAAGGGGAACATCGGGTACACTTATCCTGACTAAAGTCGGTCTTCCCCTGCCAAAGGTTCTGGTGATGACGCCGGCTTGGGCTCCACAGTGACTTCCTCCTTGTCGTGGAGTTGGTCTTGGTCCCGTTGCACCGAAATGGGTGCCTTTGCTTGATCCTCTTGCCTGCGCTTGCCCCCTTTGCACCAAAGAGGAAAGGGAGGACACTGCGCGGGCTGGCGCCCGCCTGGCACCTCTGGTCGTCATGGCTTGCGTCATGGGCACCTCGTGAGGTACCCCACCTTGATCTCTCCGCCTCCTCGTGAGCCAGCCTAAGGAGGCCGTGCTGGAGGAAGCTCCATGTCGTCCGCCTCGCGAGGCTTGGCCCCTCGCGAGGGTCTTGAGCCTTGTGTTGATGAAGATGGGCCGCGTTGGGCCCCCACTCGAGCCACGCCACAGGCCGCAGGCAGGCAAGTCTGGGGACCCCTGTTCCCAGAACGCCGACACCATAAGGTTCTTGCCAGTTGCCGATAACTTTTACAAAACATGATCATCTCATACATACATTTATATCTCATCAAGTTTTGACCATATCACATCACAACATGCCCCGCAAAAACAAGTTAGACGCCCTCTACTTTGTTGTTGCAAGTTTTACGTGGCTGCTACGGGCTTCTAGCAAGAACCTTTTTACCTACGCATCAAAGCCACAACGAATTTTCGTCAAGTGTGTTGTTTTAACCTTCAACAAGGACCGACCGTAGTCAAACTCGATTCAACTAAAGTTGGAGAAACAGACACCCGCCAGCACCTGTGTGCGAAGCACGTCGGTAGAACCAGTATCATGAACGCGGTCATGTAATGTCGGTCCGGGCCGCTTCATCCAACAATACCGCCGAATCAAAGTAAGACGTTGGTGGTAAGCAGTATGACTATTATCGCCCACAACTCATTGTGTTCTACTTGTGCATATAACATCTATGCATAAACATGGCTCTGATACCACTGTTGGGGAACGCAGTAATTCAAAAAACTTCCTACGATCACACAAGATTTATCTAGGAGATGCATAGTAATGAGACGGGAAGAGAGTGTCCATGTACCCTCGTAGACCGAAAGTGAAAGCATTTAGTAACGCGGTTCATGTAGTCGAACGTCTTCACGATCCAACCGATCCAAGTACCGAACGTACGGCACCACCGTGTTCAGTACACGTTCCATATGATGACATCCCTCGAGCTCTTGATCCAGTTGAGGACGAGGGAGAGTTCCGTCAGCACGACGGCGTGGTGACGATGATGATGAAGTTATCGGTGCAGGGCTTCGACTAAGCACTATGACGATATGACCGAGGTGTTGAACTATGGAAGGGGGCACCGCACACAGCTAAGAGATTGTCTGTTGTGCTTTGGGGTGCCCCCTGCCCATGTATATAAAGGAGGGGCGAGGAGAGGCCGGCCAAGGGGGAGGCGCGTGATACGTCTCCGTCGTATCTACTTTTCCAAACAATTTTGCCCTTGTTTTGGACTCTAACTTGCATGATTTGAATGGAACTAACCCGGACGGACGTTGTTTTCAGTAGAATTGCCATGGTGTTATCTTTGTGCAAAAACAAAAGTTCTTGGAATGACCTAAAACTTCACGGAGATTATTTTTGGAAATAATAAAAAATACTGGCAAAAGAATCAAGGCCAGGGAGCACACACCCTTTCCACGAGGGTGTGGGGCGTGTCTGCCCCCCTGGGCGCGCCCCCTGCCTCGTGTGCCCCCTGGAGCTCCACCGACCTCAAATCCAACTCCATATATTTGTGTTCGGGGAGAAAAAAATCAGAGAGAAAGATTCATCGTGTTTTACGATACGGAGCCGCCACCAAGCCCTAAACTCTCTCGGGAGGGCTGATCTGGAGTCCGTTCGGGGCTCCAGAGAGGCGAATCTGTCGCCATCGTCATCATCAACCATCCTCGATCACCAATTTCATGATGCTCACCGCCGTGCGTGAGTAATTCCATCGTAGGCTTGCTGGACGGTGATGGGTTGGATGAGATTTATCATGTAATCACTACAAAAAAAATACACTTCCGTGTTGATACGTGTTTGTCATAGTAGGTCGCGTTTTTTGTCATGCATGTACATCCATGACGATTTTATGACAGAATCAAGATAGTCATACATGTGCTGTCGTAGAAGTGTTCCATGACATTACCAAAATTATCATCACGGAAGTGTCCACTTCCATGACGATAAATCACGCGTCACAGAAGTGCTTTCATCAAGGGTGACTGACACATGGCATCCACCGTAACGGAACGCCGTTAAGCTATCGGGTCGGGTTTTGGATCCGATAACCCGTTAAAAGCCCCGACCAATGGGGATTTTCCACGTGTAAAATCATCATTGGCTGGAGGAAACACGTGCGGGCTCACCGTTGGGACAGATGTCATCCGCTCATTGGACCGAAGGTGCCTATGATACGGCGACACGTGGCACGGCCCAATAGAGGCCCATTCCTGTGAAAAGGCCGGCCTGTTTGACTTGGTCAAAAGGTGGCGGGCCGGCCCACGGAAAGCCTGTTAACGGCCTGTTCGCATATAGCCCATTTACAGCCCGCTAAACCCAGGGCCCGTTACGCCCTATCCGAATTAGGCCCAGTAGCGTCATCTGGGCCGTCCAATATGATTCAGCCCGTTTTAACTTCCGGACCATGTGTGGCCCATGACTTCGTTCGGCCCATATGAGGACCTTTGTAACTCTTGGCCCATTAACGGCCCATGGTGAAACTCGCCCGTAATGAACAGTGTATCACTTTATATCCATTAACGGCCCGATATTCCATTGAGCCGTTTCAAGCCCAAGTTATCTTTCGGCCTTCTCAAGGCCCATTGATTCTTGGGCTCATTTGCAGCATTCGGTTATATACGACCCGTTACTGTCATTTTCTGCTTATGGGCCAAATTCAGCCCGTCGTTACATTCGGCCCGTTTGCGGACCGTTAATACGTTGGGCCATTTTCATGTCAAAGAAACCCGTTGGGCTGTTTTCATAGAGTTATCAAATACGGCCTATTAACAGCCCGTTATGGTCCACAAATAGTATGGCTCATGATTGGAGAAATGATGATACGCCCCGTAGAAGGCCCATGGATCCTACGGCCCGTATGAGGCCCATGGATAGTACGGCCCGTAGAAGGCCCATGGACCCTAAGGCCCGTATAGAAGGTCGATGGATCCTACGGCCGGACGAAGGCCCATGGATCATACGGCCTGCAGGAGGCCCATGGTTACGACAGTCCATGTGTTGCCATGATTATTTTGGCCTAGTTACTAAAAATAGGCTATTGTGGCCACTAGAAAAAAAAGAAAAAGAACAGCAGTGACTACAAGCAAACAACTAAACAAGACAATAAGGAAATAAATAAGCAAGCAATTAACGCTAGCCTATTACCGCTATTACACATATTACATCCACTAGGCATCAAAGTTCGCCACCAGTGCAAATATAGGGAACAAAGCAGCACATTACATACACTAGCCGTCAAAATTGGCCACCAGTGCAAATAAACGCGGCAGCAAAACAAGAGCATAACTGAAACAACTTCAGAAGAGCTCAAGAAACGTTATCCTGGGTATCCACCATGCTGGCAATAAGCTTAGCAAGCTGATTAGCTTTGTCCTGTTTGGCGCTAAAATCCTCCAACGCTTGATGTTGCACTAGAAAGTATGCATCTGAATGCTCCAGGGACTTCTGCAGTCCTTCCGCTTCTTGTCGCAACACAGCTGATCGATGTCTTTCAGCTTGTAGTTAAGACTCAAGAAACCGAACTGATTCAGACAGTGAGTTTGAATAGCTTGCTCAAGCGCTAGAGCCAGTAACTCGAACACTAAACCAGGACAGGACTTTGGGGTTGTCTCGCTGTCTTCAAGATAGTCTTCCTTAGCTGTTTTATCAGCTTTGTTGGAGACCAACAAGGATGTGTCACTATCCTAAACCTTATCTGCATTAATTCCTTTACCATTTCTTAATAAGGCACTCTTCCCCAATATTCTGTCATCATTCTAAAAGAAGAAACAAGCAGACACATAACAAGTTTAGCATGTACTAGTATATGAAACTCATTTCAGTGAACCAGTTCATTAGTAAGGTGGACAGGATTAAACTACCAAGTCTTCTATTGCCAAGTACTAGTACATAATAAAAGCATCAAACAAACATATATCTATGTCCTATGGTCACTGCATTGTCTTGCCAAATCAAAATACAGACACGGTTCAAATCATATTAGTTCAAGACAAAGCAGCAGTGAAAGAATACAAAGCATGGGAAACTACACGACAAAACAAGATTTCAGATGGGTACCACGGGTCTACATGTACAACAACACTATTGGCTCTGTTGTGATGCTAGTAATGTGCATGATATGAAAGTCAACTGTATACACAATTGAAATTGAAATCAACGGAGCTATTGATAAGAGAAAACCTGTTAAATAAACATGCGTGAACATACCTGCTATGCCATTGGAGTTTCGATTGGATCCTTCAATTTAAAAATAAGTTTGTATGAGTAAATACAGTGATACAAGAGCAAAGCAATCATAGTTAAAAAAAGGCGTGCCTAAGCGAGTGCTTAAGCGCGCCTAGGCTCTAGGCGTTGGCAAAACGCATTGCGCATAACTACGCATAATCTGTGCATAACTGCACATAAGCATGCGCTTTGGTCAGTAAAGCGCAAGGCGGTGGCAAAACGCACAATTAACGCCTAGCGCTTTTTTGAACTATGATAGCAATGGAATCTTAAATTAGAACAGTTGTTCTTCAGGTTTAGGCACTTGTTCTACATGAACAGAGTACAGTAAGTCGCAAGAATATAATACTTAAAAATAGAAAATGATCTCATAGACCTTACCACATTCTTGGTTCAGGACCAGTACAGAACAAGGCATTCCCAGTCATCGTCCAGTAAATGTGTCTCAGGAGAACGTAAGGGAATTTTATGAGTTTCTTTGCAGGTGAAGTATGTTTTCTTCAGGTAATTACGATACTGCCACCAAGCATTCTTGAAGATAGCAGAGGTATTAGCACAGGTTACCTCATCCTGAGTTTCCAAATCGGTCCTTCTCTACAGAGAAAAATGGGGAAAATTGTTGTATTATAACCATCATGGAGGTAGGATGTATGGGATGAAGCAAAGTAATTGCCATGAATAACATTACTTACACATAACTCCTGGACAAACACCTGCAACTGGCATTTTCCTTCATCTTCAGTATAAAATTTCCAAGATGGGAAGATACGCACATACGATTTAACAACATCAAATGCGATAGATGCTAAACTACGACTAGCTAGTTGTGCTTCCTCCACAGGAATAGGCGTACTAACTAGTGGAGTTGGGATTCGTCGTGATAGTACTGGCCCTTTGGGCACTGGAGCTACCTTACTAACTACTCTTGTTTGGGAGCTCTGTGGTGGAGATGGTGCTGTGTCAACAGGAACTGGGTTACTATCGGCTGGGGTTGGGGTTAGATTGGGTGAAGCTGGTTCTCTGTCCATCGCAGTAGGGGTACGATCTGTGAGAGTTTGGGTTATGTGTGGTAGGGTTGGTTCTTGTGCATGTACAACCGGGGTGCTATCTCCACCAAGAGATAGCACTGTTTTATTTGAAGACCGTGTTTTTAGTCCGCTAGATACTGGCATCACCCGCTCCAATTCAAATGGCTGATAAACAAGAAACATAGTTGAATGTACAGACATTGTATGAGAGACAGATGCAATAGATAGTGTGGAAAAAAGAGGGCATGAAATAGTTGACATGTATATTGTTTAACTAAAACGGATAGCATGACATAATTTCACATATATGATGTCTATCTAAACTGGATAGCATAGCATAACATAATTCAAAGATATGATGAATAACTAAACAGGATCGCATGACATAATTCACCTACATGATATCTAAGTAATCAGGATCGCATCATTTAATTCACATATGTGATTTATATGCTAAAACAAAGGGCATTCGATATGATATCTGAACGAACATGGTGTTGAATATTGTGTATATGATGTCTAAGCTATGCAATGCAAGACACTGTATGCATGATATGAGCTGTATAACCGTGCCAAGTTAGAGCATACACCTCAGTGGGGGAATATGACTGGTCATCTGTCTTTGTATCCATCTCTGAGGAGCTATCGGGACCCAACAAGAGATCTGCTTCGACAGGTAGCACTGTCTGCTCTGAAGGCCTTGTTTTCACTCCAGATTTTTCCATCTCCCACCCAAATGGCTGATTCACAGGAAGAGTAGTTTAATGTACAAAAAATGTCGACAAATGGAAATGTAATGAAGAAAAGGATGGGCAAGATATCATTCAAATATATGATGCCTGGTTAAACAGGATGGCATTGCACATTTCACATATATTATGGCTGGCTAAAAGACATGAGACTGCATAATTCCCATATATGATATAGAAACTAAACAGGTGGCATTATAGAACATGTCTAAACTAAGCAGATGACATATATAATGTCAAAAGTAGGCACTGCAAGGCAACATATGCATGATATGACTAACATCATCATGCCAAGGTAGAGCAAACACCTTGGGGGTAAATAGGAGTGGTCAGCGGCGTCTGAATCTGCCTCAAAACAGATATCTTCCTCTGGATTACAATTTGGACGGGGGTAGGGAGGGTTTGCCATTGAACCCACCATGGAGCGATGTTTGCATGACATTGTATTGTCCTGCAAAACTCTTCTCTTTTTCTCTACATGTTCAGCATGACTGTGTACAATACCTGACATGCATACAAAAAAATGGTGAGATTATGTAAGGAGAGCATGCAGAAATTTAGAGTGATGGTAAAAACCAGTGGATCGACATTTTTTCGTTGAACCAAAATAGCCCTAATGGATCGACGTGAATGTATAGTAATAAGTGATGCAACAAGTGTACAACCTCTTTGTCGTAGCCATGTCGACCTCAGCATCATTGGGTTGGTCGCTGAAGCAGTTGAGACAGAGGTGGTTGTCGGAGGTGTGGAGGAAGATCTGAGGAATCTGTAGACGGCGTCCAGGGCACTGCTCTGTTGTGATGGAACGTTCTGTCATTGGAGCAGCTCCGGTGAGCCGTAAGACGTCAAGGCTGAAGCAGCACAAGACAGACATTGTCAATCTCAAGTGGGATTCTAATAGCATCTCCAATAGATGATGTGAAATGGATGTAAAATTAACATCACCAAAAACCACCTGACTACAACAGATGAGGTAAAAATTGTTGACTCTGAACTTAACTGTCAAAAGTGAAATTTACTGTGGAATCTGAATGCTACTGTCGAAACTGAATGCAATGGTAGCAGAGAGGCACTTGACATGTAGTTTAGGGAGGGCCTGCAGTTCATCTTCAACCTGCAACCCCCTGAGCCGCCAGCCACCACCGGCCGAACCGCCGGCCCCAGCGACGCCTCACCGCCCCGAAACAACTCGCCACCGTCGCCCCGGCCAGCCCTCTAGGCCCCCCGCCCCCACCCTGAACCATAATATAGATAGTAGGGACCTCTCCGGCGAGCCCCCGTCCCCGCTGCGGGTGGTTCTTCCTTAACTCCGGCGAGCCTCCCCAACCCCTGAAAATCGACTGACCCAAAAGTCGATTCAGTCGACTGAAGTGTGGCTTAATCGGAGCAGAGCAGCAGCACGAGCGAGGGGGAGAGCACCAGCAGCAGCTGGGCGAGCGAGCAATCGAGCGAGAGCTGGAGCAGCAGTAGCAGCGCGAGCGAGCGAGCGAGAGCCGGAGCAGCAGCAGCAGATCTGGCTGGTATGGACGTCGCCGCCGAAGGGGCCTCGCAATGGGGGAGAGCTGCCGTGGAGATGTCGCCCGCGGCGCCAGCTTCAAGTAGCCGCTCCATGGGGGTGCGGGATGGAGCACCGTTGGCGCCGGGAGGTCGAGTTAAGGAGAAGGTGTGATGCGATGAGTGTACAACCTCTTTGGTGGCGCCGAGTAGGCCTCGGCTTTGTCCGAGGAGTCGGTGAGGATGTTGCGGTTCCGTTGGAGCAGGTTAAGGCGGCACTGTGGGGATGGAACAGCCGCGATAGACGAGGCGATCGTCGGAGCAGCTCCTTGGAAGTGGAGGACGGGGCGGCTGAACCGGTGGGATGGTGAGATGCACGACGGATACTCATCTGGGGAGGTGGACGAGGGACGTCGAGCTATTGCGGTGGATGACGTCGTCGGGGAAGAGGCTCCGGCTGGGCTGCGGTGACGTGGCGGACGGAGGAGGGTGGGGTTTCACGGCTGGAGCCGAGAGGTTATGGCGGCCTGGGATTTCGAATGGCGAAAAGGGGGCGATGGGAGGGGGTGAAGCATGACTTAGGGAGCGCTTGTCCAAAATGTAGGGTGTGTTACAAAAGTACCCCCCACCGATTTGAACTAGCGGCTCTTTCGGCTCAGGGTTAGAAGGGGGATTTCGCGTGTCGGGATTAGGCAGCTGGAGGGAGTTTTCGTGCGCGTTGTAATTTCGGGATAGCAAGGCGCGGGTTGTGAAGGCGCCAATTTTGGGAGCACGATATCTGAATTTTTGGGATATAACAAGATGCGGGTTGAATTTTAGGGACAAGCCTAACGTGTAGTAATATTGTACTTGTACGTACCAAATCAATTCGCACTTCCCTCAACCAAAAAGAAAACGAAAAAAATAAAACTATTCACACCACACAAAGAGAGAGTCTTGCCCCGTTTTACTATACAAATGCTATTCAAAGCTACTCCCTCCTTCCATCTATATAGGGCCTAATGCGTTTTTCGATGCTAACTTTGACCAAATATTAGAGCAATGATATATGACATGCAACTATCACAAAGCACACCATTAAATTCGTCTATGAACGGTTCTTTCAATGATATAATTTTCACATTGTGCATGTCATGTACTATTAATCTTGTCAATAGTCAAAGGCGGTCTTAAAAATCTCATTACGCCCTATATAGATGGAAGGAGGGAGTATGAATCCATGTTATGTCCGATTAAAATTTTCGCTTGCTGTATAACGCATGTAACCTACTCATACCAACATTTTAGTGCATTCCAAATGTCTATACTAACGCTGCAATTCGAACTAAATTTGAATTCGTTTCTCTATTTCAAAAAGAATCTACAATCATGATTGTTGCCAACTTCAACCATCATAGTTTCCTTGCTATCCGCCAGATATAAATCGGACGGCCTATAATGCAGGATGGCAGGGACACCATCATCAACAACTCCGTTTTTTATAAGAGTAGAGACAAAATATATTAAATGTAGTATAACATGTTCATAACCACACCATGTGTATCACCGTTATATATATTCACACATGCGTCGGTTTGAAACACTATGATAAATTCTTCAAATATTCGAATTCGCTTTTTATAATGAAGTATATATGATCTCTATTCGTCTTTTACACCCACTGTCGGGTGGTTGGTGCGACATATCCCAACGGGTGGCTTATCTGTGTGGGAGCCGGTAAGACGTTGCCGGTGCCTGGAAGCGGGATAAGGTGAAGACATGCACACCGGCGAATCTTACCCAGCTTTGGGGCTCTTCGTGGAGATAACACCCCTACTTCTGCTCTGCGGGGTCTCCGCATGATCACTCGGTGAACAAGTAACTACAAGGTTCTCCTTGAGCTGTTTGGCGAGAGGAAGAAGAAGGGCAAGGCTAGCTCTACTCTTCTCTCTATGTGTATGGTAACCTAGATGAGATCAACCCTTTGCATGGGTGCCCTGGGGGGTTTATATAGGCCTACCCCCCGGGGGTACAATGGTAATCCGGCTGGGACCGGGTCCCAGCCGTCAGTGTCTACGCTCGCTGGCTTCTGCGCCGGCTGCTGGGGCCCGCCGGCTGTTGGCATCTTGGTCGACAGGCAGGCCCTACTGCCTAGGGCCCTGTCAGCGCCGATTACTATTGCCTTAATCCTGATGATGAGGGCTTTATCGAGGTAAGTGTGGCTACAGCGCCGCCACCTGGCGGGCGATCGCTGTAGCCTCACATCGTCTTGTCTTCTTAATGGGGCACCTCCTTCGAGGGAAGGAGCAAGCTGGCTTGGGGAAGCCGGCCATGTCTTGGGCCGACTAGGGGAGGCCTGGCCGCCTTCGGGTGTCTCTCTGCCCAAAGGGGCCCACCGCCTGTGGGCTGCGCTGACAGCCCGCCGTGGATGGCGCTATAGTCATCATGGCAACAGTGCCGCGCCGGACGGGTCAGGGCTACCCCGTATGGCGCACTGTGTCAGGCGTGCTCCGGGTTTCGGGGGTGGCAGGCTTTACTGTAGCCACGCCCCGTCCCATCGCCGTTATGTGGTTGCGGGCCTCGAGGGTACGATCTTGACCGCGTCGTGGGAGCCGGACTCCTGGAGTCGGCCTTCTGGTAGCCGGCCTCTCGGAGCCGGCCCTCTCGCGGCTTTCTTCATGAAGGTGAAGGCCGGGCTGCCTTCCGACAGTCGGCCTGAGAGGCAGCCGGCAGGGGGAAGGCGGCCCCGCGTCTTAGTTTCTTGGAGGCCGGATTGGCTTGTTAATTTTTCTGAAGTGCCAAGGAGAGCCGGCTTGGCTACCCGTGGTCATTTACCCCGACAGTAGTCCCCGAAGCTGGTCGAGCTTCGAGGTCGGCAAGGGGAACGAGAAGCTCGGTCAGCTTCCTATCTTGAGGAGCCGGCAGCCGGGAGCCGGCTCTGCTTGTACGCGCCGCCTTGGACGGGCGCCGTGGTCTCATCAACAGGAAGGTGGGCCATCCGCATGCTGACCGCGCGCCTCCCCGTGTGTTACGTGGCAGAAAAGGCCTGCCATGGCGCGTGCGCGACGGGACGTCGCTGCAGGGCCGGGCCCGCCATGCCTGGCCTCAGCCCAGGCGCGGATCTTCTGCGGCCCAGGATGGACGGTTTGCCTCCCCGTGGCGGTTTCGCCGCACCGTCAAGGCGCAGTAATTGTGGGACGTGGGGGAGTGGGCGCAGTTAATCCCACGTCCCCCACACCACGCCTCCTCGGCTCCGCCACGAGGGTCTATAAGTAGGGGGAGGAGAGGGAGCGGCAAAGGCTCGCACGCCCTCCCTCGCTCCACCCTTCCTCGTCTTCTTCTTGCTCTCTTCGCCGCCGCAGCGCCTCTTCGCTGCGCCGTTCCGCCGTAGCGGGGTCGCACGCGCCTCCGCCACCACCGCATCTCGCTCTTCGCCGTGCCGCTCCAATGGCGCTGTCGAGCTCGTGGGACGGCTCCAACGTCCTTGATGAGCACATCGAGTTCCTCCGCCGGGCGCGGCGTCTGCCCGGCGAGAACTACGTGCGGGTCCGGCGCGCGCCGGAGAAGGAGGTCTCGCCGGCATCGGAGGAGGGCGAACGGGTGATCTTCCGCTCGCACTGCATACGCGGCTTCGGCCTCCCGGCGAGCGGATTCCTCCGCTCGTTCCTCGAGTTTTACCACCTTCAGCCGCATCACCTCACCCCCAACACCATGATGCCGATGTCGGCCCTCGTCACCCTCTGCGAGGGTTTCCTTGGCGTCCTCTCCACCATAGAGCTCTGGGGGGAGTTCTTCCAGAGCAAACTCGGCACCGTCGTCGCCGGCGTGCCCGCCCCATGCGGAGCTTACATCGCCATGAGGCAGACTGGTGAGAACAATCCGTTCCCATCCATCCCGCTGATCCAGTCGGTGAAGCTCTGGCAGAAGTCTTACTTCTACGTGAGGAACGTCGCCCCGCAAGGCGACTTTGTCAATCTGCCGGCTTACGTAGCCGGCCCGCCGGCTTCGAGGCCGGCCTCATGGAGCTACCAGGCCAGGACGTTGTCCCAGGCCGGGAACGCCGCCGTCGCCCGCCTCCGGTTGATGGTCCAGTCGGAGGGCCTGGTCGCAGCCGATCTGGTGGCCGCCTTCATGGAGCGCCGGGTACTCCCGCTCCAAGGTCGGCCGCACATGATCTGCCAGATGAGCGACCGCTTCGACCCATGCCGGCTGAGCACCAGGGAGATGCCTCATGCCGAGGTGTCCTACCTGGTGAACTATATCGCCAACTGCAAGCTCGCCGAGGATTGGCGATTCGGCAAGGAGCCGTACTCTCGCGCCAACCCTCCGCCTGTCGTAAGTATTTCTTCCTTCCTTTCTTTTGTGTTGCCGGCTTTGATATGACCGGCCTCTGATCCGCCGGCTTGTTCTCCGTAGAATCCCCTACTTCCGCCGGCGGCGGGGGCCGCGGGGGCAGAGCGCCCGTTCCACCCCGACCGCATGGTAGATGACGTCGACGATCCAGACCTCGGAGCGGCCGCCATGGAGGATGCCGCCGCAGGGGAAGGCGGCGAGGCGGGCGGCGCCAGGCTCGGAGCCGGCCTCCAGGACTGGGCGGACGATGACGAGGTCGAAACCGTCCCGCATCGCCAGCCGGCGTCGAATCCTCAAGGCGCGGGCTCTTCTGCCGCGCCGGCCGCCCGTGGCGCCGCATCGAAGCGTCGGGCTGCGTCGACCTACTTCGGCAGCCGGCCGAAGAAGCCCAGAGGCACCGCCGCGGCAACCAAGCGGGATGAGGCGGCCGCGAAGGCGGCCCGCTTCCAGAAGGTCGTGAAGCGGCCGCACGCGGTTTCGGCATAAGTGCTAACCATCTTGTACTCTTGTCGTGCTCTTGGATTGGAGCTTTTCTAAATTCTTTCTTGGTCGGCCGGCCAGGGCGCAGCTTTCCCTTGAACGGGGCCCTGCCGCCTCCGTGATTGGATCGGTCGGAGGGTCTTCGAGCTCCCGCCGCGTGGACCCCCGCGCCGACCTTATGGAAGCTACAGCGCGGAACGCGCGGGAGGCGCAGGAGGAGCAGGAGGCGTCGGAGCGGAGGGCCGCCCAGGCGGCGAAGGAGCAGGCCGACGCGGCGGCCAAGGTCCAGGCGGGGGCGACAGCCGCGGAGAGGGAGGCGGAGGCCTCACGCAACCGGCCTCCGCAGCTCGTCATCCCCCTGAGGAGTGTGGCTCCCAACGCCCCCGTGCCTCCGTCTGAGGAAGCCGACCGCGGCCAGGCGGCGGCGGAGTGGAGGGAGGATGATGTGGTCGTCTTGGAGGAGGTGCCGCGAACGGCACCGACTGGAGCGGGCCAGGGCGGCCAGCCGGCTACGGCGCCGGTGCAGCCGACCAGGAGCGAGCCGGCAGCAGGAGCCGGCCTGGTCGTGCAGCAGTCATCACGCCCGCGTGCGGGGGAAGCTGCCCCCATGCCGGAGCCAGACAGAGCTACGACCGCCCGTCAGACGGCGGAGGCCTTGGAGGCGGCCAGCTCCAGCACGTCCGAGTGAGCGCCCAATGAGGAGACGAGTGAACTGAACGCGTCGGCCCAGGAGGTCCGGGGCCGGCCTCAGGCTCATGCCACCGCGCTGCAGCGATATACTCGCGATTTCTTGTGACGCGGGCCATCGTTCGGGTGAGTCTTCTGGCCTTGGCTGCTTTGCATTTTGATTTCTTCTATGGGGGTGCGTCAGCGCACCCACTGGGTGCAGTCCCCGAGTTCCGAGTCGGCTGCTGAGCAGGCGGCTCGGAACTTACTAGGTCCTGATAGTTATCTTATTCTTGCATCATGTCTGGTCTTCCAGGAGTACCATAACCGGAGTGCTGCCGCCTTCGACTCCCAGGCTCGGGAGCTGCGTCAGAAGAGCGAAGATCTGACCAACAGCCGGAGTGCATGCTCCGTTTTCTTCGTATCCTGTAGGGGCGCGTCAGCGCACCCACTCGGTGTAGTCCCCGAGATCCGGGCCGACTGCAGAGCAGTCGGGTCGGATCTTCCCTGACGACTTCTTCCTTATTGCTTCTTCCTTCGTCTTCATGCTTGTAGGGGCCAACGCTGACTTGAGGGAGCAGCTCGGCGGGGCCCAGACCGCCCTTCGCGCCAAGGAGGCCGAGCTCAATGCCTTAGTCCAGGAGCGCGACCGCCTGGCCAAGAAGTTGGCCGACCAGGAGGAGAGCCACAAGGCGGCCCTGAAGAAGGCACAGGAGAGCGAGGCCGCCCTCAAAGCCGAGTTTGAGACCGAAGCGGCGAGCTGGGCTGAGGCGAAGCAGGCGCTGAGCAAGGGTTACAGCCGGATCGAGGACCTGATCGATGGTAAGCCACCTCCCTTACTCCTTGCTCGCCCCCTTGCCCTCTGATTCATCTTCTGATTTGTGCTGCTTTTGTTCTCTGCGCAGACTATTTCCCCCGCCACTCCGTCACGGCCTCCCAGGCCATCGATGCCTACCGTGAGACACGCTGTCAGGCGGGAGTTGAGATTGCGCCAGACGTGAGCCGGACACTTGAGGAGCAGCTCTTGGCAATCCAAGCCCGGCTGCAGCTGGCACATCGCATGCTCGGCCGCCTCCAGCGTGCCGGAGCGCAGGTGCTGGCCGCCCTCTGGCCAGGCGAGGCGATTCCCTGCACCCCGAGCCGGACTGCCGACTGGCTGGAGGTGGCAGTCGGCCGCTTTGAGGCCTGGAAGGCCTCCGCTGCTCGATCCGGCGCCAGGCGGGCGCTGGAGTTCGTCCTGGCCTGGTACCCCGGGCTGAATTTGGAGCAGCTGAGGACTTGGCGGGAGGAGGCTGATGAAGAGCTGGTGGGGGTGCGGCCGGCTATCATCCAGCGCGCTTCGGCTCTTGCCGACTTCACCGACACCAGCGTCTTCGCTCCTGAGGTGGACGACAACGGTGTTGCCCAGCCGGAGGAGTGGTTCGGGCTGAACCCGGCGGAGGGTGAGGACTCGGCAGAGGAGATCGCCTCCAGTGATGAAGGTGAAGACGAAGAAGGGGAGGAGGGCGAAGACGTCGAGCCGGCCGACGAAGCGACCAGCCCGCCTCAGCATGACCGTGCCTCCAGCAACGAGGCGCGTGCTAGCGCGCCCTCTGCGGGAGGCGGTGATCATGCCGAGGTTCACCAGCCGGCCACTCCTCCAGCCGGCGCTACTGTCTCCACCGACCTGCCCGACTCGCCAGTCGTTCCCTTGGCCTGATCTGCCGTCTTTGCTTTTCCTGCTTGTTACTCTTTGAACAATTTTATTAAGCTTGCGCAGTTCCACCCACTGGGGGTGTATTCAAACTATGTTGAATGCTGGCCTTTTCAAGGTCTTTTGTGTAAATATAATCATGCATGTGTTTGGCTTCCATTCTCGCATGCTTTTTATCCTTAGGCTGTTTCCTTTGCCGCCTTCCCCTGACTGTTGCCTTCCCAGCCGGCAACTTCTCTGCAGTCTGTGGCTAAGGAAGAACTCGGCTATCTTTTTTGGGAAGGCGAGTACTCGAGCTTTCTTAGATTGTAGCAAAGGGAATGGAAACCGGCCAGCCGGCTACTCTTGTAGTCGGTCGGCGGTGGGAAAACCCGGCTTTTGTTATATTAGTCCGTTAGTCCCTAGCCGTTTTTCGTGTGGGCGTCCTTTCCTGCCTTTGGCTCTTGCCAGCCGGACAGCCGATTCTTCGAACTGCGACTTTTGGCAAGAGAGGGCTTTGGAGCCGGCAGACTACTTGTCTGACCACGAGTAGGACTTCTAATATAACTTAAGGCGGCCAGTCCCCGGGCCGACTAGTCAAACCCGGTGCCGGACGAGAGAAGTAAATGAAATGACATAATCATAAGCATGATACTCTTCATTCATAGACGAAACATGGCAGTCCCCAAGTTCTCCTCGGGGGGCCTATTGTCTCGTACTTAGTACAAAAGTTAGCGTGATACATACTGCATTTCAACTGTAAAATCTTCGGAGGAGGTTGGCATTCCATGGTCGTTCCGACTCCTTGCCGGAGTCGTCTCTCTTTCGTGCCTTCGGCTTCTGTGCGTCGATCAGGTAGTAGGAGTCGTTTCCTAGCGCTCTGCTGATGACGAAGGGGCCTTCCCAAGGGGCCGAGAGCTTGTGCTGGCCGGCTGTTCGCTGGATCAGCCGGAGCATGAGGTCGCCCTCTTGGAAAGATCTTGGCTTGACCTTCTGGCTGTGGTAGCGACGCAGACCCTGCTGGTAGATGGCGGACCGGCTGAGGGCTAATAGCCGGCTTTCTTCCAGCAGGTCGACGCCGTCTTCTCGTGCTTCCTTGGCCTCCGCCTCCGTGTACATGGTCACCCGAGGCGAGTCGAACTCGATGTCGGTTGAGATGACCGCCTCGGCACCATATACGAGGAAGAAAGGGGTGAAGCCGGTTGACCTGTTTGGGGTAGTGCGCAGACTCCAGAGGACGGTTGGCAGCTCATCGAGCCAGCAGCCGGCCGAACGCTCCAGTGGCACGACCAGTCGGGGCTTGATGCCGGAAAGGATGAGGCCGTTGGCTCGCTCGACTTGGCTGTTTGACTGTGGGTGGGCAACGGACGCTAAGTCCAGTCGGATGCCCTGCGTCTCGCAAAAACGTGCCAATGCTCCCTTGGCAAAATTTGTGCCGTTGTCGGTGATGATGCTGTGCGGCACGCCATACCGAGTTGTTATATCTGCGATGAATGTCACGGCAGTCGGCCCATTCAGCTTCTTGATCGGCTTTGCTTCGATCCACTTGGTGAACTTGACCACGGCGACAAGCAGATGTGTCATGCCTCCGCGCGCCGTCTTGAATGGGCCCACCATGTCCAGACCCCAAACGGCAAAGGGCCAAGTGAGGGGAATGGTCTTGAGTGCCGAAGCCGGCAGGTGTTGCTTGGAGCTGAAGACTTGGCACCCTTTGCAATGCTTGACCAGTTCCTTGGCGTCATCCAAAGCAGTCGGCCAAAAGAATCCATGGCCAAAAGCTTTGGCGACTAGTGACCTTGAGGCCGCGTGGTGGCCGCACTCGCCTTGGTGAATGTCTCTGAGGATTGCTATGCCCTTCTCTTGTTCAACGCATCGCTGGAAGACTCGAGTGACGCTGCGCCTGACGAGCTCTCTGTTGACGATTGTGTATGCTCCGGCTCGGCGCTGGACTTGTCTTGCCTCTATTTCGTCAGCCGGCAGTTCTTGGTTTGTCAGACAGTTGAGGTGCATACGACCGTGATGGGGTGCTCTTGGAAGTAGGGCTTCAGTTTCTTGGCAGCAAAGTACACGCCGTAGCACATCTTCTGGTAGTACGGGTAGTTCTGCTTCGAGGTAGACAGCACCTCGCTCAAATAGTACACCGGCCTCTGGACCGGCTAAGCTTGGCCCTCTTCTGGGCGCTGGACTACGATGACGGTGCTGACCACCCGGCTGGTTGCAGCGATGTAAAGGAGCATGGGCTCTTTCTCGGTCGGCGCCGCTAAGACAGGCGGCGTGGTCAGCATCTTCTCCAGTTCGTGAAAAGCTTGGTCGGCTTGGTCGTTCCACTCAAAGTGAGTGGTCTTCTTCATGAGGCGGTAGAGGGGGAGAGCCTTCTCTCCGAGCCGGCTGATGAAGCGGTTCAGGGAAGCCAAGCATCCGGTGAACTTCTGGACGTCTCACAGTTTGGTGGGAATCGCCATTCTCTCAATGGCCTTGATCTTCACTGGGTTGCATTCGATGCCGCGTTCGGAGACTAGGAAGCCTAGGAGCTGGCCGGCTGGTACTCCGAACACGCATTTCTCGGGGTTGAGCTTGATCTGGAATCGGTGCAGGTTCTCGAATGTTTCCTTGAGATCTTCTAGCAAGGTGCTGCGCTTCTCCGTCTTCACCACGATGTCGTCCACATAGACGTGGGCATTTCTGCCGAGTTGCTTGAGGAGGCACTTCTGCATGCAACGCAGAAAAGTGGCACCGGCATTTCTCAAGCCGAATGTCATAGTCAGGTAGCAGAAGGCTCCGAATGGCGAGATGAAGGCGGTCTTCAGGCGGTCGGCTGGGTCCAACTTTATCTGATGGTACCCGGAGTAAGCATCCAAAAAACTCAGCAGCTCGCATCCGGCTGTGGAGTCTATCACTTGATCTATCCTTGGCAGGGCAAAAGGATCTTTGGGGCAGGCCTTGTTGAGGCTCGTGTAATCTATACACATGCGCCACTTGTTGTTCTTCTTTAGCACGAGGACTGGGTTGGCGGGCCACTCCGGAAAGAACACCTCCATGATGAAGCCGGCAGCCAGAAGCCGGGCTATCTCTTCTCCTACAATCCTTCTCTTTTCCTCCAACAGTCGGCGGAGGGGTTGCTTGACCGGTTTTGCACCTTCTCGGACATGTAATTTGTGCTCGGCGAAATCCTTCGGAACACCCGGCATGTCCTTGGGGGACCATGCAAAGATGTCCCGATTCTCACGGAGGAAATCGGCGATCTCGCCTTCCTATTTGTTGTTTAGGTTTGCCCCAATGACGGCAAACCTTTCCGGATGCTCGGGGTCAAAAGGTATCTTCTTCTTTCCTTGGCCGGCTGGAAGGAACCTTGGGCATCACACTCTTTGGGATCGGGGGACAGGGCCGGCTGCTTGCCAGCCATGGCCACGACCTGGTCCAACTTCTTCTTCTCTTCGGCAGTCACTAGGGACTCTGCCAGCCGGCTGCTGGCCGCTACGCACTCGGCTGATTTCTTGTAGTCGCCGACTATGGTGATGATGCCCTTGGTGCTCGGCATCTTCATCTTGAGGTAAGCATAGTGGGGAACAGCTATGAACTTGGCCAAGGCAGGTCGGCCAAGCAGTGCATGGTAAGAGCTCTCAAGGTCCACCACTTCAAACCAGATGGCCTCCCTGCGGAAATGATCCTTGTCCCCAAAGAGGACATCAATCTTGATCTTGCCAATGGGGGAGCAGGACAGGCCGGGTACGATGCCGTGGAACACAGTTCGGGTAGGCGTGAGCTGCTTCGTCCTGACGTTGAGCTTCTTCAGGGTGTCGAGGTACAGGATGTTGATGTTGCTCCCGCCGTCTATCAACACGCGGGAGAAACGGGCTGCGCGTTTGTCCGTTGCAAGGGTGGCGTCCAGAACCAGTGCATAAGAACCAGGAGATGGCATCACCTCTGGGTGGTCGGCCCGGCTCTAGCTGATGGGTTTTTCGGACCAGTGCATGTGCTCGGAGGGGTTGGAGGCAGCCGCGTTGACTTCTTGGTGCTCGCGGCGCCTGCTGCGCCGGTCTTCGGGCTGGCTGGTGAAGATGACATAGGCGGCGTGCTCGTCAGGGAACTCGTCGTGCGCGGCTCCAACTGTTGGCCGAGCGGCCGGCTGCTGCGGAGCTGGAGGCGGCGGACCAGCAGGTGGAGGCGGCGCGAGCCCTTCGCCTTTGAAGATTCGGGTGAGCCAGTGGCACTTCCGGGTTGTGTGATTTTACGGCTTCGCGCCGCTGTGGAACTTGCATGGGGCGTCGAGGGTTTGCTCGTAGGAGAAGGCCGGCTGCCAAGCCGGCCGGATGCCTTTCTGCTTCTTGGGTGCGGGCGGCCCTTTGGGCTCCTTGCCCTCAATCATGGCCACCTGCCGACTGGTGGAAGGCGGCATGGGGCCCTTGCGCTTGTGGTCGTTTTGGTACGGGCGCCGGCCGGAGTCCCCAGCCGGCGTCTTGGGCGCCGGGTTGAGTACCTTTCCGGACGCGTCAACCCGAAGTTCAGTCTTCATTGAGGAGTCGGCGGTGGCGTACTTGTCTGCTATGACCAGAAGCTCGTCGAGGGTAGTCGGTTCGTCGCAGAGGAGCTTGTGCTTGAGGAGGGTGCCCTCTTGGCACCCGGCTGTGAAGTATTCGATGGCTTGCACTTCGTGCACTCCTTCGCAAGAGTTGCGGAGCTCGGCCCAACGCGTGAGGTAGTCACGAGTGGACTCGGCGGGGCCTTGTACGCACAAGGAGAGCTGTCTGGGCTTGGGAGCCCGCTTGTAGGTGCTGGTGAAGTTGCGGACGAAGGCTTCTGTGAAGTCTAGCCAGCTGTTGACGCTGTATGGCTTGAGGCTGTTGAGCCAGGTCCGCGTCGTGCCTTAGAGCATGAGGGGCACGTACTTCACGGCAACGCGCCGGTTGCCGTTCGCGATGCGTACTGCGGTGGAGTAGTCGATCAACCAATCTTCCGGCTTCACGGAGCTGTTGTACTTGGGCGTGTCTCTTGGGAGCGAGAACCCTTTGGGGAAGGGCTCGTCATAGATGCGAGGGCCAAAGCAAGGCGGGGCGACATCATCTTCTTCTTCTAGCACCAGGGATCGCGCTAGGCGGTCGATCCGATGGCGGGCTTCATTCTCGCCGACTCCTTCGCGGCGACCTAGTCGGCCGCTGAGAGTCGGATGCATGACAGATGGTGGGGTGGGATACCTTTCCCCGCGAGGCGGAGGCGGAGGCGGGTTGCCCCACCGCTCCACGGCTCGAGGGTGGCCTTCTGCGTCTCGCTCGATGGAGATCCGGGTTCGGCTTCGGCTGGCAGCCGGTGTCAGGACCCCGATCCTAAGCCACATCGATCCAGCATGTAACACATCATATCACTTTGCGGCCTCACGCACGGTACTCCCACGGGTGCCACCTTACCTGGCCCGGGACCGTTTGCGCCTTTTGGCTCACGTATATGATAGTGTCGCTAGCATCCATATGACAGAGAACCCGGGCCAACATGGCTAGTCGTGAACCCAAGGCGGCACTAACCCATGAGGACAGGCATACATGAATCACATCGAGCATGTCGGTCAACAACGTATAAATCCGGGCTGTAGCACTGGGCTAACAGGACTCCGGTGACCCGGGCTGTAGCAGGCTAGGCAGGACTCCGGATAACACCGCGTGACATTTCCCCGAAGGGACAGACACAGGAACGAAGTGAAACACATGCCGGCCAGTCATGTGTTCCGAGCAGTAGTGCTGGGCTAGCAAGACTCCGGTGAACCGAGCTGTAGCGGACTACTATCGCTCAGAAGCACTAGACTATATTTACTCATATGATAGGCTGCCAAGGATAAACAACTACATAGTCGGATCCCACTTATACCAAGCATTTCAATCATACACACAATATGCTTGATATGAGTAAATACAACATTGCATCACAACAAAACTCTACAACTCAAGTACTTTATTTAAGAGGCTCCGAAGAGCCATACATATCATCCATATAGATAGGGGTCACATGACCCGACACTCAAGTCATACAATCATACAAGCACATGCGGAAGCAAAGTAGTCTGAGTACAGACACTAGAAAGAAAGAAGGCTTGACGAAGCCTGTCTATCTACATCGACCCTTCACAAGTCTTGGATCACCACCTGGGTGATAAGTCACTCGTCAACGTGGAGGTCTACGTAGAACCCATCAGAGGGGTTGGCGTAGTCGTCTGAAAACATTAATTAAAGCAACATGAGTACGAAGGTACTCAGCAAGTCTTACAACAGAATCCTACTATACATGCACATTCTCAAGAAGGTAGTGGAGTTATTGCAGCAAGCCATCTTTGACTCTTGGCTAAGCTATCCTACGACAGACACAACTTGTAAAGCATTTGTCGCACACGAGTCCACTATCACCAACACAATACTCCACCGTGGATCCTCTCTCGCCAACCTACAAGAGGGCCATCCGCGGTACTCACACTTATCTTGAGACTTTTAATAGTATCCATTTAATTGTCTATGAACTCTATAGGTGACCAAGTAGTCCTTTACCGCGGACGCGGCTATTCGAATAGTTTATACCCTGCAGGGGTGTACTTCTTCACACACGCTCTCACCACTTATCGCCGTTTACACGACATGTACTCGGCAACCTTCAAGCGGAAGCCCAGCGAGGGTGTCGGCCACGACCTGACTAAACACACGAGTCCCTAGTCCATGTTTATAGCCTATTCGGGTTCCATCTGCAGGGAGTCCGGCTGAGGTTTCCACTAACGGCCCCGAACGATGTGTGCAGGGTTCCCGAGACACCAAACGGGCGAATCGGTACACCGTGCCACGTGCCTGCCACAACACAGCCCACCCCTATGGTCAGCGCTGCGTGCGGCCCCCAGCATACTACAAACACCAGAAACTACTTTGCAACTCCCGGACAGAGGACAAGTATGGTTAATAAGCCGAGAGGGTCCATTGGTTTCGGGTCCAATGCGTGGTAGTAGCTAAGTCTTAAATCACACACACAGATCTCAGTTCTTAAGGACGGCCTCAATGAAACAACCCACCATGTACTCCTACATGGCCTTCCATCGATTCCTTTACCAAATCGTGTTCAACACTTTCACACTCTCAACAACGTCACAACCTTTCACTCTAGTTCATCATCTCGATGAGCTAGACCTGACACAACTCTAAGCATAGCAAGCATAGCATGGTAGGAAAACACACACACATGGCTCAATCAACTCCTACACATGCTAGTGGGTTTAATCTAGTTACTGTGGCAATGACAGGTCATGCAAAGGAAGTGGGTTCAACTACCGCAACACACAGCAGTTTGAATCGCGTTGTCTTAATGCAGTAAACGAGAGCAGAAGCGAGAACATGGGTTTGTATCGGAATGATCAATGGGTTGCTTGCCTGATGGAGTGGTAGTGGGATACTGCCCTTCAGTTGGATACTCATGAATATCCTCGGAGGCAGAACCTACCACGAAGAACACATCGGAACACAATCAATACATGACGATATGCAACAATATGACGCATGCTATGACATGGCAATATGAATGTGTCTTGGCCTAATGCAAGCTAAAATAGAAAGGGATGAACTCATTTGAATCAAAGATTCAAATATTAGCTCATTAAACATGGCCTTAATAGTGCATTTCCTTATTCTGCTTAAACAGCAAGGTAAACTTGTTTTGTCATGCATGAAACCATTACAGATGGATAGATTGAATTTTTTTGATAATTCTTCATATATCAATCATTTCATTTGGAGTTACAGATTAATTTCTATGATTTTTTGAAGTTTGAAAAATTTTCTGGATTTTCCTGAATAAGATTAAATCCAGAAAATCAATTACGGCGTCAGCATTGCGTCATGCTGACCTCAGCAGGTCAACAGACCCGGTCCAGGTCAAACCTGAAGCGTGGGTCCCGCGTGTCAGTGTGGTTTAGTTAAACTAAAATCAATTAGTACTAATCCTAACTAATTAACAGGGCTGGGCCCCACCTGTCATTGACCCAGGGGGTCAAACTGGGCCCACCCGTAGTCAAACGGGGTCAGCGGGGGTCAACTCGCCGGTGTTAAGCCGCCGGCGACGACCAAACGCGGCGGGGCAGCGCGGGATTCGCGCTACGTGGACCAAAACGGCGGCCGAGGCCATCTACGGGAAGCTAGAGCTCACCCGCATCTAGCGCGGCATGCGGCGGCAGCGGGGACGGTCGGAACTTGCCGGAAACGAGCTCGGGGCAGCGCCGGAGTTCGGGTGACTGCGAGGTTGGTGCTAGGGTGCGCGGTAGAGCGAGTGAGCGTGTGGGTTAGGCTCCTGGGGCCTCCTGAGCATGTTGACGCGCTCCGACGCGGGCGGCAGGAGCTGTGGCCGTGGCGGCGCCATGGCCGGCGGAGCCAAGCTCATGGGCTCGACGGGAACGGGTGCTACGATGAGCTAGTGGGCATGGGAGGAGGGGGAGAAAATGCGGGGGCTCACAGGGAGGTCGATGAGCAGCTCAGCGGGCTCGGGGGCGAACGGAGCGAGGCGAATCGACGAACGGTGTCCGGCGGGCACCAAGGTCGAAGACGATCTGATGGCGGCGATGCAGGGCCTCCGGCGAGGCGTGGCTCGGTGGGGAGGGCGAGGGCGTCACGGCGAAGCTTCTGGACAGGTCAGAGAGGCGAGGGGGTGACGGAGGGCGCGGCTACGGCGGTGAGACGGCGACGGGTGCGTCGGCCATCACGGGAGAGGGGGAGGGAGACGAGGGGGAGAGTGAGAGAGGACGAGAGGGGGACGTGGGGGTCACGTGGAATTCCCAGGACGTCTCCTGGCGTCGGCGGAAGCAGGAGGTGGCCTGCGTGTGGCCGCGGGCGCCGGCCACGCGCTCCGCGTCCTTCTGGCGCGAGGAGGACGACGACTGGCAGCGCCAGTAGGCTGGGCCGAGCCAGGTGGGCCGGCCAGCACAGGTAAGGCCCAGGTGGGCTTCTCCCTCTCTTTTTTTTAATTTGTTTTTGTTTTCTAATTAGCTGTAACTGTTGGGCTTTATTTAAAATACTAAAACATCTTCAAAAATCCTAAAAATAATTGTGGGCTCTGTTTGGATTATTTTCAACAACAAACATTTATTTCCAGAATTATTCGAGCATTTAAATTATTTAATAGCATTTAAATGCTCAAATTCAAATACTTATGATTTAAATCAATGACCTTCTGTTGACCTAGGAAATTGTGCACCTATTTTGTCAGAGGTTCTATCCCAAGACAAAGAGGGTGAACATTTTAGAAGGGCATTTCAGGTTCATTGAAAATGCTTTTAGTAAACCCTAGTTGATTTCAGGGGGGGTGTTGGGGGTTCTGCCTTCCCCATTTCAAGTTTCTGATGAAAAGTAAACATGATGCAACACTCTAATGCATGACTAGCTAGGGTGTGACAACTCACCCCCACTCGAAAGAATCTCGTCCCGAGATTTAGGATCCGTCAGAAAGAAGGTGGGGTACTCGAGTCGAAGACGATCCTCCCTTTCCCAAGTAGCTTCTTGCTCGGAATGGTGTGATCATTGGACTTTGAGAAACTTGATATTCTGGCGTCGAGTGGTACGCTCGGCTTGATCAAGGATACGAACGGGGTGTTCTCGATAGGTGAGGTTATCTTGGAGATCAAGCGTTTCGTGGTCCACTCCACGGATAGGATCCGAGAAGCAACGCCTGAGTTGAGAAACGTGGAAGACATCATGAACTCTGGAGAGATGCGAAGGTAGTTCCAGTTGGTAGGCAACTTCCCCTCGTTTGGCAAGAATGCGAAAGGGTCCAATGTAACGAGGAGCCAATTTTCCTTTGATACCGAATCGATGGGTTCCCTTTAAGGGTGTAACCCGAAGGTAAGCCATCTCGCCAACTTCGTAAGCCATCGGCTTATGCTTGCGGTCATACTGACTCTTTTGTCGAGATTGGGCGGTTTTCAACTTCTCACGAATAATGCGAACCTGCTCTTCTGCTTCCTGGATCATATCCGGGCCAAAGAGTTGTCTCTCGCCGGTTCTGACCAGTTAAGGGGCGTTCGACATTTTCGTCCATAGAGAACTTCCAAAGGAGCTTTTCCTAAGCAAGCTTGATAACTGTTGTTATAAGCGAACTCGGCGAATGGTAGGCACTTCTCCCAATTCATACCGAAAGAGATGACAGAAGCTCGGAGCATATCCTCCAGAATTTGATTGACTCGTTCTACTTGACCACTTGACTGAGGATGGAAGGCGGTGCTAAAGGAGAGACGAGTTCCCATAGCATTTTGGAAACTTTCCCAAAATCGGGAGGTGAAAAGACTTCCACGGTCTGAATTAATTTCCAAAGTGACACCATGGAGAGACACTATTCGAGAGATGTACAAATCAGCTAGCTGGCTAGCGGTTATACTCTCACGAACAGGTAAGAAGTGGGCTACTTTGGAAACACGATCGACAACAACAAAGATAGCATTATTCCCTCTTTTGGTTCTGGGAAACCCGGTAATGAAATCCATACCGATTTTATCCCATTTCCATTCAGGAATTTCCAATGGTTGAAGGGTGCCAGCAGGCCGTTGATGCTCTGCTTTAACGCGACGACAGACGTCGCAATTTGCAATGTATTGAGCGATTTCTCTCTTCATCCTAGTCCACCAAAACCTCTGGCGTAGGTCTTGATACATTTTGGTACTACCAGGATGAATGCTGAGAGGGGATTCATGAGCTTCCTTAAGGATCAATCGCCTCAGGTTGCGTACTTTGGGAACCACTAGGCGGTCCCCAAAGAACATGACACCTTGATCATCAATGGAGAAACAATCTGCAACTCCCTTCTTGATGTTTCTCTTGATACGGGAGATTCCCGGATCCACCTTCTGTGCCTTGACGATCTGATCCATAAGGGTAGGTTTCGCCACCAGGGTGGAAAGGAATCCTCGAGGAACAATGTGAAGGTTAAGCTTACGAAATTCCTCGTGGAGAAGTGGTTGATTTTGTTGTAACATTAGATTGTTACAATAAGACTTACGACTTAGTGCATCAGCCATGACATTGGCCTTGCCTGGGGTGTAAGTTATTCCTAAGTCGTAATCTGTGATCAACTTGACCCAACGTCTTTGCCTGAGATTCAAATCCGGTTGGGTGAAGATGTATTTCAAACTTTGATGATCAGTGTAGATTTCGCAACGATTACCAAGAAGGTAATGTCGCCAGGTTTTGAGTGCATGGACTACCGCTACAAGCTCTAGATCATGTGTGGGATAGTTATCCTCATGTGGACGCAACTGTCGAGAAGCGTAGGCAATCACATGACGATCTTGCATGAGAATGCAACCTAGTCCTTGTCGCGAGGCGTCGCAATAGATAACAAAGTCCTTGGAAAAATCTGGTGGTACCAGTACGGGAGCAGATGTCAGGCGTCTTTTCAGTTCCTGAAAGCTAAACTCGCACTGTGGGGTCCACTCGAACTTTTTATCTTTCTTGAGGAGTTCAGTTAGAGGCTTAGCAACTTTGGAGAAATTCTCGACGAAGCGGCGGCAATAGCTCGCTAAACCAAGAAAACTCCGAACTTGCTTGACCGTTTCAGGTGGAGTCCAGTCAAGGACGGCTTGAACTCGCTCGGGATTGACAGCAATGCCCTTACCAGAGGTTACATGGCCCAGATAGGTCAATTCTGGCAACCAGAATTCACACTTGGAGAATTTGGCATAAAGGCGATGCTCTCGAAGTTTCATCAATACTAGCCTTAGATGTTCAGCATGTTCCTCCTCATTCTTGGAGTAGATGAGTATATCATCGAGGTAAACCACGACGAATTTATCCAAATACTCCATGAAGATCGAGTTCATTAACCGAGAGAAGGTGGCTGGAGCATTGGTTAAACCGAAGGACATGACGGTGTACTCGTATTGGCCATAACGAGTAACAAAAGCCGTTTTGGGAATGTCCCCGTTCTTGATTTTGATTTGATGGTAGCCCAACCTCAAATCCATCTTGGAAAAGACTGAGGATCCAGCGAGCTGGTCATACAGGTCGTTGATCCTGGGGAGCGGATACTTGTTCTTGATGGTGACCAAATTGACAGGTCGGTAATCCACAACCATCCGATCCGTTCCATCCTTCTTCTTGACGAAGAGGACGGGGCAAGCCCATGGAGAAGAACTAGGATGGATGAAACCCTTTTGCAAGGACTCATCGAGTTGTTTCTTAAGCTCGGCTAGTTCTAGGGGTGCCATCTTATAAGGTCTTCTAGAGATTGGGACAGTTCCTGGAACAAGGTCTATCACGAACTCGACATCTCTGTCAGGTGGAACACCTGGCAGTTCCTCTGGAAAGACATCCGGGAAGTCACGAACTACTAGAATATCTTCAAGGTCTGGAAGGGGGTTGGCATTTAAAGAGTAGAGCTGACGCTCCGACACTCGGGTCAAAACATGGATTGTCTTGCCCGATGGATGGGTGAGTTGAACGGTTCTAGTAGAGAAATCAATCTTAGCATAATGGGCTGACATCCAGTCCATACCCAAGATGATGTTTATGTCCGAGGACTTGAGAGCTATTAGTGACGCGAGGAAAACCAATCTGTCGACAAGAATTTCATTTACATGGCTGATTCTAGAGGTTTGCCACTTAGAACCAGGGGTTTGAATTACCATGGAGGTGGGCATGTCACAAAATGTGGTGTTGTGCAAACGAGCATAGCTCTCAGAAATAAATGAATGAGATGCTCCAGTATCAAAGAGAACAGTTGTTGGATGGAAATTAACAAGGAGCGTACCGAGAACAACATTGGGGTCCTCCTGAGTCTCTTCAGCTGAGACATAGTTGACATGGCCACGAGCAGTGGTGGTCGGCTTGGCGACGAGCACTTTTGTTGTTGGCTTACCACGGCCAACAGACTTTCCGAACTGGTTGGGGTTGTTCTGGGGACACTCGCGGATGTAGTGGCCCGTCTCTCCACACTTGAAGCAAGTTATCATATTGGGGCGTGGAGCAGCATTAGCAGCGGGACCACCATAAGTCCTGGGCGGTACATACTGCTGGTTGGGGCGAGGCGCCTCAAAGGATGGCCTCGGGGTGAACCTGGATGGCACAGCAGTGTTTGGGATCCAGACCCGGCGCTTCTGAGATCCAGAGCCGGATGAAGATCCAAAGTCACGGGAGTGCTTGCGTGAAGCTTCAAAGTCATTCTGCCCTGTCTCGGCACTGATGGCCTTGTTGACCAACTTCGGAAAGGAGGTGCAATCATGCAGACCAAGGTCACGGCGAAGCTCGGGGCTAAGTCCCTTGCGGAACCTTGCCTGCTTCTTGGCGTCGGTGGATACCTCTTCGGGAGCATAACGTGCTAACTTTCCAAACTCGCGACTGTATGCATCCACAGTCAGTCTACCCTGGGTGAAGTTACAGAACTCCTCCCTCTTGCGATCCATGAGGCCTCCGGAATGTGATGCTCACGGAAAGCAGCACTGAAATCAGCCCAAGTAGTGATTTGGCCGACCGGGCGCATAGCCTCATAATTTTCCCACCAAAGGCTAGCAGGTTCTTCGAGGTGATAAGCAGCAAAGGTAACTTTATCATCTTCGGCTACGTTGGTAGAACGTAGCTTGTGGGCGATGCTGCGAAGCCAGTCATCCGCATCGAGAGGTTCGATGGAATGGTTAAACTTTGGTGGGTACAGCTTGACAAAGTCATTGATTGACACTGGAATGTTTCTCTGCTGGCGTGCAGTATTCTACTCAATCCGCTCCAGCAAGCGGTTATTCTCATGCTTGTTTCGTTCTGCCTCAAGCATCACTTCGGCCAGGGATGGCGGTTGAGGCAGATTTTCATCCCTAGATGCGCTAGCTTCGCCCTGCTCTGGAGCAGCAGGGTTGCTGCGGGTGTTGACCATCCTAGGAAAAACAAACAACGATTTAGACCAGGATGGCAAAATCTGGGCAAGGAAGTGCGGAATGTAATGGATAACAAGGAATGCAGAGATGTTCATCCGTATGACATGGTAATACAGAAACTGCCATACATTAACCAACAGTCATACACACCATACATAGTTTAGTACAAGCCCAAGCTAAGGTACAACTATGATGAAAGACGTTACATCTCATCGGAGGCATTCCAAACTCCTATACATTATTTTTCTACACCTCCGGAATGGATACACACTAAGTCATATCCCACAAGTCACGCAGGACGGTGGACATACAACTGTTACAATACTAGCGAAAACTACTACTAGCTCAGACAGCTCCGTAGTAATCCTCATAGAAGTCACCACCCAAGCCTAGAAGCGGAACATGATCATCTGGGAACAGACGGTCCTGAGGAGCTTGCGGACCATAGGGACTTGGGTGTGGCCTTGGTCCAACAAACGGCGGCAGACGAGGTCCATGAGGAGGAGTGATGCCTCCCACCTCACGCCACTCCATGAAATCTGGCAGGCTGGCACGCACAGGATACAAGTCCCTCATGTCCATGTATCCGGCTTGCACCGCAGGGGCAAACCGAGTCAAAGTGGCCCAGTGATCAGAACGAGCATTAAAGAGTTCCATACGCAAGGCCCGATTTTCACGGTCCTTGTCTTCCAGCATCTCAGTAGTGGTGCGGAGAAGTGAGTCCTCATGGGACGCGTCGCTATACATACCCTGAAGGTAACCATGTGCCCCAGGGAGGGATGCTGGCATGTAGCGGAAATCAGTGTTGCTCGGCAAGGCAGTTCTGGCTCGAATAATAGTCATCATCGAGTAGGCTGCACCCTGCACGGACATCCCAATAGTGATCCCAAGTCCATAAGAACAGTGGAGCGGTTCAGTAGCTCCGGGATAAGATGGATATATCCTGACCGTGCACAGATATTGGCTTTGATTAAAGTCTCTAAACTGCTCCTCGACGGTATATTCAGGATACCATCGGTAACCTGCCTCGACCATCACTCGAACCAACATAGCTGTGTGAACACATAAATCGATGCAACGGGTCAGACGAACCACTTGGTTCTGGGAACGGTTGGCCATCTGAAAGCACAAAATAATGCAAAGGCATTAGAATTTTCTAGGAGAATTTGGACAGCATAACGGCTGTAAATGCTCAGAAAAAGAGATGAGACATCCACAACAGTTTGCAAAACCACTCAACAACATCATATCAAGATTCTGGTTCAACTGGCAACATACTCAAATTTAGTAGAAACTGAACTGGGTTGTATCCAACAATCCTATAAGTTACTACGGATTAGTAACACGTGAACCTGATAGAGAGAAGAGAGCCTAGTCTTTAACCCACGTAGAATGAGAAGAGAATGACTCAGAACAGAGGGCATAAGGTAAAGGAGTAAAAGAGCCTTACGTTCCCTCCCACAATCAATTCCCCTAAATATAACTAAAGCATTTCTAGACTCGACATCGACCAGTTTGGCTTAGCGAACCTACAGGCAGTCCGGCTCTGATGCCAACACTGTCAGGACCTCGATCCTAAGCCACATCGATCCAGCATGTAACACATCATATCACTTCGCGGCCTCACGCACGGTACTCCCACGGGTGCCACCTTGCCTGGCCCGGGACCGTTTGCGCCTTTTGGCTCACGTATATGATAGTGTCGCTAGCATCCATATGACAGAGAACCCGGGCCGACATGGCTAGTCGTAAACCCAAGGCGGCACTAACCCATGAGGACAGGCATACATGAATCACATCGAGCATGTCGGTCAACAACGTATAAATCCGGGCTGTAGCACTGGGCTAACAGGACTCCGGTGACCCGGGCTGTAACAGGCTAGGCAGGACTCCGGATAACACCGCGTGACATTTCCCCAAAGGGACAGACACAGGAACAAAGTGAAACACATGCCGGCCAGTCATGTGTTCCGAGCAGTAGTGCTGGGCTAGCAGGACTCCGGTGAACCGGGTTGTAGCAGACTACTATCGCTCAGAAGCACTAGACTACATTTCCTCATATGATAGGCTGCCAAGGATAAACAACTAGATAGTCGGATCCCACTCATACCAAGCATTTCAATCATACACACAATATGCTCGATATGAGTAAATACAACATTGCATCACAACCAAACTCTACAACTCAAGTACTTTATTTAAGAGGCTCCGAAGAGCCATACATATCATCCATACAGATAGGGGTCACATGACCCGACACTCAAGTCATACAATCATACAAGCACATGCGGAAGCAAAGTAGGCTGAGTACAGACACTAGAAAGAAAGAAGGCTTGACGAAGCCTGTCTATCTACATCGACCCTTCACAAGTCTTGGATCACCACCTGGGTGATAAGTCACTCGTCAACGTGGAGGTCTACGTAGAACCCATCAGAGGGGTTGGCGTAGTCGTCTGAAAACATTAATTAAAGCAACATGAGTACGAAGGTACTCAGCAAGTCTTACAACAGAATCCTACTATACATGCACATTCTCAAGAAGGTAGTGGAGTTATTGCAGCAAGCCAGCTTTGACTCTTGGCTAAGCTATCCTACGACAGACACAACTTGTAAAGCATTTGTCGCACACGAGTCCACTATCACCAACACAATACTCCACCGTGGAACCTCTCTCGCCAACCTACGAGAGGGCCATCCGCGGTACTCACACTTATCTTGAGACTTTTAATAGTATCCATTTAATTGTATATGAACTGTACAGGTAACCAGGTAGTCCTTTACCGCGGACGCTGCTATTCGAATAGTTTATACCCTGCAGGGGTGTACTTCTTCACACACGCTCTCACCACTTATCGCCGTTTACACGACATGTACTCGGCAACCTTCAAGTGGAAGCCCAGCGAGGGTGTTGGCCACGACCTGACTAAACACACGAGTCCCTAGTCGAGGTTTATCGCCTATTCGGGTTCCATCCGCAGGGAGTCCGGCCGAGGTTTCCACTAACGGCCCCGAACGATGTGTGAAGGGTTCCCGAGACACCAAACGGGCGAATCGGTACACCGTGCCACGTGCCTGCCACAACACAGCCCACCCCTATGGTCAGCGCTGCGTGCGGCCCCCAGCATACTACAAACACCAGAAACTACTTTGCAACTCCCGGACAGAGGACAAGTATGGTTAATAAGCCGAGAGGGTCCATTGGTTTCGGGCCCAATGCGTGGTAGTAGCTAAGTCTTAAATCACACACACAGATCTCAGTTCTTAAGGACGGCCTCAATGAAACAACCCACCATGTACTCCTACATGGCCTTCCATCGATTCCTTTACCAAATCGTGTTCAACACTTTCACACTCTCGACAACGTCACAACCTTTCACTCTAGTTCATCATCCCGATGAGCCAGACCTGACACAACTCTAAGCATAGCAAGCATAGCATGGTAGGAAAACACACACACATGGCTCAATCAACTCCTACACATGCTAGTGGGTTTCATCTAGTTATTGTGGCAATGACAGGTCATGCAAAGGAAGTGGGTTCAACTACCGCAACACACAGCAGTTTGAATCACGTTGTCTTAATGCAGTAGACGAGAGCAGAAGCGAGAACATGGGTTTGTATCGGAATGATCAATGGGTTGCTTGCCTGATGGAGTGGTAGTGGGATACCGCCCTTCAGTTGGATACTCGTGAATATCCTCGGAGGCAGAACCTACCACGAAGAACACATCGGAACACAATCAATACATGACGATATGCAACAATATGATGCATGCTATGACATGGCAATATGAATGTGTCTTGGCCTAATGCAAGCTAAAATAGAAAGGGATGAACTCATTTGAATCAAAGATTCAAATATTAGCTCATTAAACATGCCTTAATAGTGCATTTCCTTGTTCTGCTTAAACAATAAGGTAAACTTGTTTTGTCATGCATGAAACCATTACATATGGATAGATTGAATTTTTCTGATAATTTTTCATATATCAATCATTTCATTTGGAGTTACAGATTAATTTATATGATTTTTTGAAGTTTGAAACATTTTCTGGATTTTCCTGAATAAGATTAAATCCAGAAAATCAATTACGGCGTCAGCATTGCGTCATGTTGACCTCAGCAGGTCAACAGACCCGGTCCAGGTCAAACCTGACGCGTGGGTCCCGCGTGTCAGTGTGGTTTAGTTAAACTAAAATCCATTAGTACTAATCCTAACTAATTAACAGGGCTGGGCCCCACCTGTCATTGACCCAGGGGGTCAAACTGGGCCCACCCGTGGTCAAACGGGGTCAGCGGGGGTCAACTCGCCGGCGTTAAGCCGCCGGCGACGACCACACGCGGCGGGGCAGCACGGGATTCGCGCTACATGGACCAAAACAGCGGCCGAGGCCATCTACGAGAAGCTGGAGCTCACCCGCATCTAGCGCGGCATGCGGCCGCAGCGGGGACGGCCGGAACTCGCCGGAAACGAGCTCGGGGCGGCGCCAGAGTTCGGGTGACTGCGGGGTTGGTGCTAGGGTGCGCGGTAGAGTGAGTGAGTGTGTGGGTTAGGCTCCTGGGGGCCTCTTGAGCACGTTGACGCGCTCCGACGCGGGCGGCAGGAGCTGTGGCCGTGGCGGCGCCATGGCCGGCGGAGCCAAGCTCTCGGGCTCGACGGGAACGGGTGCTACGATGAGCTAGTCGGCATGGGAGGAGGGGGAGAAAATGCGGGGGCTCACAGGAAGGTCGATGAGCAGCTCAGCGGGCTCGGGGGCGAACGGAGCGAGGCGAATCGACGAACGGCGTTCGGCGGGCACAGAGGTCGAAGACGATCTGATGGCGGCGATGCAGGGCCTCCGGCGAGGCGTGGCTCGGTGGGGAGGGCGAGGGCGTCACGGCGGAGCTTCTGGACAGGTCAGAGAGGCGAGGGGGTGACGGAGGGCGCGGCTACGGCGGTGAGACGGCGACGGGTGCGTCGGCCATCACGGGAGAGGGGGAGGGAGACGAGGGGGAGAGTGAGAGAGGACGAGAGGGGGACGTGGGGGTCACGTGGCATTCCCAGGACGTCTCCTGGCGTCGGCGGAAGCAGGAGGTGGCCGGCGTGTTGCCGCGGGCGCCGGCCACGCGCTCCGCGTCCTTCTGGCGCGAGGAGGAGGACGACTGGCAGCGCCAGTAGGCTGGGCCGAGCCAGGTGGGCTGGCCAGCACAGGTAAGGCCCAGGTGGGCTTCTCCCTCTCTTTTTTTAATTTGTTTCTGTTTTCTAATTAGCTGTAACTGTTGGGCTTTATTTAAAATACTAAAACATTTCCAAAAATCCTGAAAATAATTGTGGGCTCTGTTTGGATTATTTTCAACAGCAAACATTTATTTCCAGAATTATTTGAGCATTTAAATTATTTAATAGCATTTAAATGCTCAAATTCAAATACTTATGATTTAAATCAATGACCTTCTGTTGACCTAGGAAATTGTGCACCTATTTTGTCAGAGGTTCTATCCCAAGACAAAGAGGGTGAACATTTTAGAAGGGCATTTCAGGTTCATTGAAAATGCTTTTAGTAAACCCTAGTTGATTTCAGGGGGGGTGTTGGGGGTTCTGCCTTCCCCATTTCAAGTTTCTGATGAAAAGTAAACATGATGCAACACTCTAATGCATGACTAGCTAGGGTGTGACAGCCGGCTCTTTCTCGTGTCGCGCGCGGGTTCTACCCGCATTCGGCGTCCGAGATGTCGCGTCGTGTTCTCGGCGCGGTGGAGGGCTTTCCTCGCGGACGTCAGCCTCGTGCCGCTGCGCGGCTGCATCGATTAGCTGCTGGATGCGTCTGGTCATGTAGGGGAGCTCTTCGGCCCCCAGTCCATCCAGCTCGTCTACAGCCGCCTGGGCGGCGCGCAGGTTCTCGAGTGGGGTGGCATAGACTGGGCGGTCGACTCCAAGCAAGTCGGCGATGACAGCGCCGCGCTGTCTGACGACGCCGACTCGGCTTGGCCCTCCAGGAGGTGGCGTGCCGAAGGCGGCACAGTCGACTTCGCGCTGGTGGGCCTCGGTGAGGCGTCTCACGGAAGCTAGCTTCCGGCCCTCTGCGAGGAGGGCGAGGCGGCGAGCCTCCAGTGCTTCGGCGTCGGCATTGGCCGGGAGGGGGACAGACAGATCGTGGATCGCCGCTTGCGGGGCGTCGTGGGCGTTCTCGCCAGAAGCGCCGCCGTGGTTGATGACCATCACCTCGGTGGTGGCAACGTCACCGCCATCGGCTCGGGGAAGCGGGTCGTCGTAGATCACAACATTGGCGGGGAAGGCGTCGAGCGAGGCAGTGTCGGAGTCGACATGCATCGGATCGGTGGAGCCAACGGACTCCTGGTCCACAGCAGGCTCGCTGGAGACGTGGAGCTGGCCGAGGAGGTCGACGAGGCGGTCGGTGCCCGCGTCGAAAGCGGGCTCGTCGGAGATGAGGTCCTCGCCAAGGGGATCGGCGAGGTCGCTTGCTGTGCAAGCATTGGTGACGCCTTGCAGCGCGTCGTGGCAAGCGTCGTCGGGCGTGCCGGGCTGGCTACGCTTGCTGGGGAGGAAGAAGGTTCCCATCCAGAACAGGTCTCCGGACGACGGTGCACCTGGCCCCACGGTGGGCGCCAAATGTCGGGTGGTTGGTGCGACATATGCCAACGGGTGGCTTATCTGTGTGGGAGCCAGTAAGACGTCGCCGGTGCCTGGAAGCGGGATAAGGCGAAGACATGCACGCCGGCGAATCTTACCCAGCTTCGGGGCTCTCCGTGGAGATAACACCCCTACTGCTGCTCTGCATGGTCTCCGCATGATCACTCGGTGAACAAGTAACTACAAGGTGCTCCTTGAGCTGTTTGGCGAGAGGAAGAAGAAGAGCAAGGCTAGCTCTACTCTTCTCTCTATGTGTATGGTAACCTAGACGAGATCAACCCTTTGCATGGGTGCCCCGGGGGGTTTATATAGGCCTACCCCCCGGGGGTACAATGGTAATCCGGCTGGGAGCGGGTCCCAGCCGTTAGTGTCTACGCTCGCCGGCTTCTGCGCCGGCTGCTAGGGCCCGCCGGCTGGTGGGTCCCGCCGGCTGCTGGCATCTTGGTCGACAGGCAGGCCCTACTGCCTAGGGCCCTGTCGGCGGCCGATTACTGTTGCCCCAATCCTGATGATGAGGGCTTTATCGAGGTAAGAGTGGCTGCAGCGCCGCCGCCTGGCGGGCGATCGTTGTAGCCTCACGTCGTCTTGTCTTCTTAATGGGGCGCCTCCTTCGAGGGAAGGAGCAAGCCGGCTTGGGGAAGCCGGCCATGTCTTGGGCCGACTGGGGGAGGCCTGGCCGCCTTCGGGTGTCTCTCTGCCCAAAGGGGCCCACCGCCCATGGGCTGCGCTGACAGCCCGCGGTGGATGGCGCTATAGTCATCATGGCAACAGTGCCACGCCGGACGGGTGAGGGCTACCCCGTACGGCGCACTGTGCCAGGCGTGCTCCGGGTTTTGGGGGTGGCAGGCTTTACTATAGCCACGCCCCGTCCCATCGTCGTTATGTGGTTGCGGGCCTCGAGGGTACGATCTTGACCGCGTCGTGGGAGTCGGCCTCCTGGAGTCGGCCATCTCGTAGCCGGCCTCTCGGAGCAGGCCCTCTCGCGGCTTTCTTCATGAAGGTGAAGGCTGGGCCGCCTTCCGACAGTCGGCCTGAGAGGCAGCCGGCAGGGGGAAGGCGGCCCCGCGTCTTGGTTTCTTGGAGGCCAGATTGGCTTGTAAATTTTTCTGAAGTGCCAAGGGGAGCCGGCTTGGCTACCCGTGGTCATTTACCCCGACACCCACACAACACTCTTATCTTTGTAGCTAGCGCTAACTTTCTCTTGTGCATGCACACGCCCGCATCCCTCTCACCCTCCCTCAGCATTCTCTAGCTCCATCGCGCAAATTCGTCTTTTCACTTTAGGTCGTTCACCCATGGTGTGTGTAGGCCCCCCAGCTCCTTCTTTACGGCACACATCTATCAATATGCCTCTCTAGCCAGGTGTGCCTAGCACAAACACAAGCTTCCCCTCTTCTCTTGTCACCGTCCATGCCTCACTCCCATCACTCTTTTCATCGTTATCGTACTCGCACACTCCTCCCCCCTCGATATAGTATGCCTCTCGTACCACCTCCTACATGCATCCCTCTCTCTCTATCCTTCTCCTCGCGCCTCATTTGCTTCTAACACACACATGCATGTATACCGATCGATCTCCCAACATATACCTAGATCTACTTTAACTACCCCCCCCCCCATCGATCGACGTACCTCACAAGTTATGTCTCTCCTTTCTCTAAGAAAGGGTAATTGATCTTCCTATGTAGTTACGTCTTCTTACCACAGCCACATCGTCCCCCCTCATCATTCGTGCATGCCTCCTGACCCGTCTCTCACATGCATGTGCACAGACAACAAGCAGCCATCTCCTCTCTTATTGATATTGCGGGCGTGCCCTCCGTTTGTCTAGCAAGCCTAACCCATCATTTGTTAGAAGCAACTCCACTACCACCCCCTCCAACACTCTAGCTCTGTCTCTCTCCCAACCTTATTCCTCTCCTGCACATATGCATGGATGCCGATCAATCTCCCTTAATACATGAGGCAGATCGATCTCCTTAATACATGAGGTAGGCCTCTCTCCTCCTCCACACATATACCAGCCATTGTACCTCTATAGCTAATCGGGCCTCCCTCTTCCCCCACCACACACCGATAGTCGAGCGCTGCAGGTAGGTATCCATGCCACAAAGACAAACTGCACATGTCCCATCTCACGTTCCAGTAGGCCAGCCACTCTATATCTTTGACATGGGCACACACAAATTCGATGGCACTCTTTATCGATCGCGCGCGCGCACACACACACATCATCATCCCTCTCTTCGATTCTATGGACATCTCAAGACGATGATACCTCCACTCTCTTCTCGTGGATCGCCCCTCTATATATATGTTATATCCAAGACTCTATTTCACACACATTGCATATGTTACATTTTTTGATTGAACCCCCCCCCCCAAAAAAAAACTCTCAAGAACCCACACACTATATCTCTCTAGGTTTGTATCTCTCTCACACAACCCCACGTAGGTGGTGTACGTATACAAGAAGAGAATAGGTGCACCGTGCACGTACTCACGCTTCGTGCCCAGCCACACCCGCACGGGTACACGGTGGAGCTCATTTCTTTATGAAATGGCAGCCCACGTGCTAATTTGAACGCCTGTAGCGGTTGTTTACCTAGGGAGGTCGTGTACCACGTGTGCACGAAACAAAGTTCGACTTGACGCGTTGCCGCGTTATTTTTAAATAAAGTTATAGCGCTCAATGGCACGTACACAGAATATAAAATGATTTTTATGGAGAAAAAGGTAGTCCGCTCACTATATACAATGGAGCCTGCCTGCCTGGTTTTTCGCTCTTCAGAGTATCTCACACAAGGCTGCGGTGGACACACTCTCTCTCTCTCTCTCTCTCTCATTGTTGGTCACTGATCCGGCCGCATCCCGTCCGCTGGGGGAGAGGGAGTGCGGTGGCCTATCTCTCTCACAACGTTGGTCACTGATCCGGCCGCATCCCGTCTGTCGGGGGAAAGGGGGGAAGTGCATCGTTTCTCCATTCAACGGCGCCGAGGCAGCACGTCCTGATATGCGGTACACGCCGTTCTCTCTGACCAAGCTCCGGCGCGGCAGGGCCTACGCCACCTGCTCGCAGATTCCGCCCGCCGCCGCTCACCTAGTTACATCCCGACAACCTCCAGGTATCCCCTCCGGCCTTGCTCCACTGCCCGTCTTCCCACGTCGCCGCATGTGGATCTTCCATAGTTCTTTGCCCAAAATGTAGCTCGTCCGACATATTTTCCATATTGCATTCTCGTCCTCACACCGTTTTAGACAAACACAACCGTGTTGTTATCTTCCCTTAGGACAAGGAATATGCTTCGTTTTTTTCATCGCATGTGTCATCAACTGTTATTGGCCAGTAATTGTTTCCTTTCTACCTCTTTTTTGCAAACAGGGCTATCCATTTCATCTCGTTGCTATTGCGACCATTTGGTGAACTGCACAAATCACTTTTTTCTTAAGAGTGTTTTGTGCAGTTGTACTAAAATGTCACACGGGCAATGTCTCTACATTTCAGTGCGACTGCACAAAGGGAGATTGGTTTTGCTCTATCCTCCTCATCCAACCCCGAGCCTAATCTTCTCCAACTAGTTAGTCTTAAGAGAGATTGCAAAGGTGGCCGACTTCTATTTGTGTGTTTATTGTTTCATCAGCAGTCCACTATTATCGTAATCACACTTAATATCTTTGGAACAGGGACGCTCAGCTCTATTTTAGAGGAACTGCACAAAATGAACGGAATGTTGCATGCTCCAGACAGCTACTTTTTCCCCAACATGCTTTGTTGATTTAGACAGAGCTGGGGGGACGTTGTTGCCAATGAAAGCATGGATCAATTTTAATTTAACACCTTCTCACAACTCTGTCTTCAGTTGTGATGTAATTATTAGCTCTGATCTGCTAATAATTGACATGCGTTAGCAAGGAAGTTAGTTTTTTATTGTTTCCGAAAGAGCATTGATGGCAAGACACGTGAAACAAACGCTGAAAGCTCACACCATTGTACAATTTCATGTCGCTGGAAAATTATTTGTATAATATGTCAATTATGTAAACAAATGATGGAAGCTTGATAGCATTGCCAGAAGCCTCTTCATCATCTGGGTCCATGTGCCATGCACAAAATTATACTCCTTCGTTCCTAAATATTTGTCTTTTTACAAATTTCAAACGGGCATATTTTAGAGTGTAGATTCACTCATTTTGCTTCGTATGTGTACTCCCTCTGTTCCAAAATATTATATTCGTCTTTCTAGAGATTTCAACAAGTGACTACATACGGAGCAAAATGAGTGAATCTACACTCTAAAATATGTTTATATACATTCGTATGTGCCAGTCCATTTGAAATCTCTAAAAAGACAAATATTTGAGTAGTCACTCGTTGAAATCTCTAGAAAGACAAATACTCCGGAGTATATTTAAGAACCGAGGGGTTAGTGCACAACCGCATGGGAGACTCAGCTCAGTCGTTGCGCCGCATTAATAGTGAGTAATGAGCAGTGAAATCATAAGCCCCACCTTTCCCACTGTAAGTTGCTCTGAAGAAGCAACCATCAATACACTCTTCTTTGAATCCGCTCATACTACTCCATCCGTCACTATTTATACAGCGCGCTTCAGAAAAAAGAAAAAAATGTGGGACCAAGGCGACTAGCTAGCGATCGGCCTGAAAAATAGCATTGGTAGTTATAGCACGGCGTCTATTAGTAGAGTGAATAATGCGTACACACATGCATGCAGTGCTTCCACCCCGGGTACACACAGGCATGCACTTAATCCACTCCGTAGTAGTACAGTACACGGAGAGAAAATTGTGGACTTGATTGCGGTTACCACGCCCTAATTAATTGAGCATTAAACCAAACGCGTCCAAAGTCTCTCTGGTGGTGGAAATGCATTGAGAGAAATGCATCATAATGAAGCGCGCCCTGTAAACTGTGATGGAGGGAGGAGTAGTATGAAGGTGCAAAACCAAGTACGCATATGGCCAGTCGGTCAACGCACCTCCTCTTGGCATATCACTGACATGTGGGACAGGAGTGTGAGCAAACCAATCTCAATTGACGGCAAAGAGCCAACCCGTCGTTCCTTGAGAGAGACGAGGAGCGAGAACACACAGACGGGCTCGCACGGAGGCCAAGATATATTCGAGCATGGTTGGTTGATCGATATCATTCATTACATGTTGGGCTGCCGTTTTCCGCCCTTCTCCGGAATAAACGTGTACTTTATCAGAGATAAAAAAATAAGATTACAAACGCTCCACCATGCGGTTCTAGTAGTATTACTACTCGTACTACTGCGCTTGGCTCTTCGCCTCTTCGTGAAGTCGAACAATGATGGTACTCCGCATGTTGGGTACTACAGTGTATGCCTCTGATAATCTGACACCGAATGGACTGATGCATGTCCACCAAGGGTAGGTTGCATTAGTCAAAAGGCATACGTGAGCTTCACCTTGTCCTGCAAGCTTCTCCTCGTTCTGCGAATTGATGGGACACACCAAAAAGTAGTGCTAGTCCATACTCCCTCCTTTCCGGTTAATATGGCTTAATATTTTTTGCGGGTAAATGAGAGAGCTTTATTCATATATAAGCATTCTTAGGACGATCAGCCAAGACACTGGTCACTAGGAAGCGAGGTACCCCGCAAAAAAAGAAGTAGGAAGCGAGGTGTTTCATCAAGCCAGCTCTCGGGCACATTCAAAGTGCAGCAAGCACGGTTCACACGAAGATGCCACAAGGTTTGCTGACCTGTTTACATGCTGAATAACAAAAAAAGAGGAAATATTACCGAGCGCTACTATTTGTAACAGGATATGAGCCAGAATTAAGCGAGAATTGTGGCGAGTGTTCCATGCAATCAACTTCTATTATCACATGCGAGAATCCTCGAAGAGAACCAAATGTGTTGAAGATTGCTTTATCACATTTTAAAATTATAATAAGAGTGCAGACCCTCCTTCATCCGGTTCCTAGTACTAGTATAGTACTACCTTTATAGACTATAGTAGTAGTACTAGTAAACTTTGCGCTTGGCTGTTCGCCTATTCGGGAAGTCGAACAATAATAGCACTAGTAGTATAGTGTATGCTTCTGGCAATCTGACACTGAATTAACTGTTGCACGTCCACCTCCTGAGTGAGTCAGAGCTTGCATTAGTCAAAAGTTTCTCCTTGTCCTGCGAACCACCGCGCGCAAGCTTCTCCCGTCCTGCAACCTTCTCCTCATTCGGCAAGTTGACGGGACACAGCAAAGTAATGCTAGTCCGTACTACCTCCTCTCCGGTTAATATGGCTTAATTTCAAACGAGATAAATACACTGTCTGTCACTGTATATTTGAAAAAATACGGTCAGTGGACTTCATAATACGCTCATTGCGCTCAATATATATATTTTTCAGTGTTTATACAGTCACTAGCTCACCCTGACTGAGTATGTGTGTGCATTAATGTGTAGGTTGAGCACTTGAGCGTGACCGTGTGTGTTCCGTCGTGTGCTCAGACATGCATGCATTAGGGCGTCGCGCACGTTTTTGCGTCCATGTGTACGTGTGACTGTTGCATACACGTAGGGGGAGTACGTGTAGGGGCCACTAAGGAGCAGTCAAATCACACAGTAAGTTAGTCGGAAGAAGCAACCATCATTTCCCTCTTGAATGACACATACGCAATATAAAATGGTTGATATTGAGAGAAAAAGAAAACCACTATATATACACTAGCAGGAGCCTAAGCTACAAGCTTGCTTGCTTAGGTTGCTCTCTTCACAAGCATAGAATAACGAGCCTGATCCCGCAGCTGGGGGAAGGGAACAATGTTCTGCATTGATGCGGTCGACATCAGCGAGGGAGAAAACCCACAGTCGGTGCATCCCAATCGGGGGTCACCGCGGTATGGGCCGATGCCGCGTCCCAGCCGCCCTTCTAGCTACATCCCGACGTCCCAGGTAGTCCATCTTCCTTTTGGAGCCGGCTTGCTCCACTGTCGTAGCTTCATCTTCATGTCGATCTTTCTCTACTTCTACCGGCTTCTACTTGTGATGAGTTTATGTCTCATGAACTAGTGCCAGTACTATTATTCTAATCACACTTCTTCAATATCTTTGCCATCAGGGATGCTCAGGTCGATTTTAGTGGAACTGCACAAAAGCATCGTATGGTCCGAGGGTGCCAGTCGTCTTTCCTTCGACAGGTTCTGCCTGGCCAGGAAATTAAATCATGTTTAGGGCTTAGGGTTTAAGTCGTAGTGACCCCATCAGTAGTTTTTCTTTCGTACACGCTCTCACAACTTTTTTCTTTAGTTGTGAAGTAAATATTGGCTATGATCTGTGAATCATTGAGATGCATCAGCATGCGTGTTAGTTTTCTTTTGTATTTGATGGAATGTTGTAACGGGGCAACCTTGGAATAGGAATGAAAATGGAGTGGAAAGTTTCCGTTTTTCCGGAGAAAAAATGGAAACGGAGAGAACCAATGTTTCGTTTCGTTGGATCGCGCCATCGAGCAAAACCAATGTTTAAATCACGTCAGTCGCGTTCGTGTCTTAGCCTCCTCCATGGCTCGACCCCACACGGTCGCTCTGCATGCCACTCACCTCAAATCGAGTATACGATAACTTTCCCGCCTGCTTGTCGATGGATCGCACCATGGAGTACTAGCACTACTGGAAGAGATTGACGAGTTGGGGGAGGACAGCTAACTGTAGCACGGACTCCCAAGAACTTTTTACATGCATGTTGTAGCCGGCTATTGCGACCTTTGAACACGGAGTAGCCGCTTGCACCCGGAAGCGGCGTGGGCGACGCTCTCTCGGCCGGCACGCCGCTTCAATGCCGGCGCCAGTGAGAGGTCGCGTCCGCTCTGGCCGGGCATGAATGCGGCACTGACCGTTTCGGGCGGGAAGCATGTGCGGGTGATGAAGAGGGTTCGGGTTGGTCAGCACCGGCCGTGGCAGCGGTCCGTACGTGCGCAAACAAGAGATGTTGTATGTTAATATTGTTGCGTATATAATTAACAACATAAATAATGTGCCAGTTGGACAAATATGATTGGAGATGGAGATGGAAATGGAATTTTACGTAAACACGGATATGCATGTCTATGTCTATGTGTGTGCGCGCGACGACTCTTGCGACCTGGAAGCGGGGGCGTGTTTTTGATCGAGTTTTATTTCTTGGTACGTTAGAAAATCAGTTTGTCTAATTCGCATCTAGATGTTATTTAAGGATATCACATCTAAGCTCCCACAAGTATATAATGTAGCAACAAGAAACAAAAAAACTAGGAAAAAAATAGACCACAAACAAAGTGGACATCAACTTAGATGTGAGATAACTATGTCACATCTAGATGTGTCCTAGACAGACCCTTAAAAAATTGTCCGCCAGTTTTCGTTTCTTTTTTCCGGGAACACGCGTATTCTATTTAAAACCACTGCTATGGAGAGATTTTTTTACTCCATTATAGCCTCTTGTTTGACAGAGTTTCTCGCGTCTCTCTCTCTCACCCTCTCCATATCAAAACAAGATGACAGTGTCCACTCTATGTCTCTCCTCACCGGTGGTCATAGATCCGGCCGAATCCCGTCCGCTGCGGGAGGTGAGGAGGTGCAGCGTTGACGTTGTCGCCATCGGCGAGGGAGGAAGCCGATGCGCACCGTCCTCTCGGAGTCGGCGCTGGTGCAAACGAAGATCCTCCGCGTCCTTGTTCGATGTCGTCGTGTGGTCAGATCCCGCCCGCCCGCCTAAACGAAATCTCGCCCACCTGAGGTATAACTTCTTGTACTGGTCCAGCTCCCCAAGTCGCTGCGCGCGGGTTTTCTTTTATGCGACTACTCCCCAGCTCCCCATGCATAGTAGCTATGGTTCGTCGGCTGGTCCAACATCACCTACTAGTACTATTATAGAGGAAATGCCACTCAAAAAGTTGTCCTGATTTATGCCTCGATGGAGGTATACATGTTGTTTCGACAAAAAGTACATGGTGGTTGTGCGGTCATTGTCTGTATGGTGGTAGTACTATCACTAGTTAAATGAAGAAATGATTTTTTTCTCGGGTATCCTGGTTTAGTTCCCATCAAGATAATTATGATGCTTCTATTTGTTGGTGTACTTTTCATTAGTTCTTATTGACAATTGAGATGTCGTTGCTAACCCTTTTTTATATTTTTGGAAACAGCGATGCGTGTCTCCATACCCTGGCATGTCTTCCTCAATTTTAGTGGATCTGCACAAAATTGGATGGCCATTGTTGTTCCGCCTCACTGTCCTCTGCCACGTGGTTCTTCCTTCCTCGAGCTTGATTACTGAGAAGAAACAGACCACAGTGAGGATTTGTCGAACTTCATAGGTGCCTCACCCAAACTTGATGCCAAATGGATGATGCATCACCACGATGACCTATCGATGCTCATAGTTGTGCCTCATGGTTGCGTTGGCTGGTGAAGCTGATCTATTTTCAATGAAAAACAAGTTGTCTTCCATCAGTGCTCTTTGCTTGTTATGCACAAAGATGATATCCTTCGTCAGTTCACCTTGGTTGCATTGGAGACGCAGTCGTCTTTCACGTTGGTGCAATTTTATCACACAATTGGCTATGAACCAAATGTTTCCTCGAAGAATGATCGAAGTTGGTACTAAGAGCATAAGTTTTGTATTGATTTCTAAGCCTTCTCACAACTTTGTCTCTAGCTCCCCTGTAATTTTATTTGTCCAGCTATTAACTTTGATTTAAAAAATGGTGTGGACTAAAAACCCGGATGGACGTAGTAGCCCTCCATTTTTATGTACTCCGCATATTAGATTTGACTGAAGTCAAACTTTGTAATACTCTCAAATCTTTCTAATAATTGAAATTAAAATTCATTATTTGTACACACTCTCACACGTTTCTGATAATTTGGCGCATGTGTGGTTGTTCACTTAAGGGAGGGTAGTGTACCACACGTGAAGGACAGGAAGTGCGACCAGGACGCGTGGGCGCGGATCGTTAGTTCATCGGAAGTAGTACTAGTTTTCTTCACTGTACATTAAATAAAGAGTTTCGTTTCATACTTACACAATTTAAAACGATTGTTATGGAGAGAATAAGAAAACCACTCCACTATATATTAGTCGTATACACGAGAGTACTATATGGACGCAGCTTCATTGACTTAGTGCACCTGCCTTTGGATTTATGACAGGTGGGCCCAAAATGTGGCTGGCTCACCTGTCATACAGCCAAAAGCAGGTGCAGTGCAGGCATCGGAGCACAGTCCGTACTACAGTAGTATATATATAAGCGGGAGCATCAGCGCTTGTTCGCTAGGGTTTGCACTCTCCACACGCTCGCCGCACTACAAATATGTTACACGCTGGAGGCTCAGCGTTCATTTGCTAGGGTTTTCTATATTCACAGTCTCTCACCCTCTCTTCACCAGATCTAAACAAAATTGCGTTGGCCTCTTGTCTCTCTCCCCCCTCACAACTGGTGAAGGAGGCGTCTGTATCCCGTCGCACCGGGAAGGGGAGGAGGTGCAGCGTTCACTCTATCGCCTTCGGCGAGGGAGGCAATCCACTGCCGGCTGCGATGTTCTCTTTCACCCAGCGCCTGTGCGGGAGGGCCACCGACCCCTTATTCCTTGCTGCCGTATGTAGTGTGGCAGATCCGGCCTCCCGCCACACGCCTTGCCACATCCCAACAACCCTAAGGTATAAGTTTCTTTGAAACCGTCATTGCTCTAGCTGCATGTGGATATTTTTCGATTTGTAGTCGAATCTAGGTCTTGGTTCAAAGAGGAAAGAAGGGTGCGGTGGGCTGGAGCAAGAATCTAGGACGTGGTTCGATGAGGAAAGGAGGGGCGGAAAGTAGTATAGACAGGCTATCCAGCCGCTTTGTAGGTCAAAAAGGGAAAAAGGGGGTAACCCAGTACACACATCTGTAAGGAACCGATCTCTTTGTTGAAAAGGGAAAGAAACTGGGGGGTCGGGTAGTTTGTGCTGGACTAGATTTGCTGCCCTCACATAGGAAGAAGGTTCAAAGAGAACAAATATGGGACCAGCGCATATATGTTGCTTGGCTACATACTCTGCATCACCCATTTATACGTGTGGACGCACATGGTGCTAGCATGTCCCATACAGCTATTTTGCTATTGTTAATCTAAGAATGCCGCCGAAAAATTGAAGCAATGCCACTGTTAAAAGTAAATTACATTTTTTAACGAATGTTGTTTCAAGAGAATGTCTCTGTTAATATGAATCAATGCAACCGTTTTAGAAATGCTACTGTCCTACTTTGTTTTCCAACCAAGATAAGTTAGATGCTTCTTTCTGTCACCGTTTGTTTCATCCTCCTTTATCGGCAAGTAATTGTTTCCTTTTTTGCCTCTGTTAAAACAGGGTTATCGATTCAACTTGTTGCTATTGCGACATTTTGCTTCGCTACTCGAAACACTTATGTTTTAAGAGTGTTTTGTGCAGTTCAACTTGAATGTCACACCGGTGACTTTGCTTAATTTTGGTGGAACTGCACAAAAGGAGATCGAGATTTGTTTCCAGTCTTCGTGGCGAGTTGTTTCAAATCTTGGTCTCAACCACATGATGTGCAGTGTGCTTTGAGATGTTGTGCTACTTGTTTTGGTACTGTTTTAAATAAATGTTGAATTGAAGCTATTGTATTGATGTCTTTTCCCATTAAGTAGTGAACAAAAATGGGACCAACCCAGACATGATGCTTGTTGCTTTGTTACAACAAATTCAGCATCACCCCCTTTATAAGCCAGTAATTGATGCCACTCTCAGAATTAACTACTGAATCTTATTTCAGAACTGCAACACTTGTTAGGGATTGGCGGGATTACCATTTTTGTGGCCGCATGTTTCATCCTCCTTTATTAGCCAATAATTGATTCCCTTTTTGCGTCTGTTTAAACAGGGATATCTATTCAACTTGTTGCTATTGCGACATTTTGCTTCGCTACGCGAAACACTTTGCTTGATTTCAGTGCAACTGCACAAAACGAGATTGGATTTGCTATTCGTGTTGGCAGATTCGTATTTTAACTTGTCCGTCTCATGAAAGGTCAGTACAGGCCTTCATCCACATGATTGTGCAGTGTGCTTTGAGATGTTGTGCTACTTGTATTGGTACTATTTTAAATAAATGTTGAATTGAAGCTATTGTATTGTTGTCTTTTCCCATTAAGTAGTGAACAAAAATGGGACCAACCCAGACATGATGCTTGTTGCTTTGTTATAACAAACTCTGCATCACCCCCTTTATAAGTAGATGGAAGCACATACTGTTGTTGCGCCCACTCTCCCCTGGAACTGTTTATGCTTTTCGTTAATCTAATGCCGCTGGTAAAATTAAGCAATGCCACTCTCAGAATTAATTAACTACTGAATCTTAGTTCAAAACTGCAACAGTTGTTAGGAATGGTACTATCCTGCTTTGTAGTTCTTTCTACATGTATAACCAAGGTATTGTTAAGATAATGTCTCTGTTAAAATGAATCGGTTGCATTGTTTTAGGAATGGTACTTTTCTGCATTGTCGTTCTTTATACATGTTGAAACAAGGCATTGTTAAGATAATGTCTCATTCAATATGAATGAATCACACTGATGGAGAATTGCTACTCTCCTGCTTTGTTTCCCATTAAGATAAAGTAGATCAGTAGATGCTTTTCTTCTGGGAGTACAAGTCATCAACCGTTATTTCTCAGTAATTGTTTCCCTTATACCTATTGTTGCTTACAGGGATATCAAAATTAAAGCTCGGTTTTATTCCAACTTCGAATTTAGTTGAACTGCACAAAAGGAGACAATGTGTCCAAGGCAAACTGATGCATTACTGGGTCCAGTTGGTCGTTCCACTTTGTAGAAAGAAGCAGTCACTGTTTGCGCTACATTACAGAAGGAATGACCGAGAAGCTTTACAGAGTATTATTAGACACCGGTGACATGACTAGTCTGCAGAGACCATTGGCAATTTAACAACATGTGGAGTGCCCTGGGCAAAAAGTGCCCGAACAAGTACAAGAAGCTACGACAGGACTCCACGATCATAGGCATTACATATTTTGAATGGGAAAAGCTCAAAGTTTAATCATTGATGTTAGCAAGAAGACGTTAGTTTAATATATTGGAATTGGAAAACCTTGTCAAAATTTGCTCATTGATGTTAGCCAGAAGACATGCATTTGATATTTTTGAGTGGGATGCCCTTGCTATGAGCAGCGTCAAGTGTTTTTTCCTATTCCTGTGTTCAGTTTAGAAGTCAATATTTACTCTGCTGAGATATTCCTGTGTTAAGAGTTTGTTCTGAATATTGTCTATGTAATGCCAGGCCTTGTGTCTGATTGCAAAGTTGAGCTTGGAATGGTGTGGCATGCGGCATCACGAGCTATTCACCGTGCCTCCTGAGAATAATGCTTCGTATTGTTTTGCATGTCGATCTAATGCCAGTGATTTGCTTGTTAAGAAGATCATCCTCTTCTGTTGTTTCCGTGCTTAAGAAGTTCATCGTCTGATGTTTCATTCATAGACTATACGACAAGTTGGGTAGGTTAGACGTGAAACCATATGATCTTCCGACCAACTCATGATATTAGGCCGTGATTGTATCGTAGTTTTCCAACCAAAACCGCTTGTAAAACTAACGCTTGTAAATTAAAGCAGATGGTCTCGGGCGAAGGCGCTTGGTTGGTCGATTTCGACTAGTAAACTATCGGAAGTACTTCACACACGATAAAACGTTGAACGACACTCGGACGATTGCTAATCTAGCCGTTAGCTGCTGTTTCAGCCTTGCCCATGGATGGCATGATATGCACGTCGTGCATGTATCATCTGGTAATGTCGTCCATATAGCAGTGCTCATAAAATATACACTGGTCTCTCAAATTACACGCGTAACCCGCCGGTTTTACTTACAAACCTCGGGCCCTCGGTTTCATTACGCCTGTATTTTACACGTTGTTTCCGATGACGAGTAAATAACACTTGTATGTTAATACAGGTTTGAAATAAACCAGAGCTCCCAAGCGCGGCCTTACCGTTTCATGCCGTCTCAGTTTCTCGAAGGTGCTCATAGGTGTCCCATGATCCTGGCTTCCTGAATGAGCAGCGGGCGCTGTATCAGACCATCCGTAGGGCCTGCGAGGCCCTCTCCGTTTTCCTTCGAGTTGTTGCGCTCGCCGTGGCGCCGAGCATTGTTAACATCGTCAACAAACATGAGGATTCAGGAGATGACTTTATTTTGACTGGATGACAGTAGGGACCCACTAGGGCCATAGCCGTACGTACGCAAGTGCCTCCTTATTATGTACAACTATATTTTTTTTGCTTTCTCCTGGTTTCCTGACATCACGGTCCCACACCATTGTCAATCTATGTAGTCAATATAAACGAGAGAATTGCACATGGTGCGGCCAACAGTTGGGACCAAGCAGCTCGAGCAGTATTTGTGTTTTTGAGGCGTGAGCACTTCAGAGTTTTTCTTGGCAATGATTTCGTTGTTGTTCAGAGGAGAGCAGTGTATTAACTGGGCCGGCTGTGGCCCGTCTAGCCCAGGCCAGATATCCAGCCCAGATACTAATTTTTTCAAGATGAAAATGGCTAGCCCAGCTATACGTCTTTTTGAGGAATACCCAGGCAAGGTCAACTTGTTATTCTCCGCCCCGCCGGGCTGCAAATCTTTCCTAGGAGGGATGCATTAGGCTTAACAGGAAAATGGGCTTTAAAAATAATAAATGGGATGTAATTATAAAAACTAGACAGTAACTATAAAAAAATGCACCAAACACGAAATTAGTTTATAAAATATTATTTCTGGATTTTGAAAATCTTAAATTTTCATTGTTGCGCGCGCAATGTTTCATTGGATTTTTACGTAATACAACTTTATATTTAATCAGACTAGAAATCTCGTGATAAAAATATTTCGGATCCCATCAAAATGTGGGAAATTTTATTGAATTCTGTCTTCAACGGTTGGTTGAAATTATTAATCGTTGTCCTAGCTAGAAAATGGGATGTACTTTTAACAAACTGTAAATGGGTTGTTGTAAATTCCACTAGAATTCAAAAATGGGTTGTACATTCTTACAAAACGCAAATGGGCTATAAGTTCTCTGCCACACACTTGTGGGCCTACTAAGTGACGCGTCCCCTAAAAAAATAAGTTGACGCGTATGCAAGGCTTTGTCAACTTATTATAGTCAACACACGGTTCTAGCAGCAGTCGCCGTTGGATGTCTATCCAACGGATGTCGTGCTTCTTCTTCAATCTCGGATATTCTTAGCTTCGGCCGCCCAAAAAATGATTCCTCCCCCTGACATCTGGGGCGCATCGTTTCGGAGGCTGACCTGTGGGCCTACTAAGTTGGAGCGTACCAAGGGCTTTGTCAACTTAGTCAATATAAACGATTCTAGCTTCGGTGACCGTACGATGTCCATCCAACGGCCGTAGTGCTTCTTCAACCTCTGGTCTTCTTGGTCCAGCTGCCCAAAGCAGCGCCGGTCGTGTTGCCTGCTCCTGCCTCCCATGGCCGGTTGTGCTGCCGCGGAGGCCTCACCGCCCCCATACTACTCCCACTGTTGGCTAGGCCATCCCTCCACTCACCCACACCCCATGTTATTCTGCGGCGACGGCAGCCTCACACCGTAGCCGAACCAGTGAACCCTCGTACTCCTCTCCACGCGGGCTTCCACTGCTGCGTATTCCCCGGCTCCGCGTCGTCCCCTTCCTAGGCCTCGCCGTTGTCCACCGCCCTGGTGCTCTCGGTGCGGCGTGGTCAACGTGGTCAACGACCGACTTCCATCGGAAGAGTACTGTACGTGGAGAGGCTGACAACTGGGTCCACGGCGGCCGCAAGGAAGTGCCTCCTTATTACGCGGAAAATAATTATTCCTCCACCTGACAGCGGGGACCCACTGGATGGGCCACCTTATTTCACGAAAAAAACGTTTCCCCCCTGACTGCTGGGTCCCACCGGACGGGCCACCGTATTTCGTGAAAAAAACGTTCCCCCCGCTGTCAACTCGGACCCACCAGAAGTGCCTCCTTATTACGCACAAAAAAATGAATACTCCCCCTGCTAGCTGGGACCCACCTTGGTGGGAGGCTGACTTGTGGGCCTACTAAGTTGACGGGGACGGAGGGCTTTGTCAACTTAGTCAATATGAACGATTCTAGCTCAAGTGACCGTACGATGTCCATCCAACGGCTGTAGTGCTTCTTCAACCTCTAGTCTTCTTGCTCCAGCCACCCAAAGCAGCGTCGGTCGTGTTGCCTGCTCTTGCCTTCCGTGGCCGGCTGTGCTGCCGCGGAGGCCTCACCGCCCCCTACTATTCCCACCGCTGGCCAGGCCCTATGGCGACGGCAGCCTCACACCGCAGCCGAATGAGTGAACCCTCATACTCCTCTCCGCGTGGGCATCCACTGTCGCGTCTTCACCGGCTCCGCGTCATCCCCTTCCTAGGCCTCGCCGTCGTCCACCGCCCTGGTGCTCTCGACGCGGCATGGTCAACGTGGTCAAGGAACGACTTCCATCGGACGTGGACTGTACGTGGAGAGGCTAACAGCTGGGTCCACGGTAGCAGCAAGGAAGTGCCTCCTTATTACACGGAAAATAATGATTCCTCCACCTGATGGCAGGGACCCACCGGACGGGCCACCGTATTTCGCGAAAAAAACATTTCCCCTTGACTGTTGGGACCCACCAGCTACACCTTCGCACGCAAGGAAGTGTGTCCGGGCAAAAAAAATGATTCGCCCCCTGACTGCTGGGACCCACCAGCTGCATCTTCGCATGCAAGGAAGTGCGTCAGGGAAAAAAACCAAAATGATTCGCCCCCCCCCCCTAACTGCTGGGACCCACCAGCTACATCTTCGCAGGCAAGGAAGTGCCTGACAGTCAGGACCCACCTGGTCGAAGCGTACGTAGCATTGTCATTCTGGTCGCGAAGGTGTACGTACATATATACTGGTCGATGTAGAGGCGCGCACGTGTCGCAGTAGAGGCGTGTACGTGTCGTAGTAGAGGCGCGCACGTAGCATGTACATGTACGTACAACGGCCAGGGTGCAAGAAACAAAATACGGCCACATACATACATACGGGCAGGGTCTCGAACGCCTAGTCGCGCATACGTACGGCGAGGGCTCGTGTACATGGCTGGTTCGGAACGGAGAAACAGCGTCGTTGTTGTGTTCATGGGGAGGCAACGGAATGCGTCGTGTTCTTGGAGAGGCAACGGAATGCGTCGTGTTCATAGGGAGGGGTGTGGCTTACCGCAAAACGGAGGAAACAGACCTCCTACGGTCGAAACAGGGGTCCGGTTGATCGGGAGGAGTGTGACGTACCGCAAAACGGAAGAAACGGACCTCCTACGGTCGAAACGGGGGTCCTATTGATCGGGAGGAGTGTGACGTACCACAAAACGGTGGAAACGGACCTCCTACCGTCGAAACGGGGGTCCTGTTGATTGGGAGGGGTGTGGCGTACCGCAAAACGGACGAAACGGACCTCCTACGGTGAAAACGGGGGTCCTGTTGATCGGGAGGGGTGTGGCGTACTGCAAAGCGGATGAGACGGACCTCCTACGGTCGAAATGGGGGTCCTGATGATCGGGAGGGGTGTGGCGTAGCACAAAACGGACGAAACGGACCTCCTACGGTCGAAACGGGGGTCCTGTTCATCGGGAGGGGTGCGGCGTACCGCAAAATGGGACTCCACGGGATACTGTTCATCTCCACCGTCGACCTCCTCCAGCCTCCACGGGCTACCGTCGACCTCCTCTAGCCTCCACAGGCTCCTGTTCATCCAGCCTCCACCGCGCGCTACTCCACCGGCTACTGTTCAACCACCCCTCCACGGGCACCCCTCCACCGTCTACTGTTCGTCCAGCCCTCCACACCACGGGGTCCTGTTCAACCACCCCTCCATAGGCACCCCTCCACCATCTATTGTTCATCCAGAGGCAACGCCACCGCTCACTGTTCATCCAACCCCCCCCCCCCCCCGCAACGCTCACTGTTCATCCCAGAGGCAGCATCGATCGGCTTCAGTTAGCAGCAGTAGCGAAGGAATCGCTCGATAGGTTCAGTTAACAGCCATCGATCGATCGCTCGGGTTCAGTAACGCGTAGCCTGCAGTGTAATCGCTCGGGTTCAGTTAGAGCCCAACGCCTCGCTCAGGTTCTGTTAGAGCCAATGCCTCACACACACGCGCGTACGTGTACAAGAGAAACACGCATCGCTCGGCCCCCGACCTCCCACAGTAACCGGGAACTCCCCGAAATTTTCCTCCCCCTTGCTTCTACCATGGTTTTTTCCATCATGGACGGCCCAAAGAATGTCATGCAGCTGCGTCTCCGGCCCGCCCAGGATGAAAAGCCCATTTTCTGTCATGATTTTTTGTCATAGAAGTAGGAGCCCACCACATCTATGATGATACTGGGTTTTGTCACAATTATCGTCATAGAAGTGTCATATGTATGACAGAAAAAATTCCGTTCGGCCCAAAATGTCACAGACGTGTCTTTTTTTGTAGTGGCTCTAGTGGATAATGAAGTAGCACAACAACTTATTGCCAGGATAGATCCCAATGCTCAGCTTTTTTCGATGATGGAGTCATTATCACACTCGCAGTTTACCAAAGTAGCTATTACGTTATGGGCCATTTGGTCTTCGAGGAGGAAAGCCATACATGAGGGACTCTTCCAAAGTCCACATGCTACTCAGATTTTCATTGACAGATATATGAAAGGAATTTAAATGTTGAAGGAACCAAAGTCAGTGCATGCTACAAGACCAGGACTTGGACAAAGGCTTGAACGTTGGAAGAAGGCCCCACTGGCGTCCGGCGGGCTTCGCCAAAATCCATGTGGATCCAGAGGTGTCATCACTGATATGTCTCCAACGTATCTACAATTTTTGATTGTTCTGTGCTATTATATTACCTGTTTTGGATGTTTTATACGCACTCATATGCTATTTTATATTATTTTTGGGACTAACTTATTAACCTAGAGCCCAATGCCAGTTTCTGTTTTTTTTCTTATTTTTAAGCTTCGTAGAAAAGGAATACCAAATGGAATAAAACCTTTGCGATGATTTTTCTTGGACCAAAAGACACCCAGGGGACTTGGAGTGCAAGTCAGAAGAGCCACGAGGCGTCCATAAGGGTGGAGGGTGCACCCCTACCTTGTGGTCCCCTCGGTGACCCCCTGACCTAGATATTCCTCCTATATATTCACATATATTCCCAAACCACGAGAAGCATCCATGAAAACACTTTTCCACCACCGCAACCTTATGTTCCCGTGAGATCCCATCTTGGGGCCTTTTCCGGCATCCTGCCGGAGGGGGATTTAATCATGGAGGGCTTTTACATCAACTCTATTGCCCTTATGATGAAGCGTGAGTAGTTTACCTCAGACCTACGGGTCCATAGCTAGTAGCTAGATGGCTTCTTCTATCTCTTTGATTCTCAATACAATGTTCTCCTCGATGTTCTTGGAGATCTATCCGATGTAATCTTCTTTTGCGGTTTGTTTGTCGAGATGCGATGAATTGTGGATTTATGATCAACTTATCTATGAATATTATTTGAATCTTCTCAGAATTCTTATATGCATGATTTTATATCTTTGTAATTCTCTTCGAACTATCGGTTTGGTTTAGCCAACTAGATTGTGTTTTCTTGCAATGGGAGAAGTGCTTAGCTTGGGTTCAATCTCGCGATGTCCTTTCCCAGTGACAGTAGGGGAAGCAAGGCACATATTGTATTGTTGCCATTGAGGATAAAAAGAAGGGGTTTACATCATATTTCTTGATTTTATTCCTCTACATCATGTCATCTTACAAATGTATTACTCTGTTCTTCATGAACTTAATACTCTAGATGGAGGCAGGAGTCGATCAATGTGTGGAGTAATAGTAGTAGATGCAGGCAGGAGTCGGTCTACTTGACATGGACGTGATGCCTATATTTTACAATCATTGCCTTAGATATCGTCATAACTTTGTGCTTTTCTATCAATTGCTTGACAGTAATTTGTTCACCGACCGTATTATTTGCTATGTTGAGAGAAGCCTCTAGTGAAACCTATGGCCCCCGGGTCTATTTTCCATCATATAAGTTTCCAATCTACTATTTTGCAATATTTTACTTTCCGATCTATAAACCAAAAAAACCCAAAAAGATTTACTTTATCATTTGTTTAGTTTTATCTATGTCTATCTAATCTCACTTTTGCAAGTGAATGTGAAGGTATTGACAACCCCTTTACCGCGTTGGGTGCAAGTTGTTTGATTGTTTGTACTGGTGATTTGTGTGTTGTCTCCTATTGGATTGATACCTTGGTTCTCTAACTGAGGGAAATACTTATCTCTACTTTGCTGCATCACCCTTTCCTCTTCAAGGGAAAAACCAACGCAAGCACAAGAAGTAGCAGGAAGAATTTCTGGCGTCGTTTTTCAATTTCTAGCGCCATTGCCGGGGAGATCTACGCCAAGTCAAGACATACCAAGCACCCATCATAAAACTCTCATCTCTTGCATTACATTATTCGCCATTTTCCTCCCATTTTCCTCTCCCCCACTTCTAAAACAATTTTCAAAAAGTTTGCCTTTTTCGTCGCTCCTCTTTCGTTCGTCTTCTTCATTGCTTTTTGTTTGCCCGTTTGTTTGATTGGTTTGTTGCTACCATGTCTGAATCTGGGTAGGTTATCGCTGAAAAGGATAGTAGTAACGATGGGGGAAACTTTGATGCTTTTGCTAATACTAATCCTCATGAAGAATCTACTATCTTGCACACTAAAAAACTTCGCATAGGTAGCGGCAATATTATTGGAAAAGGGGTTATTGAAGATTTCTTTATTTGTGCTGGTGCGCTACCAACGTTAGGTGGAACTATTCTGCATAAAACTAGTAGTCTCGTTGATGCTATATTTTTGCTTGTGGTTGAACTTGAAAGACAATTTGTTCATATGCATCCATGCATATAACGGATTTTTCTAATATTGAGCATTCTTCTGTTAAGCGTGCTGCCACTATATTTCCAGCCCATGAATTTAGATTTATTATGAAAGAAGCTAGTAAAAATTTTGCGCATTATAAAGTAGATGGTCGTCGACCTCCCATAGAGGGGGTTCTCTTTAATCAAGAGGAAATAATGCGTTTACGATCTCTAGATCATGTTACTTATAATGAAAATTTAAGAAAGAGGGTCCCTACCGATGTTTTAGTTGATAAGATTTCTGAACTTAATGATAAATTTTCTATACAAAACAACGGATTAGATTTCTCTCTTGGACACAAGCTCATGAATTTTTGCCAAAAGAACGCTTGCAATGATGAGTTGGTCATACAATATGAGGGGCCAAAGGAGGAACCAATTCCTCCCGAGCTTGATCTTAGGGATCCTTATACCCATTAAATTTACCCCTTTTGATTACTTTTGCTTACCACAAAGAAAACTGTTGTTGCTGAATGAAGGGAGTATGAGATGAGCTTTCGAGATTTTCCTTATCATTACTATGATTATACCTAGATCTATTTGTGTTTTTATGCCTAGCTAAGGGCGTTAAACAATAACACTTGTTGGGAGGCAATCCAATTTTATTTTTGTTCTTTGCTTTTTGGTTCTGTTTTTAAATAAATAATTCACCTACCTCTTGTTAGATGTGTTTTTGTGTTTCAATTAGTGTTTGTGCCAAGTAAGACCTTTGGGATGGCTTACGATGATTGTTGATTTGATCTTGCTGAAAAATAGAAACTTTTGTGCTTAGGAAAACAATTCTTATTTTTAACAGAAGCGTGATAAAATACTTATTCTTTTTTAATAAGATTAATACAAAAATTTCCCAGGTTTTCCTGTCTTTTCAAAAAATGGAGTTACAGAAGTATTCTAGAGTTACAGATTACTACAGACTATTCTGTTTTTGACAGATTCTGTTTTCTATGTGTTGTTTGCTTATTTTGATAAATCTATGGGTAGTATCGGGGGGTATGAACCACGGAAAGTTGGAACACAGTGGATATTACACCAATATAAATAAAGAATGACTTCACAACAGTACCAAAAGTGGTGATTTATTTTCTTATACTAACGGAGCTTATGAGATTTTCTGTTGAGTTTTGTGTTGTGAAGTTTTCAAGTTTTGGGTAAGGATTTGATGGACTATGAAATAAGGAGTGGAAAGAGTCTAAGCTTGGGGATGCCCAAGGCACCCCAAGGTAATATTCAAGTGCAACCAAGAGCCTAAGCTTGGGGATGCCCCGGAAGGCATCCCCTCTTTCATCTTAGTCTATCGGTAACTTTACTTGAGGCTATATTTTTATTCACCACATGATATGTGGTTTGCTTGGAGCGTATTGTATGAGATGAGTCTTTGCTTTTTAGTTTGCCACAATCATCCTTGCTGTAACACCTTTTTAGAGGGACACGCATTAATTGTGATTTATTAGAGTACTCTATATGCTTCAGTTATATCTTTTGAGCTAGGCAATTTTGCTCTAGTGCTTCACTTATATCTTTTTAGAGCACGGCGGTGGCTTTATTTTATAGAAATTGTTGAACTCTCATGCTTCACTTATATTATTTTGAGAGTCCCCAAACAGCATGGTAATTTTCTTTGGTTATAAATTTAGTCCTAATATGATAGACATCCAAGAGGGGTATAATAAAAACTTTCATATAAAGTGCATTGAATACTATGAGAAGTTTGATTCCTTATGATTGTTTTGAGATATAAAGATGGTGATATTAGAGTCATGCTAGTGAGTAATTGTGGATTTTAGAAATACTTGTGTTAAAGTTTGTGATTCCCGTAGCATGCATGTATGGTGAACCGTTATGTGATGAAGTCGGAGCATGATTTATTTATTGCTTGTCTTCCTTATGAGTGGCGGTCGAGGTCGAGCGATGGTCTTTTCCTACCAATCTATCCCCCTAGGAGCATGTGCGTATTACTTCGTTTCGATAACTAATAGATTTTGTAATAAGTATGTGAGTTCTTAATGACTAATGTTGAGTCCATGGATTATACGCACTCTCGCCCTTCCACAGTTGCTAGCCTCTCTAGTACCGCGCAACTTTCGCCGGTACCATACACCCACCATATACCTTCCTCAAAACAGCCACCATACCTACCTATTATGGCATTTCCATAGCCACTCCAAGATATATTGCCATGCAACTTTCCACCGTTCCGTTTATTATGACACGCTTCATCATGTCATATTGCTTTGCATGATCATGTAGGTTACATAATATTTGTGGCAAAGCCAATGTTCATAGTTTTTATGCATGTCACTCTTGATTCATTGCACATCCCAGTACATGATAACCCACAAGTATAGGGGATCGCAACAGTTTTCGAGGGTAGAGTATTCAACCCAAATTTATTGATTCGACACAAGGGGAGCCAAAGAATATTCTCAAGTATTAGCAGTTGAGTTGTCAATTCAACCACACCTGGAAAACTTAATATCTGTAGCAAAGTATTTAGTAGCAAAGTAGTATGGAAGTGACGGTAACGGTGGCAAAAGTAACAGTAGCAGTTTTGTAGTAATTGTAACAGTGGCAACGGTAAAGTAACTAAGCAAAGGTTAATATGTGAAAAGCTCATAGGCATTGGATCAGTGATGGAGAATTATGTCGGATGCAATTCCTCATGCAACAGTTATAACATAGGGTCACACAGAACTAGCTCCAGATCATCAATGTAATGTAGGCATGTATTCCGAATATAGTCATACGTGCTTATGGAAAAGAACTTGCATGACATCTTTTGTCCTACCCTCCCGTGGCAGTGGGGTCCTATTGGAAACTAAGGGATATTAAGGCCTTCTTTTAATAGAGTACCGGACCAAAGCATTAACACTTAGTGAATAAACGAACTCCTCAAACTACGGTCATCACTGGTAAGTATCCCGATTATTGTCACTTCGGGGTTAACGGATCATAACACATAATAGGTGAGTATAGACTTGCAAGATAGGATCAAAAACTCACATATATTCATGAAAACATAATAGGTTCAGATCTGAAATCATGGCACTCGGGCCCTAGTGACAAGCATTAAGCATAGCAAAGTCATAGCAACATCAATCTTAGAACATAATGGATACTAGGGATCAAACCCTAACAAACCTAACTCGATTACATGATAAATCTCATCCAACCCATCACCGTCCAGCAAGCCTATGATGGAATTACTCACGCACGGCGGTGAGCATCATGAAATTGGTGATGGAGAAAGGTTGATGATGACGATGGCGATGGATTCCCCTCTCCGGAGCCCCGAACGGACTCCAGATCGGCCCTCCCGAGAGAGATTAGGGCTTGGCGGCGGCTCCGTATCGTAAAACGCAATGAATCCTTATCTCTGATTTTTTTTCTCCCCGAACGTGAATATATAGGGTTGGAGTTGAGGTCGGTGGAGCTCCAGGGGGCCCACGAGGCAGGGGGCGCGCCCCCCACCCTCGTGGACAGGGTGTGGGACCCCTGGTCTTGATTCTTTCACCAGTACTTTTTATATATTCCACAAATATTCTCCGTTCAGTTTCAGGTCATTCCGAGAACTTCTATTTCTGCACAAAAATAACACCATGGCAATTCTGCTGAAAACAGCGTCAGTCCGGGTTAGTTCCATTCAAATCATGCAAGTTAGAGTCCAAAACAAGGGCAAAAGTTTTTGGAAACATAGATACGATGGAGACGTATCAGTACACCGCCGGAGGCATTCATATAGAGTCATATTTTGTTCTATGTATCGAGTTGTAATTCTTGAGTTGTAAGTAAATAAAAGTGTGATTATCTTCATTATTAGAGCATTGTTCCATGTGAGGAAAGGATGATGGAAGCTATGATTCCACCACAAGTCGAGATAATTCTCCAGACTTTACAAAGAAAAGAGGCCAAAGAAGCCCATTCAAAAAAAGAGAAAGAAAAAAATAAGAGAAAAGAGAGAAGGGGCAATGTTGCTATCCTTTTACCACACTTGTGCTTCAAAGTGGCACCATGATCTTCATGATAGAGAGTCTCCTATGTTGTCACTTTCATATACTAGTGGGAATTTTTCATTATAGAACTCGGCTTGTATATTCCAATGATAGGCTTCCTCAAATTGCCCTAGGTCTTCGTGAGCAAGCGAGTTGGATGCACACCCACTTAGTTTCTTTTTGAGCTTTCATAAACTTATAGCTCTAGTGCATCCGTTGCATGGCAACCCCTACTCACTCACATTGATATATATTGATGGGCATCTCCATAGCCCGTTGACACGCCTAGTTGATGTGAGACTATCTCCTTCTTTTTGTCTTCTCCACAACCACCATATTCTATTCCACATGTAGTGCTATGTCGATGGCTCACACTCGTGTATTGCATGAAAGTTGAAAAGGTTTGAGAACATCAAAAGTATGAAACAATTTCCTGGCTTGTCATCGGGGTTGTGCATGATTTGAATATTTTGTGTGATGAAGATGGAGCATAGCCAGACCATATGATTTGCAGGGATAAGCTTTCTTTGGCCATGTTATTTTGAGAAGACACAATTTCCTTGTTAGTATGCTTGAAATATTATTGTTTTATGTGAATATTAAACTTTTGTTTTGAATCTTATGGATCTGAACATTCATGCCACAATAAAGAAAAATTACATGGATAAATATGTTAGATAGCATTCCGCATCAAATATTTTGTTTTTATCATTTACCTACTCGAGGACGAGCAGGAATTAAGATTGGGGAAGCTTGATACGTCTCCAATGTATCTATAATTTTTTATTATTCCATGCAATTATATTATCTGTTTTGGATGTTTTATATGCATTAATATGCTATTTTATATTATTTTTGGGACTAACTAATTAAACTAGAGCCCAGTGCCAGTTTCTATTTTTTTCTTGTTTTTGAGCTTCGCAGAAAAGGAATACCAAACGGAGTCCAAACAGAAGAAAACATTTGCGATGATTTTTCTTGGACCAGAAGACACCCAGGAGACTTGGAGTGCAAGTGAAAGTGCAACTAATCTCTGGGTGGTTTTGGTAATTCTTAACAACATATAGCTCATTAAACTAATATCCTTTCAAGATGATCATTTCAGAAAGTTCAATTATTGGCATGGCATGGACTAAGAGATGTGGACCCCTCAAAATGCTAAAGACAAATATTGGCAAAGCTCAAGACTCTTCATTTCTATTTTGGTGATCCAAGATCACATTGAGTCCATAGGAAAGCCAATACTATTAAATGGGGATGAGGTGTTGCTTAATGGTCTACTTGCTCAAAATGCTTAGTGATAAGCTCCAAAACCTTCAACCACTTTCTCATATCCAAATATGTCCTAAACCTAAAGTCAAACTCGGCCCCACCGATTTGATGCATCCGGCGCCACCAAGTTCACTTGACATAGCCACTGCCACAAACCCTAATCAGTTTGGTCTAACAGATAGGGATCTCGGTCTCACCAAGATGGGATTGCAAACTCTCTGTTTCCCTTTGTAACATTTCGGTCTCACAAAAATGAGTGATCGGTCCCACCGAGTTCGTAATGCAAACTCTCTATTTCCCTTCCATAACATTTTGGTCTCATCGAAAGGAGCGATCGCTCCCACTAAGTTTGCCTGACCAACTCTCTGTTTGCTTGTTACTGGAATCGGTCAAACCAAGATCAAGTTTTGCCCTAACCCTAGCTCATCGGTCCCACTGAGTTGATCATGTCGGTCCCATCGAAAACTCTAACGTTCACATTTTGAACTGAATCAGTCTCACCGAGTTCACATATTCGGTCTGACCGAGTTGGCTCTTTTGTGTGTACCGGTTAGATTTTGTGTGGGGGCTATATATACCCCTCCACCCTCCTCTCCATACGTGAGAGAGCCATCAAAACATGCTTACATTTCTAGCATTCATTTCCTAAGAGTGAACCACCTACTCATGTGTTGAGACCAAGACTTTCTAATCCAACCACAAGAATCTTGATCTCTAGCCTTCCCCAAGTTGCTTTCCACTCAAATCATCTTTCCACCATAGCCAAATCTGTGAGAGAGAGTTGAGTGTTGGGGAGACTATCATTCGAAGCACAAGAGCAAGGAGTTCATCATCAACACTACATCTATTACCTTTTGGAGAGCGGTGTCTCCTAGATTGGTTAGGTGTCACTTGGGAGCCTCCGTCAAGATTGTGAAGTTGAACCAAGGAGTTTGTAAGGGCAAGGAGATCGCCTACTTCGTGAAGATCTACCCAAGTGAGGCAAGTCCTTCGTGGGCGATGGCCATGGTGGGATAGACAAGGTTGCTTCTTCGTGGACCCTTCGTGGGTGGAGCCCTCCGTGGACTCGCGCAACCGTTACCCTTCATGGGTTGAAGTCTCCACCAATGTGGATGTACGATAGCACCACCTATCGGAGCCACGCCAAAAATCTTCGTGTCTACATTGCGTTTGCCACTCCAAACCCCTCCCTTTACCTTCATATGCAATGATTTACATTTGGCTACTATACTCTTATTGCATGTGTAGGTTGATTGCCTGACTTGTGCTAAGTTGTTAAAATCTGCCAAGACTTCAAATTGGAAAATGGCTAGATTTCTATTTGGTCAAGTAGTCTAATCACCCCCTCTAGACCTACTTTCGATCCTACAAGTTGTATCAGAGCTTTGGTGTCCATTTGCCTTGATTTCCATAGCTTTGGTGATCACAGCCTTGGTTTCGCAACCTAGGAGAGTATGGCGTCTAATGAGGGAAATTACCACCATAGAGGTCCTTACTTTGATGGTACTAACTTTGCTAGTTGGAAGCATATGAAAATGCATATTCTTGGACACAACCCCGCCGTTTGGGCTATTATGTGTATTGGTTTGCAAGGTGAATTCTTCGATGGAAGGGAACATAATCGTGAAGCAACCGCTAAAGAATTGAAGATGTTGCAATGCAATGCTCAAGCTTGCGATATCCTCTTCAATGGATTATGCCCCGTAGAATTCAACAAAATCAGCTGTCTTGAGGATGCAAAGGAAATTTGGGATACTTTGATTGATATGCATGAAGGTACCAACTCCGTCAAGGAATCCAAATTGGATGTGCTTCAAAGTCAACTTGACAAGTTCAAAATGAAGGATGGTGAAGGTGTCGCTGAAATGTACTCTAGGCTTGCTCTCATCACAAATGAGATTGCCGGCTTAGGAAGTGAAGAGATGACCGACAGATACATCATCTAGAAGATCCTAAGAGCCTTGGATGGAAAGTATGACACCGTGTGCACATTGATCCAAATGATGCCCAATTACAAAGATCTCAAACCAACGGAAGTCATTGGTAGAATTGTTGCTCATGAGATGTCACTCGAGGATAAATAAGAGCTTCACAACAAGTCTAGTGGTGCTTACAAAGCTTCATATGATGCTCCTACATCATCAAGTGAGAAGCAAGTCTTCAATGAGGAATTGAGCCTAATGGTGAAAAACTTCAACAAGTTCTACAAGAGTAGAAGCAAAGAAAGAAATTTCAATTCAAGGTCCTACAATGACAAAAGATCTTCTAGTCATGATCGCAATTGCTACAATTGTGGAAGACCCAGACACTACTCAAGTGAGTGTACGGCTCCCTACAAAAAAAGAGAAGACTCACCTAAAAGGAGAAGCAAAATAGAAAAATCACCACCAAGAGAAAGGAGTAGAGATGATCGTTATGAACGAAGATCCTCTCGCAGAAGCAAGGATTCGAAAAGGAAAGACAAGTCATAAAAGAGCTACACAAGACGAAGAAATCAAGCTCATGTTGGTGAATGGGTATCCAGTTCCGACTCTGACAACCACTCCAAGGGAAGCTATCACTCCGACTCTGAATATACTCAAGATGAAGGTGTTACCAGTCTCGGACTTGTGTCTTCCAACTCCTACGATATATTGATTCACCAAATGAAGGGATTGGAAGATGATTCATGGCTAAAGGCCCGAAGGTATCACACCCCGACTATGTTGATTTCAATAGTGATGAAGATGATTTGCTAGGTGATGATGATTTACTTGTTGACAACTCTAGTGATGAAAACTATGGTGAACTTGCTATTACACTACTGCAGGATGCTGCTAACGCGACACTACGATCAGAGACCCATCGAGAAATTGTGTGTGATGCAATAATTGCAAACGGTGCTGTATGAAAACCATCAGAAATGTGTAAAACGTTTGCGATGATGGATGCATCAAACACGGTTCAGGTTTTAGTTGCGTGTGCGATGAAGGGCATATGGTTCAGTTCAATTAGCTGTTTTTGATGAGGAGGAACAAAATAAACGGGCAGCTAGATGAAGGCGTGTGCGATACACATCATACGGTTCACTCAGATGAACTATTTGTGATTAGGCAACACAAAAGAAACGGTCAGCCAGATTAAGGTGTGTGCGATATACGGCATGCGGTTCACTCTGATGAACTGTTTGCGTTGAGACATGAAAATAGAAACGGTTCAACTTAACAAGATGTGTGTGATACGCGGCAAACATGTCTGTAATCAGAAATGTGTGTGAAGACCAATAATAACACAGACGGTTGCTGCTAATAAGACGTGTGTGTTGTGATGGGATTGCATACAGAACAACAAATTAAACATCCACTTACATAGGTTGCTACTACAACCATGGCATTTGCACACACCAAAGTAAACTATTACATGCATAATTACATAGATGGCTACTACACACATGACATTTCCACACACACCAATAAAGTGAATTATATATTACATGCATGATTAACTAGCACAAACGATCATCTGATCATCATCTACTTCTTGTGACGCTTGCTCTGCTTGTGGCTCGATCCGGTGTAACACCCGGAGAATCATACTACAGTAATCCCCTGTTGATGGTGCCATATCATCCCTCTTATTGTTGCTAATCCTCATTCGCATTCAAACACCATTCAACTTCAAATTCAAATTAAAGTCAAAATTCAAAATTCTCTAACATGCAAACTAAAATGTTCATAGTGTGGAAAATATTTCATAACTAATTATGGTTATGAACCAACATTTTTGTAAGATGGTTTAATGCTCTATATTAAAGAAAACAGAGAAGTTTTTAATAAAAATAAGAGCTAAAAACTTGTACAAAGAGAAAATATAGAGAGAAGCCCTCGTGCCCCCTCTGGGCCTTGGCCACCCAGACCAGCAGGCCTAACTAGCCCAGTCGGCCAGCCCACCCCGGCCGGCCCACCTTTCCCCTTATCCCCTCACCCCGAGCAAACCCTAGCCACGTACCCCACTCCCCCTCTCGGTCCACTCCTCCCCTTCCCCGTTTCATGCTCTCCCTCGTCATTCCTCCCACGATCCAGATCTGGATCAGGACCCCGACGCTGCCCGCCGCCTCCATCACATGCCGCCCCATCGCCGGACCCCCCCCCTCCTCTGCACGATCCCGTCTGGATCAGGGGGGATGTGACTCCGATGTCGCCGACCGCGCTGACGCCGCCTCGTCCGCGACCGCGCAGTCGCCGGACTGCCTCGTCCCCGTCATCGTCGTCCGCCTTGTCCTCTCCCTTGCCGGACCACTCCAAGCCGCCTCGAGCCCATTGCCCCTCCCTACAGCTTCACGGTGAGCCGCCGTGTCGGCTGCTCCTTCCCCCTCTCTGCGCCCGTACTCCCCCGTGGTCGTCGCTCGCACTGCACGACCCGATCATGCCCCTCGCAAAGCCCCGCACACGCTAGCCTCTGCGTCCCACAGGACTGCGGTACCGAGCGCCGCCTGCAACTGCCGCTGGGCGTTGTCGTCCTTGACGCGCTCGGCCACCCCCGCGCCCCCCTCATCGCCCTGGACACGGCTCGACCCCACGTTCGAACGCGGCCAACCGCGTGCGGTTTGGCCACCGGACGGCGAGTCCCGAACCCCGCCGTCCTTTTCTATGCTCGCCGGCGGGCACGCGCGCACGCACATTTAGCCAGTGGATTGACCCACTGACGCGTGGGCCCGACCGGTTTAACTAACCGCTAAACGCTAGTTAAAAAACAATTAATTTCAGTTAACTAGTCTTTGTTAAGTTAATGACTCCATGACAGAAGGGCCCCACTGTAAATTAAACAAAATTGGTTAATCTAATAAAGCTAGAGACAACGACAAGTGGGACCCAAATACTATTCCCCTTTTGACCAGTCAACTTTTGACCGGGTCAACTCAGCCAATGACCCCACCTGTCAGCCGGATAAGCAACATTCTGGATACTTTTCCTGTGTACCCATAGCTTTTAATCTTTTATTTTTGAATTAAAGGAATTCCAGAAAATTAGGAAATCATTTAAATCTTTAAAAAAAATATAAAATAATCTGTAACCTGCATGAAAATACTTTGTACATGAAAGTTGCTCAGAATGACGAGATGAATCTGAATACGCAGTCCGTTCGTCCGCCAGACGTCCCTAGCATAGCGAACATGCAACTTTCCTCTCCGGTTCATTTGTCCGAAAATGTCAGACACCGGGAATGCTTTCTTGGATGTTTCCCCCTTTCATCAGTATCGCTTACTACCGTGTTAGGTCACCCCTAGCACCGCGTATTGCCATGTTACGCTTTGTGATGCTTTGATTGCTCTGTTATTTATTGTGTTCCCCCTTCATTACTTCTTTCCGGTAGACCCCGAGACTGCTGGCGAAACCCAATACAACTACGGTTTTGACGACCCCTCCTTGCCAGAGCAACCAGGCAAGCCCCCCTTTGATCATCCCGATATCGCCCATTCCATTCTCTCATGCTTGCATTAGATTTTGCTACTGTTATTGTTTGCTCCTATTCTGATGCATAGCCTGCTTTTGTAACCTGCTTATTGTTACCTACCTGCTTATCCTAAACTGCTTAGTATAGGTTGGTTAGTGATCCATCAGTGACCCCATCCTTGTCCTTGTTGCCCCTGCTTCATCATTGAAGACCCGATCAATGGGATCGAAGACCAGGCACCGCACATCACTTTTCCCTTAGTTGCTCGACACTACTGGGTTACTATCGAGTGTCGAGGGTGAGACCTCTACATCACTTCTGATGTTAACCCTGTAGTGTAGATATTCGGTTGCGGTCATCGAGGGTGATTCCGCCTTAACCACTTCCGATACGACTCTGTCGTGCAACCCCTCAAGTGTGAACCTCGGGGTGGTTCCTCTTACGTTCACCTTGATGAGTACATCGAGTGGAATTCACCGGGGGTGATTCCTCGGGTTTTCCCCTTGATGTTTGGACACACGGATACTTGGACTTTACCACTGTTACTTGGAAAGACGGGTCAACCCTGAGGGGTACCCGCGCGAGCTTAATTGCGAGTGATGTGGAGTCGGGTTGACCTGGAGGGTGCCCGCGAGATAATTACGAGGTGTGGCCGGGCCTTCTTAGCCCTTGCCCCAAGTCCTCGAGACGGGGCGACAGGGTCACATCTTTCATGAGTCTCTGCTTGTTACCGCGCATTCCTAATCCACTACGATTTGGATATTTGATCCGAGGGGCCTCTGGCCTGATAGCACTAACCATCACGTGGGCATAGTATGGGCATTCTGTGTCGTATGCATCAGCCGAAGCTTAATAGACGTCAGCGACTGAGCGGCGCGCGCCGGGTTGGACTGGTAAGCACCTGCCTTTTTAAAGGAGGTAGCTAGGTCTGCTCACCGGCTGTGTACGCAACGTGCAGGAGTTCCGAGGGAGATGGCCCATGACCCCTGGGGGCATAGGTTTAGTCTGGCGTGCTGACCTCTCTATTAAGTCTAGGTCGGGTCGCGGCGGATTGTTTGGCCGAGGCCGAGCATTACCTAGGAAAGTGTGTCCGGCCGGTGTTAATCGAGTGTTGTGGGTAAGTTGGTGCACCCCTGCAGGGACGAAAAAATCTATCGATAGCATGTCCTACGGTAACGGACACTTGGAGTTGTATCCTGATCAATACAACTAGAACTGGATACTTGTGATGAGAATTGGTTTGTGATGATAACTGGATAGTATGGCTCTGGGATTGCTTTCTCGCAGGGAGTCGAGAAAGGATCTCTGGCCGAGGTTTATAACACTTCTACTACTTTACTTGATGCTACTCTACTTCCTCCTGTTGCTGCAAGATGGTGGTTTCCAGAAGATGCTAGTCTTCGATAGGCTAGGCTTTCCCCTCCTCTTCTGGCATTATGTAGCCCAGTCCACAGATACAACCCTTCTCATTGATACCGATGCATATGTAGTGTAGATCCTTGCTTGCGAGTACTTTGGATGAGTACTCACGGTTGCTTTGCTCCCCCTTTTCCCCTTTCTTCTTCTTTCTAGTTGATGCAACCAGATGTCAGAGCCCAGGAGCCAGATGCCACCGCCGATGCTTACTACTACGTGGAGGCCGCCGATGACCAGGAGTAGTTAGGAGGCTCCCAGGCAGGAGGCCTTGCCTTTTTTATCGTTGTTGCTTTTGTGCTAGCCTTCTTAAGGCAAACTTGTCTAACACATGTCTGTACTCAGATATTGTTGCTTCCGCTGACTCTTGTGTTTTCGAGCTTATGTATTCGAGCCCTCGAGGCCCTTGACTTGTAATATAAAGCTTGTATTATTTTAATTTGTGTCTAGAGTTGTGTTGTGATATCTTCCCGTGAGCCCTTGATCTTGATCATACACATTTGCGTGTATGATTAGTGTATGATTGAATTGAGGGTGTCACAAGTTGGTATCAGAGCCGACTGCCTGTAGGTAGCCCCCTTTCCAACTCCTTGGCCGAAATCGAGTCTAGTCACTACAAAAACTTTTACAAACATGGCTGTGTGTCTTATGGGCCCACGTCGCCATTGGGTGCTATTAGGATATTTTACTCCTCGTCTATACTCTGGGACTCTGATCTCTCTTCTATTCGGGTTAAAGATTTTACTAACTCTAACTTTAGGTTCTCGTAACCACTTCCTACCGGAGAGCCCCTTCATTCCAGATGATCGCCTGCTTCATCAGAAGATTCCGAAGATACTCTTTGATTTTTTTCCCGAGACCCTTGTGCCCACCGCCTTTGCAATTCCCTACCACCGATATATCCTTATGGATAAGTACATGCAGTTGTCATTCATACCTTTGTCCCTAGTTGCTCTTGTTTCTAAAAGATGTCCCGAAATACTCTCCGTTGTCTCGAGAACCCCTTCTGCAATTGCCTTGAAGTTCTTTGCCACATGAATACCCCTACGAATAATTCTTCTCAATTACCGAAGATTCTTCATCGTGTTTCACAAAAATCTTTGAAATCCTATTCGATCTTCCGAAAATCCTTAGCAGCTTATTGCTCTTGAAATTCTTGCTTGCTTGCATTATGGTTAAATCCCATAAGTGTAGTAATCTTATTGGCATCCTTTCTCATTATCATTTGAGTATGTTGATTCAATATGTTGCGAATGCTCGCAATCCTCAGTCGGATCATAGAATTCATCCTTCCAGCTTGGACGTCATTTGACCAAGAGTTGTTTCTCGACCAATCAAATTGTCGTCAATTGTATCCCTAGGGCTATTCAACTTACTTATCTTTTGATCAGAGTGTCTGCTTCTGATCTTCTATTTTTGAAATCATGATTTCTTTGCATTTAAAGCATCGAATTATTCAGATGTTTCTATAATCTGAAGCCTTTGCATTCTTCCCTCTTCTCGTGGAGTACCAATACTCACATCCGATCCAATGTGGACCGCCAGATCCTTTGTTGGATTTTATCTGACAACGTCCTTCATATTCAATAACCTCTTGGAGCCTATCCTCAGATACATAAAGCCTTTGGTAAATTGTATCCTCTGCCTTCTCAACCATGCTATGCCTTCGAGCTTGTGTTATTTTACTCGTGGAGTTTGTGGTATATGTTCCCAACATGCCCGTATGGATTGAACCTATGCCTTCTTTAATCCATGTGAACCCGAGAGTTTTCACGAGTCATACTCTTCTGGTGTTTTGCCAGATAACATTTCAACACTACAACTTCGTCGAAAGTGAGAAGTGAATGGAAGGTTATGCATTGAATAAGTGGGAGTCGACCTTGAACTTTGTGTTCATGCCCATGGACCCGATGTGGAACTTATCATGGAAGCTTCTTATGATAATACTACTCCCCTGGTTATACGTTCTTCTGTTATCTATGTTTGGTCCTTTGCAACCGTGGTTCTGACCATGATTGTTCCCCTTTCATTCCATTTCTTGGACAAGTTCATGCACTTGTCTTCTGCAGTTCAATGCAACTCCCCAACCTCTATTATGATCCACCTTCGAGTATTACCCCTGGTATCTCGAGGATATCATGACATTGCACTACATCTTATGAACTTTTGATGGAGTACTACCTTAACCTGTCTTTGTCACTTCATGGGTTCTGGGTTGTTTGTCAACCGAGAACACCGATAAGTGAATCGATTCCGCACTCTGATTCAATAACTCTAAGTAATTTTCTTTGCTTACGAGTTTAATAATCCTTCAAGTCATTCCTAGCATGATCGGCTATATCATTATCGTGCCAAATTTTAACTGTGCTACCTGGTTCTTCTTCCCGAAGCACACTTTTCGACGATGAGCTAAGCTTACATCGATCTTCCTTGTCATATCTTTTTGCCTTGAACAACAAGCTTGATTTCAAGTTTGTGTCGTACCCGTGGTTCCAATAACCTTTCGCTTCATCATTCCTTTGACTTGATGTCATCATCGATCGATTACATCTTCATGAAATCTCATGACAAATGTGTCGTGATCATCATCAACATTTTGAGCTCTTCCAGGATATCAATCAAATTCATGATGACAAAATACCATCCTTGCCCCTTGATGGTTTGTGTTATCATCGACAACATTCTTGCCTCCCCCAACACAAACTTGTTTAGATAATGTTGTAAATACATCCCTTTTGATATGTCAATGGATTGCTGCCGGACCCATCGGCCACGTCCTCATCTTTTTCCTGATAAAATTGCATGAGATGTTCTAGAAATTCCTGATGGATCCTTTGTGGTCCCAAAGTCTGATCTTCACCTGATGACCATCTCAATGCTATCTCGAAGCATGTCTATGGTACTCTGATTTTCAACAACAACATTTGAAGCCCAATGCTAAATGTTTCCTACTCAATTATCCAAACACCGTTGTATGGGTAATGTCATGAAATTTCTCTCCCCTACCTAAAGAGTTTTCTACAATTATATCCTGTCATGGATATCATGCTCTGCCTTTCCTTAGGAAGGATATACCCTTGAAATATGTGTTTAAACACATTTTCCTTTCCATTGTTCTATTTAATCTGATAATCTTATTTTCCTTTCCATTGGTTGGTTTAACGTTTCTTGTGATCTATATGATCTAAGCAGTAATATTCTCCTGCTCATGTAAACACCTCGGTGTACAATTCTATCAGCAAGACCCTGTTACTATTGTTGATGACATTCCGGTAGCCACCGATGGACGAGAACTTTACCTATTGGTCCACCTCATTCAACGAGCAGGAAAATGGTTCTCTTCATCCCTCGCCCTTGGTACCGACGTTGTTGCCGCCATAATCGATAGGCTACCCTATGACAAGCCTTGCTATCATGATCATGCAAGATGTCACCGCTCCTCCTACTTTTAACCCACATGGTGGGCCCATAACCCACAGGTCCCAGGATCGAAACCTGACTCTCTTGTACACCCTTGTTTCTAAGGTTATTTCTCACGCTTGGCTTCATATAAAAATCCCGAGCCGCCTTCCGAGAGGTGATCTATTCGGGTATCAGGCGCAATACTTATTCCCATTGCTCTGAACCCCTTTCACCCTCTGTTTCAGGCAACGAACGATTGCCTACCCGGTTGAAGCTTCTTATTTCACCTTCTCACCTTGCTCTTGATGACTTTCTAGAATTTCAACTCGAGAGGTGCCTCTATGCCACGTTCACTGAGATAGCCCCGAGGTACCTATCTTGTGTTGAGCTTCATCCTTCCCGAGTCTTTCCCCCTTACTCCACCCCTTAAATCTCGGGACGAGATTACTTGTAGTGGAGGAGATTTGTAACACCCGGAGAATCATGCTACAGTAATCCCCTGTTGATGGTGCCATGTCATCACTCTTATTGTTGCTAATCCTCATTCGCATTCAAACACCATTCAACTTCAAATTGAAATTAAAGTCAAAATTCAAAATTCTCTAACATGCAAACTAAAATGTTCAGAGTGTGGAAAATATTTCATAACTAATTATGGTTATGAAGCAACATTTTTAAAAGATGCTTCAATGCTCTATACTAAATAAAACAGAGAAGTTTTTAATAAAAATAAGAGCTAAAAAGTTGTACAAAGAGAAAATATAAAAAGAAGCCCCCGTGCCCCCTCTGGGCCTTGGCCACCCGGACCAGCAAGCCTAACTAGCCCAGTCGGTCAGCCCACCCTGGCCTACCCACCTTTCCCCTTATCCCCTCACCCCGAGCAAACCCTAGCCACGTACCCCAATCCTCCTCTCGGTCCACTCCTCCCCTTCCCTGTTTCACGCTCTCCCTCGTCACTCCTCCCACGATCCCGATCTGGATCGGGACCCCGATGCCGCCCGCCGGCTCCGTCACCTGCGGCCCCATCGCCGGACCCCCCCCTCCTCTGCACGATCCCGTCTGGATCTGGGGGGATGCGGGTCCGATGTCGCTGACCGCGCTGAGGCCGCCTCGTCCGCGACCACGCAGTCGCCGGACTGCCTCGTCCCCGTCGCCGTCATTCGCCTTGTCCTCTCCCTCGCCGGACCACCCCAAGCCACCTCGAGCCCACCGCCCCTCCCTACAGCTTCGCGGTGAGCCGCCGCGCCGGCTGCAGCTCCCCTCTCCTTCCCCCTCTCTGCGCTCGTACTCCCCCGTGGTCGCCGGTCGCACTGCGCGACCCGGCCACGCCCCTCGCACACCCCTGCGCACGCTCGCCTCTGTGTCCCACAGGACTGCGGTACCGAGCGCCGCCTGCAACTGCCGGTGGGTGTTGTCATCCTCGACGCGCTCGGCCACCCTCGCGCCTCCCTTCATCGCTCTGGATGCGGCTCGGCCCCATGTTCGAACGCGGCCAACCGCGTGTGGTTTGGCCACCGGACGGCGAGTCCCGAACCCTGCCACCGTTTTCTATGCTCGCCGGCGGGCACGCGCGCACGCACGTTTAGCCAGTGGATTGACCCACTGATGCGTGGGCCCGACCGGTTTAACTAACCGCTAAACGCTAGTTAAAAAACAATTAATTTCAGTTAACTAGTCTTTGTTAAGTTAATGACTCCATGACAGAAGGGCCCCACTGTAAATTAAACAAAATTGGTTAATCTCATAAAGCTAGAGACAATGACAAGTGGGACCCAAATACTATTCCCCTTTTGACCAGTCAACTTTTGACCAGGTCAACTCAGTCAATGACCCCACCTGTCAGCCGGATAAGCAACATTCTGGATAATTTTCCTGTGTACCCATAGCTTTTAATCTTTTATTTTCGAATTAAAGGAATTCTAGAAAATTAGGAAATCATTTAAATCTTCGAAAAATTAATTAAAATAATCTGTAACAGGCATGGAAATACTTTGTACATGAAAGTTGCTCAGAATGACGAGACGAATCTAAATATGCAGTTCGTTAGTCCGCCACACGTCCCTAGCATAACGAACTCGCAACTTTCCTCTCCGGCTCATCTGTCCAAAAACGTCATACACCGGGGATACTTTCCCGGATGTTTCCCCCTTTCACCAGTATCGCTTACTACCGCATTAGGTCATCCCTAGCATCGTGTATTGCCATGTTACACTTTGTGATGCTTTGATTGCTCTGTTATTTATTGTGTTCCCCCTCCATTACTTCTTTCCGGTAGACCCCGAGACTGCCGGCGAAACCTAGTACGACTACGGTGTTGACGACCCCTCCTTGCCAGAGCAACCAGGCAAGCCCCCCTTTGATCATCCCGATATCGCCCATTCCATTCTCTCATGCTTGCATTAGATTTTGCTACTGTTATTGTTTGCTCCTATTCTGATGCATAGCCTGCTTTTGTAACCTGCTTATTGTTACCTACCTACTTATCCTAAACTGCTTAGTATAGGTTGGTTAGTGATCCATCAGTGACCCCCACCTTGTCCTTGTTGCCCCTGCTTCATCATTGAAGACCCAATCAACGGGATCGCAGACTAGGCCCCAGCACCGCACATCACTTTTCCCTTAGTTGCTCGACACTACTAGGTTACTATCGAGTGTCGAGGGTGAGACCTCTACAGCACTTCTGATGTTAACCCTGTAGTGTAGCTATTCGGTCATGGTCATCGAGGGTGATTCCGCCTTAACCACTTCTGATACGACTCTGTCGTGCAACCCCTCAAGTGTGAACCTCAGGGATGGTTCCTCTTACGTTCACCTTGATGAGTACATCGAGTGGAATTCACCAGGGGTGATTCCTCGGGTTTTCCCATTGATGTTTGGACACACGGATACTTGGACTTTACCACTGTTACATGGAAAGACGTGTCGGCCCTGAGGGTTACCCACGCGAGCTTAATTGCGAGTGATGTGGAGTCGGGTTGACCTCGAGGGTGCCCGCGAGATAATTACGAGGCGTGGTCGGGCCTTCTTAGCCCTTGCCGCAAATCCTCGAGACGGGGCGATGGGGTCACATCTTTCGTGACTCTCTGCTTGTTACTGCGTGTTCCTAATCCACTACGATTTGGATATTTGATCCCAGGGGCCTCTGGCCATATAGCACTAACCATCACGTGGGCATAGTATGGGCGTTCTGCGTCATATGCATCAGCTGAAGCTTAATAGACGTCAGTGACTGAGCGGCGCGCGCCGGGTTGGACTGGTAAGCACCTACCTTTTTAAAGGAGGTAGCTAGGTCTTCTCACCGGCCGCATACGCAACGTGCAGGAGTTCCCGGGGAGATGGCCCATGACCCCTGGGGGCATAGGTTTAGTCCGGCGTGCTGACCTCTCTATTAAGTCTAGGTCGGGTTGCGTCGTATTGTTTGGCCAAGGCCGGGCATGACCCAGGAAAGTGTGTCCGGCCGAAGTTAATCGAGCGTGGTGGGTAAGTTGGTTCACCCTTGTAGGGAAGAAAACATCTATCGATAGCCTGTCCTACGGTAACGGAAACTTGGATTTGTATCCCGATCGATACAACTAGAACTGGATACTTGTGATGAGAATTGGTTTGTGATGATAACTGGATAGTATGGCTCTGGGATTGCTTTCTCGCAGGGAGCCGAGAAAGGATCTCTGGCCGAGGTTGATAACACTTCTACTACTTTACTTTATGCTACTCTACTTCCTCCTATTGCTGCAAGATGGTGGTTTCCAGAAGATGCTAGTCTTCGATAGGCTAGGCTTTCCCCTCCTCTTCTGGCATTATGTAGCCCAGTTCACAGATACAACCCTTTTCATTGATACCGATGCATATGTAGTGTAGATCCTTGCTTGCTAGTACTTTGGATGAGTACTCACGGTTGCTTTGCTCCCCCTTTTCCCACTTTCTTCTTCTTTCCGATTGATGCAACCAGATGTCGGATCCCAGGAGCCAGATGCCACCGTCAATGCTTGCTACTATGTGGAGGTCACCGACGACCAGGAGTAGTTAGGAGGCTCCCAGGCAGGAGGCCTTGCCTTTTCAATCGTTGTTGCTTTTGTGCTAGCCTTCTTAAGGCAAACTTGTCTAACACATGTCTATACTCAGATATTGTTGCTTCCGCTGAGTCTTGTGTTTTTGAGCTTATGTATTCGAGCCCTCGAGGCCCTTGGCTTGTAATATAAAGCTTGTATTATTTTAATTTGTGTCTAGAGTTGTGTTGTGATATCTTCCCGTGAGTCCTTGATCTTGATTGTACACATCTGCATGTATGATTAGTGTATGATTGAATCAAGGGTGTCACATCCGGGCTCGTCGATTTGGGTAACGAGGCACTTCCTCATGTCAATGATCCGCCTGTGCATCTCGTAGCATGTGTACACGCTCTTGGCCGCAAACCTGAGGTGAGGTTCATCCAATTGCCGCATCCAGTCCCCGTGCCAGGATACGGGACTTATTCTCTGGGCATCCTGCTTCATCTTTTCGTAGTAGGGGTCGATGATGGCCGAGGCGAGTTCGACCAGGGAGTCCTTCTTTGTGTTGCCCCAGACCGTATAGTGGTCATGGATTTCGACAAGGTTCTTTAAGGCCAAGCCCGTAACACTGAGCGCTTTTACATCGTTGGTGGTATCCACCATGGAAAACTTGTAGTCAGTGATGTTGACAAACCTGTTGAAACTGTCGCAAGGCTATGTGGCCATGCAGTAGAGGTAGATGAGGACATGATGGCGCACGCACAACTAGGCGATGACAACCTTCTAATCTATGCCGGGACGACCGGCGGTGTACTGGAGGTCGATGCCGACCACCTTGTACTTGTCTCTAGCAAGCAACTGCTCAACGCTGTTGATGTAGTCGTCCACCATGGCCGGATCGATGGTGTACACCACCGAGAGATCCGTCTCCCTCATCTGGGTCTCCACTCTATGCTCGCCGAACTCCATTGGAGCGCCACCGGACATCCCCTCTCTATGTGTCATCGTGGGTGTGCTTGTTGTGTTGTGGGGCGCGATCGAAAGGTTGAAGAGACTAAGGTTATAATGGCTGCGGGAATTAAAGGGGAAGCCGGATGGCCAGGAATATCGGTAGGCCCTGATGGCAGTTCTAATTTGCAGCGCGTAACTCCATCGTGTCGCACGTAACTGCATCGCGTGGCAACGTGTGCGGCGCAACCGCATGCATATGGGGCCCCCAACGTGATCGTGTGCATGCCCAACCGCTGACAGAGTGCGCGCGGAGGGACACGAGCAGAGCGCTCCGCGGTCGCCTCAAGGAAAAGTTGTCCACAAGCCGAGCGCACCAACGGACACGAGCAGAGTGCGCCAACGTACGCGACAGAGTGCGCCGTGGCGCCTAACGGTGAGCACAGCGCGCTGCGGCGCCTAACGGCGAGCAGTGCTTGTCGAGCGACGCGAGCAGAGTATGGCACAGTGATACGTGGCAAGTAAGACGAACTGTGCGAGCGATGTCGGAGATATCAAGCACGAATCAGATTAGAGTTGCGTGTGCGATACGTGGCAGGCAGTTGATCCATCAGAGCTGTTTGTGATGGAATAAGCCGTGTGTGTTGCGGGCAAACGCTTGCTGGTGTATAACCTTAAATTTAACCAAAAAAGTGTTAATGCATGTTACAAAAATTGTATAGCAAGAAACTATGTTCAAATACGACTCCAATGATATAATCTATGGCGACATGCATTCGTATTTTATTAGTTAACTCCTACTTATAAACCAGGACGGGGGTATAGTAGGTAATTAAACTGCAAACGTTTTTTATTAATTGTATGTGTACGTGTCCTCTCGTCCTCCTCTCGCACATCCTGTCACCCCGCTGCCACAGACGGCTTATAGCGCAAGCTTGCGCAGCGTGCGGGGCGTTCTTTTGGCCAAACGGTGGCACCAATGAATCATCGGTGAGCCCTTTCCCATGCAACCTCGCAGGTTTCCGCGCAAGCTTCCCGCCCGACTCGGTGAAATCCCCCAAAATTCCAATGCTTGCCAGCCTACTATAAAAACCCTCATGACCGGCGAGTCCTGCGTCGCATTTTCCCCTCCCTCCCTATAGCTTATCTCGTCTGCTTCTCCCACAATCGCCAATGGCACCGGTCCGTCGTAGTCGCTTAGCCACTCCACCGTCATCAGAGGACAGCTCCCGCTGGGAGGCTACACCATGGCGACGGCGCAGTCCCCGGCATAGTGTAGTGCGCGTGGCGTCCCTGTTGGGTGTGCGCGGAACACCCACCACATGCTCCGTCGCCGCTACCGTCGGCAGCTGTTGCCGGCCACCGTTGCCGCCACACCACCTTCTGATAGAGGCGAGGGTGTCCCGATCTTTCGATGAGATGATAACTATCGATTTGGTGAAGATGACTTTGATGATCCGACTACAAACGTGCAAGACGTTGCGCCTTAGCAATCGCTAAACCAACTCTGAGAGGCTATTGATCACGCCGAAGCACGATCAACCTGACCACGAAGGTCTATTCCTGCAAGCAATCGAAGAACAAGCAAGAATATGATAAAGCAATCTGAATATTGCGAATATATATATGAAGTATTGATAAAGGTGGGGATCCGGAAGTGGTCTTGGTCTGGTCGTTGGACACAAACAAAGTACACGAAGATGCAATGGCTAACTTTTAACTAAACAAATCCCAAGGAAAAAGCTACTAGATGGATCTACTTATATAGGAGCAAGGGGTGGCGGCCAAGGAGGTGGGAGGACGTCCCAAGGCAGCCTAAAACCAACCCTAGGTCGTACAAGGCTCATGGGCCCAAGTGGAAGTGATGCAACACCTTTGGACTTGTTGTTTGACTCGGATTCTGCTGCAGCGTCAGATTGTTTCGTCCATATCTCAACGCTCCGTACGAATTTAAAGGTGAATCCAATTGGGTTGGAAAGAGGACAAAATCTACTTTCCAACAAAAAAGAATCACCCAATTCGAAGTCCGTATGAAAAAGTTGTTGGCGTTTTGAGTCAGGTATGTCTGTGCAGTCCGAATCTGAATCCAGAACATGAGAGACTTGGACTCTATCTTCTCTTGGCCCAAAAGTGAAGCGAGAGGACTTTTTGAACAGAACCTAAACTTCTCCTTTTGCCTTATCTTTTATATGTGGATTGTACAAATGTCCCATACACCTGCAATTAGACAAAACACAAAAGTGTGTGAAGTATTTTTGTTCTGGATAACATAAATAGATTATTGAATAGTTGCACTAGAAATCACCTGAAAAATATGCATGTATGCAATATTTTTGGTCGTATCAAAGGTAGTCATGTCCTCATCATCCTCCCCTTCTTGAAAACAAAGCCGTCCTCGGTGTTGCTTAATCTGAAATCTGGCTAACAAAAGAGACAAGGTGTACACGTTGTATATGTATATGTCATCCATTTTTACTGATCTCATTTGGTGCACATGTGATACAGTTATACAAGAGCTCCCTTCAAAAGTCGTCAAATATAAAGACAATATATTATCACAAGAAGTCAAAGGCATGAAAATATTGCAACTCAGTTTGCACATATAAGTGAAGCTCTTATTCATATCAAAAGATTGACAATGCTTATCATTAAACCATCCCAACGTTGATGAACCATCACCAAGATTAGAAGTCATATCAAAATGATTAAACATTGGCACAATTATTTTCAAACATATTTGATCCAAATCTGATTTATTCCCTGATTCACTTGATTCTTTTGCATCGATAGTTAATTCAATGGGTTCACTCAAAATTGTTGGATCACATGGCAAAGTCAAATCATCAACGTAGTCCTCTAAAGTAGCTGGTGTGATCAAAATAGTGGGTAGCTCACCGCATGGTGCACTTAAATTGACAAGACATTCATCATAATCATGTGGAGGTGGAAGATTAGTACCTTTGTCATTACCTCTTATGATCAACTCAGATGATGTAGGCACTCTCGGTGATGATGTGTAACATGGTGGAGGTGATGTAGTCCTCACAACAATGGATGTGGTTGTCATAGTATGCCTAGTAGTTGAAGGGACAACCGTATCAACTCTTGGAATGTGCATCTCGCGCTTGTTCTCCTTGTGGGCAACACGTCGTTTTATTTCCTGTTCAGCTTTGCAAGCAAGATGAAACAAATTGTCAGGACCTCACGCACGGTATTCCCACGGGTGCCACCTTACCTGGCCCGGGACCGTTTGCGCCTTTTGGCTCACGTATATGATAGTGTCGCTAGCATCCATATGACAAAGAACCCGGGCCGACATGGCTAGTCGTGAACCCAAGGCGGCACTAACCCATGAGGACAGGCATACATGAATCACATCGAGCATGTCGGTCAACAACGTATAAATCCGGGTTGTAGCACTGGGCTAACAGGACTCCGGTAACCCGGGCTGTAGCAGGCTAGGCAGGACTCCGGATAACACCGCGTGACATTTCCCCGAAGGGACAGACACAGGAACGACGTGAATCACATGCCGGCCAGTCAAGTGTTCCAAGCAGTAGTGCTGGGCTGGCAGGACTCCGGTGAACTGGGCTGTAGCGGACTACTATCGCTCAGGAAGCACTAGACTACATTTCCCCATAAGAGAGACTACCAAGGATAAACAACTAGATAGTCGGATCCCACACATAGCAAGCATTTCAATCATACACACAATATGCTCGATATGAGTAGATACAACATGGCATCACAACAAGACTCTACGACTCAAGTATTTATTCATTAGGCTCCGAGGAGCGAGATATTACAAACATGGGTCTCATGACCCAACATTCAGAGCATACAAGCAACAAGCACATGCGGAAGCTTAACATGTCTGAGTACAGACATCTACAAATGAAAAAGGCTGAGAAGCCTGACTATCTACCAGATCCTGCCGAGGGCACAAGATCGTAGCTGAGGTAACAAGCTAAACGTCGAAGTCCACGCGGAACTACTAGCGAGACTGAAGTCTCTCTGCAAAACATAAAATAGGCAAACGTGAGTACAAATGTACTCAGCAAGACTTACATCAGAACTATCTACATATGCATCGGTATCAACAAAGGGGGTAGTGGAGTTTAACTGCAGCAAGCCAGCTTTGACTCGGTGGCTATCCTGAACTACGATTGCAAGTAACTCTTTTGAGGTGGCGCACACGAGTCCACATATTCACCATATCAATACACCACTATGGATCCGCTCCCGTCTCCCTACGGGGACGCCATCCATAGCACTCACGCTTATCTTGCGCATTTTAGAGTATCCACTTTCACTTGTCTATGAACTATGCAAGGGGTCCAAGTTTCCATATCCGAGGAATCCGGCTATTCGAATAGATAATGATAACCCTGCAGGGGTGTACTTCTTCACACACGCTCTCGCCACTTATCGCCCTGTACACGTCATGTACCTCGGCAACCTTCAAGCGGAAGCCGGGCGAGGGAGTCGGCCACGACCTGACTAACCACACAAGTCTCTTGTCCAGGTTTATCGCCTATTCGGGTTCCATCCGCAAGGAGATCCGGCCGGGGTGTCGCTCACGGCCCCAAACGATGTGAGCAGGGTTCCCAAGCCCACCAACCGGGTGCCACTCGGTACACCGTGCCACTGTGCCTAGTCTGTCCCAAGCCCACCTGTACCGGGTGCCACTTGGTAGACTACTAACACTACCTACAAACACCAGAAACTAGTTGCAACTCCTGGACAGAGATCAAGTTGATTAATAAGTCGAGAGGGGTCGAGTTACCGGAACCCAATGTGTGGTAGTAACTGTTCATGGATCACAAACACAGAACTCAGTTCCTGAGGACGGCTACAATGAGACAACCCACCATGTACTCCTACATGGCCTCTCACCGCTACCTTTACCAAATCGTGTTCACACACTTAGCTCTCAACAGTAGGACATGTTCACCACATTCCAATTCATTCCCGTTGAATCAGACCTGACTCAACTCTAAGCAATAGCAGGCATGACAAACAAGCATGAATGAGTAGGCACATCAGGGCTCAGACAACTCCTACTCATGCTAGTGGGTTTCATCTATTTACTGTGGCAATGACAGGTCATGCAGAGGATAAGGGGTTCAACTACCGCAGCATGTAACAGTTGAATCGTTGTTGTCCTAATGCAGTAAAAGAGAGCAGGAGCGAGAGAGTGGGATTGTATCGGAATGAACAAGGGGGTTTTGCTTGCCTGGCACTTCTGAAGATAATATAGTTCTTCATCGGTGTCATCGATCTCATCGTCGGCACCACGTCTATCGAGAGGGTCGAATACCGACAAACAAGGAAGAATACAATCAATGCAATGCAACAATATGATGCATGATCATGGCATGGCAATATGTTGTGGTTTGAGCTAATGCAGCTAGCAACTTGTTAAATGGAGTAGGTTTGAACCCTAGGTTCAAGTTCAAACTCCATATGTGAGAGTTTAAATGCCATTTATGCAAATTGCCTTATATAGCAACTTTAAGTTGTTCAAACATGCATGAAAATGGTACAGATGGATAGATTAGATTTTTCTGATCATTTTTCATATATAATTTATTTCATTTGGAGTTATGATTGATTTGATATGAATTTTTGAAGTTTAGAATATTTTCTGGAATTTCTGAATTAAATTAAATCCAGAAATTAGTTTATTGCGTCAGCATGACAACAAGGTGACATCAGCAGGTCAACACGCCAGGTCCAGGTCAACCTGACCTGTGGGACCCGCGTGTCAGGGCCATTAGTTTAACTAAATTAGATTAATCCTAATCCTGGATTAGTTAGCGGGCGGGGCCCGCATGTCAGTGAGGGAGAGGGGGAAGTCAAACCGGGCAGTGGGGTCAACCCACGCCGGTCAACGGTCAGCGGTCGCCGGCGTTTAACCGCCGCCGAGTCCCGACGCGGCGGTGCGCTGCGGAATTGGCCTACAGAGCGCCGTTTGGCGCGCGGAGCACAACTACGGGATGCGGACGCTCGTCCGCATCCAACCAGGGTGGTGGCGCTGCCGGGGAGTGGCCGGAGAGTGGCCGGCGACGAGCTTTAGCAGCGGTCGGAGTTCGGTGTCAGTGAGGACGGTGCTGCGGTGCACGGGGGAAGGAGCAGGTGTGTGCGTTCGGCTCCTGAGAGCAGCACGAGCACGATGACGTGCTCAGGGGCAAGCTATGGCGTCTGTAGCCACGACGGCGGCATGGCCATCGGCGGCGAGCTTCGGTTACGGCGGGGAACGACACTACGGCAAGCGACAGGCCACGGGGACAGGGGGAAACGGCGGAGGAGCTCACTGGGAGGTCGAAGCGCATCTCAGTGGGCTCGGGGTCGACCCGGAAGCGGCGAATTTGTCGATGGCGTCCGGCGGCCGTGCGGAGAAGACGAGCTCGAGGACGAGGCTTCACGGCGTCCGGGGTCCTGCGGTTTGGCGTAGAGGTGCGCGGCAGCGAGGCAGAGCTCGTGGACTGGTCGGGAAAGCGAGGGGGAGGCGGTGGGCACTGCAACGCCGAGCAGCAGCGACAGCGGCGCTCGGACGTGTTCGGAAGGGGGGAAGCAGAGAGAGGAGAGAGGCCAGGGAGCGAGGGAGAGAGCGGCGAGTGAGGGGGAGGAGAGAGGGGGTCGAGGGGAGGCGGTTCAGGCGTCGCGGTGGCGAGGGACGCAGGCAGGCAGGGAGGTGGCGTGTCGCCACGGCACGCGCGTGCGCTGTCCTCCCTCCTCTGCCTACTGGCAGAGGTAGAGGACGACCGCTCAGGCCAGTGGGCTGGGCCACCAGCTGGAGCTGGGCCGGCTGGGCTTCCAGGTGAGCGCCAGGTAAGTCCTCTCTCACTCTTTATTGTTTCTGTTTTCTAATTTTCTGCAACTGTTGGGCTTTATTAAAAATGCCAGGGCATTTCCAAAAATCATGAAACTAATTATGGATACTGTTTAGAACATAACCAACAGTAAACATTTTAGTTTATGATTATTTGAGCATTCAAAATATTTTATAGCATTTAAATGCCCAAATGCAAATACTATATGATTTACTCTAGTGACCAAATATGTCATGGAAAAATGTGCAACACTTCTGGTTATGGTTTTAGCATTTTCCAGAAATGATGAACATTTTTAAAAGCCATTTGGAAAACTGAAAACATTTTAGGTGAACCTAGCTGAATTTCATTTGGTGCTAGGGTTTGTCATCCCCATTTCAATTAGAATAGAATTTAAACATGATGCAACACTCTAATGCAAGCACTAAGCAATACCAGAACTAGGGATGTGACAACTCACCCTCACTAAACAAGAATCTCGCCCCGAGATTCAATACGTGAGGTAAGAAGATAGAGGGGGCACAAGACCAACACAATCTTCACGATCCAGGTTGCACCTCATAAGAGCGTTGATTCGATCATCATCTTTGCCTTGACGTCTTGCTCTAAGAACTCCAACTAACATGACAATGAGAGGAAAGGGAAAACTCCAGAAGGATCGATCTTCTCGAAGATCGGACAACTCAGGATCAACTCTTCGAGTGGGACATTGAAACATCTCTCGAACTGAGAGGCAAAACATGCATGAGGGGGGATGGAGGAAACAATTTGACGAGGTGACAGAGTAGCGAGGAAAAATTGCCATGATCCATAACGGGGCACCTCAGGGAAGGTGACTCAAAGAACTATTCCCTTAAGTGGCAAAAAGAATTACTTTTCATACAGAGATTATTGAAACTCTTCATACCAGCTTAAGGCGATTAACAATTGATCACTTGAAAGGACTCGAAGAAATGACATACTCGGGCTAGAATGGATGATGTGAACTACCTTGTTGAAGGCAACGCAATGGATGATTTGCATACACGTGCTCTCAAGAACTTGAGCATTGCCATAGCCATCAAGGTCTTACCAACATCCGTGTCAAGGATCTTGGCAACACAACATACCACCATGATGAATAGTGATGGACGATGCAGACGCAAAGGAAGATAACACCTTCTCAGATTTCACCTTAGCGAGGCCAAGGAAACAAAATCTGGATGATCGACCGAGAGACATTTAGCCCTCCGCTTCTAATGTTCTCCTTGATGTACTAGGTACCACGGTCAATGCCTAGAAGCATCAATAAGGTCATCAAGTAAAGGTCGGACTTCGGGAGCACAAAAATCCATAAGGATCAACTATTGAAATAAATTCTACGAGATCCTTATGGGGAGGTGGCCCACTTTCTCAATCAAGATACTACAACAATAAGTCTTCCGGTTGGGTGTGTTGGCCACAACATCCACTTTACCGGGTTACAAAGAGACCAATATTATAGTTCTTGAGAAATGTTCCAACCATCATATCTGCCTGAGAATCAGATATCGTTGGTGTCAGGATATTCCAGACTCGTCAAGTCTAGGGAAAAAATGAAAGTTTGCAACACAAATCGACGAGATGGCGTTGCGAGATTCTCAGGAAATGAACTACGATAGCAAGCTCCAAAACATGAATGGGTTTTGCTACAAACCTGTGAACATGTTGTCCAAGACAAACATGGCCATGTAGTAGTCTTACAATAAAACACTACCGAGTTCGGGGGGAAACCATCAATGAGGATATCGAAGTCCTTGCATAAGTCTAGCTCTTAGGAAGAAACTTCTTCTCCTTGAACAAATCAATCAGTGGCTTGGTGTGCTACGGAATTCGTATGGAACGAAGATGATCAGTCTAACAGACCACGGAATACTTTGCACATGCATGAACGATTTGGGAGTATTCCAAGGAAAACAAAACAAACCTTTCTCAAATTCATGGCGGCAACTTACACCTAATGCACGTGAACCTGGAGAAAGTCACTTCTCGCAGCCAATCATATGCCTCATGAACGGAACACGAAGGCATTGCTTACAGGTTTTCAACACTAGGTTGATGTTCAACATGAGTCATGGGGGGAGACAAAATGTTGCTGATGGGTTCAACAACAACTCATCAGTATTTCCAAATCACTGGACTTCCACCATCATGTGAACACGGTGATAGCATTGGTCAGACCAAAAGATGTAATGGTGTATGCTCGAGGGATGAACCACGAGTAAGACAACATTACGAATATCGTTGGTTCTGATTTGACTTGACGATAGCCCATACTCAAGTCAAAGTTTTGACAAGGTAATAGATCCAGCAACTGATCACGAGGATCAATTGGTGAAGATATCATCTTTCTTCAACACACACACACAAGATATCCCTTAGTGAAAAACTAAGTCAGGCAAGCTTTTATCTTCCAACTCTCCTTGTTGTTGTTTAGCTTAACCAACTAGCTCAGGAGTATCCAACATAGATTCTTGGAGAAAGGGTGGTTTACAAGAAACCAACTTGATCACGAACTCAACATAGCGGTCAGGTGACGACCTGGTAACACTTCCGAGAAGATATTCGGAAAATCACGAACCACCGATATGATACTAAGCTCGAGAACAATATTGCTTTTCAGGGCAAGATGATATGATCAAAAAGAGTGAGGGATTTACACAATCCTAACTCATTGATCGAAGAGTGCACCAGGAATAAGGACTAGGTAGCACGATTAATCTTAGGATGATGAGTTGATAACCAACACGCTAAGAATGAGATTATTGTTCATTTACTACCAAGCAACATGGTTGCTAGGAGTATTGATTTCACACATCACGATTCAATTGTCGGCATTCCGGTTACAACAACACGGGAACCGAGGAATGAACAATGATGGCAAGAAATATCACTGCGTCAAAATTCATAAGAGATGGTGCAATTCCTATGATATTCTTGACATAAAGATGGTAATACTCCAGGTTAGAACAGAACAAAAGCTGGATTGGCATTCATTCTGCGGAATACAACTACTTTGACCCAATCCCAGAAATGGACGAGGTACTGGAGTTTGTTTCTCCTAGTCATTCTGAAATAGAATGACTTGACAGACCACTAGAGTAATATGCATCGATAAACACGATTGCCAACTACTCCTTACTATCAATTGATAGATGAAGGTCGGAACACAACAAAGGAGGGACAACTCAAAGGGACATATATCTTTTCTGAGTTGTGGATGCATGGATTAGTATGTCAAACGAGTTCAACGAATCTCTTCCGGATAATCCATGCGGAGAGGTAGGATGGGCAGATTCACAATTATGGATGGAGAACTCCTCAAGAGTACTCTGGTTGTGATCTTTTGGTTCAACAGAACTTCTGCCATAAGCAGTTCATGGTATTTGGAAGAATGAAATACCACAGACCTTGATGACTATCGCAAAGGTTACTAATGTCCTAAAGGAACTAGCAAGCACTATCAACATGAAGTAAGTAGGGTGAATCACGGGTTCGAAAACACAGGAGTAGAATACTTACTACTAATTGGCATCACGGGATGCTTTCGAGAATAGTGGCCAGAATCATCACACCGGAAACACAAAACATTGCTAGATTACTAGGTGACTCCCTAAAACACCTAGGGTCATAATAATAGCTCCAACATATATGTCGAGGCAACAGAGTACCTCAACTCACCGATTAGTGTGCTTGTTCTGACCAAAAAGGACATCAGGAATGGAGAGAAAGGATTTGCAAATGCATCAGACTATTTAGAGACCTGGGATGACTCGGACAGCATAACGGCTGTAAATGCTCAAAAAGATTTGAGACATCCTGCAAAAATGGTGGCATAGCCACTCAACATCACAATATCAAGGTTCTGAGGCCAGCTATGAACATATGGAGGTAGTAAGAACTGATCTAAGACTTGAACTCAACAATCCTAGGCAACTACGGTTTAGTAACACGTCATCCTGAGAGATAGCTGAGAAGGCCTAGTTCTTAAACCCCGTAGAAGAGAAGAGGGTGACTCAGATCAGAGGGCATGAGGTATAAGGAGTAAAAAGAGCCTTACGTTCCATCCCACAATCAATTCCCTTACATAACTAAAGCATTTCTAGACACAACTTCGACCAGTTTGGCTTGGTAAACCTACAGGCAGTCAGGCTCTGATACCAACGCTGTCAGGACCCCGATCCTAGGTCACACCGATCTAGCATGTAACACATCATATCACTTTGCGACCTCACGCACGGTATTCCCACGGGTGCCACCTTACCTGGCCCGGGACCGTTTGCGCCTTTTGGCTCATGTATATGATAGTGTCGCTAGCATCCATATGACAAAGAACCCGGGCCGACATGGCTAGTCGTGAACCCAAGGCGGCACTAACCCATGAGGACAGGCATACATGAATCACATCGAGCATGTCGGTCAACAACGTATAAATCCGGGCTGTAGCACTAGGCTAACAGGACTCCGGTAACCCGGGCTGTAGCAGGCTAGGCAGGACTCCGGATAACACCGCGTGACATTTCCCCGAAGGGACAGACACAGGAACGACGTGAATCACATGCCGGCCAGTCAAGTGTTCCAAGCAGTAGTGCTGGGCTGGCAGGACTCCGGTGAACCGGGCTGTAGCGGACTACTATCGCTCAGGAAGCACTAGACTACATTTCCCCATAAGAGAGACTACCAAGGATAAACAACTAGATAGTCGGATCCCACACATAGCAAGCATTTCAATCATACACACAATATGCTCGATATGAGTAGATACAACATGGCATCACAACAAGACTCTATGACTCAAGTATTTATTCATTAGGCTCCGAGGAGCGAGATATTACAAACATGGGTCTCATGACCCAACATTCAGAGCATACAAGCAACAAGCACATGCGGAAGCTTAACATGTCTGAGTACAGACATCTACAAATGAAAAAGGCTGAGAAGCCTGACTATCTACCAGATCCTGCCGAGGGCACAAGATCGTAGCTGAGGTAACAAGCTAAACGCCGAAGTCCACGCAGAACTACTAGCGAGACTGAAGTCTCTCTGCAAAACATAAAATAGGCAAACGTGAGTACAAATGTACTCAGCAAGACTTACATCAGAACTATCTACATATGCATCGGTATCAACAAAGGGGGTAGTGGAGTTTAACTACAGCAAGCCAGCTTTGACTCGGTGGCTATCCTGAACTACGATTGCAAGTAACTCTTTTGAGGTGGCGCACATGAGTCCACATATTCACCATATCAATACACCACTATGGATCCGCTCCCGTCTCCCTACGAGGACGCCATCCATAGCACTCACGCTTATCTTGCGCATTTTAGAGTATCCACTTTCACTTGTCTATGAACTATGCAAGGGGTCCAAGTTTCCATATCCGAGGAATCCGGCTATTCGAATAGATAATGATAACCCTGCAGGGGTGTACTTCTTCACACACGCTCTCGCCACTTATCGCCATGTACACGTCATGTACCTCGGCAACCTTCAAGCGGAAGCCGGGCGAGGGAGTCGGCCACGACCTGACTAACCACACAAGTCTCTTGTCCAGGTTTATCGCCTATTCGGGTTCCATCCGCAAGGAGATCCGGCCGGGGTGTCGCTCACGGCCCCAAACGATGTGAGCAGGGTTCCCAAGCCCACCAACCGGGTGCCACTCGGTACACCGTGCCACTGTGCCTAGTCTGTCCCAAGCCCACCTGTACCGGGTGCCACTTGGTAGACTACTAACACTACCTACAAACACCAGAAACTAGTTGCAACTCCTGGACAGAGATCAAGTTGATTAATAAGTCGAGAGGGGTCGAGTTACCGGAACCCAATGTGTGGTAGTAACTGTTCATGGATCACAAACACAGAACTCAGTTCCTGAGGACGGCTGCAATGAGACAACCCACCATGTACTCCTACATGGCCTCTCACCGCTACCTTTACCAAATCGTGTTCACACACTTAGCTCTCAACAGTAGGACATGTTCACCACATTCCAATTCATTCCTGATGAATCAGACCCGACTCAACTCTAAGCAATAGCAGGCATGACAAACAAGCATGAATGAGTAGGCACATCAGGGCTCAGACAACTCCTACTCATGCTAGTGGGTTTCATCTATTTACTGTGGCAATGACAGGTCATGCAGAGGATAAGGGGTTCAACTACCGCAGCATGTAACAGTTGAATCGTTGTTGTCCTAATGCAGTAAAAGAGAGCAGGAGCGAGAGAGTGGGATTGTATCGGAATGAACAAGGGGGTTTTGCTTGCCTGGCACTTCTGAAGATAATATAGTTCTTCATCGGTGTCATCGATCTCATCGTCGGCACCACGTCTATCGAGAGGGTCGAATACCGACAAACAAGGAAGAATACAATCAATGCAATGCAACAATATGATGCATGATCATGGCATGGCAATATGTTGTGGTTTGAGCTAATGCAGCTAGCAACTTGTTAAATGGAGTAGGTTTGAACCCTAGGTTCAAGTTCAAACTCCATATGTGAGAGTTTAAATGCCATTTATGCAAATTGCCTTATATAGCAACTTTAAGTTGTTCAAACATGCATGAAAATGGTACAGATGGATAGATTAGATTTTTCTGATCATTTTTCATATATAATTTATTTCATTTGGAGTTACGATTGATTTGATATGAATTTTTGAAGTTTAGAATATTTTCTGGAATTTCTGAATTAAATTAAATCCAGAAATTAGTTTATTGCGTCAGCATGACAACAAGGTGACATCAGCAGGTCAACACGCCAGGTCCAGGTCAACCTGACCTGTGGGACCCGCGTGTCAGGGCCATTAGTTTAACTAAATTAGATTAATCCTAATCCTGGATTAGTTAGCGGGCGGGGCCCGCATGTCAGTGAGGGAGAGGGGGAAGTCAAACCGGGCAGTGGGGTCAACCCACGCCGGTCAACGGTCAGCGGTCGCCGGCGTTTAACCGCCGGCGAGTCCCGACGCGGCGGTGCGCTGCGGAATTGGCCTACAGAGCGCCGTTTGGCGCGCGGAGCACAACTACGGGATGCGGACGCTCGTCCGCATCCAACCAGGGTGGTGGCGCTGCCGGGGAGTGGCCGGAGAGTGGCCGGCGACGAGCTTTAGCAGCGGCCGGAGTTCGGTGTCAGTGAGGACGGTGCTGCGGTGCACGGGGGAAGGAGCAGGTGTGTGCGTTCGGCTCCTGAGAGCAGCACGAGCACGATGACGTGCTCAGGGGCAAGCTATGGCGTCTGTAGCCACGACGGCGGCATGGCCATCGGCGGCGAGCTTCGGTTACGGCGGGGAACGACACTACGGCAAGCGACAGGCCACGGGGACAGGGGGAAACAGCGGAGGAGCTCACTGGGAGGTCGAAGCGCATCTCAGTGGGCTCGGGGTCGACCCGGAAGCGGCGAATTTGTCGATGGCGTCCGGCGGCCGTGCGGAGAAGACGAGCTCGAGGACGAGGCTTCAGGGCGTCCGGGGTCCTGCGGTTTGGCGTAGAGGTGCGCGGCAGCGAGGCAGAGCTCGTGGACTGGTCGGGAAAGCGAGGGGGAGGCGGTGGGCACTGCAACGCCGAGCAGCAGCGACAGCGGCGCTCGGACGTGTTCGGAAGGGGGGAAGCAGAGAGAGGAGAGAGGCCAGGGAGCGAGGGAGAGAGCGGCGAGTGAGGGGGAGGAGCGAGGGGGTCGAGGGGAGGCGGTTCAGGCGTCGCGGTGGCGAGGGACGCAGGCAGGCAGGGAGGTGGCGTGTCGCCACGGCGCGCGCGTGCGCTGTCCTCCCTCCTCTGCCTACTGGCAGAGGTAGAGGACGACCGCTCAGGCCAGTGGGCTGGGCCACCAGCTGGAGCTGGGCCAGCTGGGCTTCCAGGTGAGCGCCAGGTAAGTCCTCTCTCACTCTTTATTGTTTCTGTTTTCTAATTTTCTGCAACTGTTGGGCTTTATTAAAAATGCCAGGGCATTTCCAAAAATCATGAAACTAATTATGGATACTGTTTAGAACATAACCAACAGTAAACATTTTAGTTTATGATTATTTGAGCATTCAAAATATTTTATAGCATTTAAATGCCCAAATGCAAATACTATATGATTTACTCTAGTGACCAAATATGTCATGGAAAAATGTGCAACACTTCTGGTTATGGTTTTAGCATTTTCCAGAAATGATGAACATTTTTAAAAGCCATTTGGAAAACTGAAAACATTTTAGGTGAACCTAGCTGAATTTCATTTGGTGCTAGGGTTTGTCATCCCCATTTCAATTAAAATAGAATTTAAACATGATGCAACACTCTAATGCAAGCACTAAGCAATACCAGAACTAGGGATGTGACACAAATGGTCCATAGGATAACACTCTTCATGAATTAGTATCTCCTGAATGTCATGATTTAATCCTCCCCAAAATCTATCCATAAAATCTTCTTCACTTTCTTCTAAAGAGGAATGCAGCAAGGTAGTTTGTAAAGTACTATAATATTTTGTTACGGTGTCACTACCTTGTTTTAAATGTTGCAACTTTGTAATCATCTCATGAGTATAATAAGCGGGAAGGAATGTATGTCGCATGGCAAGTTTCAAATCATCCCAAGTAGTAGGTATAGCATTAGGGTGTAACCGACAATATTCACTCCACCAAACTACATCATAACCAGTGAAAGAACCAACCGCAACCTTAAATTTTTTACGTACATCAAAATTATTGGAAGCAAATATATTATTTATGTCAAACTCCCATTCAATATATAAATCAGGTCTAAAAAGACCATTAAATGGTGGTATAGAAACATTAACCTGATCATGTGCATTTGGATGTTTGTGCACCTCTCGTGACGGTTGTGGTATTTGCATAGGTGATGGCACGTCTCCCACGATCGACAAACCCCATGAATTGACTCTAGATCCTGTCATGATTAGTAGAAACAAGAAACAAAATTCAAGAATAATGTTCCTATGAACTACTAGGATGTGGTGGTAAAGCGCTCACAGTAAAGCAAATATCAATATCTTACAAGTTCTTACCAAGCAGCAAGTGGTGACAGGCAACCAGTGGTGTCAAATAACTCTAAAGATTGTGTAAAGGATTGCCAGGGGAACGTACGTATACACGGTGCAGAAATATGTGCAGCTGGGTTGGCTATATATGATAGCAAAATATTAGCAATAATCAATTCAGAGATGCAATGTTAAATAAACGCTCAACGACGGTACTGTGTTGGTCCTAGGCTAGACCGGACTAGAGACGCGAGCCTAGAACACTAATGAGGTCACGGCGTAGAACAACTAGCATCAATGAAGGATACTAAGTAGCTCTGGACAGCAAGATATAAGTGAAGATCACAAGGGCAGTAAAGATAATGATGAAAAACAACTGCCAAGCAGGATATACAACAACTCTCTCTCCGACTTTCCTCTTAAAAAGTTTGAGCCAATTTTCTGATAACTTTTTTCAAAAAGTGCTACTAACTCAAGCTTTCCAATGGAAAAAGAATCACTCAATTCCCAATTGATATGAGGAGTCAAAGAATTCTAAAACTAGCCTGAAAAACTGGAATAACCTGTGTCCGCGAACTTCGGAGGGAAAAAGACCTATTTAGAATACAATTTTGAGGTGTCAAATATTGAACTAGCCTCTGTAACTATTTAGATGCGGCTCGTCGCTACCTTTCATTTGAGTACTCGCGGAGCCAAAACGGACTTCGTATGAGGAAGTTATGTCTGTTTTACTGAACAGTGCACAAAACAGATTCCAATCCGAATTCAACTACGAGATTGAGTCTAGATAGATCCGAATTGTTTTTTTTCTCTTTTTTTCCTCACATGTTTTTTTATTTTTCTTTCTCTCTTTTTTTCTCTGACTTTTTTTTTCTTTTTTTCTCTCTTTTTTTTCTTTGTCTTTTTTTCTCTCCCTCTTTCCAAGACAAACTAGATAAGATGCAAATTGGATCAAGCGAAGATGTGAACGACCTCAACTATGATTGTGACAATGAACTATGGGTAGCACGTGTGAAAATTGATGGATGGTATGGTGGACAGTGGAAGGGATAACGATGCAGCGGCGACGTGACTAATGTGAACAGAACTCAAAATCTAAACAAACTAGACACTAAGACCAGCAACTCGACACGACGATGCAATCGATAATTCAATAATGCAAACAATGAAAAGAAAATTGCAAAGGCTCAGACTGGCTTGGACAAAAGGATGAATAGATCTAACTTTTTTGTGGCTTTTTCCTGAACAATAGGTAAGAAAATAAATCTAATCTAGGGGAAACTGGAATTCTCACCGAGCAACCTGAAAACTGATACCACTTGATAGAGGCGAGGGTGTCCCGATCTTTCGATGAGATGATAACTATCGATTTGGTGAAGATGACTTTTATGATCCGACTACAAACGTGCAAGACGTTGCGCCTTAGCAATCGCTAAACCAACTCTGAGAGGTTATTGACCACGCCGAAGCACGATCAACCTGACCATGAAGGTCTATTCCTGCAAGCAATCGAAGAACAAGCAACAATATGATAAAGCAATCTGAATATTGCGAATATATATATGAAGTATTGATAAAGGTGAGGATCCGGAAGTGGTCTTGGTCTGGTCGTTGGACACAAACGAAGTACACGAAGTTGCAATGGCAAACTTTTAACTAAACAAATCCCAAGGAAAAAGCTACTAGATGGATCTACTTATATAGGAGCAAGGGGTGGCGGCCAAGGAGGTGGGAGGACGTCCCAAGGCAGCCTAAAACTAACCCTAGGTCGTACAAGGCTCATGGGCCTAAGTGGAGGTGATGCAACACCTTTGGACTTGTTGTTTGACTCGGATTCTGCTGCAGCGTCAGATTGTTTCGTCCATATCTCAACGCTCCGGACGAATTTAAAGGTGAATCCAATTGGGTTGGAAAGAGGACGAAATCTACTTTCCAAGGAAAAAAGGATCACCCAATTCAGAGTCTGTATGAAAAGGTTGTTGGTGTTTTGAGTCAGGTATGTCTGTGCAGTCCGAATCTGAATTCAGAACGTGAGAGACTTGGACTCTATCTTCTCTTGGCCCAAAAGTGACGTGAGAGGACTTTTTGAACAAAACCTAAACTTCTCCTTTTGCCTTATCTTTATATGTGGATTGTACAACTGTCCCATACACCTGTAATTAGACAAAACACAAAAGTGTGTAAAGTATTTTTGTTCTGGATAACATAAATAGATTATTGAATAGTTTGCACTAGAAATCACCTTACAAATATGCATGTATCCAATATTTTTGGTTGTATACAAGGTATTCATGTCCTCATCACCGTCGAAAGCCAGGGCGATCTCCCGCTCCGCCGCCACGGCCCGAAGGCGGAAGGTGGCTGATACGTCTCCAACGTATCTATAATTTTTTATTGTTCCATGCTATTATATATTCTGTTTTGGATGTTTAATGGGCTTATTATACACTTTTATATTATTTTTGTGACTAACCTATTAACCGAAGGCCCAGCCCAAATTGCTAATTTTTTTGCCTATTTCAGTGTTTCACAGAAAAAGGATATCAAATGGAGTCCAAATTGAATGAAACCTTCGGGAACGTGATTTTCGAAACAAACGTGATCCAGAGGACTTGGAGTGGACGTCAAGAAACGAACAAGGAAGAAACGAGGTAGGGGTGCGCCCTCCACCCTCGTGGGCCCCTCGTTGCTCCACCGACCTACTTCTTCCACCTATATATACCTACGTACCCCCAAACCATCAGACACGGAGCCAAAACCCTATTTCCACTGCCGCAGCCTTCTGTACCCGTGAGATCCCATCTTGGGGCCTTTTCTGGTGCTCCGCCGGAGGGGGTATTGATCATGGAGGGATTCTACATCAACACCATAGCCTCTCCGATGATGTGTGAGTAGTTTACCTCAGACCTTCGGGTCCATAGTTATTAGCTAGATGGCTTCTTCTCTCTCTTTGGATCCCAATACAAAGTTATCCTCGATTCTCTTGGAGATCTATTTGATGTAACTCTTCTTTTTCGGTGTGTTTGTCGAGATCCGATGAATTGTGGGTTTATGATCAAGATTATCTATGAACAATATTTGAATCTCCTCTGAATTCTTTTATGTATGATTGGTTATCTTTGCAAGTCTCTTCGAATTATCAGTTTGGTTTGGCCTACTAGATTGATCTTTCTTGCCATGGGAGAAGTGCTTAGCTTTGGGTTCAATCTTGCAGTGCTCGATCCCAGTGACAGTAGGGGAAACGACACGTATTGTATTGTTGCCATCGAGGATAAAAAGATGGGGTTTATATCATATTGCATGAGTTTATCCCTCTACATCATGTCATCTTGCTTAAAGCGTTACTCTGTTCTTATGAACTTAATACTCTAGATGCATGCTGGATAGCGGTCGATGTGTGGAGTAATAGTAGTAGATGCAGGCAGGAGTCGGTCTACTTGTCACGGACGTGATGCCTATATACATGATCATACCTAGATATTCTCATAACTATGCTCAATTCTATCAATTGCTCGACAGTAATTCGTTTACCCACCGTAATACTTATGCTATCTTGAGAGAAGCCACTAGTGAAAGCTATGGCCCCCGAGTCTATTTTCCATCATATTAATCTTCCATCAACAAGATATTTCTATTTTTGTTTATTTTGCAATCTTTAATTTTACTCTCTATCATAAAAATGCCAAAAATATTATCTTATCATCTCTATTAGATGTCACTCTCGCAAGTAACCGTGAAGGGATTGACAACCCCTTTATCGTGTTGGTTGCAAGGTTCTTATTTGTTTGTGTAGGTGCGTGGGACTCGAGCATGGCCTCCTACTGGATTGATACCTTGGTTCTCAAAAACAGAGGGAAATACTTACGCTACTTTATTGCATCACCCTTTCCTCTTCAAGGGAAAACCAACGCAGTGCTCAAGAGGTAGCAAGAAGGATTTCTGGCCCCGTTGCTGGGGAGTCTACGCACAAGTCAAGACATACCAAGTACCCATCACAAACTCTTATCCCTCGCATTACATTATTTGCCATTTGCCTCTCGTTTTCCTCTCCCCCACTTCACCTTTGCCATTTTATTTGCCCCTCTTCCCTTCGTCCTTTTGTTTGCTCGTGTTACCATGTGCCTTCTTTTTGCTTGCATCTTCGCTTGCTAAAAGTTTCTGGATCCTCATCCACTTGCTAATATCTTTAAGAGATCCAATTATGATGAACCTATTGCTAGTGAGCTTTGTGCACTAGATTATCTTTATGAGGTTTTGCTTGAAATTCGTGAATCTGAAAATTGTGATGAAGTGTTGAAAGAAGAAACTTATGAAGTAATTCACGATAGATCTTTGAATAAAAAGCATGATTGCAATGATGTTATTATAAATTCTATTAGTGTCAATTGTGCTAATAATATGCAAAACCCTAAGCTTGGGGATGCTAAGTTTGCTATGTCTACTACTTGTTGTAATGATCATGATTCGGGTGATTTTTCTTATGATCTTGAAAAATTATTTAAGCCCCACGATGAATATGAGATTGATAATAACGTTTGCAATACTATTGAAAGTGGGTTTGCAAGAGTGTCAACTTTAGATCCCACATATTTGGATTTTGATCAATCTTATGAAGTTTTTGATAAAAGTGGGTTTGGAGAGGTCATGACTTTAGCTAATGTTAATCCCACTAGTTTGGAAGAGTGTCAACTTTGCATACATGTGGGTCGTGTTAAGCATATGTTTTGTGATAGCTATATTGTTTAATTTTCTTATGATCCTACATGTAAATATTATGAGAGAGGAAAATATGGTTGTAGAAATTTTCATGTTACTAAATTACCTCTCGTTATGTTGAGGTTGCTTTTGTTTCTTTCCGCTTCCTTGCATATGCTAGTTTTTGCTTGCCTTGATAATTTGTTTCCCTATAAGATGCCTATGCATAGGAAGTATGTTAGACTTAGATGTGTTTGTCACATGTTTTATGTTGCTCTCTTTATGCTTCAATTCTTGTCTTTCTTGTGAGCATCATTAAAATTATCAATGCCTAGCTAAAAGGCTTTAAAGAAAAGCGCTTGTTGGGAGACAACCCAATATATTTCCTTGTTTTTATTCAATAATGCTTTGATCTAGCCTCTGGTTAGATTTGTTTTTAAGTTTTAATTAGTGCTTGTGCCAAGTTAAACCTATAGGATCTTCTTGGATGATAGTTATTTGATCTTGCTGAAAATTCCAGAAACTTTCTGTTCACGAAAACAATTGTTAAAATCACCAGAACGTGATACAATACTGATTCCAATTGCAGCAGATAAAAAACAAATTATTTAGTTCTTCCTATTTTGGTAGAATTTTTGGAGTTCCAGAAGTTTGCGTTAGTTACAGATTACTACAGACTGTTCTGTTTTTGACAGATTCTGTTTTTCGTGTATTGTTTGCTTATTTTGATGAATCTATGGCTAGTTAAATAGTTTATAAACCATAGAGAAGTTGGAATACAGTAGGTCTAACACCAATATAAATAAAGAATGAGTTCGATGCAGTACCTTAAAGTGGTGTTTCGTTTTCTTTCGCTAACGGAGCTCACGAGATTTTCTATTAAGTTTTGTGTTGTGAAGTTTTCAAGTTTTGGGTAAAGATTTGATGGATTATGGAACAAGGAGTGGCAAGAGCCTAAGCTTAGGGATTCCCAAGGCACCCCAAGGTAATCTAAGGACACCAAAAAGCCAAATCTTGGGGATGCCCCGGAAGGCATCCCCTCTTTCGTCTTCGTCCATCGGTAACTTTACTTGGAGCTATATTTTTATTCACCACATGATATGTGTTTTGCTTGGAGCGTCTTGTATGATTTGAGTCTTTGTTTTTATTTTACCACAATCATCCTCACTGGATACACTTTTGAGAGAGACACACATGATTTGGAAATTTATTAGAATACTCTATGTGCTTCACTTATACCTTTTGAGCTATATAGTTTTTGCTCTAGTGCTTCACTTATATCTTTTAGAGCACGGTGGTGGTTTCGTTTTATAGAAACTATTGTTCTCTCATGCTTCACTTATATCATTTTGAGAGTACTATAAAGCAGCATGGTAATTTTCTTAAATTATTAAATTAGTCCTAATATGATAGGCATCCAAGATTAGTAAAAAAAATCTTATAAGTGCGTTGAATACTAAGAAAAGTTTGATGCTTGATGATTTTTTTTGAGATATGGAGGTAGTGATATTAAAGTTGTGCTAGTTGAGTAATTGTGAATTTGATAAATACTTGTGTTGAAGTTTGCAAGTCCCGTAGCATGCACGTATGGTAAACGTTGTGTAACAAATTTGAAACATGAGGTGTTCTTTGATTGTCCTCCTTATGAGTGGCGGTCGGGAACGAGCGATGGTCTTTTCATACCAATCTATCCCCCTAGGAGCATGCGCGTAGTGCTTGGTTTTTGATGACTTGTAGATTTTTACAATAAGTATGTGAGTTCTTTATGACTTATGTTGAGTCCATGGATTATACGCACTCTCATCCTTCCATCATTGCTAGCCTCTTCGGTACCGTGCATTGCCCTTTCTCACCTAGAGAGTTGGTGCAAACTTCGTCGGTGCATCCAAACCCCGTGATACGATACGCTCTACCACACATAAACCTCCTTATATCTTCCTCAAAAAAGCCACCATACCTACCTATTATGGCATTTCCATAGCCATTCCGAGATATATTGCCATGCAACTTTCCACCGTTCCTTTTATCATGACATGCTTCATCATTGTCATATTGCTTTGCATGATCATGTAGTTGACATCGCATTTGTGGAAAAGCCACCATGCATATTATTTCATACATGTCACTCTTGATTCATTTCCCATCCCGGTACACTGCCGGAGGCATTCATATAGAGTCATACTTTATTCTAGTATCGAGTTGTAATCATTGAGTTGTAAATAAATAGAAGTGTGATGATCATCATTTATAGAGCATTGTCCCAAAAAAGGCCCAAAAAAAGGGGCAATGCTACTATCCTTTTTTCCACACTTCTGCTTCAAAGTAGAACCATGATCTTTATGATATAGAGTCTCTTGTTTTTTCACTTTTTATATACTAGTGGTAATTTTTCATTGTAGAACTTGGCTTGTATATTCCAACAATGGGCTTCCTCAAATGCCCTAGGTCTTCGTGAGCAAGCAAGTTGGATGCACACCCACTTAGTTCCTTTTTGTTGAGCTTTCATACATTTATAGCTCTAAGTGCATCCATTGCATGGCAATTCCTACTCCTTGCATTGACATCAATCGATGGGCATCTCCCTATCTTGTTGATTAGCCGCATCAATGTACGACTTTCTCCTTTTTGTATTCTCCACATAACCCCCATCATCATATTTTATTCCACCCATAGTGCTATATCCATGGCTCACGCTCATATATTGCGTGAAAGTTGAAATTTTTTTGAGATTACTAAAGTATGAAACAATTGCTTGGCTTGTCATCGGGGTTGTGCATGATGAGGGCATTCTTGTGTGACAAAAATGGAGCATGACCAAACTATATGATTTTGTAGGGATGAACTTTCTTTGGCCATGTTATTTTGAGAAGACATAATTGCTTAGTTAGTATGCTTGAAGTATTATTACTTTTATGTCAATATTAAACTTTTATCTTGAATCTTTCGGATCTGAATATTCATACCACAAATAAGAGAATTACCTTGAAAATTATGCCAAGTAGCATTCCACATAAAATTTTCTGTTTTTATCATTTACCTACTCGAGGACGAGCAGGAATTAAGCTTGGGGATGTTTGATACGTCTCCAACGTATCTATAATTTTTTATTGTTCCATGCTATTATATATTCTGTTTTGGATGTTTAATGGGCTTATTTATACACTTTTATATTATTTTTGTGACTAACCTATTAACCGGAGGCCCAGCCCAAATTGCTGTTTTTTGCCTATTTCAGTGTTTCGCAGAAAAAGGGTATCAAACGAAGTCTAAACGGAATGAAACCTTCGGAACGTGATTTTCAGAACAAACGTGATCCACAGGACTTGGAGTGGACGTCAAGAAACGAACAAGGAAGGCACGAGGCAGGGGGCGCTCCTACCCCCCCCCCCCCCGGGCGCGCCCTACACCCTCATGGGCCCCTCGTTGCTCCATCGACCTACTTCTTCCTCCTATATATACCTACGTACCCCCAAACCATCAGACACGGAGCCAAAACCCTATTTCCATCGCCGCAACCTTCAATACCCGTGAGATTTGATAACCCACAAGTATAGGGGATCGCAACAGTTTTCGAGGGTAGAATATTCAACCCAAATTTATTGATTCGACACAACGGGAACCAAAGAATATTCTCAATTATTAGCAGTTGAGTTTTCAATTCAACCACACATGGATAACTTAGTATCTGCAGCAAAGTATTTAGTAGCAAAGTAATATGGAAGTAACTGTTATAGTAGCAAAAGTAATATTTTTGGGTTTTGTAGTGATTGTAACAATAGCAACAGAAAAGTAAATAAGTGGAGAACAATATATGAAAAGCTCATAGGCATTGGATCGGTGATGGAAAATTATGCCGGATGTGGTTCATCATGTAACAATCATAACATAGGGTGACACAGAACTAGCTCCAATTCATCAATGTAATGTAGGCATGTATTCCGGATATAGTCATATGTGCTTACAGAAAAGAACTTGCATGACATCTTTTGTCCTACCCTCCCGTGGTAGCAGGGTCCTAGTGAAACTAAGGGATATTAAGGCCTCCTTTTAATAGAGTACCGGACCAAAGCCTTAACACATAGTGAATACATGAACTCCTCAAACTACGGTCATCACCGGGAGTGGTCCCGATTATTGTCACTTCGGGGTTGCCGGATCATAACACATAGTAGGTGACTATAGACTTGCAAGATAGGATCAAGAACTCACATATATTCATGAAAATATAATAGGTTTAGATATGAAATCATTGCACTCGAGCCCTAGTGACAAGCATTAAGCATAGCAAAGTCATAGCAACATCAATCTCAGAACATAGTGGATACTAGGGATCAAACCCTAACAAAACTAACTCGATTACATGATAAATCTCATCCAACCCATCACCGTCCAGCAAGCCTACGATGGAATTCCTCATGCACGGCGGTGAGCATCATGAAATTGGTGATGGAGGATGGTTGATGATGACGATGGCGATGGATTCCCCTCTCCGGAGCCCCGAACGGACTCCGGATCAGCCCTCCCGAGAGGTTTTAGGGCTTGGCGGCGGCTCCGTATCGTAAAACGTGATGAATCCTTCTCTCTGATTTTTTTTCTCCCCGAACACGAATATATGGAGTTGGAGTTGAGGTCGGTGGAGCAACAGGGGGCCCACGAGGCAGGGGGCGCGCCCAGGGGGCAGGCGCGCCCCCACCCCCGTGGACAGGTGGTGGGCCCCTGGCCTTGATTCTTCTTCTAGTATTTTTAATATTTTCCAAAAATAAGTTTCGTGGAGTTTCGTGTCATTCCGAGAACTTTTGTGTCTGCATATAAATAACACCATGGCAATTCTGCTGAAAACAGCGTCATTCTGGGTTAGTTCCATTCAAATCATGCAAGTTAGAGTCCAAAACAAGGGCAAAAGTGTTTGGAAAAGTAGATACGATGGAGACGTATCAACTCCCCCAAGCTTAAACCTTTGCTTGTCCTCAAGCAATTCAGTTGACAAACTGAAAGTGATAAAGAAAAACTTTTACAAACTCTGTTTGCTCTTGTTGTTGTAAATATGTAAAGCCAGCATTCAAGCTTTCAGCAAAGATTATAACTAACCATATTCACAATAACACTTAGGTCTCATGTTTACTCATGTCAATAGCATAATCTGTTGGGGAACGTAGTAATTTCAAAAAAATTCCTACGCACACGCAAGATCATGGTGATGCATAGCAACGAGAGGGGAGAGTGTTGTCTACGTACCCTCGTAGACTGAAGCGGAAGCGTTGATGCAATGTAGAGGAAGTAGTCGTACGTCTTCCCGTTCCGACCGATCCAAGCGCCGTTACTCCGGCGCCTCCGAGTTCTTAGCACACGTACAACTCGATGACGTTCCCCGGGCTCCGATCCAGCAAAGCTTCGGGGATGAGTTTCGTCAGCACGACAGCGTGATGACGATGATGATGTTCTACCGACGCAGGGCTTCGCCTAAACACTGCAACGATATGACCGAGGTGGAATATGGTGGAGGGGGGCACCACACACGGCTAAGGAACGATCGCAATGATCAACTTGTGTCCTAGGGTGCCCCCTGCCCCCGTATATAAAGGAGGGGAGGGGAAGGCGCGGCCGGCCCCCAAGGGGTGCGCCAGGAGGAGTCCTACTCCCAGCGGGAGTAGGACTCCTCTCCCTTGCCTTGTAGGAGAAGGAAGGGGAGAGAGGGGGAAAGGAAAAAGGGGGGCGCCCCCCCCCTTCCTTGTCCTATTCGGACTAGGGGGAGGGGCGCGCGGCCTGCCCTGGCCGCCCCTCCTCTTTTCCCCTAAGGCCCATATGGGCCCATTAACCCCCTGGGGGGTTCCGGTAACCCCCCGGTACTCCGGTAAAATGTCGATTTCACTCGGAACCATTCCGATATCCAAATATAGGCTTCCAATATATCGATCTTTATGTATCGACCATTTCGAGACACCTCGTCATGTCCGTGATCACATCCGGGACTCCGAACTAACTTCGGTACATCAAAATGCATAAACTCATAATAACTGTCATCGTAACTTTAAGCGTGCGGACCCTATGGTTCGAGAACAATGTAGACATGACCGAGACACGTCTCCGGTCAATAACCAATAGCGGGACCTGGATGCCCATATTGGCTCCCACATATTCTACGAAGATCTTTATCGGTCCGACCGCATAACAACATACGTTGTTCCCTTTGTCATCGGTATGTTACTTGCCCGAGATTCGATCGTCGATATCCAATACCTAGTTCAATCTCGTTACCGGCAAGTCTATTTACTCGTTCTGTAATACATCATCTCGCAACTAACTTATTAGTTGCAATGCTTGCAAGGCTTATGTGATGTGCATTACCGAGAAGGCCCTGAGATACCTCTCCGACATTCGGAGTGACAAATCCTAATCTCGAAATACACCAACCCAACAAATACTTTCGGAGACACCTGTAGAGCACCTTTATAATCACCCAGTTACGTTGTGACGTTTGGTGGCACACAAAGTGTTCCTACGGTAAACGGGAGTTGCATAATCTCATAGTCATAGGAACATGTATAAGTCATGAAGAAAGCAATAGCAACATACTAAATGATCGGGTGCTAAGCTAATGGAATGTGTCATGTCAATCAGATCATTCAACTAATGATGTGACCTTGTCTATGGTTAGGAAACTTAACCATCTTTGATTAACAAGCTAGTCAAGTAGAGGCATACTAGTGACACTCTGTTTGTCTATATATCCACACATGTATTATGTTTCCAGTTAATACAATTCTAGCATGAATAATAAACATTTATCATGGTATATAAGGAAATAAATAATAACTTTATTATTGCCTCTAGGGCATATTTCCTTCAGTCTCCCACTTGCACTAGAGTCAATAATCTAGATTACACAGTAATGATTCTAACACCCATGGAGTCTTGGTGCTGATCATGTTTTGCTCGTGGAAGAGGCTTAGTCAACGGGTCTGCTACATTCAGATCCGTATGTATCTTGCAAATCTCTATGTCTCCCACCTGGACTAGATCCCGGATGGAATTGAAGTGTCTCTTGATGTGCTTGGTTCTCTTGTGAAATCTGGATTCCTTTGCCAAGGCAATTGCACCAGTATTGTCACAAAAGATTTTCATTGGACCCGATGCACTAGGTATGACACCTAGATCGGATATGAATTCCTTCATCCAGACTCCTTCATTTGCTGCTTCGAAGCAGCTATGTACTCCGCTTCACATGTAGATCCTGCGATGATGCTTTGTTTAGAACTGCACCAACTGACAGCTCCACCGTTTAATGTAAATACGTATCCGGTTTGCGATTTAGAATCGTCCGGATCAGTGTCAAAGCTTGCATCAATGTAACCGTTTACGACGAGCTCTTTGACACCTCCATACATGAGAAACATTTCCTTAGTCCTTTTCAGGTATTTCAGGATGTTCTTGACCGCTGTCCAGTGATCCACTCCTGGATTACTTTGGTATCTCCCTGCCAAACTTATAGCAAGGCACACATCAGGTCTGGTACACAGCATTGCATACATGATAGAGCCTATGGCTGAAGTATAGGGAACATCTTTCATCTTTTCTCTATCTTCTGCAGTGGTCGGGCATTGAGTCTTACTCAACTTCACACCTTGTAACACAAGCAAGAACCCTTTCTTTGCTTGATCCATTTTGAACTTTTTCAAAACTTTTTCAAGGTATGTGCTTTGTGAAAGTCCAATTAAGCGTCTTGATCTATCTCTATAGATCTTGATGCCCAATATGTAAGCAGCTTCACCGAGGTCTTTCATTGAAAAACTCTTATTCAAGTATCCCTTTATGCTATCCAGAAATTCTATATCATTTCCAATTAGTAATATGTCATCTACATATAATATCAGAAATGCTACATAGCTCCCACTCACTTTCTTGTAAATACATTCTTCTCCAAAAGTCTGTACAAACCCAAATGCTTTGATCACACTATCAAAGCGTTTATTCCAACTCCGAGAGGCTTGCACCAGTCCATAAATGGATCGCTGGAGCTTGCACACTTTGTTAGCTCCATTTGGATCGATAAAACCTTCTGGTTGCATCATATACAACTCTTCTTCCAGAAATCCATTCAGGAATGCAGTCTTTACATCCATTTGCCAAATTTCATAATCATAAAATGCGGCAATTGCTAACATGATTCGGACAGACTTAAGCATCGCTACGGGTGAGAAGGTCTCATTGTAGTCAATCCCTTGAACTTGTCGAAAACCTTTTGTGACAAGTCGAGCTTTGTAGACAGTAACATTACCATCAGCGTCAGTCTTATTCTTGAAGATCCATTTATTCTCTATTGCTTGCCGACCATCGGGCAAGTCAACCAAAGTCCATACTTTGTTGTCATACATGGATCCCATCTCAGATTTCATGGCTTCTAGCCATTTTGCGGAATCTGGGCTCACCATCGCTTCTTCATAGTTCGTAGGTTCATCATGATCTAGTAGCATGACTTCCAGAACAGGATTGTCGTACCACTCTGGTGCGTATCTTACTCTGGTTGATCTACGAGGTTCTGTAGTAACTTGATCTGAAGTTTCATGATCATTATCATTAGCTTCCTCACTAATTGGTGTAGGTGTCATAGAAACAGATTTCTGTGATGCACTACTTTCCAATAAGGGAGCAGGTACAGTTACCTCATCAAGTTCTACTTTCCTCCCACTCACTTCTTTCGAGAGAAACTCCTTCTCTAAAAAGGATCCATTCTTAGCAACAAATATCTTGCCTTCGGATCTGTGATCGAAGGTGTACCCAACAGTCTCCTTTGGGTATCCTATGAAGACACATTTCTCCGATTTGGGTTCGAGCTTATCAGTTTGAAGCTTTTTCACATAAGCATCGCAGCCCCAAACTTTAAGAAACGACAACTTTGGTTTCTTGCCAAACCATAGTTCATAAGGCGTCGTCTCAACGTATTTTGATGGTGTCCTATTCAATGTGAATGCGGCTGTCTCTAGAGCATAACCCCAAAATGATAGCGGTAAATCTGTAAGAGACATCATAGATCGCACCATATCAAGTATAGTGCGATTACGATGTTCGGACACACCATTGCGTTGTGGTGTTCCGGGTGGCGTGAGTTGCGAAACTATTCCGCATTGTTTCAAATGTAGACCAAACTCGTAACTCAAATATTCTCCTCCACGATCAGATCGTAGAAACTTTATTTTCTTGTTACGATGATTTTCAACTTCACTCTGAAATTCTTTGAACTTTTCAAATGTTTCAGACTTATGTTTCATTAAGAAGATATACCCATATCTGCTTAAATCATCTGTGAAGGTGAGAAAATAATGATATCCGCCACGAGCCTCAACATTCATCGGACCACATACATCTGTATGTATGATTTCCAACAAATCTGTTGCTCTCTCCATAGTACCGGAGAACGGTGTTTTAGTCATCTTGCCCATGAGGCACGGTTCGCAAGTACCAAGTGATTCATAATCAAGTGGTTCCAAAAGTCCATCAGTATGGAGTTTCTTCATGCGCTTTACACCGATATGACCTAAACGGCAGTGCCACAAATAAGTTGCACTATCATTATCAACTCTGCATCTTTTGGCTTCAACACTATGAATATGTGTATCACTACTACCGAGATTCATCAAAATAGACCACTCTTCAAGGGTGCATGACCATAAAAGATATTACTCATATAAATAGAACAACCATTATTCTCTGATTTAAATGAATAACCGTCTCGCATCAAACAAGATCCAGATATAATGTTCATGCTCAACGCTGGCACCAAATAACAATTATTCAGGTCTAATGCTAATCCCGAAGGTAGATGTAGAGGTAGCGTGTCGACTGCGATCACATCGACTTTGGAACCATTTCCCACGCGCATCGTCACCTCGTCCTTTGCCAGTGTTCGCTTAATCCGTAGTCCCTGTTTTGAGTTGAAAATATTAGCAACAGAACCAGTATCAAATACCCAGGTGCTACTGCGAGCTCTAGTAAGGTACACATCAATAACATGTGTATCACATATACCTTTGTTCACCTTGCCATCCTTCTTATCCGCCAAATACTTGGGGCAGTTCCGCTTCCAGTGACCAGTCTGCTTGCAGTAGAAGCACTCAGTTTCAGGCTTAGGTCCAGACTTGGGTTTCTTCTCTTGAGCAGCAACTTGTTTGCTGTTCTTCTTGAAGTTCCCCTTCTTCTTCCCTTTGCCCTTTTTCTTGAAACTAGTGGTTTTGTTAACCATCAACACTTGATGCTCCTTCTTGATTTCTACCTCCGCAGCCTTTAGCATTGCGAAGAGCTCGGGAATTGTCTTATCATCCATTGCATATTATACTTCATCACGAAGCCTTTGTAGCTTGGTGGAAGTGATTGGAGAATTCTGTCGATGACACAATCATCTGGAAGATTAACTCCCAGTTGAATCAAGTGATTATAATACCCAGACATTTTGAGTATATGCTCACTGACAGAACCATTCTCCTCCATCTTGCAGCTATAGAACTTATTGGAGACTTCATATCTCTCAATTCGGGCATTCTGTTGGAATATTAACTTCAACTCCTGGAACATCTCATATGCTCCATGGTGTTCAAAACGTCGTTGAAGTCCCGGTTCTAAGCCGTAAAGCATGGCACACTCAACTATCGAGTAGTCATCAGCTTTGCTCTGCCAGACGTTCATAACATCTGGCGTTGCTCCTGCAGCAGGCCTGGCACCCAGCGGTGCTTCCAGGACGTAATTCTTCTGTGCAGCAATGAGGATAATCCTAAAGTTACGGACCCAGTCCGTGTAATTGCTACCATCATCTTTCAACTTTGCTTTCTCAAGGAACGCATTAAAATTCAACGGAACAACAGCACGGGCCATCTATCTACAATCAACATAAACAAGCAAGATACTATCAGGGACTAAGTTCATGATAAATTTAAGTTCAATTAATCATACTTAAGAACTCCCACTTAGATAGACATCCCTCCAATATTCTAAGTGATCACGTGATCCAAATCAAACTAAACCATAACCGATCATCATGTGAAATGGATTAGTTCTCAATGGTGAACATCATTATGTCGATCATATCTACTATATGATTCACGCTCGACCTTTCGGTCTTCGTGTTCCGAGGCCATATCTGCATATGCTAGGCTCGTCAAGTATAACCCGAGTATTCTGCGTGTGCAAAAACTGGCTTGCACCCGTTGTAGATGGACGTAGAGCTTATCACACCCGATCATCACATGGTGTCTGGGCACGACGAACTTTGGCAACGGTGCATACTCGGGGAGAACACTTCTTGATAATTTAGTGAGAGATCATCTTATAATGCTACCGTCAATCAAAGCAAGATAAGATGCATAAAAAGATAAACATCACATGCAATCAATATAAGTGATATGATATGGCCATCATCATCTTGTGCTTGTGATCTCCATCTCCGCAGCACCGTCATGATCACCATCGTCACCGGCGCGACACCTTGATCTCCATCGTAGCATCGTTGTCGTCTCGCCAATCTTATGCTTCTACGACTATCGCTACCGCTTAGTGATAAAGTAAAGCATTACAGGCGATTGCATTGTGTCGGGGCGGACGGGCGTCCCCCCGCGAGCACCTATGGGGCCGGAGCCCCTTTCTTTGTCCGGCGAGGGGGGCGGAGGGAGCGCGGAGAGCAGATCGAGGCGGGCACACGGGCAGTTTACCCAGGTTCGGGCCGCGATGGACGCGTAAAACCCTACTCCTGCTTAGTTGTATTGAACTGTGGAGCTCGGGAGCTTGGGGAGCTAGCTGCACCGAGCGTATGGCCGTCTGGATGCCGAATCTCCGAACCCCCGGAACCCCCTCTACGTTGCACACGGGCCTCCTTTTATAGCGCAAAGGGGTCACCGACAGGTGTCAACGTAAGAGAAAGGGGTAAAAGTGTAAAAGGGGTGGTAGCTGTAATAGTGCGGGAACGGTGGTGCTACAGTGCGGCACAGTGTTATCATACCTACTTCTGACGGTAGGGGACAAGGGCATTAAATGCCCGTCACGGTCGCCCGGACAGCACCGAGGCGGACCGTTAGGTGCGCCACCGTTCGCCACGATGGCGGCTGCATGCCACCGCATGCCCCAGGCTGCGCGGTGCCTCGCCACGTGCCCTCGGGGGAAGCCCCGGAGCGACGCGTGGGCGGGCGAGCTGGAGCGCAGTCTTGAGGTGGTGATCTTGCCGCGGCAAGTGGCTTGCCGCGGGGGTCGTCTTCCTGTGCCTGATAGCGTGCCAGCTATCAGGCCTTGCCGGGGCGCTTGGCGCGCCACGGCGGGCTTCTCTTGTGGTGCCTGGGTTCGGCCTTCCCGACAAGCTCCTCTTGTCGGGGGCTCGATCTTCTGTCTCGTTATACTTTGTTCTTGGATGGCCTTACATGGGCTCAGTCGTCCCGGCAAGCTCCTCTTGCCGGGGTCTTGTCTTCTTGGCCCGGCAAGCTCCTCTTGCCGGGGGCCTCGTCTTCTTGGCCCGGCAAGCTCCTCTTGCCGGGGGCCTTGTCTTGAATGCTTGGTCTTCTCTTGGCGCTTCCGGGGCGGGCCTTGCCGCAGGGTGCTACGACTGCCCGTGCACAAGTCTGGGGTACTAAGGTACCCCTACTTTAGTACACCGACAGGAGCCCCCGGGCCTGGGCCACACATGGTGCCGAGCGTTGTTGGGCCAGGCCCTAACGGTGCATGGGCACGCATGGCCTTGGTCGCGCTGCTCCTTAACTCCGCATCCGCCGCGCCTTCCCCAGGCGGCGCGCGCTTACCGCGGCGTCGTGGGGGCGGAGCGTGCGGGGTGAGCGTGACGTGGGTGGCGTGCGCGGGACTGAACCGCGCAGGCGCGCGTCACGTCGCGCACGATCTCAACGTCCTCAGGCCCTTGCCGGAGAACGCAGACCTGACGGGGATCCAGGCCCTCATCGCCCCTATCGTCAAGAAGGCGGCCGGGGTCAAGAGGATCGAGGGCGACCGCGTGGACTAGGCCGCCTGCCCCTTTCTTTTATCTCCTTTCCCTGCCGCTGTTAAATATGCCATGGAAACGGCTGGTTAGAGCAGCAGTAAGGCATTTTGTAATATAACTTTTTATCTTAGGCAATGCATCGCACTGTTATCTCCTCTACTTGACCGGCGCCTTGTTTGTTTCCGCCCTACGCTTTCGGGGACTTGCCGGCGTAGGCCTCCGCCTTGCCACGGGTGCCGAGTGCGGGACGTCAGCGACCCGCTGGCGGGGCTGCCACCGGCAAGAAACCTCGCCGCGGCTGGTTGCCGCTCACTCAGATTATTGAGCAGGCTCGAGGCAAAGTAAACGGTGCGACTGCGGTCGCAGCACGCTTAGGGTGCCGGGCGAGCTCGAAACAAAGTGAGGACGCTACTCGGGGTGTAGCACACTCGAGTCGTTGAGCGGACTCGAAACGAAACGAGGGCGCAACCAGTCTCGTGCCGGTCCTTCCGCGCTCAGGCCTCTCAACCCAGGCTCGGTCGTTCGAGGGAGATAACTCTTAAAAATTAAAGGAGCAATTGCTCGAGCTCCGGCAACTTATCTTTTCTTATTGCTTGCCGCCCGGTGGGGTAAAACCTCCTTGGGCAGCATCCAGCCCATCCTGGGGGTAGGTGAGGGGGCTGGGCCTCACGACCCTCCGGAGCTAGGCGTAGCTATGCTCGGGGATCCGCGCCCCTCTCTGCGCCAAGGATCACATGCAACTGCGGCAAGACTTGGGCAGAGGGGATGGTTGGCGGAAACAGGTTCCGGCTACCGCGCTGGAAAGACCTCTTCCCACGGTCGGCGTCAACTCGTTCGGCACCCCGGCGGGCGAGGCGCGCCGGGGGAACGAGGTCGCCCTTCTCGTGACTTCTGGCGCTAACTTCTGCGGCCGCGAGAGCGGCGCAGAGTTCGCTGGAGGCGAATCGTTCGCCCAGCGGCCAGAAGGCGGGCCTCCTCAAGGAGCAGCTGCTTCTTGCCCAGTCTCTGCGCGAGTGGATACTCGAGGAGGGCCGCGAACGAGCCCGTGGGAAGGAATGCCAAAGCTCGTCGGGAACCCCCGCTTCAACTGGACAGATCCTCGGATCCGCAGGAGCGGACTGTTCCTCAGCGTTCAGAATGCTGGTCTGCTCGCCGGAGCAAGGCTTACCGGGGACACCTGCTTCGACTGGACAGATCCTGGGATCCGCAGGAGCGGGCTGTCCCTCGGCGTCGTCCCCCTACCTGGCGCGCCAAAGATGTCGGGGCGGACGGGCGTCCCCCCGCGAGCACCTATGGGGCCGGAGCCCCTTTCGTTGTCCGGCGAGGGGGGCGGAGGGAGCGCGGAGAGCAGATCGAGGCGGGCACACGGGCGGTTTACCCAGGTTCGGGCCGCGATGGACGCGTAAAACCCTACTCCTGCTTAGTTGTATTGAACTGTGGAGCTCGGGAGCTTGGGGAGCTAGCTGCACCGAGCGTATGGCCGTCTGGATGCCGAATCTCCGAACCCCCGGAACCCCCTCTACGTTGCACACGGGCCTCCTTTTATAGCGCAAAGGGGTCACCGACAGGTGTCAACGTAAGAGAAAGGGGTAAAAGTGTAAAAGGGGTGGTAGCTGTAATAGTGCGGGAACGGTGGTGCTACAGTGCGGCACAGTGTTATCATACCTACTTCTGACGGTAGGGGACAAGGGCATTAAATGCCCGTCACGGTCGCCCGGACAGCACCGAGGCGGACCGTTAGGTGCGCCACCGTTCGCCACGATGGCGGCTGCATGCCACCGCATGCCCCAGGCTGCGCGGTGCCTCGCCACGTGCCCTCGGGGGAAGCCCCGGAGCGACGCGTGGGCGGGCGAGCTGGAGCGCAGTCTTGAGGTGGTGATCTTGCCGCGGCAAGTGGCTTGCCGCGGGGGTCGTCTTCCTGTGCCTGATAGCGTGCCAGCTATCAGGCCTTGCCGGGGCGCTTGGCGCGCCACGGCGGGCTTCTCTTGTGGTGCCTGGGTTCGGCCTTCCCGACAAGCTCCTCTTGTCGGGGGCTCGATCTTCTGTCTCGTTATACTTTGTTCTTGGATGGCCTTACATGGGCTCAGTCGTCCCGGCAAGCTCCTCTTGCCGGGGTCTTGTCTTCTTGGCCCGGCAAGCTCCTCTTGCCGGGGGCCTCGTCTTCTTGGCCCGGCAAGCTCCTCTTGCCGGGGGCCTTGTCTTGAATGCTTGGTCTTCTCTTGGCGCTTCCGGGGCGGGCCTTGCCGCAGGGTGCTACGACTGCCCGTGCACAAGTCTGGGGTACTAAGGTACCCCTACTTTAGTACACCGACACATTGCATACAATAAAGCGACAACCATACGGCTCCTGCCAGTTGCCGATAACTCGGTTACAAAACATGATCATCTCATACAATAAAATTTAGCATCATGTCTTGACCATATCACATCACAACATGCCTTGCAAAAACAAGTTAGACGTCCTCTACTTTGTTTGTTGCAAGTTTTACGTGGCTGCTACGGGCTTAAGCAAGAACCAATCTCACCTACGCATCAAAACCACAACGATAGTTTGTCAAGTTGATGCCGTTTTAACCTTCGCAAGGACCGGGCGTAGCCACACTCGGTTCAACTAAAGTTGGAGAAACTGACACCCGCCAGCCACCTGCGTGCAAAGCACGGCGGTAGAGCCAGTCTTGCGTAAGCATACGCGTAATGTCGGTCCGGGCCGCTTCATCCAACAATACCACCGAACCAAAGTATGACATGCTGGTAGGCAGTATGACTTATATCGCCCACAACTCACTTGTGTTCTACTCGTGCATAACATCGAACCATAAAAACCTAGGCTCGGATGCCACTGTTGGGGAACGTAGTAATTTCAAAAAAATTCCTACGCACACGCAAGATCATGGTGATGCATAGCAACGAGAGGGGAGAGTGTTGTCTACGTACCCTCGTAGACCGAAGCGGAAGCATTGACGCAATGTAGAGGAAGTAGTCGTACGTCTTCCCGATCCGACCGATCCAAGCGCCGTTACTCCGGCGCCTCCGAGTTCTTAGCACACGTACAGCTCGATGACGTTCCCCGGGCTCCGATCCAGCAAAGCTTCAGGGATGAGTTTCGTCAGCATGACGGCGTGATGACGATGATGATGTTCTACCGACGCAGGGCTTCGCCTAAACACTGCAACGATATGACCGAGGTGGAATATGGTGGAGGGGGGCACTGCACACGGCTAAGGAACGATCGCAATGATCAACTTGTGTCCTAGGGTGCCCCCTGCCCCCGTATATAAAGGAGGGGAGGAGAAGGCGCGGCCGGCCCCCAAGGGGTGCGCCAGGAGGAGTCCTACCTCTCCCTTGCCTTGTAGGAGAAGGAAGGAGAGAGAGGGGGAAAGGAAAAAGGGGGGCGCCGCCCCCCCCCCCTTTCCTTGTCCTATTCGGACTAGGGGAGGGGGCGCGCGGCCTGCCCTGGCCGCCCCTCCTCTTTTCCCTTAAGGCCCATATGGGCCCACTAACCCCCGGGGGGGTTCCGGTAACCCCCCGGTACTCCGGTAAAATACCGATTTCACTCGGAACCATTCCGATGTCCAAATATAGGCTTCCAATATATCGATCTTTATGTCTCGACCATTTCGAGACTCCTCGTCATGTCCGTGATCACATCCGGGACTCCGAACTAACTTCGGTACATCAAAATGCATAAACTCATAATAACTGTCATCGTAACTTTAAGCGTGCGGACCCTACGGTTCGAGAACAATTTAGACATGACTGAGACAAATCTCTGGTCAATAACCAACAGCGGGACCTGGATGCCCATATTGGCTCCTACATATTCTACGAAGATCTTTATCGGTCAGACCGCATAACAACATACGTTGTTCCCTTTGTCATCGGTATGTTACTTGCCCGAGATTCGATCGTCGGTATCCAATACCTAGTTCAATCTTGTTACCGGCAAGTCTCTTTACTCGTTCTGTAATACATCATCTCGCAACTAACTTATTAGTTGCAATGCTTGCAAGGCTTATGTGATGTGCATTACTGAGAAGGCCCTGAGATACCTCTCCGACATTCAGAGTGACAAATCCTAATCTCGAAATACACCAACCCAACAAATACTTTCGGAGACACCTGTAGAGCACCTTTATAATCACCCAGTTATGTTGTGACGTTTGGTGGCACACAAAGTGTTCCTACGGTAAACGGGAGTTGCATAATCTCATAGTCATAGGAACATGTATAAGTCATGAAGAAAGCAATAGCAACATACTAAACGATCGGGTGCTAAGCTAATGGAATGGGTCATGTCAATCAGATCATTCAACTAATGATGTGATCTTGTTAATCAAATAACAACTCCTTGTCTATGGTTAGGAAACTTAACCATCTTTGATTAACAAGCTAGTCCAGTAGAGGCATACTAGTGACACTCTGTTTGTCTATATATCCACACATGTATTATGTTTCCAGTTAATACAATTCTAGCATGAATAATAAACATTTATCATGATATATAAGGAAATAAATAATAACTTTATTATTGCCTCTAGGGCATATTTCCTTCATAATCAACTAGCGAGCAATAATAATAAATCTCGTATGACAACACTTTCTCAAAATAATCATGATATGATATAACAAGATGGTATCTCGCTAGCCCTTTCTGAGACCGCAAAACATAAATGCAGAGCACCTTTAAAGATCAAGGACTGACTAAACATTGTAATTCATGGTAAAAGAGATCCAGTCATACCCAATATAAATTAATAATAATGAATGCAAATGACAGCAGTGCTCTCCAGCTGGTGCTTATGATAAGAGGGTGATGACTCAACATAAAAGTAAATAGATAGGCCCTTCACAGAGGGAAGCAGGGATTTGTAGAGGTGCCAGAGCTCGATTTTAAAGCAGAGATAAGTAATATTTTGAGCGGCATACTTTCATTGTCAACATAACAACCAAGAGATGGCGATATCTTCCATGCTACACACATTATAGGTGGTTCCCAAACAGAATGGTAAAGTTTATACTCCCCCTCCACCAACAAGCATCAATCCATGGCTTTCTCGAAACAACGAGTGCCTCCAACTAACAATAGTCCCAGGGGAGTTTTGTTTGCAATTATTTTGATTTAGTTTGCATAAAGCATGGGACTGGGCATCCCGGTGACCAGCCATTTTCTCATGAGTGAGGAGCAAAGTCCACTCCTCTTGAGAATAACCCGCCTAACATGGAAGATAAGGACAACCCTAGTTGATACATGAGCTATTCGAGCGTACAAAACAGAATTTCATTTGAAGATTTGGAGTTTGGCACATACAAATTTACTTGGAACGGCAGGTAGATACCGCATATAGGAAGGTATGGTGGACTCATATGGAATAAATTTGGGGTTTAAGGGATTGGATGCACAAGCAGTATTCCCGCTTAGTACAAGCGAAGGCTAGCAAAAGACTGGGAAGCGACCAACTAGAGAGCCACAACAGTCATGAACATGCATTAAAATTAATAAACATTGAGTGCAAGCATGAGTAGGATATAATCCACCATGAACATAAATATCGTGAAGGCTATGTTGATTTGTTTGAACTACATGTGTGAACATGTGCCAAGTCAAGTCACTTAAATCATTCAAAGGAGGATACCACCCTATCATACCACATCACAACTATTTTAATAGCATGTTGGCATGCAAGGTAAACCATTATAAACTCCTAGCTAAGTAATCATGGCACGAGCAACTATAATCTCTAATTGTCAATGCAAACATGTTTATTCATAATAGGCTGAATCAGGAACGATGAACTAATCATATTTACAAAAACAGGAGAGGTCGAGTTCATACCAGCTTCTCTTATCTCAATCAGTCCATCATATATCGTCATAATCGCCTTTCACCTGCATGACCGAAAGATGTGAATAATAATAAGAGTGCATGTGCATTGGACTAAGCTGGAATCTGCGAGCATTCAATAAACAGGAGAATACAAGGTAATATGGGCTCTTGGTTAAGTCAACAATAATGCATATAAGAGCCACTTCAACAATTTCAATATGGTCTTCTCCTATCGACCCCCAAAGAAAAGAAAAGAAATAAAAACTATTCACACGGGAAAGCTCCCAACAAGCAAAAGAAGAACGGGAAATATTTTTGGGTTTTCTTTTTAATTATTACTACTACAGCAAGAAAGGTAAACTAACTAAAAGCTACACTAATTTTTTGGTTTTCTTAAGATTTATCAAACACACGAGAAGAAAGCAAGAAAAATAAAATAAACTAGCATGGTTAATACAATGAAAGAGTATGAGCACCGACATCTAGCGATGAGTGTGTGAACATGAATGTAATGTCGGTGAGAAATATGTACTCCCCCAAGCTTAGGCTTTTGGCCTAAGTTGGTTTATTGCCACGGATGGCCTGGCGGATATCCATAGTTGTAGCTGGGGTCGTACTGCGATGAGGAGGACTCCGATTGCCACTGGTTGGCAATCATCTCCGGATCCCACTAGTAATTAGACTGTCGTGGAGGATCGAATTGTGGTTCCGGCTCTGGCTCTATGGCTGATGTAGGGTTCCGGTAGGCGTGAATGGCCGCCAGCAGAACGAGATACGGGCCTGCAGATAAATCAAACAAGGAAGGAGCAGGCAAGGTAATAGTCTCAGGGTGATGTTTATCAAAGAACAATTTGTATTTAAGCGCCCCTTCCCTATTCTTCACAATAAAATCATGCGCTACCATGCTCTTATAATCTAAATAAACATTAGGCAGCAATTTTTCTTCTTTTTCGTAGTGCCTAATAGGTATGTTATAGTATGCAGCAAGGCGTGAAGCGTAAACACCTCCAAAGATGGGGCCCTTTGTACGGTTCAAACTTAACCGTTTGGCAATAATACCGCCCATACTAACAGATTCGTCATGGAATAAACCGTGGAACACAATAATAATATCAGGAACACTAAGGTTTCCATAGTTTCCGCGACCAATTAAGCAATGACTAGAAAATATTGCAAAGTAGCGTAAAATAGGAAAATGTATGCTAGTGATTCTTGCATCGGAAACCTTCCTAGTTTCCCCTACAGTAATAGTATCAATGAACCCGTCCACATCTTTACGATGTGGTTCCCCTAAGCTACCCCCGAAAGGTATTTTGCAAACCCTGCAAAAGTCATATAGTGACATCTTCTTAACCACATCATATAAATGAAACTCTACTGAAGGAGGTGATTCCTTAGGATAATAGTAGAAGTTTTGCACAAAAATATTGGTGAGTAAGAGATACTGTTCGCGTTGGTCGCGGAGGAAGTCGGTGAGGCCTGCATTCTCAGCCAATTCATAAAAATCATCATAAATCCCGGCTGCTCTCATGAAATCATTGGAAGGCCATTCACACGGCCGAACCTCCGTGATGCGAGGCAGATTATATTTGGGCCTCTCTGCTTCTTCACTTTTCTTTTCCTTCGAGCGTCGGCTTGATGAGCCCCTCAAAAATCTCTTCATTATTTTCTGAAAACTTCTGAAATTTTTAGTAACTTCAAATAAAAGTGAACCAAGTTCAACAAAATTGATAGCAACTACTCCTACAAGTGCCTAGGGCCTATATCATGCATTAGAACTATTTGGAACCATATAAATTTGACATGCAAGCTCAAGAACATGGTCACCTAGGCAGCACAAATTTGCAATGAATAAAGCACTAGAACAAAAACTAATTGGACCAATGGAGGAGTCACATACAAAGGAACAATCCCCCAAAGCAGTTTTGTGAGAGGTGCTTTGAACAAGGAGATCAAAAATCGTAGCAAAATGAGCTAGAACTCGTGCTTGAGCTGGATGGTGATTTTTTTTGGGAGGAAGAAGAAGTGTGTGGGTGCAGGAATAAGTGGAGGGGAGCCACCATGGGCCCACGAGGCAGGGGCGCGCCCTGTAGGGGTGGGTGCACCCTGGACCCTCGTGGCCAGGTGCTTGCTTCCCCTGCTATGTTCTCAGTGCCAGATATTCTCAAATATTCCAGAAAAAATCATATTTTAATTTCAGGGCATTTGGAGAACTTTTATTTTCGGGGTAATTTTATATTGCACGGATAAATCAGAAAACAGACAGAAAAATACTATTTTTACTTTATTTCAATTAAATAATAGAAAGTAGAAGGAGGGTATAGAAGGTTGTGCTTTCTAATTTCATCCATCTCATGCTCATCAAAAGGAATCCACTAACAAGGTTGATCAGGTCTTGTTAACAAACTCATTCCGAATAACATGGAACCGGAGAAATTTCAAATAACACTATGTTACCTCAACGGGGATATGCACATCCCCTATAATAATAATATCATATTTCTTCTTGACAGTAGGAAGAGGAAATTCAAAACCTCCAAAAATAATCGATGGAATTTTTTCAATAGAGTTGATACTATGAACTTGAGGTTGTTTCCTCGGAAAGTGTACCGTATACTCATTACCATTAACATGAAAAGTGACATTGCCTCTGTTGCAATCAATAACAGCCCCTACAGTATTCAAAAAGGGTCTTTCAAGAATAATAGACATACTATCGTCCTCGGGAATATCAAGAATAACAAAGTCTGTTAAAATAGTAACGTTTGCAACCACAACAGGCACATCCTCACAAATACCGACAGGTATAGCAGTTGATTTATCACCCATTTGCAAAGCTATTTCAGTAGGTGTCAACTTATTCAAATCAAGTCTACGATATAAAGATAGAGGCATAACACTAACACCGGCTCCAAGATCGCATAAAACAGTTTTAACATAGTTTCTTTTAATGGAGCATGGTATAGTGGGTACTCCTGGATCTCCTAGTTTCTTAGGTATTCCACCCTTGAAAGTATAGTTAGCAAGCATGGTGGAAATTTCAGCTTCCAGTATCTTTCTTTTATTCATAACAATTTCTTTCATGTACTTAGCATAAGGATTCATTTTGAGCATATCAGTTAATCGCATACACAAAAAGATAGGTCTAATCATTTCAGCAAAGCGCTCAAAATCCTCATCATCCTTTTTCTTGGATGGTTTGGGAGGAAAAGGCACAGGTTTCTGAACCCATGGATCCCTTTCTTTACCATGCTTCCAAGCAACCAAGTCTCTCTTATCATAACGTTGATTCTTTGATTGTGGGTTATCAAGATCAATAGCAGGTTCAATTTCTACATCATTATCCTTACTAGGTTGAGCATCAACATGAACATCATCATTAACATTATCACTAGATTCATGTTCATTTCCATATTGTGTTTCAGCATCAGAAATAGAAATATCATTTGGATTCTCAGGTGGTTCAGCAATAGGTTCACTAAAAGCATGCAAAGTCCTATCATTTTTCTTTTTCTTCTTTTTAGAAGAACTAGGTGTGTCAATATTATTTCTCTGAGAATATTGCTCAATTTTCTTAGAATGGCCTTCAGGATACAAAGGTTCCTGAGTCATTTTACCAGTTCTAGTAGCCACTCTAACAACATAGTCATTATTCTTACTATTTAATTCATTAAGCAAATCATTCTGAGCCTTAAGTACTTGTTCTACTTCAGTGGTAACCATAGAAGCATGTTTACTAATGAGTTTAAGTTCACCTTTAACTCTAGACATATAATCACCCAAGTGTTCAAGCGTATCGGAATTATATTTCAATTGTCTACTAATATAAGCATTGAAGTTTTCTTGTTTAACAATAAAGTTGTCAAACTCATCTAAACATTGTCTAGTAGACTTATAACAAGGGATAACACCTTCATCAAATCTATAGAGAGAATTTACCTTTACTACCTGTGTCGGGTTATCAAGACCATGAGTTTCTTCCATAGGTAATGGATTAAGATCATATATTTCTTCAACAGGCGGTAAATTTAGACCATGTATTTCTTCAATAGGTGGTAATTCTTAACATCTTCAAGTTTAATACCCTTTTCTTTCATAGATTTCTTTGCCTCTTGCATATCTTCAGAACTGAGAAATAGAACACCCCTTTTCTTCGGAGTTGGTTTATGAATAGGCTCAGGAATTAGCTCAGGAGCTAGCTCAGGAAGTGTCCAATTATTTTCATTTGTCAACATATTATTCAATAGAATTTCAGCTTCATCCGGTGTTCTTTCCCTGAAAACAGAACCAGCACAACTATCCAGGTAATCTTTGGAAGCATCGGTTAGTCCATTATAAAAGATATCAAGTATTTCATTTTTCTTGAGAGGATGATTAGGCAAAGAATTAAGTAATTGGAGAAGCCTCCCCCAAGCTTGTGGGAGACTCTCTTCTTCAATTTGCACAAAATTATATATATCCCTTAAAGCGGCTTGTTTCTTATGAGCAGGGAAATATTTAGCAGAGAAGTAATAAATCATATCCTGGGGACTACGCACACAACCAGGATCAAGAGAATTAAACCATATCTTAGCATCACCCTTTAATGAAAACGGAAATATTTTAAGGATGTAAAAGTAGCGAGTTCTCCCATCATTAGTGAACAGGGTGGCTATATCATTTAATTTAGTAAGATGTGCCACAACAGTTTCAGACATAGCGATAAAAAGGATCATATTCAACCAAAGTAACTATATCAGGATCAACAGTGAATTCATAATCCTTATCAGTAACACAGATAGGTGAAGTAGCAAAAGTAGGGTCAGGTTTCATTCTAGCATTAAGAGATTGATGCTTCCATTTAGCTAATAACTTCTTAAGATCATATCTATCATTGCAAGCTAAAATATCTCTAGCAGCTTCTTCATCCATAACATAACCCTCAGGCACAACAGGCAATTCATATTTATTGGGAGAGTCTTCATCATCACTCTCATCAATATTATCAGTTTCAATAATTTCATTCTCTCTAGCCCTAGCAAGTTGTTCACCAAGAAATTCACCAAGTGGCACAGTAGTATCAAGCATACAAGTAGTTTCATCATAAGTATCATGCATAGCGGAAGTGGCATCATCAATAACATGCGACATATCAGAATTAATAGCAGAAGCAGGTTTAGGTGTCGCAAGCTACTCATAACAGAAGGTGAATCAAGTGCAGAGCTAGACGGCAGTTCCTTACCTCCCCTCGTAGTTGAGGGATAAATTGTTGTTTTCGCGTCTTTCAAGTTCTTCATAGTGACCAGCAGATATAAATCCCAAGTGACTCAAAGAATAGAGCTATGATCTCCGACAACGGCGCTAGAAAATAGTCTTGATAACCCACAAGTATAGGGGATCACAACAGTTTTTGAGGGTAGAGTATTCAACCCAAATTTATTGATTCGACACAAGGGGAACCAAAGAATATTTTCAAGTATTAGTAGTTGAGTTGTAAATTCAACCACACCTGGATAACTTAGTATGTGCAACAAAGTATTTAGTAGCAAAGTAATATGGAAGTAAAGGTAACGGTAGCAAAAGTAATATTTTTGGGTTTTGTAGTGATTGTAACAGTAGCAACGGAAAAGTAAATAAGCGGAGAACAATACATGAAAAGCTCGTAGGCATTGGATCGGTGATGGAAAATTATGCCGGATGTGGTTCATCATGTAACAATCATAACATAGGGTGACACAGAACTAGCTCCAATTCATCAATGTAATGTAGGCATGTATTCCGAATATAGTCATACGTGCTTATGGAATAGAACTTGCATGACATCTTTTGTCCTACCCTCCCGTGGCAGCGGGGTCCTAGTGGAAACTAAGCGATATTAAGGCCTCCTTTTAATAGAGTACCGGACCAAAGCATTAACACATAGTGAATACATGAACTCCTCAAACTACGGTCATCACCGGGAGTGGTCCCGATTATTGTCACTTCGGGGTTGCCGGATCATAACACATAGTAGGTGACTATAGACTTGCAACATAGGATCAAGAACTCACATATATTCATGAAAACATAATAGGTTCAGATTGAAATCATGGCACTCGGGCCCTAGTGACAAGCATTAAGCATAGCAAAGTAATAGCAACATCAATCTCAGAACATAGTGGATACTAGGGATCAAACCCTAACAAAACTAACTCGATTACATGATAAATCTCATCCAACCCATCACCGTCCAGCAAGCCTACGATGGAATTACTCACGCACGGCGGTGAGCATCATGAAATTGGTGATAGAGGCTGGTTGATGATGACGATGGCGATGGATTCCCCTCTCCGAAGCCCCGAACGGACTCCACATCAGCCCTCCCAAGAGGTTTTAGGGATTGGCGGAGGCTCCGTATCGTAAAACGCGACGAATCCTTCTCTCTAATTTTTTTTCTCCCCGAACACGAATATATGGAGTTGGAGTTGAGGTCGGTGGAGCAACAGGGGGCCCACGAGGCAGGGGGGCGCGCCCCCCAACCTCGTGGACAGGTGGTGGGCCCCTGGCCTTGATTCTTCTTCCATTATTTTTAATATTCTCCAAAAATAAGTTCCGTGGAGTTTCAGGTCATTCCGAGAACTTTTGTTTCTGCACATAAATAACACCATGGCAATTCTGCTAAAAACAGCGTCAGTCCCGGTTAGTTCCATTCAAATCATGCAAGTTAGAGTCCAAAACAAGGGCAAAAGTGTTTGAAAAAGTAGATACGACGGAGACGTATCAAGATCCCATCTTGGGGCCTTTTCTGACGCTCAATACAAAGCTTCTCCGATGATGTGTGAGTAGTTTACCTCAGACCTTCGGGTCCATAGTTATTAGCTAGATGGCTTCTTCTCTCTCTTTGGATCTCAATACAAAGTTCTCCTCGATTCTCTTGGAGATCTATTTGATGTAACTCTTCTTTTGCGGTGTGTTTGTCAAGATCAGATGAATTGTGGGTTTATGATCAAGATTATCTATGAACAATATTTGAATCTCCTCCGAATTCTTTTATGTATGATTGGTTATCTTTGCAAGTCTCTTCGAATTATCAGTTTGGTTTGGCCTACTAGGTTGATCTTTCTTGCAATGGGAGAAGTGCTTAGCTTTGGGTTCAATCTTGCGGTGCTCGATCCCAGTGACAGTAGGGGAAACGACACGTATTGTATTGTTGCCATCAAGGATAAAAAGATGGGGTTTATATCATATTGCATGAGTTTATCCCTCTACATCATGTCATCTTGCTTAAAGCGTTACTCTGTTCTTATGAACTTAATACTCTAGATGCATGCTGGATAGCAGTCGATGTGTGGAGTAATAGTAGTAGATGCAGGCAGGAGTCGGTCTACTTGTCACGGACGTGATGCCTATATACATGATCATACCTAGATATTCTCATAACTATGCTCAATTCTATCAATTGCTCGACAGTAATTCGTTTACCCACCGTAATACTTATGCTATCTTGAGAGAAGCCACTAGTGAAAGCTATGGCCCCCGGGTCTATTTTCCATCATATTAATCTTTCATCAACAAGCTATTTCTATCTTTATTTATTTTGCAATCTTGACTTTTACTCTTTATCATAAAAATACCAAAAATATTATCTTATCATCTATATCAGATCTCACTCTCGTAAGTTGTGAGGTTCTTATTTGTTTGTGTAGGTGCGTGGGACTCGAGCGTGGTCTCCTACTGGATTGATACCTTGGTTCTCAAAAACTGAGGGAAATACTTACGCTACTTTACCGCATAACCCTTTCCTCTTCAAGGAAAACCAATGCAGTGCTCAAGAGGTAGCAGTGGCCGTCGTGGCCGCCACCCCATTGCTGGCCACCATGGCCATCACCCGCTCCGCCACCGCGGCCCGAAGGCGGGAGGTGGTGGTCGTGGCCGCCACCACATCGTCGGCCACCATGGCTGCCAGCTCACTGTCGACCGCTAGGATCATCACTCGCTCCGCCACCGTCGCCCGAAGGAGGGAGGCGGAGGTGGAGGCCCGCACGTGCGTCAGCGACCATGCGCGCTACATCGAGTTCCTACGGGAGGAGGAGGAGTGCCTCGTCGAGCATGCAAACAGCCTTACCGCAGTTGTGGCTGCAGCACACGCCGACGCAGAGGCGAGGAATCAGGAGATCTACGAGCAGTCTGGCCGCTTCGAGAGGGATCGTCTGGAGCGGCAGTGGGCGTTCGAGATGGCGAGCGTCGCTGAATGTGCAGTAGCGGCAGGCACCGTATTGCATTTGTCCAGCTCGTCGGTAGGCTCCTCGTCCTCCTCCTCCTCTGCCTCTTACTGAGCGCGCTCGGCAGAGGAGAGGCTGCCGGAAGTAGCACAAAGCCCCTCCGTGGTAGTAATAGTATTTAGGGGCTATTTTGTTCAGTTCATCTGACTATAGATGTGTGGTCGAACTGTACAATGTACTTAAAATTAGCTAGTATATATAGTTGAACTAGCTATTTCAGTACGTGGTTGGCAACAATTGGGGAGAATTTTGGTCGGTTCAGTTGTCGAGTTGAACTGTTTGTATAAATTAAGAACGACTGCTTAATCTATGAATGAAATCTATGCTTAATTACTGAATTTTAATTACAAAAATTACATAGTGCTAATGATTTCTAGCTGCATATTTTGACAAATCGCAGTGTTGCAAGGATTGACAAATGGCAACGTGACTAGATCAACAAATATAAATCTTTTCAGTTTGACAAATGGCAACATACCCAATATGACAGATGCAAATCTTACCAAATTGTTTGTACGTGGTTGCACACGGGTCATCCAAAACAACCATTTGCATTGAAGGGATGAACAAATCATGTGAAGCTCTCACTTTGCATACGGGTGTTCTATCTAAATTGTTTGCGATCTAGAGCTGCAGAAATCCTGCTCGGCACATTTTCTCTTGGCTTCCTGGTGAAGCTGTCGGTTTGCATACAGGTGTTCTAACTAAAACGTTTGCGGTGAGTGTTTTATATTTAAAAAATGAATTAAACTGTGGCTTGGGCGCCATTAATGGAGAGGATGCGAGTAAGGCGGGCAACCATGGAACTCAAAGGGCTCGCTTCCTAGTGAGCCTGTGCAGCGTACAGCTCGCACGCTTCCCGCTGAGCCTGCGCACTCGAGGACAGCTTGCACGCCTCTCGGTCAGCCTGTGCACCGGACGGCACTCGCGTGCCTCCTGTTCAGTCAAGGTCAAGCAGCTGTCCGCACGGCACCTCCTACAGCCATTAAAACCAAGACACGTGGCGTCACGTCAATGGTCAATAGAATTTTGGATTTACTAGAATTTAAAAACCAGGCATCTCAATGTTTTGCCAGCAATCAACGGTGCCCTGGTGTTTGAAATTCATTCCCATTTCTTGCATGGGACCTAAGCATGCACCCAAGGACACAGATTTGATTTTTCAACCAATTTATATGCACTGGAGCATGTGCATGTAGTTCAAATTTGAATTATGCACATAAATGCATTGAAAACTCAGTTAATGCATAAAAATGTCCAAACAAACCCCGAAAAATCACAAAAATTCACACAACACTCATGTTGTTCTATGTTGACACGAGAAAAAAATGAAAGCAATAAGAGGCAATGGATATCGTTTCATCCCCAAAGGTGGGACGTTCCCTACCGAAAACCATCATGCTTGTTGTGAGAAGCTCTGGTTTGTGAGAAGCATATACCCAAACCTGACCGAAATGGGACGAAATTTGTACCACGTGCATGTTGATGCCGCTCCATGATAGCATGCCAAGTTTCATGAATTTTAGACGAGTTTTGGATTTACTAGAATTTAAAAACCAGGCATCTCAACGTTTTGTCGGCAATCAACGGTGCCCTGGTGTTTGAAATTCATTCACATTTCTTGCATGGGACCTAAGCATGCACCCAAGGACACAGATTTGATTTTGCAACCAATTTATATGCACTAGAGCATGTGCATGTAGTTCAAATTTGAATTATGCACATAAATGCATTGAAAACTCAGTTGATGCATAAAAATATCCAAACGAACCCCGAAAAATCACAAAAATTCACACAACACTCCTGTTGTTCTATGTTGACACGAGAAAAAAAATTGAAAGAAATAAGAGGCAATGGATATCGTTTCATCCCCAAAGGTGGGACGTTCCCTACCGAAAACCATCATGCTTGTTATGAGAAGCTCCGGTTTGTGAGAAGCATATACCCAAACCTGACCGAAATGGGACGAAATTTGTACCACGTGCATGTTGATGCCGCTCCATGATAGCATGCCAAGTTTCATGAATTTCAGACGAGTTTTGGATTTACTAGAATTTAAAAACCAGGCATCTCAACGTTTTGTCGGCAATCAACGGTGCCCTGGTGTTTGAAATTCATTCACATTTCTTGCATGGGACCTAAGCATGCACCCAAGGACACAGATTTGATTTTGCAACCAATTTATATGCACTAGAGCATGTGCATGTAGTTCAAATTTGAATTATGCACATAAATGCATTGAAAACTCAGTTGATGCATAAAAATATCCAAACGAACCCCGAAAAATCAAAAAAATTCACACAACACTCCTATTGTTCTATGTTGACACGAGAAAAAAAATTGAAAGAAATAAGAGGCAATGGATATCGTTTCATCCCCAAAGGTGGGACGTTCCCTACCGAAAACCATCATGCTTGTTATGAGAAGCTCCGGTTTGTGAGAAGCATATACCCAAACCTGCCCCAAATGGGACAAAACTTGTACCACGACATGTTGATGCTGCTACATGATAGCATGCCAAGTTTCATGAATTTCAGATGGGTTTTGGATTTACTAGAATTTAAAAACCAGGCATCTCAATGTTTTGCCGGCAATCAACGGTGCCCTGGTGTTTGAAATTCATTCCCTTTTCTTGCATGGGACCTAAGCATGCACCCTGGGACACATATTTGATTTTTTTAACCAATTTATATGCATTGGAGCATGTGCATGTAGTTCAAATTTGAATTATGCACATAAATGCATTGAAAACTCAGTTAATGCATAAAAATGTCCAAACGGACCCCGAAAAATTCCAAAATTGAACACAACACTCTTGTTGTTCTATGTTGACACTCAAAAAAATTGAAAGCAATAAGAGGCAACGGATATCGTTTCGTCCCCAAAGGTGGCACGTTCCCTACCGAAACCATCACGCTTGTTGTGAGAAGCTCTGGTTTGTGAGAAGCTTATACCCAAACCTGCCCCAAATGGGACAAAAAAATTACCACGGCATGTTGATGCCGCTACATGATAGCATGCCAAGTTTCATGAATCTCAGACGAGTTTTGGATTTACTAGAATTCAAAAACCAGGTATCTCAATGTTTGTGGCCGAGTGACGGTGGCAAGGTGTTTGAAATTCATTCCCATTTCTTGCATGGGACCTAAGCATGCAACCAAGGACACATATTTGATTTTTCAATAAGTTTATATGCACTGGAGCATGTGCATGTTGTTCAAATTTGAATTATGCGGATAAAATGCTTGAAAAACCCAGTTAATGTATAAAAATGTACAAATGAACCTTGAATAATTCCAATTTTTTTGACGAGGCACCTATAGTTGCATGTTCACTGCAGATAATAGTTCTAACAATTCAAACACCATCCTTTGTAGTTGTGACCCCATTACATAATTCAAATGATCAAGACGATAAATCAAGTAGACCGCACACAGTTTATTATCACCAACCGTGTGAGATGCAGCACACAATATCTTGGAGCACCGTCGGTGTATAGTACTATAAATCAAGTAGATCACACACAGTTAGTCTCCTTTGTGTACCCAAATTATGCAATGACGTGGATGACCACTGTAACCAGGGAAATTCGAACCAAAATATTTGACGTTCAAACTCAGACAGACGGGTTAAGCTATCTGAATCGTTTGTGATGTTCACATATCGTACACAGTTCTGAATAAGGGACCGTGTCTGATGACACTTTGCGCGCCAGTTTTTTGGCCGAAGCGGTTCTAAATTTTCGGCTTCCGCAGAAATATCTACCTCCCTGCTCCCCCCCTTACGAAAAGCCACATTTCCCCTCTTTCTGCCTTCCTTTCCAAGTTGAAACCTTCACTCCTTGCTTGCAGCGCTGCCGCCTCCTCGCCGGCGACCCTCCTTCACGCTCCTCAACCTCGCCTATCCAGGCAGGTGATCCACACCCGACCCCCATCCTCCTCCTCCTTCCACATCCCACATGCCCCTACCGCCGGCGCGAGCGTGACACCTTCCACCCAAATCACCGACCCCTCCACCAAATAAGTGTCGGCCTAAGCCATGGTGCATGCAGTACAGCCAGGACCTCAAGGAGCATTTGGCAGCGGAGAAGCAAATCGCGGACGCACGCGCGGATGAGGTCGCGATGGCTGACATTCGTGTCGACCCCTAGATCTTGAAGGAGCACCTTGCCATTTGCTAGCTATGTCGGTTAAGCATGCTCGGTTTACCCGTTGCGTGTGCTGCTCCTGCCTTTCCTTCACAAATTCTAGTGAATTGTGCTATCTAATTTTACAATTCAATCTATTGCTCTAGTGTATATGTTCTGTATGTCGTGCAGTGTGGTGCTCACTTATTAACTATCTTGTTAATTAGTTGTCGTCTTTAGTTAACTGTTTGGTTCAATTCTGCAATTGTGATGTTCAATTCTTCAGGCTGCAATTTTGTATTGTCTTCCATGTGAGAAATAAATCGAATTTATCTTTACAAAATTGTGGGTGCATTCTGTTATTGTATACCATGTGAGGAATAAATTGAATTTGGCTGTAGTAAATACATGAGAAACAAATACAATTGCTACAATTGGCTGTAGTTAACTGTTTGGTTAACTGTCTGATCTTCTATTAGGACTATGTTATATTGTGCAATGTGGTGCTTGGTTAATGTTTGGTTCATTTGTTGTGGTGTTTAGTTAACTGCTTGGTTCAATTCTGCAATGCGATGTCCAATTGTCGTGGGTAGAATTTTGTGTTGTTGTGCATGTGAGGAATAAATCGAATTTGGCTGCACTTAATACATGAGAAACATATACAAATGCTATATTTCCTAGTTCTTAATCATGCTTGGTTTGGATAAATGGGTTTTCCATGTGGCTTCAATTAATCTGATGAATCTGCAATGTATTCTTTTTTATCAACATATTTTACTAATAGCATGTGAACCCTTACTTAACCTCATGACTAACTACCCTATATGTGTTGCAGCGAGAAGCACTGAGGTTTACAATCGAGGTTAGCATATGCATGGTCCATTGTCTAATAGCACATTATTTCGCAATTGCGGGAACCATTCAAATATTTAGGTTTTTAACAATTTGGTCTTGCACATGTAGGTCCTGCTGTTAGAGGTTTTGACCCACTGTTCGACCCTTTTTGCATATGGGGAAATGAGTTGTCCATGAATATCAGTCAAGTCAAGAAACTCAGAAATATTGTTAGGATAAAGAAATTAGCGGAAAAAAACAACAAGGTCTTTGTCTGCATAATGAAGAAGACATCAGTTCACTACAGGATTGTACTAACTATTATACCTTGCCTTTTTTATTCCTTTGCCCCATTTCCAATATAGAGAAGATATTTATGCACATCCTTGTTTTCAGGCCTTTCCAAAGCAGTTCACTGATGATTACCTCCCAAACCACCTGTATGGTCAGGAGGCGAGGAAGGTATTCATACAACACCCACGGTTCAATATTGAAGTGTTCCTGAAGAGGCCGAAGGATGGACGGTCAATCATCCACAGGCACTGGCCTAAAGTTACAAAGACCTTCAACATCAATGAAGGCTCGATATTCGCCATCTGCTTCAGCAGTTTTCCAGATGAGATACATCTGTCTATGTACCGCCTATGATGCTAATTTCGAAAGGTTATAGATGTTGCATGTGAAACTTGGTACTGGTGTAGTTGTGTAATGGGGTAGCTGAGTGCTGAAGCTATATGATGTTGTACTCTGACGTATTTCAATTATGAAAATGAAATATATTGTGTGCTTAATATGAAAAATGTCAATTAGATTAATAATTGGATTATGAATAATCAGATAATTAGCCTGCTAATTGGGTTTTGCTATTGCAAACGGTTGTTGAAAAAATACCGTGGGCGATGACCTCATGCAATGCACACAGTTTATAGGAATAAACCGTGTTGGATCAATGAACAATCACACACGACTTTCTCTTGAAAACTGTTTGCGTTAGGCCACCTTGTGCAAACGTTTACCACATGACAACTGTGTGTGATGGACAGACTTTGCCACACAGTTTCTTCCATGGACCGTGTGTGATATATTCAATAACACAAGCAATTTAACGGGAAAAATTGTGTGTGATGTACCTATGAACGGAAACATTTTCCTTGGAGTGACTGTGTGGGATGTACATATGAACGAAAAATTTTAGCGGGGACTGACTGTGTGGGATGTACTTGCGACCGGAAACAATTTCGCCGTATATTGTATTTTTTAGCTCTACTGTACGTATTTCCATATTTGAGCGCTCGCCGGTCGCGCACGGCCTCATTTTGCTGAATGTGTGTGCCAGGAGGGCATATCCCCGACGGTTTCTAGGTCGTGTGGGAAGGACCCCCCTATCACCCACACTCACTTGGCGACGGTTCCAAATGCCGTCGTGGAAAGGGGTTAAAAACCATTTGTTTAGGAGCTCGTTGTACTAGTGTTAATCATGCCAATCAAGATAAAATGAATGACGATGATAAGAAGGAGATTGAGTGCCTAACTAAAGAACTAAACACTCTTAAGTTAGCTCATGAAACTACCTTAGAAGATCATCGAGAGCTTTTAAAGACTCATGAGAAGCTACGCTTTGAAAACCTCAATCTAGAGCAAGAGCATGGGTTCTTAAAAGCAATAAATGATGATCTTCATAAGAAAAGTTCTTCTTACATTGCCAAGCGTTTACTCTTGTCTACTTACATGCCACAAGTAAACTCTAGCAACAAGAGTAAGAAAGATTCTTCTTCTAGTAGTAACAATAATCATGTTAAATCCAATATTGTTGCTTCTAGTAGTTCTCTTGATTCCACTAATGATTCTCTTAGCCAAGTTACACTTGAGCAAGAAAATAGCTTATTGAAGGGAATTATAGAGAAAGGTGTTTACAAGAGCCTTGCCGGGAGTAAGCAATTTGAGGAAATTGTACGCAAGCAAGGAAGGCACCGGAAGAATCAAGGTGTTGGTTTTGAACGCAAAATCAATACCAATGGCGTTGAGTGGGAAGAAGATCAATACCCCAAGACGAAGTTTGTTCCTCAACAAGAGAAGTATGATCCCACTTCTTTCAAAGGAACACAAGATCAAGATGATCTTCCACCACAAGACCACAAGCTAAAAGGCAAGGACAAGCTTCAAGAGGAGATTGATGCATTTGAAGAAGCTCCTAAGGCCTTGGTCAAGTGGGTTCCCAAGACTACATCAAGTTCTAGTTCATCAAGTACGACTACAACTCCAAGGGTTCCCATCAAGATGATGTGGATCCCGAAGAAGAAGGACTAGAGAGGTCTTGAGGGTGACTCCGCCAACATACATCACTCATATTCATTTGGCAAGGACAAGTGCAATCAACTTTCACATCATGCACATGTTCAAGGAGTCACAAACCCTCTTGTTGGTAAGACAAGGGACAAGATAACCTAATGCTTTCATGGACAACACCATGTGTGAATTTCACTCTATGTCTATGGGTATCCTTGCTTGTTCCTTGTGGGACTAACCCATGTAGGTATTGAAAGTGCAACTCACTCCAATGGATTGCTCCAAATGATCTACATCAACATTGAGCATCTACATCTTCAACACCTACATGAAGTCATCATCGACAAAACCCAAGGTTAGTTCATCCCTCTTAGGGGGGGATATCACATCTAGGGGGAGATTTGCTCTAAAGAATTGAGCTAAAGCAACTCTAATGATGTGATCACAACAATGCTTTATGTAAAAGTGGTAACCCCACTTGTGCTTAAACGATGAGTATGACCTACGATCAAATGTTCTCATTTGACTCCTCAGTCAATAGATGACCTAGTCATCGCAAATTGCTTGATAGATGCTAGAGAGTTTGTGCATGCCTTGTCACATATTTCATTTGCTATCTTATTGTGTGAGCATATTGATTGCATATTTTTATCATTCAAGGACATCCATTTTTTGCTTTGGTTGTTTGGCTTTATCTTTTTGCCAAATGGATGGACAAGAATGCCTAAGTACTCCCCCTAGCTCACTACTAGGGAAAAGCCTAGCAGTAGCGCGGGTTAAATGCCTAGCAGTAGCGCGGGTGGCCGCGCTACTGATACGGCGCCACAGCTAACTCTTATCAGTAGCACGGTTTGGCCCGCGCTACTACTAACGAGGGATAGCAACAGCGTCGGTCTCCAACACGCACTACTGCTAATAGTTGTAGCGCACTTGAACAAAGAGCGCTATTGATAAGAACTCGCTGCTGCTAAAGCCATACCCCGCGCTACCGTTATTAGTTTCTGAATTTTCTTTTCTGCTCCATATTTTGTGCTGCTGAATTTTGTTTAGAGCTTTATACAATAATCTCTAGCATATCATACACATACAATGTAATCATAGCATATACATACAAATAGTCTCATCAAATCATGTCATCATCATAATAATCATCCAACACAAAGTGGTCTCTCGTCATCATCTCAAAAATAGCGATACAAGTCTCGAATACTTGCAACTACATCGTCATCCATCTAAACAATGATATACGCGAGAAGAGCTATCACTATGGGTGAGAGCGTAACTATGCAGTACATGAGGCGGCGGCGAGTCCTCTCTCGCGCTAGCGTGAACCTCAAGTAACTAGCTTATGCTTCTTGTCTGCTTTTGAAGCCTTTATGGCTGGCGCCCGAGACCCCATCCACTTGCACCCGACACTCAGGCCCCTCGTCGTACACTCCCGTAACCTTCCCTTTGTACACGACGTAGCACTGCTTCTTCGCCATCAAGAATCTAGGTACCTGTTAGAGATGCATCTTCATCAAGAGAATGTACAATCATATGCAACAAAATATACTAGAGCAACATGAAAAAGAAAGGGTTAGCAACTAGATGCAACATATAGTACGCAAACTAATTAACTAGAGGTACGTAGGTCATCATACCCAAACTAACAAAGTAGCGTTACGCAAGTTCGGCAGGGACCGTGGACCTCACAAAGTTTCATCGCTACAGAAAGTATACAAATTCAACCGACACATATCATCATCGTTGGCATCGTAAATCACTAGAAGTTCCATCCTTCCATATCATCAAGGATGGACCCTAGCTTCTTGAACGGCATGAGGTCATGATGTTGCATGCCTATGCGAGTTCTGACGTTAGCTCGCGATATAGGGCCGTGGTGGAACATCCCTTCTCATCGATGACTTCTTTCATGATGATCGTCGCAATGTCCCTCTGGATGTGAAAGAAGTCATCTCTAAGTTTATAATCCGCTTCTCCATGAGATTCTACCCACTTGCGGATATGATCATCGTTTCTGCTTGTCATGCGAAGCTTTTGGTGATCGGTGCTGAACTCAATCATGAGATGGAGGAGGTAGAATCCATCTTTCTTGCTTGGTTTTGGGACATGGATGCAGCAGAAGTTAGTTTTATGTGAGAAATCCAACTTCTTGTTCCTTTGTTTCCTGATCTGCAGGTGGCCTTGGAGAGCATCATCTAGAATATTCATTATGTGGGTGTAGTCCTTCTTGTAGTTTCTGGTAGGGTTGAAATACACGGCATGGGAGACTCGTGGGTAAAGAACGACAAGGACGGCGCACCCGTTGCTGCGGGGAAAACACCTCAAATTATTCTCCGTATGAGCGAGAAGGAATGATTGAAATGTATGTGTCTGGAACTGACTTACTATGGATGATAAGGTAGGAGGACAATTTCCTAGTCCTTATTCTGTACCATGAAGTTTTGGAGGTACTCCCTAGCAGTTTCACGCTCAAAGTCGCCGAGACTCAAGAAGGACTCGTGCATGTAGTACAGATCCGCCACACAGATTTGCGAGACTTCTTCTCTCGTCATGACGGAGCTCATATGTAGCGCAAAAAGGCAGACGATTGTAAAATCAAGCCACCTTGTCAAAAACATCTCGAAGATATGGTCAAACCGCAGGAAGAACACCTCTGCGGGCTGTGCATCGACGTAGCACTTCCCCTCAGGCACACGCGCGTATGTCGGATATCATGTATCCTTCGAGGCTAGTAGGCTTTTCTCAGTTGACAGCACATGGTCGTGCAGTCTCTTGAGATCCCCTGATAGTGCCTCCAGTGGTTTCGGCGGTAGCATCGGCTTGCACGTGACATGGAACATGGTCGCACCTTTGACGGGTACACGCTCTTCAAAATCCACCGTCTGGCTGCTATGTGCTCTGGCTTGTTTGTAGGTAGCTGAGCCTATCTTCCCCGGTCTCTTCCTCTCCTTTTTCTTGGGCACACCTTCCAGACCCTTCCTTAACCCCTGCCCCAGTGTTGCCGGGCTAAGCACTGTACGATCCCTGGCTAGTTGAGCCTGTGTTGAGGCTGCATCTTCAGGCGTGTCCTGTGAGGATTTCATGAAGAGAGACTTCTTGCAATCCCTGCTAGGATGTTCCTGCCCGGGCAGATCATTCATATCCTCATCAGCATGCTGATAGCCCGATTCATCATATGGCTGACTCATCATATCTAAGTCACTGTCATAGGCGCCTGTATTGAGGAAACCCATTGGGTCCTCCATCTCATCATCCATTCTTTGTTCTACGGGGCCGATTACATCATCCACTATTGGACCCCCTTCATCTCGTTGTCCGCCGCTCTCACCCGGCACTACAGGAGCTGGTAATTGCGTAGGCGTGGTGGTGGTCTGTCACGCCCAATATGCGACCCTATACTAAAGGAACTCAAAGGTCCCACCAAGGATAGAAGCGCATATTAAAGATGCTTTTGCAAGGTGGATATCGTTACATCGTACCATTACAATGTACTGACCTACATTATTACTCTATGGTGTGAAATTGCCAGTACATTCAATGTACTGACCTACATGGCTGCAACGTCTCATGTTGCAGGAATTCTTACGACGAGTAAGTGATACGTTAGGGTTACGATGTCTACACTCAACTTTGCCGTTGGTGTTATTGGGACTCCACAACTTAGTTGTTACTTCCGCTATGGATTGAGGTAATAGTATTTACTTTACTTTATACATGTAATTTACCTATGTTATAAATCCTTGAGTACTATGTGTGTCAGCATACTGATCCAGGGATGACACTTAAGCACAGAGACTTGGATCCATTCGGGTCGGGTCACTACAAGATGGTATCAGAGCACATGTTGACTGTAGGACATGACCCCTAGAAACTGGCAGGCCCGTAGGAAATATTTTCTCTAAAACTCTATTTTCAAAAGAGATCCCTTAACTCTCATCTTTTCTAAGCTTTACCAAGTACTTTCTCTCATCTCAAATAGTTAGACTATACCCTTTCCCCTTTTGACCACGCGAGGATTCGACTGATGAGACTACTCCAAGAAGTACAAGATATCGGACAACTAATGGGATGGTAAATCTGAGTGACTTACCCATATTAGAGAGACGACGATATTAAGCCTGATGGAACCTTAGAATGGTATGACAATTTTCCCTTGTACAAGGCGGTTCTTGCCAAACCGTAGGTCATATGGTGAGAATGAAGCCCAGACCCATTTCCTGCAGGAGAACCCATAAATTGATAACCACCATGAGATATCGATAGTTGTTTAGTATTGGCGCCAGACCTGTCAGCTAAGAAGACCCAGTCTCGGAAGAACCGTACCAAGATGAAAGGACACAAGAATTGAGGAAAAAGGTTATGCCACTACCAGAAGAGCCCAGAGAAGGAATTGTCCTGAAGATCTAAGAAGATCGACACTGCCAACAATAAGGATGGAGTATATGAGTTTTGATGGAACCGTAACAATGCTTCTAAGGGTGGTAGCACCCTAGACCCCCTGTGGCGATCAATGGATTTTGAGAAGACCCCCGACCCTAACCTATTTCTTGCTAGCCTCTCCGAATCTAGAGGGCGACATTCATTTTAAGGGTGGTAGGTTTGTAACATCCCAAAATTCTAAATTTTGGAATGTTATATTAAATAAATAGTTTTGATTGTTTGTTTGATTGTGGTGTGGTTGCTTGTGTGAAATTGAGTGAAATTTGAAACTTTCTGAAAGTTGAATGAGAGGGAATAAAATGACTTTCTCAAAACTTTCACCTTGCATTTATGATCTCCATGAATTCAAATTCATTTCATCACAAAAAACCCTAGAGCGAAGATCATATGACTTCTTCCATTTAATTAAATGAAAAAAAGGGTTTTTGAAAAGGTTTGAATTCCATTTGGAAATATTTCAAATTCAGAAACTTTATGCAACTCAATGATTTTCATGAGAGAAGAAAAAATGACTTCTTCAAATCGTATGAAATATGACTTGGAAGTTCAAAAGAATCAAATTTAAAGTCCCTTTGAAGGTATTTTGAAAATCATTTTTAATTTGGAGTTATTTGGTTCTTATTCAAATTATTTTTCTCAAAAATAAAATAAATGGAAATAAGGGTAAAATGATTCCCTAAAATAGAAAATTGGAGAGAAATAAATTTGAAATTATTTTTGTGTTTTAAAAATGATTTTTATTGGTTTTTATTCCAACAGTGGCACTGTTTGTATTATTTAAATTTTTGTGGAATCTATTTGCCACTAGGAAAATGTTCATATTTTAGAAAATCTTCTTCTAAAAATTTGGATATATAATATGTCTATATATCATTTTTATTATTGTGTTGTTTATTTTTCTTTTTGTTCTCTATGTTTTTAAAAAAAAAGCCCACCGACCGCGCCAGGCCAGGCCAACCGACCCAGCCCAGTAGCGGCCAGCGCCCGCGCCCGAACGGCCTCTACCTCGCTCGCCCTCGCGCCCAGTCGCCGACAGGTGGACCCCACATGTCGGGTCTTTCTTCCACCCCGAGCAGGAGTCCTGCTCCTGTACGCCTCGCCGACCGCTCGCTGTGACCGACCTGGACCCTCCCTCGCCTTGCCCCTCCTCCACGGAAGCCGCATATAAATACCCCTCAACCCCGGCCTCTTTTTCATCAGACCCCAAGCCCGAAGCCACCACAGCCCGCGCCCGCACTCACCAGAGTTCGAAGCTCCGCCGGAGATCCGTCGCGCCTCGCCCCGCGCTCCACCGCCGCGCTCGGCCGCCGCCTCCACCACCATCGGACGCGCCACTCCGCGTCGCACCTCTCCGTACCTTCGCCCGAAGCCGCCGACCACCGGAGCCGCCGCCCCGTCGAAGCCGAAGCCACTGCCGCCGTCTTCTACGTCGCCGACGACCTCCACCATCGCGGAACACCACCGGAGCCACCTCGATCGTCTGATCTCCCTTCCACGGTTAGGATTAGATGGGCTTTGTTTTTTTCGAATCGTTTTGTTTTATTTAGTGGACGTTCGCTAGGTTAGCCTCTGTAGCGAACACTTTCATCTAATAGATTTCTTTAGCGAACGTCCGTTCGTTAGTTTTTCTGTTACGTGGCCAGGGACCTAGATGCAATTAGTGTTCTTACAGTTTAGCCTGTGCTTTTCAATCTATCACAACTTTTTGCTTGTTTATCCAAATCCAACGAAACCAACGCCAGTTTCTTCGTCATGATCTCATCTATCCAGAGAACATACAAAATCAACTTTTTGAAATTTTAAAATTTGAATTAGATCAGATTCAAATTCAAACTTGTCTTGGCTATAACTTGAGTTTTATAACTCCAATTTAATTGATTCTTTTCGAAAATCAAGGCTCTTGACCTATACCTTCTGTTAAGATCAAAATCACATAACTTTGCTACTATTAAAATATGTTCGTGTTCATGAGCTTTATTTGATGGTTTTTGAAGTTTTCCGAAGTATTTTCTTTCATTTTTCTGGATTTTTGAGTGATTGCTTATGTGTGGTTATAATTGCTTGCTTACGGTAGATTGAACGGAGTGTGACGAGTAGAACTATCAGAAATTATGAGTGCGAAGAATCTTCATCAACAGTACAAGGCAAGTTCACACTTTGATCATACTCTTTTATACCCAGTTTTACTTGCATTAGTTTCACCCTCAAAGATTGCATGAGTAGGATTGGGAATTGGGGCATTGTTATGTAATTGATGAGGTAGGAATCTATTACCGTTTGAAACACCCGGGGGATTTACGTTATGCTCATATTGCTTGGCCATGCTCATAGACGGGGATTGGTATGTGAGATTCATGAAAGTTGCGAGAGTTATAATAATTAAGGGTAACTTTAAGGTGGCAACATTAACACATATCTGGGTGGAATGGTTGGGGCCCCCTGGAGAACCCAGTGGTTTGCCCAGGCACCTGGAGAACCCAGTGCTTGCCCAAGGGAATCCCGGAGTACCTGTGTGATTACCCTATGGAATGCCACCCAGACAAAGGGATCATAAGATTATTCATGCTAGAAACTTCCGTGTGCAGCCACAAGCCATTATGGGCTCTAGCATAGTTGAGTAAGTTGTGTGACCTCTTTTAGTGGTAGACTAGCAGATGTAGGGGAAAGTAGGTGTAACTGTCTACCTAGAGTAAAGAGTTAATGCTTCAGAAAGACTGTGTCTCGATCTTCCGATCATGGAGGTGGTCGAGTCTTGTGGGGAAAAGTGTGCGAACGTCTGCAGAGTGTACAAACTAATCATGATTAGCTGTCTCCCCGGTTACGGACAATTTTGAGTATCTGGTATTTGAATTATTGGTTGATCTCATCACTCTATTTAATTAAATTGTTGGGTTATTAATGATTTGGTGATTTTGGGATTGAGTTGGGGAATCCATCTCAACAATGGCATAAACTTGGTAGAAAAATAAAATTTATTCCTTTGTTGTAGGGAAAATTAGCTTTATGCAAAATTAAACTTAGAGCCTCTACCAGCCAAATATGCATATAGAGATAGATATTCTCATTATTACTCTATGGTGTGAAATTGCCAGTACATTCAATGTACTGACCTACATGGCTGCAACGTCTCATGTTGCAGGAATTCTTACGACGAGTAAGTGATACGTTAGGGTTACGATGTCTACACTCAACTTTGTCGTTGGTGTTATTGGGACTCCACAACTTAGTTGTTACTTTCGCTATGAATTGAGGTAATAGTATTTACTTTACTTTATACATGTGATTTACCTATGTTATAAATCCTCGAGTATTGTGTGTGTCAGCATACCGATCCAGGGATGACACTTAAGCAAAGAGACTTCGATCCATTCGGGTCGGGTCGCTACAAGATGGTATCAGAGCACATGTTGACTGTAGGACATGACCCCTAGAAACTGGCAGGCCCATAGGAAAGATTTTCTCTAAAACTCTATTTTCAAAAGAGATCCCTTAACTCTCATCTTTTCTAAGCTTTACCAAGTACTTTCTCTCATCTCAAATAGTTAGAATATACCCTTTCCCCTTTTGACCACTCGAGGATTCGACTGATGAGACTACTCCAAGTAGTACAAGATATCGGACCTTATATTAGAGAGACGACGATATTAAGCCTGATGGAACCTTAGAATGGTATGAAAATTTTCCCTTGTACAAGGCGGTTCTTGCCAAACCGTAGGTCATATGGTGAGAATGAAGCCCAGACCCATTTCCTACAGGAGAAACCATAAACTGATGACCACCATGAGATATCGATAGTTGTTTAGTATTGGCGCCAGACCTGTCAGCTAAGAAGACCCAGTCTCGGAAGAACCGTACCAAGATGAAAGGACACAAGAATTGAAGAAAAAGGTTATGCCACTACCGGAAGAGCCCAGAGAAGTAATTGTCTTGAAGATCCGAGAAGATCGACACTGCCAACAAGAAGGATGGAGTATATGAGTTTTGATGGAACCGTAACAATGCTTCTAAGGGTGGTAGCACCCTAGACCCCCTGTGACGATCAATGAATTTTGATAAGACCCCCGACCCTAACCTATTTCTTGCTAGCCTCTCTGAATCTAGAGGGTGACATTCATCTTATGGGCGGTAGGTTTGTAACATCCCAAAATTCTAAATTTTGGAATGTTATATTAAATAAATAGTTTTGATTGTTTGTTTGATTGTGGTGTGGTTGCTTGTGTGAAATTGAGTGAAATTTGAAACGTTTTGTAAGTTGAATGAGAGGGTTTGTTCCAAGAAAGATCCTCGCGAAGGTTTCATTCCGTTTGGATTCCGTTTGATATTCCTTTTCTGCGAAACACTGAAATAGGCAAAAAACAGCAATTTGCACTGGGCCTTCGATTAATAAGTTAGTCCCAAAAATAATATAAAAGAGCATATTAAAGCCCATTAAACATCCAAAATAGATAATATAATAGTATGGAACAATCAAAAATTACAGATACGTTGGAGACGTATCAAGCATCCCCAAGCTTAATTCCTGCTCGTCCTCGAGTAGGTAAATGATAAAAACAGAATTTTTTATGTGGAATGCTACCTAACATAATTTTCAATTTAATTCTCTTTATTGTGGCATGAATGTTTAGATTCAAAAGATTCAAGACAAAAGTTTAATATTGACATAAAAATAATAATACTTCAAGCATGCTAACTAAGCAATTATGTCTTATCAAAATAACATAGCCAAAGAAAGCCCATCCCTACAAAATCATATAGTTTGGCCATGCTTCATTTTCGTCACACAAAATGACCCCATCATGCACAAACCCGATGACAAGCCAAGCAATTGTTTCATACTTAGCATTCTCAAACTTTTTCAACTTTCACGTAATATATGAGCGCGAGTCATGGACATAGCACTATAGGTGGAATAGAATATGATGATGGAGGTTGTGTGGAGAAGACGAAAAGGGAGAAAGTCTCACATTGACGCGGCTAATCAACGGGCCATGGATATGCCCATAAATTGATGTCAATGCGAGGAGTAGGGATTGTCATGCAACGGATGCACTAGAGCTATAAATATATGAAAGCCCAACAAAAGAAACTAAGTGGGTGTGCATCCAACTTGCTTGCTCACGAAGACCTAGGGCATTTTGAGGAAGCCCATCATTGAAATATACAAGCCAAGTTCTATAATGAAAAATTCCCACTAGTATATGAAAGTGAAAATAAGAGACACTCTATCATAAAGATCATGGTGCTACTTTGAAGCACAAGTGTGGAAAAAGGATACTAACATTGCCCCTTCTCTCCTTTTCTCTCATTTTTTTGTTTGGCCCTTCTTTTTTTATATGGCCTCTTTTTTTTGGGGGGGGGGCTTCTTTGGCCTCTTTTATATTTCTACTTATTTTTTCGTCTGGAGTCTCGTCCCAACTTGTGGGGGAATCATAGTCTCCATCATCCTTTCCTCACATGGGACAATGCTCTAATAATGAAGATCATCACACTTTTATTTACTTACAGCTCAAGAATTACAACTCGATACTTAGAACAAAATATGACTCTATGTGAATGCCTCCGGCGGTGTACCGGGATATGCAATAAATCAAGAGTGACATGTATGAAAGAATTATGAAGGTGGCTTTGTCACAAATACGATGTCAACTACATGATCATGCAAAGCAATATGACAACGATGGAGTGTGTCATAATAAACGGAACGGTGGAAAGTTGCATGGCAATATATCTCGGAATGGCCATGGAAATGCCATAATAGGTAGGTTGGTGGCTGTTTTGAGGAAGATATAAGGAGGTTTATGTGTGATAGAGCGTATCATATCACGGGGTTTGGATGCACCGACGAAGTTTGCACCAACTCTCGAGGTGAGAAAGGGCAATGCACGGTACCAAAGAGGCTAGCAATGATGGAAGGGTGAGAGTGCGTATAATCCATGGACTCAACATTAGTCATAAAGAACTCACATACTTATTTAAAAAATCTACAAGTCATCAAAATCAAGCACTACGAGCATGCTCCTAGGGGGATAGATTGGTAGGAAAAGACCATCGCTCATCCCTGGCCGCCACTCATAAGGAAAGCAATCAAAGAACACCTCATGCTTCAAATTTGTCACACAACTGTTACCATACGTGCATGCTTCGGGACTTGCAAACCTCAACACAAGTATTTCTCAATTCCACAATTACTCAACTAGCACGACTCTAATATCACCATCTTTATATCTCAAAACAATTATCAAGTATCAAACTTCTCATAGTATTTAATGCACTCTATATGAAAGTTTTTATTATACCCATCTTGGATGCCTATCATATTAGGACTAATTTTATAGCCAAAGAAAATTCCCATGCTGTTCTAAAAGACTCTCAAAATAATATAAGTGAAGCATGAGAGATCAATAATTTCTATAAATGAAACCACCACCGTGCTCTAAAATGATATAAGTGAAGCACTAGAGCAAAATTATCTAGCTCAAAAGATATGAGTGAAGCACATAGAGTATTCTAATAAATTCCGATTCATGTGTGTCTCTCCAAAAGGTGTGTACAGCAAGTATGATTGTGGTAAACTAAAAAGCAAAGACTCAAATCATACAAGACGCTCCAAGCAAAACACATATCATGTGGCAAATAAAAATATAGCCTCAAGTAAAGTTACCGATAGACGAAGACGGAAGAGGGGATGCCCTCCGGGGCATCCCCAAGCTTAGGCTTTTGTTTGTACTTTAATTTTACCTTGGGGTTCCTTGGGCATCCCCAAGCTTAGTCTCTTGCCACTCCTTATTCCAAAATCCATCAAATCTTTACCCAAAAACTTGAAAACTTCACAACACAAAACTTAACCAGAAAATCTCATGAGCTTCGTTAGTATAAGAAAATAAATCACTACTTTAAGATAATGTAATGAACTCATTCTTTATTTATATTGGTGTTAAACCTACTGTATTCCAACTTCTCTATGGTTCATACCCCCTGATACTAGCCATAGATTCATCAAAATAAGCAAACAACACACGAAAAACAGAATCTGTCAAAAACAGAACAGTCTGTAGCAATCTGTATCAAACGAATACTTCTGTAACTCCAAAAATTCTAAAATAAATTGGTGGACGTGAGGAATTTGTCTATTAATCATCTGCAAAAATAATCAACCTAAAAGCACTCTCCAGTAAAAAATGGCATCTAATCTCGTGAGCGCTAAAGTTTCTGTTTTTTACGGCAAGATCGCAAGGACTTGACCCAAGTCTTCCCAAAGATTCTACTTGGCACAAACACTGATTAAAACATAAAACCACATCTAAACATAGGCTAGATGAATTATTTATTACTAAAAAGGAACAAAAATCAAGGAACAATAATAAAATTGGATTGCCTCCCAACAAGTGCTATCGTTTAACGCCCCTAGCTAGATATAAAACAAGAATAGATCTAGGTATTACCATAACGATAAGGCAAATTGCGAAAACTCATCTCATACTCCCTACGTTCAGCAGCAAACTTTCTTTGCGGCAGGAAAAATTAATCAAAAGGGCTAAATTTAATGGGACAAAAGTCCCCAAGATCATGCTCGGGAGGTATTGGTTCCTCCTTTGGCCCTTCATATTGCACAACCAATTCATCATTATAAGCATTCTTTTGGAAAAAAAGTCATGAGCCTTTGTTCAAGAGGAAATCCTAATCCATTATTCTAAATAGCAAAAATATCATTAAGTTCAGAGATTCTATCAACTAGAACATCAGTAGGAACTTTCTTTCTAAGGTTTTCATTATAAGCAACATGATCTAAAGATCGTAAACGCATTATGTCTTCTTGATTAAAAAAGATAGATTCTATGGGAGGATGGCCAGCGTCCACCCTATAATGCGCAAAAATTTCATTGGCCTCTTTTATTATAAATCTGAACTCATGAGCTCAAAAGACAGTAGTTGCTCCACTACAAGAAATATGTCAACTTATGACCTTCTCTTAGTGACCCCAGCTGAATTGGTCGTAAATTCACGGCCATTTCGCTTGGAAGGGCTCAAACCCTGGAATTTCTTACACCAAATGGTCACAAAGCAGACAAGAGGCGCCAATGACCTTATTTCTACCTGATTACGACCAATATAAATGGTCATGAGGTTGTCAACGTGGATGCATTGGTACTTATTGCTATGACAAGGCGCCACCTCATCAGTTTTGCCTATGTGTCATGTCCATGTGTCAATTTTTTCCTAGGTTGTGAAGCAACCTATATTTCTGTCATTCCCAAAATTCCCAAAAAAAATTGGGCATTCTTTACTATACAAATCATTGCCTCATGACAATATTCAACTCCATTTGCCTGGTAAATCTACCTCGGCAAATTTCCAAAGTTTTTGTTCAACTCGAACTGTTGTGAAGGAAGTACTAGCTAGGCATATCCTAATGAGCTGAATTTTTGCCACATCTTCTATATTCCCAAATCATTGCTCTCCACAAAATTTGAGCCCCATCAAACAATACATGTGAGTGTGGCTTCAACATTCATATTTCTGTCCAGTGTGGTACGTTGCAAAGCAAGTGACACCTAGGCTCCTCCATTTGAGCTGCAAATTTTCCAAGATGGTGTCCTTAGTAGATGATCATCCTCAGCCAAAACTCAGGCCCATTGGCCATGTGCATTTCCCGTACCACTAATCAAACACTTGGGTGCTAATTCATGTTTGAGCATTGTTCGGTCTCCTCGTGAGATTCTTCTGTTGTTATTTTCTTCCAAGCATCTACTTGGGGAGTGCCAAACCTACTAGACATGCCTAGGCTTCCCAGAACGCATGGCAACGCCATGGTCACGCGGTGACCATGCGGCGGGCATGAGAGTCTACGCGCTTTGGAGTTGGGGCCCTGGGCCACCGTCCAAACCTCGACGTATCACCACCAAACCATGTATTTATGCTTAAATAGATACTTCTATAACTAGAAATGATTTTTGGAAAAAATAAAGAGCAAACAATAAGGCAGCTGCAGTTCAAATTTGACCCGCTTCCTACTAAATCGGCGGGAATTTGTCTTTTTCACCAGAGGTGGATCAAAACTTTTGACACCCAACCATTTTGTCAATTGTGCATTAAATATGGCATAGTATTTTAGAAAATTAATTTGGTCCAATTTTACAACAAATATATGGTAGGTCCTTCACAAAAAAAACTCATTTCGGGCACTCGGAAAATGGAAAATGAATTTTCCGTGCAAAGAAAATGAAAACTCCCTTAGGAAACATTGTTTGGAATTCCAATATGCACCCTCGTGCACAATATGAGATCATTTGAACAAACTATGCCATGAATGTGGCCATAAGATTGATCATTTGGCTTGAAAACCCTGAATCTTCACGCGTGATAGCTCATTTCTGAGAACACTTTTTAAAAATAATTGCCGCATTACAAGTTTATTATTTTTCCTGGAAACTTGGTCACATATAATGACACAATGCGAAGGTTTCCCAATTTTTTGAATTTTTTATGCCCGTTTCAAAATGCGGTCAAAACGGCGGGCATGACCGTTCCTAGCTAGTGGTTAAATCTTGGAATTTTTTTTGGTGTTTCTCTGATTAAATAGATACTTATGTACCTAGAAATGTTTTTTGGAAAAACTAAAGAGCAAACTATGAGGCAGCTCCAGTTCAAATTTGACTCGCTTCCTACTGAATCGGCGGGTATTTGTCTTTTTCACCAGAGGTGGATCAAAACTTTTGACACCCAACCATTTTGTCAATTGTGAATCAAATATGGCCTAGTATTTTAGAAAAATGATTTGGTCCAATTTTGCAACAAATATATGGTAGGTCCTTCACAAAAAGAACTCAATTCGGGCACTCAAAAAATGGAAAATGAATTTTCCATGCAAAGAAAATGAAAACTCCCTTAGGCAACATTGTTTGGAATTCCAAGATGCACCCTTGTGCACAAATATGAGATCATTTAAACAAATTATTCCATGAATGTGGCCATAAGATTGATCATTTGGCTTAAATACCCTGAATCTTCACGCGTTATAGCTCATTTCTGAGAACACTTTTTGAAAATAATTGTCGTATTATAAGTTTATTATTTTTCCTGGAAAATTCGTCACATATAATGACACAATGCGAGGGTTTCCCATTTTTTATGCTGCAAAATTTGTTTGTGCTCAAACAGTCCTGGCTAAATTTATTGGCAGTAGTCAGCGTAATATTCAAATTGTTGGGCTTGCAGCTATATGCTTAGTTATTTGGCTAATCTCATGGTTTTGTGCATCAGGTTGATGTGTGCTGCTTAGATGGAACCTTCGCCAGGGCCGTTGTTCCCAGTGATGCATCAACTGGTGAGTTATTTTGTTATTATCGTCGCTCTCTCCTTTTCAACCTTAAAATTTTGCTTCGGTTCCTGAGTTCCTAACTAGTGAAGGCACAAACTCTTATTTATATCATTATTTACCGAATGTTATTGTATTATTTTTGTTGAACTAATCTTGTCTGAGTCAACCCTCTTCTGTAGGTCTTTATGAAGCTTTGGAACTGAGGGACGATATATGGATCTGACTACTTGGGAAAGGGTGTTTCCAAGGCTCCATTTGAGCGAATTTTATGTTAGCGTGGATAACGAATTCCTGAGCTACAGTCTTAAGTAATTTTGTTACCTAGTTAGTGTAGGTGTAGTCTACCGTTGCTCACATCTTTTGGTCTGACATATCTGCAGTGTTACTGTGTTACCTTGCTGCTGTGTTGCCCTGACATTTCTGCATGGTTGTTCTGTGCTGCTGGCCTAATTAAACAAGATAAATATGTATACTTCTTTGGGATATAAATTCCATGCATGTTTATGAGGCACAAATTCTTTGAGATAACCATAACTGTACTTCAAAAGTAAACATTAGCATCTTAAATAATCAGCTTACTGATGTAGGAGTAGTAGAAACTCCATGGTTGATCCTGATTGCTGAACATGGGAGATGTATCTTTTGCATTTCAATTACATAGCAGTACTATGTAATGAAACAGGTTTATTCTTATATTATTGGTTGTATACTTTGGAGATTTACCATGCAACATCTTTTCATCTAGTAGTAGTACTACTACTGGTTTATGTATAGCCATATACATTTAGTACCTATTGCAATTTTCATTTCTAAGATCAATTTGGTATCCCAGTACCTTCAACACTGTCTTCTTTGTTCCTGACTAAAAATTGATGCATGTGCCCTGTTCTAAAGTGGAAAATCATTGATAGCTTGTATTACTCATCTGTTCTGTTAACTTGCACTGTGCTGGTACTTGTCATTTGCAAAATACATCTCAATTTTCGCTGTTATGAGAATGTTATATGCATGGTTTCATGTTAAATCTAAAGTTCTGCAGCAAATTTTCATCATTATGAGAATTTTATATTCACGGATTCACTTGATTATATTTCTAACTTTTCATAATTTATTATTTGCAGATGTTGGCTTTCATTCTTCAAAAGTTGGGTGTACATGAGCTCTAGGAAGAAGAATCCCGAAGAAAAACCACACCCATCAATGCGTTTTCGCTCACTGGAGATAGTTGTGTGTGAAGCTACTTATGTGTATATTTAGTTGTATTTTATAGCTGAATACCAGAATTGTACTATGCTTGGCTGTTGTATGAAATATTAAGCCTTATTGGCTCTGTTTGAATCAAATTATGTAATTGCACAAATATATAACCAATGTGTGGTACCGAATGAGTGATCCTGCTAATTGATTCCCATTTGACTAGTGGGACCTACTTTAAAATGAAAAAGAAAAAGAAAATTGACAATTGGACTGGAAAAAGGCCGAGGCCCAAAAAACGTATACTATAAAAGACTGTGGCCCAAAAATAAATGGATGTTGGGCTTGGCCCATGTAGTTGACCAAAATTGGAAGGGGAAAACAATAAATAGGCTGAATTAATGGGCTCGGCCCATGTAAAACGCCAAATCGGACCGGGCTGATTCTTGTGCCACATCAGCTTGCCACGCTGGATGCCTACGTGGCTTGAGGAGGTTGCTAGTGACCAAAAATTTGGTCGTGGAACCAACGACCTTTTACAAAAGGTCAATAATTTCAGTTTACGACCGCCAGCTTTTGACCTTTTGGTTTCGGTCACAGAAAGGTCGCAAATGAAAAACTATGACCTTTCAGAGACCAATAGTGAGGGTCACAAGTTAACATATTTCTTGTAGTGCTCGCTTAACAGAAGAATGCTCAATATTGGAGAATTCTAGAAAAATCCTTTGTATGCAAGGATGAATATGAATAAATTGTCTTTCAAGTTCAACTACGAGCAAAGATATAGTATCCACAAGACTACTAGTTCTATGAAGAATAGACCCACCCATAGTGGGCAAGGCACCATCATAAGTAAAGAAGTCTTGAATAACTCCTTTTCCAATAATGTTACCACTACCAATCCGAAACTTTTTAGTGTGTAAAATAGTAGGTTCTTCATGAGGATCATCAAAAGCATCAAAGTGTCCCCCGTTATTGCTATTATCCTTATCAATGATAACCTCCCTAGTTTCAGACATGATGGCAACAAACCGCACAAAGAGCGAACACATAAAAGGTAAGAAAAAAGAGGTGAACGAAAAAAGGCGAATAAAACGGTAAAGGTGAAGTGGAGGAGAGGAAAACGAGAGGCAAATGGCAAATAATGTAATGCGAGGGATAAGACTTTGTGATGGGTACTTGGTATGTCTTGACTTGAGCGTAGATCTCCCTGGCAACGGCGCCAGAAATCCTTCTTGCTACCTCTTCAGCATGTGTTGGTTTTCCCTTGAAGAGGAAAGGGTGATGCAGCAAAGTAGCGTAAGTATTTCCCTCAGTTTTTAAGAACCAAGGTATCAATCCAGTAGGAGACTACACGCAAGTCGCCTAGTACATGCACAAACAATCAAGAACCATGCAACCAACGCGATAAAGGGGTTGTCAATCCCTTCATGGCCACTTGCAAAAGTGAGATCTGATAAAGGTAATAAGATAAATATTTTTGGTATTTTTGTTGTATAGATTAGAAAATAAAGATTGCAAAATAAATAGTAAGCTAGAATTATAGATCGGAAACTTATATAATGTAAAGTAGACCCGGGGGCCATAGGTTTCACTAGTGGTTTCTCTCATGATAGCATATATTACGGTGGGTGAACAAATTACTGCCAAGCAATTGATAGAAAAGTGCATAGTTATGATGATATCTAAGGCAATGATCATGGATATAGGCATCACGTCCGTGTCAAGTATACCGAAACGATTCTGCATCTACTACTATTACTCCACACATCGATCGCTATCCAGCATGCATCTAGAGTATTAAGTTCATAAGAACGAAGTAACACATTAGGCAAGATGACATGATGTAGAGGGATAAACTCAAGCAATATGATATAAACCCCATATTTTTATCCTTGATGGCAACAATAAAATACGTGTCGGTTCCCTTTCTGTCACTGGGATCGAGCATCGCAAGATTGAACCCAAAGCTAAGCACTTCTCCCATTGCAAGAAAGATCAATCTAGTAGGCCAAACTAAACCGATAATTCGAAGAGATTTGCAAAGATATCAAATCATGCATATAAGAATTCAGAGAAGAACCAAATAATATTCATAGATAATCAAGTTCATAAACCCACAATTATCGGATCTCAGCAAACACACCACAAAAGAGTATTACATCGAATAGATCTCCAAGACCATCGAGGAGAACTTTGTATTGAGAACCAAAGAGAGAGAAGAAGCCATCTAGCTAATAACTATGGACCAAAAGGTTTGTGGTAAACTACTCACACATCATCGGAGAGACTATTGTGTTGATGTAGAAGCCCTCCGTGATCGAATCCCCCTCCGGCAGATCGCCAGAAAAGGCCCCAAGATGGGATCTCACGGGTACAGAAGGTTGCGGCGGTGGGAAAGTGGTTTCGTGGCTCCCCTGGATGTTTTCAGGGTATAAGAGTATATATAGGCGAAAGAAGTAGGTCGGTGGAGCTACGAGGGGCCCACGAGGGTGGAGGGCGCGCCTACCCCCCCCCCCCCTGGGCGTGCCCTCCTGCCTCGTGGCTGCCTCGTTGCGTCTCTGACTTCCACTCCAAGTCTCCTGGATTGCGTTTGTTCCAAGAAAGATCCTCGCGAAGGTTTCATTCCGTTTGGATTCCGTTTGATATTCCTTTTCTGTGAAACACTGAAATAGGATAAAAAAACAGCAATTTGCACTGGGCCTTCGGTTAATAGGTTAGTCCCAAAAATAAAATAAAAGAGCATATTAAAGCCCATTAAACATCCAAAACAGATAATATAATAGCATGGAACAAGCAAAACTTATAGATACGTTGGAGACGTATCAATTGGTTAGGTGTCACTTGGGAGCCTCCGTCAAGATTGTGGAGTTGAATCAAGAAGTTTGTAAGGGCAAGGAGATCGCCTATTTCGTGAAGATCTACCCAAGTGAGGCAAGTCCTTCGTGGGTGATGGCCATGGTGGGATAGACAAGGTTGCTTCTTTGTGGATCCTTCGTGGGTGAAGCCCTCCGTGGACTCGCGCAACCGTTACCCTTCGTGGGTTGAAGTCTCCACCAACGTGGATGTATGATAGCACCACCTATCGAAACCACACCAAAAATCTTCGTGTCTACATTGCGTTTTCCACTCCAAACCCCTCCCTTTACCTTCATATGCAATGATTTACATTTCGCTGCTATACTTTTAGAATTGCATGTGTGGGTTGATTGCTTGACTTGTGCTAAGTTGTTAAAATCTGCCAAGACTTAAAATTGGGAAAAGGCTAGATTTTTATTTGGTCGAGTACTCTAATCACCCCCCTCTAGACCTACTTTCGATCCTACAGCAAGTCAGAAGAGCCACGAGGCGGCCACAAGGGTGGAGGGCGCGCCCCCTACCTTGTGGGCCCCTCGGTGGCCCCCTGGCCTAGATCTTCCTCCTATATATTCACATATATTTCAAAACCACCAGAAGCATCCACGAAAACACTTTTCCACCGCCACAACCTTCTGTTCCTGTGAGATCCCATCTTGGGGCCTTTTCCGGCATCCTGCCGGAGGGGATTCGATCACAGAGGGTTTCTACATCAACTCTATTGCCCTTTTGATGAAGCGTGAGTAGTTTACCTCAGACCTACGGGTCCATAGCTAGTAGCTAGATGGCTTCTTCTCTCTCTTTGATTCTCAATACCATGTTCTCCTCGATGTTCTTGGAGATCTATCCGATGTAATCTTCTTTTGCGATGTGTTTGTCGAGATCCGGTGAACTGTGGATTTATGATCAGCTTATCTATGAATATTATTTGAATCTTCTCTGAATTTTTATATGCACGATTTGATATTTTTGTAATTCTCTTCGAACTATCGGTTTGGTTTAGCCAACTAGATTGGTTTTTCTTGCAATGGGAGAAGTGCTTAGCTTTGGTTTCAATCTTGCGGTGTCATTTCCGAGTGACAGTAGGGGCAGCAAGGCACGTATTGTATTGTTGTCATCGAGGATAAAAAGGTGGGGTTTACATCATATTGCTTGAGTTTATTCCTCTACATCATGTCATCTTACTTAATGTGTTACTCTGTTCTTCATGAACTTAATACTCTAGATGCAGGCAGGAGTCGGTCGATTTGTGGAGTAATAGTAGTAGATGCAGGCAGGAGTCGGTCTACTTGACATGGACGTGATGCCTATATTTCATAATTATTTTCTTAGGTATAGTCATAACTTTGCGCTTTTCTATCAATTGCTCGACAGTAATTTGTTCACCCACCGTATTATTTGCTATCTTGAAAGAAACCTCTAGTGAAACATATGGCCCCGGGTCTATTTTCCATCATGTGAGTTTCCGATCTACTATTTTATAATCTTTTACTTTCCGATCTATAAACCAAAAAACCCAAAAATATTTACTTTATCGTTTGTTTAGTTTTATCTATCTCTATCAGATCTCACTTTTGCAAGTGATGGTGAAGGGATTGACAACCTCTTTATGGCGTTGGGTGCAAATTATTTGATTGTTTGTGCAGGTATAGGTGATTTATGCGTTGTCTCCTACTGGATTGATACCTTTGTTCTCTAACTGAGAGAAATACTTATCTCTAGTTTGTTGCATCACCCTTTCCTCTTCAAAGGAAAACCAATGCAAACTCAAGAAGTAGCAATCACCATCCAAGGGAGGTACAACTGCGACGGTCTGTCTCGTCGACCAAGGAAATTATACGGGAAGTTTTGTTTTGGTTATCCACAACATACATGACCCGGTAGTTCTAGAGACGATCGCCCTGAGGGAGGCACTGTCATTGGCAGAAGATTTGCTTTTACAAAACTTTGTCGTGGCGTCTGATTCAAAACAGGTGATTGGTGATATCCACAACCGGAATCAAGGGAAATATGCTACATTATTAGTAAAATTACTTAGAGAGCTGCCGGGTTTAATTGTAATTTTACTTTTGAAAGTAGAACGTCGAATAGAGATGCTCATAGTCTAGCCAAGTTTGCACATTCTTTAGATCAAAAGGGTCACTTGTGGCTTGGTCTGTCCATGATCTGAGATGTATTCCAATATCTGTGGTTTTTATCAGTAAACTTGGTTTTACCTAAAAAAAAGCTGCGTACAGCAAATGTTGCGCATGTTACACGTGAGCCGTTGCCACGGACAATACACGGGTCTACACGATGATTGTTGGTTGCTTTGCTTGCTTGTGACCATAACTAGCAGCGGAAGGCGTACTAGACAGTGTCCGGTTCCTGGTGCCCGTGGAGTGTACTCCGATGCATGTTCCTTCCCAGAGTGTACATGCGTCAATAATGGGGTAGGGTGTTGTTGTTCCCAGCACTCAAAGCTACTGTGGTTAGCAACGCGCACGCAACCGCCTGCCTGTAATGTCACCGTAGCATCGGCCACTGCTTTTGGTATTTTGTGGTGTCTTGGTATTCGGAAATTCACGTATGAGCATCTCTGATGTTAGTGTGCAAATACATACTCTCCATTCCACAAGAGTGTGGGTTATTTTTATTTTTGCCCAAAATCCCTTTCAATTCTACCACTCCACCTACGAGCATGGTGTTTTCTGGCATATAATTAGTGAGTCTCCACACGCAATTCAATGTGTGAATTATTAGAGTGAGTATAATAAAATGATGTAAGCAGACTATAAGACTTTAAATGTTGATATATTTTTAGTAAGAAGAGAGAAGAGGAGAGCGAAGTGTGAGTATTTCACTATTTCTTTAACAATTCTACTTATCCAAGCGTTTTCTCCCCTTCTCGGCAGCTAGGGCAAACTCTTCCATCCATGCTCATTGGCGAGCTCGTCGATTTGCCTCCTTACTCTTCCACTACGTCGACTGTTGGCGGGAAGGGGAAGTCTAATTCCTTCGCTCTGGCAATTAGTTTAGGTCAAGGATTTTAGGCTTCGCGGGTGTGATGCTCGAGTGGATGGCGGTGTTTCTCGTTAAGTTTGTCTTTCAGGCTTCGATCATTCTCAAGTACATCATCTAGATATAGTCAACGAAGCTCTAGTCTTAGGGCAACGAGATTAGGATTTCTCATCGTGCGTGCGCAGCAGAGAGATTTGATGTTAGTTCCTTCAGATCTATTCAAGGGTTCAATGACAACAACACCAGGACGTTGGCCCTTAGAGACACGTGCACCAAAACTTCCTAGTCATCTCCAACAAGGGAGCGGCGACATCGATGACTCACTCTAGCAAACATGGTTGTTCAATGGTCCAGATACCTCGTGTAATACTTATAGTAACTAATATACTTGTTGGCCATTCCCTTCAATTGGGTTTATAAGTCTACATTTTAACTAGGAAAACATACATTGGTCAAATGTAGTTTTGAACCATATACTTCATCCCGAATTACTTGTCGAAGAAATGAATGTGTCCATTTCTGTGGTACAACCATTTATATCCATTTCTACGACAAGTAATTCAGGATAGATGGGGTAATTTTTTAACCATATATCTTTATATTCGCTGTCACATGTATTTGTAGCCCTATATGTTTTTGACATATTATACATGTCTTATTAGTCAAATCAAAGTCCTAAAAATCATGCCCAACCAATCAGAGGGAGTACTAGGGGCAATGTCCTTAGCCAACAGTTGGCCATATTATTGGCCATGCTCTTTAATTGGTACTATCATCCAAATAGGCTCACTATGCCTAATAAAAGTAGGGTATATCATAAGTGTATAAAATAAAAAATGAATCTAAGAATTTGTATGTAAACATATCAAACACACTGAAAAGGAGCTAATTGGGAGTAGCCTAATTGCCTGCCTTTCCACACTCTACAACGCAGACCATGAAAATGCAGACGCTCGTTCTCTTATCTAGCATCATTCGGTTTAGAGGATTTTTTAGGAAAAACATAGGAACATAGATTTTGGAGGAAAATTTTCTATATATGCATTCATTTTGTGGGAAATGCGTACAAGAATTTCGTAGGAATACTACTCATTTTCTACATTTTTGAAGGAAACTACACATCCACTCAAACCTCGTTTTGCGCATAGAAACGAGGCAAGTCAATTCCTTAGGATGGCAAGTGCCATCCTACCAAATTCCTATACTACTCCTAATTCCTACGTTTTGATTTCCTACAAACCGAATGAGCCCCTAGAGCCCACGCCTCGTGTAAAGAACCTCTCCAACACCATACACTTTCTATAATATGAAAAACAAGGCGAAAAACTCACACATGCAAAGGCACCCAAGACGACCTACTCCTTGAATTTAGGCTAAACTAGTGCCTCGATCCCACTCTTGAGAAAGTTGGCATCGATTCGTTGTACAGCTAAGTGGTCATCCTACTTTACATAGAACTCATGGCTATAAACCAAACGCTCGAAGCTTGCCTTGGACGAGATGATGCAAGTACCACTCAACTTTAGGACGGGCTAAACGTGGAATCGCCAACGGCCGTACGAACAAGTGGTTATTCTACTTTACATTGAATCAACTTATTGGTCATCTCATTCATGGCTATGCACAAAGCGCTCGAAGCTTACCCTGGACGAGATGATTCAACTACCACTCTCTAAACAAAGGTGGGGCGGGGCTAAACATTGGCCGTACACAAGCTAGAGTTGCAGAAGCAACTGCGATGCCATGCCCCAGGGCGTGAAAACATGAAACTGGAGTCACTCTGGTTAGTGAGGCGGTAGCAAGTTTCTCACACCTTTTGACCTTTCCTGCCAGCGTTTGATTTCTCCAGCAGCAACTCTTGTATGGTGTTCGATGCTTCCTGCCAATCAAAGACCAAGCATGCTGGGAGATAATATCAAGTGATGCTTCAATATGTTACCAAAGGAACTCACTCACCTTTAGCTTCTGTCTTAGATTTTCCTCTTCTTCGTCTCGCCGACTTCTTTCTTCTGAAAAGATGTCGATCAGTGCTTCTTGTTCCTTGTTTGCAGTATCAAGTTGTCTCTGCAGATCCTCCAGCTGCGAAATGAAGACAGATTAGAGACCAATAAAGAACATGGTAATTAGTTGATGTTGTGAAATAAAATGTCATAATGCTAGACAGGTACTCCCTCTGTAAAGATAAGAGAGGGAGTACTCACCAAACAGAAACAAATAATGACTAATAAGAAGGTCTGTGAAAGTAGGATTTCCCAGCACCAAACAGTTCCAACTTTTTATCCAACAAACCAAAAAGCAACAGAGTAGCATCTAAACCAACTGGAGTATTAAGCAATAGAATTATAATGACTGACAATAGATAATGTTAAGAGTTGCAACAGCAAGCTTTTGTCCCACTGTCGGTGGGAACAGAAAATGATCATCTGGTTGTTTGCACTAGTACCAGATGATTTAAATGGTTCGTACTTATTTTGGAGAAAATATCCAAACTACAGCAGCATAACAGCACCATAATGTTCCTTACAAACTGTAAACCAAAATGCCAACATGGGTTACACAAGTACTAATAAATAGTTCAAGACACTGTGGTTTGCATGTGGGAAGACATAAGCGCTTACCCTCTCTGTCAAAGACTTGACCTTGTCCCGCTCCATAACCAGCTCTTGTGACGTTGCCTCTTCCACAATCAATAACCTGGCAGAAGAGCAGCACCACAAAATAGGGCATCTTATCGTAATCTCAAGATAAGATGTGATATCATAGTAATCACAAATACGGATAGTTGCAGAAACCCATGACGAGCAATGCCATGTTCAAACCCATACGGATAGTTTGGATCATTGCTAGCATGCGTGTGTGTTGTGGGAGGGGGGGGGGGGGTAAAATTCACTTAGATGCACAATTAGGGGACAGGTCATGGGGACATGCATACCAACTCGCTTGGGGTTTCTTCCCCACTTTGTGCAAGTGCAAGCATTAAGGCTGTAGTTACTTTATTTGGTCCTCAAGAACTGTGTCACATTATTCTACACCTAAAAAGTTCCAGCATGGGACAGATCATTCTATTGATCACATATCATGTGGACTTAAACTTACCACTTTACACTTACCTTCGAATTATTTTGTAAGTGTGTCTCACAAGACTAATTTAGAACATCACACTGATCTTCTAGTTTCGACATCAGAAAAAAGTAAATAGTGCAGATCCATTTTCAGATATCTTGTATTTTGATTTTGGTACGCGGCAGTCTGAAGTCCAGATTATTGTTCTTGTTACCCATTTCAGCCAGTCAAACCCTAAAAAAAATTTACTTACTAGAAGGTAGGCTCAATCCCTCAGCAGTTGCATAACATGGAGTGATGCAAGAAAATGACAGTCAGAAACGTGAAATAACATTTATAGTTCTCACAATATTTGTTTCATCCATTCTCAAATATTTTCAACCAGTCCACATCGAGGATCTGTTATTGCATTACTGGCTGTATAATGATAAGAACATGAAAAATAGCCAAGCCCTGCTGATATTTACCTTTCCTTTAATGATGCATTTTCATCCCTTAATTGCTTGATTACAGGTTCGTGATCATCAATGGAATGTCCATCAACGTTACTTCTTGCATTTGGTTCCTGGGGAGCAAACATGTTTAAGATAATAAAATCTCTTTTCAACAATATCCACATATATATATTAACATTATCCAGCAGTAATAACTACAAAAAATGTAACATGCAGATAAGTAAGGTTCACTACACATATAAATAGGTAAAAAAATGTAATTTCGAAGGCAAGTGAAAAATAGAAGCATATAATTACATTATACAACAGTAACTACAAAAGAATTGTAGCATGCAGGTAACAAAGGTGCGTTATACTTATATAAAACAAGTAAAGAATGTCATTTTGAAGGATAGCCTTCACACAAACATTTCACTTTGAAATGACTCCACCTGAAGTTCAATGTGTTTTCTACTCCCTCCGTTCCTAAATATTTGTCTTTCTAGAGGTTTCAAATGGTTACCACATACGGATGTATATAGACATATTTTAGAGTGTAGATTCACTCATTTTGCTCCGTATGTAGTCACTTGTTGAAATCTCTAGAAAGACAAATATTTAGGAACGGAGGGAGTATTAGGGTAGCTAGCATTCATTGCAGATTTGTCTTCCAGTCTATACAGCAGAAATACTAAGTCAACCATGAATTTGTCCAGTAAGAAAAATTATGAACCATCCAAGATTATCAGCTCATGACACTTCACTGTTCAATGCACATATTAAAGAAAACCAACTTGTCCCAAAATCAAACAAAAAGAAACACTGTAGTAGATCAGAGGATTAAAGATGATAAGCGGTGTAAGTATTGTAATAGAAGCACACTTTTCAAAGCCACATGCATCATTGTGTAGGAAAGAAGGGTTTGAAGTGTAGATGGGGTAGGAAAGTCATCTGTTTCACATATAAATATATATAAACCTAATGAAATACTTCCTCCATTAAACTAAAACATGACAATAATTTTGGAAGGGAGGGAGTAGACATTAATACTAAATTGAAACATCAGCACGAGAAGAAAAATTACCGCCAACTGGGATTTGGTTATGCTTCTTTCTTTTTCTGTTGTTCCATTGGACGCGGGTGTTGCCAAACTAGTATTCTCATTCTGGAAATATTTTCTATGTGCATTCAGGATATGAGATTTTGAACTTAATGACGGTGTGTTCACAAACTCAGAATCACTGTCATCACTTGTGTCTGGTAACCCATGCAGTATTGATCCCGCAGATCGCTTAGTCCTGGCAGACTTCTCAGCCTGTTGACAACTAAACGGTGTGCTTGTTTTCCCGCTCTTTTTACTGGAGGCAGAATATGATTTACCAGCGTTGCGCTGTTTTGGATAATCTTTCCCAGAATGACCTGGTGATGGTTGTGCTCCTGGGGAACCTTCAGGAGAGTTTTCTGGTAAAGGAATAAAAGCAATATTGGTCAAGAAAATAGCTGGTTATCTGAAAAGAAAAATAATTTAAAAATAATTTAATTGCTATTGAAGTTATGATAAAGTCACTCCAAGCCCACTAAAGAAATGAAGCCAACTCTTTGATTTGGACACTAGCACAGTATCATACATATAGCTTTGGCACAAACCCCTTACAATACTCCCTCCATTTCACAATCTTTGTTTGGCAAGCATGCCTATCTGAGATAAAATTTAAGTAACAATTTATGGATTGGACCATGCATGTCAAATTAGATGGCATTACTACCACTCCATCTAATATGAGCAAGTATGGTCTGATTTCACGGATATTAATGAAAATCTGTGCCTTCAAGGTAGGGAAATGTCCAGAATCAGCCGACGGGCCGAGGGGGAGACCGGTCACTGCGTGTGACGCCACGTGTCCCAGTCAGGGCCCACGCACGCGCAGCAGGCTCTCCAGAAATTTCCGTCCAGCGAACGCGAACTAACCCTTCTTCCCTGTATTCTCTTCTCCCTTTTGTTTACCAGCAACCCAGCAACCCAAATCGGAGGAGGCGGGTTCCGTCTGGCAAGTCAGCCATTGCCGCTCATCGCGTGCCACCGCCTCCCTACACCTAGTCCTCTCCTGGTGCCTGTAGTTTGATGGGATTGCTCAGGAAGATGAGGAAGATAAGCCCTTTCCTTCTTTTCCCATGGCCACTAAATCTACAAGGGTGAGGGAAGGAAGGTGAGCAAGGCTTTGCTGCGGGAGCCAGGGACGAGCTACGAAGTGGGGCTGCAGGGGGGTGCTCTTCACCATCGACACTCATTGGGTCATCCGCCTCCTCCACCTCCCAAGTCATGGCCGTGGAGTAAGCGCTGTGGGGCAAAGCACGCGCCGCTGCCTTTGGCGACACTCGCTGCTACGACTAGCCATGGCCACTACTGAGACTCAGCACCTGCTGCGAGGCTGCCATGTACAATGATGGCAACCAGGCGGCGTGCTGCAACCACGGTCACCGCATGCTGGGACTGGCATCTCAACGTGCTACGACCATGGTCACCGCGTGTTGGGATCAACACCTCGGCATACCACAACCGCTGTCACCGCGTGCTGGGACCAGCAGCTCGGTGTACTGCAACCGGTGCCTCGGTGTGCTGGGACGGCAACGCGGCACACTGTGACTGGCAATCAGGGATGCAGCGGCTGGCAGATGGGATGTTGGGACCGCCAACCGGCGATGCTGCAACCAGTAGTCAAGGATGCATCGACCGGTAGATGGAGATGCTGGGACCACCACCAGGGATGCAACAACTGCAGATGAGAATGCTGAGGATACTGGGGGCGGGCGGCGGGGATGCTACAACCACAACAGGCAGTGCTGCGACCGGCGTTGGAGGAAGCTGCAACCGATGAGCCATGCTGCTGCAACCGGCGCAGTGCAGACTTGGGACTGATACACGACGGAGGTGCAAGCATGGACGTGGTGCTGCAACCGGTAGCGATGGTGCTGGAACCGTAGACGGGCGGAGCAGCAAGTGATACGGCCGCAACTGTGCTGCTGCGACGGCAAGCTGCGACCGGCCAGAAAAATTGCTACGACCGGTGACACGGGATGTTGCAGCAGTGCTACCAGCGGGAGGCAAATGGGGGGTGCTGCGATGGTGATGTCTGTGATGGCCTGATGGGGGCAACGGTGCTGAGCACGGTGAGGGTGCTGCGGGAGCGCAGCTGTGGGCAGAGTCGCCTTGCTGGTGCTGGCCGCTATCTCCCTTTTCTTCCGGGCCGAACACGCATGGGAGAGAACGATGCGAAGAGAGAATTGACCCATGCGGGAAAGAGATGCATATCTGGTGGCTGTCGTTGGTTCAATCTGACGATGGGGAGCGGACCGATCGAGGCTGGCGCCGGTCGGCCAGCACCTAGCACTCGCCTTCTAGGTGTGCTGAACAGAGAGATATTATGGCTAGTGAGGAAGATGTGGTAATAGTTACCTGAAAAATAATTTTGGTGTCATTATGAAAGCATACTTCACAAAGAGATCATTTGTATCAGATTAACATGCCGGGTCTAACTAAAAATTTATAACAGTGGTAGAAGTTGAGATTTTTTTATTGCTTGTTCCCTGAACGAATTAAATTCTTTTAATCATATATCTTGGGCAGTGAAATTAGTAATCAGTTTATACATGTGCAAACACATTCAAAATACAAAAAGAAGACAAGATCACAAGAATTCATTCAAAATGAAAAAGTGACAAAGATCAACCGTTCAAAGGTTTTGAAGTCTGCTTTGACCTTTCGAACTTTGTCAGGGAGTATTTTTTTAATGTTGAGGTGACATATCTCCAAATAATTAGAGCTTTTCATCATGTAGTTTAGAATAGTACATTTGTATGCTATGGCTAGGAACAAATTCCTTTATTGAGCCAGAAGGCCTGCTCTAATAGGTCTGTAATGGTAGTACAATATCCTTCTGTGATTAAAATTCTCAGCCTCGTTGAACCCATTTAGGAACTGTCAACTCATTGACATTGCTACTATACAGATTGCCACAAACCCCTAATCCCTAGTGCTAGCGTTAGAGGTTTCTCATCTACAAGGGCAGTCAGAAACCAGACAGATATTTGGGATTTAACTGACAATAGGAACTAACAATGTAGGCAAATGAGTCTCTGTAAAATTCACAGTTTGTGCGAGTATTGCACTAGGTCATCTTCTGCTTTGCTAATAGCAAAAGCTATGCGCTGTTTTTGCCAAGACCAAGGCCAGCGTGGCACTTCTGACGCTACCCCCACACTAGAGCCGGAGGAACCAGGAAAAGGGCCCTGGTTCTGGTTCTAAGAAAAAGAGGGCTGACTGTGTGATGTGGCCTATCTTAATGCTGGTAGAGGTACTCCACTGTCCACACCCATATATCTCTATAGGAAAAAAGTTACTTTTGGATGTTTAACTTCTGCCAGTCTATTCTATAACCTCATTTTTTAAGAAGTGCCCCTGATCCAAAAGAAGCTACTCCTATTTGAGATCACAAATAGGTGGGTCCCCACATACCAGTGACAGAAACTACGCATTCACACCTCAAATGGAACAAAAATGTGAAAATTAAACAAACAAAATTGATCCTGCAGCGAAGCCAAAAGAAGCAGATGCCATTGGTTACGAAAACAGATGGCAGGGACCTTGTATCAGCTATCTGCAACTACTTCCCTACTACAGTTTTTTTTAGGGAACTTCCCTACTACAGCTTTTTAAAAGAAAAACGCTAATGCACCCAAAAATGAACATGATGTTTCCTTCCTCCCACACATCAAGCATCTCATCTCTCTTCCCTCAAAAAGCATCTCATCTCTCTTGCAATGAAGCTTTACAACCTTAAATAAAGGCTATAATTGTGATGCTAAGTGCATGCTAATTTAGGTTAACTCATCTTAATTTTGTCTCTGCGAAGCTAATTGCATGCAAACAAAAATCTAAGATCAATGATTTTGTAAATTAATTTCATGTGGTAATAGCTGATTAACAATATCAGTTAGTTAGGTGATAAAGTTATTCTCAATGAGATATGCGCCTGCAGAGAATGTAAGTGTAGAGGGAGTTGTCAATATTCATCTAAGCATCAAGTGCAATTGATAGTTTAGGGACCATGGCTGCAGAGAAACCAGTCAAGGGAGCCAAGTCGGAAAGTCATGATAGTTTGATAAGTTCAAGTGCAATTTTCACTAAAATGTATACCTTCATGTGTAAGTGAGATTAAACAATTTACATATAATGTGTTGCTGTGTCCAGTCCTGGATGCTCTGGGGCAAACAGCAACCATCTTGAGGCACACAAGGCCAGAGGCAACATGAGATGCACTATGGACATATATGATATATCCACAGTTTATTTCATTCACCATGTACCAAGTTTTAAGCAGGTAACCTGTAGCGTCCATGAACTTGGCTCACAGGTTTATTTTAGTCCAAACAAAGGCACTTCGGGCTAATCATGCCTACATGCCGACACACCCTGGCAAATTAGTCACGTGCACGACATGTGATGAAGTCAAACCAACTCAGCACCATTTTGAAATTAGGTCTCTATGTTTTCCCCGATCCTCTTCTCGGTTCCTAAACCTGCAGCTCCACTCTGTGTTCCGTGCGCGGGGTGCTAGCCGCAAACAGGCTCACAGAAGCCGAACTCATGCCGACAAGGCTCCCACAAAGGAGATACAAGCCCCATGATATCCGGATCAGGCAATGACGCTGTGAGTCATCACATGTGGTAGCTCCACATGGGCCATCACATGTGGTAGCCCCACATGGTACTCAACACTGGCAGTGAAGTCACCTGGCTGAACTGCCAGCCCAGCGACGACTGGTACAACCAATTCGACCCAGTCTATGACCTCTTCCTCTTCTCCAATGTTACCTGCAACTGCCTGCGCAGCCGCGACCTCAGACACTGCCCCTGCCTCAGCAGTACCTGGACCTAGTTTTATGAGGTGGCCTGCGGTGACGGCTCCTGCACTGCCGATGACTTCATTAGGTGTGACCACAACAAGAAGGGACTCTTTGTGGACGCACTAGACTAATGGCACGCTATGACGACCCGCTCTCCTTCCCAGTGGCGGAGGACGAGAAATTTTTCAGTAGGGGCGGATCCTTCACCGGCAACCACCCGGTAACGAACACCAGCAACAGCACCGCTGCTCACCTACGGCCGTGCCTATGCCCACGACTAAGCCCTGTCTAGCTTCCGCTGCTCCCGTTGTCCGCCTACCCACCGCGTGAAGTGGCCACTAGCGCTAGGGTTGGTCGCTAGCTCGAGTGTTTTTTTAGGGGTGCTCGCTCGAGTGGTGTGCGTGGTAGCTGCGCTACATGCCTCTTCTTTTCGGTCCATAGGCTGCTATCACCGTCGGCCGATCGAAGCCTCGTCCGTTCGGTCAACTAGCGAATGATGACTAGGCAAGTAGCATGACCAGGCCCAAGATAGCATGCCTAGGTCAATCGATGCATCATCCGTTCGGTCCATAGGATGCACAACGATGCCTTTTTCTTCTTCTTTTCGCAGCCATTCAGCGGTGTAGCACGACAGGATGCATGATGCGTACACAGCGATGCTCACTAGTATAAAAAATTCTTCGCCAAATCAAGGTAGGGCGGAGGCCCAACCTCACCCTACCGAGTCCTCCGCCAGTGCTCCTTCCCATCCAAGATCTCAATCACCTCCTCCCACCACCTCGTCGGCAACGACTCCCACAGAACAGGTTTTTTATGTGATTTTAGTAAATCTTGGTCTTTGTTTGCAAAATGAACACACAAGGCAAGTTCGTGGACTACTGTGCATCCGCGCACCAAGTCCGTGTACCTTCACTGCAATTTTCTTTGTAAACCATAACCATTTCAACCATCAGATTTGCAACATTGTGTCGGATTTAACCATATAACTTAAGACTTCTTTTATCAGATCTAATGAAAGCACGAGCTCATCCAGTTAACACGGTTCCCTAAAAGAACATTGTGTTGTCTTTCTAAAATACTTTGTTCTTTAGGGAGTGTTCGGTTCCTCTCCGCTCCTCTAACGCCGCTCCCGGAGCGGACCAGACTTCAGCTCACTTTGCCGGAGCTGCCAAAACCGAGCTCCACCAACTCCGCGGAGTGGAGAGATTCCGAACAGGGCCTTAATCCTGACAGTGCAAAATGTCACCATTCAAGATTGGTGAATTGTGTGCAGAAACTAAGTAGTCAATGTGTCTTGCTGGAAGGAGTACAAAGTAGTATATAAATGGCGAACACAGTTTTCGTACATCACTAAGTGAGCTATCTAGGTACGTCAATTCAAACATTTTGCATGCTGCAGCACGAAGCTCCTCCTTACTTTTGTAAATCCCGTTTCATTATTATTAGTAGAAAAATCAACATTAGTTTACTCAGAGAGAGCAATAGGAACAAAGCAGGAAAAAAATCATAATTTACATAATTGGATTGCACACTTGTCAGGTTTGCTCGATTCAATATCTATGTATACAATGATCTAATTTTCATGTAAACGAGATAAATGAATTTTTTAGATGACATTTGCGCATGAGAAATCTAAATACTTGTGTGCATATCAGTAGTTAATCTCTACTATTAAAGGGAGATTATGTTTCCCTCACCTCCTCCCCCGTCCCCCTACCTTGGTTTTTTCCTCTCCACGTCCCCCCTCCCCCCACCCTGGTTTGGGATAATCTAAACCAAATCAGAACTTACCTTTCCTTGTCCTACTGGAAACCATGTCCTGCATTAACTCAATCAAATCTTACCAAAGCCATGTCTTGCATTAACTAAATCAAATCAAATCTTACCAAAACCTCAACTAAATCAAAACTTCCCTTGCCTTCCCCTAACCATACCCAAATCAAATTTTACAAAATCTCAACTAAATAAAAAACTTTCCTTGCCTTCGTGTACCCATACTCAAATCAAATCAAATCTTACCAAAATCTAGAATATGGTGGATGTAAGTTATATGTCAGGCATGATTGGTGTTCAAACGCCCCCGTTGCAACACACGGGCAATTAGCTAGTGTTTTAAAAATGGACAGTGCATACTTAAAAAAGACGGACAAAGGGAATACCACAGAACCACAAGTCTCACAGTACTTGATATTTTAAGAACTCTTGATGGTAAATATAAGAAATTCTGAAGTAGGCCATATGCTAGTATACTAAAAAAATGCTAACAAGTCATAGAAAAAATCAAACAGATGAAACGCCGATCATTCAATTACCTCTTCCTGTTTCAGGACTTCTGAAAGAGCGAGCTCCAACATAACCAATCCGATGAGCATTTCCTGACCTATGAGAGAGAGAAGGGTGGGATGAGTGCAAATTGAAACCATACTTCTGCTAATTGATATAAGCCACAATAATAGCCAGAATATAACTGCCTCTGTATACTGGTGTGCCAAGTGACAAATCAAAGAGAATGATAATAAAACGAACCAGTAATCCTTCTGCATTTGAATTAATCGTGCTTCAAGTCTTGCTAGAAGAGTTGTGCGCTCAAAGTCCTGCTTATCATGAGCTGGCTCTATGAAGTTAGCCTCAAGTACACCTGCAGATTAAATTGATTACTTCTCCAGCCGCTAATAAAATTAAAGTGATACCAACATACCAGAGTGACCTACCTATAACACCACGCCCACCACTTCCCGCAGCAGTCCACACTCTCCAGAAAGGCTAGAAGGAACAAATAAAATCTTAATGTGATAATAAAACAATCGAGTGATATAAAATAGAGAGCGAGAATACTTCCTACTTCATTCATAAAGGTCAATGATATTTCCTAAGATCATTCAATTGCTAGTATAATTGGAAGTGAACAGACTAATAGTAACAAGACAAACAAATAAACACCATCTGCTAAGTAGACGTGTACAAAAAATTCATAACTAATCAAGCTTAAAAGCATGATCTGCAGGACCCACCAATGATCAATGTGTGACAAAATACATTAGTAGTCTGAGAAAGCAATAATTATAATAGCTAGATTAGGAAGAAATGGACTGAAACCTCACAACCAAGAAAAAGGGTATGCATAGAAAGAACCTTTATCAGACGGTTCCTGTGATATACATTAAATCCTTGGACGTCAATATGGAATTTTGCATCCTTAACAAAGCCAATCGTCACATCAGCTACCATCTGAGACACAGAAGATCAAATCTGGTGAGTAATGAGCTACTGATATGTCATCAGGATTCAGGAAAAGGTCAAGAGGAGGAGGTTATAGTTTTCTACATTTGAATCTTTTGGAAGTCCATTAGTTGCAACCGGCCTGTATGTAACCTCTTTCTTCAGCATCATGTCAGTCACAATATTATGGTGCTCAATCTCTTTTCCACGTAGAAATATTTGGAAATCATCCGAAAGTCGGAGATACAAAATAGATGCATAACTCTGCAAAGGGAGATTACACAAATCATCCTCAGCAACACGTCTAGCAACGATAGTGCAAACTAGGACCAAAAAAATAGAAACATAATCAAAATAATGTGGCACAGAGATACAGATTCTAGTTTCTAAAACAAAAGAACAATTTCAATGTTGCAAATGAACCTATATACAACTACAAGCATTAGGTACTCTTGACAAAAATCACACACATCAACAGCTCAGCAGGCTCACGCAGTTTATAAGAAATCCAGGTGAGATATAAAAGATTCAGCTATTACTATTCAGTTTTTTTAGCAAGCAGCAGTTATCATTTTTGTCGCTCCATCAATGACGTCCGGCCCCGTGGTCGCAAATGTTCCAATGCAAATAAGATATTGGTCTATCTAAAAATGGAGACAATATAATGGCCTAATACCAAAGTTCTCATGATTAGACTAACATTTTAAGAATACATGTCAAGTATCGCCCATAAGTCAATCCCAACACATTATTGTGAACTTACCCTCAATGAATGCCTATATGTAAGGAAATGCTTGGAATTAGGAAACCGCTTAGCCATCTCGATATTTTTCTCATCACGGTTACCGCCTCTGAGTTGAATATCCTGTCCCCCTCAAACATCGTCAGAAACCAAGTTTGCTGATAAGCCAAAATATGGTGGACAGCGTCAGCTATTATACTTACATTTACATCAGCATCAAAGTCGAGTTCCAAATCTCCTTGGTCATCTTCCCAAAGATTGTAAATGATAACTCGAGTCCCCTGTTCCTTTAAAGAACTAAACTGCAAATGTAGTGTACAGCAACTTTTAACACGAGATAATCTTATTGTCCTTGCAAAAATATGACATGCTGTAAATTCTTCATTTCTAAATCTAAATTAGATAGAAAACAAAACATATATACAACTCCATGTCACACATAGTACCAATTTTACAATATTTTTCTTGTCAGCAATCATATCAAGAGTTTTTTATTTTAAGATGCCAGTTATTTGACGATTTTTCGTTTTGCAACATTAATCATGAAATAAAGGGTATCTTCGTTGTGTCAATGCATAAGTGATGCAGCATAAGCTATACCTGTTCAAGTAGTTCTGCTTCAGTTCCATAAGGCGACCATGTAATGATAGTCTGTAGGCTTGTATTCCAATCAGCAAATGTACTCCGCAGCTTTCTTGTCCAATTCAGTCCATTTTTTTCATAATCAATCTGCAAAGTTTCACGAACATTGGAAATTTTAGAATTAAAACATTAAACACTTGACAATAATAGATTTCCAGCAACTTAATCTTCATATAAACTGCAATGAACAAACATAATTCATTCTTTTTTTCAAATAAGCATTTGCAAAATTACAGCAAAAATGTACATGATACAGTATATTAGAAATTGAGACTACCAATTTTGACAGAGCAATGATCCTACCATTGGAACAACAATATCCTCTTTACCAGTGCTCCTCAAAAAGGTATAAGATAGCATGCCAATGCTTTGTGTAGGCCTTCATGCAAATCGAAAACAATAGATCTCAGTTTCTTGGTAAGGAAAAAAAACTCAAAATGTGTAGAAATAGAAAGTCCACATGCAGCTCATATAACTATGTAACTGAAAATAAAAACTAAATTGCGATGGTCACATGGTACATTATGAGAATCACAACTAGTAAAAACACAAGCTACCTCCTCCCACTATACTCTGTGCTGCTACAAACTACTCCATTCTTTCCTCCAAGCAAGTCTTATTTTACCTTTCAATATTTCCAAGACAAAATTTTGAACGATGATCCCCATCATAATATGTTGGCAATACAAATTATAGAAGTTGTCGATGTACTAAACACTCACTTTGAATGATGAGGGAATAACACAACAAGGAAGACATTGCAGGTAAATTTTATTTATATGCTATCTCTATACTCTATACATTATACCAGGAGATATCAATTTTTATCTGGTATCTAAACTGAACTGATTTGATTTGTAAGGCTACACAATATTCATGGTAAAAACCAGAACATCAGCACCAAGTCTAAACTGAACTGATTTGATTTGATTTACTAAACAAATGTTATTTAGATAGTTTGGTAAGGCTAGACAATATTCATGGTAAAAACCATCATCTAGATCAAGTTGCTACAGCCTACAGGGATGGGCAATATGTTGCGACAACCTTTTGCCTTCTTTTCCACGGCTACGGGAAAAGACCAGAACATCAGCACCAAGTCTCATTGTACTTGTCTTGAAACCATTTCCATCTGCAAGGCAGCAAAGCAAAATGAAAAGCTTCATAGTTTGACCTGCATACTAAAACATTTCAATGCATCAACTACAGGTGTTCAGGTAATTTACTCTTCCAACTTACATTGTCCAATGGTATTTGCAACTTGGCTCTTGGCCGAATAACCCAAGGACATGCACTGACGCATTTTATCTGGGTCCATTCCACCACCATTATCTAGGCAATAAGTTAAAAAAACTAACATAAATAAATATATAAAATTATGTCACTGTCGCTCCATTTGTATTTTCCATCTAAACATGTTATCCTAACAAGGTATTGTACTTGAATTTGAAATAACATTGAACTGGATCGTATTCAGGAGCTGATCGAATAAGGGGCTTATAAACTTGCAAGGTTAGTCGGACTATTTTATTCATTAGGTTTTATTTTGTAAGGTTCTCTAAACTAAATTTGGCTCATCCGTCAAATAATTGGTAAGACAAAATATCATGTGTTTAATATGGCATATGGGACATGGGCGTCCTATACTAGAGTATTGTATACTTATACTCCATTTAACATGCTATGTAAATACAAGAAAATGATTTTAGGGATCTCGGATCTGTCGAGGTGAAGTAAATAAAGCTTATGTACTTAAGTGAGACAATAACAATTGTTAGGACGGTGATGCAGTTTGCTCTTAGTTTAAACTGGTGGTAATTAGCCGTATAAGTTCATGTTTAGGTCTATCATGAGTCCAGCGGGAGATGTTTCTTTTGGTAACTTGATCCAGGTAAAGATATTCTTATTTTCAATATGTTTTCTAGTCAAATAACAAGAACGAAGTATATGTCGTCATCAGTATATAAATAAAGAGGACAGAAATCGCACCTTCAACAAGAAGCATTCTTGTTTTGTCTTTACTATTCTCCAACATGTCAATGTTCACAAACGTAGCTCCATTTCTAACCTAAAAAGGAAGCCAATCAGTAAACAGGCAAGGATTTGATTCTACAACCTAGAACAACTTAGGCCTCCTTTGGTTCATAGGATAGGAATAATATAGGAATAGGAAAATCATAGGAAGTGAGATGACATGCATCTCAAATCCTATAGAGAAAGAGATGTCATTTGATGCATAGGATAGGATTTTTTTTCCATTGAGTCTAGGCTAATGTTTTTTTCCCTTTGAAATGTGAAGGATTGATTCCCCTACGTAGGAATAGGAATCCATTCCTTTAAACTAAAGGGCTTCAAAGGTGTTTTTCCTACAAAGTTCCTATCCTTTGCAATTCCTACAATATTCCTATGAACCAAAGGAGGCCTTATATCTTCTTTAGCTTACTTCATCGAGTGAGTTGTCCAGAAGCTCAGCCAAAGCTGTAACATTGATCAAAGTATATATTAGCCAACTGACATGATCAAATATTGAAGGGTGATGTGAACAAACAATGCATTGCTGATTGTTGTGTCTTCTTAAGTGTTTGTGTGAGGAAACAAGAAAGACAGAAACAAGGTGAAACGAAGATGGAGACCATACCCCCTAGAGCCCACTTGTGGCTTGTTGCATTTGAGTGCAAAAATTTAGGATGTACGCGGACATGTTCCAATCCAGATGCTGAAATAAGTAGTTGAGAATACAAAAAAACAAGAGTTACTATTTTTAGTGGTGAGGATAAAAAGCTAACAAGTTCCCAAGAAATTCTTTCCGTCCATTCAACAAGGCTCATCCCTATTGAAACACATAACTTTCTAAGATAATAACAAATATGCCAATTGAGCTGCTATCTTCCATCAGATAAATCCATGAAAAAAGCCAGGACATTGAATGAAATGAGAATGTTTACAGTCCACACAATTAGGAGTATATTGTATTTTATTACTTCACATATTCATGCGGTTGGTTTGAGAAGTATCAGCACAAAACTATGCAGATGTACAGTAGTATAAACATACGCTGGCCAAAATGACCTGGCAGTAGTCGGAAATACTAGTTTACAATGAAATCACGGACTGGGGCATCAAAAACATTTTCTATGCTAAGTGTAGTCTTGGTTTGGTCGAAGTTGATCCCATTCTTACAGGGATTCACCCCACAATGCAAACCCGGAATCTTATGTTTTGGTAATGATGAACAGTCCACCGTTCATATGGGTAGGGTTTATTTGTGATATTTCTAAATAAATACTCTCCATTCTATTCGCACACTATTGTTGTAAGAATCTCAAATGTCAGATCGCATGAGATTCCACAGTAAAGAACCAAACCGCTCAGATTCTTAAAGCATTCGTGCACCGATCGACCTTCAGCACGTGTAAAGATTAACAAGAAAAAGGGGGAACAGAAGAAACATTCGCTCTTGCATCCAATTAGCCATGTTTGACGGGAACACCGCATGCAAATAAAGCAATGAGAAGAGGCAGTGGCTTCACACGAATCGTAAGAAGATGAAATTATACCAGATGGCGGCGGCTCCAAGCCCCCGGCCGGGTTCCCGTCGTAGTCCCCGGCCTTCCAGAACTGCTTCGTCGCGCCCCTCGACGGCTGCGGAGGCGCCGGTAGCGGATCGAGGAAGCCTGGTGGCACGTCCACGCCGACCACGGGCCCCGCGGAAACCCTAGCCCGCTTCCCCGCGGCGCTGTCCCCTGCCGCGCTGCGGGACCTCTTTGCGCTGCCGCCGACGCCGCCGTCAGAGTCGGAATCGCTGCTGCTGAGCTCTATGAACTGAACCGGGGCGCGCGGTCCGCCGCCGCCGGCGGGGGCCGCGCCAGTCGCCGGCGGCGTGAGGCGCTCGTCGGCCGCCTCGGTTTTCACCACCCGGGGGTTCATGAGCGAAACCGAAAGGTGGAGGGGGCCGGTCCGTGATTCCGGGCCTCTTTCCTGATTTATCGAATTAATTATTTTGCCCTTTACATCGCCGAGGGCTTTTATAGTGCAACGCTGACCTGTGCCCCCATGATGACCACCTTGGTGGAGGCCACCTGTCAGTGGCGGTAGAGCGGCCCAACTTTTGCACGTGGATTTAAGGCTGGTCATAATGGTAGTATCATGCCAACTAGGCAATTTTAATGAGGTGTCATGGCATTAAATAAAGAAAAAAAGGATGTAGTATCATATCATGATACCGTATCATATTAAATGTTATGCTACTTTGTGTCATGCATGGCAATAAATAGAGTATTACATGATATTAATATATGATATTATGCATTAGGGAGATAGTATCATACACTAGTATCATATGCATGATACTAGTATATGATACTCCCCATTACAACCAGGCTGGTTGTAATGGGGAGTATCATATACTAGTATCATGCATATGCCACTAGTCTAAGTTACTACCTCTATAGTGCAAAATAACATACTATTAGTGTCATAGATGGCTTCATTTATTAGCTCATAGACTCATTTTGCCTCGGGAAGCGCTATGTTACAGTAACATATTATGTTACCACAAGCATCTCTTTCCTCATTAAATACTGGCCACATAAGCAAATTATCTTAGGATGTATTAAGTTACTACCTAAGTTACCCCACTATGACTAGCCTAAGAGCGATATGCCAGTGTAGTAAATGTAGCCCTGAAAACGCTACGTCCCGTTCTCCTTACTGTTTCACCCGTGTCATTCCCTGGTGGGCACACGCGGAGAATTGTCGGAGCATCTACAGCCCCTGTACGCCGCTCGGACGCCTGATACTTCTCCGCTACAGCAAACACTAGCAGCCACGGGCATTTAAAAAAATTCTACTGGTTGCATATGTGTAAACATAATCGTGGAATGATCCGTGCATTTGTGTGGATAGATTTTAGATGCACTACCATACATGTCATCATTTATACATCTACTATACCAATATAAAAAGACTCAAATGAGCAGATCCAATTAATCTCAGCCATAAAATCATGTCAATCCAACGATTTAGATTGCTTCAATGTTGAGCGCTCAACACGTTTAGCGTGCAGTTAATTTCATAAAAAAATGCTAATCACATAATAACACGCAAATAATATCCTTCTTAATATTTGCATGCACTTAATATACTTTCAAATTAACGTGCATTGCACTTACACATTGACTAGTGTCCTTAAGTATATGATTTTGAATAATATTTTTATATGAACATGCATTTGCAATATCATAGTTTTATGTTGAAGTAAAAGGTTGACTATTATCTACCTTATGCATTCAAAACGGATCGAACCCGAATGACCAGTGGTCAATTACATGTGTAAGTTTGGGTGGGAGCTGAGTGCTAATTTTTTTATATGAACATGCATTTGCAATATCATAGTTTTCTGCATAATGACATGTGTCACCACTATGAGATATTCCGTAAAATTAAATGGAACAATCTTGGATTCATTTGCATCGTCGCGTGGGCTACGGCAAGGTGATCCTCTTTCCCCGTACCTATTCCTGTTTGTTGCGGGCGGTCTGTCTGCTCTATTTGACAGTGCAACCGGACTAGGGAATGTTTCTCCTGTGAAGACATGTCGTAGAGCCCCAGGAATCTCTCATTTATTGTTTGCTGATGATACACTCCTATTCTTTTAAGCAAAACAATCTCAGGCAATGCATGTTAAAAGTATTTTGAATGCTTATACTGTTGCTACTGGACAATTACTCAACCTTGCCAAATGCTCTATCCTTTTGGGGGAATCTTGTCCCATTATTCGGCAACATGAAGTCAGAGCCATGCTCCAAGCTGATACCATAAATTTTGAAGAGAGATACCTTGGTTTACCGACTCCTGATGGTCATATGACAAAAGGTAAATTCCATAATCTACAGCTGACAAAGAGAATGTTGCTTTGGGATGCCCCTCACAAGGTGTTAAAGAAGTTCTTATAAAGTCCATTGCTTAGTCCATTCCCACTTATATCATGAGTATCTTTAAACTGCCTCTAGGACTTTGCGATGAACTAAATCAGATGATCCGCAATTATTGGTGGGGCTCGGAAAAAGGGAAAAGGAAAACCCATTGGAAATCTTGGGAGGAGATTACTAAACCGAAGTGTATGGGTGGTATTGGTTTTCGGGATTTCAGGTTGTTTAACCAAGCCTTACTTGCGCGGCAAGCTTGGCGTCTCCTGACAATCCCGGACAGTCTTTGTGCACATGTCCTACGTGCCAAATACAGCCCTAATGGTAGGCTTGAGGACATTGTTTTTGTTGGTAACCCGTCATCATCATGGCAAGGAGTAGCTCATGGTCTTGAGCTTTTGAAAAAAGGGCTAATATGGAGGATTGGAAATGGCACCCAAGTGCGAATATGGAGAGATAGATGGATCCCTCGAAAACCCTCCTTCCAAATAATCTCTGCCAAGGGGCATTGCGGGTTGAAGTGGGTGTCCGAACTCTTGGATATCGATGGCAATTGGGACGTTGTTGCAGTCCGTCAATGGTTTCCGGTTGATGCTGATATAATCTTGAAGATCAAGAATTCTGTGCGCAACGAGGATGATTTTATTGCTTGGGCTGGAGAGAAGACGGGCATCTTCTCGGCTCGTAGCACATATAGGATTGCCTTTGAAGAAATGAACCAGCCGAATCAACCTTCTTCCACTAACTGTCCTGATGGGGAACGAAGAGCTTGGTCAGCTATTTGGTCTTGTAATGCTCCAACAAAGACCCGCATTTTTGCTTGGCGTGCTGCAAACAACTCACTTCCGACTTGGGATTTGAAGCATGCTAGGAAGCTGGAGGTTGTTGATTTATGTCCAGTTTGTGGCTCTGAAAAAGAAGACATGTTTCATGCTTTGTGTCGATGTCCTAATGCTAGTAATCTTTGGCTTGCAATGGCTGATATTTGGCCTATCCCCGATCTTAAAAACATGATGAACACAGGCCCCGAATGGCTTCTCCATGCCCTGTGCAAATTGCCTGATGAGCAGCACCTGCACCTGGTTATGCTCTTATGGAGAATTTGGTACGTTCAAACTGAGGTAGTACATGATAAACCAGCACCGCCGGTTCAGGTTTCTGTATGCTTTCTTAGAAGCTATGTCCAGTCCACGTTGACAATCGTGAAAGAGCCAGAGAAAGACCCCTTGAAGGGGAAATCTGCTATGCTGGATTGTGCTTTTTTGCTGCACCTACGACTACGTCTGAACTGGTAAATCCAGTAGTTCTGTGGCTAAGACCTGAAGAAGGATGAATTAAACTCAATACAGATGGCTCATTCATTTCGGCGGATGGTACTGCTGGCAGCGGCATGATCTTGCGTGATCATAATGGTAATATAGTCTTCAGTGCTTGTCGTCATCTATACCATTGCCACGATGCTTTAGAGTCTGAACTTATGGCCATCAGAGAGGGTTTGTCACTTGCTTTACAATGGAGTGAGCTACCTATAGACATTGAGTCTGATTGCTTGGAGGCTATCAATCTTTTGAAGAAGGGAGAATTGGACAGATCTGCGAATAGTTTCATGGTTCATGAAATCAAAATACTCATGGATCAACGAAATTCTTGTATTACTCACATTTATCGTGGTCAAAACAATGTAAGTCATTTGTTGGCATCTTTTGGTAGAACTACGGGTCGTGCCATGGTGTGGCTTGGATCTGGACCTCATGAGGTCATCAAACTTTGTAATTGTTAGAATTAATCCGAGGTCACCGTTGATCTACCAAGGACCAAGCAATCACACAAGCACGACACCGAGATTTGTTAATGAGGTTCACCGATATGGCTACATACCCAGGGCCTGACTATGGGTGCTCCTCCCCATGACACCGCTACAATACCGCACCCGTTCGCCCTGTAGGCCGGCGCATGTCGTCGGCTTCCCATGCGTTCCTGTGCTATTTGATACGTCTCCAACGTATCTATAATTTATGAAGTATTCATGATGTTATTTTATCATTCTTGGATGTTTTACAATAATTTTATAGCAACTTTATATCATTTTTTGGGACTAACCTATTGACCCAGTGCCTAGTGCCAGTTGTTGTTTTTTGCTTGTTTTTTACATCACAGGAAATCAATATCAAATGGAGTCCAAACGCAATGAAACTCCATGGAGATTTTTTATGGACCATAAGACATCCATTGGGCCAGAGCAGCACCTGGGGGGTGCCCCGAGGGTGGCGCGCCCAGGTGGGTTGTGCCCACCTCGGTGGCCTCCCACACCCCCTCTTTGCACTATAAATTCCCAAATATTCCGAAACCCATCGGGGTTAACCTAGATCAGAAGTTCCACCGCCGCAAGGCTCTGTATCCACTGAAAACCAATCTAGACCCTTTTCAGCACCCTGCCGGAGGGGCGAGTCATCTCCAGTGGCCATCTTCATCATCCCGGCGACCACCATGATGAGGAGGGAGTAGTACACCCTTGGGGCTGAGGGTTTGTACCAGTAGCTATGTGTTTAATCTCTCTCTCTCTCTCTCTCTCTCTCTCTCTCTCTCTCTCTCTCTCGTGTTCTTGAGATGTCATGATCTTGATGTATCGCGGGCTTTGTTGATATAGTCGGATCATATGGTGTTTTCCCCTCTCTATCTTGTTGTGATGAATTGAGTTTTTCCCTTTGAGATTTCGTTGTTATCAGATTGAATACTTTTATGGATTTGAGAACCTTGGTATATGTCTTGCAACTGAATACTCGTGGTGACAATGGGGTATCGTATTGATTCACTTGATATATGTTTTGGCACTCAACTCGTGGATTCCCAGGTGACATTGGGGTAATCTATGCATAGGGGTTGATGCACGTTCTTGACTTTGTTTCTCCGGTAGAAATCTTGGGGCACTCTTTGAAGTTCTTTGTGTTGGATTGAGTATTATGAATATGAATTTGCTTTGGTGTTATTTCAGTATGAACTCTAGGATAGATCGAACGGAAAGAATAGCTTTGTGTTATTTTAGTACGAACTCTTGAATAGATCGAACAGAAAGAATAGCTTTGAGGTGGTTTCGTACCCTACAAATAATTTATTCTTATGTTCTCCGCTAGATAGGAACTTTGGAGTGATTCTTCATCGCACTTTGAGGGGTGGTTATATGATCCAGTTTTATTTGCGTTGTTGAGAGATTGCACTAGTGAAAGTACGGACCCTTGGCCTCATTTTCAAGCATTGCAATGACGTTTTTGTGCCCGTTTTCAAGAATAGTTTTTATTTATTTGGATTATAAAAAATATATTTCTACCATCAATATTACACTTTTATCACCATCTCTTCGACGAACTAGTGCACCTATACAATTTACCATTGTATTGTGTGTGTTGGGGACACAAGAGATTTCTTGTATTTGGTTGTAGGGTCGTTTGAGAGAGACTATCTTCATCCTACGCCTCCCACGGATTGATAAACCTTAGTCATCCACTTGAGGGAAAATTGCTACTGTCATACAAAACTCTGCGCTTGGAGGCCCAACACGAGTCTACAAGAATAAAGTTGCGTAGTAGACATCAAGCTCTTTTCTGGCGCCGTTGCCGGGGAAGTGAGTGCTTGAAGGTATATCTTTAGATCTTGCAATTGAATCTTTTAGTTTCTTGTTTTATCACTAGTTTGGTTTATAAAAAGAAAACTACAAAAAAATGGAATTGAGGTTGCATCATATTATTGATCATCTTCATAATATCTTTCTTGAAAATGATGGTTCGGAAAATTGTGCTCAATTGTTAGATGAAGAATTCAATAGAATGTTTGGGATAAATGATGAGCATGATTGCAATGTTGTTAGTATGAATTCTTTGAATATCCATGATGCTAATGGTATGCAAAGCATAAGCTTGGGGATGCTATGTTTGATGAAGATGATATTTTTACTCCCCCAAGTTTTGATGAGAAAATTTATTATGATGAAAGCATGCCTCTTATTTATGATGATTATATTGATAAAAGTGGATTTGGAGAGGTCATGACTTTATTTAGTGATGAATCCACTATTTCGGAAGAGGTTTCAATTGATTATGATGAGAACAAAGTTGCTATTCATGATGATTATGGTGATGACATGTATGATATAAAGAATAATTATAACCATGAAACTTGTCATCATGATTTTAATTTTCAATCACATGATAATTATTTTGTTGAGTTTGCTCCCACTACTATTCATGAGAATAAATTTGCTTATGTGGAGAGTAATAAAATTTCTATACTTATGCATCATGAAAAGAGTGCTTTATGTGATAGTTATATTGTTGAATTCATTCATGATGCTACTGAAAAAATTTATGAGGAAGGAACTTATGCTTGTAGGAGTTGCAATAATATCAAGTTTCCTCTATATGTGTTTACAATCTTAAAGTTATGCTTGTTTTGCCTTCCTATGCTAGTAGATTCTTGTTCCTATAAGTTGTTTGCTCACAAAATCCCTATGCATAGGAAGCATGTTAGGCTTAAATGTGATTGTCATGTGATTCATGATGCTCTCGTTATGCTTCAATTCTTATCTTTTATGCGAGCATCATTGAATCATCATGCCTAGCTAAAAGGCATTAAAGAAAAGCGCTTGTTGGGAGACAACCCAACACTTTTACATATTGTTCTTGTGTGTTCACATGATTATGCTACTGTATTGATCATGTTTTATTGCTTTTGTTTCAATAAAGTGCCAAGTAAAGCCTTTGGGATCATGTTGGGTGATAGTTGATTCGACCTTTAGCTGAAAAACAAAAACTTTTGCGCTCACGAAAGTAAGTCTCATTTTTAACAAAAGAGTGATTCTGAGTTGATTATTTTTGCAGAAGTTTAATATACAAATTGCTCATGTGGTCCTAATTTTTTCATAATTTTTTTAGTAGCAGAAGTAGAATAAGGAGTGACAAGACCCTAAGCTTGGGGATGCCCAAGGCACCCCAAGTTAATATCCATGGAATATCCAAGCAACTAAGCTTGGGGATCCCCCGGAAGGCATCCCCTCTTTCGTCTGCAACATTATCGGTAATCTTACTTGGAGCTATATTTTATTCGTCGCACGATATGAGTTTTGCTTGGAGCATAATTTTATTAGGATTTGATTGCTGTTATTTATAATAATGTTTTGCATCTTTTATTTCAATAAAAGTGGCATTGATAGCCTTTGCCATGCATATCTTGCAAGTATACATGTTGCTGTTTGAAAATAGAAAGTTTATCGATGTTGCAAAAATTCCCGAGGAAAGTAAGAATGTGATAAAATGTTGAAACTTTTTGCATAATAAGCTTTTATAAATTTTCTATAGTGTGATAGAATTTCATAATGTTTGGAGTTGAATAAGTATTGATACTCTTGCATTCTTTATAGACTATACTGTTTTGGCAGATTGTTGTTACGTTTGCATTGTTTGCGTATGTTTGCTTGTTTAATGATTCTATTTGAGGATAGGAGTGCTAAATATGCAGAGGAATTTAGCATGCAATGTTGAATAATAGTTTTAGTGATTTGCTACAGTAGAGATTGATAAGGTTTTTGCATTGGTTTAGACTAACTTATGTCACGAGTTCTTGTTGAGTTTTATGTGGATGAAGCTTTTGAGATTTAGGAAAACCGTGATATGAGAAGAATTGAGGAGACACAAAAGCTCAAGCTTGGGGATTCCCAAGGCATCACAAGATAATATTTCAAGAAGTCTCAAGCATCTAAGCTTGGGGATGCCCCGGTAGGCATCCCACCTTTTTTCTCTAACAATTATCGGTTGAGCCTAAGTTTTTGCTTCTTCACATGATATGTGCTATCCTTGGAATGCCATTCTATTTTGTTTTGCTTGTTGTTTTAATAAAATACTTAGATCTGAAAGTTTTAAATAATATAGATTCCTCAAATAGTTGCCAAGGAGGCTAAGTAAGCGGCAGTCACATCCCGTCAACGAAGCTCTTTTCTTTGGAATTGCACTTGTGCTTCACTTATATCCTATGAGTAAATTGTTGAATAAACTGTATGTCATGAAGTTGAAATCATATCATGCCTAGTGGTACCTTCACATTGGGTTTAGAAAGTGAAATATTTTGGGGCTTGACAATCGCAATTTTGGTCACACAAGCAATTCACGAATAATTAGTATAAGGAAGAGAACCTTCACATATAAATACACTATCATGGAAATCTTTTGTGATTGTGAGCCCCCATCAAAATAATATATGCCAAAATTGTTGACATTGGACAAGGAAGACAACGTAATGATTTATGTTTATTCATATTCACATAGAAGTTATATTGTCATAGATCCTTCAACATGTGGTGTTTGCCCCCCATCTTTGCTAGCCAAAAATTCCGCACCAAGTAGAGATACTACTTGTGCATCCAAAAACCCTTAAACCCAAATCTTATTTTCAAGAGTCGACCATACCTACCTAAGGATTGAGCAATATCCTTCAAGTAAGTTGTCATTGGTGCAATAAGGCAATAAAAATTGCTTCTAAAAGTGTTAGATCATTTAGTGTAAGAGAAAATTGAGCGTTGTACGAACTTGTGATGGCAAAGAATAAAAGTGACAGACTGCATAATAAAGGTTGCTATCATAAGGGGCAATATAACATGACGTTCTTTTGCACTAAGGGGTTGAGCATACAAACAAATAAGCGCATGGCAACCTCTGCTTCCCTCTGCGAAGGGTCTATCTTTACTTTTATGTATTTACTTTTATGCAAAGAGTCAAAGTTTTTCTCTCTATTCCTTTTTATTTTTCTTCTTTGGCAAGCATCATGTGGTGAGGAAAGATCTAGGAAATATGTCCAGTTGAATAAGGGTAGCATGAGTTATTATTGTTGACATCACCCTTGAGGTGAATACGTCGGGAGGCAAAACAATAAGCCCCTATCACTACAAGAAAAAGACACATCCGTGACATTTTGGACCGAACGAATTTTTTTATGCCATGCTTATGACACTTCTATGACGATAATTGTGACAAAACCCGGTATCATCATAGATGTGGTGGGTCCTACTTCTATGACAAAAAATCATGACAGAAAATGGGCTTTTCGTCCTGGCGGGCCGGAGACGCAGCTGCATGACATTCTTTGGGCCGTCCATGACGGAAAAAACCGTGGTAGAAGCGAGGGTGAGGAAAATATCGGGGGAATTCCCGGTTACGGTGGGTGGTCGGGGGCCGAGCGATGCACGTTTCTCTCGTACGTACGTGCGTGTGTGCGAGGCGTTGGGCTCTAACGGAACCCGAGCGAGGCGTTGGGCTCTAACTGAACCCAGGCGATTGCACTAGCTATGTCACTGAACCTGAGCGATCGATCCCTTGCTATTAATTGAACCCCGGTGATTCCTTCGCTACTGCTGCTAACTGAAGCTGATCGATGCTGCCTCTGGATGAACAGTGAGCGTTGTTGGGGGTGGAGGGGGGTTGGATGAACAGTTCTCGGTGGGGGGTTGGATGAACAGGACCCCGTGGTAGTAGAGGCCGTTGCCGCTGGATGAATAGGACCCCGGTCGATCGAGCCGGTTGGGGGTGGATGAACAGGATCCCATGGAGGGCTAGATGAACAGGACCCCGTGGAGGGCTGGTTGAACAGTAGCCGGTGGAGGGCTAGATGTACAGTAGCCCATTGAGGGGTGGTTGAAGAGGACCCCGTGGAGAGGGCTGGTTGAACAGTAGCCGGTGGAGAGCGCGTGATGGAAGCTGGATGAACAGGAGCCCGTGGATGAACAGTCGCAGGTGGAGGCTGGAGGAGGTCGACGGTGGATGAACAGTAGCCCGTGAAGGCTGTCAATGGTGGAGATGAACAATATCCCGTGGAGTCCTGTTTTGCGGTACGCCACACCCCTCCCGATGAACATGACCCCCGTTTCGACCGTAGCACTCCAACACAAATCTGTTTCCTCCGTTTTGCGGTATGCCACACCCTATCCCGATCAACAGGACCCCGTTTCCACCGTAGGAGGTCTGTTTCCTCCGTTTTGCGGTACGCAAGACCTCTCCCGATGAACGGGATCCTGTTTCGACCGGCCACACAAGGCTATTTCCTCCGTTCTGCGGTACGCTAGGCCTCGTTTCCATCAGCTGTTCCGTCCAAGCCGGTTGGCTCCCGATGAACACGACGTATTCCATCGCCTCCCGATGAACATGACGTTGTTTCTCCATTCCAACCCGGCCGGTTCGCTGCCCGATGAACAGGACGCCGTTGCTCCCGTCTGTTGCCTCTCCATGTACACAAGCCCTGGCCATCCGTGAGTACGCGCTCGAGACCCCGCCCGTATGTATGTACGTGGCTGTATTTTTTGCCCTATGGCTGTACGTACGTGTACAGGACTTAGACGGGATTGCGTGAACTGCTATGTTGGGTGCTCTACAACGACACATGTGCCGCTACTTACTCGGCCATGGTTCATACTTGTAGAGAGACCGATCGACCAGTATGTATGTACACGTTCGCGACCAGAATAACAATGCTACGTACGCTTCAACCAGGTGGGTCCCGACTGACAGGCACTTCCTTGCATGCGAAGATGTAGCTGGTGGGTCCCAACAGTCAGGGGGAATGTTTTTTTCACGAAATACGGTGGCCCGTCCGATGGGTCCCTGGTGTCACATGGAGGAATCATTATTTTCCGCGTAATAAGGAGGTACTTCCTTGCTGCGGCCATGGACCCAACTATCAGCCTCTCCACATACAGTACACTTCTGATGGAAGTCGGTCGTTGACCACATTGACCACGCCGCGCCGAGAGCACCAAGGCGGTGGATGACGGCGAGGCCTAGGAAGGGGACGATGCGGAGCTGGGGAAGACGCGGCAGTGGATGCCCACTCGGAGAGGAGTATGAGGGTTCACTGGTTCGGCTGCGGTGTGAGGATGCCATCGCCGTAGGGCCTGGCCAGCGATGGGAGTGGTAGGGGCGGTGAGGCCTCCGCGACAGCACAGCCGGCCATGGGAGGCAGGAGCAGGCGGCACGACCGGCGCTGCTTTGGGCAACTAGAGCAAGAAGACCAGAGGTTGAAGAATCAAGACGGCCTTTGGATGGACATACTACGGTCGCTACAGCTAGAATCGTTTATATTGACTAAGTTGACAAAGCCCTTGGTACACGTCAACTTAGTAGGCCCACAGGTCAGCCTCCGAAACGGTGCGCCCCAGATGTCAGGGGAAGGAATCATTTTTTTGGGCGGCTGAAGCTAGAATATCCGAGATTGAAGAAGAAGCGCGACATTCATTGGATGGACATCCAACGGACACTGCTGCTAGAATCGTGTGCTGACTATAATTTGACGAAGCCTTGCATACGCGTCAACTTAGTAGGCCCACAAGTGCGTGGCAGAGAACTTATAGCCCATTTGCGATTTGTAAGAATGTACATCCCATTTTTGAATTCTAATGGAATTTACTACATCCCATTTACAGTTTGTTAAAAGTACAACCCATTTTCTAGCTAGGGCAACGATTAATAAATTCAACCAATCGTTTAAAACAGAATTCAATAAAATTTCCCACATTTTGATGGGATCCGAAATATTTTTTGTCCCGAAATTTCTAGTCAGATTAAATACAATTTTAATATAAATTTGTATTACGTAAAAATCCAACGAAACATTACGCGCGCAACAATTAATGAAATTAAAATTTTCAAAATCCAAAAAGTAACATTTTATAAACTAATTACGTGTTTGGTGCATTTTTTATAATTACTACCCAGTTTGTATGATTGCATTCCATTTATTATTGCTTAAAGCTCATTTTCTTATTAAGCCTAATGCATCCCTCCTAGGAAAGATTTGCAGCCCAGTGGGGCGGAGAATAACAAGTTGACCCGGATTGTGTATAACCGTCGGCCCAGTTGCATTACTGATGTTGGAAAAAAAGGCCTATGTAATACAGTACAACCTTAAATGGCTACTCAGCCCACATTCAGCGACGTCGGAAAGGCCCAAACAAGACTTTTGTATAACCTTTTGAAGTCACTGAGCTCAACTAATAACTTAAGAAAAAAGTTAGAGTACAGTGGAACCTAATTAAAAGTTGTCACGAGCGAAGAAATAATTCAACGGGTCCCACTTGTGTGTGTGTGTGTGTGTGACAGAAAGAGAGCCCATCGGTCGATGCTCGTAAATACATCTTTCAGCCATATGCATTGATGATGCTCAGTATAAAATTATATAGTTGACACAATCATATAGAACATCATAGCAGCATGTTCCCACCCGCGTGCCGCGCCAATCACCGCTGGGCGACACGCCCGCTCCTGCTGCGGACGATTCGGCGGACCCCACCCCCAATTCACGTCTTGATCCCACGCCTGTGGGGAATGCTGCCTCGGATCCCGCGTCCCTATCTGGCGAGCGGTCGCTTGTCCCCCCTGCCGATGCAGGCGAGCCCCACTTCCCTGCCCACGCGCGCCTCCCCCCACTCCCGCGGCACATGGTCGACCCCGTCGCCCCGCTGCATGTGGCCGACTCCAGCGCCCCGCCCATGTCCTGCATGGCTCCTCCACATGCTGCGGGCCCACGCGCCGTTGCCGATTGTGCAACACCTCTCGAGGCCATGCAGACGCACGTCCAGGCCCCGATTTTCACCTCTAACGGCTTGGCATCCTGCCCGGTCCCTGCGGATGTCCTTGGCTATATCAACTCGATCAGAATGTGCCCTTCCTCCATTCTCGAGACGCCTTTCGCGCGCCGCAAGTGTGGTGCCGTGCCGCCCAACTTCACGCCACAGCGCAGTTGCCGCCTGGCCAAGAGCGACAGAGGCCTGGATTTGGAGACCAAGGCCAAGCGAGTTCTCCTACGGTGCCTAGGGCTTTTTGGCGATGACGAGCCCATCTCCGAGGAAGCGCTTGCTCGCTACAACAAGCTCTTCGCCCGACCACTTGCAGGAGACATAGTTCTGGCCTTTGCGGATTTCTTCGGATGGACCGTCCCTCCCGGGCTACTCGACGGTGTTGTCCCTTCTGCTCCTCGCTTGGTCGAGGTCTGATGCATTCCTTGCATCACCCTCCTCGCCCCCCCATCCTTCCCATGGATCATAGCCTCAAGATCGTGTTCTAGAACGTGCGCGGCCTCAATAGCCAGGCCAAGCGCACCGCCGTCCATTCTGTCATCGCCCCAATTGAACCTTGTATTGTGTTCCTCTCGGAAACTAAGCTGAGTTTGATCTCGTTGTCGACTGTGTATGAGATCCTGGGGCCCTCCTTCTCGGACTTCTACTTTTTGCCCGCCTCAGGCATGCGTGGCGGAATCCTTTTGGCCTGGCGTAGCGACCGCATTGCCCTTGCCAATCCCATCGTGGGCACGTACCACATCTCTACCACTGTTTCCCTCGGCGCCGACACGCCCCCTTGGTGGCTCACAGGCGTCTATGGACTGCAAGACATTACGGCAAGATTGCCTTCATGACCGAGCTCCACGACTTGCGCGACATCATTGCCGGCCCCTGGCTCCTCGACGGCGACTTCAATATGATCACCTCTTGTGCGGACAAGAACAACAACAACCTCAACCATCGCACCATAAGCCGCTTCCGTCGGTTCATTGCCGACCACACCCTTTGTGACATCTATCTTCATGGGAGGCGATATACGTGGTCTAACGAGCAAAACAACCCAACCCTGGTGCGCAACGACCGCATACTATGCACACCTTCTTGGGAGACCATCAACCCGCAGCACCTCCTACGATGCTTGTCTACGGCCACCTCGGACCATTGCCCCTTACTCATTGACTATGCGCCCCACGGTGCGAGCAACTTCGAGCGATTCTGGCCCAAGCTTAATGGCTTCCACGACACGGTGCATGAGGCTTGGAACGTCGTGCCACCGGACCCCGATCCGTCCCGGCGCATCTATGCCAGGCTCAAGGCCACGACCCGTAAACTCCATAGTTGGGGGGCAGGTACTACTGGCAACATCTCCCTGCAGTTGCAGATCGCACGCGAGCTCATCCTCCGCCTGGACATGGCCCAAGATCAAAGCCCCCTCACGCCGGCCGCGGGCTGGTTGCGGCGCGAGCTTAAGCGTGCTTACCTCGGCCTCGCCTCCCTCGAGCGATCCATCCTACGACAGCGGGTTCGCCTCAGCTGGCTCCGCGATGGCGACACCAACGTCGCATTCCTTAAGATCCAGGCAGCCCACCGCGCGCAGAAGAACTACATGGCTGACATTCGGGTGGGCTCGCAAGTTGTCACCGATGAGGTGGACATGGCGAAAGCTGCTTTCGAGCACTTCACCTCTATTCTGGGCTCCTCTGCCCGCAGGGAACACTCCCTCGACCTCGATGGCATTGATCCTCGCCACTTCGATCTGCTCGACCTTGAGCACCCTTTCACGGAGGATGAGATTTGGAACGCCGTAAAGAATCTGCCCACGGGCAAAGCGCCCGGTCCGGACGGGTTCACGGCAGAATTTCTGCGCGCATGTTGGTCCACGATCAAGACCGATATCTGTGAGGCCTTTGGCAAGCTCTACGCCATCAATGGCATGGGATTCCAGAAGCTTAATGAAGCATTGCTTGTTCTTCTTCCCAAGAAGCCGGACGCGGCCGCGCTCTCTGACTACAGGCCGATCAGCCTGATTCACATCGTCGCCAAACTTTTCGCCAAGGTCCTCTCCCTTCGTCTCGACTAACCAGAGCGCATTCATCGCCGGCCGAAGCGTGCACGACAACTTCCTTCTTGTCCAGCAAATGGCGCGCTTGCTTCACAACCTCAAGACCCCGCGCATTCTTCTCAAGCTCGACATTGCGAAGGCGTTCAACACCGTATCCTGGCCCTTCCTTCTTCAAGCTCTCCGCCACCTTGGCTTCGGGCATCGCTGGTGCGAATGGGTGTGCATCCTGGTCTCCACCGCATCCACATGGGTGCTCATCAATGGCAACCTAGGCCCTCTGGTGGATCATGCCTGCGGGCTCCGCCAAGGTGACCCGATATCCCCGCTACTCTCCGCGATCGTGATCGACACCCTGAACTCCCTCCTCCAGCATGCGGTCAGCGCGGGAATGCTACAACGGCTAACCGCCCGCCATGCCACTTCCAACATCTCTCTGTACACTAACGATGTGGTCGTCTTCTGCCACCCGACCACCATGGAGCTCGCCACCATCCGCGAGCTGCTCCGGATCTTCGCTGAGGCCTCGGGTCTCCGCACGAACTTCCTCAAGTGGTCGGCCACACCCATACGGTGTGATGAGGAGGTGCCTTCGATCATCGAGTCCACGCTCGCGTGCGCAGTCACCAGCTTCCCCGTGGTGTACCTGGGCGTGCCATTGTCCGTGCGCAAGACACCCTCCTCGTCCTTGCTGCCGCTCGTGGACATGATCACGCGGAAGCTGACCACTTGGAAAGCCGCGCTCTTGACCCGTGGCGAGCGCCTTGCGCTCGTGTGCCACGTGCTCTCCGCCATGCCCGTGCACATCCTCATGGCCATCACCATCAACCTGTCTATCCTCAAGAAGATCACGCGGATCATCCATGACTTCCTCTGGCATGCCCGGCGCGACGCCAGATCAGGCAGCTGCCTCGTAAGCTGGCCGCGTGTCTGTCGACCTATCGAGTTCGGCGGACTTGGCGTGCGTGACTTGCACCTTACCGGGATCTCCCTGCGCTGCCATTGGCTTTGGCTCAAAGCCACCGACCCCTCGCTGCCTTGGCATCATCTGCAGCTCCCTATGGACGAGGTCACATCTCGCTTCTTCCGCGCCTCCACATCCTGGCACCTTGGAGATGGGAAAACCTGCCTATTTTGGAGCGACCACTGGCTTGATGGCCAGGCCGTCTCCGAGCTCACCCCCGGCCTTTTCTCTCTCGTGCCGAACCGGCGCAAGTGGCGCACCTTGGTAAGCGAGGGCCTCGAGCAGCATGCATGGATTCGCGACATCCACGGCGTGCTCGGGATCCTGGAGGTCCTTGAGTACATCAGCCTTTGGCGCAAACTCCAAGGCGTGACCGGTTGGGTACATCAGCCCTTACCACAACGCCCGACAAGATATCCTGGCGATGGACGACAAACGATATTTACTCGGCTAAATCTTGCTATCATGCTCTCTTCCACGGATCCACTACACCGCCCTCCTGGAAGCTTCTTTGGAGGAGCTGGGCCCCTCTCAACAGCAAGTTTTTCCTCTGGCTTGCCTCTCTGGACCGGTGCTGGACGGCCGAGCGTCGTGCACGTCACGGTCTCACGCTCGATACCGTTTGCATCCTATGTCACTAGGAGATGGAATCCATTGACCACCTCTTAGCAGGTTGTGTTTTCGCCCGTGTCACCTGGCATGAAATCCTGGCTTGGTGTCGGCTCACCACTCCACCCATGGATGGCGCGACGACCTTCTTCGCTTGGTGGGCGCTTGCGTCCGCCACCTCGCCGAGCGGCCTACGAAAAGGGCTCAACTCCATCGTCACTCTGACCGCTTGGGCCATTTGGAAGCATCGCAACGCCGTCATCTTCAACGACCTGCACCCCTCCACTGATGATCTGGTGCTCTCCATCCAGGATGACGCTCGCCTATGGGCTAAGTCCGGCGCCAAGGGACTAGCCGCCATTATACCTGTAACCTGATCACTTGTAGCGAGGCTGAGCATCCTCCTTCCCCTTCTCGCTACATCCCTCCAGACGCCTTCTAGTGTACGTCTGCACGGATGCTACTTGTACTTGTAACAACTTTTCTCACCCCCCCTATCAATGAAATGATACGCTGCTAAGCGTATTCACCAAAAAAAACATCATAGCACACTGAACTTGCATACAAAAATTTCACGCAGGCGGCACAATCAGGGTGGAAGTAGTGGATTGATACGTCTCCAACGTATCTATAATTTTTTATTGTTCCATGCTATTATATTATCCCCTAGGATGTTTTATATGCATTTATATGCTATTTTATATGATTTTTGGGACTAACCTATTAACCTAGAGCCCAGTGCCAGTTTCTATTTCTTCCTTGTTTTTGAGTACTGCAGAAAAGGAAAACCAAACGGAGTCCAATTGACCTGGAATTTCACAGAGATTATTTTTGGACCAGAAGAAGCCCACGGAGTATCGGAGATGGGCCAGAAGAGTCCCGAGGCACCCACGAGGGTGGGGGGTGCACCCCCTACCTCGTGGCCGCCTTGGAGACCCCCCTAACTTGTTCCCGACGCCAACACCTCTTATATATACCCAAACTTCCAGAACATAACCTAGATCGGGAGTTCCGCCGCCGCCAGCCTCTGTAGCCACCAAAAACCAATCGGGACCCTATTCCGGCACCCTGCCAGAGGGGGGATCCCTTATCGGTGGCCATCTTCATCATCCCGTCGCTCTCCATGACGAGGAGGGAGTAGTTCACCCTCGGGGCTGAGGGTATGTACCAGTAGCTATGTGTTTGATCTCTCTCTCTCTCTCTCTCTCTCTCTCTCTCTCTCCCTCTCTCATGTTCTTGATTTGGCACGATCTTGATGTATCGCGAGCTTTGCTATTATAGTTGGATCTTATGATGTTTCTCCCCCTCATCATACGCCTCCCACGGAATGATAAACCTTAGGTCATCCACTTGAGGGAAATTTGCTACTGTCCTACAAACCGCTGCACTTGGAGGCCCAACAACGTCTACAAGAAGAAGGTTGTGTAGTAGACATCATGGATCGCTACTGGTAGGGCTATGTTGAAACCAACGAACTCGTACATAACAGTTCATCGTCTTTATCAATGACGGGGAAATATCTTGAATGCTGTGCAAAGAAAACAGACAGACAACACAATATATAAGTTCTACTAGAACATTAAGTTGACGTACAACCCTTTCTAAAAAAAGTTCAGGTAAAAAAAATAGAACAGGTCACAATAAAATGTACTGGCACATCAGTGCTTCACACCCATAGCTCAGGTTTAAGTAGTACAGTATCTGACAAGATTCAGTTGTTACCTCAAATTAGAGCACATCCAGGAAGCCAACCCTGCCTCTTCTCCCAAAGAAGCAGTGGCCTCTGCCGCGCGATGGAGTAGGCCCTGTGCCATCCATCGTTCCAAGCAACACGAGGAAAGTCTGATGTTGACTCCTGTAATGGACGTCGTCGACGGATCCGGGCACCAGTGGCGGCCGCAGGACTTCGATTGATGGATTGACCACTTCTTCGACATGCACGAACACTCGATACAGGTACATCCCTAACGTGGTCCGCGGCGGCCTTGGTGGCGACAAATAGTACAACCCCGGTTCCTGCACCGGTATCTCAACACCAATCACCTTCGGTATGGTGGACGGCTTCTTCATCCATGCCATAACCGTCAGAGCCAGCGACGAAGCTACGTATAAAGCTGTTGGGTCAACTGACCCCACAGGTTTTTTGAAAACCTCCTTTGATTAGTAAGAAATCTTGTGATAGTCCCTGGATTCATAGACTAATGACCCCACAACTTGCTAATGACCCCACAACATTACCATCCTGGCGCCGCCACAGGTCAGAGCCCAGTTGTGTGGAGGAACAAACATACTTACAAGCTCACCTCCAAGGTCGTTGACAAGCTCATTCATGGACTCGCTGTTCCAAGAACGTCGAAGCATGCCGTGGAAGGTAAGCTTTGTTAAAAACTCAAGCTCAGAGGGCACCGAGCCCCATCCTGGGTGCCACCGATCAAAGCTCACCGGTGCACCATCACAAAACAAACACCGGGAAGATTCGGACACACGACTGCAGTCGAAAGTTGTCCGGAACCTGACGAAGAAATCATCCGGTGGCGGACAGACTTCGACGAGCAAGTCACTTATTTGGATGCCGTGCGCAATGCCAAGAGCTTTGACAAGGTCGTCCGGCGAGACGGGAGGCCGGTCGCCGTTGATGGTTACCATCAGCACTTTGCCGGAAAACTGGTCGTCAAACTGGCTGTCTGTTTAGATGTGTTTTTATGTTTTAATTAGTGTTTGTGCCAAGTAGAACCTTTGGGAAGACTTGGGTGAAGTCTTTGCGACCTTGCTGTAAAAAACAGAAACTTTTGCGCTCACGAGATTAGCTGCCATTTTTTACTGGAGAGCGCTTTTAGGTTGATTCTTTTTGCAGATGATTAATAGACATATTCCTTAGGTCCACCAATTTATTTCAGAATTTTTTGAGTTACAGAAATATTCGAATGATACAGATTACTACAGACTGTTTTGTTTTTGACAGATTCTGCTTTCTATGTGTTGTTTGCTTATTTTGATGAATCTATGAGTAGTATCGGAGGGTATGAACCAGAGGCGGAGCCAGGATTTCTCAAAGCCTAGGGCTAAAATTAAGCGGCTATGAAAACAATTCAAATGCCACGCACATCAATGTATGTTACTCCCTCTGTTCCTAAATATAAGCCTTTTTAGATATTCCAATAAGGGATTACATACAGAGCAAAATGAGTGAATCTACACTCTAAAATATGCCCACATAAATCCGTATGTAGTTTGTATTGAAATCTCTAAAAAGAGTTATATTTAGAAACGGAAGCAGTAGAAGTTACCACCAGATTCACATTATATAAGAATGGAATATGAATTTATATTACCATGAGAGCAAATTTGATAAAAGATGTACTAAACAATTCAATAAGGCGCATCATTGGAAACATTGGTACAAATTAATGAAGACTTGGTTCATTTAAATCATTGATTCTTAAAAAGCAATAGTAAAAGGACATGGAGATGTTTACATAAATCAAGTGTTCAAAATCAATAATTTGGGCATAGACTAAATCAATTATTCATGTAAAAATTTGCAAACAAAGAACATATGTGCTTTTTACTAAAGTGTTATTACTATTTCATTGATTTAGGCTGGTACAAAGGATGAAAGGGACTAGGGAAAAAATATACATGGTATAACAAATTAGAGATTACCTGTCATGTTCAGCCGGTTGCGGCGATGGAGGAGAACATAACAGAATGACTGAAGGGCGTTGCTCCAATGAGGGATGATCCAAGGATCTGAGTGACGGCCTCCGGCTGCTGGACGCAACCGCGCAGGTCCAGACTCCAAACACCCGGTACGCCGACATGAGTAGTCGAGGGCAACTGGCGGCGCAACATGAACGCGTTTTTTCTTTTCTTTTTCTGATCGATCTCGAGACGACGGAAAGAGAGAGAGCAAACCTGCATCGTGCGTCCTGGCGATGGAGAGCAGCGATCACGTGAGATGCCGATTAGAGCGATCGTGTGCGTCGTGGGTTGGGCTAATGGAGAGTTTTGTGGGCTCAGGCCTGCGATTGGATGTGCACATATGGGGCTGGGCCTTTATAAGTATACAAATATGGAAAATTCCTATTTGATATGTAGTTGTTAGTTGGGCCACGCCTGGGGCTACAGCCCCAGTTGCCCCAGGCCCAACTCCGTCCCTAGTATGAACCATAGAGAAGTTGGAATACAGTAGATATTACACCAATATGAATTTAGAATGAGTTCACAACAATACTTAAGTGGTGATTTATTTTCTTATACTAACGGAGCTTACGAGTTTTCTGTTAAGTGTGTTGTGAAGTTTTCAAGTTTTGGGTAAAGATTCGATGGACTATGGAATAAGGAGTGGCAAGAGCCTAAGCTTGGGGATGCCCAAGGCACCCCAAGGTAATATTCAAGGACAACCAAGAGCCTAAGCTTGGGGATGCCCCGGAAGGCATCCCCTCTTTCGTCTTCGTTCATCGGTAACTTTACTTGGAGCTATATTTTTTTCACAACATGATATGTGTTTTGCTTGGAGCGTCATTTTATTTTATTTTTTTGCTTGCTTTTTGAATAATATCCCAAGATCTGGAATTCTTAAATGTTAGAGAGTCTTCACATAGTTACATAATTATTCGACTACTCATTGATCTTCACATATCTTTCGGAGTAGTTTGTCATTTGCTCTAGTGCTTCACTTATATCTTTTTAGAGCACGGCGGTGGTTTTGTTTTGAAGAAATAGATGAACTCTCATGCTTCACTTATATTATTTTGAGAGTCTTAAACAGCATGGTAATTTGCTTTGGTTATGAATTTAGTCCTAATATGATGGGCATCCAAGATGGGTATAATAAAAACTTTCATATAGAGTGCATTAAATACTATGATACTTGATAGTTGTTTTGAGATATAAAGGTGGTAATGTTAGAGTCATGCTAGTTGGGTAATTGTGAAATTGAGAAATACTTATGTTGAGGATTGCAAGTCCCGTACCATGCACGTACGGTAAACGTTGTGTGACAAATTTGAAGCATGGGGTGTTCTTTGATTGCTTTCCTTATGAGTGGCGGTCGGGGACGAGTGATGGTTTTTTCCTACCAATCTATCCCCCTAGGGGCATGCGTAGTAGTACTTTGCTTTGGGGGCTAATAAACTTCTGCAATAAGTATATGAGTTCTTTATGACTAATGTGAGTCCATGGATTATACACACTCTTACATTTTCGCAATTTTCTAGCCTCTACGGTACTGTGCATTGCCCTTTATCACCTCAAGAGTTGGTGCAAACTTCGCCGGTGCATCCAAACCCTGTGATCTGATATGCTCTATCACACATAAGCCTCCTTATATATCCTCAAAACAGCCACCATACCTACCTGTTATGGCATTTCCATAGCCATTCCGAGATATATTGCCATGCAACTTTCCACCATTCCATTTATTATGACACGCTCCATCATTGGCATATTGCTTTGCATGATCATGTAGTTGACATCGTATTTGTGGCAAAGCCACCCTCATAATTATTGCATATATACATGTGCTCTTGATTCATTGCATATCCCGGTACACCGCCAGAGGCATTCACATAGAGTCATATTTTTGTTCTAATATCGAGTTGTAATATTGAGTTATGAGTAAACAAAAGTGTGATGATCATCATTCTCAGAGCATTTTCCCATGTGAGGAAAGGATGATGGAGACTATGATTCCCCCACAAGTCGGGATGAGACTCCGGGAAAAAAAGAGGCCAAGGAAACCCAAATAAAAAAAGAGGCCAAAAAAGCCCAAACAAAAAAAACAAAAAAATGAGAGAAAAAGAGAGAAGGGACAATGTTACTATCCTTTTCCCACACTTGTGCTTCAAAATAGCACCATGATCTTCATGATAGATAGTTTCTTATTTTGTCACTTTCATATACTAGTGGGAATTTTTCATTATTGGCTTGTATATTCCAATGATGGGCTTCCTCAAAATGCCCTAGGTCTTCATGAGCAAGCAAGTTGGATGCACACCCACTTAGAGTATTTTGATGAGCTTTCATATATTTATAGCTCTAGTGCATCCGTTGCATGGCAATCCCTACTCCTCGCATTGACATCAATTGATGGGCATCTCCATAACCCGTTGATTAGCCGCGTCAATGTGAGACTTTCTCCTTTTTTGTCTCCTCACATAACCCCATCATCATATGCTATTCCACCTATAGTGCTAGATCCATGGCTTGCGCTCATGTATTGCGTGAGGGTTGAAAAGGCTGAAGCACGTTAAAAAGTACGAACCAATTTCTCGGCTTGTCATCGGGGTTGTGCATGATGGGAGCATTTTGTGTGACGAAAATGAAGCATGGCCAAACTATATGATTTTGTAGGTAAGCTTTCTTTGGATATGTTATTTTGATAAGACGAAATTTCTTGGTTAGCATGCTTGAAGTATTACTATTTTTATGTCAATATTAAACCTTTGTCTAGAATCTTTTGGATCTAAACACTCATGCCACAATAAAGAGAATTACATTGAAAATTATGTTAGGTAGCATTCCACATCAAAAATTCTGTTTTTATCATTTACCTACTCGAGGACGAGCAGGAATTAAGCTTGGGGATGCTTGATACGTCTCCAACGTATCTATAATTTTTCATTGTTCCATGCTATCATATTATCTGTTTTGGATGTTTCATATGCATTTATATGCTATTTTATATGATTTTTGTGACTAACCTATTAACCTAGAGCCTAGTGCCAGTTTCTGTTTTTTCCTTGCTTTTGAGTATCGTAGAAAAGGAAAACCAAACGGAGTCCAATTGACCTGAAATTTCACGGAGATTATTTTTGGACCACAAGAAGCCCACAGAGTATCGGAGATGGTCCAGAAGAGTCCCGAGGCACCCACGAGGGTGGGGGGCGCGCCCCTACCTCGTGGCCACCTCGGAGACCCCCTGACTTGTTCCTGACGCCAACACCTCTTATATATACTCAAACTTCCAGAACATAACCTAGATCGGGAGTTCCACCGCCGCAAGCCTCTGTAGCCACCAAAACCCAATCGGGACCCTGTTCCGGCACCCTGCCGGAGGGGGGATCCCTCAGTGGTGGCCATCTTCATCATATCGGCGCTCTCCATGACAAGGAGGGAGTAGTTCACCCTCGGGGCTGAGGGTATGTACCAGTAGCTATGTGTTTGATCTCTCTCTCTCTCTCTCTCTCGTGTTCTTGATTTGGCACGATCTTGATGTATCGCGAGCTTTGCTATTATAGTTGGATCTTATGATGTTTCTCCCCCTCTATCTCTTGTAATGGATTGAGTTTTCCCTTTGAAGTTATCTTATCGGATTGAGTCTTTAAGGATTTGAGAACACTTGATGTATGTCTTGCATGTGCTTATCTGTGGTGACAATGGGATATTCACATGATCCACTTGATGTATGTTTTGGTGATCAACTTGCGGGTTCAGTGACCTTGTGAACTTATGCATAGTGGTTGGCACACGTTTTCGTCTTAACTCTCCGGTAGAAACTTTGGGGCACTCTTTGAAATTCTTTGTGTTGGTCGAATAGATGAATCTGAGATTGTGTGATGCATATCGAATAGATGAATCTGAGATTAGGTATACTTGAGGTGACATTGGAGTATCTAGGTGACATTAGGGTTTTGGTTGATTTGTGTCTTAAGGTGTTATTCTAGTACGAACTCTAGGATAGGTCGAACGGAAAGAATAGCTTCGTGTTATTTTACTACGGACTCTTGAATACATTGATCAGAAAGGATAACTTTGAGGTGGTTTCATACCCTACAATAATCTCATCATTTGTTCTTCGCTATTAGTGACTTTGGAGTGACTCTTTGTTGCATGTTGAGGGATAGTTATATGATCCAATTATGTTATTATTGTTGAGAGAATTTGCACTAGTGAAAGTATGAACCCTAGGCCTTGTTTAACGCATTGCAATACCATTTGTGCTCATTTTTATCATTAGTTACCTTGTTGTTTTTTTAATTTCAGATTACAAAAACCTATATCTACTATCCATATTGCACTTTTGTCACCATCTCTTCGCTAAACTAGTGCACCCATACAATTTACCGTTGTATTGGGTGTGTTGGGGACACAAGAGATTCTTTGTTATTTGGTTGTAGGGTTGTTTGAGAGAGACCATCTTCATCCTACGCCTCCCACGGATTGATAAACCTTAGGTCATCCACTTGAGGGAAATTTGCTACTGTCCTACAAACCGCTGCACTTGGAGGCCCAACAACCTCTACAAGAAGAAGGTTGTGTAGTAGACATCATGGATCGCTACAGGTAGGGCTATGTTTAAACCAACGAACATGTACATAACGGTTCATCGTCTTTATCAATGACGGGGAAATATCTTGAATGCTGTGCAAAGAAAACAGACAGACAACACAATATATAAGTTCTGCTAGAACATTAAGTTGACGTACAACCCTTTCTAAAAAAAGTTCAGGTAAAAAAATAGAACAGGTCACAATCAAATGTACTTGCACATCAGTGCTTCACACCCATAGCTCGGATTTAACTAGTACAATATCTGACAAGATTCAGTTGTTACCTCAAATTAGAGCACATCCAGGCAGCCAACCCTGCCTCTTCTCCCAAAGAAGAAGTGGCCTCTGCCGCGCGATGGAGTAGGCCATGTGCCATCCATCGTTCCAAGCAACACAAGGAAAGTCTGATGTTGACTCCTGTAATGGACGTTGTCAACGGAACCGGGCACGAGCGGCGGTGGCAGGACTTTGATTGATGGATCGACCACTTCTTCGACATGCACGAACACTCGATACAGGTACATCCCTAACGTGGTCCGCGGCGGCCTTGGTGGTGGCGAATAGTAAAACCCCGGTTCCTACACCGGTATCTCAACACCAATCACCTTCGGTATGGTGGACAGCTTCTTCATCCATGCCATAACCGTCAGAGCCCAGCTGTCTGGAGGAACAAACATACTTACGAGCTCACCTCCAAGGTCGTTGATAAGATCATTCATGGACTCGCTATTCCAAGCACGTCGAGGCATGCCGTGGAAGGTAAGCTTTTTTAAAAACTCAAGCTCAAAGGGCACCGAGCCCCATCCTAGGTGCCACCGATCAAAGCTCACCGGTGCGCCATCGCAGAACAAACACCAGGAAGATTCGAACACACGACTATAGTCAAAAGTTGTCCGGAACCTGACGAAGAAATCAGCCGGTGGCGGACAGACTTCGATGAGCAAGTCACTTATTTGGATGTCGTGCGCAATGCCAAGAGCTTTGACAAGGTCGTCCGGTGAGACGGGAGGCCGGTCGCCGTTGATGGTTACCATCAGCACTTTGCCGGCAAACTGGTCGTCAAGCGCCGCCATGCCACTGTTGAGCGACAACACGCAGCGCCCGAAGGTAGGACGGACCTCAGGATCTCCAGCTCGGAGATCCGTGTTGACCGGCGACATGATAGTGCGATTGAGTATAGGGAGTACAGGAGGGGGATTTGGGGGAACTGGAGTAGGAATCGAGATTCCAGAGGTTGGGGAGGGGCGGGAGATTGGGGATGAAAAGGTAGCATGAATTTCGAACACGCGCCAATATGCTCTCGGCGCAAGCGCACGAAAACACCGGTGGTGCCCACATGTCGGCCTAAGAGTCCCCTATTCTTTCTTTTTTTGAGAGCACGACCTTCTTTTTTGAGGATCTTTTGAGAGCCCGACCTGAGATTCATAATTGACCTATTTGGCATTGCGTTACTACTCAGCCCATATTCAACGACACCTCACTGGCCCAAACAAGTGTACATCATCGAAAAGACACTGAGCTCAAATTATAACTTGAAAAAAGGAGATATACTCTGAACACTAGAGAATGGTGATGCCCTCATTTAGCCCACGAGCAGTTCGAGACAATAAACAGTTCAAAACAATGATATATACAACATTCAAACACTGACTAATGACTACTACTGACATAAACATCAAGACATGATAGTTCATAAGAAGTCTTGCTACACCACCAAAACGCACCCATCTGCAGCGTTCATACTCTCGTGATCCAGACGAGAATGACATTCTAAACAGAGGCAACTATTACATAGTAAGAGTGACATAGACGAGGATGACCAAATGACAAGGAATATGCATAACAAACGAGAGAACTACACATCCAGAACAAGCAGCAAAGACAACAAGTCATTCGAAGAGGGATGATCCAACACCATCATAATTTATAGCCCCGATTCAGCCACCAGTGATCTGGGGACACCAGTACTCCACCCTTTTGACGCAACATCCCAATTACCTATCAACCTGAAGGCTTGAACCACATCACTGCCTATCGGACTCGACACATCCAAGGATCAAAGTTAATCCAGATGCCTTTGTCATTCTCACCTTCTTTTGGCTGCAGGCTGTATCATTGACAATCAGGGAGTTTGCTCCCGAACTCCTAGGGCTCGCCGTGTAGACACAGTTTTCCATAGCAAACAGATCCTCTCTGCCATCAAGGTCCTTGCCAACGGTGATCTCCTGGTTAATCGGATAATTGAGTCCAAGAAATAGAGAGTGTGAACCAAGGCTGTTTACCCGCCTCCAACTCAAAAATCCTGAAGGCCCCAACAAGCTGGTATCCTGCTCATAGACGTAACAACCACTGTCCAGATACTCACGTATTTCATGGTGCTTGCATACAGTGGGGTTTTTGCAATATAACTTTTCCGGCTCATGTGTCCGAATGATCATCAGTCTTCTGCCGTCGTCTGATCGAGCGAGGAACCAGTTGTACTTCCTTGTTTTTGGCAAAGGTGGTGTGATTACAAAGGGCAGTAACTGTAGGGACACTACATCATATCAAAAAGGACAGACATTGTTAATGTAAGATCAGCATTGTTTAGAGTATGAGTACGATAATGCAAGAAACAACATTGATATGTCCCTGTTGGAACTGGGAGGAAAATACAGGGAAATGTATACTGGGTTCGAAAATATAGAAGTGTCATGCATGGTTATACTCATGTTATCTCATAATCGATTCTTCACAGGAAACTACCATGTCATGCATGTTATGTAATCATGTTCTGTCCTCACAAACAAATTCTTCAAGGAAACTAACAGACCATGCATTGTTATATACTCATGTTCTGTGGGCAAAATTTTTGTGAGCATATTATTCTAGCCATTGATTGCTGAAGGGCGAACATAGGTATGTACACATGGTAAGCATTACATGATTTCACTACTTCCAAATATAGAGTTCTCCATATGCACATTTACTTCCCTAACGTATTGTTAGATGAAACCAACAGTGTGATGCTTCTGCATCATGAAAATGAGGAAACTAACATGGCCATTGATACACACTCACATTTAGTAGTATATATATTACTATAAAATAAGGAGAATATCAATATCTTCCTAACCGTTTGATTATTCAGGGGTACAAATTGGCTGTAATGACATGGTCACAATCGCATGAATTAACTCATCCCAAATATAGCTGATTTATGGCGTCTCGAATACATTGCCATAGTTCTACTCAAATTCTGCTCAAACAGGGATATGTCAATCATCACAAAAAGTTCAAACAGTGTCATGGCATCATCATTAACATCAAACGGAAACAACTTACATGCGTCGTCCCAGCAATACATGGTGCCATCTGCTTTGTCGATCGCATAGATGATGCCATTGTGTTCAATAGCATCACAAAAGTGTGTATCAACTTTGACGGCGATCCACTGCGAGCTGAGCTGTCTCCAGCTAAAGAAGGCACCAGCGGAAATATAGGCGAGTCCCTTGTCGAACAAGGCAATTAGCTTGAAGTCTGCGTTATCCGCATGTCGTGTGGGCACTTGGCAGATTACAATCTTCTGCAAAACAAGGTGCGTCCAACTAACGACGTAATCTAGATGACTTGGACCACGACGGTAAAACTCTATATCATCCAACGGAGGAAGGATAATCTCATGGGAGGTATGTAAGTTCACGAGCACCAACTTTTTCCCATCTTCTCTGACGGCAGCCATCCAGTGGGAGTTCATGCCGACCCAGTACATACCTCCAAGAAGTTTCGGGCGATGGTGATCAGATCGAAGTCGAGGTAAATGATGTACGGCGACCCACTACGTACCTACAAAGAAGTTTCGGCTAATGGAGGTTGGATTCAAGTCGAGGGGCATCGTGTACGCCTCCGTATCGTGGTGAGAAAATCTCACAAGACCAGATAGAAGCAAGCAGGTGTCTTGAAAAGATTAGGCCTCGCTTCGATGATGGCTGTGTGCATGCCCCTCGAGCATGCAACCAGCCACAGGGCGCTCAACATATCCATACACGAACAACAGAGGTCGAGGACGTCACTGGGGAGATTGCTCCAATCGCGGCTCATATGGATGCTATGCGGTTCGCGTTCGGCCATGGTGGAGTTTGGAAGGTGGGGTTTTGGGGGCTTGATTTACGGGGGAGAAGGCTCTCGGTGCTGGAGCGGCTAGCGAGGGAATAGTGGTACTAGGGGAGGCGAGCGAGGCGAGGGTACGCGGGAGCATAGCGAGATGATGAAGAGTGACCTTAGGATCTCCGGCGAGACAGATGGAGATGGAGTGGTGCTGGGGGAGAGGGAGACGAGGCGAGGCATGCTATACAACAACGGTGACAGTGAATGCACAGTGTACAAGGCGAGTCTAACTTTGGTAACCTGGACACGCCGCCTGGATTGGTGTCACCTCGGGCGCAGGGTCTTGTCAGTTGTCACTTCACTGTGAGGACCGAATGAATAATAGTATTTTGGCCATCAAGTGTACCATAGTTGTACTACTACTAGTAGTAGTAGGAGTAGTAGGAACATGAGTAGTACTCCCATTCTAGCATGCCTCTGGGTTCACTTCATCCTCCAGGTATCATCCATATTGCGAGCAGAATCAAATTCTCGTGCATGCGGAAGCGCGAAGAAGGACTTTTCTTTTTTTGAGGATAACCACATATTCCTTAACTAGAGAATGTTGTGTCTCCCACGCACGCCCAATATCCATCCGAACCACCTGCGACACATTTTTTATCTGTTTGCATAGGTCCCACCTATCAGGAGGGGTGCAGAAATAAAAAGGAATCATAAAATGTCTCGCCACGGTGATTCGAAAGAGTGACCTCAACTAGCCAGTGGCACATGTAGCGCTAGAAGGATGGGCACGTACAGGGACATGCCCCACTCCTCAGTCTACCCATGCATCCTTTTCGTTTATTCTACTTAGCCGTCTAATCAACTGCCTGCAGGCCACTTCTCCCATTTACTTCTCCATCGGGAACCGATTTTCCTCGGCTTCTTCACTACTCCTTCATCTTCATTTGCATCCAAATCACACTGCATTCACATTGTTTTAACCTCTTCACATCCTCTTGGAGTAATTCCGAAGCCCCTTTAAATAATCATCTTCTTTAGTTAGACTAGCCATCTAATCCTAATTCTCCAAACCATAGCCCTCCAGTCCAGCGGTTCCAAATGGCGAAAGAGATCGAGATACAGGTTTTTAGCGTCCAACATGTCCTCGTCGAAGGCTCGTTGAGCATAGTTGCCATAGTCACCGACCACCCAAGGGCTGTTCAGAAGTGGATCAACAATGTATACAACTCCCTCCAAAAGGTGGAGATGAAGGTCATCGGTCTCGACGCAGAGTACACGGAGCATGCCACTGGGAATATCCAACGCGTCATCGTCCTTCAGCTGTGCCTCGAAGATGATGTTTTGGTGTACCACATCATACATGCGCCCTCCATACCAGGTGAGCTTCATGATTTCTTGTCTCGGGAGAACATATACTTCTGTGGGGCAGCCATCGCAGGGGACAAACAGAAGTTGGAGCCGTACAACCTTGATTTGAAAAGCATCGCTGACGTACAAACCAAAATAAAAATTCCTGTAGAAGATTGTAATAAACCGACACCATCCCTATTCGACGTAGCAAATTTTGTGCTCGGAACAAATCTTCAGAAGGGTGATGAGACGCTGGCATTAAGGTCGTCTGGATGGGAGAATTATCCCTTGACATACGAGTGGATAAAATATGCTGCCCTCGATACCCGTGTGAGTTTCGAGATAGCCTCAAGGTCCAGAGAGCTTGTTGCGAAGCCGTCTCCCACAGAAAACAGAACAAGAAGAAGAAGAAGAAGAAGAAGAAGAAGAAGAAGAAGAAGAAGAAGAAGAAGAAGAAGAAGAAGAAGAAGAACAAGAAGAAGAACAAGAAGAAGAAGAAGAAGAAGAAGAAGAAGAAGAAGAAGAAGAAGAAGAAGAAGAAGAAGAAGAAGAAGAAGAAGAAGAAGAAGAAGAAGAAGAAGAAGAAGAAGAAGAAGAAGAAGAAGAAGAAGAAGAAGAAGAAGAAGAAGAAGAAGAAGAAGAAGAAGAAGAAGAAGAAGAAGAAGAAGAAGAAGAAGAAGAAGAAGAAGAAGAAGAAGAAGAAGAAGAAGAAGAAGAAGAAGAAGAAGAAGAAGAAGAAGATGTTGCACCAGCAGCAGGGCATTATGGATGGATGAACTATTTCCTCTCTTGTAAAAAAATATTCCCTCTCTATGTATATTGATATAGATGGACTATTTCGATGGTGTGCATGTCTTTGGAACAAGTAGTAGCGTGGGTCCGCTTGACTATAAGGAACTATTTATCTGCCTAGCCTTCTCTGCTACTCCTTCCAGTGATCGGTATGCAATGCATGTGTCTGTAGACATGACAGCTTGTCCATGAAAGTTCAACTACGACAACCATCATGTTTCATTCACTGCCACTCGCGATTCCCACGACGCCGCTCCAACCGACGACACCACGTTCCTCGACGTGTGCCTCACCCCACTCGGCCACACCGCCCCTCTGCCTTGTGTGCATGACATGTGGGCCAACTGAAATGCGGCGAGCATCAAGTTTCTACCACAGCCACACGCGATTCCCACGACGCCGCTCGAACCCATGACACCACACGCGATTCCCACGACACAGCTCGAACCCATGACACCACACGTCCCCCGACTTGTGGCTCACCCCTCTCGGCCCCACTGCCCCTCTGCCTTCAGGAGCATTACATGTGGACCAGCCACTATCGGCGTTTCGGGAACGGGGGTCCCCAGACTTGCCTGCCTGCGGCCCACGGCGTGGCTGTGCTAGTAGGCCCGTACGGCCCGTCTTCATCAACAAGGCATTCAAGACCCTCACGAGGGGCCAAGCCTCGCGGGGTGGACGACGCAAGACCTCCTCAAGAGCGGCCTCACCAGGCTGCCTCGCGAGGAGCACAGAAATCAAGGCAGGGCAAACCTCGCGAGGCTCTCGTGACGTGAGCCATGACGATCAAGACCAGGCGGGCGCCAGCGCGCGCACCGTCCTTGTTTCCTCTTTGGCGCTAAGGAGGCAAGCGCAGGCGTGGAGTACCAAGGCATCAAGCAAACGTTTCCATATCGGTGCAACGAGACCAGGACCAGCAGGACGGCAGGACGGAGGTCTCCGTGGAGCCCAAGACGACGTCATCACCACAGCCTTTCGCAGGCGAAGACCGCTTTTGTCAGGATAAGCTGTACTAGCTATCCCCTTTCAAATTGGCTGTTGTTGGCTCCCTTCCCGCTCAATATTTGGGAAGAGGACCAGGGTCTATATAAGTAGAACTAGCCACCACTGGGAAGGGGATCGACTCCACCTCCCATCCTCACATCTACAAGCTCGCAGAGCACAAGAACACCTCAACCTCAGGAGGCTGTTCTTCCCCTTGTACTGTTATTCATTAGCCCAAGAGGCAATCCACCACCACCACACTGGAGTAGGGTATTACACCAGAATGGTGGCCCGAACCAGTATAAATCTCGTGTCTTTGTGTTGCGAGTTCGTTGAGTTCGTCCGCGAGATCTTAGAGAGCTAGGGCGTAGATCGGTAGGGAGGAAATCTTCGCGCGCACCCCAGTGTTTGAACCTTAAGGGTTTTGCCGGAACCCGTGATCTGACATTTGGGCGCGCCAGGTAGGGGTGCGCCGGAGCTTGCTTTCCGTCGCCTCGCGTCCAGTTGCTCCATCGTCTCCATGGCCGACGCTCGCCGTGCTCGTGCTGAGCGTCGGGCTGCCCTAGCCACCCGCCTCGCTCAGACGGCTCCCGTCGGTGGGCCACCTCATTGTTCTCCGTCTCCTGCCGCCAACGCCGCCACCGGTCCGGCGGGGAACGAGCAGCAAGCATCCTCGCTGCACCCCTCGGTGCGGCGGGACGGCCGCACTGCCACTCCATCGCTGACCCCGGCCAGTTCCTCATTCCATGCTCGTCGCGCTCCCATGGACGCACGGGCCGCACTCCTCATGGCGCACGAGCTCCTGCGCTACCACCCGGTCGATGAACTCTATGAGGACTGGCTCGACCGCATCGCCGAGCTCGCCCGCACCGCAGGGGGCTCCCCTGCACCATCCCTCTCTCTGCCTCACCCTCTTCCAGCTATGGGCGACGTAGAGCGCCTACACCACCTCTGCCCCAAGACGGCGCCCTGGCGCCAAGGCGCGCGGCCCCATGACGCGACCCGCCACGTCCCGCTCCCGCGCGTGAAGAAAGAAGCGGTAAAGAAGTCCCTCCACCACAAGAGAACGTTCTGCCACTCCTCGCACCGCCGCGCTAGGATCGTTTGCCGCGGCAGGGCCCTGTGCCGCTTGCTGTGGCGGCACGTGGGCGTCAAGACCAAGCTCCACCTCCAAGACGGGCCCCGACGACCACGGCCGGCTGCCGCGCCTTCACCCCCGAGTTGCGTAGCGTGGCTTGGCTGGGCAAGTTCAAGCCAGATCTGCCTCCTCGCTACGACGGCACCCCCGACCCCGCCGAGTTCCTACAGCTCTACGAGCTGGGCATCAAGGCGGCCAACAGCGATGAAAGGGTCATGGTGAACTGGTTCCCCATGGCACTCAAAGACGGCGCCCGTTTGTGGCTCCTGAACCTGCCTCCGGGCTCGATCTCCTCCTGGGACGAGATGCCAGACCGCTTCGTCGCCAACTTCCAGGGCACTCACGACCCTCGGCCGGCCGCGGGTGACCTGCGCCATGTCAAGCAACAACCAGGAGAGACCCTCCAGAAGTTCATCCAGCGCTTCAACAACATTCGTCTCAAGATCCCCAAGGTGACGGACGAGGCCATCATCTCTGCGTTCTCCGATGGCGTCCGCGACGTCAAGATGAAGGAAGAGCTTGCTATCCATGAGGAGTTGTTCACATCTCAGGAGCTGTTCAACCTGGCGACCAAGTGCGCAAGAGCTGAGGAAGGGCACCTCTCCCTCCTCGAGCTACTGGCTGCGGACCCGGAGGAGAAGAAAGCCAAGGCCAAGGACGTGAAGCGCAAGGGAGCAGCCTTGCTCGCAGCGGAGCCGGACACCAAGCGAGGCAGAGACCAGCCCGAATCATCCAAAAGCATCCGACCGTTCTGCGCCTTTCACAACTTGAATACCCACAACACCAGCAACTGTCAAGAGCTCAGAGCCATTCATGAAGGACACTTCGGTCGACGCCCCGAGCGCGGCGACCGGGGCTACGACCGAGGAGGAGGACGTGGTGGCGGGCGTTGGGACGACCGTGGCCCGCGCCAGGAGTGGCGCGCCCGACCTCGTGAGGACCGCTGGCAGGATCATCCTCACGAGGGCGCCTGGAGGGACCAGCCTCGCGAGGATTGTCCTCAGGGCAACGCCGGTCTTCCCCCGCTACCGCCACCACCAAGAAGGAATGACGACCACCATCAGGACGAGGGGGCTGGGGGCTTCCAGGAGCCGCGCGCTATCACCTGCATCTTGGGCGGAGCCCAGGCCCCAGCCTCGCAGCATGTCTTCAAACAGTTTGCTCATGAAGTGAATGTAGTCCTCCCCAAGCTTGAAGCCACGTGCCCGCTTAGGTGGTCCCAGTGTGCCATCACTTTCAACTCGGCAAATCAGCTCAAGTGCGCAGCGACCACTGGCTCCCTCCCTATGCTTTGTTCACCAGTCATCAGCAACGTGCAAGTTACCAAGACCCTCATCGACGGTGGCGCAGGACTCAACATCCTGTCCGTCGACACGTTCGACAACCTCCAAGTGCCATATGACCAGCTTCAGCCTACCAAGCCTTTCTCAGGAGTGACCGACGGCTCCACCACACTGATAGGGCAGGTCCGCCTCCCTGTCACCTTCGGAGAACGCAAGGACTACCGCACCGAGCTCATCGACTTCGACATTGCGCACATCCGTCTGCCGTACAATGCCATCCTCGGGTATCCAGCCCTGGCCAAGTTCATGGCGGTCACCCATCACGGCTACAACGTCCTCAAGATGCAGGGAAGCGGCGGAATCATCATGGTCCCATATGCGAAGAGAGAGACACGGTGTGCTCCCTCAAGCGTGCCTTCCAAGCTGCAGCAATCGACGACCCCGACTACAAGGGCGAGAGCCCTCCTGAGGCCATCCCCAAGAAGAAGAAGCAGCTGCGCCGTGCAGGATCTTAGGAGGATGGCGTCGTAACTGGAACCTCGTCAGGATCAGCGCCCGCTCCAGGGGCGCCTCCCTCCGTCGCATAGGAAGGCGCGCCCAGCGCCCTCCTCGGGCAAGGCTCGGGGGCTCTCTTCTGGAGGGCCTCAGACCTTGCCAACATCACGAGGGAGGCGCTTGGGCACCACTTGGAGGCGTGCTTCACGACACGTTTCCCTCAGGAGGACACAGGGCGAGGAGTGCCCACCGCTCAGGAATTCATCACCAAGACAACTTAGGAACTACAAGACGCGAGGGCCATGCGCGGCGACCGCCGCTCACGAGGCGCAGCTCCCCATCCAGGCGAGGATGCCAGGCTACGCGTCTGCATCGATGTTCTAGGGCTCAACAAGGCCGCATCTCAGGAGCCTTTCTGGCCTTCGTGCGTGGGCCGTTGCAAGGGTCCACCACACAGCTACATTCGCATGCCTTTCGGCCTACCGAGTGTGTCATCAGCCTATTAGCGCAACCTGCAGTGTGTCCTGGCGGCTCAGGAGGCCAGGCACCACGCCGTCCTGGCAGAGATGGAGACGGTCCTTAGGGAACCACCTAAGCTCCCAGAGCCTCCCGAGGCTCAGGGCCCCGGTGGCTCGTGAGGAGCAATCCCTTCACAGCGTACCTTCAGCTGCCCCAACTCTCCTTCATTAACAGAACCAGGTGACATTTTCCAAGTTCATTCAGCTGGGAGCGCCCCTCGGGCTGCATCATTCCCAGGCCGCGTGGGTCCGTCCCTGTGGTATGTATCCCTTTTTATGTCTTTAGCTTACCCTGTTGGGGGCGCCCCTCGGGCTGCATCATCCCCAAGCCGCTCGGGCCTGACCCAGTGGCATGTATCTTCCCTGCTTTTTACTTAAGCCTGCCGCTTTCATGTTTAACCTACCGATGGTTACTACCTGCTCGATCGTCGCCTCCCACGGGGCCTCCCCACGCCGGCATGGCGCTGGTGCACGGGCCCGTCCCTGCCACATCGATAAACCTGGGCGGTCGAGCTCTGGCTCGCGACACGCCCCGCGCACGTCACCTTAACGGGCCCTCAGTGCCTTCACCCCCTCGCGGAGCAACCAGCGGCGGGCTGGCAACCATAACGGCAGATTGTGTTCTTCCTTGTGCTGGCTCGCAAGAATCTCACGAGGATAACATCAGGCGGCACCGCGAGCTCCCACCTCTTCCAAGTAATTCGCTTGCACGTTAAAAGGGGGGCTCTTGAGCATCGCGACTTAGGAGCTCTTACTGGCTCTCCAGCCCTCACCCCCTGGCCTTGACCACGACACGCGACCTGGCATACTAGCGGCGGCTGAGCTCGCTCGAGGGCCGGGACCTGAGGACGTAGAGCACAAAGGAGAGCATTGGAAGGGGGAGGACTCGTACGGGCCTGACCTAGCTACGCTGCAGATGTTCACGCACAGGTCTGGCGCATCGCGAAGAATCGACCCCGGACCGCCAAGATAAGCCACGAGCTTAGGACAACTAATTGTTGGAACCTAGGGGACACGCTCGCCGCAGCCCTGTTGCAGCAATGTCGCCTCCCTTTCCAATCTTACCATAGCTGCTTGAGAGCTAAAGGGGACCCCCTGAGCATCGCGCCTCAGGAGCTCTTACTGGACCTCGGGCCGCTCAGCTCCTGGCCTTGACCACGACACGCGACCTGGCATACCAGCGATGACTGCAGCCTACCTGGGGACCGGGACCTGCCAGCGTAGAGCAACAAGCTGTCGCGAGGTTGGAAAGGGGAGACCGAGCCTTAACAGGACATGCATTCATAGATTTTCATAACAAGGAAGATATACACAAAAGACATCACAGATCCTCACACGCCCCCGCGGGGCATTTCTTGATTCCTCGCAGGGAACAAAAGGCGAGAACTTAGTAGAATCCTATCTACACCCTCCCGCAGCTGACACCATCATCAACAGTGGGCCGCGAGAGGCCGGCGCGAACCCCATCTAGATCAGCGGCGGCTGGACGCCGCAGCCCTGCTCTGAGCCCAGCGAGAGCTCGGTGGCACGTAGCTTTCGTCGCTCGTCTTCGGAGTCTCGTAGAGCTCAGGAGAACCGCTGCACTCCCGTGGGTCGCTGCTGCTGGAGTAGCCACGAGCGGAGCACGCGTCATCCTGGCGCTCCCCTCTAGGGCAACACTCCAAGCGGCGGCCCTCCGCGTCGAAGACCTTGAAGAAAAGCGTGGAGGCGCCGTCATACTCGAAGTGGATCGCGAGGGCGCCTTCCGTGCAGCAAACCCGCACGACCTTGCCCCAGCCGCGGGTCATGAAGATCTTGCTGGTGGAGACTGCTTCAACCTCTCCTCTGGTCGCCGGGGCGCCGCAGTCGGCATGCTGCAACCGGAGTTCGAGAGGCCCCCTCGGCGGCATCACGTTAGAGAAGAACCATGGGAAGCGGATCCAAGAGCTTGGGGGCATCGGTGCCCATAGCACAAGCTCACGCAAGAATCCATGGCGTGGATTCCAGGGGCAATGGTGCGTGTCGCCGTCGCACGACGACCGTGGGCGCGGCGCGGGCGGCGCCATTCGTCACCCCTTCCTCCCGCGCCCCCGGCTTGGGCGTACAAGGGTAGCGGATACCCTGGAGGAGGCCGCTCGCACCAAGGCCTCGTCACCACCTGCATTGCCGCCTCGTCACGATGATGAGCCGACCTCTTCTTCGGTGGGAGCGGCCCTGGATCATCGCGGGGAGCCTTTCCTTTCTCGTCAGCGAAGAATCTTCGGACCGGCGCCATCGGAGCTGCAACTAGCAATGGAGCAGAGGAAGAAAGAAGCAAGCGAACAAGGAAGAGATGGCGATGGGGGCTCTGCCCCCTCCCCATTTATAGCAGGAGAAGGCCCACCAGCGCCCCCCACGATCACAGGTAATGATGGTTTTCCTTGCATGTCGCAGGGACTTGTCAAGTCGAGCAGTTGCCGAGGCAGCGTGGGGAAGCGAAGACGCCCACGTCCAATCAACCACCATGCGTCAACCGAGGCTGCAGGCTTTTGGGGCCTGCAGTGCTCCGCGCTTGACCTTTGGCTTCGCCTCGAAGCCAAGCCCGAACGCGCCTTGGGCCCGAGGGCTACTATCGGCGTTCTGGGAACGGGGGTCCCCAGACTTGCCTGCCTGCGGCCCACGGCGTGGCTGTGCTAGCAGGCCCGTACGACCCGTCTTCATCAACAAGGCATTCAAGACCCTCGCGAGGGGCCAAGCCTCGCGGGGCGGACGAAGCAAGACCTCCTCAAGAGCGGCCTCACCAGGCTGCCTCGCGAGGAGCGGATAAATCATGGTAGGGCAAACCTCGCGAGGTTCTCGTGATGTGAGCCATGACGATCAAGACCGGGCAGGCGCCAGCGCGCGCAACGTCCTTGTTTCCTCTTTGGCGCTAAGGAGCCAGGCGCAGGCGCGGAGTACCGAGGCATCAAGCAAAGGTTTCCATATCGGTGCAACGAGACCAGGACTAGCAGGATGGCAGGACGGAGGTCACCGTGGAGCCCAAGACGGCGTCATCACCAGAACCTTTCGCAGGCGAAGACCGCTTTTGTCAGGATAAGTTGTTCTAGCTGTCCCCTTTCAAATTGGCCGTTGTTGGCTCCCTTCCCGCTCAATATTCGGGAAGAGGACTAGGGCCTATATAAGTAGAACTAGCCACCACTGGGAAGGGGATCGACTCCACCTCCCATCCTCACATCCACAAGCTCGCAGAGCACAAGAACACCTCAACCTCAGGAGGCCGTTCTTCCCCTTGTACTGTTATTCATCAGACCAAGAGGCAATCCACCACCACCACACTGGAGTAGGGTATTACACCACAACGGTGGCCCGGACCAGTATAAATCTTGTGTCTTTGTGTTGCGAGTTCGTCGAGTTCGTCCGCGAGATCTTAGAGAGCTAGGGCGTAGATCGGTAGGGAGGAAATCTTCGCGCGCACCCCAGTATTCGAACCTTAAGGGTTTTGCCGGAACCCATGATCCGACAGCCACCTATCGGGTCCACATGTTATTGACTCAAAGGCAGGTGTCGTAAGGCGCTGAAGCTCAGAACCGAGGGCCCCGAGAGGTAAATGTAACTCCTGCGCCAGGCCTTGTGGTGCTACCACTGCATGAACTCGTGGCAAACTCGAGATTTGTTTCTTTACTATACATGCACGCAATGATTTAATGGACATTGTAATCTCAACATATGATGGGGAGCCCTAAATTTGAATTTGAAACTTATAAAACGAAAAAATTCTAAACAAATAAACTGGGAGAGAGGGAGTATACCGTAGGATGTGTCCCATTCAAAACAAGTCCCCTGGTTTGTCACTGAAAAGATGCGGTTAGAAAGGAGCACGGTGTCTTCGTACTCGCACGACAACAAATCAGCCGCAGACATCATCGTCCACCTTTGACCGCCATGTGCAAGGTTCCTGATATCTTCTTCAATCTCACTGTGGTTCCATCGTACCAATTCAGGCAGTGGCCTGTTGCATGGCTGATCCCAATGTTGGACAAAGGTTCTATGGGAACGGTGTCACCGTTGTAAATGTTGTGCAAATTGATGTTGGTACCCTCCCGTACATATGCAAGCCAATCTCCACTCGCACCGAGCCTAACCTGTGAAACAGTGGGCAGGGGGAGAATTAGGAAATTGACATGGAAGTAGTCTTTAGAATGCATTTACTACGTGATCAAACTCATCTTACCTGCTCATCAGACAAAATCTGAGTGCCCCTCAACGTCGGCATCTCAAGGGGCGTCAACTTGCAACTACGGCCACGCCGTGCTGGAGAGACCCCCAAGGAAACATCCTCGTGCGTTGCACGGAACATCAAGATGCATTTGTATGAGTAGTTTATCTTGTGAGAGAAAAGGATGAACGAGGGAAGGCCTTATTTGCAAATGTGGAGAGGGGTGTAGGTTTCTTTTTGCAAAATTGCCATAGTTTTCTTCCTATCCATCAGATATAAATCGGACGGCCTATATTGCAGGGTGGCAGGCACACCATCATCACTAACTCTGTTTTTTATAAGAGTAGAGACTAGCAAGATGCTCGTGCGTTGCACGGAACATCAAGATCTCGTGGGAGAAAAGGATGAACGAGGGAAGGCCTTATCTGCAAATGTGGAGAGGAGTGCGGGTAAATTGTCATAGTTTCCTTCCAGGGGCTGAGGAGCTTCCAATCTTGGAAGTTCGGGTTCCGGGATGTTGCCCGATAAGTCTGGCCCACTGCCTGACTCTAGGTTCAGGGCTTGGGTGATGTCCTCTCGTGAACGGGTGTCCGGCTCAAATAGCTCGGGAATCCGGACATAGTTAGTCCTCAAGATAGAGGAAGAATCGCCGCATTGTTCCTCCACCACTGCGATATGATGGGTGACTGGTGGAGAGGTAATCTCCCTTTGATCGGGTTTAAGCCCAATCCGATCATAGTCCGTAGCGACTCCCAAGGTGGCGATGCGATCCAAGAGCTCGTTTAGGGAAGAGAGGTCCATTGGATCCATCTGCTCGGCGAGTTACGGATTGACGTGGAGGCTGTTTTCGGTGACCCGAGAAGTCACCGTAGGTGCAGCGGCCGAACAGGCGGTCATGATAAAACCGCCTAACCGGAGAGTTTGACCGACAGCCAAGGCCCCTCCGGCGGTAATGTTGTCTTTAAGGACGAGACGAGACATCCTGCCCTGTGGTGACGGCACAGTGGAACTCTCAATGAAAGCATCAATGTCGGTGTCAAAACCGGCAGATCTCAGGTATGGGGTCCCGAACTATGCGTCTAGGCGGATGGTAACAGGAGAAAAGGGACATGATGTTTTTACCCAGGTTCGGGCCCTCTCGATGGAGGTAAAACCCTACTCCTGCTTGATTGATATTGATGATATGGGTAGTACAAGAGTTGATCTACCATGAGATCAGAGAGGCTAAACCCTAGAAGCTAGCTTATGGTATGATTGTTGTTGTTGGTCCTACGGACTAAACCCTCCTGTTTGTATAGACACCGGAGGGGGCTAGGGTTACACAGAGTCGGTTACAAGGAAGGAGATCCAGGGCCGGCCCTGTGTTTCGGGAGGCCCTAGGCGAACTCGACAACATGGGCTTCTATGTCCTAAGTCCTAAGACAATATGTATGCGTGTGTTATATATAGAACTTATTAAAAATAACTTTCAATCACACATATTTAGTTTAAAATATGAGCATAATAATTCAAATGACTCAATCGAGAACAATAATAACCAAATTCGAACCGACTCCATAAAAAACAATGATACTAAAAAGATCGCAAAATGAAACTAACATGACATGATTACCTCAAATAAGAACGAAATTAGACTGATTCCATCGACAACAATAATACTTTAGTGCTTCAAAAAAAGTTTCTAGATCAAAAGATCAAAAGAGCATACAAAAATTAGGGATTTATGGATTGAATGATTGGAACCCTAGACATGTTACATAGAATGACAAAAAATTGATAGATTGGATTACAATACGTACATACTAAATAAAGAATAAATAAACTACTGAGATTGTCAAATTGAGGTTTGGGGATGGACAAGAACATGGATGCGTACTTCTTGACTTCCAGTTGGATGCGTACTTGTATAGGTATTGCCGTATTGCCGCGGTGCCGGATGGCCGATTGGCCGGGCTGCCGCCTGCCTGCCGGACTGCTGTGTGGCGGCGACGGCGAGCCGGCGAGGCGAGGGCGACGCGGCAAGGGCCAAGGGGCAAGGCGCCGAGTGAGCGAGAAGGCCGACGGGCGGGCGAGGGAGACGAACCTACGAAGGAAACGTCGAAACGAGCGTGAGTCACGGCGCCGCTTCGCCTACGCGTATCATCAGCGATCGCTAGCTAGCTATATCCGGGCCGCCTAGCCCATCCTATTTATTTTCTTTAATTCTTTTGTAATTTTTACTTGATTTTTGCTGGGCTATAGTATATGTATATACTCCATCATGTGCCCCCCCCTCGCCTGGGCCCTGGGCCGTCGCCCCGTCGCCCATGCCCCAGGGCCGGCCCTGAGGAGATCTACATATCCATATTACCAAGCTTGCCTTCCACGCCAAGGAGAGTCCCATCCGGACACGGGACGAAGTCTTCAATCTTGTATCTTCATAGTCCAACAATCCGGCCAAAGGTTATAGCTCAGCTGTCCGGATACCCGCTAATCCAGGACTCCCTCAGCCATCCCACCACCGACCAGTTCATCTCGAACGAGTGAGTCGCGAACCACGCCACCGCCATGAGAATGACATGTGGGCCAGCCGCATTTAAGGTCTGCATGTCATTGACTCATAGCCCGATGCACTAAGCTACTGAAGCTCGGTCCCGTGGGCCCCGAGAGTGAAATGTAACTCCTGCGGCAGGCCTTGTGGTGCTCCCGCAGTACGAGCTCATGCCAAACCCGGATGAGATTTGGTAACCAACTAGTAAGGTACACGTGCATTGCACGCATGAGATTTGGTAACCAAATCTCTACTCTCTATACTCTTATAAAAAAATAGAGTTGGTGATGATGGTGTGCCTGCCATCCTGCAATATAGGCCGTCCGATTTATATCTGACAGATAGGAAGGAAACTATGGCAATTTTGTAAAAAGATACCTACACCCCTCTCCACATTTGCAAATAAGGCCTTCTCTTGTTCATCCTTTTCTCCCACAACATAAACTACTCATACAATGCATCTTGATTTTCCATGTAATGCATGGGCATCTTGCTAGTTATGAATAAATAACACTCTATCAATGAGCCCCATCAGACACCAAATTTCTTGGCTTCCGTGCTACAGCTAGATCTTCCCCTCGTTTCTGTTTTCCAACCCGGCGGTGGGCGGGGTGCGGTTTACCAATAGTATGTTTGCTCAACGACGGTCCCACATGAAAGTGAAAATGCTAGGCAACACGCCTTCCCTAGCTATGTGACATGCCGGACGGGCCATGGAGTACTCCCGATTCCCGGGCGTGTGGGGGTGCGACGCGAATGCGGTAGTCCTTTTCCTTTTACTGGCAATGTGCCCGTGCGTTGCGATAGATCCAAAGTAGTAGAATAGTAGTACTTGTTCACAAACTTGAAAGAAACACTCTTGTTTTGATATACTCCTAATATATTACTTTTCACTCAAAATATATTTCTCATGCTGTTTTGATGAGGTAAGGGAGGGATGTGGTTGCTTTCAAGATAATAAGGGGTTTTCTGCAAATTCGAGCAGAGAAGTGATACGTCTCCAATGTATCTATAATTTTTGATGTATTCATGCCATGTTTATAATATTTCTACATGATTTTGGTATGATTTGGTTAGAACTAACCCGGACTGACGCTGATTTCAGCAGAACTACCGTGGTGTTTTTTGTGCAGAAATAAAAGTTCTCGGAATGCACTGAAAATCAACGGAGATTTTTCTGGAAAATGTAAAAAATAGTGGAACGAAGAGTTACTGGAGGGAAGGCCTGTGGGCCCCACAAGGGTGGAGGGCGCGCCCCTGTGCCTCGTGGACTCTCCGTGGGCCCCCCTGACTTGTTCTCAACACCAACATCTCCTATAAATCCCCAAACCTCCAAAAAATAACCTAGATCGGGAGTTCCGCTGCTGCAAGCCTCTGTAGCCACCAAAAACCAATCGGGACCCTGTTCCGGCACCCTGCCAGAGGGGGGATCCATCACCGGTGGCCATCTTCATCATCTCGGCACTCTCCATGACGAGGAGGGAGTAGTTCACTCTCGGGGCTGAGGGTATGTACCAGTAGCTATGTGTTTGATCTCTCTCTATCTCGTGTTCTTGATTTGGCACGATCTTGATGTACCGCGAGCTTTGCTATTATAGTTGGATCTTATGACATTTCTCCCCCTCTACCTTCTTATAATGGATTGAGTTTTCCCTTTGAAGTTATCTTATCGGATTGAGTCTTTAAGGATTTGAGAATACTTGATGTATGTCTTGCATGGGATACCTGTGGTGACAATGGGGTATTCTATTGATTCACTTGATGTATGTTTTGGTGATCAACTTGCGGGTTCCGTGACCTTGGGAATCTATGCATAGGGGTTGGCACACATTTTTGTCTTGACTCTCCTGTAGAAACTTTGGGGCACTCTTTGAAGTTCTTTGTGTCGGTTTGAATAGATGAATATGAGATTGTGTGATGTATATCATATAATCATACCCGCGGATACTTGTGGTGACATTGGAGTATCTAGGTGACATTTGGGTTTTGGTTGATTTGTGTCTTAAGGTGTTATTTTACTACGAACTCTAGGGCTGTTCGTGACACTTATAGGAATAGCCCAATGGATTGATTGGAAAGAATAACTTTGAGGTGGTTTCGTACCCTACAATAATCTCTTCGTTTGTTCTCCGCTATTAGTGACTTTGGGGTGACTCTTTGTTGCATGTTGAGGGATTGTCATATGATCTAATTATGTTATTATTGTTGAGAGAACTTGCACTAGTGAAAGTATGAACCCTAGGCCTTGTTTTGAAGCATTGCAATACCGCTTTCGCTCACTTTTATTACTTGTTACCTTGCTATTTTTATAATTTCAGATTACAAAAACCCATATCTACCATCCACATTGCACTTGTATCACCATCTCTTCGCCGAACTAGTGCACCTATACAATTTACCATTGTATTGGGTGTGTTGGGGACACAAGAGACTCTTTGTTATTTGGTTGCAGGGTTGTTTGAGAGAGATCATCTTCATCCTACGCCTCCCACGGATTGATAAACCTTAGGTCATCACTTGAGGGAAATTTTCTACTGTCCTACAAACCTCTGCACTTGGAGGCCCAACAATGTCTACAAGAAGAAGGTTGTGTAGTAGACATCAAGAAGTGGGTTGCAAAAATGCCACAACTTACCTCACATCCGTTAGATGCAGATCTAATGGTCAGAAATGATGGATGGCAGACCCACCACCATCACCAACTGAGTCTTTTATAGGAGTAGGAGTAGAGAAAAATGTATAAATTGTAACATTCGGTTCTGCTCCTTGGCACGATCGATAGATAGAAATAACGATTGCAAATGCTAGGGCGGGGCTATTTGCGCCAGATAAGTAGGGTACGTAGTAGCTAGGTTGGCGCATCGTCGATTTGGTCACATGCGGTCTGACATGTTCTAGTGTTTCTAGAAAGATACCCGTGCCTTGCACGAAGTTGATGGAAAAGGTAAGCACAACTTATAAATTGACGGATGGAGTACTAGTTACAGTGATGCATATAATTAAGCAAAGGGATTGCACATGTCGGTATTGACTAGAACGAGAATGCAATAGCACAATAAGAATTAAGGCCACGATGATGGGATCGTAGTGGTGGTTACAGGAGGCAAGAAGAAAGATGCATCCATCAATGTACAACCTCCTCCTCCTCAACTTAGTGCACCGCGCTACCGACCGGCGGATAAGGAGCGGTGGCTTTTGTGGCGAGGTCAAGGTGCTTCTCAGCAAATGCATCCAAGGCTTCCAGCCGGTTGAGGAAGGCCAACGTCGTAGCGTCCTCAATGGCCTTGTAGATACCTATGTACACGATTTGCTCATACATGTGGATGTGTAGGTCGACGAATTCTTGCAGGGCGAGGCGCCTCGCGGCGAGCGCGACCTCCAGGTGGACATTCTTCATGGCGTCGGCGGGCAGTCGCAGGGCCACCAATGCTTGAAAGAGGTTCCGGCCATGGAGGCCGATTAGGGTGGCAGGCAATGAGGAGCTCGAGTGCGCGGGCTGGAGGAGTACGATGATGTCGTCCCCGAACTTCTTGAGGACGGTGAACTTGTTGGTGATGGCAACGATTGATGACCCACAAGTATAGGAGATCTATCATAGTCCTTTCGATAAGTAAGAGTGTCGAACCCAACGAGGAGCAGAAGGAAATTACAAGCGGTTTTCAGTAAGGTATTCTCTGCAAGCACTGAAAGTATCGGTAACAGATAGTTTTGTGATAAGGTAATTTGTAACGGGTAACAAGCAATGAAACTAAATAAGGTGCAGCAAGATGGCCCAATCCTTTTTGTAGCAAAGGACAAGCCTGGACAAACTCTTATATGAAGGAAAACGCTCTCGAGGACACATGGGAATTATCGTCAAGCTAGTTTTCATCACACTCATATGATTCAGGTTTGTTACTTTAATAATTTGGTATGTGGGTTGACTAGTGCTTGGGTGCTGCCCTTCCTTGGACAAGCATCCCACTTATGTTTAACCCCTATTTCAAGTATCCGCAACTACAAAACAAGTATTAAGGTAGACCTAACCATAGCATGAAACATATGGATCCAAATCAGCCCCTTACGAAGCAACTCATAAACTAGGGTTTAAGCTTCTGTCACTCTAGCAACCCATCATCTACTTATTAATTCCCAATGCCTTCCTCTAGGCCCAAACAATGGTGAAGTGTCATGTAGTCGACGTTCACATAACACCACTAGAGGAAAGACAACATACATCTCATCAAAATATCGAACGAATACCAAATTCACATGACTACTTATAGCAAGACTTCTCCCATGTCCTCAGGAACAAATGTAACTACTCACAAATCATATCCATGTTCATAATCAGAGGGGTATTAATATGCATAAAGGATCTAAACATATGATCTTCCACCAAATAAACCAACTAGCATCAACTACAAGGAGTAATCAACACTACTAGCAACCCACAAGTACCAATTTGAGGTTTTGGGACAAAGATTGGATATAAGAGATGAACTAGGGTTTGAGAGGAGATGGTGCTGGTGAAGATGTTGATGGGGGTTGACCCCCTGCCGATGAGAGGATCGTTGGTGATGACGATGGTGATGATTTCCCCCTCCTGGATGGATGTTTCCCCGGCAGAACAGCTCCGCCGGAGCCCTAGATTGGTTCTGCCAAGGTTCCGCCTCGTGGCGGCGGTGTTTCGTCCCAAAAGCTTGCTTATGATTTTTTCCAGGGTAAAAGACTTCATATAGCAGAAGATGGGCATCAGAGGCCTACCAGGGGGCCCACGAGGTAGGGGGCGCACCCAGGGGGTAGGGCGCGCCCCCACCCTCGTGGCCAGGGTGTGGGCCCCCTCTGGTTGATTCTTTCTCCAGTATTTTTTATTAATTCCAAAAGCTGCCTCTGTGAAGTTTCAGGACTTCTGGAGCTGTGCAGAATAGGTCTATAATATTTGCTCCTTTTCCAGCCCAGAATTCTAGCTGCCGACATTCTCCCTCTTCATGTAAACCTTGTAAAATAAGAGAGAATAGGCATAAGTATTGTGACATAATGTGTAATAACAGCCCATAATGCAATAAATATCGATATAAAAGCATGATGCAAAATGGACGTATCAACGATCATCTGGTCCAACTGAGAGTCGTAGTTGGCGTCGACGGCGACCATCCACCAGCCGGTCGCGAACACCGTCTGGAGACGATCCTCGATGCCATGCCGCAGGCCGGCATCGTGGACCATCTGGCACAGCCGCTTGCCGCTCGCGCGCATCGCTGCCATGGGTCTGGAGTGAGCACTTTTGCACTTAGTGTAGGTGCTTAGTCAAATGCTTAGGTGCGTACGATGTGGTAGATGCATTAGAATGGAGGGTCGCCTTTATATGAGTGCAAACTGCGTTGCATTCACATCGTGCAGCCTCTTTTCCCGGTCCTCCTCCCATTACTTCCCTCATGCATGCACGATGCTAATTGAAGGAGGATGCATCATTGGTCGTTCAACATTTCGGGAACCGCTACGCCTCCCTCGTCTGCATTAAAGCCGTATCGAGAACTGCGCTGCCCACTGTCAAATTGAATAGTACTGCGCCGCCCACTGCACGCCCAGCTGAACACGCCTCCTCACCTCCATCAAACCCCTCCATTAAACTCGCATGCAAATTGAGAAACCTACTCCGACCACACGTCCGTTCATGAGCGGGCCAGACTTAAATGCAACACCGGCAGAGCTCCTCCCGTCCGCCCTCAGTTTAAACGAGGCCAGACGTTGGCCAAGCTCCTACCGTCCGCCCTCTATTTAAACAAGGCTAGATAGATAGTGGGCAAGAATCGCACCCCTCCGCCGCTCCCATCTCCTCCTTCGCCATTTTCTCCACTCTTCTGATGGCTTCCGAGGAGCCGTTCTCTAGCATACTACCCGGTTGGGTGGCACGCCGAGCCCTTCGGATACGGGTGAGGCCGCTCGGTGCTTCATCAACCTCGCTTGGCCCGATGGAGCCAGTTACCGCCCCAATCCGGCGCGTGGTTCAGCAACTCGCCGCTATAGTTCAACTCGATGAGGAGTGGCGAGTTGCTCCATGCCGGCACGGCGGTGAGCACGCCGGTACGGGCGTCGTCGCTACCACGTCGTACCATGCCACCAGTGTGTGCGGTGGCCGCGCCTCCCGTGTCTGTGGGCGCGCCTGCCGTGCCTGCGGCCGCGCCTCCTGTGCCTACGGCAACGCCATGCAGGCAGAGACAGAAGCCCGGTTCATGGAGAGCGACGAGTCGGTGGCCAACTTCTCCGTGTCCGCCGCCATCATCGAGGAGAAGTAGAACACGGAGGCCGCCACCACTTGGGTCCCATGAAGGCCATCGCCGAGGCGACGACTGCACATTCAGGTGGTTTCTTTGCTGCTTCGTCTCTTCTGAGGAGCTTCGTCGACCCCGCAAGTGTCTGCCAGACATGAGGAAGATAAAGGGATCCACGGGCGGCTATTTAGATTAGGTACTCCCTCTCCGGCTGGCGGGAAATATTTGTTCTAAGAATGGGTGTATCTATAACTAAAATAAGTCTAGATACATCCATTTCTCGCACAAGTATTTCCGGACGGAGGGAGTATTAACTATACCAAGAGAGCCGGATTAGCACCGCTTAGTTCATGTAAATGTAATGAAATCCATCATGTTTATATGAAGATCCGGCTTTTTTATACGAAATCCTACATGCTTATATGAAAATAGTCCGTGTTTGCACAAATTTCATCTGGTTGGTTAGAGTTGTGAAAATGTATGCCGCTGGCGTTTGATGTCGTCCTCCGCAGAAGGAAGCGAGAGGAAATTTGCCGGTTGCCGTTGGAGATGCTCTTATGCTGGAAATAATAGAGTCACATCCAATCCATTTGAGTTAATTGCGTGTATGATTCTCCCTCTATAAAAGTTAATTGCATGTACAGTGTACACGTGACTTGTAGGGTGGCTACAGCTTCATACGGAAAGTTAAAAAGAAACAAGCCCATCCTTAATCTTGTATTCTAAGTACTCTGTGGGTTCCACTGTCAATACAATAGCGAAAGAAGTATATATTAAATAAGTAATATATAATCTAAAAATCTAAAGTTAAAGACAAAATTCGAACTCAGGTCATCGCGTTGCGAGCATCAGGCGCTAATCAGTCCAGCACATTTTTGTTGTAGACCATGCTGGAGATATATCGCCATGTCTACTCTTATACTCCATCCGTTCCTAAATATTTGTCTTTTTTAGATTTCAAATGAACTACCACATACGGATGTGTACGGAGACATATTTTAGAGTGTAGATTCACTCATTTTGCTCCGTATGTAGTCACTTGTTGAAATCACTAAAAAGACAAATATTTAGGAACGGAGGGAGTAGAAAACAGAGTTAGTGATGATGGTGTGCATGCCATCCTGCAATATAGGCCGTCGGAGTTATATCTAACGGATATGAAGGAAACTGTGGCAATTTTGCAAAAAGATACCCACACCCCTCTCCACGTTTGCAAATAAGGCCTTCCCTCATTCATCCTTTTCTCTACTCCTACTAGCAATGTGCCCGTGCGTTGCAACGGATCCAAAATAGAATAATACATGTTCACAAACTTGAAAGGAAAACACTCTAGTTTGGTGTATATATCACTAAAAATATACTTGTATTAGGTTTCACTCAAAATATATTCCTTGTGGTTTGATGAGGTGGGGGAGGGATGTGGTTGGTTTCAAGATACTAAGGGGTTTCTGCAAATTGGAGCAGAGAAGTGGGGTCTTGTTGTAAAAATGCCACGACTTACATCATAGTCGTTAGATGCAGATCTGATGGTCAGAAATGACGGATGGCAGACACACCATCATCACCAACTGAGTCTTTTATAGGAGTAGAGATAAAAACAGAGTTGGTGATGATGGTGTGCCTGCCATCCTGCAATATAGGCCATCCAATTTATATCTGACGGATTGGAAGGAAACTATGGCAATTTTGCAAAAAGATACCCACACCCCTCTCCACATTTGCAAATAAGGCCTTCCCTCATTCATCCTTTTCTCTCACAAGATAAACTACTCATATAAATGCATCTTGATGTTCCGTGCACGCATGGGCATCTTTCTAGTCTCTCACAAGATAAACTACTCATACAAATGCATGTTGATGTTCCCAGCATTGCACGGGCATCTAGCTAGTTTCTTTTAAAATAGTTACTATGATAATTGGGTTGAAGTGATATATTTTATGTCTGCCCCGAATGATTTCAGATTCACTAGTAGTAACAAAGAAAAGGTTGTCTTGTTAATTAACAGAAAACAGGGTGAAAACTATCACATGAGGCCGGTAAAACAAGGCACATTGGGTTCAGCGTCATCGTCACTACAGTTGTGCACGCGCGAGAAGTCTACATATCGAGGGGGCTACGGAGAAAAAAGATGTATCGAGTGTGTCTGAGAGAGGCAAAGAGACACAATGTTTGAGAGATAAACCAATTGACAGATTAAGATCAAATCGAGTTTTCACCCTTATGCTGTCATTGTTGGGGATGGAGGGGGGATGGGGAGGGGGAGGGAGAGAAAGACGTATCGAGAGTGTGCGCGGTAGGCACAGAGGCACAACTAGTGAGTGTGTGTGTATATGTGTGTGTTTGAAAGAGGAGTAGATAGATTACTATCAAGATCGAGGTGCCACCCTACTCCTTCGGTGTCGGGTAGTGTGTGTGTGTGTGTGTGTGTGTGTGTGTGTGTGTGTGTGTTTGGGAGAGAAGCCAGTCGATACATTAGTATCAAGATCGAGGTGTCACCCTACTCCTTCAGTGTCGGGAAGTGTGTGTGTGTGGGTGGGGGGGGCAGTGACACTTACATATCTCTACTCTTATAAAAAACAGAGTTGGTGATGATGGTGTTCTAGCCATCCTGCAATATAGGCCATCTGATTTATATCTGACGGATAGGAAGGAAACTATGGAAATTTTGCAAAAAGATACCCACACCCGTCTCCACATTTGCAAATAAGGCATTCCCTCGTTCATCCTTTTCTGCCACAAGATAAAACTACTCATACAAATGCATCTTGATGTTCCGTGCAACGCATGGGCATCTTGCTAGTAGGGAGAAGGAGTTTGTGTGACACATATCTAAAGGGATAGGTAGATAGGATGTGTGCGAGGCATACTTAAAGCATCACAGAGGTAAACAAATGGTGTGCATGCAAGTGCCGGAAAAATGAAGCGATAAATTATGTCTACGCGCGCGCGCGCGCGTGTGTGTGTGTGTGTGTGTGTGTGTGAGAGAGAGAGAGAGAGAGAGAGAGCGAAATCTCAAAACAAAAGGTGCTCTGCTGGAATCCCATTGTATGTATTCATATGGTTCCGGAACTCGAGTTAACCTTAGGCATATGTGTGAGAGACATAATTATCCTTTGAGACATTAGTGGTTGTGGGTGGGCGGAATTAAAGGGCTGGGCATGTTCGACAGAGGGAGCGTGTGTGTTTCTATGTGAGACACTTGTAGGACGGGGTAGAAAGATGAATTCTAACCTTGACGGAGGGAGAGAAATATATGAAGTGTGCGTGTGTCATTCCGATGCCCACGGGGAAATGAGATATGTATGCGTGTGAGAGAGATTGCACAATTCATTCATGTATCACTATCTAGCGATCGTGGACGTGCATCGCTTGAACATAAATCAATATCTACTTCGTATCGTGGCCAAAGGTACAATATCGATTCAATGCTATAAAGATTGGACACTCATATATCACATTTTTTTCTATCTAAATAAACCTTTTCAATTGTGCATGCCAAAGTTACAGTGATGTTTCTTCAAACAACCAATGTAGCTATCATGTACATGCACCATTGTTACTCTTGCATACAAATTCATTAGTCTTGGATGATTTAAGGTTCCATTATGAAGTAATATATGTAATATTCATATATGAATTCAACGGGTACGCAATTTATGAAATGGAGGCTATGTAATCATATGAGGTAACACTTTTAAGTAGCGGACTACAATATCCATTTCTTTTCTGGGACTACAATATCCATTTCTTTTTGTGCGCCTATACACTAACACGTCAATGCATTATGTTTAAAGTAAATAACCAATGGCACTAAATTATCTATTTACACGAGAAATATATAGGCTGAGCGTTTGATCCCTTTTTTTGTGAACGCGCCTCTACACCCGTACGATTGGCCGCGCCCGTGTGAACGTCCAAGTTATCGGCGCATCATCCCGAGTTATTGTCTTTTTTTCTAGGGTGGACTTCACACTAGTTATTAACTGCTGACGCGTGCCCCGTGTACACAGTCTCGCATGACCTTCCCGCTAGCACAGTCCAAAATTAGTTGAAACTGGATACGAACGATCCCGTGGACGGCAAAATCTCCCGCCTCCTTCTAAAATTTCTGCCACCTAGTCTTTAGCATGCGAAATTCCCCTTTGTCCTTGGTGCACAGAGAACAACAGTAGCAATACCGCCCTCATCTACATAATAGGCCGGGGCTGCTTTGGTAACTTCCGGTTCCCCCCACCACATGGCACCCCCATTTCCTCTCCCCCTCTCGCAAAAAAGACTAACTCCACAGCACCAGAGCATCTTACATCATGCCGTTCGTACTTCATCAGCCTTTCTACCCCTCCCCTCTTGAAACCCTAGACTGCTCATCCACCGGCGTACCAGAGCCCATTCACTGCCAGCGGCGTCCACCTCGCCGGATCTGCTTCTACGGCTGCATATACCCCTCCCACATCCACTAGAAACAAGTAGACTGCTCATCCACCACTGTACCACAGCCCATTTAGTGCCGGCCTTGTCCACGGCGCCGGATCTACTTCGCCGGTACTCTCATCAACCGCAGCGCATCTGCAGTGGCTCATTCGTACTCCCCATTGAAGACGCTTCGTCCACACCCCCCAGAGCCGTCCCACCGACGCCCCCGTCGACGATCTCTGATCCTCTTTGCCGACACATTCCTCAACCCTACCGGAGCCACTTCGGCGATACCATCGTCAACCCTACCGGAGTAGCTCGGATGAACTGTTTGTGATTAGGCAACACAAAAGAAACGGCCAGCCAGATCAAAGGTGTGTGCGATATACGGCATGCGGTTCACTCAGATGAACTGTTTGTGTTGAGACAAGAGAAAATAAACGGTTCAATATAACAAGATGTGTGTTATATGCGGCAAACAGGTCTGTAATCGGAAATGTGTGCGAAGACCGATAATAACACAGACGTTTGCTGCTAATAAGACGTGTGTGATGTGTGATGGGATTGCATACAGAATAACAACACACACACACACACACACACACACTTATAAGGACATGGTTGCATAACCAAATTAAACATCCACTTATATAGGTGGCTACTACAACCATGGCATTTGCACACACCAAAGTAAACTATTACATGCATAATTACATAGGTGGCTACTACACACATGACATTTCCACACACCAATAAAGTAAACTATATATTACATGCATGATTAGCTAGCATAAACGATCATCTGATCATCATCTACTTCTTATGACGCTTGCTCTGCTTGTGGCTCGATCCGGGCTCGTCGATTTGGGTAGCGAGGCACTTCCTCATGTCAACGATCCGCCTTTGCATCTCGTACCATGTGTACACACTCTTGGCCGCGAACCTGAGGTGAGGTTCATCCAGTTGCCGCATCCAGGCCTTGTGCCAGGATAGGGGACTTGTTCTCTGGGCATCCTGCTTCATCTTTTCGTAGTAGGGGTCGATGACGGCCGATGCGAGTTCGACCAGGGAGTCCTTCTTCGTGCTACCCTAGAACCTGTAGTGGTCATAGATTTCAACAAGGTTCTTGCAGGCCAAGCCCATAACACTGTGCGTGTTTACATCGTCGGTGGTTCCCACCGTGGCGAACTTGTAGTCGGTGCTGTTGACAAACCTGTTGAAACGGCCGCAAGGCTCTGTGGCCATGCAGTAGTGGTAGATGAGGACATGGCGTACGCACAACTGGGCGATGGCAACCTTCTGATCAATGCCGGGACGACCAGAGGTGTACTGGAGGTCGATGCCGACCACCTTGTACTTGTATCGAGCAAGCAACTGCTCAACATTGTTGATGTAGTCGTCCACCACGGCTGGGTCGATGGTGTACACCACCGAGATATCCGTCTCCCTCGTGTGGGTCTCCACTCTATGCTCGCCGAACTCCATTGGAGCGCCGCTGGACATCCCCTCTCTATGTGTCGTCGTGGGTGTGCTTGTTGTGTTGTGGGGCGCGATCGAAAGGTTGAAGAGACCAAGGTTATAATGGCCACGGGAATTGAAAGGGAAGCCGGACGGCAAGGAATATCGGCAGGCCTGATGGCAGTTCTAATTTGCAGCGCGTAACTCCATCGTGCTGCACGTAACTGCATCGCGTAGCAATGCGCGCGGCGCAACCGCATGCATATGGGGCCCCCGACATGATCATGCGCATGCCCAACTGCTGGCAGAGTGCATGCGAAGGGACGCGAGCAGAGTGCTCCGCGGTCGCCTCAATGGCGATCAACCATATATATATATGCATATAGTAGTTGAACACGCAAGGAAAAGCCGTCCACAAGCCGAGCACGCCGACGGACGCGAGCAGAGCGCGCCGCGGCGCCTAACGGTGAGCACAGCATGCTGCGGTGCCTAACAGCGAGCAGAGCTTGCCGAGGGATGCAAGCAGAGGCCAACATAGTGATACGTGGCAAATAAGATGAATTGTGCGAGCGATGTCGGAGACATCAAGCACAAATTAAATTAGAGTTGCGTGTGCGATACGTGGAATACAATTGATCCACCCGAGCTGTTTGTGATGGAATAAGCCGTGTGTGTTGTGGGCAAACGCTTGATGGTATATAACCTTAAATTTAACCATAAAAGTATTAACGCATGTTACAAAAATTGTATAGCTGGAAACTATGTTCAAATACGACTCCAACGATATAATCTTTGGCGACATGCATTTGTATTTTATTAGTTAAATCCTACTTGTAAACTAGGACGGGGTCTAGTAGGTAATTAAATCGCAAATGTTTTTTTGTATTAACTGTATGTGTACATGTCCTTTCGTCCACCTCTCGCACGTCTTGTCACCCCGCTGTCGTAGATGGCTTACAGCGCAAGCTTGCGCAGCACGCAGGGGCGTTCTTTTGGCCAAACGGTGGCTCGAAGTGGCGCCAATGAATCGTCGGTGAGCCCGTTCCCACGCAACCTCGCAGGTTCCCGCGCAATCTTCCCGCCCGACTCGGTGAAATCCCCCAAAATTCCAATGCTTACCGTCCTGCTATAAAAACCCGCACGGCCGGCGAGTCCTGCGTCGCATTTCCCCCCCTCTCCCTGTAGCTTATCTCGTGTGCTTCTCCCACAATCGCCAATGGCACCGGTCAGTCGTCGTCGCTCAGCCACTCCGCCGACATCAGTGGACAACTCCAGCTGGGAGGCTACACCGCGGCGGCGGTGCAGTCCCCAGCGTAGTGTAGTGCGCGTGGCGTCCCTGTTGGGTGTGCGCGGAACACCCACCACACGCTCTGCCGCCCCTGCCCGTCGGCAGCTGTTGCCGGCCGCTGTTGCCGCCACACCATCGTTGAAATCCAGGGCCATCTACCGCTCCGCCGCCGCGCCCGATAGCGGGAGGTGGCCGTCGTGGTCGCCACCCCACTGTCGGCCACCGTGGCCATCACCCGCTCCGCCACCGTGGCCCGAAGGCGGGAGGTGGTGGTCATGGCCGCCACCCCATCGTCGGCCGCCGTGGCCGCCAGCCCACCGTCGACCGCCGGGATCATCACCCGCTCCGCCACCGCCGCCCGAAGGAGGAAGGTGGAGATGGAGGCCCGCACGTGCGTCAGCGACCTTGTGCGCTACATTGAGCTCCTGCGGGAGGAGGAGGAGCGCCTCGTCGATCACGCAAAGAGCCTTACCACAGCCATGGCCGCAGCACACGCCGACGCAGAGGCAAGGAATCAGGAGATCTACGAGCAGTCCGGCCGCTTCGAGAGGGATCATCTGGAGTGGCAGTGGGCATTCGAGCTGGCGAGCGTTGCTGAACGTGCAGCAGTGGCAGGCACCGTATTGCATTTCTCCAGCTCGTCGGTAGGCTCCTCCTCCTTCTCTGCCTCTTACTGAGCGCACTCGGCAGAGGAGAGGCTTCCGGAAGTAGCACAAAGCCCCTCCGTGGTAGTAGTAGTATTTAGGGGCTATTTTGTTCAGTTCATGTGACTATAGATGTGTGGTCGAACTGTACAACGTAATTAAAATTAGCTAGTATATATAGTTGAACTAGCTATTTCAGTACATGGTTGGCAACAATTGGGGAAAAGTTTGGTCGGTTCAGCTGTCGAGTTGAACTATTTGTATAAATTAAGAACGACTGCTTAATATATGTATGAAATCTATGCTTAATTACTGAATTTTAGTTGCAAAAATTAGATAGTGCTAGTGATTTCTAGCTGCATATTTTGACAAATCGCAGTGTTACAAGGATTGACAAATGGCAATGTTACTAGATCAATAAATGTAAATCTTTCCAGTTTGACAAATGGCAACATACCAAATATGACAGATGCAAATCTTACCAAATTGCTTGTACGTGGTTGCACACGGGTCATCCAAAACAACCGTTTGCGTTGAAGGGATGCACAAATCCCGCGTTGCAGATTTTCCCTCGACTTAAGGGGGAAGACCATAGCTCTCACTTTGCATACGGGTGTTCTATTTAAAATGTTTGCGATCAAGAGCTTCAGAAATCCTGCTCGGCACATTTTCTCTTGGCTTCCTGGGGAAGCTGTCAGTTTGCATACAGGTGTTCTAACTAAAACCTTTGCGATCAAGAGCTGCACAAATCCTGCTAGGCACATTTTCCCTTGGCTTCCTGGGGAAATTGTCGATTTTGCATATGGGTGTTCTAACTAAAACGTTTGCGATGAGTGTTTTATATTAAATAATTGTATTAAACTGCGGCTTGGGCGCCATTAATGTAGAGGATGCGAGCAAGGCGGGCGGCCATGGAAGTCAAAGGGCTCGCTTCCCAGTGAGCCTGCGCGGTGTGCAGCTCGCACGCTTCCCGGTGAGCCTCCGCATTGGAGTACAACTCGCACGCCTTCCGTTTAGTCAAGCACTCAAGCACCTGTCTGCACGGCACCTCCTAGCTATTAAAAGAGTGAGGCGTGGCGTCACGTGAATGGTTAACAAAACACACACAATTTAAATTATACAAAACATTTGAGATGTTACAGTGGCAGCTATTTGTTTCAAAATGCCTTTGTTGGCTGTTATTCGAGTGCGCCTTCTCTCAAAATGGACATTAAAAATACCACAACATGTCAGGTGCCATTCCATTATAGCATGCCAAGTTCCATGAATTCAGACGAGTTTTGGATTTACTAGAATTTAAAAACAAAGTATCTCAACATTTTGCCAGCAATCAACAGTGCCCTGGTGTTTGAAATTCATTCCCATTTCTTGCATGGGACCTAAGCATGCCCCGAAGTACACATATTTGATTTCTCAACCAATTTATATGCACTGGAGCTTGTGCATGTAGTTCAAATTTGAATTATGCACATGAAAATGCCTAGAAAACCCAGTTAATGTACAAAAATGTCCAGACGAACCCCAAAAAATTCCAAAATTAAACACAACACTCCTGTTGTTCTATGTTGACACTAGAAAATTTTGAAAGCAATAAGAGGCAACGAATATTGTTTCGTCCCCAAAGGTGGCACGTTCCCTTCCGAAACCATCACGCTTGTTGTGAGAAGCTCTGGTCTGTGAGAAGCTTATACCCAAACCTGCCCCAAATGGGATTTTTTTACCATGGCATGTTGATGCCACTCCATGATAACATGCCAAGTTTCATGAATTTCAGAAGAGTTTTGGATTTACTAGAATTTAAAAGCCAGGTATCTCAATGTTTGCGGCCGAGTGGCGGTGGTAGGGTGTTTGAAATTCATTCCCATTTCTTGCATGTGACCTAAGCATGCAACCAAAGGACACATATTTGATTTTTCAACTAGTTTATATGCACCGGAGAATGTGCATGTAGTTCAAATTTGAATTATGCACATAAAATGCCTGGAAAACCCAGTTAATGTATAAACATGTTCAAACAAACCCCAAAAAATTCCAAAATTAAACACAACACTCCTGTTGTTCTATGTTGACACTAGAATTTTTTTGAAAGAAATAAGAGGCAACGGATATCGTTTCGTCCCCAAAGGTGGCACGTTCCCTACCGAAACCATCATGCTTGTTGTGAGAAGCTCTGGTTTGTGAGAAGCTTATACCCAAACCTACCGCAAATAGGACAACATTTTTACCACGGCATGATGATGCCGCTCCATGATAGCATGCCAAGTTTCATGAATTTCAGACAAGTTTTGGATTTACTAGAATTTAAAAGCTAGGTATCTCAATGTTTGCGGCCGAGTGATGGTGGCAGGGTGTTTGAAATTCATTCTCATTTCTTGCATGGGACCTAAGCATGCAATCAAGGACACATATTTGATTTTTCAACCAGTTTATATGCACTTGAGAATGTGCATGTAGTTCAATTTGGAATTATGCGCATAAAATGCCTGGAAAACCCAGTTAATGTATAAAAATGTCCAAACGAACCCCGAAAAATTCCAAAATTGAACACAACACTCCCGTTGTTCTATGTTGACACTAGAATTTTTTTGAAAGCAATAAGAGGCAACGGACATCGTTTCGTCCCCAAAGGTGGCACGTTCCCTATTGAAACCATCACACTTGTTGTGAGAAGCTCTGGTTTGTGAGAAGCTTACACCCAAACCTGCCCCAAATGGGACAAAAATTTTACCACGACATGTTGATGCCGCTCCATGATACCATGCCAAGTTTCATTTCAGACGAGTTTTGGATTTACTAGAATTTAAAAGCCAGGTATCTTAATGTTTGCGGCCGAGTGGTGGTGGCAGGGTGTTTTAAATTCATTCCCATTTCTTGCATGTGACCTAAGCATGCAACCAAGGACACATATTTGATTTTTCAACCAGTTTATATGCACTTGAGAATATGCGTGTAGTTCAAATTTGAATTATGCGCATAAAATGCCTGCGAAACCCAGTTAATGTATAAAAATGTCCAAACGAACCCCAAAAAATTCCAAAATTGAACACAACACTCTTGTTGTTCTATGTTGACACTAGAAATTTTTTGAAAGCAATAAGAGGCAACTGATATCGTTTCATCCCCAAAGGTGGCACGTTCCCTACCGAAACCATCACGCTTGTTGTGAGAAGCTTATACCAAACCTGGCCCAAATGGGATAAAAAATTTACCACGGCATATTGATGCTACTCCATGATAGCATGCCAAGTTTCATGAATTTCAAACAAGTTTTGGATTTACTAGAATTTAAAAACCAGATATCTCAATGTTTGCGGCCGAGTGACGGTGGCAGGGTGTTTGAAATTCATTCCCATTTCTTACATGGGACCTAAGCATGCAACCAAGGACATATATATGATTTTTCAACCAATTTATATGCACTAGAGAATGTGCATGTAGTTCAAATTTGAATTATGCGCATAAAATGCCTGGGAAACCCAGTTAATGTATAAAAATGTCCAAACGAACCCCGAGAAATTCCAAAATTGAACATGATACGTCTCCTACGTATCTATAATTTATGAAGTATTCATGCCATGTTTACAATAGTTTTATATGATTTTGGTATGATTTGATTAGAACTAACCCGGACTGACGCTGTTTTCAGCAGAACTACCATGGTGTTATTTTTGTGCAGAAATAAAAGTTCTCAGAATGCGCTGAAAATCAATAGATATTTTTTCTGGAAAATATAAAAATAATGGAACAAAGAGTTACTGGAGGGGAGTCCCGTGGGCCCCACGAGGGTGGAGGGCGCGCCCACCCCCCTAGGGCGCACCCATGTGCCTCGTGGACTTCCCCTGGGGCCCCCTGACTTGTTCTCGATGCCAACCTCTCCTATAAATACCCAAACCTCCAGAAAATAACCTAGATCGGAAGTTTCGCCGTCGCAAGCCTCTGTAGCCATGAGAAATCAATCTAGGCCCTCTCTGGCACCCTGCCGGAAGGGGCCATCATCGCGGAGGCCATGGAGGAAGATCCCAGAGGGGCCATCATCGCCATGAAGGCCAAGGACCAGAGGGAGAACCTCTCCCCATCTAGGGGGGAGGAAACACAAGGGGGAGAACCTCTCCTCCTCTCTCTCGGTGGCGCCGGAGTGCCATCTGGAGGGGAATCATCGCCGCGCTGATCGTCTTCATCAACATCACCACCATCATCACCATCCTCATCTCTTTTACGCGGTCCACTCTCCCGCACCCCGCTGTAATCCCTACTTGAACATGGTGCTTTATGCCACATATTATGATCCAATGATGTGTTTCCATCCTATGATGTTTTGAGTAGATATCCTTTGTCTTTGGGATGATTGATGATCTAGATTGCTATGAGTTGTATGTTTTATTTTGGTGCTGTCCTATTGTGCCCTCCGTGTCGCGCAAGCGTGATGGGTTCCCGCTGTAAGTAGTTGCAATATGTTCATGATTCGCTTATAGTGGGTTGCTTGAGTGACAGAAGCATAAACCCGAGTAATGGGATTGGTGCGTATGTGATAAAGGGGACTTGATATGTTAATGCTATGGTTGGGTTTTACCTTAATGATCTTTAATAGTTGCGGATGCTTGCTAGAGTTCCAATCATAAGTGCATATGATCCAAGAAGAGAAAGTATGTTAGCTTATGCCTCTCCCTCATATGAAATTGCAATGACGACTACCGGTCTCGTTAACAATTGCCTAGGATAATTCCGCACACCGACCCATCATTTTCCACACTCTCTATTTATAATATTTAGTAATATATTCTGACTTTATGATAACAACACCTACTTTTATGTTTTAGCTCTCCGATATCATGCGAAGTTATCCTCTTCATACCCACAACGTAGTTTTATTCCTCGTTTCTAGTTGGAAGCAAATGTTCGGTGTACGTAGAGTCGTATTAGTGGCAGATAGGACTTGAGAGAATATTGATCTTACCTTTAGCTCCTTGTGGGTTCAACTCTCCATACTTATCACTTCCACCAGTGGGAATTGCTATGATGATTCCCTGCACTTGGGGATTATCAGAACACAACACTCATGTTGTTCTATGTTGACACTAGAATTTTTTTGAAAACAATAAGAGGCAACGGATATCATTTCGTCCCCAAAGGTGACACGTTCCCTACCGAAACCATCACGCTTGTTGTGAGAAGCTCTGGTTTGTGAGAAGCTTATACCCAAACCTGCCCCAAATGGGACAATTTTTTTACCATGGCATGTTGATGCCGCTCCATGATAGCATGCCAAGTGTCATGAATTTCAAACGAGTTTTGAATTTACTAGTATTTAAAAGCCAGGTATCTCAATGTTTGCGGCCGAGTGACGGTGGCAGGGTGTGTGACATTCATTCACATTTCTTGCATGGGACCTAAGCATGCAACCAAGGACACAAATTTGATTTTTCAACCCGTTTAAATGCACTGGAGCATGTGCATGTAGTTCAAATTAGAATTATGCACCTGAAATGCCTACAAAACCAAGTTAATGTATAAAAACGTCCAAACAAACCCTGAATAATTCCAATTTTTTGGACGACACACCTATAGTTGCATGTTCACTGCAGATAAAAGTTCTAGCAATTCAAACACCATCCTTTGTAGTTGTGACCCCTTTACGTAATTCAAATCAAGACAATAAATCAAGTAGATCGCACACAGTTTATTATCACCAACCATGTGAGATGTAGCACAAAATATCTTGGTGCATCGTCGGTGTATAGTACGCCTATGGCTTACACGAGAAGGTGCGTCGGCTATAGTCCACAGCCGGCGTGTCAAGCACACTAGCTCACTCCCCAAATATTATTTCACTGTCCATTCATCGCCGGTGAAAGATGGGGACGGGGACCCACGTCATGAGGGCAACTTCGGTGGCCCACTCTGGCGAGAGCGCGGCTGCAGCCGCCAGGCGCGTGCTAACAAGCTTTGTGAGGGCGACCGCAGTCTGCGTCCGGGCGGCCAAGGCAGCCCAAACGGCCACTGTTGCTTCTTAGGCGGCGGCAGCAACATCTGCCTCGGGGATAGCAATTGGCGAGAGCGGCACAACAGCTGTCCATTCCGCAACGGCGGCCTTAGCCCTGATGGAGGATGCCCACTAGCATGTCGAGGCCGTCCACGCCCAGCTCGTGGCGGTCACCGCACAAATCGAACGAAGCTTCTCCGACAACGGTCGGCAACCCACGATCGAAGAGTTGGCAATCACCAAGAGAATTCGAGCAGCTGTCCGTTCCTGCGTGGCATACCTTGCCACGACGGAGCCTGCCAGAGCCCAGATCACGCCCGCCCACACCCAACTCATGGCGGCCTATTCCAAAAATATGGCAGAAACGGATGGCGAGATGCTTGCCGAGTAAGGTGTAATTCATGCCATGGAGCCCCTTCCCCAGGAGACCGTCGGGCGCGAGCTGGACATGGAGACGACAGCGGAGCTCGATGAGCACCAGCCGTAGTAGTACTCTTTGTTTTGTTTAATTAAGAGCACCGGTCTTTAATTTGTTAGAGTAATGTTTAGGTCAGCTAGCTCTATTTAATTGCTGAACTTGCTCGATTAAAAAGTGTGGGTGTGATGTAGTCTCCTTTGTGTACCCAAATTATGCAATGACGTGGATGATCATTGTAACCAGAGAAATTCAAATAAAATTTTTGACGTTCAAACTCAATACACATGGGTTAAGCTATATGAATCATTTCTGATGTTCACATATCGTACAGAGTTCTGAATAATGGACCGTGTCTGATGACACTTTGCACGCCAGTTTTTTCGCTGAAGCGATTCCAAATTTTTGGCTTCTGCGAAAATATCTACCTCCCCGGCCCCTCCCCCTTACCAAAAGCCACATTTCCCCTGTTTCCGCCTTCCTTTCCAAGTCGAAACCTTCACTCCTTACTTGCAGCGCTGCCTCCTCGCCGGTGACCCTCCTCCACGCTGCTCGGCCTCGCCTATCCAGGCAAGTAATCCACACTCGACCCCCATCCCACATGCCCCGACCGCCGACGCGACACCTTCCACCCAAATCATCGACCCCTCCACCAATTAAGCGCCGCCCTAAGCCATGGTGTGCGTAGTATAGCCAGGATCCCAAGGACCATTTGGCAGGGGAGAAGCAAATCACGGCCGCACACGTGGATGAGGTCACGATGGCTGCCACTCGTGTCGACCCCCCAGATCTTGGAGGAGCACCTCGCCGTCGACGCCACCGTCGACGCCTCGCGCGCCGACGATGCGCTGCGGTTGTCTGTTTGGTTCAATTCTGCAATGCGATGTTCAATTGTTGTGGGTGCATTCTGTTATTATATACCATGTGAGAAATAAATCGAATTTGGCTATACTAAATACATGAGAAACAAATACAATTGCTATATTTCCATGTTGTTAAGAATGCTTGGTTTGGTTAACTGTCTGATCTTCTATTAGGAGTATGTTATATTATGCAATGTGGTGCTCAGTTAACGTTTGGTTCATTTGTTGTGGTGTTTAGTTAACAGTTTTGTTTGGTTCAATTCTGCAATGCGATGTTCAATAGTTGTGGGTGCATTCTGTTGTTGTATACCATGTGAGGAATAAATTGAATTTGGCTGTAGTAAATACATGAGAAAAAATACAATTGCTATATTTCCAAGTTGTTAAGCATGCTTGGTTTGGTTAACTGTCTGATCTTCTATTAGGAGTATGTTATATTGTGCAATGTGGTGCTCAGTTAATGTTTGGTTCATTTGTTGTGGTGTTTAGCTAACTGCTTGGTTCAATTCTACACGCCGATGTCCAATTGTCGTGGGTAGAATTTTGTATTGTTGTGCATGTGAGGAATAAATCAAATTTGGCTGCACTTAATACATGAGAAACATATACAAGTGCTATATTTCCTAGTTCTTAATCATGCTTGGTTTGGATAAATGGGTTTTCCATGTGGCTTGAATTAATCTGATGAATCTGCAATGTGCTTATTTTTCATCAACATATTTTACTGATAGCATGTGAACCCTTAACCTGATGACTAACTACCTTATATGTGTTGCAGGGAAACAATGGGAAGCACTGAGGTTTACAATCGAGGTTAGCATGTGCATGGTCCGTTGTCTCATAGCACATTATTGTGCAATTGCAGGAACCATTCTAATATTTAGGTTTTTAACAATTTGGTCTTGCACATGTAGGTCCTGCCGTCAGAGGTTTTGACCCACTGTTCGACCCTTTTTGCATATGGGGAAATGAATTGTCCATGAATATTAGTCAAGTCAAGAAACTCAGGAAGATTGTTAGGATAAAGAAATTAGCGACAAAAAACAACAAGATCTTTGTCTTCACAATGAAGAAAACATCAGTTCACTACAGGATGGTACTAACTATTATACATTGCCTTTTTTATTCCTTTGCCCCATTTCCAATATAGAGAAGATATTTATGCACATCCTTGTTTTCAGGCCTTTCCAAAGCAGTTCACTGATGATTACCTCTCAAACCACCTGTATAGTCAGGAGGTGAGGAAGGTATTCATACAACACCCACAGTTCAATATTGAAGTGTTCCTGAAGAGGACGAAGGGTGGATGGTTAATTATCCACATGCACTGTCCTAAAGTTACAAAGACCTTCAACATCAATGAAGGCTCAATATTCGCCTTCTGCTTCAGTAGTTTTCCAGATGAGATACATTTGTCTATGTACCGTCTATGATGCTAATTTCGAAAGGTTATAGATGTTGCATGTGAAACTTGGTGCTGGTGTAGTTGTGTAATGGGGTAGCTGAGTGCTGAAGCTATATGATGTTGTACTCTGATGTATTTGAATTATGAAAATGAAATATATTGTGTGCTTAATATGAAATGTCAGTTAGATTAATAAATGGATTATTAATAATCAGATAATTAGCCTGCTAATTGGGGTTTTCTATTGCGAACGATTATTTAGAAAACACCGTGTGCGATGCATTCAATAACGCGCACAGTTTCTAGGAATAAACCGTGTTAGATTAATGAACAATCACACACGACATCCTCTTGAAAACTGTTTGCATTAGGCCACATGGCGCAAACGTTTACCACATAAAAACTGTGTGTGATGGAGAGCTCTTGACACACAGTTTCTTCTAGGCACCGTGTGTGATGCATTCAATAACACAAACGATAGAATTGTTAATACCGTGTGCAATGGAAACGCTATCACAAACGATTTAACCGGGAAAATTGTGTGTGATGTACTTGCTAACAGAAACGTTTTCCTTGGAGCGACTATGTGGGATGTATATACGAACAAAAACATTTAGCGGTGACTGACTGTGTGGGATGTACTTACGACCGGAAATGATTTCGCCTGTATAATTGTATTTTTTTAGCACTACTGTACGTATTTCTGTATTTGAGTGCTCGCCAGTCGCACACGACCTCATTTTGCCGAGCGTGTGTGCCAGGAGGGCATATCCCCGACGGTTTCTGGGTCGTGTAGAAAGGACCCCCCCTATCGCCCACACTCACTTGGCAACGGTTCCAAATGTCGTCGCGGAAAGGGGTTAAAAACCGTTTGTATAGCACTTAGTGTTCCTTCTGTCTTCTTCACACTCAACACTTGAGCAAAAGTAAGTTCCTCATTACTCTACTTTGTGCTCCCAACTTCAGGCGAATCCGTTCAACGCCATCACACACCGACCACTGTCTGCATGAAAATGAGCAACTCACATATTGGAAGCCACATATAAGAGTTACATGAACTCAACGTCACCGTTCTTTCTTGACTGCTTGTCGAAACTTGAAGGAATTTCACCGTTGCCTTGTGTCACCTGAGTCAAATTCCCGGTTGTCTCACCTTCTTCCGGATAGTCTCTGGCATGTCCCACAGTTATACCGCTCCTTCTCCTTCTGTATTTGTCATCCACACTTTGCCATGTGCACTGAACACCACAGAATATACAACCATGTACTCTCTCAGCTTTTGACAATTTCAGACTCTCCGCCACTTTCTCAGATTCTCCATGGTCAACTCCTGCCCATCTTCTGGCACCGATAGACCCAGTCACTAAATTTGAATCTGATACTCGTCAACACTGCTTCAGCACCCCCTGCACAATTTGTCTGACCACATGTCTGACCACCAGTGCCTTGGCTTGTCGCTGTGTCCCGTGCTTACAGCACGCCTCACCGCTATCACCGTGTCGAGCCTCTGCTATCATGGTCGAGTCTCCCGGGTAGCTATCCCCCACTGCATCAACCCCCACTATAGAGAACCATTGATCATCACCGACCGATGTTGAGTATCACGTCTCCATCAGACCACTGGGCCCCAGTCCGATCCACGTGTCTCTTGCTATCCCGCTGAAATAGGCTTCGATTCTCCGATATCTCACACTGTAGTCCCTCCGTAACACAAAGTAAAAGTAACCCATCAGACCCCAGCTCCACCTTCAACATGACTTCATGTAGCTGCGCCTTGCTACCCTGCGCCCTGTCGACTTCAAGCTCTCAAGTGTACACTGCCTTGAATCAACCTTGCGCCACAGTCTTGTCGAAGCCGCACAAGCCCTCAGATCTGCACCACGTGTTTCCACGCCCCAGAAGTCGGCCACCATCAGCATCACGCTCCTATGTCATCGTCGTTGAAATCACCGCATCTTCTGCTTTGACCAACATCCATGTCGATCCATCAGACTGTTCAGTCCGACCCAACCGAAATTATCCGACTGCAACCATGCTCCACCCTGTGTCATGTCCGCCCCGCACATCTCCATGCATTGCTTGATGCCCTGTGTATTCACGATTCCACAACGCGCTCCAGACTCCTCCAAGCCTTGTACGCACGTCATCCATCCTTGAATTATGTCCCGACCACCTTGACATCTCATGTGTTCCGATCAAGCCACCACAATGTGTGATGTAGTAACCACATTTAGCCATGTGCAAAATCAGCCTCATGCACACCTGCTCCAATTGCTTCACTGTGTTTCGTCTTTGACCATGCACGTAAACTTGCGCATATGTTTCATGCCAAAAGCTTTGGATCCTTGTGCGTGTCTGCTCCTCTCTGGACTTTCAAGACCTTTTTGTTCAGAACAAATATCGTACACTGCACGTCTGGCTTGCAGCTTTCCAGCCTGCAGCCTGTTCCATGGCTCCCAGTGTGCACGTCAGCGCCCTGTCCAGCATGCTCGGTTGGGCCTTTTGCACACATGCACAGCACCACATGGACCAGCCTGCTGGCTTGCTCGATCCACCGTGCACGGACCGCAACCCCGCACTTGGGTCACCACACTGCATCGCTACCCTCACGCGGTATGTGCTTGACCCGATCCACTGAGAACTCTGCTCACGTTTCGTCACCGCCATGATCGATCCATCGCTCACGAAGACCTTCCATGTACACGTCGCCCGAGCCTCCGAGTCCGATCGGGATCCCACCGAGTTCCACGCTGACGCCTTTGCGTGCAACTTTCCGTTAACTTCTTGTACTCGCTGACTCCTCTGGATCGAAAATTCCAGCCAACACGTTGACGACCTCCCGTGCGGACAACATCAATCCACGTCGAGCTTTCCTCCTCCTCTAAATCAACATCACGGTCTCAAATTGAACCTTGCTATGATACCACTTGTTAGAATTAATCTGAGGTCACCGTCGATCTATCGAGGACCAAGCAATCACAGAAGCACGACACCGAGATTTGTTAATGAGGTTCACTGATATGGCTACATTCCCAGGGTCTGACTATGAGCGCTCCTCCCCGTGACACTGAAGTAAATATGACCTAGAGGCAATAATAAAGTTATTATTTTATATTTCCTTATTCATGATAAAGGTTTATTATTCATGCTAGAACTGTATTGATCGAAAACTTCAATACATGTGTGAATACATAAACAAATACCGTGTCCCTAGTAAGCCTATACTAGACTAGCTCGTTGATCAAAGATGGTTAAGGTTTCCTAAGCATGGACATGTGGTCATTTGATAACGGTATCACATCATTAGGAGAATGACATGATGGACAAGACCCACCCGTAAGCTTAGCATAATGATCGTTCAATTTATTGTTATTGCTTTCTTCATGTCAAATACTTCTTCCTTCGACTATGAGATTATGCAACTCCCGGATACCGCAGGAATACCTTGTGTGCTATAAAGTGTTACAACGTAATTGGGTGATCATAAAGATGCTCTACAGGTATCTCCGAAGGTGTTTGTTGAGTTGGCATAGATCGAGATTAGGATTTGTCACTCTGAGTATCAGAGAGGTATCTCTGGGCCCTCTCGGTAATACACATCATAAGCTTGCAAGCAAATTACTAAGGAGTTAGCCGTGAGGTGATGTATTATGGAACTTGTAAAGAGACTTGTCGGTAACAAGATTGAACTAGGTATGAAGATACCGATGATCGAATCTCGGGCAAGTAACATACCGATAGACAAAGGAAATTACGTGTGTTGTCATAACGGTTCGACCGATAAAGATCTTCGTAGAATATGTAGGAGCCAATATGGGCATCAAGGTTCCACTCTTGGTTATTGACCGGAGAGGTGTCTCGGTTATGTCTACATAGGTCTCGAACCCGTAGGGTCCGCACGCTTAATGCTCGTTGACGATATAGTGTTATATGAGTTATATGTTTTGGTGACCGAATGTTGTTCGGAGTCCCATATGAGATCACATACATGACGAGGAGTCTCGAAATGGTTGATAGGTAAAGATTGATATATAGGATGATGGTATTTGGACACTGAAAGTGTTTCGAGATGTACCGAGAAGAAATCGGGTCACCGGAAGGGGTTCCGGGCACCCTCGACATGTATATGGGCTTAATGGGCCAAGGAAGGGACAAACCAGCCCACAGGGGGCTGGTGCACCCCTTTCCCTAGCCAAACAGCCCTAGGGAAGTGTAACGCCCTCGATGCGGCTATATCTCCCACGTGTCGAAGCCCGACTTAGAGGCATAACCGCATTGAAAGCAATGTCGCAAGTGAGGTAATCTTCACACAACCCATGTAATACATAAGGGAAAGAGATACGTAGTTGGCTTACAATCGCCACTTCACGCAATACAGGAGTAAAGCATTACATCATACAGATACAATCAAGGTCCGACTACAGAACCAAAATAAAAGAAGACTACCCCAAATGCTACACAGATCCCCGATCGTCCCAACTGGGCTCCACTACTGATCAACTGAAACGAAACAACACAATGAACAAGATCTTCATCGAGCTAATCCTTGAGCTCGGGTGCGTCACCTGCACGGTTTAACAGCACCTGCAAACTGGTTGTGGAAGTATCTGTGAGTCACGGGGACTCAGCAATCTCACACCCGCGAGATCAAGAGTATTTAAGCTTAAAGGTAGGACAGGGTAGTGAGGTGGAGCTGCAGCAAGCGACTAGCATATCCAGTGGCTACCATACGCAAAAGAGAGCGAGAAGAGGAGGCAAAAGCACGGTCGAACAACTATGATCAAGAAGTGATCCTAGAACAACCTACGTCAAGTATAACTCCAACACCATGTTCACTTCCCGGACTCCGCCGAGAAGAGACCATCACGGTTACACACGCGGTTGATGTATTTTAATTAAGATCAACTTCAGGTTTTCTACAACCGGACATTAACAAATTCCCATCTGCCTCATAACCGCGGGCACGGCTTTCGAAAGATAATACCCTGCAGGGGTGTCCCAACTTAGCCCATTATAAGCTCTCATGGTCAACGAAGGATATTCCTTCTACCGGGAAGACCCGACCAGCCTCGGAATCCCGGCTACAAGACATTTCGACAATGGTAAAACAAGACCAGCAAAGCCGCCCGAATGTGCCGACAAATCCCGATAGGAGCTGCACATATCTCGTTCTCAGGGCACACCGGATGAGCAGTCCGTACAACTAAAACCAGGCCTCAAGTTTCCCCGAGGTGGCGCTGCAAAGGGCTCTAGTTTGGACCAGCACTCAGAGGAGCACTGGCCCGGGGGGGTTAAAATAAAGATGACCCTTGAGTCTGCAGAACCCAAGGGAAAAAGGCTTAGGTGGCAAATGGTAAAACCAAGGTTGGGCCTTGCTGAAGGAGTCTTATTCAAAGCGAACTGTCAAGGGGGTCCCATAAATCACCCAACCGTGTAAGGAACGCAAAATCCGGGAACATAATATCGATATGACGGAAACTAGGGCGGCAAGAGTGGAACATAACACCAGGCATAAGGCCGAGTCTTCCACCCTTTACCAAGTATATAGATGCATTAATAATATAAAAGGTATTGTGATATCCCAACAAGTAAACATGTTCCAATCAAGGAACATCTCCATGTTCCAACAAGGAACAAACTTTATCTTCACCTGCAACTAACAACGCTATAAGAGGGGCTGAGCAAAGCGGTAACATAGCCAAACAACGGTTTGCTAGGACAAGGTGGGTTAGAGGCTTGGTTTAACAATATGGGAGGCATGATAAGCAAGTGGTAGGTATCGCAGCATAGGCATAGCAAAAGAGCGAGCAACTAGCAAGCAAAGATAGAAGTGATTTCGAGGGTATGGTCATCTTGCCTGAGATCCCGCAAGGAAGAAGAACGATTCCATGAAGAAGACAAACGGACGAAGTCGAACGAATCCTCACAACTCCGGAACGAAACCGAAGCTAACGAGAGAAGCAACCCAGAAACAAACAAACAAACAACATAGTAAACAACCACCACATACACATGGCATGATGCACAAACAAGTATGATGCATGTCCGATTTAATGAGGCATGGCATGGCAAAGTGCAACAAACAACACTACAAATTAAGTGGAGCTCAGTATGCAACGAGTTGCATATTGACGAGACACCACATCAATTATTTAGTTCTCTCTCGGTTATGTACCCAACAATATTAAATGTAATTAAACATGGCAAGGGGTGAAGCATAAGTAAACTAACTATTTAGGCAAGTTTAAATGAGGCCGGAACAACAAACAACAATTCCGGAAAATCCTCATATGCATATTTCAAATTTGATACTGTTCTGCCTAAAACATATTTTAATGTTGTTAAACAGGAAAATAAAGTGCAACATGTTAATCTATGCATTTTCCTACCCCATTTGCATATAAAGTTTATTCAAAACCAAGCTACGGTTATTTAGTTATGAATTAAATCATTTTAGCATGGCATTTAAGCAAATTTAAACAAACAGAAATTTAACATTTCGAACATGGATGAAAGCATCATATTGTGAAACTAGACAAAATTCTAAGCATTTTACATATATAGTTTGTTTAATTTGGATGCATGCACATTTAGTTATTGACAAAACAAAACAGGGGCATTTCAGTAAATAAGAAAGCACTGGAAAATGGTAAAATGCACAGACTAGAAAAAAATATATGCACGGGCCGGATTCAGCGCACTGTGCAAGCCCGGTAGCAGATCGGACCCATGCGTGTGAGAGAAAAATAAGCAGGGCAATAAAAGAAATAGGGGGCGCCTGGGATTCGAACTCTAGACCCCCTGATTGCATGCACAAGCAAAGCACCAATAAGCTAGCTGATCTAATTGTGCTAGAATGTAGTGGCTGCGGTAAATAAACTCTACGCGCCAGAATGGATCTAGGAAAATAACGAAACTTCAGAGATGGAGGAAGTTGCTCATAGCGGGGAAACAAAGAGGCTGGTGGCCATGGCGAGGCAGGGGCGCAGCTCGAGGTTGGGACTTGAGCGGCTGGAGCTGCTGGCGCGGTGGGAAAGTGGAGGAGGCCGGCGAAGAGGCGGCGGCTCATCTGCTGGGTTCGCCAGCGAGAGGGTGCAGCGACTGCTGCTGTTGCCTGAAGAAAGAAAGGAGAGAGAGATTCAGAGAGGGAACAGGGGAAGGATGCACAGAGAGACGAGAGACATGGAGGTGAGACGAGGAAAGCAGAGGAACCACAGGAGGAGGAGAAGGGCAGCGGTGCTTATCTCGTGGTCGCCGGCGGCAGCGCCGGTTCTAGACGTGGGGGTTCAGTTCAGGGCAGCGGTGGACGGATCCAGCGAACGGAGCGGAGCTCCATGCTTTGGGCGCCATGGACGAGCTCCTTGCATCGCTCCTGTTAACCCACAATAAAGAGAGGGCTGGAGAGATTAGAGAGAGCGAGGAATAAAAGAGAGAGGGGAGGAAGGAGAGTGGGACGGCCTGGGGGTCTGGCGGCAACGACTCCGGCGAGGTGAAGTGGTCCTGGACGAGGAGGAGGCTGCGGCCTCAGACGCTCGTGGCGCAGGGGCGCGCGAAGCATGCGGCTGATGGCGGCCAGGGCGACGCTGGTTGGTCGGGGATGCAAAATGAGGAGGTGGACTTGGCGGGGCTTCGGGTCCATGAAGTAGAGGAAGCAGGGGAAGAAGACGTTGAGGAGGAGGCCGATCCGTGGCTCGAATGAGTGCTTGCGAGGCCGAGGGAGACGCGGAAGGAGAAGGCCGGGCCGAGCTGATCAGGTAGAAGAGGAGCTCGGTCTCCTCTTGGTCATGGCGTCGGCGGGCGCGTGGGTGTCCTAACCTTGGCGGCGGCGAGGGCAGGAAAGGGGATAATGGATAGAGGAGGAGGACTAGGGCACCGGGGCATGTTATATAGGGGCCTAGGGGGGTTCTCCGGCCGTCAAATCACTCGGGAGGTCGACGTGTCGTGCGTGGATGTCCTGCCGTACATGAGGTAGAAGAAGAATAGAAGAGGTCGGTTCTGATGGGCTAGTCGGGCTGAAAGAGGTAAGTGAGGTGGGCTGTGGTGCTATGGGCTGCGGTCTAGGAGAGGCCCGGGTAAGGAGAATGTAAGTCTCCCTTTACTTATATTTCTGTTTAATAAATAAACAATCTCCAAAGGAAAATGTCCAGGAGGTTTGGGAAAGAATATGAATGAAGTAGAGATATACTTGGACTCCTGGAATTATGCTCCATCTGATAAAATTGGTTTGGGCATTTTTAGAGAAAGAAAATTATCGCAAGTTTGAATTTAATTCAAACTTGAGGCAATTTTGATTCCAACCAAATCAAGTCCAAATGAGCTGAAATTTGGCAGAGAGGGTGTAGGTATGGTTTAAGATTAACAGAAAATAAATGAACATTAATGGAGGCACAAATAATGCCACTTGGCATGAAAGCCAAGATTTGAAAGAAAGGAAGAAGTGATAAGGTTTGCACGTGGAGAAAGGTCTTGATGAAAAGATGAAGACACAAATGACCATAGGAGGAGGGGAAGGGTGATGCAATGGGTGATCATGCATGAAACACACAATGCACATGATGAGCATGATGAAATGCAACATTACAAGAAGCACAAATGCAACACTTGAAATGATCACAATGCAAACATGGATGACAAAAGCAATACATTAAAGGAAATGGCAAAGTTGGAGATCAAGAATTAAGATAACAAAGGCATTAGGATATTTTGTAAGTGTGTTATGGTTAATTCCAAATAAATGGAATATTTACTATAGCTCCCTAAATATCGAGAGGATATGTTTTAAATAGAATCACCATGTGAATTCCCTCGATTTAAATGGATCAAAGATCCATGCCATTTATTTAGTTGAGTTGCAAAAGATTTATGAGATGAAGGCATGAAGACATGATGCAATGCAAAAATAAAAGGGGAGGCACAAATGAAACACACGGCGAAACCCGGAATATATGGAAGTCTTCTCGAGCATCGGTCTCGGGGCGTTACAGGAAGGAAAAGGGGGAGGGCTAGGCCCTCCTGCCTTTCCCTCTGATGTGAGAAAGGAAAGGGGGGGGGGGCGCCACCCTCCCCTGCCTTTCCCCCGCTCCTATACATGGAAGGGGGGCGCCACCTTGGGAGAGACCCCACCCCCCTTGGCTGCTCCTCCCTCCCTCCCACCTATATATATGTGCGAGGGGGTGGGGGGCGCCTTGCACACATTAGAAAATTGCCTAGCCGTGTGCGGCGCCCCCTCCACCGTTTACACCCTCGGTCATATTTTCGTAGTGTTTAGGCGAAGCCCTGCGAGGATCACTTCACCATCACCGTCACCACGCCGTCATGCTGATGGAACTCATCTACTACCTCGATGTCTTGTTGGATCAAGAAGGCAAGGGACGTCACCGATCTGAACTTGTGCAGAACATGAAGGTGAGGTGCGTTCGGTACTTGATTGTCGGTGTACTAAAGTAGGGGCACTCCTTTGTACTCCTTTACTTGTGCACGGACAGTCAGAGCCGTGCCCACGGCCATGCTAAGCAGGGCAGAGGAGTGAAACCGGGAAGAAGCCAAAGCACAAGACGGCCAAGGCAACGCCGAGACCAGGAACACAAGACAACAATGGGGCGAGGTGGAGTCCCCCGGCAAGGCCCTTGCCGGGGAGGCCACCACGGCCCCGGCAAGAGCCTTGCGGAGGTAGCTTGCCCAACACCAACAGAGTGATCCACCCTTGAGCCCACGGGTTCCAACCCAACCAACTACATTGGAACTAGGGCTCGGGAGGCACCTCCATGGTGGCATGCAGATCTTTGTCAAGATCATAAACTCACAAGATTAGATGAGAACCAGAAGACGGCGACCCTCGGCGGGATCCTAGCCGAGGAGATCCACAAGACCCCCCCCGACAAGCGCCTTGCCGGGGATGACTACGACGCCACGGCAAGACCCTTGCTAGGACCCCGGCAAGGCCCTTGCCGAGGGTGCTAGCAGGGCCACAGCCAGGCCCGCACCAGCCAAGACTCCACCGCCGTCCCCAAGCAGCTGCCACCTCAACCAGTTGGGCAGGCACCTGCGTGGCGACGGGCGGCCTCTACACCAACTCAACAAGCACCTACATGGTGGCATGCAGATCTTCGTGAAGACCCTGCTGTCGGCGTTCTCGCAACGGGGGTCCCCAGACTTGCCTGCCTGCGGCCTGCGGCGTGGCTCAAAGGGGCCCCAGCACGGCCCATCTTCATCAACGCAGACTCAAGACCCTCGCGAGGGGCCAAGCCTCGCGGGGCGGATGACACAGAGCTTCCTCAGGCACGGCCTCATCAGGCTGGCTCGCGAGGAGGCGGAGAGATCAAGGCGGGGTACCTCACGAGGTGCCCATGACGCAAGCCATGACGACCAAGGGCGCCAGGCGGGCGCCAGCCAGCGCAGTGTCCTCCCTTTCCTCTTTGGTGCAAAGGGAGCAAGCGCATTCGGGAGGATCAAGCAAAGGCACCCATTTCGGTGCAACGAGACCAAGACCAGCTCCACGACAAGGAGGAAGTCATTGTGGAGCCCAAGCCAGCGTCATCACCAGAGCCTTTGGCAGGCGAAGACCAACTTTAGTCAGGATAAGTGTACCAGATGTTCCCCTTCAAAATGGCCAATTGTTGGTGCCCTTCCCTCTCAATATTTGGGAGTAGGCCCAGGGCCTTTGCCTATAAATAGGACTAGCCATCCCCAGGGTAGGGGAGAGGATGGATCAGTAGGGGAAGGCAGAGGATGGATCAGTAGGGGAAGGCAAAGGATCGATCAGTAGAGGAATGCAGAGGCATCCAGGGATCGAGAAGCAGATCGATTAGCAGTTAGACAGATAGAGAGAGAAGGGCGGCTGAACCCCTCTAGCAGTTCATCGCCCCGGCCAAGAACAGACTCTCGCGAGGCTGTTCTTCCTTGTATTGTTCATCATCAGCCCAAGAGGCAATCCACCACACCACCACACTGGAGTAGGGTATTACACGACATCGCTGGCCCGAACCAGTATAAACTCTGTGTCTCTTGTGCTGTGTTTTCCATAGCTTAGATCCTTGAGAGGCGGAGGGGTACAGGTAGGTAGGAAGCATAATTTCCGCGCGCACCCCAGAGTTCGAACCTCAAGGATCTGCCGGAACCCGAAATCCGACATTTGGTGCGCCAGGTAGGGGTGCGCCGGAATTCGTCTTCCACCGCCCGTTTCTCCTCCGACCATCGCGTCCATGTCTGACGCTCGTCGGGCCCGCGCCGAGCGTCGAGCCGCTCTCACTTCCCGCATCGCCTAGACGGCCCCCGTCGGCGGGCGTCCTCGCCGTTCCCTGTCGCCTGCCATCAACGCCGCCACCGGCCCGGCGGGGAACGGGCAGCAAGCGTCGTCTCTGCATCCTTCCATGCGGCAAGACGGCCGCACCGCCACTCCCTCGCTCACCCCCGCTGGTTCTTCGTCCCGCGCGCTCCGCGCACCCATGGAGGCTCGAGCTGCGCTCATCGCGGCAAACGAGCTCCTGCGCTACCGTCCCGTTGACGACGTCTACGAAGAGTGGCTCGACCGCGTCGCCGAGCTCGTCCGCGCCGCGGGGGGCTCCCGCACCGTCCGTTCCGCTGCGCCGCACCTCGCCCCGCGCGGGCGACGAAGCTCCGGGGGCGCCCCAGCCGCCTCCTCACCGAGAAGACGCCCCGGCCGCAGGGCGCGTGGCCCCTGGCCGGAACCCGCTCCGCCAGGCACCAGCGCGGCAAGAGCTGAGCTGCCAAGAAGTCCCTCACCGGCAAGAAGCCGCCTGGGCGCTCCATGCTCCGGCACGTCGCGGCCACGCTCCTGCCCCCGCACGTCAAGACCCCGCGCTGCTCCCAGCTGCAGCGCCGGGGACTTGCAAGGTCAAGCTCTCCGTAACCCAAGGCCTCCTGTGGCCACGGCGGGCTGCCGTGCCTTCACCACCGAGCTGCGCAGCGTCGCGTGGCCCGGCAAGTTCAAGCCAGACTTGCCTCCTCGCTACGACGGCACGCCGACCCCGCGGAGTTCCTCCAGCTCTATGAGCTGGGCATCAAAGCTGCCAACGGAGATGAGAAGGTCATGGCGAACTAGTTTCCCATGGCGCTCAAGGACGGGGCCCGCACCTGGCTCCTGAACCTGGCCCTAGGCACGATCTCCTCCTAGGCGAGATGTGCACCCGCTTCATCACCAACTTCCAAGGTACTCGCGATCGGCCACCCGCCGTGAGCGACATGCGCCGCATCAAGCAGCAGCCGGGAGAGGCCCTCCAAAAGTACATCCAGCGCTTCAACAACGCACGCCTTAAGATTCCCAGGGTGTCCGAGGAGGCCATCATCTCAGCCTTCTCCAACGGCGTGCGCGACGTCAAGATGAAGGAGGAGCTGGCGATGCATGAAGACCTGTGCACTTCCTTGGAGCTGTTCAACTTGGCGACCAAGTGCGCCAGGGCTGAGGAAGGACGTCTCTCCCTCCTCGAGCTGCCTGCCGCAGACCAAGAAGAAAAGAAGTCCAAGGCCAAGGACGTGAAGCGCAAGGGGGCTGCCGTGCTCGCGGCAGAACCGGACACCAAGCGAGGCAGAGATCAGCCCGAGTCTTTCAAGGGCAGTCGCTACTTTGTGTACCATGACCTCCACACCCACAACACCAACGAATGCCAAGAGCTCCGAGCCGTGCGAGAAGGAAGGATCGGCCATCGCCACGATCGCGCCGACCGGGGCTACGGTCGAGGAGGAGGAAGGAACGCCGGACGATGGAAAGACCACGGCCCACGCCAAGGGTGGCGCGATCGACCTCACGAGGATCGCTGGCAAGACCCGCCTCGCGAGGGAGACTGGAGGGATCAACCTCGCGAGGATCGCCCGCAAGGTAACGCAGGCCTCCCTCCGCTGCCGCCGCACCCAAGAAGAAACGAGGCCCGCCACCCGGACGAGGGGGCTGGTGGCTTCCAGGAGCCGCGCGCGATCGCCTGCATCCTGGGCGGAGCTCAAGCCCCAGCCTCTCAGTGCATCATCAAGCACGCAAACGTGTACGATCAAGATCAGGGACTCACGGGAAGATATCACAACACAACTCTACAAATCAAATAAGTCATACAAGCATCATAATACAAGCCAGGGGCCTCGAGGGCTCGAATACAAGTGCTCGATCATAGACGAGTCAGCGGAAGCAACAATATCTGAGTACAGACATAAGTTAAACAAGTTTGCCTTAAGAAGGCTAGCACAAACTGGGATACAGATTGAAAGAGGCGCGGGCCTCCTGCCTGGGATCCTCCTAAACTACTCTTGGTCGACGTCGGCAGGTAGCACGTAGTAGTAGGCACCTCCGGGGTAGTAGTCGTCATCGACGGTGGCGTCTGGCTCCTGGGCTCCATCGTCTGGTCGCAGCAATCACATAGAGGTATGGGGGAAAAGGGGAAACAATGCAACTGTGAGTACTCATCCAAAGTACTCGCAAGCAAGGAGCTACACTACATATGCATGGGTATATGTGTAAAGGGCCATATCAGTGGACTGAACTGCAGAATGCCAGAATAGGAGGGGGATATCTAATCCTGTCGAAGACTACGCTTCTGGCAGCCTCCGTCTTGCAGCATGTAGAAGAGAGTAGACTGAAGTCCTCCAGGTAGCATCGTGTAGCATAATCCTACCCGGCGATCCCCTCCTCGTTGCCCTGTTAGAGAGCGATCACCGGGTTGTATCTGGCACTTGAAGGGTGTGTTTTATTAAGTATCTGGTTCTAGTTGCCATAAGGTCAAGGTACAACTCTGGGTCGTCCTTTTACCGAGGGACACGGCTATTCGAATAGATAAACTTCCCTGCAGGGGTGCACCACATAGCCCAACACGCTTGATCCCATTTGGCCGGACACACTTTTCTGGGTCATGCCCGGCCGCGGAAGATCAACACGTCGCAGCCCCACCTAAGCACAACAGAGAGGTCAGCACGCCGGTCTAAACCTAAGCGCGCAGGGGTCTGGGCCCATCGCCCTGAGCACACCTGCACGTTGCGTACGCGGCCGGAGAGCAGACCTAGCAACCTCCATTTCAAAGGAAGTCACGTTACGCGGTCCAACCCGGCGCGCGCCGCTCAGTCGCTGACGTCAAAAGTGCTTCGGCTGATACCACGACGCCGGGATACCCATAACTACTCCCGCGTAGATGGTTAGTGCGTATAGAGCAAATGGCCAGACTCAGATCAAATACCCAGATCTCGTTAAGCGTGTTAAGTATCCGCGAACGCCGACCAGGGCCAGGACACCTCTCTCCTAGGGGGACTCAACCTGCCCTGTCGCTCCGCCTCAAAGTAACAGTCAGGGGCCGTCGGGAACCCAGGCCCACCTCTACCGGGATGGAGCCACCTGCCCCTTCAGCCCCCATCTCCGAACAGTATCACAGGTAATGTAACAGTGTAAAGTATATAGTATATGTCCGCGATCACTTCCCGAAGTGATCACGACCCAGTAGTATAGCATGGCAGACGGACAAGAGTGTAGGGCCACTGATGGAACACTAGCATCCTATACTAAGCAGTAGGATTGCAGGTAAAGGTATCAACAACAGTATCAAAGACAGGCTATGCATCAAGATAGGAATAACGAAAGCAGTAACATGCTACACTACTCTAATGCAAGCAGTATAGAGGAGAGTAGGCGATATCTGGTGATCAAGGGGAGGGCTTGCCTGGTTGCTCTGGCAAGAAGGACGTGTCGTCAACACCGTAGTCGAACTGGGGTTCGTCGGCAGTCTCGGGGTCTACCAGAAAGAAGTAACGGAGGTGGAACACAATAAATAACAGAGCAATCAAAGCATCACAAAGCATAACGAGGTAATACGCGGTGCTAGGTATGCCCTAACGCGGTATTAGGTGATACCGGCGAAGGGGGAAACATCCGGGAAAGTATTCCCGGTGTTTCGCGTTTTCGGACAGCTGAACCGGAGGGCGAAAGTTGCGAGTTCGATAGGTTAAGGATGTGTGGCAGACGAACGGGCTGCGTATCCGGATTCGTCTTGTCGTTCTGAGCAACTTTCATGTAGAAAGTATTTCCATATGAGCTACGGTTTATTTTCTATTAATTTTAAAAGATTTAAATCATTTTCAGGATTTATTTAATTATTTTAATGTAACATTATCCATAACAGTGTACACAGACGTCAGCATGACATCAGCAGTCAACAGGGCATTGACTGAGTCAAACTGACGTGTGGGCCCCAGTTGTCATTGACTGTTAACTAACCTAGCAGATTAATTAACTAAACTTAATGATCAGGTTAATCTAATCAGGATTATTAAGTTAATTAACTCTTTGATTAATTAAATAATTAATATTTTAATTATTTTTAATTATTCATTTATCTATTATATGTTTTAAATCTTTTTTTATTTTCGTTCTGGGGCGTGGCCCCCCCATGTCATAGGCACAGAGGGCCTTAGTGGGTTATTGGGCAGTAGGGCAACGGGCAAGCGCCCGTTAACAGGCGAAACCAGGCGGCCGCTGCAGGCGCGCGAGCAGCGCCGGCAAGGCAGGCTGGGCGCCGGCTGCAGTTGGTGGGAGGCGCGGATGAGCGCGAGGCGGAGCGGCGCTGGCTGCACGGGGAAGAGTGGCGGAGGCGGGACGGGGGCGAGGCGCGGCCGGAACGAGCTGCTAGCAGCAGCAGGCGTAGCGCAGCAGCAGCCGCAGCTCGCAGCAGAGAGCGCGCGGGGGGGGGGGGGGAGAAGAGGCGCGGAGGGGCGTGTGGCATGGATGCTCCAGGGGCGCGCGGCACACGAGCCGGACGCGGCGACCGTGGTGCAGGGGCGTGGACGGGCGCGGACGGAGGCTAGGGTGTGCGGCGACGGGGCGGCAGTGGGCGCGGCCAAGCGCGGTCCAGGGCGTGCGGGAGCTCGACGGTGGACGCGCGCGGAGGCAGGTGGCCACGGGCGCCAGCGGCAGATGCGACGTGGGCGCGCGGGGCATCGCGATTCATCGCGAGGACGCCGACGCGGGCAGGCGCAGCCACGGCGGAGTGAGCCGCGTCAGGGAGAAGGGACAGGGGGAGGGCGCGGTAGCAGCAGGCGAGCAGGCGTGCACGGGGAGGGGTCGAGCGCAGCGGTTGATGGCAGCGGGCGGGAATCGTGGTGGTCACGCGCCGGTGCGGGACGGTGTGCGAGCGAGAGGAAGGGGAGGCCAAGGGCCTCACCGTAGTTGTAGGGTACGGGGCAGCGGTGTCGAGGAGGTCGATGGGGACGAGGCGGAGACATAGAGGACGTCGGGGAGGCAGGCCGGCGTGGAGGAGAAGCAGGCCGGCGAGGAAGCTCCGACGACGTCATCGTGCGGCGTACAGGGGCAAGGGGATCGGGAACCCTCCCGATCAAGATCCAATCGAGGGAGGAAGTGGGGGGAGCGAGTGGGGCAACATGGGGAAACGGCTAGGGTTTCGGGGGGGGGGGGGGGGGTTATGGGGAGTGCGGGGTGGCCGGCTGGGCCAGTCAGCTGGGCCCTTGCCCAGTTGGGCTAGCCAGCTGGGCCACAGGTGGCCCAGTGGGGGGGGGGAGGTCTGCCTCCTTTTATTATTTTCTTAGCTTTAGGTTTTAGTTTTTCTGTTTTGTATTTTCTCTTTTGTTTTGTTTTCGGTTTTATTTTAACCTTTAACAGATTTTAGTTTTGTAAAAATATTTTAGTAGTACCTAAATTAGCTCTACCAATTACACCACTGCCACAAAAGTTTACACCTCAAATAAAATGGTTTAATATTTTATAATTAATAAAAGGCATTTATCTAATTGTTTTTGCTACTGTTTTATTTAGTTTAGTGCATTTAATTATTTTATAAAAATGTGGCTTCTCCACCATAATTACCTAGGCAATATTTGGTTCACTCCGAACATTTTAGTTTTAATAATGGAAAACTTTTATTGTTTGAATGATTTTGAATTTGAATTTGAATCGGTTTCGAACTATCTCGAGATTAGCAACTATAATCGAGGTGACGTGTCATCACTAGCAGAAGAGCACTGTAGCTTAATTACCTGGGCGTCACAATTCTCCTCCACTACAAGAAATCTCGTCCCGAGATTTAAGAGGTAGTGAAAAGGGGGAAAGGTTTGGTAACGATTCTAGCGGGTCTTCTCATTCTGGCTTGCTCTTCTCGAAGAGACCGGTCCAATACATTGATGTCTTCATTCCTCTGCTTCGGGTCATCATGAGGAAGTCGGCATCCTTTCTTCGGGATCTTCATCGTATTTACGAATAGGTAACGGGGCTAGTCGGCAACGACAGAATGTTATAAGGGTAATAATCTGGGATTAACCCATGAATGAGCATATGAGTACCTCTCGAGTTGAACAAATAAAACACATCGAGAGTAAAGTTGGGAGGTATAATAAGAAGTTTCAAGCAGCCAGGCAATCGTTCAATGCCTAGTCAGAAGGTGAAAGTGGTTACAAAGCAACGGGATAATTATTGTGTCCGATGCCAGAATTGATGATCTCATCGGAAAGGTGGCTCATGAATTACATACGAGTCCATGCGGGAGGAATAACTTTGGAAATAGGGGGTGTGCAGGAGAGTCAGGTTTCGATCCTGTGGAACTGTGGGTTATGGGTCCACCATGTTTTTTTCTTTTTAAATAGGAGGAGTGACATCTTGCATGGTCACGACAGCAAGGCGTGTCAGAGGGTAGCCTGCCAGTTACGTCGACAACAACATCGATACCAAGGGAGAGGGACGAAGAGAACCATTTTCCTGCTCGTTGAATGAGGCGGGCCAAGAGGCAAAGTTCTCATCCATCGGCGGTTACCGAAATGTCATCAACAATAGAAACAGGGTCTCACTGGCAGAGTTGTACACCGAGGTGTTTACCTAAGCAGTGAATTATTACTGCTTAGATTATATAGATCACAAGAAAGGTTAAAACCAAACAACGGAAAGGAAATATGGTTATCAAATTACACAGAACAATGACAAGGAAAACGTGTTTAAACACATATTTCAGGGTTATATCCTTCCCAAGGATAAGCAGAGCATGATATCCATGACAGGTTACAATGCAGAAAACTCTTTAGGTAGGGGAGAGAATTTTCATGACATTATCCATACAACGGTGTTTGGATAATAGAGCAGGAAACATTTAGCATTGGGCTTCAAATGTTCTTGTTGAAAATCAGAGTACCATAGACATGCTTCGAGATAGCATTGACATGGTCATCCTGTGAAGATCAGACTTTGGAAACACAAAGGATCCATCAAGAATAACTTGTAGAATAAGTCTTACAATTTCCTCATGGAAGAATGGTTAACCTTGTTAAAAAAAGAAACTATAATGATAGGTCCTCCAGCCGGGGGGGAGGGTGCTAGGCATGACATCATGTTACCGGGTCATCACAGAACCAACATCATAACTCTTGGAAGGATGTCCCAACCATCATATCTGATTGAGATTCAGATCCGATTGGTGTCATGATACCCCAGACTCAGGGTGTTCGAGAGGAAAAGGTGCAACACAAATTGACGAGATGTCAATGTAAGATTCTCGAGAAATGAACTATGGAAGCGAGTTTCGAAAAAAAGAGTTCATCATGCCAAGAGAGGATGAGGAGGTACCGATGGACTCGGTGATAATTCATCGAGATTTCCAGAAAGATGGATTTCCACAATCATGTGAACAAGGAGATCACATTTGTCAGATCAAATGGTATAATGATGTATGCTCGAGGAAACATACACAATTAAACATTGGTTGAAAGGTGCACCCGAATATGGGTTGGGTTGCACGACCAACGTCAGAATGGTGATTCAATAATCAATAGTCTAAGAATGAACGGTCGACCATTAACTTCAAGGCAAGAGGGTTGCTAGAAGGGCAGAATCCAAACAGCACCGCTCACTTGTTGGTACACCGGTTGGAATCAACACGAGGACCAAGAAAGAATGGTGATGGTGAGAAGCATCACAATACCAAGAATTACTTAAGAGGTGGAGCAGTCCTCACAACAGCCTTGATATTTAAAAGATGGCAATACTCCAAGGTAAAAAAGAACAAATGCTGGATAGCAGGGATCTCAAGGTATAACACAAAACACGAACAAGTTTGTGTTGAACGGAAGGCAATAAAGTGGTCTAAGATAACATTAATCATTGGGGGCAAGGATAGTATTTCTCATCATGGACCCAATTGATATCCTGGAAGAGCTCATAAGGTTGATGATGATCAAGACGCATTTGTTGAGAGATTTCATGAAGATGTAATCAATCAGCGACGACATCAAGTCAAAGGAATGATGAAGCGGAAGGTTATTGGAACCATGGGTAGGACACAAACTCAAACTCAAGCTTGTTGTTTGAGGTGAAAGGGTATGACGAGGAAAAATCGACGTAAGCTTAGCTATCGTCGTAATTTGGTGCTTCGAGAATAAGGACCAGGTAGCACAGTTAGAATCATCACGACAATGATATAGCCAAACAGGCTAGGAATGGAGTGATCGGGTACAAACTCGTACTTATAGAAGCTTACTGAAGAGTTGTTGAACCGTAGTGCGGACTCGGTTCAGTTATCGATGTCTTTGAGTGTTTAATTATCTCAGAGCCCGTGAAAAATTGGAATCAGTGGGAAGGTAGCACTTGATGAAGAACTCATAAGAAGTTATGCAGTTCCATGATAATCTCGAGATACCAGGGGTAATACTTGAAGGTAGATCATAATAGAGGCCGGGCAGACGCATTGATCTGTAGAAGAGAAAAGTTTTAACTTGTCCGAGAAATGGGATCAAGGAAGAACGATCATGGTCGGGACCACGGTTGCAAAGGATCAATTCACAGATACTAGATGATAGTTATCAAGGAAATAGTTATTATCTCAAGAAGCTTCCATGATAGGACCTACATCATGACCATGGGCATGAACACAAAGTTCAAGGTCGACCCCCACTTCTCCAATGTGAGATCATTCATTCACTGCTCTAATAAAAATGATTTCAGTGTGAAAACCTACCTGGTGAACTACCAGAGGAGTATGACCCGTGAAAACTTTCGGGTTCACAGAGATTAAGGAAGGAATAGGTTCAACCCATCGGGGTATCGTGGAAACATATACCACAAGCTTCAATAGTAAATACCACCAGCTCGAAAGCAGAGCATGGTTGGTCAATCAAAGGATAGGATTTACCAATGGAGAAAGAACTTCCAAAGGGATTGAATATGAAGGACGCTATCGGATAAAATCCAACAAAGGATCCGGTGGTCTTCAAAGGATCTGATGTGAGCATCGGTACTCAACCAGAGGAAGAAACAATGCAAGGAGATCAGACTATAGAAACAACTGACTAATTCAAAGCTCAAATGCAAAAAGAATTATGATTTCCGACCAAGGGATCAGAAGCAAACACTCTGATTAAGGATGGATAAGTTGTGTATGCTTAGGGGTACAATCGATGGCAATCCGATTGGTCGAGAACCAGCTCATGTTTAAAATGAGGTCTGAGCCGGAAGGATAAATCCTGAGGATTGCAAGCATCCACAACATATCGAATCAATAGACTCTAAATGATAATGACAAAGGATGCCAATAAGATTACCAGACTTATTGGATTAATCACAATGCTAGCAAGCAAGAATTTCAAGAGCATTAGGCTGTTGAGGATTTTCAGAAGAACGAACGGTATTAAGAAGACTTTTGTGAAATACCTGAATCAACTGGGGATGAGCGGACATTCGGTAAGTGCGAGAATTATCTATAGGGGTATTCAGGTGACAAAGTACAGCAAGGCACTAAGCTCAAAGGGTTCTCGGGACAACAGAGAGTATTTTGGGGCATCTCGTAATAACAAGATCAACAGGAAATGATTGTATGAATGGAGAGTGTATGCAGTTTTCATAGGGGTTGACGGTGGAATGAAATCGCAAATGCGATGGCACAAAGACTCGAGGGAGTATCGTAGAGTAACTTCAGAATCTTATAGTGCAGCAGGCGATCATCTGAAGTGAGGGCTCTCCGGGAGAACTATTTTCGAGAACCTAAAGTTAGTTTTGTTTTTAGTAAAATCATTTAACCCGAATAGAAGAGAGCTCAGAGTCCCAGAGTATAGACGAGGAGTAAAAGATCCTAATACCACCCAAATGGCGACGTGGGCCCGTAAGGCACACAGCCAAGTTAGTAAAAGTTTATGCAATGTCTAGACTCGACTTCGGCCAAGGAGTGTGGAAGGGGGATTCCTACAGGCAGTCGGCTCTGATACCAACTTGTGACGCCCCCGATTCAATCGTACACTAATCATGCAAGCAAACATGTACGATCAAGATCAGGGACTCATGGGAAGATATCACAACACAACTCTACAAATCAAATAAGTCATACAAGCATCATAATACAAGCCAGGGGCCTCGAGGGCTCGAATACAAGTGCTCGATCATAGACGAGTCAGCGGAAGCAACAATATCTGAGTACAGACATAAGTTAAACAAGTTTGCCTTAAGAAGGCTAGCACAAACTGGGATACAGATTGAAAGAGGCGCGGGCCTCCTGCCTGGGATCCTCCTAAACTACTCTTGGTCGACGTCGGCAGGCAGCACGTAGTAGTAGGCACCTCCGGGGTAGTAGTCGTCATCGACGGTGGCGTCTGGCTCCTGGGCTCCATCGTCTGGTCGCAGCAATCGCATAGAGGTATGGGGGAAAAGGGGAAACAATGCAACCGTGAGTACTCATCCAAAGTACTCGCAAGCAAGGAGCTACACTACATATGCATGGGTATATGTGTAAAGGGCCATATCAGTGGACTGAACTGCAGAATGCCAGAATAGGAGGGGGATATCTAATCCTGTCGAAGACTACGCTTCTGGCAGCCTCCGTCTTGCAGCATGTAGAAGAGAGTAGACTGAAGTCCTCCAGGTAGCATCGTGTAGCATAATCCTACCCGGCGATCCCCTCCTCGTTGCCCTGTTAGAGAGCGATCACCGGGTTGTATCTGGCACTTGAAGGGTGTGTTTTATTAAGTATCTGGTTCTAGTTGCCATAAGGTCAAGGTACAACTCTGGGTCGTCCTTTTACCGAGGGACACGGCTATTCGAATAGATAAACTTCCCTGCAGGGGTGCACCACATAGCCCAACACGCTTGATCCCATTTGGCCGGACACACTTTTCTGGGTCATGCCCGGCCGCGGAAGATCAACACGTCGCAGCCCCACCTAAGCACAACAGAGAGGTCAGCACGCCGGTCTAAACCTAAGCGCGCAGGGGTCTGGGCCCATCGCCCTGAGCACACCTGCACGTTGCGTACGCGGCCGGAGAGCAGACCTAGCAACCTCCATTTCAAAGGAAGTCACGTTACGCGGTCCAACCCGGCGCGCGCCGCTCAGTCGCTGACGTCAAAAGTGCTTCGGCTGATACCACGACGCCGGGATACCCATAACTACTCCCGCGTAGATGGTTAGTGCGTATAGAGCAAATGGCCAGACTCAGATCAAATACCCAGATCTCGTTAAGCGTGTTAAGTATCCGCGAACGCCGACCAGGGCCAGGCCACCTCTCTCCTAGGGGGACTCAACCTGCCCTGTCGCTCCGCCTCAAAGTAACAGTCGGGGGCCGTCGGGAACCCAGGCCCACCTCTACCGGGATGGAGCCACCTGCCCCTTCAGCCCCCATCTCCGAACAGTATCACAGGTAATGTAACAGTGTAAAGTATATAGTATATGTCCGCGATCACTTCCCGAAGTGATCACGGCCCAGTAGTATAGCATGGCAGACGGACAAGAGTGTAGGGCCACTGATGGAACACTAGCATCCTATACTAAGCAGTAGGATTGCAGGTAAAGGTATCAACAGCAGTATCAAAGACAGGCTATGCATCAAGATAGGAATAACGAAAGCAGTAACATGCTACACTACTCTAATGCAAGCAGTATAGAGGAGAGTAGGCGATATCTGGTGATCAAGGGGAGGGCTTGCCTGGTTGCTCTGGCAAGAAGGACGTGTCGTCAACACCGTAGTCGAACTGGGGTTCGTCGGCAGTCTCGGGGTCTACCGGAAAGAAGTAACGGAGGTGGAACACAATAAATAACAGAGCAATCAAAGCATCACAAAGCATAACGAGGTAATACGCGGTGCTAGGTATGCCCTAACGCGGTATTAGGTGATACCGGCGAAGGGGGAAACATCCGGGAAAGTATTCCCGGTGTTTCGCGTTTTCGGACAGCTGAACCGGAGGGCGAAAGTTGCGAGTTCGATAGGTTAAGGATGTGTGGCGGACGAACAGGCTGCGTATCCGGATTCGTCTCGTCGTTCTGAGCAACTTTCATGTAGAAAGTATTTCCATATGAGCTACGGTTTATTTTCTATTAATTTTAAAAGATTTAAATCATTTTCAGGATTTATTTAATTATTTTAATGCAACATTATCCAGAACAGTGTACACAGACGTCAGCATGACGTCAGCATGACATCAGCAGTCAACAGGGCGTTGACTGAGTCAAACTAACGTGTGGGCCCCAGTTGTCATTGACTGTTAACTAACCTAGCAGATTAATTAACTAAACTTAATGATCAGGTTAATCTAATCAGGATTATTAAGTTAATTAACTCTTTGATTAATTAAATAATTAATATTTTAATTATTTTTAATTATTCATTTATCTATTATATTTTTTTAAATCTTTTTTTATTTTCGTTCTGGGGCGTGGCCCCCCCATGTCATAGGCACAGAGGGCCTTAGTGGGTTATTGGGCAGTAGGGCAACGGGCAAGCGCCCGTTAACAGGCAAAACCAGGCGGCCGCTGCAGGCGCGCGAGCAGCGCCGGCGAGGCAGGCTGGGCGCCGGCTGCAGTTGGTGGGAGGCGCGGATGAGCGCGAGGCGGAGCGGCGCTGGCTGCACGGGGAAGAGTGGCGGAGGCGGGACGGGGGCGAGGCGCGGCCGGAACGAGCTGCTAGCAGCAGCAGGCGCAGCGCAGCAGCAGCCGCAGCTCGTAGCAGAGAGCGTGCGGGGGGGGGGGAGAAGAGGCGCGGAGGGGCGTGTGGCATGGATGCTCCAGGGGCGCGCGGCACACGAGCCGGACGCGGCGACCGTGGTGCAGGGGCGTGGACGGGCGCGGACGGAGGCTAGGGTGTGCGGCGACGGGGCGGCAGTGGGCGCGGCCAAGCGCGGTCCAGGGCGTGCGGGAGCTCGACGGTGGACGCGCGCGGAGGCAGGTGGCCACGGGCGCCAGCGGCAGATGCGACGTGGGTGCGCGGGGCATCGCGATTCGTCGCGAGGACGCCGACGCGGGCAGGCGCAGCCACGGCGGAGTGAGCCGCGTCAGGGAGAAGGGACAGGGGGAGGGCGCGGTAGCAGCAGGCGAGCAGGCGTGCACGGGGAGGGGTCGAGCGCAACGGTTGATGGCAGCGGGCGGGAATCGTGGTGGTCACGCGCCGGTGCGGGACGGTGTGCGAGCGAGAGGAAGGGGAGGCCAAGGGCCTCACCGTAGTTGTAGGGTACGGGGCAGCGGTGTTGAGGAGGTCGATGGGGACGAGGCGACGACGTAGAGGACGTCGGGGAGGCAGGCCGGCGTGGAGGAGAAGCAGGCCGGCGAGGAAGCTCCGACGACGTCATCGTGCGGCGTACAGGGGCAAGGGGATCGGGAACCCTCCCGATCCAGATCCAATCGAGGGAGGAAGTGGGGGGAGCGAGTGGGGCGACGTGGGGAAACGGCTAGGGTTTCGGGGGGGGGGGTTATGGGGAGTGCGGGGTGGCCGGCTGGGCCAGTCAGCTGGGCCCTTGCCCAGTTGGGCTGGCCAGCTGGGCCACAGGTGGCCCAGTGGGGGGGAGGTCTGCCTCCTTTTATTATTTTGTTAGCTTTAGGTTTTAGTTTTTCTGTTTTGTATTTTCTCTTTTGTTTTGTTTTCTGTTTTCTTTTAACCTTTAACAGATTTTAGTTTTGTAAAAATATTTTAGTAGTACCTAAATTAGCTCTACCAATTACACCACTGCCATAAAAGTTTACACCTCAAATAAAATGGTTTAATATTTTATAATTAATAAAAGGCATTTATCTAATTGTTTTTGCTACTGTTTTATTTAGTTTAGTGCATTTGATTATTTTATAAAAATGTGGCTTCTCCACCATAATTACCTAGGCAATATTTGGTTCACTCCGAACATTTTAGTTTTAATAATTGAAAACTTTTATTGTTTGAATGATTTTGAATTTGAATTTGAATCGGTTTCGAACTATCTCGAGATTAGCAACTATAATCGAGGTGACGTGTCATCACTAGCAGAAGAGCACTGTAGCTTAATTACCTGGGCGTCACACTCAACGTCCTGTCCGTGGATACATTCAACTATCTCCAAGTACCCTACAACCAGCTTCAGCCGACCAAGCCCTTCTCCGGAGTCACTGACGGCTCCACGGTCCCGATCGGGCAGGTCCGCCTCCCTGTCACCTTCGGAGCATGCGACAAATACCGCACCGAGCTCATCGACTTCGACGTCGCTCACATTCGCCTGCCGTACAATGCCATCCTTGGGTATCCGGCGCTGGCCAAGTTCATGGCCGTGACTCACCATGGCTACAACGTCCTCAAGATGCCAGGGAGCGGCGGAGTCATCACGGTGCCCAGTGAAGAGAAGGACGCGGTGTGTTCCCTGGAACGAGCCTTTCAGGCCGCATCACTGGAAGACCCGGATCGCGAAAGCAGGAGGCTTCCCGAGACCACCCCTAAGAAGAAGAAGACATCGTCTAGCTTGGTCCCTCTGGAGGCAGGCCCCTCAGGGCCCGCGCCTGCCCTGGGGGATCCTCCCTCCATCGCATAGGAAAGCGCGCCCGACGCCCTCCTCAGGCAGGGCTCGGGGGCTCTCCCCTGGAGGGCCACCGACCTGGCCAAGGTCACGAGGGAGGCGCTTGGGCACCACGTGGAAGCGTGTTTCGAAGCACGCTTCCCTCAAGAAGGAGTGAAGCAAGGAGGGTCAGACCCACAGGAGTTCGTGAGCGAAGCCATTCAGGAGCTACAAGAGTCAAGAGTCATGAGAGGCGGCCGCCGCCTACCAGCTGTGGTCCCCCATCCAGGCGAGGATGGTGGGTTGCGCGTCTGCGTCGACGTACCAGGGCTCAACCGAGTCGCCTCGCTGGAGCGCCTCTGGCCCTCGCGAGTGGGGCGCTACGAGGGTCCACCCCACATCTACGTTCGCATGCCTTACGGCTTGCCGAACGCGGCTGCCACGTACCAGCGCCTCATGAGGGGCATCATGGAAGATCAATAGGCCAGGCGTTCCGCAGCCCTGGCAGAGATGGAGACGGTCCGCGAGGAGCTACCAGCGCCTCCGGAGCCTCCCGAGGCCCCAGGGCCTGGGGGCTCGTGAGGATCGTCTTCCGCAGCCCACCGAGTCTGCTGCACCAACACTGCTTCGTCCTCAACATCATTAGGTGACATCTTTCAAGTTTCATTTCCAGCTGGGAGCGCCCCCAGGGCTGCATTATTCCCAGGCCGCGTGGGTCCGTCCGAGCAGCATGTATCCCTTTTATTTTCGTGTCGTTAGCTTACTTTGTTGGGGGCGCCCCTCGGGCTGCATCATCCCCAAGTCGCTCGGGCCGGACCCAGCGGCATGTATCCCTTTCGCGTTTACTTCTAGCTATGCATTCAACCCACCATGCTTGATTATTTGATGCCGGTCAACGGCACCTCTCCTTCTCTATGTCGACCACTTGCACATTAAAGGGGGGGGGGTTCCTGAGCATCGCGACTCAGGGCTCTTACTGGCTCTCCAGCCCTCACTCTCTGGCCTTGTCCATGGCATCACGACCTGGCATACCAGCGATGGCTGAGACCAGCTCGAGGGCCGGGACCCGAGGACGTAGAGTGTAGGCATCTAACCCAATTTGCAGGAACACATCACAAGATAAGGCCCAGTGCCAGGCGCAACCCGCCTAGAGGTAGGGCCCCGTGAGTCCTGCGCTTGCTCACGGGTGCCCAGATACACCTCACCAGGCCCTACCGTGCCAGCCACGTGTCAGGCGGGGCTGTACACGCCCCGGGGGCTCCTCTCGGAGGGGAGCCCCCTCCCACGTACCGGTGGAAGCACCATGCTCCGCGCTGGCTGACGACACTGCCGAGGAGCGGCTATGCCCGTACACATACGGAAGCGCTATGCTCCACGCTGGTGATAAACAACTGAGGGTGGCCCCCGGGCCGCATCAACCTCAGGGAGCCCAGAGCTCAGTGGCTAGCCTCATCGTAACGCCTCCCCCCGGGAGTGCCATGCGAGGGGGCTGGGCACGGGGGCTGCGCCTGGGTCACGCCCAGGCGCACGCCACCCAGCCAGGCTCCCGGGCCTGGTTCGTCGCGCGTCTCTCCCCGAGCGGAGCCAAGGTACGAAGGCCGTTTGAGCGTCAAGGGGGACTCCTGAGCATCGCGACTCAGGAGCCTAACTGGTCCCGTAGCCCCTCACTCCTTAGTTCCGAAAGGCTAACACTGGGTGAGGTACGCGCGGGGCCGGGCTCTGCAGACGTAGAACGGTAGATCCACCCACATCTCACCTCCCTACTTGCTGTTCGAGCACCAAGGGGGACTCCTGAGCATCGCGACTCAGGAGCCTAACTGGCCCCGTAGCCCCTCACTCCTTAGTTCTGAAAGGCTATTGCTGGGTGAGGTACACGCGGGGCCGGGCTCTACCGGCGTAGAACCTAAGCAAGTAGGAAGGAAAAGCGTAAAATTCAAGGATTGCCTCCCTACTTGCTGTTCGTGCGCCAAGGGGGACTCCTGAGCATCGCGACTCAGGAGCCTAACTTGTCATGTAGCCCCTCACTCCCTTGGTTCCGTCCTGGTTTCTGGTCGGGGCTAATGCTGGGTGAGGTACGCGCGGGGCCGGGCTCTGCCGGCGTAGAACATAAGCAAGTAGGAAGGAATAGCGTAAAATTCAAAGAATTCAGAAGCAAATATTACAGTCCATACTATTATCTCGACGCCAAACGCAAGTTTAAACGCCTCCCCGAGGCATGATAGATGTGCAGGAATTGAAAACAGGACAGGAGCCACGACGGAATCGCCAGACGACGGTGGAGCAGTGCGGAGTGGCTTCACCTCATGGAGCAGCAGGGTCGGCAGTGCCTGGCTTCGGCTTGGTGCTGAAGGCCCGGAACTTCCCCAGTAGCGCCTCCGCGCGACCCTTCACGGCCTCGGCAGCGGCAACAGCACGCTCGCCGCTCACTGGCTCCAGCAGGCTGTCGAGGTCGATGTTGGGGTCGCGAAGGTGGATGTGGGTGAAGACCCGCGTTAGCGCTGCAGAAGACAGGACACACACCTCGGCCTCGGCCGTGGGGCCAAGGCCAAGGGCGACATCCTCAAGAGCACGAACCAGGAAGGGAAGCAGCTTGGCGGGGCCGTCCTCGGCGCCAGCTAGCGGGCTCTCCAGGCCGCTGGCGTAGAGCATCTTCAGTGAAGCACGAGCCTTATCCTCCATGTCTGCGAAGGCCACACGGTCCTCGACAAGAACCCGAGCCTTGTCGTCCAGCTCGACCTTCCTCGCCCCCAACTCCTGCTCCAGCACGCGTAGGCGGTCGTGGCGTTTTTTGAGCTTGGCTTCCCGGACCTCGACGGCCGCCTCGCGAGCCTTCACGCCCTCTTCTTGCTCTTGGCGAAGGCGGGCCTCTTTCGTGAGCTGGTCCCGCAGGCCTTGCAGCTCGCCCTCCAGCACCTTGCAGCGACCACGGACGTCGGCCGCCTCCCCCTGGGCCGCGTCACGAGCAGCCTTCGCCTCAAGGGCGGCCTGCCTCTCCTCATCACAAGCCGTTGAGGCCTGGACCAGCGCCGCCTGAACCGAAGCATCGGAGCGAATCCACCCTGAAGCCAGCTCCAAGCGTCCGGCCACCAAGCGAGGGTCGGCGCCAAGAAGATCCTGCCGGAGCCGGTCCAGCTCGGCAGCAACACGACCCAGAACGGCGGGAGGAGTCGGAGAGACAACAGTCGGTGGAGTAGGAGGAGAAGGTGGAGGCACGACCACAGCACCCTGAGATGGGGCCTGCTGCGCCCCGACGACTGTGGTGGCGGCGGCAGGCAAAGGCACCCCGGGAGTCACTCGGGCCATGGGGGCTGGGCTCGCCCCAGCCAGCTCGGCCAGACCTCGCGAGGACGACTGGGCAGGAGAGGCGCGTGCGTCGTGGTCACCTTCCTCTGCAGGCAGAGGCGCTGCCGCGGATGGAACCTCAGGAGCCCCCTTCAGCTTCTTCGTCACGGGCGCCAGCCTATCAAGGAGACGCGGACGTCAAGCCTCAGCAGCAGAACAAGAAACAAAGACAAGAGTCAAGCACTTACGTGTCGTCGCCGGCGAGCTCAAGCTGCCTCCGGCCAAACTTGAAGCCTGAAAGCCGGCTGGAGGGATCAACCTCGGAAGCAGAAGGCACGTCTGCGGGTCGCCCCGGGGCCAGGGCAGACCCACGGGGGATCATCCTGGTCCTGTCCTTCTTCGGGATCGGGGGCGAGCTCCCGCTGCCCAGCACATCATCATCCTCATCGTCATCGCTCGGGGAGAGGTGGAGAGCGCGGGGCTTGCGCCGGGAGAGGGGAGCCCTCGATTCTCCATCAGTCGCCTCGGAGACAGGCCCCTTCCCCCGCTCCTCTCCGTCCTCCTCTTCGCTGGAGTCATCGGAGGACACGTCCACTGGTTCCTCGAGGGCTTCAGCGGGCAATGGCCCGTCCCTGTTGAAAACGGGCATGGACTCCACTACCTGCTCCTAGTCGTCGCGGAGGAACAAGGGCGTAGGAGCGCCCTCCAACCTTGCCACATCGCCCCCGACCAGAGATTGGAGCACCGCAGCCAGATCTTCGTCTCCCAAGGCCGCGGGGCTCGGATGAGGCCTCCACATCGGAGGTGAGTACTGCCGAAGCGGAGCCAACTGGTGCTCCAGGAATTCCCTCAGCAGCGACGCGTCGGTCAGCTTCGCCGTCGCCATGCTGGCCGGCCTCAGATCCGCATCCATCTTCTCCAACATCGGCTTCACGCGGGGGTACGTGAGCTCCGCTCGACCCCAATCACCAGAGCTCGTGGGCAGCTCCGTGGGAAATATCAGCCGAGGGTGAATGCGCCTAGCGTCAACCAAGACCCACTTGCTCCTGAAACCCTCAATCCTCTTCCCGGGCTTCGAAATGGCAATGGCGCCATTGTACGCAATGAAGCTCGCGCACGCGGAAGGAGAACCGCGAGAGGCCCGGAGGGAGAAGTAGTGGCGCAGCAAGGCCACAGAGGGCTGCACCCCTACGTGAGCCTCGCAGTAATAGGCGAAGATCGCCAGGAGAAGGACGGAGTTGGGATGGAGATGCAAAGCTTGTAAGTTGTAATGGCGGAGGACAGAGAAGAAGAACTCGGAGAAGGGAGGCACCAGGCCAGCAGCAATGGAGCTTACGAAGAGCGGATAAAAGGTGCTCCCTCGACCCTCAGGGGTGGCGGAGCCAGCCTTGAACACCCTCTCCCCATCGATGCCCCGCGCCTTCGCCATCCGGCGCAACCGGGCGAGGCTCGCCTCTGACACGTTTGGCGACTCCAAGGCAGACGAGTACCAAGCTCCGGCCGGGGACTGACGAGGCGCCATGGCTTCTGGATCACGCGGTCAAAGCAGATCTGGAGATTTGGAGGAAGGAAGGAGAGGCACAAGAAAGGGGATCTGAGCAGCAACCGGAGAAAGCAGAAAGAGCAAAACCTGGGCAGATGCCACTCCTTTATCAACTCGCGCGGTTGCGGAGACGCCCACGTCCAATCAACCGCCACGCGGCGCCCAAGGCCGCAGGCTGTTAGGGCCCGTGGTGCTTTGCCCTTGCCCTTTCGCCTCCCTGCACGGCCAAGTACGGGCACGCCTTGGGCCCGGGGGCTACTATCGGCGTTCTGGGAATGGGGGTCACCAGACTTGCCTGCGTGCAGCCTGCGGCGTGGCTCAAAGGGGCCCCAGCACAGCCCATCTTCATCAACACAGACTCAAGACCCTCGCGAGGGGCCAAGCCTCACGGGGCGGACGACACGGAGCTTCCTCAGGCACGGCCTCATCAGGCTGGCTCGCGAGGAGGCGGAGAGATCAAGGCGGGGTACCTCACGAGGTGCCCATGACGCAAGCCATGACGACCAAGGGCGCCAGGCGGGCGCCAGCCAGCGCAGTGTCCTCCCTTTCCTCTTTGGTGCAAAGGGAGCAAGCGCAGGTGGGAGGATCAAGCAAAGGCACCCATTTCGGTGCAACGAGACCAAGACCAGCTCCGCGACAAGGAGGAAGTCACTGTGGAGCCCAAGCCAGCGTCATCACCAGAGCCTTTGGCAGGCGAAGACCAACTTTAGTCAGGATAAGTGTACCAGATGTTCCCCTTCAAAATGGCCAATTATTGGTCCCCTTCCCGCTCAATATTTGGGAGGAGGCCCAGGGCCTTTGCCTATAAATAGGACTAGCCATCCCCGGGGTAGGGGAGAGGATGGATCAGTAGGGGAAGGCAGAGGATGGATCAGTAGGGGAAGGCAGATGATCGATCAGTAGGGGAAGGCAGATGATCGATCAGTAGAGGAATGCACAGGCATCCAGGGATCGAGAAGCGGATCGATTAGCAGTTAGACAGATAGAGAGAGAAGGGCGTCTGAACCCCTCTAGCAGTTCATCGCCCCGACCAAGAACAGACCCTCGCGAGGCTGTTCTTCCTTGTATTGTTCATCATCAGCCCAAGAGGCAATCCACCACACCACCACACTGGAGTAGGGTATTACACCACATCGATGGTCCGAACCAGTATAAACTCCGTGTCTCTTGTGCTGTGTTTTCCATAGCTTAGATCCTTGCGAGGCGGAGGGGTACAGGTAGGTAGGAAGCATAATCTCCGCGCGCACCCCAGAGTTCGAACCTCAAGGGTCTGTCGGAACCCGAAATCCGACACCTGCCACCGCGCCACCTTAGCAGCCTACCTGCCTACATGGCACTGCATGCATCGCTGCCCTGGGCATGTATCGAAGCAAGGAGGAGCGGCGACGGACGGGATAGGCCTCGTTCCCGTCCCCGATAAATATAATGGACACCTAAGTAGCACATTTAATGCGCTTTGTCCCGTAATGCCGGGCGATAAGCTCGCGCACTGTATGTCTTTCCACCTCCTGTGTGCCACTGTGGCAACCCCTTTTCGACTATAAAAGGAGGCCCGAGGCATACTGGAGAGGGATTCGGCTTTTTGGAACTACGCAGCCACCGTAGCTAGTTCGAAAGCTCAAGAACACTCAATACATCCACCAAAGTAGGACTAGGGTTTTACGCATCCTCGCGACCCGAACCTGGGTAAACGATCCTTGTGCTGGCTCCTGGACCTGCTCTTCTCACAACCCCACGCCCGCCGACCATAGAAGGGATTCCAGTGATCCCATAGGCATCGTTCCCACCGACATCTCTGACGCGCCAGGTAGGGGGCGCAGTTGTGAGAATCTAGTCTAGCAGTTAGCCTAGAAGTTCTTCGTCGCCATGGCTCCCAAGAAGAAGATGATCATAGCGATCGGCTCGTCGGGAGCCGAGCGGCCCGCGCCAGTGCGGGCGAGCAGCGGGCCGGTCGTGGACAGAACCCAAGCCGCGGCCCGCGAGCACCAGCATCGCCCCAGCAGTCAGAGCCTGGCAAGCGGTGTCGTTCATGCGCCAGACGACGAGCCACACGCCGCCAGGTCCAAAGACGGGGCTAGGGCCCCCGCAGGCGGCGCGGGGCCCTCTAGGGGCGTTGCTGTGCCCCCTACAGGCGGCGCAACGACCTTCAAGACACCCACCCCGGTACCCACAGCGTGCTCTTCCCATGGTGTGCGCGACGAGCAGCGTCACCACGCCGGTGACCCTGGACACTGCCGTGGGAAGAGCCATGTGCATCGTCCGCGGGACGAAGGAGTCCAGCATGCCTGCCGAAGTGCTGGCGAAAATGGCACGCAGCCGCTGGGCCGTGATAGAGCTCCTTCTAACGTGGTTAGAAGTCGAAGCGCGCCACGGTCCATGCAGCTATCGCCACCACCCACGCTAGCAGAAGCTTTGGCGTGCGCGCAGCTGCTCCTCGACTTCCCTCCTGCTGTAGAGAAGCTTGACGAGTGGAGAGCCACCATCCGGAGCCTCGTCATCGTCGCCAATAAAGATGATCCGCGACCGGCGGGGCCCTCGGGCCGGCGATCCGTCGAGCCACCACATGTCAGTGGTGGGAGGACCGGGGGAGCTGGAGCCACAGTACACTCTCCTCCCCCGCGCCAGTTGCCGCCAATGTCGATCCGTCGTGATGACGCATGTGATAACATTTCCATAGCATCGTCCGACCCACGGACCCACCACGACCAGTGTCATGTTCTTCGAGAACGAGCTCATGAAGATGCTCGAACCACTATCGAGCGCCGGCGTGATACGCGCCACCAGTCAGATAAGCGTGCGGGACCCGCTATGGACCACCTAACACCAGGGGGCTCCGGCGCCCTACCTTATGAGGTGGGTTGCCCAACCTTTACCCGTGAGCTGCGGCAGTTCCAGTGGCTGTCCCACCGCACATTCAAGCCCGACGTCGACAAGAAGTACAATGACAAGACCCATCCGTCAGAGTTCCTCAGCATCTATACCATCGCAATGCTAAGCTGTCGGAGCTCGCGTCGACAAGGTGCTTGCCAATTACTTCCCATTGGCACTGAAGCCCAACGTCATGTCTTGGTTGATGCACTTGCCGGCGGATTCCATTTCTTCTTGGTCGGATCTGTGCCATGAGTTTGTTGGTGCCTTCACCGGAGGCCACCAAGCTCATGGCGAGGCCAGTGATTTGCATATCATTCCCAGAAGGAAGGGGAAACCCTGCGCAAGTACATCTAGAGGTTTAGCCGGGTGCAATACAACATCCCCGATGTTCATCTTGCCGCCGTGATTAGCGCGTTCCATCAGAACATGCGCAACCACAAGATGTGCGAAGAGCTGGCAATGAATAAGGTTAAGGATGTGGCCGAACTTTATGTTCTGGCCGATAGGGCACCCGGGCTGAAGAGGGAAGGAAGTAGCCCGGCGAGGACGCCGGCATGGAAACCGACTCTACTAATGAAGACACCGCCGCCCCGACGAAGAAGGGCTGGCGTCGCAACAGGAAATGCAAGGGCAAGACCGTGCTTGCCGTCTAGGGATCCGACGACACCGGAGCCGCCAGGAAGGCCAAGGCAGACGACCCCGGCAAGGAGATTGCCGGGTGCGCTGCCTGCCGGGCCTTGGCGGCCGCTGACAAGCCAGGAGGCTCCGACAAGCAGTATTGCAAGATCCACCGCACCAAGGGCCACGACCTCCAGAACTGCCGACAGGTCGAGCTGCTTGCTGAAAAACAAAAGGCCGAGTATGAGAGGCGGGATAAGGAGAAGGGTCAGGATGGTGCCGAAGGATCCGGCAAGAAGCGTGGCGGATAAGGAGGCTGCCGCGGCAAGGATAACCAGCAAGAGAGGCCCGCTCGGGGCCGCGACAAGAAGCAGGAAGACAATGATCATGATGAGGACGACGAGTCTGGCGAGCAAGAGTTTCAGAAGGCTACGGAGGCCGTGTGCATCGATGGTGGCGCCTCGCTGCACACTTCTCACCGCCAACTCAAGCAGTGGGCGCGTGAGATTACAGCAGCAGAACCATCGTTCGACGCTCAGAAGCCACTGAAGTGGTCCAACACGCCCCTCATCTTTGACGCCGAGGACCACCCTGACCGCACAACT